>JADMLD010001406.1:1185000-2668230 GCA_017589585.1 Phylloscopus whistleri | reverse complement strand
CCCGAGAGCAGCCCAGAGCCTGGCTCCGTGAAGGAACCTCCACCTTGCTTTAGATATATTACTATATTCTAAACCCTTAAACTCTTAAGTTTTCCACCATGTGATATTACACACTTCTACTCAAACTACACACCCATAATCCCAGTGCTATCATTCCATTTTGGAGTCTTTTTCCACGGCCTCAGGTCAAATGCAGTGTTTGCTTGGGTGTCAGTGCCTGTCAGCACAGAAAGCCTGAAATTCTCAGTGACCACGGTTCCAACAGGCTGAGATGGCATCTTGAGCCTAAGGAAGTCATTTTTACAGTGAGACAGTTGATTTTCATTGGTTTATTGCTGTGCCCAGTCGCTCCTAAGGCAGCTTTAAGGGATGGGAACACCTGGTGGGGACACGGGGTGAGGTCTGGGGTTGTTCCAGGACAGCGACTACTCAGAGGTGCCCACACTGGAGATCACAGAGAGTGGAGTTTGCAAATAAAGAGCCACACAAAGTCAGGAATATTACCAGTGGAGTTTGTATGCGGAGATCTGCACTTTGGCAGCGGAGAGAAGTGACTGAAAAATAACAAAGCAAAGCAAGAAAAAACCTGAACACCTGAAATTAAAAAACTAAGGGTGATAATTATTTTAAGAGTCCAATATTTAGGCAAGAAATAACTTCTGACAGAAATTGCAGCTCCCTCATTTCTCCACATTCTGGATGAAAAACTCGATGCTGGCAAGGATGACAAATCAACCTGGTTGAGCCACACAAGCTCCCATGTCCTAGGAATTTCTCTCGGGATGGCCATCAGTCCCAGGGCCTGGCTGTGTCATGGGCCTGGGCAGAGTTATTCCCACAGCACAAGAGGGAGGCCTGGGCAGGGAGCCCTCCTGTAGCTCCATGATGCCATTTTGGAAACCCCAATTTTATCTTTGGTTACAGCAGAATGTCGCACCGTGCTAAAAGAATGGCCACAAATAAAAACCCCGCAGAGTGTTGTCTTCCACTCATCTCATTGGCAAAAGCAGGGTATTTCCTACTCCCACTAACACAGATGAATATTCTGTCACTACTGGTGGTACTCTGCTTGCTCTCATGGAAGGCAGCAGACATTATTCTGATAAAAAATTGTCTCAAAATACTGCTTGGTACATAACCTTCGTGTTTGCATTTTGGCCTCTGACCTTTCTTGAACCTTTTTCCAAGCCCTTCTCTCCAGACACATTATGAGGAAACTCACTTTTCAAAAGCCAGGAGAGCTGCCTTTCTGTCTGACCCGTGCCAGAACAGAAACCTCAGTTTATGAAAAATAGCATTACAACTGTCATGCTGCTCTACTTTTACCACCAAACAATGGGAAATCAATTTCACTGGTGCCCCCCTGCCTTGCAGGGCCAGCCTGTGTGAGCTTTCCCAACAGACAGAGCACGTGTTTCTTGAAAACCCATTTCTGAAGCCTGGCACTTTAGCTAAGGAAATAAGGCCTCCTTTCACAGATATTGTGTCTTCATTTCCTCAATTACAGCTCACAGATCATTCTGCATTTTATCACTGGGGCACCAGCTAAATGCTGGACTAAAAGCACTTATTCCTGGTGTCTGAGCCACGAGGAAGTCACAGATGGTGACACTTGCCAACAACCTCTGCAAACCAATGCTGCACAGAGTTAAAAATGTCTGCCCCATTCCTTTCCCCGTCACCCTCTCCATTCTTAATTTTCACATCTTGAGAAAAATATAGTATTTGGTATTAGGACACACTTCTGTAAAGGATTTTAGCAGCCCCCGTTTTTAGAGATGGAGTCTCCCAGGTCAGGGAAGGCCTTATTTTCTGAATGCCTAATGCATAGTTAAAGGCTGATAATAGCATGGGATAGCTGCAAGAATGTTATATAACTTACTGAGTGTCTATTAAAAAACAGAGAGACTTCACCACTTAAAAAAAAAAAAAAAGAAAGAAAGAAAGAAAGAAAGAAAATAGGAGCCTGTGAGATTCCCACCATCTGGATGGAGTCTTTTTTCTTCCCAGATGAATTAGTTGTCAGGGGAGGAATTATTTTAGGCATCAAGTAACCCCCGATTGTGAGTGACAGGCTAACACAGGAGCAGATGCAAGGTTCGTGCAGCCTGTCCATTATGTGGAAAGGAGAGCCCTGCATGTCCCACTGGCTGTGCACAGGGACCTGGCTCATTACAGCAGGAGCCAGAGGTGGGCCAGGCCTGGGAGATGGTTCACACTGCTCACAGCAGATGTTCCCTCCCCAGGGAGAGAGCAAACACGGGGTACCTGCTGGAGGTGCTGCAGAAGGAGGGTTCCCTGCTCACAGCACCTCGTGGGTTTTCAACAAGAAACACAAAGCCAAATTTTTCACTCAGCCAGCCATCCCTGTGAGAAACTGCCTTAAGGTCTGAATTCTGCAGAAATCCTGCCCCATGTAACACCCTTGTTTGAGAGCATGCTGACAGCATCTTGGTGAATCCAGATGAATAGAGCCAGCAAGGAACATTTTGAATAGATCTTAAGATAAACTCAGTTGCCCTCATCTCCTATTTCAGCTAATGGAAATGTCTTTTTTTTTTCTTTTTTTTTTTACATAAATATGGATATCAGTAAATCCCCTTGTCTTTGCAGGCAGTACAAGTCTGTTATGGGAACATTTACCTAGTTCACAATGTCATATTTATAAGTTTATGCAATAAAACCATATCCATGCAACCTAAAAAAAGCATTATTGTAGTAGAAGTGTGTTAAATGCTGTTTAGAAACGTGTGTGCCTGATTTCGTTAGGAGTTTGAAAATCAAACCCTGACCCTTCAAATCTTGAGAGAGACCCCCAAATTTAGCAGAATATCTGGATTTGTCTCATATCCAAAATATTTTTCTTATTTAGCGGACCCAAAGTAAGCCTGAGCTGGCTTGAGAGTGAAAATTCAAAAGTGAAGTGGTGGGGTGTGAAAAATTTTGCAGTCTGAAAGGAAAAGAATATCTGCAATAAATAAACACTGAAAGCCACAAAACAGCATATTTTTTTTTTCAAATCTAGTATGGAGAGAGCAGATGGTCAAAATAAACAGGTACACAAAATATTCATGTTGGTAAGATCTGATCATTCTCCCTTTAGAGACCATTATGGAATTCAAGAGGACTGTGGACAGTGCCAGATGAGAGGAAAGAAATAAAAAACAGTGACATCTTGTGGTAAGTAAAAGGCTTTGGTAAGAGAAACTCAAATTTCCATACACACTCAAAAACCTAGATGTTAGACTACAGCTATTTAAAACTTGAGGTGGTGACTTTTCCCCTCCTCTGAATTGTTGGGGTTTTTTACCCTATTTTTGGTGAGCCTCTAAGTGCTGCTGTTAGAGAAAGAGCTGTTTCCACCAAGAAACAAGGAGTAGCTACATTGAGTTTAAATGAAGATATTCATGTCTAGTAGTATTCATGTGTAGTATTTATCAAAAATCACTGGTCTCTGAATTACTGAGGCAGAAGGTGAGTAATCCTTGACACCAATACCTCCCCTGCTGAAATGCTGGGAAGCTGAAGCTGCAGCTCAGGACAGTGTCACTTCTGGGGAAGGCCACCACAAAGGAAAAAAAGGAATATTTTCTTAGGAAAGACTCCTAAAGTGGCCCACTGTGCCCAGGCAAGCATCTGCTGTTGGGAACAGAGCTGGGAGTATCAGAACAAGAACTTATCAGGTCCTTGCTCTAATTTCTGATACCATAGTTTGACTAAAAATAATCCCAAAGCTCTGTCATGCAGAGTGACTCTGGCAAAACTTCTCTTAAGCCCCACCAAGACTACTGAAATCAGCAGGAATTCCTGTCTTTGACCTAAATGGAACAAGACTTCAACCTACCCAACATTTTCTGTCTTACTCCAGAGTTTCTTCTTAAGTCATGTGATTTCTTTGCCAGGGCAAGTGGCAGTAATAATATAATAAAAGTTTGATAATTATTTTAGGTGCCATGGACTGTCTGGTACAGTATCTCCCAGTGAGTAATAAATGCTCTGAAGTTACTCCATTAATTTGTTCCTTTTGATTGCTCTTGAGATAAGAGAAGAATGTTACAGGTTTGGGTTTTCTGTAATTAAAAATTGATTTTCAAAACCTGTAAATAAAAACTTCCAGGTTTCTTGAGATCTGCAAACTTTATTTCTTGACAATAAAAGAATGATGTGAAGAAGGAGCTATTTTATGGGCTATTCCAAAGGCCTAATTAAGGATTATTGAAAACTGTCAAAATGGACCTCAAGGTTAACAGAATTCCTGGTTCTCATTCAAGGGTATTAGAATTAAAAGAATTGTGTGCCTTTATCTGCAGTGAGTTCTTCATCCTGAGCAATAAACACACTCTTTTCCATAAATGGTAGGCCTACAGTCTTCTGAATGTTGCCAAGAGGAAAGAGAAAAACCCTTACATCAGGAAGAAGTTACAGGTAACTTCTGGCCAAACCATGACTAACCTGATTTCCATTCAGCTTCAAGTCTGAAACATACAAATATTTGCTTTATAATAAAATTGAAACAACTCTTTTTTCTTCTTTTTTCTTTTCTTTTTTTCCTTTTTTTTTTTAGCAAAGCACGTGTTTAAAAAGAGCAGACTATAGTTTCTATTTGACTGCCTCTTTGCCACTGAAAAATCCTGGCAGTACATAAATTCAACACCTGTCAGTCATGTCCATGCTTGAACCTGAAAATGGAAGTTACATAAAATGATGCTTTTTTTTTCTGAAAACAAAGGGCAAAATATTTGTTATCTTCTATTGTTATTCTACATAGAAAAATGAATATGTTGTTCTAATTTTTTTTTTCTTTGAAGGTGACTCTGAAAAAAGCAGTTCAGTGTAACTCAGGATCTTTGCGTTTTCCTGCAGGAGGTTTTCTGAGAGTGTTAATTCTTTTCTAATGTAGCAAGTGAAAAGCAACAGGTTGCAATTCCAGACCTCTGTAAGACAGTGAACACCCTGTGAAGAAGCTGTTGCTTCCCTACAAGCACTAATACTTTGAATATTAAGGATCAGGCTTTGCATTTGACAAAGAGTGGTGAAGTTTCACGGAACCTGCACTGGCACTCCATCAATTTTGCTGCTCAGAATATCACAACAACCATTCCAGTGAGGGAGGGAGGTCTCCAGCTCTCCCTAATGGCCCTTTCTATGCACTCCCTTACCTGACTGACCAAAATCCAGCTCCACACCAACCCCCATGGTCAGCACGTGACCTCAGGGTGTACAAAACACTCCTATTGCAGGAGAAATGAGGAGTATGTTGAGGTGTGGCAATGCTCACCAGCTCCTGGTCTTCATTCAGCAAGGGTTTCCCAAGCACACTGGACAGTTTCAGGTAGAGAGCAAATTGGTTTAATCTGGATTTTTGGGAAAGGTGGTGGTGTAGCCTCTGAAGGATGCAATAACTGACACAATAATCCACTGCATGAAAATAAATGTAGCTGTCTGTCTTGAAAAGCAGCCCCTATTTCTTAGGAGGTGCAAGGTTGGTATAATGCTGTTTGGTCAGGAATTGTTCACCCCTTGAGCTGTTCCCTCTCTCGGCTCTCTGCTCTGTGTGGAATGTGTCTTACATCATTAGAGGGGTGATGGAACTGTTCCATTGCCACATTGTAACCCAGCTGCCCTTCCTTTTTCCTGTTAGGAACATGGTGGTGTTTCCCAAACAGCTAAAATGAGCCATATTTTTCTCCTGAGCTCTTCCCCAGTGACTGAAATAAGAAGATGTCATGCTCCTTGCTGATGGGAATAAAATCACACACTGAGACTAAGAGATCAGCTGGAAGAGCATCAGGCTACTAAAAGATCAGAAATGAATCATTATTTTACTATTTGTAACCTTTGTGCTGTGAAAATATTCCCCGGGCCTAAACCACGACAGGGACTTTTAGACCTTGGTGCGTATTTAGTCGCTTGAACACCAGGAAATATTTGATCATGACATCACTGGAGGAACTGATGTCAGCCAGTGACCACAGCAGGCAAATGGGCATTTTAACCAGGGTACACAGGCCACTGCACAGATTAGGGGCATTTTAGTCACATTTAGGTCATAATTGTCCAGAAGGCAGTGGTTCTGAGTCACAGGAACTTTCTTAGGAAAGCTAAAGTGACCTGTTTCCTTTCCAGACTGAGATTCTACCCAAATCCATGGGCAAGGCGTGAAACAGACCTTCGTCACCTCTGACTGAGTCTTGCTTTTATTTCTAAAAAGGGAAAGCAAACCTTAATGAAATGCTCAAAGTCAGGCTTGTACAAATCTGGGGATGTGTTCTCACAAGGTCTTCGGTAGGAAATGCCAAGATCTGAAAATAAAATACAAAATCACTGGGAACAATTGAGGATCTACAAAGAGGTGAGAGATGCCTGGGAAGAAGGAGATCAAATGGGCTCCCACTGCAAGTGCAAACAGATTTATGGCTTCTCTAACCTGCTTTGGGAACCCAGTGCTCCGCAGGGCACTATCCTGCTGGCTGCAGTTGCCAGATCACATCACACTTTGGCCCCAATCCCATTTTATAGCTGTAACAAGCACTGGGGAGGTGGGCAGTGGCCTCACAGGAGATTTGCATTTCAGTGCTCTGTTAAACACGTGCAAAGAGGCTGAGGGTCAGTGACAGAGCCTGGAAGGACCATTCTCACCGGGACATTTTCATACAGAAATGGAGTGTGAGCACAATGCCTGAGTGAGTGGAAGACCTGGATTAGAGTTTTCCCTGTTTGAGGGTTGCTCCAGGCCCTGTGACTTGCTCTGTGTGCTCTCTGCTTTCCACTAACATTATTCTGTTCTTCAGAAAAAACTCTCAGGAACTGCCAAGCCAAGGAAACTGCTCTTGTGTGGTTGCTTCCTCTAGTAAGCAGACAGAAAAGGAGAGCCCTGAAAACTGTGCCCTCCTTGGCCTATTTTGCATTAACCTTGTAAAATGCAACCCCCCATTTTTAAGGCCCCTTCCAACCCAAACCATTCAATCATTCTTTGATTCTATGAGAACACCCTGTCCCTTGGTGGAGGGGACACCAGAATCCGGATTTTTCACACCCTCAATTAGTTCCTGAACCATCATTTGACAGCACAAGACAGCAATTCTCACCTTGAGAATCTTGAATTCTTTCCTTAGTGCTGGCACAGCCTTACTCTTTGCTCTGGGAGCTGGGATACCTTACATGAAAGCCAGACATGGGGGCTGATCCCTCCTAGGGTGACAAAAAAAGCTAAAGCTAGGCTTCATGTCCAGGATGCTTTACCTCCTTCTTCCTTCCAAAGGGCTAAGAAATGCTCTGGATTTTAAAAAACAAAAGCACAACAAAGAAAGAAGCAAAAACCCAAAACCACCCTTGCAGCCAATTTTCTGCAACTTCTTGGCTTTTGTTTTGTTCTGGAAGCCAGAGGAGACAGGTTCTCTCCAGCTAAATTTGCAGCTGCTGTTGACAAGCTGAGATAAACAATGCAGACCCTGCATGTCCATAAACTGACTTCCAAGTCAGTGGAAGATCTTCCAAGTTCCTCCATGAGACAGGAGGGGCACGGGCCTCATGGATGTGCTTCATGCATGGACTGTCAACTAACATCAATTAGTTAAACTGGAAATATTTTATCAATAAAGTTCAAACAATGACTTTTTTGGTGACCTTTTAGGTACTGTTGCTGTATATGTAGAACTTGTACCACAGACAAGCAGCAGGATGTACAGACACATTTCTTATCCCTGAACGTCCCAAGACTGGAATCAAGGTAGAACCCACCCTAGGAAAAGCAATCAAAAACATGACCTTTTGTGTAGGCAAGGAGTACAGAGTTGCATGGGTTTTATTCCTTAATTGCTTTTTTCTGGAACATTACCCAGGCACGGTGTTTTCCTAGGCATGCCTCTTTCAGCCTGTTAAGAAGTAGCAAAGTCATCCTGCTGACTTCCTGCTCATTAAAAGAGGAATTCCAACAGATAAGTCAGCCACAGAAAGAAAAAAATAATTGTTAAAAACAAAACAATTGATGAAATAATCATCAATGATAAACTCCTAATTGTAGGGTTTATCTCCTCTCTGCCTTTCACCACCTGTTACAGATTTGATGGCTTATCATCACTCTCTTGTTTATTACTGATATCCCGGTGAGTAATACGTGGGAGGGCGTATTCCAGGAGTACAATGCAGAGGAATTGTGTGAGCAACCATTTATTGGGATTAATGAGTGCAAGGACAGTAATAGCTGCATGGGAGGGTAGCAGTAGTGTTGGCAATAATCATGGAGAGAAGGACATCTGAGACAATGATTTGATTATGCATAAAAAAATGATCATTTATAAATGTACATCCACGCTTCTGGCTGAACCTGATTGCCTCTGAGCCCCTCTTTTCCCCTTGGTGTATGTACGTGTCTTACACTTTGTAAAATCAGCATCGATAGAATTTCCATTCATCCAAATTTGCTTGAAATGTAGCAATTAATAGCTAGTAAAAAAATCCCAACTCCATAGAGGAGCAGTTTGATCTATCCAGGGAGTGAAGCTCCTCAGTGCAGTTTGGTTTTGCAAATGTTTCTTAGGCAAAAAACCTCCAAAACTAAAAAAAAACAAACCACCCCAAGTGTCTTTAGATTGTGTCTTTACTACCTGTGAATTTCTGTGTAGGTCAGAGGTGGACTCTGGATTTTTGCTGTAGTCAGGGATGGCAGCAAACCATCCAAGAATTTTCTTTTCACTCTGTGTGTATCTTACTTGATCTCTAAAAATTCAGGAATCCTGTACTAAATAAATATCTTAATTCATATTAAATTACAAAAGATCTCAACTCCTAAATTAGTTGCTGACAGCCACACCAAAGCAACAGTGATTCCAATACTCCAGACCATTTCTTAAGGAAAGTCAATCCTCCTAAATGTGATTTTCTTTTTTTTATGATTAAAGTTTTCTTCTCCTTTTATTCCCTTGTAAATTCTTGTATCATTCTGTAGAATGAGTCATAGACAGATACATTATCACACATCTACAGCGATTATATGATAACACTTCAATTTTAAATCACAAGTGACATCTCCTGGGAACTGGGTGCCTCCTCTATGAGGACTTCTTTGGAAAACCTAGTTTTTGTCTGTAAAAATGTGATTTCCAGTACTTTGCAAAGAGATATACATAACACATACAAGTTTTCTTTAAAAAATAAACAGAAGTTATACATAAACAGCGCCTGTGACTCAAAATATTTGCCACGTGATGTTTCGGAAGACTTTCTGGAAGAGTAAAGGACATGATGTTTGTTCCCAGTCCAGATTGCTGTCACTCTGGGTGCCTGGATGATGAGGGGAAAACCTGCTTCCATTCTCTAGCAGCCAGAGTTTCAGGCTGGGAAGTTCTCAGGGAGTTTTGACCCAGGGTGGAAGCAGACGAAAGCGTGGAAGTGAGGAACTGATGTCTTGGCATGACACCAAAGTGGAGCACCAGCACAGCACAATTTGTGGAATGGCCTCAAAAATGCTGGCATTTTCTTACTGCAATTGTTTCTTTCTCTCTTGCTCTGGGCACCTTTCTCTGCAATCCAAACAAAAGTGCCAGGGATTAGGCTGAATCCACTCGCTGCTAATATTTTAATCCTTTTGCAGCTCATTGCCCATAGCTGAACTAAGCGCTGGTCAAGTGCCATGTCAGTAGTTCAATGGAATTCAGACTTTGGCACTCTGAAAAAGGCAACAGATGTGCTTTAATGATTATCTAATAACTTGTATTTTTTTTTTTTTTCCAGTTTGCTGTGCTAATGAAATCTAATCTCGTTGACCCAACAGACAAAACCGTAACAGTAGGGACATTAATGGCAAGACAAAGGACGTGAACAATGCCACACTTTGGAAAAGGTCCAGAAATCCAAGAGCTGCAAAATGTACTGGGAGCAATAGACAGGTTGACTTCCATTTCCATCAGCTGCTGCAAAAACTACCTCTGCAACCTGTGAGTTAAGTGTGGGAATATGAATTCAACATGCCTCCAAATAAATGTTCTGAAAAATCACCACTTTTCCTGGGATAGGGAAAGACCAGAGCAAAACTTCTGTTAGGAATCAGTAAACATTCCAAGTGTCCAAGATCACAGGTTTAACCCTGGACTGCTTCACTAAGGAGGTGTAAGAGATTCCTTCAGTTCATGGTGCCTGGTTTTGCTCATGAAATTAAAACACTGCAGGCAGCAGTGCATTCTAAGAGTCTTGACTTGTGGTCTGCAGTTCATGTTCAATGACTGCCAGGCCGTGTACTGCATGGCCTAGGAAAGGAATTAACAAAATGTCATTTAAACAAAACTGGGGCTGCTGTCGGAGGCATAAAACTCGGGATTTGCAAATCAACTGGACCTAAAATCCGTCGTCCTTTCTCAGATGCAGCTGTAGCAGCAGGGTTCACTGTTTATCACCAGCCTCTGCTGCTCTGACTGGGAGCAAGTGCTGAACTCCTGCTGATTTCTTCAGGGATTTTAATGGGAGTGAAGCATCTCAATGCTTTTGTGGACCTGGTGCAATTTTTTTAAAATACCAGAACTCGCCAGGAAATATTTGCAGTGGCACATAGAACAGAAAACAAACATGGATTCAGAATTGTCCCTTAGCTCCTGCTGTCACTGCTGTGCTGCTCCTTGGCCTATACAGTAAAAGTCTCATTTATGAGGAGCTTAGAATGCCTTGAGAAGGGAGAAAACAAGCAGCTCTCTAAAATACAGCTTTTATTCAGTGCTGATATTTGTAACATTTTTTTTTGTTTATGATTATTTTTTTATTTCTAATTTTCTTTATTTGTCTCAAAATGTCGTGCTGTGGAGCTTCCCTGTTCTCTCAGTGATTCCTGGCTTTCTTCAGATACGATATTGTAGTTTTATAAATATGTTGCTAGTCAAGATGACGAAATGTTTTCTTCAGCCTTGTGCAGCTGGGGTGACTAAATCATGGTGGACTGTGTGGCATTAAGGAATAACAACAAGCTGAGAATCAAATCTAAGCACACAGATCTGGGCTAAAGGATCAGAGGCCCTTTTTTGAATCAAAAAAAAAGTCTTCTCTTGAGCTAAAGGGCTTGTTCTCTTTGTACATGTACTTCCACAAGGGCCATTTTCCTGGTGATCCCTCCTTGCTGGCTGTTTTCCTTTTGACTTATCCAGGTCAAATTTGATCTGGCTATCTCTGTCTGGAAGCCACCCTTCTGTAGGCATTGCAATATCCTATTTATATCACCGGGGACATTAATGGCAAACGGGGCACATTCGTAGCATCACAGGAGAGTTTTCAGATGTTGAGGCCATGACTTCTCTTTATCTGTCCAGATGACAGCAAGTAAATATTTTGATGTAAGGGACTTAGATAGAAGTCTTTGATCTTCATGTGTGCCCTGCAGAAGCTTCTGGACTCCAGCAGACATCAGTCATGCTAATAGACAGCTGTCAGAGGAAGCTGTGGTGCCTTTAATTGGCAGATTCTTCTTTGATTGCTGAAATTTGGGTAGGAAGCTGAAAATTCTTGTTCTGTCTTCTGCAGGCTTCAAGGATTCAAGGAAAGGAATAGAGAGGGGGATTCAGCTTACTTGCATCTCTGAGCCTTTTATTGACTGTGTGGCTGTCAAAGGGGACTGACCAAGAGATCAGAGATGTCCTGATTTACCAGATGCTGGGTGTTGTTTTAGTTTGAGCCCCAGTGAGACCTATGTGCTTTTGGGAGCCACCAGAGATAAGAGGAGGAAAACACTCAAGAGGGAAATGACCTACCTTGCTGGGCATAACAATCACTCTGGCAGGAAATTTTGATGTGAAGTTAGAAATCTTTAGGCCCATCCTGCAAGGCTTTGGCCCATGGAATTGGATGGAAATGCTGTCCTGCTAACCAAAGGGACAGGAAGCCTCAGTGATAAGTGCTGCAAACCAAGCTGTATGTTCCTCTTTCTGCACCTCCTGTGACAAAGCCAGCTTCCCAAGTACCCTGCAATCCATCAGGGAGAGATTGTTCAGGGGAATTGTCTGACCCAGGGTGAGTTCACCCACACTATCAGCAATCCACAGCACTTCTGCTTGCACAAGTGAATTGAGCTGTGGGATTCAGCTCCAGGGCAGGACTGGGGATGCCTTATTCTGGTCTTGGTATCATTATTGGCCTGCTATGAATGTAAACTTTGGCAAATAATCTCACCTTTGAAAGTGTCCATTCAGCAAGCTGTGGGATTGAAGTGCTTTCCACTGCTTTTTGTAGAGTTCCTTGCCAAACTTTCTTTAGGTAAGGACCTGAGTTGTCCAGAACTTAAATCAAAATAGATATGAACAGGCATGTCAGTCTATTTTAACTATCTCCATTCTCTGTGACTAAAGCTTCTCTCACCAGCAAGCAGCTCCAGACTTTAGAGCAAACACAAGGCTTTTCAAATTCCATTGCATTTTGCAGAGAAAATTTATTTACCATGTCAAAACTATCATGGTCTCACAGCAATAGAACACCCTTTGCTCTAAATTTGATGCTTGAGGGTATCGCTGGCTCTTGGAGTGTTTGGTTTATTTTAACAAATTCTCTTTATGTTTTTCTGTCAGCTTCTATTTTTCCTGTCAACCTCCAGTTTCCCATCTCTCCATCTCCGTGGCTTTGAAGCTTATCCCTGATAAAAGACAGCACTTATGTCAAAATACACTAATGTCACTTTGACACACAAGTGCACAGTCTGGAAGCTGTTTGGCTTGGCAGAATTATCTCCTTTGGCAGCCTCGCCCCAGCTGGGCTGAGCTGCTGGGCACTCGTGTGTTTGTCCCACCCTTTTTGTCCGAGGTAAACCCTTGGGACTTTCATCAGCTCACATGAAATAAACACCAGTGAAAATAGCTCTGAAAAAACACACCAGGCTGAGACTTTTTTTCTGGGAAATAGTTTCTTGTTAGTTTTGGGGGTTTAATTCAGGGCACCAGGGTAATCCAGGGAAATGAGTAACAATGTCAGACCCAACACTTGCTCCTATCCTTCCTCTTCTTCTGCTAAAACAATGTTTTAAGTGAATGAAGGTGATAAACAGTTCAGAGTTACTACAGATAGTTTCAGTGGTGTTTCTGAATAAGCCTGTTGTGCTCCTGGCTGCAGATCATCTTTTTACTTATTACTCTACAGGTGAGCTATATTAAATACCAGTTTTTATCCAAGTGGAGAAGAATAACCTTGTGACTTGGGTACTGGACTTTGGATCTAGATCCTCCCTTGCCAATCTGACAAGTGGAGCCAGAAATTCTCATACTGGCAGCTACATGAAGTGTAGGTCACAGGCAGCTCAGTGTGAGTTTTGGGACTTACACTGCCCTAAATGCAGCTCTCTGGGTGGGACACAATGCTGTAAAATTACAATGTAGCATCGCTTTTCACCTCACAAACAAGTTGTGAATACACAAATATTCCTGCTTGTGTAGCACTCAGCTACTGTAGTGAGAAGCATCATAAAAATGTGTGAGGAATTTACACCAGTCTGTGAAGAGTGGTGCAGTTCAGTGAGATCTCAGTGAATACCTCTGAGTTAGAGTGGAGAAAATTGATTACATCTTGAACTAATTAAATGTCGGGGAAGTTGAATTGTGTAACAAAATCAAAAAAGGAGGAAGAATACTTTTGCTTAAATATTTCAGATCTGAAGCTAGCAACTACAAGCAAATCCCAGCATTTAACTCCCCTAGAGTGAGAATTAATTCTCTAGTGTCTATCACAAACATAGAGCATGCATTATGTGCCAATGTTGCATGTTCTGATGTTCACACTGAACAAAGACAGCCAGGACAGCAGGCAAGAACGCAGCATGGCTGAGGAAATCATAGAAATGAAATAAAGGCTTAAAATTATCACTGAACAGCTTTCCATAGAAACATGAAATTACTTCTGTAATTAGGACAAAAATCAGTAATCACTAAGATGTAACAGAAGGTATTAACTCAGAGCCATTTAAGGAACAGATTTCTGACCACTGCACAGAGTGGTGATAAGAGTATTCTGTAAAAAGACACTTTTCTGTTTGGATTTAGATCAGTGCTTTGTTCAGTGACTCTTGATGTTTCATGCATCACAATATCTCTAGAAAGAGGAAGATCCTTGTCTCTCTGAGAGCTGAAAGCAAGAGATGGTATCAAGAGAACACTTGCAATATCTCAATACCTCATTGTTATTACGGTGATTTATTTTAAAGTATGACTTAGAGAACCACAAAGGCTTCATCATGTTCTCAAACTATGCCCCATGCCTGGCTCTCTGCCTTGCCTTCATCTGCACCAAATGATGTGTGATGTTTTACTAGGAAATAGAGCAATGAATCAACACATTTACAGTACAGAAACAAAACCTTTCCCTGATATTCTGAGAAGTTTTTGCACACTAGAAATCATTCAAAAAGCTTTCCTAGTTTTAATTGTTAACACGGACTTGAAAAATAGTTCTTTCACAGAGCCATGAAATTAGGCATGATCCAGTAATTCAGAAAATAGTGAATGCAGGGAAGGCCCATAAAACTGGAAGTGCTATGACTTTAACTTATTTTGGAGCCTAGATAAGATTACAGTCAATGGCACTAAATAAACACCTGAAGATCATATCACAGATTAGGCTGAGGTAACTACATAATGGTTTTGATACTTAAAAGACACCGAAATTAAACTTCTAATTAGCAAGTACTCTTTCTTGGATGAGTAGTCATCTCACAGGTGGGAATGCTCAGCATTGAAATGGTTCAAAACAAGGGGATGAGACTGAGGGTGTTTATGTCTTCTTCAGGTTATCTGTGGTAAAAAGAGTTGCACAGAGAAACAGGGAAAACACTTTTAACCAGAATTCTGGATTTGGAGGGCACATTTCTTAGGAGTGAGAGTCTCCAGGGGAGTTTGCACCAAAAGCACAGACACGGGGAGATCTGTGCTGGCGTCCCCTCAGTTGCCACGACAGCTGGCAAAATTCAGCTGCCATCAGGGTGGGCAGCAGCAGTGGGGGGCCTTGCTTGTTGTCTGGCCACGGGGGACCACTACTGTGGGCTGTCATCACTCATCTAATGAGCCCGAAACCTGAGCAAAGGCTCCCTGGCCGTGCTTTGCTATCTTTAGGAGGGGTGGTGTGAACCCACGAGTGCCGTGTGTGGCAGGCCCAGTTGGAGGAGCTCTGGGTACTGATGACAGAGTGTCAGCATCAGTTCACACACTTAATCCCGGGCTCAAGCAGGCAGGCTCTGTTGCCCTCAGCGTACAAGCACACATGTGCTTTTTCTAGTTCAAGCTTTAAAAGTTCGTGTAAGTCTCTGAAGCCTTGGGGTTCAAAGTAAAACATCCAGCATCCTGATTTTGGAGGCCTGTCCATTGTGTGGCCATTTATTTATTTATTTATTTACTGCTCCCTTTTATGGTGGGATAAACCCTGAGACTAAACAAAGCTCAGTGTTTATAAACGCCGTGGGTTGACCTCAGTCAGGTACGGCTCAACAGGCAATGAACACAGGGCAGTATCAACAACTGCAAAATTATTTAAGAACGTAAAGTCCTGAGCAACAAAAGCTCACTGAACAACATCAAGATCTTCACCTCCAGTCACATATATTTTTATATATCAACTAGTTTTTTTGTTGTGAGGCGTTTTAATCCCGCAATGAGGAGCTGTGCCGTCAGTGGGGTCTGACCTCAGGCTTGGAGGGTGGGGGCAAGGAGAGCTCCTTCCTTGGCAGAAGACAATGTTGGCTTCACAAGTCCTGTGCTCATTTCTCAAGCAAGCCAAGGGATGTGGTAGTAAAAAGAACAGGGGGGAAATACCTGTGTGTTATTCATATCTCAGCCCTCAGTCTCTCCCCGAGCTTCAGCGTGAGTTATTACCAGCTGAATCAAGCCTCAGGCTGGTTTGATCATCAGAATATCTGTTTAAAGGGAAGGAAATTAAGAAGGAAATTAGGACAATATTCCTGGAGAACTCCATGAGTACCTGGAGCTCATGACACATTTCAAGTCTTACAATTAGCTATCTCAAACACATCACCCCGAAGTATCAAGGAATCATTTTCTTTCTGATATATTCTCCAGAAGTAGCATTCAAGGCCTGCAAGTGTTGATTTGATACCTCTAAAGTAAAAATGAACTCAATTTGAAATTGATTTCGGCATGAATTTCAGGAATTAAAAAGAAAAATGCACTTGGCCACATAGATGTTTACAGGACGAGAAATTTTAAACCAGAGATCCTGCACACACACTCTGGATCTTCAGGAACTGAGGGCTTCACTGTTATTTTTCACCTCAGACTCTGGTGTAAGTGGCATTTGCTGTGAGCTTCTGCCTTCTCATCCAAGGCATAGGAAGCTTGGGGTGAGGGAAATCTCCTCCTGTTAATATCTGATAGCAGTAAATGAAGGAGGGTTGAAGCACCAAACTCAGACTGAAGTTTGTAGTGCCAGAAAACCCAACGATTTAAGCATACTCCTGACAATGGGATTTGACCCAGTGTTATGAAACTAGCTCCAAAATTTGGATTTAGATTCTTGCTACTTCTAGAAGGCTCACAGGCATTTGAGTCCCTACTTTCATCTCAAACTTAACCTTCTCTTTTCAGAAGTGACATGACTGTGGTGGCAACAGCAGCAGACAATGCCATACCTAATGTTTCTTTTGCTTTGCTTATAGACCAGGCTTAAGGACTCCAAAAAGTTTCATCTCCCATGGATTAAAATACAGGAGTTTTAAGCAATTAATTTTTCAATTTTTTTCACCAACAACAAGAAGGACAATGGATACCCATGTCTTTGGAGAAAAAAAGCCATCATGGAAATGCTTCTTTTGGTTTGAAGGTATTGGCATTTTCATGTAAAACTGGGGCAGGAGAGCAGGAGAGCACAGCCAGGAATTCAGTCTTGCAATCCTTGTATAGCTGAGCATTATTTGTTTATGATACTTGGGTCGCCTTGCAGTGTAAATAAAAATTAAACTCCATGAATCAGGTAGGGGGATTTGGGCTATTGGGCTTGCCTTCTGCATGTAACCCTACTGTAGCCCAAATTCTATTGCAATTAAGAAGCAGAGGTGCTGATTTCAAACCAACAAATTGACTCTGGGATGACTGGCTTCAGTTAGAAATGACTGCAGACCACTGAGACAGAGAGAAAGTCAGGACAGAGTGTGAAGAGCAAAGGAATCACCTCAAAAGGGAAATGCTGACTAAAGCCAACTTAAACTTCACCTCAGAAACCTGCATTTCACTGACATATGTCGAGGCTGCCATCTGCTGACAGCAGGAAGATTATGGGTACCAAAAAAAGTTACTTCAAATATTTGGAACAACGTCGTCTCAAAGTTAACCTCTTTCAATTCTAGATGGAGACTTAATCTTTAGCTAGAACTGAGAGTTTTCATGTCTGAAATGTTGAAACAATTTCTTTGAACATTTACCTCTCTCGTTTCAAACCTACACTTCAACAAAAACTTCATTTCCTAAACTGACAAAAATAAAGTGAAGGAAAGGACACAAAAAAGGTGTTTCATTTTGAAATAAAAGTTTGGAATTGAAATGTTTGCATCTAGTTAGCATTTGCCAATTAGTGATACTATTTTTGGAAATGAAAATGGATTGATTTATTGGAAAGCTTTTGAAGAAGAAAAATATTCACTACAATTAGTGGAGCTTCTTACTGTCAGAGAAGACTGACTTCCCTTTTGGATGGTCACATATCCCAGTGTGGGGTTTTTTAGTAATATAAGCATAACTTTATGAGTACAAGAGGACACGTTACAGGTATGATGTGATTTTTTATATGTGTGAGCAATATTGAAATATTTCTGCAGCTCATTCTGTTGTCTGTCCCAACATATTGGTGTTTGGGGCCTGGAACCAATTGAGAGCAATGTGCCTCACAAAACCATATTTAATTAATTCAAATTGAAGGTCTAGAAAAACAAGCCTCTTTCTTATTCTTCAAAATACTTTGCAGATCCATGGTAAGGTTTGGGTTTGCCCTAAAATGAAGCCACAGATGATTACTTTTAAGGAGAATCAAAGAAAGAAACCCCAAATCAAATATGCCCAGCAGCCAGTGCGCTTGCTTCTCCTCATCAGGCCAAGCAGGGAACTGAAATTCAATGCTATGAATATAAACATGCCTGCAGTATTCTGATCCTGTCTTTTTAATCAGAAATTACATCTTTGTCCTGAGAAATCTCTCCTAGAGAAAATTTCTGCCGAACTGAAAGTTCCTGCTTCATTCAAAGGTAACTTCTAAAAAGTTGACTTGCAAGTTGCTTGTTTGCTTGTTTTGCTGCATTAGTTTCTTTTCTTCAGAATTATTACTTTCTTTGTACAGCAGAATCCTTTTTATTTTTTCTTTTTTTTTTTTCAGGCTTTCCTCAAGGGAGAGATTAGAAGAAGAAGGATGACGTAGTTTTGTGGGGGTTTAAGAGACACCATGGGAGGAAGCAGGGCACTCTAAAGTTTGAAGAAGTACCGAGTTTGCAGCGGGAGGCTGCTATCAGGGTTTTAATCTGACTGATTAAAAGTCAGAGGCGAATAGAGCTGATGCTTTGGAACAGTTTCAGCCAAATGCATTTCCATCAAAGCATGTTTTCTTAACTGGAGTCAAACATCTCGCATCACATTTAAAATAAAAAAAAAGGAAATCAAGTGAAACTTCCCAGGGAAAGTTTGATCAGGAAGTGTGAAGAAGATGCAGAATGAGAATGCATGGACAGATTCTGCTCCATCCCAGTTCACAGGCAAAGGAATTTTTCAGTCTCCAACTGTCCATGATGTTGCCTTTCCCTACTGGCATTTCAGCAGAGAACAGGGATAAGCAAGGTGCACTTCTGAGAGGGTTTCAAGTTGAAGACAAGCCTTCTTTGTTGGATACAGCAGAGATGTGGGATTGCTCAGAGAGAGCAGGGCCATGCACAGAGCAGTAGGAAAATAGGAAGGAGCTTTGTGGCAATGCTCAGGAAGGGACAGATGCCAGGGCAAAAGGGAAAACTGCTGGAGTAACTGCAGAGGAAAGGTTATGCACATTTAAATATACCCAGAAGAACAACTTGTAGATTTAAAATATGCATCACCAACTCATGCAGCAAAATGCAGGGTAGAATGAAATCCTGTCTGTGGTAAACCCTGTTATGTCTTACTGCATTAGGTAGAGCTGTCAAAATCCTTGATTTTCAAGGGAAAGAAGGACAACAGGAATAACCAGAGAACAAATTACGAAGAATGAAGATTTTTGACTATTTCTGTATTTTTTTTTCTCTTACCACCCTGCGTTTATTTTAATGAGCTCTCAGGGTACTTGAAGCCCATGCCCAGGTTAGACATCCCCTTTGGGAGTGTGAAGACAAAGTACTGCAATTCTGTACTTAGAGGGGCAGGAGAGGAGGGGCTTTTCCCCAGTTATGTGTCATCTCCCATTTCAGAAATAATAAGATGTTGCCCCCAGCCCTCTGCATCCTTATCAGATGACTTTAGGCCCAGATTCCCCAAATATTTCTGCCTCTATCTCACAGATTTCTCTGAAGAAAAATATCTGCTCATGACAAGTTGGCAAGGCAAAATAAAGAGCATAAAGTTGTTTGGATACTGGAGCACTGTTGCTCCCCATATTTGACTCATGACCTCTCCTCTTTCCAGAGTTATCAGTGCCTTAGGCTGCTCCAGGAAACACTAAAGGAGCATTTTGCTCTTAGTAAAGACAAATTATGTGATTTGAGATACCAGCATTTCCCACTGAGCACTCTGAGAAAAATGACTGGAATACCATCTCAATGTTATGAAAGCACCCAAATATGCTTCTTTTATTTAGTTTATTTCACATTTTGACTATTTAAGGACCTCAGTATTAAACTCAAGAGTCCCAGTTGGTTGGTCCCATTTTCTTGAATGAGATTGCCTCCATATTTACATCTGATTAAAAGCTTCCAGGATGATTAAGGCAATCAGAGGCTGCTACAGGCAAATCCTTTATACATCAGATATTTTATATGACATTAATGAGGGCAGGTAAGGTGTTGCTCAACAGAGGAACAAGAGAGCAAGGAAAAGGCTGGAGTGTAAAATTGACATATAAAGTTACACCTTATTAAGTCACATTTTGTCTTACATACTGCATGGCCTAGGGTGGTTCTGGGGGAGGGGATTTCTGTAGAAATCTCCCCCAAAAGCGAACAAACAACTGCAAAAAACCAGAAATTAAAAAAATGAATGGGACAGTCAAGGACATCTCTGTAAGACAGAGCTTCACAGCATGTCTGAGAAAAGTTGTCAGGCTCAGGAGTAAGAAGCACTGGAGGAATTTCAAAGAGGGGTTTTGAACAAGGCTGAAGGAGGAGGAAGAGTGAGGTTATGAAGGAAGTGACATGAGCAAGTCCAGGGTCTTGACTTTGCCCAGGATTTTGGAACAGATTCAGGGTGACTGGAGAGCATTTGCCAAGTGCAGAGCTGGGCAAAATATGTTTAATTTTAGTGAGTTTTAGTTGAAATGAGTATCTAAATCAAAAGAAGAAGAGAAATATAGCAAAAAACCCCAACCAAACAAACAAAAACCCCTCAAACTAAAACAAAAAAGTGATAATGTTTTCGTGGTATTTTCAGTTAGTACTTTTGTTAATCTTCCTATTGATGGTGTCATAAAATTACATTATTGTTGTTCCTAAGCTTGAGAAAAGAAAACAGGGAAGATATTGTCAATGACCCTATGCCTTGGAATGGGATTTCCCAGAGAATAAAGATTGTTGAAAAATAGCAGATACATTCTTTATGTGGTGACCAGCATTTTTCAGGTGTGATGAAAGAGAAACAGTTATCTTCTAATAACTACATCTCTTGAAATACACAGAGTGGGGACGGAGGGTTGTGAGATTCCCCTCAATTCTTGCCTCAGGAAGGAGGAAACAATGAAGAAGGAGTGAAACTAGCCAGGAGAGGGCAGAGTCAGAAAAGCTAAGGGAGGAGAAGTTTGGAGCGTGGAGCTGATGGTCAACAGCACAAACCACGGGGAAGTGGGGAAGGGATTTGGTTCTCCAGCTCCATGCAGGATGAGCTCTGCAAAGTGCACCAAGAGAAAGGGACCAGGGCAGCAGATGAGCAGGGGGGAGCCCCAGTGGCAGCTGGAACCTTCACATCCCCTCAGCTGACTTCCACTGCAGATTAACAGGACTTGCTCGACCTACTTTCCTCATCTTGGTACGTGTAAGGCTTCAGCATAGTGGCTTTTTTGGAAACAGGATGCAATTTCAGGCAAGAATGTTCCCTCAAAAGTAAATAAACATGAAACGGATAGGATGTTATGTTCTATTAACACTAATCACAGACTTTTCTGATTGTTGAATTTTCTGAACACCAGATTCCTGTCAAGGCTCTTCCTGCTCTCTCCTTCTTTTTCTTTTTCTTTTTCTTTTATTTATTTTTTTTTTTTTGGCTCAATGAGATTAAAAATCTATGATATTTCTTGTACATCAGTCAGGAAGAAATGCACTTCTTCAAGCCTTTTGTATCTTCAATACCTTGAAAGCAATCTGAATTTGTGTAATGCCCTATTACAGAAGCCTTGCCATTCGGTATTTGACTGATTTTATTTTATCATGAATGCACACTATTGTAATGGTGCCCATTTACTCAGTTTGACTTTAGCATGATGTATTTTTTATTTCTAGGTTATCAAAAGTCCCACCTGACATAAAAATCACAGGTACAAGGAGCAGTTGCCCTTCTTCAAAATGATCATTTAATTTATTTGCAGTCTCTGAGATTTTACACTTGAGAGCAGGCAGAGTGTATATGAAAAGGCAGAGTATATACAGAAATTATGAGTTTGGGGTAAATACTGATAGAAAAACATAGATCAATTTTGTATCCTTGGTTTAAGGATGAGATGTGTCTCCTTTTGCAGCCCACATTTGTTGTTCCCTGCACCCTCACGTATGGCAGCTGAAGGGAGATCTCCCCTCTGTTTTTAATCATTTGGGGAAATATTTACAGGTATAAATTGTCCTCCTTGGTACCACTAAAAAGTGACTTTCCACAGGTCACATATTTGGGATGTGAGCACCACACAAAACAGAGCCCTAGGAACTTCTCTGGTTTTGCTGTATGGATTATTGTTATTTATGCACAGCCCAGCACCTCATGCAGTGAAAGACTTTTCTCCTATGCTCACATAACTCAGCAAACATCACAGGCATTTGAAAATATAGCTGATATTTAAATAAGATGGGTTAATATATAGTATAATGGAATTGGACTAATTTTTTTTACAGAGACAGTGAAATTGCCTGCTTGTTTCTTGTAGATAGTCCCAAAACTTGGTGTGCTGAGTTACAAATTCAATTTAATGCCAGTAGATGGAGCTTGACACTTCTTGGCAAGATCCCCTCACGTTAGTACAGCAAGGGAATTCTTATTGAAAACAGAAAAGTAATTTTTATTCATTTCCTTTCAGCTTAATTTGCTGTTGTGGATAAGATTTGTATTGAAAAATACTGTCCAAACCTCACCTGTTGTAAGGCAGGTTTGGATACTGTGACTGTGCAGAAATACAGAGGGGAAGCTTATTGATAATATTGCTTTAAAAGCATTGTGCCTCTGAATTGTTCTGGACTGTGTTTTTTGGCATAACTTTTCATAGAGAGTCAACAGAAGTCTTGTGCTTATGTGAAGCTGAAGGCAACAGGACTTAGTGTGGGGCTAAAGAAGGCATGTTCTGAAAAGCCCGAGTGCTTAAGGATAGAGTTAAGTAAAGATTTACATGCTTTACTGATCTTGGCCTTGGCTTGCCTAATTTCTTACTAACAAAAACTGAATAGCATAGGAATGTTTCTCTCTTGTGAACATAGACAATTCAGCTCTTGGTCTACCTATTTCAAGTAAGTCCTAATCAGAAGGGTTATCTGTCTGAAGGTTGTCTGTCTCATCTTTTTGTCCTCAGAAACACCTCACAAAATCTGTGCAGTGCTAACTAATAACACACTTGCTTCCCCTTCCAGAATTAGTAAGATAACATATAGGCTCCCACCTTGGAGTTATGGGTAGAGCAAACTGCTCATTTTCAGTATTTCAGGGTAGAGGGGAATACAGGTGACCTTGCCTCTGATAAATAACAGCTGTGTTAATTACCCAAAACGGCCTCCCCCCCATGAGTCACAGCTGTATCCTATAGCTATAAAGATAAGTGTGATAAAAGGGAGTAGGTTAGCTGGTCAGGGGGAAATCATGAAGAAGCAGGATCCTGGGGGAGACTCACTGCTGTGAGGTCAGTCTGGGTGTGCAGTCAGAGCCTGTTGTTGGAACCTGCAGTCACAGTCTGGCTGGGTAAAAGCTGCAGTCAGAGGCTGCACACTGATCCCTGCAGTCACAGTCTGGCTGGGTAAAAGCTGCAGTCAGAGGCTGCACACTGATTCCTGCAGTCACAGTCTGGCTGGGTAAAAGCTGCAGTCAGAGGCTGCACACTGATCCCTGCAGTCACAGTCTGGCTGGGTAAAAGCTGCAGTCAGAGGCTGCACACTGATTCCTGCAGTCACAGTCTGGCTGGGTAAAAGCTGCAGTCAGAGGCTGCACACTGATCCCTGCAGTCACAGTCTGGCTGGGTAAAAGCTGCAGTCAGAGGCTGCACACTGATCCCTGCAGTCAGAGTTCAGCAGGAAATAAGCAGCAGTCAGAGGCGCAAGGAAAACCCACAGCAGGAGCTGCTGCAGCCAGGGTCAGGGAATGGTTGGAGTCAGGATGGCTGAGCTGTAAAGAGGAATAAACCAGGGCCCTTTTCATGCTGTGATAAACAAGAAGTCTGTGTCTTGGTTCATTTCTACCCTCTAACAAAAGGGATGCTGCAACATTGCAGGTATGTTTTTTCCTGTAGGATGGCTACTTCATGCTATTTTCTAGGTACATAATCCTTCACACAGGAGTAACTTAGTAGTGTTTGGTCCGCTAGACAGCAGGAGACTGATTCCAATTGGCATGGCAGCCACAGCAGCAAGGGTTACCCCTTTTCCATTCTGAAACCACAGATATTCATCTTGAGTGACGTGGGGAGAGGACTCATGCCAGGCCTAAGAGTCCACAACGAAACATGCATAAGAAATTATGAGAACTGAGGCTGCTGTGGGAAGCTGTATTTCATCTTGAGCCACAGCACATGCCATTGCAATTCCAGTAATGGCAACGGGAACGAGGCCGCAGCAGGACGGGGAAGACCGTGGCAGTGGGAGGGTGGCCACGTTCTCCATGAGTCACAGTGAGCCTGCAGATAAAATGCAGTAAAACAGCTTGGCCAGGACAGTGTGAACAGACACAAGGGGAGATAAAGTCAAGTGATGCTTTGAAGGTGGTCTGGTCTTTAAATATGGTGTGGATTAGAGAGGCTGTGAGAGGGCTGAGGCCTTGCTGAGCAGGGCCTGCATTGTTGTTCCCGATGTTTTCTCCCCATGAGGAAACGGGGGAGCCGTGTTCCTACAGATAAAGCAGCAGTGCTGCCCTGGCCCTTCTGCCAAGGCTGTGCAGCCTTGCCTGGTGCCAATCACCTCCAGAGACAGCCCCGTGTTACACAGGGACAGTCCTGACCTCAAACGATCCCACTGCAGCAGGGCACTCTGTGGGGAACCAAAAACATTTTTGAAAAAGTTCTTTCAACTAAACTTCTGTGAATGAGGACGAAACAACGTGAAGAAATCCCAACCACTGTTAGAGCTCATTCCAGTGATCTTGCTTGGGGTACTCAGCAAGTGGCACCAGTGGGTGCCCTTGATAGAGTTCTCTGCTTCATTTGTAAGCAGCTCCACTTTCCGTGTGCCTTGTCCTTCTCCCTTGGAAAAAAATCACGCTGGACTAAGCTCTGCCCTTTACCACTTCCCAGTCTCTTCAGAGGTTATTTCCTTTCTTGGTTAGCTCACAGGAAGCAATCTTAATGCTACAGGCAAATATTCAGAAGTACATCATTTTTTGAACAAACCAGTAGGAAACTAATTGCTCATTCAGACCATTTCAGTGACACCAGATCATGGCCGTGCTCAGAAAACCCATTATCCCCTTGTTGTTTTGGTTATCTTTTTATGTTTAACCATTCTCCTTGTTTTCTATTGCTCACCTAGCTCTGTTATTACCTAGCCTTCAATCTGGTGATGGCAGGTTACGTGTTTGGTAATGGGATTCCTGCTTCTTTTCTGAAGCAGTTAGGATGTCTTCAGGCTCTGGAGCAAAAATAAATGCTGACTACTCCTTTTGATGCAGAGGAATGTTACAACATAGTCCATTACCAGATGATTAGAGGAGCAGAAATAAACCTTGAGCACGAAGCTGCAGTTCCCTGCTCAAATGACACTAACCCTATTTATAGACACGGAGTAGGCAGAAAGTAGATGAGGAACCAAAACATTAGGGAAATAATTTTCTCAGGCACCACCAGGCAATGACAGAATTATCTCAGTAGTATTTAGCTTTTGATATTGGAGAGCAGGGAGGAGTGTGAAGGGCTCTGGGACAGTCTCAGCAGGCTCCCTGTGCTCCCGAGGAGGAGCACCTTGGAGGCAGCTGTGGAAAGGCTGAACAGGCTGAGGTGGACAAAGGTCTGAACAGAATGTGCAGTGTCTGCCTTTCCAGGGAAGTGACTGAAATTAATGACATCCTCCATGATATTTTTAGGCTTTCTCTAATCCCTTACTCCTGAGGGCCGAATGAGGAGCAGAGCAAAAATGACCGTGATGGGAGAGTGCCAACATCCAGAGCTGGAAGATGCTAGAATTGGAAGCATTGAAAGGTTGATGGGTGGTACAAGATTTTAAAAGATTTGAAGTTTTTGGATGAATGTATTGAAAGTCAGACACACTGAAGGGGAAGCAAGTGATTTTATGTACTGATTCCATTCAAATGACATGGTCACATAAAACACTATCCTTGGAGGAGACAAGAGTCCCACTTCCACTGTAGTCACAGACCTGCAGAATAGAAATTATAAAATAATTGATGGATTTACCCCAAAGATGAAAATACTTTGTACTAAAAATTACATTTAGGCCTCAGAGGGACTGACTGGGATTTGTAGCGAATTGCCATGAAATGCTTTATCAGGAGAGGTCATGAGACATACATCAGGTTATGCTGTCACACAACTCTGAGCCAGTCTTCTGGGTTTTTGGTAAAGAGAGGGTTTTTACGTGTTAACTCTGACAATCTATCAGGGTGAATGTGTTTTCCTACAAAAATGTTACAATAAGAGAAAGACTACTTTAGAAGTCGGCCTCTTTTCTTCTGAAATTACATGAAACTCATTGCTTGAAAGGTATAACATGGGACAGGTAATTTGAAGTCTATTTCCTTTGGTTTCAGCGGTATTATTCAGGGTTTATGTAGACTTAAGTAACAATAATCTACAATAATAGATGCTATGGCCTGGCCATAGCATCTATTTCACACAGTTATAGAGAAATTAGCCTGTCTCAGGAATTCTTGTTGCTACAAATCAGCCAAAGCCAGGGTCTATGCAGGAAAAAGGAAAAAAATTGGAGAAGGGGAAAGAATCAGAAGAAGAGAAATTAATTCATTGAAAGAAAGAGATTTAGTTCTAGAAGTAGTGAAAATGTGTAATGAATCATCATAAACCTGACAGGAAACTACTGTGAGAATGGCACAAGCAGAATGAAGTTGGAAAATTAAGGCCAGACTGGGAATTCAAACTCCAAGACCTCACCAAGGTAGTAAACACAGGAGTAATTTGCCAAGTAAGGTCATTAAGGAAGGAAAGCTTGCATAACTTGTGGGGAAGACAGATGTTCTGTATTTGAGAGAGTGGATTTAAGGTTTTACTGGCACTTCAGGAATACAGAGAGGAGATAAATGTAAAAGGCTTGTTGGACCCAGGACTCTTTTCCTGTCCAGCAACGCCTGTTCAACTCCAGCCTCTGATGTGCTGTTCCAAAGACAAGCACAGGTCAGGGGAGGACAGTTCAGTCAGGCAGGAGAGCACAGCCAAATGAGGTCTCAGTGTAAACCCACTGAAAGTAAGAGAAGAAAGCAAGTTGTGTCAGAGAGGGGTTGGAATTGATTTGTCATTGTGCTGCAATTAGATAACACTCCCTCCAAATTAAGGATGCAGCATATAAAAAATGTCAATAGCTAAAACCTGTCACCTGGAGAGTTTCTTTCCAAGACCAGAGACAGGGAAGGAGCTTTCTTTCCCCCCTCTTCCTTTGGAAGTTCCTAAAAATGTTTTTAATGAGGAGTTCAAATGGGTTATGGACAGAGTGAAAAATGCTCAGGGAGATAATTACGATCTTCATAAACCCATTAACTGGAAGTTGGAGGGAGGCAGAAGGCAGATGACAGCAAGGCCACGTCCCTTGACAGGTGGGAAAGGAGGAAGGCAGGGAATACCGAGTGGAATTTGCCAGGATAAACCCTGTCATCCTGTTGTGTGGGAATGTGCTGAATTCAGCACCAAGAACAAAGCAGCAAAGTCTGTCCCAGCAGCTCTCTGTGCCATGGGGGAAGAACAAAGAGCCCAGAGAGGTGTAAATCCCTGGGAGATTTGTGTGGGGAAGCCAAGAGCAGTGCTGAAGGAAGCTGCTGAACCCGACAGTCAGGACAAGCCAGGTATCACAAGCTTTGAACTCTGCGGATCTGTAAAGGTGAGAAACTCAAAGGCATCATGCAGTGGTGGTCATGATGAACCACCACAAAAAAGAGAGGTTAAGGTCAGAGGGAACAGAAAAATAACTTTCTTTTCTTTTATTTGCTTATTTTTGTTTTTTAAGGAAAGTTCTTGTATGCAGTGGCTCCCTAGTGAAAGGGAAAACTGGAGCATCTAGAACTCACCTGCATTACTTGATGAGGCAATCAACATTGTCCCCAAACTACAAATTCAACCTGTTTCAGTTATTGCTGGTCACTTCACAGGAGTATTTTGTGTCTGAAGCCCTAGGGAGCAATCATCTCTAAATAAACCCTAAAGAGTTGTTTCCATACTGCCCCATGACCAGAAGTAGATATTTGACAATAACTTTGCTCAATTTTTATTTTGACTTCACAGAGTTTGTTTTTTTTCCCCACAGAGAAAACAATAATATATTTTAGTCTCCCTACAGTCTTCTTTCTTTTGCTTTTCTGGACTGCAGACCAGGACCAATTTTTCAGTTTCTATTTCATATTTTTAGGGGAGTTAACTTTCAGTACTGATCCCTTTGAGCCTGTGACCTCCTTCACACTTGTCCTGTGAAATGGACATTTCTATGTCCATCAGGTTGTTTGGTGCAGAAGAAGCCATAAAAGGTGCAAGCATTCTCTGAGATACCAAATTTCACACTCTTCTTTTAGTTTTACCTTCGTGGAAACTGGGGACAGCAGGTGGGGGATTGCATTAGGCTGCTCCTTTTCCAGTTAAAGCTCTCACTACCAAGACTTAGCAAATAAGACTTGAAGCTCCAGGATTCTGGTTTCTCCCAGATTTCCTCCCTACCTATTTTCTCATCCATCCCTAAATACTATGGGAAGAGTCATCATTATTTCTTGCTGTTCTTGCTGTCTTATTCAGATTCCTGCTTAGATTTCTTAGCCCACAAATCAATTTTAAATCTCCATCTCAAAAGACCAATAAATGTACTATTTTGTGCATTCTGGCTCTCATTTCTCCTCATGGGCTTTCTTGCTATTTTCACTCAATTTTATACTTCCCATCAAACCTGTTCCCATCCTGTCCTCCTTATTGCCTCTCTTCCAGGTTTGCCTCTTCATTTTCTGCTAGTTTTAAATAAATTTCTCTTTATAAGACACTTCTTTCAGCAAAGCTTTCAATGGTGGTTCCACCCAGACACCTTATTCAAAGCCCCATTGAAGACTGTGGAAAGGTTTTAATGGACTTTGGATCATTCATTAGAAGTGGTGGTCCCTGAGGCTGCCTTTATGTTCCAGTCTGTGGAATAAACTTCAGGAATATTTAGTGAATCTAAGTTAGTTTTCTTCCTGAAAACTAAATTTTTGGTGTGTTTAAAGTACACCCGCTATTTCACTCAATATAACTGGATGTATTTGTTAATTTAATCTGAAAAGGAATAAATCTTGGGTAATGTTCAAACCCAGAGATTGTCTAAATAAGGAAAGGATTGAAAAGAAAGGAAAGCACCAGGAAAGTAAGGGACTGAGAGCTTCCTGGAGACAAGAAGCAGGTATAGCCAAATGCTGGAGCTGAGGATTATTTAAAATTCCTTTGACCAGTGTACTTCTTTGTGAGATGGATCAAATACTGTTTCTATTAGATGACAGGGGTTCATTTCCTTTCCTTAGATAAACACTTTAGGGTGCCAGACTCCTCTGTAAGATGATAAATGACTTCCTAGACGTCATCATAAAGGAAGTTGTTCCTTATAACTGTTCTAAATCTGTTACATATCAAATTTCCTGTGCATGGCTGCCACTCTGCGACGCTTTCCAAACTGTATTTCACAAATGCACAGTGTGTCTTGTAACACCAAGACACTCATCTTCCAGCTCCATCTTTGGCCCTCTTCTCAAAACACAGGAGGTCATGGATTGGATTTAAAAGTTAGCATAACACATCCTGCCTACCTTGAACTACAAAAAAATACACAATCTGGATGAGTGATTTATGAATTTCTAATTACAGATAGGACTGCTCTGTTTCAGTTCAGCCTGGTGAAGCTGAGAGCAGCTGAAAACTGCTTGTTTCAGCGATAGGAAATTCAGGAAGAAGGTTATTGCCCTCCTTGTTTTGGAAAATGTGGATAGTGGTTTATATGTCCTACTGGAAACAACAATAGAATCTGAGATTGTGCTTGTACTCATGTACTTACAGATTGCCTGATAGACCAATAAATATCCTGCCAGGCCTTTTGGGATTACCCATTTCCATTGGCAACAAATTGTTAAAATAAGCCTCTCTTTTTGTGGCACTTGACATTTGAAACCAAGTGCTCATTGTCAGAGCATGTACTGTTATCAAATTAATCTCTCCATTGTCATAAAAGAAAGTTGCAGAGTCATAGAAAAGTAGAGAAACTGTGGCAACTGTATAAGCAGAGGTACAAATACCTGAAGTTTGTCTCTGTGGTTGTTCATCACCAGATACTCTTTATGTTGAGAATTGAAGCACGTGTCTGAAAAATGCCTCTTTTTAATTGAATATTTTTCTTAATTCCTAGTCTTGAAACATGAGAGACACTTGTTTCCTTGACACTTGTTTGAGCCCCAGCCAGGTTTGTTTTTTTTTTCCCCATCACTGGATCTGTGTGCCTGACAATGTCCTTGGGTGCTGCTTGGGCCAAGATTCAGGTGGACTTCATGTGCCTCAAATTTCCATCACCAAAAGGTCCTGAAAGATAAACACAACTCATGTGACATTTTCTTCCAACTCCCAAATTATTCCAGTTTTTATAGAGCCCTGTTCTTGGTCTAATTCTGTAACCCCCTCATCCAAGAACACAGGTTTTTAAAACTGATTTCTCAATTAACGAGTTCACATGCAATTAATTCAAAGTGCTTAGACTCCAACATTTAGTGACCTGAGGCACAGAGGCAATCCCATGGAAGGCAGAAACTGGAATTACTTGCATTACATAAAGGTTGGGAGAATATTTCAGAACAGCTGGAACAGCAACAAATGCATGTGGGATGGTGAAAGGAATGGTGAAAAAGCACAAGTCCTTGACATATGTATTTGTATTTGTGGCTTTTGTTTTAGCTTTAGAGATGTTTGGAACGTGGTCATTCCACTGCTTGGCCTTCCAGTGACAAATCTGAAGGTCTTAGAAAATAATAGTTCAAGTAATTCCAGACTGGTGCTTATTAAGCAACCTTCAAAACCCTAAAGATATTAAATCCCAGTGTGGTTTGGTCAAGAAAACCTGAGCAAAGAAAAATGTGAGTTAGCACAGAAAAACACTGAGCAGCACTGTGATCTACCCCAGGCTATTATGAAGTCATTAAACAGGAGGGTTGAGAATCACCCCTCTGAAATAAAATAGTGCAATCCAGGCACTTGTTCTTGTATTGCAGAGACCATATTTTAACACAAGGATATCTGCATGGATACATGCACCAGCCCCTGAATTAGCCCAACACAGATGAAACCAGGTCCAGCGCTTTCATGCATCTCCCATCTTGAGGAGAAGCTTTTATTTTTCTGCACATATTATTTTACTAAAGGCCTCAGCAGAGAGGAAGAGAAAAATGCATGATTCGTGTTCTAAAGTGTTATCAACCTTTTAATCTACTAGTTAACTTCTGAGAGGTAAAATGCATCTATATAAATGCCGGCTTGTCTATTATCAGAACAGGATTTTTAGTTCTTTTGGTGACTTCAGTTTCCCTAGCAGAGGAAAGAAAATTTTTACCCAGTTCACATGGAAAATGGGCAGCTTCAGCATTTCTTCAGTGGGAATTAATTCCCTGGAAAAATTCTTGGGCTCAGTTTGTGTGGACTGTTTATGACACTGACTTAGCAGAGCTGTGCCTTCAAATCCTTATTTTATTGGAGAGAATAAAATACCCATGGCTCAGTATCAGATGGTGCAACAACTCATTTTCCAGTGAGTTTGAGGATCAGTTCCTTTGTCCCTGCAGTCTCTCTTAGTCTGCAGGACACTGCCAGGATGTACATTCCCAGGCAGAATAAAGGTATTTGAATACAGATATTTGACCTGAGCATAGCAGTATCCATCAGAGCCCTCAGGGAAAGCCTCAGTGCTTCAATCACCTGAAGAGATTGGTGGCTGTAAGATCAGTTTCCTTGTGGAATCACCACTTGGATGATGAAAGATCAGGAGACAGTTCCAGTGATATGCAACCACTGTAATGATGTAACTGTAGCCAGTAATTATTTGCTGCATTTATTTATCTTTCTTAGCCTGTCAGCCTTCAGAGAGGTGATTAGTATTGCTTTAGAGATCCTGGCCTCTTTTAGCTTTTACCAGTGAAAAATTCTTTTTTATTCCATCCCTCCTGCTGTACCTCCAATCAATCCTTCAGCATTGAGAAGATCCTGCTTTCCTCCTTCCAGCTTAGCAGGGCTGCCACTGGCTTGGTTCTTCATACTGGAGACATCCTTAACATCAGTTTTCACTTGATTTGATTTTCATGTCACTTAGCCAAAAAACGTCAAGGTGTCTGAGAATGCAGTCAGGACTCTGTGACTAAGACTGGCCCTATATTTATCAATTTTCACACTGAATGGGCAGTATTTTAGCATTGCCTTTTCTATTTTGATTGTAAGCCCCCTGTCAGAGGCAATTTCTCTGGGCTAGAGCAGAAGAGTGATTCTTATCTCTGCAGCTCCCAGGATGAGAGGGTATCAGATGAGGACATTTTCTTACACCATAATAATTCCAAAAGATTTACTTTGATTTGCATGTTTTTAAGATCTGGCCGTCCCCATCAAAGAGTCCTCTGGTGATGAATTGTAGCCCCGGGCTCAGCACAGAAAGTGCAGAAAATGCCTTTCCCCAAGAAGCTGTCAAGGAAAACTCTCCCTAATGTGACCTCGCCTGTGAGCCTGGATGTACTCCAGCACAGGGGAGCCCTTTGAATCTAAAATGTATATAAACACAAGTACACAAATCCAGTAGCAATCCAGAGCTGAAAAAATGTCAGGACATTGTCTTTGCATTAAGAGCTCCAGAGAAGGACAGCTTCTCGTGGCTGCTCTGCCTAAAATGGGAAGCAGTGAGTAAGAGCAGCACTTGGAAGGAGGCACCACGACTGGCTGGAGCCTTGGGCTGTGTGATAGAGCACCAGAGATGCTGACAACCCACGGGACAAACCGAGAGGCTGCCTCCTGCTGCATCCCATCTGATAGGGCTGGTTTGAAAATACCCTTCATTTTCAGTGTTGGAGATAAGGCCTCTTATTTATGACAGTGAGAATTCCTCTGGCATGGAGAGGAAGCACCTCGGCGTCTGCCCTGAAAGGCATCGAGGTCTCTCTCAGTGCTCTGAGAGGGATTAAATACAAACATCTGCTAAGTCTGCTGCCATGAGAAATCCATCTGGGCTCGTACCTTGCCTTCTCGTGTGCCCACACAGAAAATACACTCCACATTTAAGCAGTGGATTTACTCAACACCAAACAGGATGTAAAATAATAACGCTTAGAAGGGAGGGAAAAACGTCTGCATTTCCGGCTGGCTTTATTAACCGACAGATCTCCCGCACTGCAAAATGTATCAAATACTTCCCTTTTGAAAAATGATGGAGATAATGGCCGACTATTAGCACTAATTGTACCCTGTGATGTTTGGGAAAACTCAAAAGCGACTGGAAGAACAGCCAAGAAAAGCTGAGAAATCACTGCAACAATTGATTTAATGAAGTGATAAGACGAATATAGTGCTCTCTGCTTGCAAGTGAAAAGACACCTCTGCTGGATTTGATTTGTTGCCAGGAGTAATAAAAGATACAACAACTAAGGAAATACAAAAGCAATCAAGAATGCAACCTATCTTCATGATCATTTTCCTGAAATAAAACACCTTGGGAAATACAGAAGCACCAGACTCAAAGTAAAAAAAAAACAAAACAACACAACCCACCCACAACAACAACCACAAAAAACCAAACAAACCAAAAACAACTTGTACATTGTTTTGGGTATTGCTGCATGCAGAAAAAAGGAATGGGAAATGATTTTTCCATACATGGTTATAAATTGCATCATTTAACATCATAAGACTAAGATCATATGACGAAAATTAAAGATGCTGACAAAACTTTGAGCACCAGACACTAATACACAGGAACATTAACAGAAAAATATTTATTTATTTATTTCCCAGTGGCAGAGGTGAATGACCCCAGGAATTGTAGCTGTACTTCTTCCCTGTTTTCAAGGCTCATTATTACTTTTACCAAAAAAAAAAGACACTTCAAACCCCCAAACTTTTTGATTATGCAGATGTTTTTTCTAGCCTAGTTTTGGGGAGAGTGCCCTTTTGATTGAATATTATTTCTATTCTTTATTCTCTTTGACTTATTTACCACAAAGAGGAATTCATAGCACTCCTGGAAATAATTTTCCAGCGTTCAATTTGCAAATTTTGCCACATGAACAATCCGTTCTAATATGTTTTTACACATCTTCCTTTGCCTCTTTTCACACCAGGCCCTAAAACCTCACAGTAGACCCTGCCACTATGCCAGAAAAAGCAGTTATAGCATTTTTAGCCATTAATTATTTGGCTCATTCAAGTCCTTATGTAAAATTCCTATTCCTAGGAATTGCATCCAAAAGTGAAAGGTTATTAAATATTAATATTGGGGAAAGGAAGACTGTTCTCTCTTCTTCCTCTTCTAAAGTCCTCTTTTGATTTACTGCTTTCTGCAGACCCAAATGTAAATAGTGTCACAGCAAATAAGTGTTTAGTGTCTGTGAAGTTTATTCTATTTGGGTTCTTAAGTCTGAGTTATAATGCATATAAATTAGTGGTCAGTGAGTGTTGTTTAATTATCTGGAAGCCTTGTCATTGACAAAGTGGCCTGTGCTGGCTTTCTTGCCAGGAGGAATTGAAGTTGTTATGCTAAAGTCTGGACAATTTGATGTAAATATTTACCCACTCAATAAAGAGGTGTTAAAGCTAATTCGGCCTCAGGATGTTAACTCCTGGAGATCACACAAGTCCCCATGGGAAGGCAACTTCAAGTTCCACAGGGGAGCCTCAGATCCTGGTGTAGTAAATGAAAAGATGTTTGAACAAGGTGATGATAAGGAGAAATTTGGGCTTGATCATGAGCATGCCTGTGATGCCTTAAGTTTCAGCTTTCATGTTTTTCAGATTCTGTGCTGCCCAGGGGTGCAGTTCTCAGCCTCACAGTAAGTGCCAGTCAGCTCTCTTCCCAGAGTAGGAAGACAAAACAAATCCTTTTCCTGCTGAAGACCAAGACAACTTTCAGGCCCAAAAGCACAAACAAGGGTGGACTGAAGGGAGGAACAAGAAGGATGAGACCTCACAGCCTGAAACTGTGATTGGACAATTAACCCCCAATATGCAAATGGACCAAAACTTATAAAAGTGTGAGACCTTGTGAGCATTAGTCCATTTTGTGACCATTCTAAGTCCACCTTGGGTGTAGCCCTGGTCAGGGCCTGTCCTGCTCAAGGTATACCCTAAAGGCTTTTCAATAAACAGCTACTTTATTCTCTAGCTCTCTCCAATCTCTGTTTCAGGTCAGCCCTCCCAAGGCATCACCTGGGAAAAATGATCTGCACACAAAGAGGGATCCTCCTCTCTGTGCTTCCCTCACAGTGCCCATCACTGTGTTTTCTCTGGATCCTTTAGTTCTGAGTGAAGGTCAACGCAAAGACATAGATCTTGATGCCCCACAGCCCATCTGAGATGCTCCAAAGTATTCTGCCTGGCTTCTGCCTGGAGCCCCAAGTGTGCCCTGTGAGTCTTCCAGCACGTGGATATCTTAGCTAGGCTGTGGTGTCTCACATCCTGTGAGACAGAGGTGAAGTGTGAGCAGCCGGACCAGCTGCTCACCCTCAGCAGGTCAGAACAATGACCACCATCCCCAATTTTGGTCAGTTTGGAGAATTTCTGTCAAAATTGTGGTAGAACAGAAATGGTGATTTTTGCTTTAGAGATTTGGTTCTCCATCCCTCCCCTGAGGGACAATCTGGCACAACATTTGATGGGATGAGTGATTTTTAGCACCTTCTTTTTTCTTCTGAGGGTTTGACAGGCTTTGATGCTCAGGACAGTACTGGATCCATTGGCTTCACACTGCTCAGAGAGTTTGTCTGGATATCCATCACTTGGGACCACTGGAGCAACCAAGATCTCTCCCACACTGTCAGTGTTTAACTTCTGGGTAGGCAAGGGCTTTGTGGCCTGTGGACAGTAGGGCGTCTATTCCTGGGCTCCCTGCCCTCTCCCTCCTGTCTTGGGTTGCCAGTATGTAACCAAAAGCATGTGTTCTATTTGCCATCTGTTGAAACCAGTTGGGGAGGTGCTTTCTTTATTTCTTCTAAGCCCCATTCCTCATAATTCCAGGGGGAGGGGGCAGGTGACTTCTGTTAATGGGCCAGCTGTTAAAACCAGGTGGGGCAGTGTTTCTTATCTCTTCCACCACCCATCCTCCCTCCAGGGGATATCTGCTGCTCATGGGCCATTGAGGCTCCCTGCATAACTGATAAAATTACATCATCCCATTGGGAGATGCTCCACCCAGGTGGAGGAGCCCAGCATTCCTACCTGGAGAAAACCTGAGATTCAGAACACCAGGCAGCCTGTTTCCACTGGATTCCCAGAGAAAGACCTGACCCATCTCACCACCACTGGACCCTTCTACAGGATCATCTCTGCTCCAACAGAACCACATCTGTCATTCCAGGAGGACTTGATTGGACTGCTCCCAACACCCTGACCAACAGGGTGTCAGCTCGTATTCTGACTCTGTCAGTGTTTCCAGGATTTTTTTATTTTTTTTGCCCCACAATATTCCTAGTAAAGAACTGTTATTCCTATTCCCATGTCTTTGCCTGAAAGCCCATTAACTGCAGCATTATAATAATTCAGAGGGAGGGGGTTTACATTCTCCATTCCAAGGGAAGCTCCAGCTTTCCCTGGCACACAGCTGTCTTTCCAAACCAAGACACCTCCTGACCCAGGAGTCACCCAGCCCTGCCTCAGGCAGCTCCTGGGCTCTGCAGCACAGCACAGAGCCCTAAAGCATTTGCAGGCCCACAGGGCTGCTGCTGGATGAAGGTCTTTGAATTTACACACCATGAGATTGACTCCTGGGGCAACCCTCTGCATCGTCCCAGGGGGATCTGCTCCCTCAGAGGCAGCAGCCCTGCAAAGTCAGGGTCATCCCTGTCCCCCTGCAAAAGGGGATAGCTGCTGCCTTTGGATCCCCCCTGTTATTTGGCCCCTCTGGTCAGTGAACTCCACAGGGATGTGGCTGTTAAGCATGACCAGAAATGATTTCCTGCAAAAAGAGCATACAGGATTTCTGCTTGCTCCACATTGTTGCCCCTCTGCCACCCATTATTCAGGGTTTATGTAGACTTAAGTAACAGTAATCTGCAGCCTGGCCATAGCATCTATTTCACACACTTATAGAGGAATTAGCCTGTCTCAGGAATTCTTGTTGCTACAAATCAGCCAAAGCCAGAGTCTAGGCAGGGAAAAGGAAAAAAATTGAAGAGAGAAGGGGGAAAGAATCAGATCATTTATTTCCAGAAGAGAAATTAATTCATTGAAAGAAAGAGGTTTAGTTCTAGAAGTAGTGAAAATGTGTAATGAATCATCATAAACCTGATAGGAAACTACTGTGAGAATGGCACAAGCAGAATGAAGTTGGAAAATTAAGGCCAGAGTGGTAACCTGTCTAGCCTTAATTTTCCAGCTTCATTCCACATGCTGGTTGAACTTCATGTGCAGAATAAGAGCACCATAGGGCTTGCCAGGACAGGAGTTCCTGAGGAGACATGGTAGGAAGGGCAGCACATCCCACCTGGCATTGCCTTCCAGGGTGCTTTGGGACTTGTTGCATTACCCACGTGCTGGAAGACTCACAGGGCACACCTGGGGCTCCAGGCAGAAGCCAGGCAGAATACTTTGGAGCATCTCAGATGGGCTGTGGGGCATCAAGATCTAGGTCTTTGTGTTGACCTTCACTCAGAACTTAAGGATCCAGAGAAAACACAGTGATGGGCACTGTGAGGGAAGCACAGAGAGGAGGATCCCTCTTTGTGTGCAGATCATTTTTCCCAGGCATGCTCATGATCAAGCCCAAACTTCTCCTTATCACCTTGTTCGAGCACCTTTTCATTTACTACATTCATTTTGGCTTCCCTGTGGAACTTGAAGTTGCCTTCCCATGGGGACTTGTGTGACCTCCAGGAGTTAACATCCTGAGGCAGAATTAGAGTTTGGGTCACCCAGGCTAAGGTGTCCCCAGAAAGGCTGCAGAGCCCCACACAGACAGGACTGACCTTGGCTGACTCCTCTGGGGACTCCCAGGGTGTCCATCAGGACAGAACAGAGCCAGGGCTTTCATCTCCTTAGCTGCCACTGGGAAAAGCCTCAGGGGATACTGGAGGGTAAACCTTAATGTTATTAGGCAGCGAGCAGGCATGAACTCATACCTTCCTTTAGAAGCACAGGCTTGTCCCCAAAGCTCTTTTTTTGTTGTTGTTGTTGTTCCAATAAGAAAGTGAGGAACAGAGAAATTCATTTTGCCTCCACTAGATTACAATATTTATCTGTGTAATTGCTGTCTGATGAAGATCCAGGACCAACACTGTCAAGATTGGGAAAGGATAAAGGAAAGGATAAGGAAAAGGAATATTCTCTTTTCACTTTCAAAAATGTTGGCAGAATTAAAGCAGACCTGCTGAGCTTCAGTTGTTTTCAACTTCTTCTAAGAAAGGAATACCCCAGTTTCCAATTTCATCTTCCTAAACCAATGATACCTATAGAGAATTATAGTGAGCCTTTTCCTAGGATTTTTGCTAGAATCCAGTAGTAACTTGAAAAAGATGCCTATGATTGCCTAAGATGACAATGCCTATGTATTTGGAATGCCAAAAAGTGCTTTGCATGGATTTAAAACCACTCAGACAACAAGGTGGCTGGCTCCACACACCCCAGAACTGCCACTTGCTGGTCATACAGCACAGAGGTGTCTGTTCAAATTCCAGGTTAACACAGCAACAAATAACAATAAAGGGACAGGTTTTCAGCCTGTGTTGAGAAAATCCACAGTGCTGCTCTTGATTCGGTTCATGTCTGTCCTAAAGTGGAAGATGCAGAATGTGCTCGGTAGAAATTTGGGTTTAGGGGTGAATTTTGCGACATAAAATGCGCTTTTCACAAGACATCAAAATCATAAATTGGCATAACCAGGGGCAAGTTAATTTAGCTCTCAGAGAATCTGGCTCCACATGTCTCAGACCGTCCATTCTGCGACACTCTCTCTCCCTTTTCCCTTGCTGTTATCTCCCTCCTGTCTCTTGTCGGCTGCAGAAGGGAAACCAAAGGCTCCGACCACCCACGGGGCCTCCCCAGCAGCTGTAAAACAAAGGTGCCAAGAGCCAAAAATGCCTTTTCTCCAGCAGTGCCATCTCCTGTGGCTGGGCCTTGGGTTGGCATTGGGGACCAGGTCTGGTGTCAGCCAGGGAATTTCTTTTAAAACGCAGAAGGAAAAAGTCCTTGCAGTGTTTCTCTCAGCCTGGGTGTTTCCTCTGGGGAGTTTGCTACCCTGCTGGATGTACAAAAAGGGGATCTTTGAGGGGGGCTGGGGGTGTGTGTGGGTTTGTTCTCTGTTCAAGGCCCAAATGACTCGGGCTGAGCGTTCTCAGCGCTTTATGGGAAAACAGCCATGGCCCACCTTGGCTTTTATGGGAGAGGAAGAATGTGAATCAAAAATTAAATTCACATAACTTTGTGGGTGGCCTCCCCTGCTACGCAGAATATCTTTGTGTACACTCATGTCTGCCATGACTTTGAGAAAAAGCCCTTTACTTGTATGGCAACAAACTCATAAGCCAGAGTGTTTACGTTCCTGAGCACTATATCATATTTCCTGACAGAGTTAATGAAACAAATTAAGCAAAACTCCACACAGATTCCTGCGTTCACAGAAAACTTTGCAGAATTCTTGCAGCTCCTGGTTGTGGCAGTAGCTGAGTGCGCTGAGCCTTATTTTCCATTTGCTGAAAAATCATAAGCTGCCTGGCCTAGTCTTGACATTTTTTATCTTGAGGAACGGAGGATTAGGTTAAAATACCCTTTAAAACTACATCCCACTCCTTTCAGCTGGTCCAAAGTCAGTTTTCAGAGTGACCCAAAGGATTGGTCAGCTCCATGGGGACCTGACATGTGTTTAAAGTTAAGAAAATGATTGATGACGGGACACTTTGAACACACGTTTTCCTGGCTTGGGTCATTGGGCAAACGAATCACTCAATTCATTGAATGAGAAAGCTGCAAAAGCATAAATATACAAGTGTTTGCCATGCTAGGTTATTAATGTGGTGTTCTCCAAAGAGATATCATCAGGTCTTAGAGATGCCAGGGAAATGTGTACAGCAGAGCTCATTCACAGGAAATAGGGCTGCACTTCTTCACTTATTTGATATTTCTGACCTGTTTTGAAACGTAAAAACAATGAAGTATCCAGGTTTGCAACTAAAGAAAAAGGTTTTTGTGAAATACAAGTGGATCTTGACTTTCAAGCTGGTTTTTCACACCCATTTAATGCAGCTTTAGACTGGTTACACTGTTTTTACTGGTTGCCTTTTTGAGGCAAGGCACCACAGAAGACATTTCAGCATAGAAATGGAAAAATGTTGCTCAAGAGAAACATCCACATTTACCTAATCATCCTTCTGCAGCCAAAACTTTCTTCAGGAGGGGGCCTCAGGAAGTTCCTCACCCATGGAGTCCTGTTGACTGTAATGGAATGGGCAGATATGAGTAACCAACCCCAGAGTGTAAAGCTAGCTCAGAAACTGGCCTTTTACTATAAAAATTCTTTAGTTTTTCTTTTAAGAGTTTCATATCCGTGCAAATTTCCTAAAGTATAAAAATTTTCAAGATTAAAACTGTGTATATAAGTTAAGATTATGCCATCAATTGTATACATAGGCTATGATTAATATGCTATGCTATTCTTTAAAAATACATTTTAGATAAAATGGAAGCTGAATATTTGGATCTTAAAATACGTATTTTCAATGATGCCTTACCCCAGTTTTCTGTTGGTATTTTTTAAATATATATTCATGACTTAATTTACTTTGTAAAAGTTGAATTTTGTCACATAGCTACTCTTACTCCAAATTCTACAATCTTTGTCAAACAGAAAATTACCACTCTGCCGAAAATTTGTTGAAAACACCAACCAGTATAAAATGACAAGAATATCCTGGTTTTTAAAAATATTCCTCCAAAATCAACCTGCATCTCACAAAAAAAGGAAACAATTGGATTCTAAACTATGCATAGTTCTAAAAGCTTACTCCCAAGCATCCATTTTTAGAAATACAGAACAATTCCTCCAGCTTTTTAAATAGCTGAGACTTAATATGCCATAAAAATATACTGTAAATATTTCTGTTGCTGGAATGGTGTCTCTGTTACCACAAGGAGTTGCTAGGATATTATCTGTGTCAGGAAGTTTGTTGTGCCTTCATAAAGGAAAACTAACAGTCATTTTGATGCATTATGCAAATAATATCCTGTTTTCTCAACAGATTCCTTTGCAGCAATCAAAAAAAAAAAAATAAAAAATCTCCCAGCCTTTGAGCAGATTTCTGTACTCTGCTGTCAGCTTCCCTGCAAGGAATAATTCCATTTCTCCTACAGTGATTACAGTAGTAAATAAACCTGTGCCTAACTGAATTTAGTGCTTGAGATCATTCTGCAGACACATCTCAGCCTTTTGAACTCAGAAACAGGAAAAATGTTTAAAATGTTTAAAATAAATCATTTTTGTCGCTAACATTATGTTTAGAAATGACTGCTAAACTGACACCTCTGTTTCACTGATGGTTATTAAGTCTGATGTGTTTAAGAGAGGAGTAAAGTGATGAAGTTCATCACTGTAAAAGCGAAATTTGGTTGCAAAACTTTTCTGGCCCCCTTGTTCCTGATACCTTAGAAGAACCTGTGATGAAATTAAACTTTATTAGAGTACAATAAAAAGAGGAAGCAGTTTTCTCTTTAAGACACAATTTATGCTTGACTTGTCTTTGAAGTTTCCAAGGTAGTTTTGTTGGGTTTTTTTCAATATCTGAAGGAAATCACTTCAGTCTAGCTTAACTCTAGGCAAGCCACAACTTTGCCGTGCTGAGCTTGGACTTTGCTGTTTATTTAGGTGTTGTTTTAAAGGGTCCTTTAATTCCTCCCTTATTCCTGGCCATTATTATTTTCTTCGTTTCAACAAGGATGGAATGGAGGTTAAAGCCTCCAAATCATGGCTACAGTTCCTCGTTAGAGAAAACAACAGTGACATTGGTCTTTGATTAAGTGTATAAAATATGAACCATAGGCCCCAAATCCAACCAAATGTACTTCAAATTTTTGGAGCTTAGCAAGCCTTTAAGCTGGTGTTAGTTGTTTGCATGGCTTGGTGGTGGTCAGAAGCGAAGGCTCTGAGCTGCACCAGAACACCCAGTGCCCTGATTCTGACCCAGCAGGGTGAGGAAATGTCAATGTGATTGTGAGAAGGTCTTGGGAGATCTGTAGTGGGAATTCCAGGCACAAGTAATTCGAACAAGCACGAAGCAGATTCTGTTTCAGTTTGGCTCATTACTGGTTTGGGTTTGTGACAGCCATTGAAAAATTGAAAGGATGTTTTCCCAAGAAAATCAAAATGGAACCTGTGGTGAACCTGGTTTCATCCAGCACTGGATTTAAAGCTGAGCAGTAGCACAGTGGACTCATTATATTTGTTCTTTAGACAAAGGGAACTATGAAGAAGAATAAAACATCTTCATAAGATTTTTTTCTTAACTATGCAACAGCAAGCTAGGAAAAAAAAAAATCCTTAATCCAAATATATGTCCTAAATGGTTTTCAGTTTAATGTCAGGTGTAGAAAATTATTCCCATGTTTTGGCAATATATGAGTAATCTTGATTGGTAAATTTGAATTACTTGGGTTTTAGAGCCACTGTGCAGGACCCCCTTCAGCAATGAAATAAAGTTAAGGATGAAAAAAAGAGAGATTAATCACTATTTCATCAAAGGGAAAACTCTCTAAATTTATTTAGCATTTATATCACTGATACATTAAGTTAAGTATTGGAGTATTTATTTTAAAATAAGCGTAGGAATAAGGATGGAACTCTGAAACACTCATGGGTCTACAAAGCTTTTTTTCTTCTATTCAGGTCTTGAATTTTAGTGGGGTGGTAGCAGGATTGGATAAAATATACATACTGGTGTATTTAAGCAAAATATTAAATCACAGACAGGGAAACGAAGTATAAAAATAGATATTTACTATAATTCAGGTGGAAGAAGAGTTCACATCTGCAAAGCAGTTTGAACAGTACACATGACTGCACCATTATTATAGCATAGTTCACACAGCATATAACTAATTTTAGCTGAGAATATTACAGACAACTATGATTTTTCTAAGCCTAAAGGTTTTAATGAAATCATTTAACTTGAAGAGTTTGAGAACAGAATGTATTTTGAAGGATTGAACTGAGGTAATAATAAGATCATGCTGATTATGATTTTCAGGGAGTCTAAGCATTTCATCACAATTCCCACACAGTATCACCCACTACTTTTAAATAAATGGCCTGTTTTTCATGATGTAAGGAATGAAAAATAGAGGAATAACTTGGGGTTTTCTTCAGCTCTCCTGACAAATAGAGGTGCATTTCAGCTGTTTACTGTTTAACTTCTCTCAGCAATTACTAAATACCAGCCCCCAGCTCTGTTTACCTGATATTCTCCTTCTACTAAGATTGCTGAGTACCTTAATTTTAGTTTGAAATGTGTAAAATCTTAATCTGAATCTTCCCATTTCTCTAAATGACTGAAACAAGCGTCCCAGTTTCTGATGATACCAATTCCTATTAAAATAAATGAAACTCAGACATTTGCTGAGGGGTAGAAGGACCTGACTGACCTTTTTGTAGTGGCAGATGTGTTGATCCTTTCTGAAAATGAGAATCCACTTGGAGAGCAAAGAGTGTCAGCAAAAACTTGGTTTGTTTTGGTACAGTGTCTGCAGCACAGTGAGAGGGACTGCAGCTCATCATCAAAACAGAACATTTCCAAAACACAGCTCTGTGCAGTCTTTTTAAACTAAGTAGATACACATTCTCATTTCCTTAGGGAAATGCACTTAAAAGGAGGTCTCTTTGCAGTGGGAAGAGAAGGGCAATTTCTAAGGCTCAGAAGAAGGAGAACAGGGAATAACAATTGCCACCTAAGCTTCAAATGGAATTTTCCTGTGTGGAAGTTTGTTGTTACATTTGTTAAATTGCAAGTTTCTGCTTTTGAACAAAAGGTTTGGCTGTGGGGTAAAAACTTCTGTATTTACAGGGTGATTTGAAAGCAGACTCAATGCCAGAATCTCCTTCTTCCCCCACTGGTATGTGTGTAACAATGTTTAAGAGTGAACAACAGGGACTAAATCCAGGAATCCATACCTGGACAACAATTCTGCCAACATTTTAACTCCAGTAAGGAATCCAGACTGGTAATTTTATCTGTCATGGATGTAAAGTCAAAGTCTGAGCTGTGTAAAGTTCTGATAGTAAAACACAAAAAGAGACTAAGTTTATCTAATTTCACATTTTGTCTAAAGAGGCAGACTTAAGTAAATAAATAAATAAATAAATAAATAAAAGTTTAGTAGCACTGGTGAACCTGAATGAGGTTTTGAATTCCAAAGCTAGCTTGTCTTCCAGGCTGGGGAAAAAAGGTGCAAATCAATGTGCAAATCTTCAGCCCTGGGCAAAACTCAGTCCCAACTAGTAGATGCAAAACAGCCTCATGCCAGAGACTCTGCCTGAGCTCCCCCTGCTCCCTGTCCTGCATGTAGACAAATAGACTTTGTTAGAGGTCCATGCACCACAGAATTTCAGACCCAACTAGGCAAGACACAGAAAGCAGGCAACCCCCCTTGTTTTGGGGAGTGGCAGCCCAGCTAAAGGCCAGGGTAAGCTCATGCAGGAACCTTGTGCTGCACCTGAGAAGTGAACTCCATTTTCCTTACCCAAAGCACCTACCCAGTGCCCCACTCATTTTTCAAAACTGAGAATAGTTTTATTGACAGATGGCAATGATGATGCCCAAATATGATTGGTGTTTCTGAGAAGGCTCAATCTAAGCAGGCCAAGAATAGGGAAAGATACAGGCACAGAGAGATAATAAAGTGAATCACGCATTATGTGAGGAACAGGAATTAGGTCCTCTGAGTACAACTACCCTGCTGTCCTTTTTTTGTTTTGTTTTCCCGCAGCTTTTGCTGTACTTTTGGGATTCCTTGGAGAATCAAGACATGGAAACTCCCATGGAGCAGCACTTCAAGGACAGCATAAGAATCTTGAATAGCCTGAGCACAAAAAAGGCCAGGTTTCTTAGAGTTTCATTCTGAATACTGACCATATTTTATACCCACTTCCTACAGATTTGATTACCTTAATTCAGCCCATCTGTACTGTAAAGCAGCTCCTTCCCATGCACTCTTTTCTGGAACCTGGGCGTTTTCAAAGCACAGCTCATCTTACATGACAGAAGTCATAAAAGCTTTTATTTTAATGCCCTTGGTTAAGGGTCTTAAAACTGGTCAGTCAAGCCCATAGCTTGCCTTGACTTTAGAAATGCTCCTGGACTTTCAAGAGCATCCCCTAATTATCAGCTGCTGTTAACAACAGAAGAAACATCTTTGGCCAGGGTGATGCAGTGGAGCTCCACAGTGAGGGCAAAATTCACCTCCTGGCACGTCTCCTCATCTCCTGGTGATTTCCCAAGCAGCTGAGGACCATCCTAAAAGTCACATCCCTCCAGCCAAAGTTCAGGGAGCATGTCCTGGGATGTTGATCTTTCTCTAATTTACATGCAGAGCTCTGCCTGCCTTTATGCACATGTTGGGGGGGAGGGTGTGTTATAGGACACACTCCACTGTTCTCACTTCTCCCACTGGCAAGGAGAGGAGGGAGCAGGCAGATGGCAGTCCTGTCGTTAAATGCTGCTGAAGGGCATTTGGATAAAGCAGTAGTAAATGGGGGGTAGAAATCCATGGAAAAGCTGCATTTCTACTTCAGAGTCTACCCCATGATGAATCTTGGTCATGTCACTGGCTCACACATCCAGGCAGAGGCTCTGCAGTCAGAAAATGAGAAAGAAGAGACCTCAGAAGGAAATGTCAGGGTAGTAATTTTCTCATAGGACTCTTCCTGGCAGCTGGAGACAGTGGCTCAGTGACAACACGTTGGAGTTTTGAAGGGGGATTCCTCCAGAACGGAAACGTCCACAGAAGGACAATTTCCCTGACTGTGCTCAGTCCTGTGGGAAACTCTTACCCTATGACGAGTTCTTCTAAACTAGATGGGATTTATATTTATTCTTAAGTTGTCTTTTATTTTTGGCAACTCCCCCACTGCTGGCTTGACATCTCAGAAACAAGACCCTTCATATTCTCAGAAGCCAGAAATGCTGCTGACAAAACTAATTCAAAACTGTCCTCATCAGCTCTACTCACTTGATAAGGTTTTCTTTCCATTCAGTTATTCCCTCCTCTGCTAATTCTGGAACAGTTTTGGTGCACATAAAAGTAATTTGGTGCACCATAAAAGGTCATGTTGCTGGGCATACATAATCCAAATTAAGACAAGAAAAGACCCATCTGCTTGACCTGACTCTATTTCTAGTTCCTAAGGTTTGGATTTCACAAGGTAAGACTTAGAGACAGGTGCTGAATAAACCTTGTAAAACAACCAGAATTTGGGGATATAATTCTGAATGTATTTTGTTGCTTTTTGGGGTACCTTAGATTTGTGTCTAGAAGATTTTATTTACTCCCCTAAATTTTAGTTGTAATTTATCTCAGCTGTGTCTGTAATGGCTGATGGGGCATTGAGCTGCTTGTTATAGGGTTTTTTTTTTTCCTTCCTCTGCAGATGTTGCAACCTCAGTCTGAGACCTAAGAATGAGCCTGGATTCATTTCTAATTGCACAGCTTCACGAGAAAGAACAGACTTGCCAGTTTGCCCAGTGTCTCCAGTGATATTTCTTAATTTCATTAATCCCTGGAACTCTACTAATGTGAAGTGTACTCGTGTAACAGGCCATTCTGATGATGATGTGCAGTGTATGGAGAGATTTTAGATCAATATTTTCGTTTTACTGGTTGTTCCCATTTGGCAGGAATGACGAAGGGTAAAATCTGCTTCTCGTGGATGGAACGATTCCACACACTAACACTTTTCCAGACATTCCAAACAGAAGCACAACCTAATATTTTGCTATATTTTGTTCTCCCCTTGACCCATAAGTCCTCCAGTTTCCACCTAAGGGTGAAAATTTGGTGACTGCAGGTGCTAAATTCCCCACCAGACTCTTCAGTTACATTCAGTACCAGCTACAGGAAAAGCTGTCAGAGAGAAAAATTAAAGCACTCTTTTAAAATATGAAGTTTAGTTCTCTCCAGAGCGATAAAGGGTGAGTTAGGTGCTCAGAGTTCATATTTCAAATTTATTCTAGTGGACAGGTAGTCTGAATTTTTCTGTTACAGATGTGTTTTCTCATGCCTGTGAATAGTAAAGAACAATTAAAAAGAGTTAAAATCATTGAACTCTCCTTTCTACTGTAGTTGAACTTGGAAAAAACAATGCTCAATTTTGAATTTTCAAAAGGTTAAAGATGATTTCTGTTTCATTTTTAAAGTCGTTGGATTTTTGTTTTGTTTGCAACAATCTTGAAATACTTGCCTGGCAGTGTCAGGCACTTAGAGAGCCAGGTAATGTCTAGTACTGAAAACCTCTTGGTAGATCTGATCCCATACCCCCAAAAACCACCCAAAACTGTGAATTTTAAAGGAAAAGAGTCTTTCACTTGGTCAGAGCGTACCAGAATGTCTCTGTTTGAGGAGATCCCAGATCATCTGTGAGGGGGAAAAACAGGGAGTAAAGTCCAGTGCCTTTGTGCAGGGGTCTGAAGACTGTGAACTTTCTCCTTGTACAGTGAATTTACACAGGTAGACCCCCCCCAGCCTTATTTACTGCTGTAAAAATCCTGGTGCATTGTTACAGCACCTCTCCTCCCAGCACAGCACACTCTGCTTTGTATGGAACTTGGATGAGCAGAGTCTAGTTGGGCAAATCATCTCTCCTCAATCATCCACAATTCTTCTCTCTGTGTCCCACTTCTACATCTAAAACGTTTAGGACACACTCCTCTAGAGACATTCCTACCTTTTGGTAATTTAGCACCTCTTGGAAGCAGAGCTGCCGCCCAGCTCCTGGGCAAGCAGCGGCAGGTGTGGTGTGGGGTCAGCTCCTCCTCCTCCTGAATAAATGCCATTAATGTCTGGGGGAGTGAGGTGGTGATTCACTCTGAGCACTGCGGGCCAGCACAAAGCTTTTAAATGCTAAGTTTAGGCTGAGATTGCAACAGATAACCAGCCTGGAAGATGGGATGCAGAGCAATGTGAGAATTCTGACACAGACTAGACTTCCAGTCACTGAATATTGCGTAATGTGAGATAAATAGAAATCTTTGTTGTGAAGCTTTAAAAAAAAAACCCTCAGGATGGAATGCTTGTTAAACATAATGCTGCCTAATTTTGATTCTGTAAAATTCACTCTTCAGCTGTAAAATTCATCTCCTCATTAATAATAATAATAAAGTTAAATAAACCAAAGTTTATGAAACATATGTTTGCATTTAAAACTGTTTTGCTGTTCACTCTGAGAGGACTTTGGAGACATGGCCTGTGTTATAATACCACTTCCATTAAACATTGGAAGCTCAACTTTTTTACAAAAAAATTCACACAAACATTCTGCTCTTAATCCAAACAGAGGGGTTACGAACTGAACCTTCAAACAGGAACTTTCAATGTTTGGCTTCTCAGCTCAGTAGCACCAATCTGGGATGCCAACCAGCATGCACTGTAATTAATAATTGTTGTTAAAAAAGGTCCTAAAGGCAGAATACCCAGTGCATATAGCTTGTCTGCTTTTTTAACCAAATAAGGGAACAGGGCATTTCACTGTTTATAATAGCAACATGAAAAACGATGTTTCAAGCTGTTAAAGAAAACACTTTTAAACTTTTCCTGCCCATTTCCAAGTTTCTTCAACTTCTAAAAAAAAAATCTAAAAAAATAACAAAACTGGCTACAACTCTCTGGCAGATTTATAGAAACCTCCATTTTTCACTTTTCAAAACACTTTAACAAAGCTCCAGAGATGAACAACATATCACCCAAGTTCTGGCAGCTATGCAAGGATTGTACACACAGTTCCCAAAGAATAAACACGCAAAAATCAATTCCAGGGAATGACAGAAAGCGGAACTAATTAAAGACTCCAAAGCAAAAGAGATCATTTTCTAAGACAAACATGTCAATATTTATCACACAAGTGAAGTTGGTGCTACAGTGAGTCTGGTGGTATTTATAAACATCCATCTGGTACAATGGCATGTTGGTAATTGTAAAATGAATGTTAATAAAATACATATAAATACTTAAACCCTACACTAGGCAACTCTTAAACCGCTGCTTTAGCCTCTTACCAAAACTTAAACATTAGATTGTCTGACAGCATCCTAAAGTTTTTTAATGATTTGTTACTATCCCCTCTTACTATTAAAACTTTTGACTCAGCCAGATTTGCTTTTGATCACCCCAGTGAAAGGAGACAGATCCAAACCACAAAATCCTCATCACACATTTATCTTTCCTATGTTTTTATCACCCCGCAAGCCCAGTAGCTGCTGCACAGAGCTCCCCTGGGCTCTCCTGGTGGTGGTGCCATTCCTACCCAGTGCTGAGTACCCCTTCATGCTGCTGCAGACTTTCTTGGCACCAGACCCAGGTCACAGCAGCTGAAATACATCCCTGGGATTTTATTCAGTGCTTCTAGTCTGTGGTCTGTGTTCTGTTTTGAACCAAAACTTTACATCAGCGGGTGCTCACTCCCCAGAAACGAGGGCAATGGTGTGCAGTTAGGAGGAAAGGATGTCTTCCTCTGCCCTGACAAAAGTCAAGAGAGCTATTATAATTTTTCCAGCTTTGCGAGGCTCAGGGTGATGCTGGTACAGCTCTGTCAGATGAGGTTTTTCTCATCAGCTGAGTGTTTGATGTACAAAATCAGCACAGCCACGCACTCCCAAAGTGCTGCAACCACTGCTGACACCTCCCTTTTTTCACAGCCAGGCTCTTTCAAGGAGAAGAGTGCATGTTTATCAGTGCTTTGTTTTGTTTCTAGCACCGTGTGCTACGGAAGCAGAGCCACTTGAGGAGGAGGCAGCTCTTTCGTCTGTCACTGGAAATGGTTCTTCTGTGTGGTGGTGACAAGTGAGAGGAAGTGGGGAGAAGGGATGAATGTAAGGATGGGCACCAGTTCCATGAGCTCTGTGCACTTCTCCACTCAGGTCAGCTACACTTTTTGATTCCCTGGTGGATTTTATTATCTAGTAGGTCCAAGGTTTCTAGCTGCTTCTGGGTTTTGCATGCATCAAATGCATTCAGGAAACACTAATTCCTTTTCAACAACAGCTCCAAAGCAGATGGATAAAATTCAGCTTTACAGATCAAAGTTCCTTTTCCACCTCAATATAAACTGAGTATTGCAAAATGAAGGGGAAATTTGCAGCACACCTGCACAGCACAGAAAAGAAACAGCACCATGGCTCAAAAGCTTCACTTTTGAGCTTGAGTTTTGCAGTTTGGAAAGGCTAAGTTACAATTTCTTCCTATTTCTTTTTATTGTCTTGGGTGGAAATTTAAATGTAACAGCAAGAAAGCCAGGTTGTATTCATCATTTGACTTTATTTCTACTTGGTTGGTTAGTAAGAGAATTTCCTGTGTGCAGGAAAGTTCTGTGCTTTGGAAAGAACAGTATATTTCAGGTTGATTGAAACACTACATGCTGTATTTGACAGAGTGAATGAAATAAAGTTCAGGAAGTTTTCATTGCTGCCTGAAAGGAAATTTTATCAGACCTGACACTCATGATGTTAGAAGTTTCGGTATTCACATGTTTTAACTTTCCTGACTGATTCTGGCTGCAGTGCCACATCCAGCAGCATGATTATTTATGATTTTATAAGTAACTCTTCCCTTCTTCCGAGCTGCCTCCTGCTCTGGTCCATCACTAACACGTGTGTTGTCATCGAGAGATTGTTTCGGGGACTGGTTCAACTGAACAAAACCCCCAAATCTTCTTTTTCTTTTTTTCCTCATTTCCTCATTTCCTCAGCTGCTGGGTTGTTCCTCACAGGCTTCCAGAACCATGGTTCAGATGAAGGAGTGAGTGCAGCAATAAAAGGCCCAGCAGGAAGAGGGATGGATTGAGCCAGGGTTGGCACCCAAAGTTGTTCAGTGTGGAGCCATAATCGCTGTCTGATCTCATTATCAAGTATGGACCTACCTCATTTCCTTAAATCAAAGATTCCAAATCCCCAGAGAGCTGATTCATATGTCTGAGGAAAATCTATTAATTATGGTGGGTGGGTAAGAAAGAGACATTTGGTGTGCAGGTCAGAAATCCCAGGACAGCTTTGGCAATGACAACGGCTGCTCTGGTGTCCTTGGAGAGCTTCCCTGGTGCTGTGCCTGGTGTGGAAACACTGCAGGGAGGGACGCTGCAGTCATGGTTAGTGTAAGGCACCTAGCAAAGGCATCTCAGCACTACTGGGCAAATATCTGCAGCTAAAAGAGGGAAAGGTGACAAACGAAAGGAAGGCAAAAAGAATAAAATGTACATATGTGAGGGGAAAAGAGGAGCCAAACCCAAACACAACTGCAGAAATAATGACCCCCCAAAAAGTAAGCAAAGCACACTGAAAACCTGAACAAAAGCATCAGGTGATGATGCTGAGTTTTAGTGAGGGAGCTGATCATGGAATGTCCCAGCAGCGTCAGACAGGAGCAGCTCTGCTTGAAGAGATGTTGTGCAGCTCAGCACAAGAAAAACTCCATCTCTGGAACATGCAGAGTTGGTTGCAATGCTGCAACCAAAACACACAGAAATGCTTAGAGACCTGGGGCATAATGCAAGCAGAACCTCTAGTATTTTTGGAATTAAGCAAAAAGAGAAAAAATTTGGATTAGGCAACAGTTGGACGCTCCTAAACTAACCTGCCCCTCACCTCTACTCCATCCCAACACCTATTTAATGACGGAATAAAAAGCCCCTCTCACACCTACAGACTTCATTCAGTCAGAGACACCCCTGATTTCAAGGGCTGGTAAGTGCAGTGGAAGCCCTGACTTCAAGGTTGGACAAGCCAGGCTTTGGTCCCAAGTTTGCAGAAGCGATGAGGCTTTTCCTCATAGCTGAGTCTGTTGTCAGTAATGCACAGTAAGGTAAACCTTTACACATGAGAGTAAAGCACAGTCAAGTTCACTGACTCATACTCACAAGAAAGGTGATGGTGTGAAAAGGATTCACATCTCATTACTCCCTTCTCTGGTGCTTTATCCAAAAACCCATTTTTGAGTCGGGGATCCTTATGAGTTGGTGGTTAATTTAAAGAACAATCACATCTTCAACACATATATACATATACATATACATATACATATACATATACATATACATATACATATACATATACATACATATATATACTTTTTTCTTTTTTAGGCCCAAAGAGTTTTCTCATTTTGGAAACCATTTAAAAGCAGTTGTATCTACATTAAGCAGGTGACAAATACATCAGTGAACAGGGAGTTCATAACCGAGATGAACACAGAGAATGGGAAAAGCAGCCCTGTGCAGGTCCAAACACAGTCAATTATCAGGAACATCTTAACCATGAGACCTGTGTCACTGTAGAACCATTTTCCCAAGCAGAATAACAGGAGCTTGAAACCTTCATACCTGGACCATCATCTCATGGATGGAATAATCACCTGTGTATGGTCTGACTACACAGAAAAGACATTTTAACTCTATGCAGGGCTCACTTGGGATTTTAAATGAGTTAAAACAGTTCAACATTTGGAAAAAAAAATAAAAGAAATAATAATAAAAAAAAATCTCCTTATGGTTTCTACCTGCTGACTTAAGGAATCCACCTAAATGAGCTCTCAGTTAGGGCTGTCTCCCTTGAGAACTCATGTTGACCTGGAAAGTGTTAATTCCTTTGAAATCTCGTTCTACCAATGTTTGTTTAGGCTGGGAAGAAGGAAGAGCTGGATGGATAATTGCCTTGAGAGTTAGGAGGACGTAAAAAAATCCAGGAAGAACGAGAGTGCACCTAAGACAGCAGGAGACTCCTCGGGAAGAAACCTTCAACATCTGAAGTCAGAGAGAAGAAAAAAAGGGAAAGTTAGGAAAAGTTAGAAAGAAAAGCACTCTGCCAAAGCCATTCCCTGAAGCCCCAGAGGAGCCTTGCTTTCATTCATTGCACAAAAACGTGGCATGCCTTTGAGTTCTGCTCCCTTTCATGAGCAGCAGCGGAGGATGAATAGCGGTGATCAGTCACACACCGGACCCCGCAGCCTGACCCCTGGACCTTGTGTGGGGCTGGAAAAGCTCAGCCGAGCCTCTGCACTCACAAAGGTGATGGAGCAGGGCTCAGATGGCCCCTTCCTCACACCACAGCTCTGCTCTCGGGTTTTACACCGTGTCGGGTCTCCTGCTCAGCCCCCCCGGCACTGGGAAAACTCCCTTGGTTTGTGTGTGCGGGCACCCATAGTTAAGAGATAGGATCATGCTACATTAAGAACTTTCGTCTCTTAATCTAAATATCAAAACTTCCTTTCTAGCCAGCTTTATCATGGAAACACAAATTGATTGGAAAAGGGCTGGAAATTTTAGTAACACAGGCATAACTGATGTTTCTATAGTAAAAAAGAATTAAAAATCTAACGGTCCTTTGCCTCAACTTTGCATTTTAGGGGGTATTTGTTATCTTTTAGCTTGAAGGATGGATTCCTCCTTTATAAAACCGTGGACACAGGATTCCATCTTCCTCAAGAGCCGTCTGTGGTGGGAAATAATCCAGATTTTAGCTAGCAAAAGAAATGAGGCAGCAAAAGATGCACATGGCAGGGATTACTTTCCCAGTCCTTTCAGATGAAAGAATGATAAAACATTGCATTGCTTTCCTTTTTTTCCCTTCAAAATTTGCCTCACTTGACAAGGCTGTCAAGAATTATAATAGTGGGGGGGGGGGTGGTTCTGATTTATTGTATGGGAACTGTTTTTTTTTATCTTGCTCCTCTGGCTTTTTGGTGCCCCCTCGTGTTTAAAAGAACGTGATAAAGATCAATTGCATCTCTGTGTCTTTTAAGATGCAAGATCCATGGAGAAGAACTTAAATAACTCTGCCTGAGAAAGGTGTGAGAATTAGGGCACAAGGAAAAAAAATAAAGATACTTTAAAAGCTTTTTTTCAGAATTGAAAACAGAGTTTTATCTTGTAATTTTTCAGGATTGTTTTTACATATATCCAGATGTTCCCAAACCCAATGAAACATTAGTTACTTATAAGTTTACAATAACTGCATTTTTTAAAGTATTTAAAAATATTCAGAAAGAACACTGAGATTTCTTCTCTTTATTCTGTTCAGGTTTGTTGTCCATAATCAATAACTAAATAATACTCTTTGTGATCTGATGGTGAAAGGTATCTGAGGACTTGTTTTCAGGTAAAAATATTTTGAGGTGTGTGAATTGTTGGGTGTGCAGGTTGTACATGGGAAGGAGAGAATGAGCCACTGGAAATTCTTCTCCTCTGTCACTGATCCCTTTCAGACCTTGTGCCAAGTCCCTCACCTCACAGCTGCTGATATCCTCATCCTCAGGGTATGTGCTGGCATCTTCCCATGGGAATTCAACCTGCTCCTAAGATAAAAGAATTGTATTTATATATATAAAATATATATATATATATGAGATAATTTGGGTTTTATCATTGGAACAGCTGAGAAAATAGGCCAAAGAAATATTACATATGTTGAAAACTCTGTGTTTTGAAAGGGAGCATTCAAGAACTGCTCTTGCAAAGAAATCCCCAGAATCACCAGAAATTTGTGTGAATGTATCTCTATTTCCCACCTTGACCTACATAAAGGATGCACACAGAACTTCCTGAACCCACTCAAATTCAGTTTTCATCTGTGGCCAGCAAGAGGCTGCTGTGATGCCAGTTCACCTTTGACAAAGAAAACTCCTTCGTGCGGTACCTCTTGGATCGCAGTCCTGACAAAAATAGCAGTGGAACACCCTTTCTTCTTTTCTTGCAGGCACATCTGACAGTCTGGAGGGGAGCTACCAAAAAATTCTCCCATGACAGATTCACTCCTAAGTGGTGCAATTAAAAAATTATTATGGTTCCATGGAGAAGGTGCTGTTAGAGCCGAAGGAATGGCACGGATGTCACAGCTACCCTAACAAGAGGCACAGCCCATCACTGTGACTTTGGATTAGTCACACTGAATAAGACACAAGGACTTTACAAACTTTTTTTTTTTTTTTATCACATTTTTTAATCCCTTCATGCCCAGCCCTCCCCTCTTATCACTAAACCTAGCCCACAGCTCTGGGCTTTCACGTCACCTTGGTTTTTTCATCCCCTCTGGCTTTGCCTGCCTTCCCATCCTGATTCTTCCTGGAGCTGTTGGGATCACACAGGACCCAGGGCTGGTTGCTGGCCTTTCAAACACCAGTGTTTGCTGCGAGTGGTGCAATTTTATGGCACATTTGTGTACAGTAACAAATGGCCTGGCTTTGTTAATCCTGATTACCCATCTGGATATAGACAGGTTACTGATATTTACAGATGTTATGCAGGAAGGTATGAGGTGCTCAGCCTCACCAGGAAACAATCACTGCTGCATTATTTTATTTATATGGATTCAAAGCACAATATAAAAAGGTCTATATTCTTTCCTGGATCCATTTGATATTCAAACACGTGTGTGTGAGGACACAGCCATACCTGATTACCTCACCAGGACTCAGCTCCTGCAGGTGATGCTCTCTCTTGCCAGGATGTGTCTCAGGGAGGTGACTCCATATTGAAACACCCTTCTTCAACTTTGTCTTTGTTTCTTCCTTTCAGTACCCATCCTGCAGAAACACAGGGGTCTGAGGCTGAAAAAGTGAACACAGCTGTTCCTTTAACCAGCTCACCACTCTCACAGTTTCTCATGCAGGCCATAGGTATCAGTGTTATGGAAAATATTGGTGAATGTCTCTGAACCTGCCTCTGACTCAGCCCCAGACTGGATTCTCAGATCATTGTGCTCTTGTTTCCAGAGAGTCTTCACAGAGATCCCGACTCAATTCATGATTCATGTGTTTACACCACGAACACCTTGGAGATAAACAGTGGATATTTAAAAAAAAACCCAAACAATGAAACACACAAAAAGCTGTAACCACCAGATGCAACTGAATATATGAAAGTACAGAATTTAAGCCTACATTTCAGTGACAGTCTTATGTGTAATTTCATTGGTAATGTCTCATGGAAAGGCCTTACAATATTTACAGGTGATTGCTGCATGTAGAACACTGAGAGCTGCACTGCCATAATTCAGAAAAAGCAGATATATGAGTGAAATATTATCCAAATATTAAAGCAACGGGTTCTTTGCTGTTATAGCACAATCTGGTGCTGTTGTAGCTTCAGGTCTGCACTCATTTACAGAATTACAAATTTGCTACTTTTTGTTTTCAGGAAAGGGAGATCAGTCTGGGCTATTTAGGAGATTGGATGGACAAGGAGCAAAACCCCATGGGTTGGGTTTCTGGGTGTGATCTCTGTTATCCTGCTGAGCAGATGGCTTTATGGATGGGCTGGAAGAACCAGCACCCCCTTTGGCAAGTGCTGTCAAAACTCCGAGCTTTACAGAGTCTCTAATCTCCAGTGGATAACAATTCTTGAGCTGTTTTAGTGGGTACCTGCTGATAAGAAAGGAGGATATGAAATATTTAGGTCCTGGCATGTGAAAACCATCGCTGCTGATGGCAAAACTCCCATCACAGTTAATGAAGTGTTAAAACCTTCTCTCTCAGTTGGCTGCCAGTGTGTGCAGGATGCTAAATCTGCTGTAGAATGACTGTAGCACATGGGGCTGCAGCCTTCCAGTATCCAAGCCACTTAAAGTATTAACCTGACTCACTGTTAATGCCTCTTTGTATTTTACAACAAAAGATTTTGCAGTCCCAATTACAAATGGTGAAACCATTGCAGGTTCAGAATGAAGTCCCAGTAAACACCTGGACTAAGTGCGTGTTGAGGGAGGTGCTGCCTCCTATAAATGCAAAGAGTGGCAAGTGGAGCCACAAGCAAATGCTTCACCCTTTCTTCCTCTTTGTGATTCAAGCGACTAAAGCTCTACAGGTAACTTCTGCTAAGCGATTTTGTATCATGTTTTTTTTTACCTTCATTGCTAAAGACCAAAGATACAGATGCAGGTTGTAGCGTGCTGGAAGATGGAAACACTGTGGGCTGATTTTTGCTTTGGACTGTACAACAACAATAACAGCAAAACCATTAAGAGCCATCCTGATTTTTCCTCTAATGGTTACCTGAAGATTCAGTTCAACAAGGTAATCTTGTGACTAACAGCTTGTGCTGCTGTTAGTCACAAAGATCAGAGAGCAGGGAACACACACTGCTGTGTCTGATGGAAATGGCCACGGACCAATTGTCTTACCCTATAGCAAGAAGTGCTTGGGATTAAGGAAGACTTTCTAAATGCACGGATAATTTTAAGCACAGCACCAGAATCCCACAGGAGCTGGATGACGGCGATCTCACCAAGAGGAAACTCACATCAGCAGGAGTTTGGCTCCGGTTCAATCAGCTTTGGGACGGAGAGAGCGACTGCATCCAACAGCAGAGGGTTAAAAAAATTGGGAGTGGGCTCCATTTCCCTCCCCGTCCCTCCGGCCGGTGCAGCTGTGGCACGGCTGTCAGACTTTCCTTCGCGGAGCAGCGCGGGGAGCAGCGGGAGCAGCCGTGACTCACAGGGGCTGAGCCGAGGCTCCGCGCCGCTCCAAGGAGCGCAGCTTACAGCATCCCCTCAACTCATTCCAAAGGCCTGCCGGGGCTCTCGGGTGGTGCTCCTTTCAGCTGCGGACTGCGCGGGGAAGAAGTGGGAGGTGCCTCTGACTGCTCCTGTAAAACGACACTCGGAAACTTCGGCAGCATTGATGGGAAAACCCGGGGTGTTTCCCAGATTCGTGGCTGTCAGCAGCTAGGGAAAGTATTTCGTGGGGAGCTAAGAAAGGGAACAGTCCTGCTCCTCCTGGACATTGCTATTGACAAGCAGTAACATTTTTCTCACTGAGCTTTGCAAAATATTAAATCCCAAAACCATTTAAAAAAAAGGGAAAAAAAAAAAAAAAGAAGCAGTGACTGCTCACAGAAGTAACAGACCTAAATAAGTTCAAAACAAATAAAATTGTCTGTGCTTCGGGCACATGAGCTCTACATAAATGCTAAGTGCTACAGAGCCCAAAGTAGTTGCCATAGTCTGAGGTCCACCTCACCCAGGACACACTGTCTGCCAGGGGTAAACAGCAAGGAAAGGAGATTAGAAATAGAACATCCCCACAGATGTCTCACCAACCATAGGAGCTTTGAGAGCTTAATAAGATGAAAATTACAACCAGACTCCTTTGTACAGTAGACACCACTGGATCTATTTTTTCATAAATACTGCTCATCCCTTTTCAAAAAAAAAGTTTCTGGCTTGACTTTTATCTCATGACAATGTAACAATGTGCTGTATTCTGTACATGGTTTTGTTCTATTTACTAGTACATAGTAATTTGCTTATTAAGAGTTTCAGTGCATTACATGTAAAAAGCACTCATGCCATTTACTTAATCTTGCCACCTGCTAATTCCTCTGGGCACACCTCAGCTTTTATATTGTGACTTATCGCTCCCTGTTTATCTTTCCCGCCTTCCCTGCGGTTTCAGGGCTCTCTGGAACCTGATTCTATGCAATAGAACCTTTTTTATTTTTGCCTGTGAGGCCGTGGCAGCCAGGGAGTGTGCTGTGTGTGTGGTGAAGGTGAGGGGCAGGGGCTGTGCTGCTGTCACAGCCAGGGCCAGGGCTTGTTTCACCATCATGTGATTGTGTTCACGCTGCTGCCGCTGCCTGCCAGGGATTTGGGCTCTTATCTCTGGGTGCCCCAGCTGAGAGCAGGGCTGCACTGTATCCCTGCCTTCACTGAGCACCCCTCAGAAGTGTAAAAGACTTCAGAAAAATAGTCCAGAAGCAGCTCCAAGGCAGAAGGGTGGGTGGGTGTTTGCCATTTGGGGTGGTGGGGCTGGTGCCGCATGCAGGCATTTCCTCAGAGCACAGGCACCCTGAGCACACAGAGCCTCCACTCAGCTCCAAAACACAGCAGCCCAGAGCTGCATTATTATTGTTTGGAAGGCACACAATTCATTTCACAGACTAAATATTTCCAGCAAGAGCACTGGCTGTAGGTGTGGGTGCCAAGCCCCGCTGTCGCCTCCCTCACTCTTTGGGAGAGCATTTTTGTTTTATTGCACAGACAGTGGGTTCTCCATCCCCTCTCACAAGTATGTGTTGAGATGGCACGCTGAGGTTTATCACAGGCTGAGGAAGAAAACTGGAGCTGGAGTCTCTGCTTCCTGTCATCCCAGCAGTCTATTTTAGCTTGTGGGGCTCTCCAGAAGACAAATCGCGTTTCCTCTGCGCCTGCTGGAGCCTGAGCAGTCCCACAGAGCAGCTCTGTCACTTCAGGTGAGTGGTCCAGCCCTTGTTAGCCCAATTACAAAGTCCATATGCCCACACAGAGGAGGAATATTGACAGGTAAAAGGAATAGTGTGGGGAAGAAGCACAGGGGGATGGAGGTCAGGCAGGCTCTGTCCAGACTCATGGTTTCCCTGTTATCTTTACAGCAGTTTCCAGCAGTGGGCTTCTCCAGAGAAGCTAAAGGATCTGCCAGAGCTCATCCAGGGGTGTGGGATGGGAATTTGTTGTCCTGCCTCTCAGTACTACTGGGTGGAGCACAGGTTCCACACTGCACTGAGATTTTTTCCATTTCCACTCAAATCGGGGCCGTGTCAGCCTGGGACCTTCCAAGACCATACCAGGCAATCAATGTATTTTAATTTTCAGGTCACTAAGATAAATTATTGCTCATTAAGACTAAAACACCTTGAATGAGGTAGTAATGTCAGCTTTTTTTTTTCTTTTTTCATGTGTGAAGCTGGAATACACACCTAATTCTCAAAATCCAGCTTGTCAGACTAAAACTTCCTAAAACCTGCTACATAATGATGTCACCAATCAGCTGATCTACCTCTGGCTGGGCTTTCAGCTGGGAGCACCCCCAGGAGAGGTGGCACTTCAATGATGAAGGCCCTGTGCATACATCCAGGCTGAATTCCCACCCCAGCTCTATCCAGCAGATGCTCACAGAGCTTGTGGTCACAACGAGATGGGATACTGGAATCTAGCACGATTCCCAGATCTCTCTTTGTGTCCCACATTTGTAAAACAAATATATGTGTTGGTCCCGTGCCCACATTTGGGTCTGTTGCAGATCTTTGTCCAAAATAAATTAATTACAGGCGAAGGGAAAACAGCACGTTCCCAAGTGCCTTTGATCTGGGGGTTAAGGGAGCTGGTGAGTGAGGCTTCAGTGCAACACAATCCCCTCGCCCCTTCCCCTGCTAAAATTAAACCCAGTGATGTGCACTTTAAAAATAGTCCCGTCCAAACTGTCCCAAAACCAGCCCGAAAGTTAAAACGGAGCAAAAAAGATAGGAAATGTAGCCTGAAACCATCCTGACTCAGGGCCTCTGGGGTTTATATTCTGTGAAGGGAAAGTCCATATTGCATAAATTCCCTCGTTTGTGTATTCACCACACTGTGTTTTCTGCCTCTCCTGTCAACCCCCCCAACCAACCTGGGAAAGATGCTTTTACAGTTTTCTGAAAATCAGCCCCACAGAGATACCTAAGCCATAACCCACTACATTTTCAGTACCGAAGGGGAATTCAGAGTGGAATCAGAACCATGATCTGTAGCCTGGGGGCGAGTGCCACGAGCAAGATGCCACTCAGCAATGTCCCTGCAATTTCCCTGGATGCAAGGGACAGGGAAGGGCCTGGATACAGCAGGAGCATGGCAGTGAGAGGAGCTTGCAAATGTGGGACACTTGGGGGGTGCCTAGCAGAAGTCAGGAAGCTTCTTTCCTTCTGGCAGAGCCCTTGCATGCTCCTGGCTTTGCATTTTGGAGGGTTAAGTGTTTGTCTGAGATTACAATAGAAAAAAAAGATAGAAAGAAGTCAGAGAATGGTGCATATAAATCTGTCAGGTTTGCCTGAGCAGGTTTCTGCAGCGCAGCACGGGCTCAGGCTGTAACTTTGGAGAAGACCAGGGAATCCCTCTGGGGCACTGGAAAGGGGAATAGCCTGAAATCCTATTCAAACCTTTGTACAAATACTGGAGCCACGCACTGGGAAGTGTAAGAAACAAGTGCCAGCTAATTTACACCTCTCCTTTCTAAAAAAAAAAAAAAAAAAAAAAAAAGTTAAAAAATTATTCTTTGAGGGCCCGAGTTGATTGGTGTGTCTGTGGTGACCTTCAGAGCATCCCTCCTGGACCAGACCCGGGAGAAGAAGCTTTCCTGGGAGACGGGCTGCCCCTGTGCCGGCGCGGTGGAGAACCTTATCCCTGCTCTCCAGCTGGGAATCTCGTCACCTTTCCCACCGGGGCTGTGAGAAACACGGGGAGTGGCCAGCCTGCACTTTGGGCGACGGAAAGCTACCGCGGGGCTTCAAGCAGCAGACCCAGCCTCGGGGGGAAAAAAAAAAAACAAAAAAAACCGGAAAGGTGCGGGAGCTTCTGGAAAAGAAAAAAAAAAAAAAAAAAAAAAAAAAAAAAGGAAGAAAAAAAGGAAAAGAAAAAGGAATAGGACTAGGAAGCGACGCGGGGGTTCCGAGGCCAGAGGCGAGTGCGGGGCCGGGCGGCGGGCGCTCCGCAGCGCGGGGCGCGCTGACCTTTCGCGGCCGCGCTGTCCCCGCCCGCAGCTGCCGCCGTCGCTCCGGCGCCGCCGCCCCGCGCCCAAGGTCAGCCCCGCCGCCGCCGCCGCCGCAGGTACGCGCGGGGATTGCGCGGGGGCGGCCGGGCGGGGAGAGCCGCGGCGTCACCGGGGGAGGGAAGGGAGGGCAGGGCAGGGCGGGAGGAGGGCCGGCTCCCCGCGGAGGGCCGCGCTCCGGCGGGCCGGGCCGGCCGCCGCCCGGCGCCCGTATTTAAAGTGTGCCCGGGGGCGGCGGGGCGCTGCGCGGAGCCGCTCCCGGAGCAGCGCGCCCGCCCCGGCAGCAGGGGGGGACGAGGGAGGAGGAGCGGGAGGGAGGAGGGATCCTGGCAAGTTCACTTTTGGTACCAAGTGGCAGGCGGGCTGCGGGGCTCGGACGGGCGATGGAGAAGGATGAGATCCACCTGCGCAGGCTGCCGGCCGCCGCGCCCTGGGGACCGCGTAAGTCTCGGCCGCCGCCGCGCTGGGGAAGGTGCGGGATGGGGACGCGCTCCTGCCCGGCCGGGGACGGGCTCGGCGGGCGGCCGCCCCCGGTGTCCCGATAAGGGATTTATTATTAGCGTTTCATCGACTATTTTTAAAAATCCAGAAATAATCGCCGCAGAGTACCGGCGAAATTATAGAGCTCGTCTCCCACCTCCCTTCCGCGCCCCCCCTCCCCGCCCCGCGAAGCGTTAAACAGTGTAAAGTCCTTTTAACCTATATTAATACCGTAATTAAAAGCGCGTCTAACTGCGGGAAGCCAATCTAATTATGAAAAATTGCCGGAGTACGAAGTATATGTGACAAATCCTTGAGTTGATGATTGCTGTTAATTCACACCGTGCTGCGGAAGACGAGCTAAAAAAGCCCAATTTTCTAAATGAAATGGATCTGCCTGAGATTGTCAATAATGTTTTTACGGAACTGACTAAATCGTGTATCTCGCTATCATTAACTAATGTGTGCAGCAAAATAAATTATATATGTTGGAAGGGGAAAATACATTCCTTGGCTGAGAAGTTGCAGAATGTTTGGAGCCAAAGAGCAGATCGTTTAAATGGTAGGGGGTGGGAATTTCCTTGGCTTCCCTCTGGAAATAAATCACAGCTCAGTGTCTGTGTGCATGCATGTGCACCCACACGCACATTTATATAAAATCCGTGTTTAGAAAACCTTCCTGCACACGCACCGGGACACAAATTTTGCAAGCACTGAGCACATTTTTTCTACCAGCTTGGAGACAATAAAACCAGAACCGAGATGCTAACCAGGAACATACTGGAACACTTCTGATTATCCGGCTGAATTGTATACAAATGAAGTAAATTTAGCATGGCACCATTTATAAATTCCATGCTTTACAATCAAAATTCCAAATCTAGCTGTTTGCAGCTAAGAATAGCGCGGGAAGCCCTTTTCTTTACTCCCTCTTTTTGGATTCCCACGAAAACTGTTCTCCTAGAGCCTGCTCATTAAATAACCAAATATTTGACCGGAGTTCAGCCCATTTCTAGAAGAAATGCTGTTTACTCATCAAACCTGGGCTGGCCAGCATGCTCAGAATTTAAACTTTTTCTTTAATGTCTGGGGCAAACCAGGTGGGCTTTAGATCTAAGGAGCAGAGGACAGGGTTTCTGCATGACACTGGTTGTCCCACCTTAATGTCCTTCTGGAAATAAGGAGCTCCAACTTTGCACAACTGCAGTGCAAGGCAAGTAGAGCATGGGAAGCTGAAGTGTTGTAGCAGTACATTAACAGAGATATCAGTAAGAGGACTAAATGATAAAATGGCACTGGGAACTACCATTACTCATGGGGCAGGTGGCAATTTATCACGGGGTAATCGCAGCGATAGGGTGGTGAGAGTCCTGAGAAATCATTTGAGTGGCTTTTTATCTTTGAGAAGCACAGTCTTTTACAGTGACATTATTTAATTTACTGAATCACCCCTTAGCAGCATGAACAGCTTCATTGATGAGTTCAAGGAGCAGTTTTGTTCTTGGCAGTGTGTGTTTGTATTTCTGTTGATAACCTATCCAAAAGAGCATGTTTGTAAAAGCTGTTTCTACGACAAAACTCCTGTCTAATGACATAGCAGCATTTGTGGTACAAATTTGCTTTGTGACTTGCTGGAGAGACATGTGGAGACCCGTCTTTGACGTTTTCACACTCAAAAAATCCTTCTGTAGACAGCGAAGGAAACCTGCTCATTATAAGAAGTTAGGAAAAAGTTGGGGGCAGTGAAAGGATGATGGAAGACAGCAAAGCAAAAGGGAAACTGTGCTCCCCTAAGCCCTGGGTAAATACTATCTGTTGCCTTAATCCAAAGTGCTGTTTCAGTTATCACTACCAAGGAGAAAAGTGACCTCAGCACATTATTTTTGGCCCTGTCGGTGGCATGAAAGGACAGGTGTCCTGAGCTACATCTGTGCCCTGAGGAGCCAGGCACCACAGCTGATGCCAGCTAATTATGTGCCCACTCCTTCTCTGTGCCCTGGGGTAAAGAGTGCATCTGGTGAGGATGCGCCTCTGGAGGAGCAGGGGTGGGCTCTGGGGCAAGAGAGGGGCTTTTGGCTTCTGAAAGGACTGTGGTGATATCCTGTCACTGCGGAGAGAAGCTTGGAGGCATCGGGACAAGTGCCCGGGACTAAGCCCAGCTTTAGGAGTCACTCTTTACCCCTTGACCTTTCAGCAGTCAAAAATCCCCTGAGCGAATGTTTGCCCTCTTTGAAAACAAACTTAAGTGCTGTCAGATCAGCACCCCAAAAAATGAAATGTTTCTTCCCCTCGTCTCTGAAAGACCTTGTTCAATCCAGAGCTGGGAGTTCCAGCTTGTCTCCATAGGTTTCTGGTGTGTGCAGCCCAGCTTCCCCTGGTAGCACTGCAGCTCTTTCCATTAACGGTGAAAATGATGGAGCATATTAAGCTAATAATTAATCAGAGATGACAAGGGACTAATAACTGTATTGATTTAATTAGGACTTCTTTTCCAGCTCTGTAACTTGCAGTCATGCACATCATTAACTTAATATTTTTAATTTGTCGTAATAACTTATTAATTCCTGGGGCCGAGCATGCACACGGCCGGGGCAGCAGCTCTGACTTTGTGCCGGACTGCAGGCACGTGCCACGGGAAGCATTCCCCCTCCTGCCCCAGGCTGGCAGCAAGCAGGACAGTCACTGGGAGCTCTGACAGGGTGTCAGCGTGGTGGGAAATGGGGCATTCTGGAGTCAGGTGTGGTGGATGTGCTGGGAAGATGTGTGGAGCTCTGGGGCTCACATGCTGAGGTTGCACGGGTGCGTGACGTGAAATAAGGGGGGAAAGCAACGTGCCAAAACAGAAGGCAGGCAGCAGAGTGACCCTGGGAAGTAGCAGTGTTTGTTGGCATTGGGAAGGGAAAAATGTCCCTTTTGACTCGAATTGCACCCTTTGGGTTCTGGCAGTTTTGAGAAAAGGAAATGCTTGGGGACGTGCTGTGGTTGGAAAATAAGGCTCACTTTTAACTAGGATCACTTTGAGGAGAGGAAGAAGGGAAGGGACTGTGACAGGCATGAAAATCTCGAGGACTTTACTGCGTGAAGGGCTGATGAATGCCAGGTTTGACCCCACTTCCTGTTTGATTGGGGATACTTGGCACTAACTGGGGCACGTGTGGCATCTTACACAGCTGGGCCCTGAGCGAGATCCCCTGGGATGTGCTCCTGACCAGAAACCTCTCCAGCAGGAAGGAGCTGTTCTCACTGAGATCACAGTGCTGAAGAGGTGCTTGTATCACACTGTACAGCAAGGTCTGTCACTTCTGGGGAAAGAGATCCCCTTAGCCCCCACACAGAACTCAGCATCCTGATCCCTGTTGTCCAGGTACTTGCAAATCTCTGTGCCCTGTGCCCTCGGAAGGCTGATCCCTCTGCTATATCCTCATTTGCCACAGAGGGCAGTCAGCACAGGGATGAGATCTGGGAAAGCCAAAGGCACAGAGCAGGACTCCAGAGGAAAGTCTGTCCGAAGTCCTTGGCAGTGTCCTCGGGCAGGATGATTGGGAATTTGAAGTATCTGTGCTATCAAAACACGCATTTCATATAGAATTGTTGGCTCGCTGCATAGGTGCACCACTGGTCCGGTGAGCTCCAGGAACGGAAGTCACCACTCTCCTCCTTTCTTGTGAGTGTTTTCAGGGATTCTGACAAAGCCCTTCTGCTCACAGCCTCGTGTTTTATCACACAAGCCAAGTTAGCAACAGTGGGATGAAAGAGCTCGGTATGATTTCAGAGGCTGCAGAAGGTGTTCAGCTGGCATGGGGTTATTCACCTCCCCGACCTCACCCATGTCTGCAGCCAAACTGGAGATCAGGACAGCTCTGTCATAGGTACGAATCCCAAGGGAGGGGGTTTTACAGATGACAAATTTTCAGGGGTTGGCAGCTTTGCTGGGGCCCTGTCATGGGGTTATTTTCAGTGGTGCTAAGTCATCTTGTGCCAGCTGTTAGATCTAAGCAATGCCACTAACACTGCACCACTTTGTTCTGGTGCTTTGAAGAGCACAGAGATAGTGGTGTCTCCGTTGTTCCTTCGAGGTAATTTATGGTAAATGTGGGCCTTTTAGCAAGAACCACAATGTCTGCCTGTGGCTCGGCAGGCTTGGAATGCACAGGAAGCGGAGCTCCTCTGCTGGCCTGCATTAGTCACCACGGCTGCGTCCTAGGCGAGCCCACATGCCCTCCAGGGAAATAGACTCTTATTTATTTGGTTTAGCCTTTGATTTGTATCCCTCATCCCTCTATTTCTGAAAGTAGTACTACATCCTGGTGGGAGGGCCAGCCCTTCTCCCTGCCCCCTAACCTCCCTGCATCCTTTAGCCTTTCTCGGCAGCAGCTGACCCGTGTCCCCGCTCCGTCCTCGCCTCGCCTTTGTTCCGTGCCTTTGTGCTGCTCCGTGTGTTCTGTGTTCCAGCTCCCTTTGCTCTTTCCAGTGGCTTGTCCCTGCCTCTCCTCTGTGGCTGGCCCACATGCCAGTGTTTGCTGTCTTCTTCAGTCTCCCACAGTTCACATTTTTTGAACCTTCTGCTGGCAGTCTGTCCTTCCAGCCATTACGGAAACTATTTCCAGATTTGAACTGATGGAAAGATAGCACTAACACCAGACCCAGTGCCATTCCTCTTTAATATCTTTGCCTGCTTACCTTATCTACATATCTGATTTATTCTTGGCAGCGCTTTATCTGTGCAAGGACCTGGATGTACATTCTTATTCCTATCAGAGGTATATTAATAATGTATACAATTACTGAGATGGGCTTTCAGACTGCAGCTCTGAAAGGCAGAACCTTTTCTTGTTTTAAACTGCCACAAACACCTATGACTTTTTCCACACAAATGTAAGTGCTCTGAGGGAGTTTTAAAACCTGAACTCTGTTATGAGAAGCCTAAGTGGTTTGCAGGCATTAACTGCTCTTTTCGTATCCTATAAATTATTGAACTTCTATCATGACATCAGTGATAACACAACGATCTGAGTTATGTATTCCTGGCTCCCAGTCCTGCTGGTTTACCTCTCCCTCTGTTTGTATCCTGACGAGTACACACTAAAACAAGAAAAAAAAAAAATCTCTGTTTTCTAAACACATTGCAAAATATTTGATGCCCCTTGTACATCTTCATTGACGTCAGCTGATATCCTGCTTGCAGAACAAGCTTGCAACGTGCAATAGGGATCCGTGTGTTGATAAGTAAGGTTTACTAAGAAAAAATGTGCCTGGGAGAGTGAAATACATTTCACAGCATTCAATTAGTGAAAAAACGGGAAAGTCTAGCAACTAAATTACATTTTCAGAGCAGATTCAGGACACATTGTTAAAAATTGAATAGGAAAAGTGAGCAGATAGTGACTTCAGCGACATCATGGAAGTAAAAGTCATGGACTCTGAATACATTTTAAAATGCTTCTTTTCAGCATGATACTGTAGGAGTTTTGTAATTTTTCTGTAGAAGTGGAAAGGGAGCCAAGGTGGAAGTTTCAGGGTTAAGCATCATTCAAAGTTTTAGGGTTTTACTACTTAGTAAGGAAGGTGACAGGCACTTGTTCCAGAGCAGTATTAACAGTCAGGGAAAAATCTCTTGTGTGTTTGTGTCTGACCATTTGCACTGTGGCATCTTGGCTGCCCACGCACCACAAGACATGTCAATGAGCGTGCCTTGCAGTTCTTCCCGGATTTTGGAAGGCAAAGATTCAAAATATGGTGTGACTTTATGCTTGTGGTATGTCTGCCTAGAAAAAAAATACCTTCTGTGGGCCGCAAGAGATGGAAGCCTTTATGCAAATCCCGTTAAATTCATCATGAGCGCGGCATGGCGCTGTTGGCCTCAAAAGGTTTTCCACTCTTGGATTGGTGCTGTTTTGGCAAACCAGCAAGAGGAGGGGAAGAAAGGGGTGTGTGTGTGTGTGTACTGAATTCACTCTGTGGGAAGTTAGGGCGTTGAGCATCCAGCTCCAGATTTAATCACCTCTTTGGTTTTGATTAGCATTGGTATGGTCACAGAATCCCAGGGTGGTTCGGGTTGGAAACGGCCTTAAAAATCATCTTGTTCCACCCCCTGCTATGGGCAGGGATGCCTTCCACTATCCCAGGTTGCTCCAAGCCCTGTCCAGCCCGGCCTTGAACGGTTCCAGGGATGGGGCAGCCACAGCTTCTCTGGGCAACCTGTGCCAGGTCCTCACCACCCTCACAGAGAACAATTCCTTCCCAACATCCCATCTGAACCTGCTCTCCCTGTTTGAAGCCATTCCCCCTTGTCCTGGCACTCCAGGCCCTTGTCCAAAGTCCCTCTCCAGCTCTCCTGGAGCCCCTTTAGGCAGTGGAAGGATCTCCAATTCTCTCCAAAGCCTTCTCTTCTCCAGGCTGAATAGCCCCAGCTCTCCCAGCATGGGTCCATAGGTGGCTCCAGCCCTTGGGGCATCTCCATGGCCTCCTCTGGACTTGCTCTAGCACATCCACATCCTTTCCATGTTGGGGCCCTAGAGCTGGATGCAGTGCTCCAGAGCAGAGGGGCAAAATCCCCTCCCTCACCCTGCTGGCCATGCTGGTTTTGTGGCACCCCAGGACATGTTTGGCTTTTTGGGCTGCCAGCACGCCTTGACAGCTCAAATTGAGCTTCTCTTCAGCCAGCAATCCCAAGTCCTCCTCCGCAGGGCTGCTCTCACTCCATTCTCTGTGTCTGGGATTGCCCCAGCCGAGGTGCAGGACCTTGGTCTGTCCATCTGGAGAAGGCAATGTGCGCCCTGGGACGTTTCCCCTGGCGTTTGTCCTGGTGCGGGCACTGCTGATGGAAGGTGTGTGGGCAGCACTTTGGGATGCACCAGCTGGTGCCGTGGTGCATCTGGAGGGAGGAATCTGCTGTAGGACCACTGGAAGGGGAGACCAAGCAGCTGTAGCCTGTGTGGTGAAAGCACCCTTTCCTGCTGGTGGACACTACTCCGGTATTGTCTGTATCCTGTGTTCCTGGCACGGAGTCTGGGACTGGTCTAAAGAAAGCAAATGCTTCTCTGTGAGTAGTCTGAATGCTGGTATGTGGTCAGCAAACCCCATCCAGATGCTTGTATCTCGCTGCAAACTTTTGGATGTTCTTCTTCTGATGAATGGCAAGAACAGGTTTCTAAAAATAAATTAATGGTTTTCCCTTTTTACTTCCTGTGACTTAATATACTTTATTTATCTATATAGCTACTAGTCATCATCATTCTTCAGCTCACAAGAGTATAAACAGAAATGAGCCTGAGTCACAAAGCAAGGATGTGGAGCCAGGCTTTTTCCAGGATTTTCGCCAGGTGTAGGAGTTGCAGCTCTGGGGTCAGTGAGGGAAAGGGCCGGCTCTGGGGCTGTGCCTCAGGGGTCCCACACGTGACATGGGCAGCACAGAGGGGAGAGCTGCTTTTCTGCATCTGCCACCAATGTGGTAAGACCTTGCAGCTCTGTGCAAAGAGTTAAAAAAAATACCATTAGAAGTGGAATTCTTAAGGTTAGTTTATCACTAAAGTAATAAAAGTGAGATTCCAGTCAATTATTCCTCTCACACTATCCCTAAGGTTCATCAGACCAACATCCAAAGCAACACTTACTTTCCTTTAATCAGCTGAAAGTATTTTCACAAATTTAATCTCCTAGGGCATACAGACAGTTCATTGTGCTGCTGCCCCAAACCAGCCATAAATTTGAATCAAACAGATCTGAAAACAAATGACTGTTATCCGGAATTTTAAGTAGAGGTCTCCTTTGGGTGGTGGCCTACTGAAATTTAAGGTTACTTCTGTACAACAGCAGCAGAAGATGCTGTAATTTTGTTCACTCCTTAAAAATGGCAAGTAATCTAAGCTAATGCTTAGCACCATTTCCTTTGCCAGGATATATCTTGGGAGTACTTCTCTTAGTGGCAAACAGAATAATGAAGAGTGTCTACAAACTCCATTTTTAAAAAATCAGCATAACTGATTGTACAGAGAGTGTGAATTGGGTAATCCTTAACTTTCATTTTAGGGTTCCTGGGGTTTTGGGTATCAGCACTGTACTAGCAGGGTTGTGTTTGCAATTTGTCTTTTAAGGTATAGCATTGACATCGACAGGGACATAGATTTGAAATGTTATTTCATCTTTACATCTTTATTGCTGTCAATAATCCATTTGCCAGAAAGCTGAGGCCAGCTAAAGGCATGAGAGCGCAGCTTGAGATGCATTGCCAGGACACACTCCAGCTAACAGAGACAACTCTTCCTGTGCTATGTATTTCAAATTCAGTCATTTTGGAGAAACATTTGACTTCATGTGCCCTGGGGTGTTAGATGATGTTTGGGCTCTCGGAACAGGAACACATCCTGTTTCTGAACAATGGTACTCAAGGATACACAGGAGTTCCTCCTGTAATTCTCAGGTTAAGAGGCTGAACACCAAAATTGTGTCCCAGCCCTTCTGTATATGCTTTAGAAGGTATTCTGTACCCACAGATCTTAGAGGACTTCACAAATTTTACGGAGACATTGTGAGAGCCCATCAGTCCATTTGCACTGCATTCAAGTTGCTGAACTTCTGGCATGTGACAAGAATGAATATGTTGAATTTATGGGTTTGACAGGCAACAGAGAACAAGAACTGTCATTTTAGTTCACTTGAAATGGATTCCGCTGAGAGAAGAGAACACTTGTCCAGGGTAAGACCCTGCTCACTGTGCAGGTGAGAAAGAAGCAGAGTGCTCTGTGTCTGCCCCGGATCACAGAGGGTGAAACTGTTCTGGGTGCTCCTTAGTTCAGAACTGAAGTTCAAACTATCGGGCTGTGCTTATTCACTCTGCTGCGCTTATTCACTCTGCTCCTTACTTTGTAGGGGACTGAGGAGTGCCATCACATTGTAAAAATTAATTAGCTTATTTTGTAAATTTGCAGCTGATCATTTTCTTTTGAGAATGAATCTGCTCTCTCAAACACACTGAAAATAATGACAAGTCATTGGCTGCAAGAGAAATTGTGCTTACCGGTACTGTTCTTACAGTGCCGTAATGACTTGTCTTTTATGTGTTGTGATAAGGTATTTTTGACTAATCTTAACCATTTAAGCCCATCTAACAACATAAATGAATAGTTGGATAGTGAAAACCAGAGAGCATCTACTAATTATCAGAGGAAGAGCAGAAACAGGTTTTGGTTTAGATTTTAAACATCGTTACATACCAGAGGCATAGAAATCAAATCTAAGCCTTTTAAAGCTAATAGTTTCTAAATGGCAGATGAAATAATTTAATTTTTAAAGCTTCCCTTTGTAGCATCTTGCTAAGAAGCTCTCAGTTAAAAGAACCACATAATCATTTCCAAAACAAGATCTTTGCTGTCATGATAATGTAAATTAACAAAAGCGTTCCTTTTTCTCTCTCGTCAGTACGTTTTCTCAGAATAGCTCCTGGGGGCTGTGTCCTGCAATGCCCTGTGCCCTCTGGCCTTCATCCAGAGAAGCACTTAAGTGTACAAATAGCCCTGGTTTTGGTGGCAAGTGGGCAGCTGAGTAGGGGACCCTCCCGTGTGTCCCAACGGCTTCACTGTCTCCGTGTCCAAGGGAAATCTGCAGCAGCTTCCCGCCCTCCTCAGCACTTTCTGCACCTGACACGAGCAGCATTTAACAACACAGCCCTGCCCCTTCATCCACGCATCTGTGTGAGGGTTTAAAGGGTTGTTTAGTTGAAGTGGAGGATCTCTGCCTTTCAGGGAGCTTCTCATGAGCTCTGCTCCAGTGGAGGCTTTGCCATCCAGTTTGGAAGCAGTGTCTAATGGCAGCTGAGGATTTCAGCACCTCACCAGTCACAGTACTAAATCTTTAAAGCAAAACCCAGTTGAAGCAGTTCCTGGGAGCTTGTGATTGATTTCAGTCCAGCAATTACTCAGTATTGACTGACTTGAGCGGGTTTTCCGTCAGGAGCAGAGTTGTTTGCGGGAAGTTTCATGTTTTTCCTGTGGCAAGTAAACTCAGGGACCCCATAAACATATTTCAACCTCAATGTGAACAATCTGATGCTAAAGAAAGAAAAAAAGCTTTTAAATCCCACAGATTGTATGTGTGTAGTCTACTAATGTATTTCCTACTAATGTAAGTAGGAAAATAAATACTTCTCATGACTAGATGATTACAGGGAAGTATCTTTCCTCTGAAGTATGGTATTGCTGTCAGACCAAAACAGGGAGCTAATTCCAGCTTTCACCCCTTATTTTGAATGCTCTTTCTGTGTCTTTGCACCACATTTTTCTGGCCACTGCTTTCTTTGTTACTTTGTTACTTAAAAAAAAGAAATAATTTTTAAGATTAAAAAGAAGTAGAAAAGAGGATATTACAGAAACAAAGACCGAACTGGGTAGAGAAAATGTTTCAACTATCCACAGGCAGGAAATCTGAGCTCCTCTGGAACCTGAAATTCTGGACTAGCCCCGTTATTTTTATATATTTATTTCCCACTTCGACTGTTCTGCCTGCTTTTCCCACATTATCATCAAAGTGGCCCCACCAGAAGGGACAGTTGTGAAACTGAAATTATCTGTGAGCAGAGGAACAAAACAGAGCTTTTGTTAAGCTTAGTTTTAGCAAAAACAAACGGCTTTAATTGCCACAAGTGTTTGCCAATGTTGCTGTTCTCTTCTAAGTGCGTTTTAATATGGGAGGGAAAATAGGGAAAGGCAAGAAAAGATGTTGGTGGCAGCTCCGTCTCATTGAAACTTGGATTGAGCCAGTGATGGTGGTTTGTCACTCTTCCTACCCTGTGCCCTGGCCAGACTGCAGATAGGTTTGCAGCACTGAAGGAAAAAATAGTTCCTTCCCCTGGTTCACATGAACTGCTTTGAACTGGAACAGATGTGGATGTACAGAACTGTCTGCTCACAGCGACTGTTCCATTTATAACCACGGGTTTTCTATTCAGGTCTCTTTATCATTTTAACTTATTTTCTGTTTCCATATCCTTTTCCACAATAAAATATTCTTAACTAAATGGGTTTTCAGCTCACATCCAAAGCCTTTGCCAGTACTATTCCTTGCATGAACTTACAGTGCCAGCATTATTGATCAGTGACTTTTTGCTGATAGTGGTGCCCAGTGGAGGCAGGGTTGAGTTTGGGCTTGGTGGATTTTTTAGATGGAGTTCAAAATATCAGTTTATTCCCAAATCAGGGCAAAATCTGGAGTCTGCTGGTGTTAAGCTCTCATAAGAGACATTTATGATATCCAGCTTCCAAGTGGTGTTTCTGTTGATTTTCTGCTTTGTTGAACTGTGTTTGACTCTAATGTACAAAATAAGTTTGTGTGCAGCCCAGACCAGAATGGTTCCAGTGTGTACAGATAAGAGATTTGCATTCAACCACAAAAATTCAGTCGATGATGTTTGTTGGGTTTGCTTTGTGTTTTCCATGAACTCGTACTTCAGGGTATGCTCATTTACTGTTTGATTTGATTAAATGCTCAATAATTAATTCTGCCAATGCTCTGCTGAGTAAGAGGTGAGCTCTGCAGTTTCCACAGGAATGTGTCCTGTGTCCTGGGATGAGTAAGAGATGAAATCAGTATTGGTGTTTGGGTAAAACTGATCAGTTTTGCCTCTCCAGTTCTGCACTCACTTGAGTGGACCATGTGGCCTTTATTACAAAATCAGGAATTCATTTTTTTAGAGTTATTTCAGTTTGTTCTCTGTTTTTTTCTATGAAAACAGCCAGTTGTTTGTACGTTGGTGACATGTACATGTGTCAAGTTCTTTGTTTTAGTTCATTGCTTTCGGCTGACACGGAAAACTAGACTTTCATCAAAGTTGTGAAGACAGATAGTATTTTAATCTAAACCACATTAAAAGGCAAAACCCTCTGTGAGCAGGGTTTTCTTAGGGTTCAGCTTTGAACTGCCCCCTGCACTTCCTTCTGGGAAGGCCAGAGATTTTTCTTCACTTCATGTCTGAAGGCACTTTTCTTTTCTGGTTGACTCAGTACCACTGGGTGATAGAATCCCACAAAGCAGTGCTGTGTTGGTGTTGGGATGCTCTGAGGAACAGTCCAGAAAGGCAGGGAATTCTGGTTCCCTGGGCTATGGATTCCTCACAGCACCGGGAAAGAAACATTTTGCTGTTGTTGGGCTACCATCACATCACTCAGGTTGCATGGAGACAAATGCAAATAAAAGTAGATACTGACAGTGTGGAAAAGAGAGTTTCAACTGCTCCCCAAGAAGAGACAATGAAGAAACAAAGTGAATCTTTGTGCTAAATCTGTACTTAGCAATGTTAACAGGTGATATCCCTCTCCATCTGTTCAGCTGATTGGCGTACACTGGTTTCTGACACAGTTTGCTCTTGCTCAGACTCAAACTCTTGTGTACTTGCCCTCCTGGGTGCATTTTCCAGTGTGAAGCGTTTCTCTTGCTCTTTTCTCCTTCCCGTGATCCGTATACTTTTTATTTCAATAGCTGTAGCTTGCTTTATTTGCTCAGTTTAATTTTCATTTAAAGTTTCTTCTCAGTAAAAAGGTACAGATATTCATCTGCAAACAGTTTTTAAATCTCTCTGAATGTTTTTGGCTGCACTGCAGAGGAAACCCTTTTCAGATTGCCCCCCCATAGCAGCACTTTTCTCCTGAGCCCTCTTGGTGTCCTTGCTCCACCCTCCCACAGTTTTAACAGGAATTAAAACTTCATGGGAACATACCCAGTGCACAACCACATCAAAGCTGTGGTGGAAGTCCAGCTTTCCAGAGGAGCTGGCCAGGCCTGGTGTTTCAGTTCTGGTGTGATATGTTCTGTAGGGCCCTACGTGCAACGCTCGGCGGAGGCTGGACACCAGACACCGAGTTCCCAAAAGCTAATTGCTGTCTGGGCTGAGGCACCACCTCCTTTAGCCATTTCTGCAGCTTGTCCACATGAGTTGTTTCATCCCCTCCTTCACCAAAGCACCACATCATTTGTCTGGTTTTAATACTGACCAGTAGTGATTCCTCAATGTGAAGAATGTGCACTGGAGGAAAATCTGTTTACAGTTCTTTGATAGATCAGTTCCAGTTTTGTTCACATTTGCCAGTTTTATTGACTTTATTTTTAAGGGAAAATAATTACATTGAGTCTGGTTTTAGTCGAGGACTTCTCTGGTTTATGTGAGGAACAGACAAAGACCTGTCACATCAGAAGGGTGAAATCGGGTGGGGGAAAGAAGTGTTCTTTCCCTGCAACAAATAATTCAAGATCTTCCACCCTCCAAGAATATACAGTAATGTAACACGTGTGGGCACTAAGGATAAGCAGACACATCAACAGAGGGAAGTCTTTGACAAGTTTTAGGTGTGTCACTTGGTCATGGGATGTGTCTTAGTAGACAGTCTGTCACTTTTATTCCCTAGTAACTTTTTGACAAGAGACAGATAATACCACAGAGTTTATTTTAAGGTAGATTGTTTAATTTTGTGTCTGTTCTTTTTCTTTCTTTGTTTCTTTCTTTTTATTTCTTTCCTGATATTCTCCTTTTTTCATTAAAAAAACAGAAGTGCCCCAGCTACTTGTTAAGCTTGGGGGTATGGGGTAAGTAGCTGGTTATATTTGGGGAGGAAGCAATGGATGCAGAGAGCAGCTGGATGCTGTTGAAGTGTCAGTTCTTTGGATGTAGGAGATGTGCCCCCTGCTCCCATCCCTGTGCCATGTGCTGTGCCCAGGAATGTAAGAGTTCTCTTGGGACCCATGTGGGAGAATCAGGGCGGTCCAGAGAGGCTGCACCTGGGGAAAAGGGATCTTTCTTAAAAGCTGTTGAAAGAGGGTAAATCTGGGTGATCTCTCTTTTCCAGCTTCTCATCTTACACAGCCTGATTTGTTTTACATCTGTAGCATGATCAACAGATAGTTTTTATTTAGGGAATATTTACTCGCCCGGTTTGGAGGACGCAGGAATTTGCCGTGGGAAAGTGGCACATTCCTCCAGGCTGGATCTCCAGGCACGTCTGAGGAGGGGGCAAGGAGTCTGAGCCCAAACAGAGAGAGGATAACCTAACCCTGAAGAGCTTTCTTTCATATTCATAACTTCTGGGTTCCACACTGGTTGGTAAAGTGTGGCTTGAGAGGCTGTTTTTGTAAAAACATGCCGAAGTCTTTCCTGAATCCATTATGATGTGCTTTGGTTGGTGTTTTGTAGTGAGGGTTTGTCAAAATTTGTGTGAACAAGGGTTTCACTTTGCATTTTCTGTATTTTAGTGGTGTGAGATAGGATCAAAGCACCCTGTTAAAAAAAGAAGAAAAGACCCATCTTGCCTCACTGAATTTATCCAGTAAAATTCTGAACTTGGCCCATGAGGGTTATAACTGCAGCATTTCTGAGCCCTTACATCAACAAGGTGCTTTGCTTTCTGCTGTGTGTGGTTTCAGGAGCGGGGACCTTACAGCAATACCAGCTTTAGCTCATTAGGAGATCTTGCCCCATCCTCAACATTCTCTTGCTTAAACACTTGATCAATCACTTATTGATTGAGTCTGCTACATGCAGCCTTCACCTTTCCTTGGACTTGGCAGTGCTGTTTCATTCCACCCTAATTTCTACAATCTTACAGCTTAAAACTTCAATCCTGCTATTCCTTCCTCTATCCACGTAAAATTTTGACCCATCAAAAACTCCAGATAAAAGTGAACAGATGGATGTGTACCCAGATGACTAAAACCTGCTAAATCTTTCTGAGAGCACTTATCCTTTAAGTGCTTTATTCGTTATGAGGGAATAACTCATAGCCCCACCAGGAAAAATAAATACTGCCATCAGGTAAAAATCAGTGTGGAATAAGTGAAACTGATAGTTCACCAAAGTATGTGTTGTAGTTTGGAAATGCCTATGAGAGGCTGTCACTGAGAACAAGCCAAAAATGGAACCTGGAGGAAAAATTAGAAAGGAGGTGGAATGTTATTAAAGCTATTATTATAAACACAGGGGGCACTCTGATATTGTTTCTCTTCTTTAACATTTCCATGTGAGCAGGGCTTGCTGCCTTGCAGTTTGCTGCATGGGCTCCAGGAACACTTTTTTAGGATAGAGGAGAAGGTGCATGATGTCTAGTCAGATTTCTGTGTTCAAATAATGAATTTGGACCTTAAGAGTTATGGACTTGTAGGATTTCTAATATTTCTGTAACCGGTAGGCAGGTAATTGAAAGAAATATGGGCTGAAAAATATTTGACTCCCGACTGCTTCAAAAATGTGAAATCCCTGAAATCTGCTCCTGGAATCACACAGTGTGTGGATACGGTCTGTCATCCAGCACACAGATGGCAAATGTTTTTGGAAAGGGCTTTAGAAAAAAACCTCTGTTTTCCTTGGTGCTGGCTGCTGTTGCACCCTGAAAATAAAATGAGAGTTGTTTCCTTTGCCTCTTAAGGAAAGGAAACCAGTGTTTGTGGTGGTGCATGTTCAGATTTCATGTGCTGCGTGTTTGGTTGGCTCCAAAAGCACTCCAAGGCCAGGGGATGGACTCCAGCAGGAAATAAATTGTGTGGGCACCAGGAAGGAGCCACCCTGCAGGTGACAGCTGTGCTCTGTCACCTGGGGTGAGGGGAGCCCAGCGTGGTGGCCCTGCTGCTGTCTGGAGCAGCATTTAGTGCTTATTCCATGTAATTAAACACTCCAACAGCACCAGTGGGCTGGTACCAGCAGCTGCTTTGAAAATGACATGATGGACACTTGTCAGGACATTCTGGTGGCAGCAAGCCCGTGCATGCTTGCAACTGAGAGTGCCCCATGCCCCCTTTGATGTCCCACTCCGTGCCCTTGGGCCAAATGTCCTTAAGGGTGGTCGGGTTAGTGAGGACTGCTGGTTAATTTGCTTAAATTTGAAAAGCTGTAGTTCCTGGAGCGTGGATGTAACAGAACACATGAGCAGCCTCATCCAAGGCTGTTCCCATGTGCTGTGCTCATCCCTGGAGCTGTCACACCCTCCCTTAGCCCCCCTTCAGCAAAGTAATTAAAAACCAGTGAGCCACGGGCTCTTCTCCATCCTCCAAAGTGTTTAAATTTAATGGCCAATTTCATAAACAGTCCAATAGGTGCTGGCACATATTGTTCCTGAAGGGTAATCCTGGCAGCACGTGCTGTCTTGTAGTTTATAAAGAGAGAGTGCTCTAAAAATTTATCTTTATGTTAATTTTTTTGTGGAGCTCATGGACCTCTTCCAGTTGTGCTCTCCATGCACCCAGGTGGGACTTTCATAGGAATTTCAAACTTCAGAACACAGGAGATTTAAATAGTAAATTGGGGTGGGGGTGGGGGGGAGGAGGAGGAGTGGGGAACACTTTTTGTTGTTAATAGCATTTCTGAATTTTCTTGGTACTTTGAAGATCATTGCATGTTTTTTGATGCCCATCAAAAATCAAATCATGATACTGAGTAAATCCACTTCCCATGGCTTGGCTGCAGAGAGTGAAAATGAAGGGTATCACATGGACATTATATCGTGTATAAATGGAGGGATTGATGGGGCTGTTGGAAAGGTTGTTTCCCACCCTGTGGTGGCTTTTGTCTTCACATATTTTATTCAGCTGCAGTCTCAGAAAAACTTCAGCTGTCTTCTTAGTTGTGCCTTTAGCTGTCGTTTTAGTTCTTTATTTTGTTTTAGGTGACTTCCTGGTGAAGGGTGTTACAGAAAAATATTTTACTGCTAAACAGGAGTATAAGGAAGTGTGTTTAGAGAAGCTTGAAAGTCTCCAAATTTCAGTCCGTTTGCCTGGTGTTATTCTTTATCCTGTCACTACTGATGCTTTTGAGAACACCTTTTCAACTTGGTCCCACAGTTTAGTCAGTAATGAACCAGACCTACTCATCCTGAGAAATCTTCACTAGCATCAGCACGACAAATGGCCTGCTGAAATATCCACAGGTTTGTGTTCTCCTCCATCAGGACTGACACGTTTTGCCCTTGTTGTTGTGCTTACTGGTGGGAGCAGGAGCTGGCAGTGTGGTTGGGGCTCTGCCTGTGACTCAAATTGCACTGAGTCAACAGACACCCCAGCCAATCCAGGCTGCAAACTGACTTATTAACGATGATTTCAGTAAAATTTGGCATTTGGGTTTAGCTTGTGTAAAGGAGAAGTGGTTTTAAAGCCTCTTCAACAGGGGAGATTTAACTAAAGAACATGGGTTTGGTGGTTTTTTTGGGTTGTTTTTTTTCTTTTTTTAATCCATGTTTGTGTTCTGCTCCACCGTGTGTTTATTTTAAAATCTACTTGTGCATCAACACATTCTCAATCTGAAATGTAGATCTCAGACTGACATGTTTTAAATGTTTGAACTGCATCCAATTTTAAAGTACCACAGTTATCTAAGAAGTACATCAAAGTTTCCTTCAGTGTTCATTTCTCATTATTATCTGTTCTGGAGCACTGATTGTTTTTCGGTATAATTAGTGTAAGTTCTCCTTTTGATCTCCACATCAGATGTGCTCTCATGTTTACAGAGAAGAATCTCCTCCAGGTTTACTCCTCCTAAGTTTTACTGTGTAAAAACCAAACTTCTGCCCCGATTCCACAATATTAGGTATCAGATCTGTGTAGTATCAGGCCACTCAAAAGTACTGGTTTCATTTTCTTTGAGTATGGTCACACATGGTTTGTATTTCCATCAAATTCCTCCAAAAAAAGCACCCAGATGGGTTAATGGCAGCTCTGTTCCTCTATGCCAACTTTAGGCTGGACATGGCAGGACAGTTGATAATAAGATCTAAAATAAAGCCTGCTGATGACAGATTGCCCCACCAAAAATTTCTTGAAACTTGAACCAGTGATGTCAGTACGCTCCCCCTTCAGCTTTTTGTGTCTGTGCCTGTGGAGGTTTGGATCTGGTACCAGCAGCTTTAAATCTTGCATTGTTAAAGCAGACTTGTTGTTGCTTATCTTCCTGGAAAAGGATGTGCTCCCAGGACTGGAGATGAGAACCAGACAAGTGCAAAATCCTCCATCTGGGCAGGGATAATTAGCCAGTTAATGGCAGTTCCTCAGAGAAGGGTCTGGGACTCATAAACTAAACATAAATCCACAATATCTCTGTGTAGGGAACATGGAGTAACGCTGCTCAGGGCTGGAAAAGCCTGACCTGGAGTACTTTATCCCATTTCAAGCATCTTTTCACAAGAAAAATGTGTAGCATACAGCCTAAAGCAACAAAAATGAAATGAAATCCAGGGAAATACGTCTTGGAAGAAAGTAGAGGAAGAGAGGCGTCTGGCCAGTGGGGTTTGCAAAGTTCCTTTGGGTTTCTGGTTAGACTTGTTGGTTTTGGGGCAATATTTACCATCCTTGTCCTAGTGTGAGGTGCCTTATGCTGATGCTGAATTTTGTTTGTCACTCAGAGGGAAAAGCCCATCCTGACAGGAGAGGAGAGGGAAGAGTGGCAAACCCTCTGTTCACGCGTGGCCTCTGTGCCAGCTGCTCTCAGGAACTCCTGGGGTTGCCATGTCCAAATCTTTGCTATTTTGGGCAACCACATCACAGAATCCCATTCATAAATTTCTCAAGTACCATTACAAAAATAGTTTTGTTTTACTTTATTTATATATTTATTTATTTAATTTTTTTTTTTTGCCACTATTGCTCTGGCATGAACCTCTGCTTTGGAGCCTCATCTCTAATGACTGCTTTTGAGTGTTTTAAATGTTAATTAATCACTTGTGCACTTTATTTTTCCTTCATTGCCCTTTGTCTTCTTGGCCATCCACTGTAGGATGGGAAAGTGGGTAATGAGGGGGTAGATTTTTAGTTCTTTTATTGTGTTCTAGAAAAAGAAGCTCCTCCCTCCATCACTGCCACAACCCCCTCTGTCCTTTTGCATCTGTTTAAATTTGAGTTCCTCTGTCAGACACAGGGGGTGAAGAGTGCTGCATGCAATATCCCAGGAAAAAAGCTGCTGTTGCTTGTTCATCTTCACTGGACGTATCCTAAATTGTAACTTTCCTTTTTCTGAGCTGTTTCTCACAGAGGGACACTTGTACTGACACAGAGTGAAGGAATTCTGAGGCACCAGAGGGTGCTGGCAGGTGACAACTCTGGAGCAGATTAGGAGCAGCCTGTGTTTGAGCAGTTACACCATGCCAGGAGCTCTGACGGGCTCATTGAGGATCTACAGTTATGAGAAAGATATTTTTGTGGGTGTTTCTTGAAACGGAGGAGTCGTGCTGTGTTTGGACACAGGGTGGACAGGCAGTGGGTGTGCAGTTTGACCTTAAGGTGTTGGCTTCCAGTTGGTTTGGCACTGTTTTCTGCAGCTCTGGTCCGAGAGCTCCTCAGTCACCAGTGGTGGCTGGAAGTTCAAAGTGTCTCCCAAAACCAAGACACTGGGACGTGAGCAGAAACCGATTCAGCTTTGGCATCTAAAAATTAGGGAGAAAGCAGAACTGTCAGTAAATGGTGCAACCAATTATATCCCTAACCAAACCAGAAGAGCGTCCAGCTCAAGCACAGATGGGCGGAATTTGTAAATCTTCCAGCCCAGTGGTGTTGGTGGATTGATGAAAGATAAATGGCTGTCTTCACCAAAAGATCCCTTTTTTCCCCCTTTCTTTTTTTTTCCCTCAAGCACAGCAGCAGCACAACCAGTGCCTTTGGTTGTGCTGCTACAAAGTGTTTCCATATTTAAACAGTGCTCCAGATTGTTTATTGACGTGGATAAGTGATACAGCATCCGAACCTCTGGGAATCGCACCGTAAGTTTCCCAAATAAATAGGCACAAAGGAGAGAAGCCAAACAGGATGTAAGTGCTCAAAAAACTCACCATCGGCAAGAAGTGTGCTTTTCTGTCAAACCAGCAAGTCATTGTTTTACCATGAAAAGTAGCATTTCAGATACACGGTTTTCTGCAAATGCCTGATTCTTGCTGCTTGGCTTCTTTAATCTTGTCTAAAAGGTCGTGGGCGAGTCCTTTCTAAGAGCCTGATGGTAAAGATTAGCAGAGAAAGCACTCGATGTTTTGTAGCCTAGGGAGATCCTGATAGTGGCTGTGGGAATTGCTACATGGGCTGGAGTAGGTGTGGTGGTGGGTTTTTTCTCCCACTGGAACATCATGTTCAGGAGTGACAGCCTGGGTCTGTAGGTATTTCCTCCCGGGAGAACTGGCGCTCCGAAAGCTTTGGGCGGAGTCAACTCACACCTACATTTACACTTGCTCCAGTTTCCAGCACCATTGCAGCATCCAACCTTTCATAAAATAGAGTTTTGTGCTGTACTACTGTGGGATGTTAATCATGAAGACTTGGCTTTGTGCTCTGAAGTTTCCCTGAAGGATCTTTCTGGACTGCCTGGGGGTGTGCTGTGGTGGCATTCGCTGTCCTGCCTGTCTCTGCTCCCACGGACAGACAAAAACCAGCCAGCAGGGAGAAAAGGCATAAAGAATTCAAACTGTCGGCCTGAGTTACAAATACTTCCAGAGGGAATACAGTTAAGAGATGAGAGTTTTCAGGGAGGGAGGGTTAGTTTCACCTAAATTGAAAAAAAAAAACCCCTGTGTTAAAATCAGGTACAGAAAACAAGTAGATACAGAAACATCACAAGTGTGTTGGCTCAGGGGGATGCTGAGGGGAGGTGCCCACCCCTCTGTCCATCCTTACCCCCATGGAAAGGTGCCTTGATGCTGAATTGGGCTGGAGTGTGACAGCGTGAAAACAAAAATTTACCCCATCAAACTTCTTTTTTGCCACCCTCTGCAACCGATTCAAATATTTTAAATATTGTCTGCACCCCAAACACAAAAAAAGATGCGTTGTGCAATATCGTAATAAAAACCAGCAACTGCTACAGGCCACAGACATCCAAAAGGTCACTAAAGCAAATGGCCCAAGGATGTTGCTAGCATGTTACCTCAGTCAGATTTGAAATCAATCAGAAATGCAATACCTTTGTTTTTATTAAGCTAGTTGCCCTCTCTTCCTTAAAAATACCAATATTGACATCATTTCTGCAGTCAGAACTTTCCTCTCTCTCCATCAGCAATACATTTATTGCCGGTTTAAAAGCAACCACTTCAAGATAATTTCCAAAGAACTTGAATATTTAAAAAAAACCCCAAAACTAAAGTTGTAGACTGTTCATGAGATTGGAAACCTAGCCAACAAAAATGTGTTTTGTAAATTGGTTTAACAAACCAATCAGCATAGAGTATGTGATATTAAAAAGCAATCAATTTTGTAAATACCCATTTACAATGTATTTTGAAAAAGCTTGTGGGATAACAGATACTGTCCTTTAGTGAAAGCAAAAGAATTACTTTTCTAAACATTCTGGTAAAACATGGGACTTTTTTTTTTCATGCAGAGTATTGTTTTTCTAAGTGTTTCAGTGCTTGAAGATAAGCAATATATTAAAGTTTAATTCCATTTTATTCTATTGTTTAGGGGTTTTAAACACAGAATGGATAAACATTTACCAGACAAAGGAACAGCACATTTTCCTTTCTCAAAAAAAGAGAAGACAGAAAGTGAAATATTATTCTGCTAACCAAAACAGAAAAAACCCACAATCAAAACTTGTCTTAGGCTTATAAACTTAATCACACTTTAGGGGAAAATAAATTCCTTTCCTAAATTCTAGGATGAAACCTTGACCCTGCATAAATAACAAGGTTACATCCTCAATGTCTTTCTCAGGAAATATGAAAACAAATAATGTTTTCTCCCTTTCTCTCTGTGTTGATGTCAAATGCTTGCTCTTGGCAGGAGCTGCTGTTTCCTTTCTTACCCAGAATATCTTTGGGCAGGCCATCACTGACCACGTGCCTGTGAGGAATTTTGGGCTTTTTCATGGTGGAACAGCTGCAGTTTGGGACTTTAAAGAAGATTTGGCTGCAGAAAAGACATGCTGTTTGAAAATCTAGAATTTCTAGTTTTTCTTGTTTGGGCCATACTTTTGTGATGCTCAGAGGTGTTTCCTTAGCAGAGGAGGATTCATTTCTAGTACTAAAGAGAGTGTTGAGGGTCTGTTGTGGAAAGAATTATGCCCCTCTGGTGATACTTGTGATTGTCTGGTGATGATTTCTCAAAGAATAATGAACAGAAAGATGGCAAAACGGGAGAATCCTTTCTCACACTTTTTGAAATAAAATACTGGACTAGAGTTGCCCTTTATTATTTATGTTTTCATTAGTGTTTTCCATGATCATCATAATTGCAAAAAAAGGTTGGTGTTTTCGGGTTTTTTTGTTTGGGCTTTGATGTTTTTTGTAGGACATCTCTTTGAGTTTGCCAAGACATCCTTGTTTATACACAGGTTGAGCACCATGATCCTTAAAAATAGGTCTGTCTCAGGTTCTTGTGATATGAACTGCTTGGGTTTGTTTTTTGTTTTTGGAGGGGAGCAGCGTTAGGCAGGTATGTCCTGATGTAAAAATCTGCCTCTTTAAGGTCCATGCCTTCGGGATGGATTCTGAGCTCCGTTTGGAAAAGTGCTGCTGCAGAACAGACAGGAACAAGTTAGGAATAGAACTTGGATATTTGGATAGAGATTGTGGCCCAGCTGCCTTTGAGCACCTGCAGCAACCACAGAGCCCTCCACGCTCTGCTTCTTTCCATTGTACAGGTGACAGCAATTTCATGGCAATTTCCCCTCCTTTGTTTTTGGGCAGGAGATGTGGATTGACCAGTGTACCTTTGGATAATCCAGGTTTATTAGTAAGCCTGTCCCCTGTTGCAAAACCTACAGGGCAGCTGTTTATACTTAGACTGGATCTTGACTGCTCCTTTGATAAGAAGATGTATTAGATAACAAATATTGTCAAAAGCTCCTTAAGGAGGAGGTGTGGTGAGCCTGGGCTCAGCCCTGCTGTTCTCAGCTTGCCAGCCAAGGGCCAAACTGCAAAGTATGTCCATCCTCAACCATTCCAAGTGTGCCTTTCACCTGGGGTCTCTCAAGAAGTCTTACCAAGGCACTGGCCCACTCCTTCCCTGTGCTGGCCCCAAAGGGAAGCTTGTCTTTGCTGATGGATCAGCTTTCTTCTCCAAGAATTCTGCCACTCAGGATGAGGCCTCTGGGAATCCTAAGCAGGGGTGTCTTGTTTTCCTGCAGCATGCATTTCTGCATCCCCTGGCATGGGGAGAGCTGGCTGGCTGGGACATGGCGCCCTCCCAGATCTCAGCTCTTTCTAAAAACCAAGGAGCAGAGTGTCCGGTTGCATTCACACCTCTGAGGGCTTCTGCCTCTGGTGTGCCTCGGCTTGCTTCCTTAGGACTGGGGAATGCAGGGAATGGCATTCCCATGGATAGAACAGGAGTTAATAGAGCTTTTCCTACCCACTGATTTGCATTCCCTTGCTCAGGGAGGGAGATTCTTCCAACTGCTGGTGGAGCTTGCCCTCTTTATTATTTTACATTGGTATTGTTCCAAGTCAAAACTGTAGGGCCGTGAAGAAAACTCAGGAGAGCCAAGCTTTTACTCAGGGCAGGATTTGGTTGGATTTCCTCAAGGAGCACAGAGCTGGGACCTTGGCTGGGTATCTCCCACCACATCAGCTCCACCTGCCTGGGCACACCCAAAAAACATATATAAATGAGGTGGAGCTCTGCCCTGCAAAACCCAGTCCCAGCGACTGCCTCTCTCAGCTCCAATGCAGAAAAGCAACTCCTGAAGGTGGCGCCTGTGGCCCAAACCCTCTTTATCAGGTGAGCAAAGCCTTCCAGGACATCCATGACTGGGTTTATGCAGCCCAAACGCCCTCGTGGCTTTGCATGGAAATGTAAACACGAGTGCAAATGTCTCAAGATTAGGCCTTTAAATGGGAAACCTGAGGGATAAAGAGCAGCTCTGCCAGTCAGCGCATGTGCCATGGCCTCAGCCCCAGGCTGCAGTCCATGACTGAGATTTTAGAGCAGAACTGGTTTCTTTTGGATCCTCATTTCCACATGCTTGGTATAAAGAGCCTTCTGTTACAGCCTGGTAAAGGGAAATACGTGTCATATTTTGAAGGTATCTAGATATCTTTTATATTTAGACTCTAGTGAGAGTTTAGGGAGCCACTGTCCCAATAAATACCAATTCTCTCACCATAATCTCTTTTTAGTATTTTTTTCCTTTCATCTTACTGCTCCCATTGATAAAAACTGCCTTCCCTTGGAACACACAAACAAAAATAATGAACATCATAACCTTGCAAAACATATTTAACAGGATCTACAAAACATGGATTCAGTGGTTCTCCCATATCTAGTTTTGTTCTCACCATAACCTTGAGCAGCTTTAGTGCTGATCTTTGTGCAGGAGCAACAGAAGCAAATAATGTTTTCCTAGTGCCTGGCAGAAGAAGGGTGCTTAACTTCGGTGTATTAGAAATACGTCTGAAAACAGATTTACTTTATAGACCATTACAAAGCTGTTGGTAGTTGTGGAGAAAACAGTGAAATTTGTCATGGGATGGGAAGAGGTTTTATGTGTTTTCATAAAGTGTGAGATTTGATGGGGTCTAAAGAAACAGACAGTAGTGTTATGGTAGAATTTGTATTTTCTGGTTCTTTACGTGGTGTTGAAAATGCCATTCCAATCAAAATGTTCATTATCTTTACAGGTTTTAGGGGGTTTTGCTCTTTGTTTCTATGTTTCACAAGGCTTGTGTCAGATCAGATGTGTGTTCAGGCCCAGGGCTGCATCCTGCAAACAGGGTAAATAAATCTTTAGAAACAAAAATAGACAGGCATAAATAAAAAATGATGTCATAGCTGTGTATCCTTCTAACCTGCTTTGAGTATGTTGCTGATAATAATAGATCAATAACTTTAAAGCTGTAGACAGCCTTCCAGGAAAGCTGCAGCCCCACTCCAGAGCCCCACCATTCTCAGTAGTGAGGAACAGAGCTAAGCCAGCTGATCATCCAAACAATCCTGCCAGGAGCTGAGGTTTTTCCACCCGTGTGACTCCCAAGCTCCAGACACAAAGTGTCTGAATGGGCTCTGCCCTTCAGTGTGAGTTGTCAGCATCAGGCACATCAAGGTCATCCTGCCTTGAAAGCATTTCTCCTCTTTAAAGGAAACTGTCCATGGAATCCAAGATTTCACTGTTTGAGCTTTGCTTTTTTAATGGATTGGGTCATAACGTCATGTTTGATTCATTAAGGTAATAACCAGCAGGCCTAGGCTACAAGTTTTAAAAGAAATGGAAAAGCAAAGGAGATGGGCAAGTTCCAAAGTGTCCTACTTAGCGTGGTGGTGGAGAAGATGAAAGAGGCAGGGTTCACCTTTCTGCAGATGGAAGGGCAGGAGACATCAACATCCCTGCATCCCTGAAAGGACGGACAGGAGGTATCAACATCCCCAGAGGTGTTAAATTTGCCCCAGGGGAGGTGGGCTGCCTTTTCCAGCAGCCCTTTTCCTGCCAGGCTGGTCCAAGTGACACCTGCTGCCTCTCCACAAGCGGCGCAGCTGCAAGCAACATCTGGCTGCTCACAGCTGGAGAGGCGAGGGGAAATTTACACCAGATTGTGCCTGATGTGGAGCTAATCAGCACCTGGTGTCAGGACTTTGAGCAGAACAAAAGTCCAGGACGTGTGCGGGTGCTCCTTGGAGAGCATGGCAGCTCCTGCCTGGGCTGTTGGTCCGGGGCCAGTGCCTCGTAAACAGGTGTCAGCATCCCAAAAAAAGAATTGCCCTCCTTGCCAGCAGCGGGTATCCTCGCTGGCATTCCAGCGTGCTCGCTGGCATTCCCGGGCACGGCTCCTGGGCCAGCAGGACTGACCCGCCGGCCGGGAACAGGACCGGCTGCTGGGGCGGCATTCGGAGCCTGCCCGCCACCTGCCTGGCCTTGTTTTCCCAGGGATTTGGCCTCCAAACCTGACAGCCTGGGAGGGTGTCTGAGGTGGGGGAAGGAAAAAGGGGAAGTGACAGGCCAGTCACTTGTGAGAATGATGGTTTTCTCTTCTCAGGATTAAGCTCTAGCTTGGAATTTGGGAGATACAGGAGGTAGAGGCCTGGGTGAGGGCGTGCTGAAGGAGGATCCTGCTGCTAGGGGGCAATGTGCAGCAAGCAAAACCCCACTCAAGGCGTTTCATCTCTTATCAAACCTTTTCTTCACGAAAAGAACTTAAATCCAAAAGTTATCCAACGTATTGTACACACTAATGTGGTTTTGTTTTTTTTTTTTTCTGCAGAAAGAGCATATTATAAACAAATATTCAACCTCTACTTATAGGTTGTGTGAGTTTCTTTTAGCATATATCTATAAATGTGGGCGTGTGTGTGCATGACTTTCTTAATACGCTTCCTCGTTACCTGCATGATCCTTAATTTTTCATTCTGAATATATCATAGTTTACATAAAGCAAAAAGATAAGGATGTGGACATTTAAAAGCCTCAGATCTCATGGTCTTGTAACTATTCTGCTGCTTCCCTTTTGGGAACAGCTGGGACAGCTACCTCAGATGTCTTTGTGACTTTTTTTTTGTCCTACCACTTACTTAAACCTACTCTCTAAAAAAGAAAGCAAGAGGAAACAAGGAATAAAATAAAAAGAAGACAAGGGAGGGGAGTTTCAGTGACATAATTGGTTTCAGGCTGAGCAGGGAAATAGTTGTTCATTTGTTTAGAAGTACTCATGCTGACTTGATGATGCTTTTTTTAGAACTAGTGCAGGGTATTTCTTTAAGAGCTGCATTGTGTCAATGCAATTTTAAAATTCATTTTAATGACAAAAATAATTTTTGTCAGGGAATATTCAGTGGCTATGCATCATTATGATTATATTGTTAATGGTTGATTGAATAAAGGAGAAAATGCATTGGTTTCTACAGAAGGTTTTTGGTTCTGATTCATCTAGTCTTCAACACCCAGTGAAGAGGCACTGTCTGAATGAGGGAAGGTTACAAGCACAGTGTGCCAAGTTTCAGTGGTGGAAAAGTGATCATTAATTAATTAGTGTTAATTCTTGCAAGATGAGGTTGGGAATTTTAACAGCTGCGACTGAAATTCGAACAGAGGAGGAAGTGGTTTCGAGTTTTGAGGGGGGGTTTATTAGTTCAGTCTTGTTTCCCATATTGTTCAGAGTGAGAGACTCAAGCATGGGTTTGACTCTGTGTCCCAGGAATACTGGGGACTTCTGTCGACTCAGAATCCATGGGTTTTGGGGATTGGTTTTATGGCTGTGTTGAAATACATTGAGTGCTTATTCAAGTGTTCGTTGTAGTGTTTTCTGCTTAATAAATAGAAGAGGGTGGGTTAGTCAGCATTAGAAGGCAGCAAAGCCAGCAGTTTTCACAATGCTCTCCTCTTTCAGCTCCCAACAAAGAGATTAGGATGTCAGTCTAGCTGAATTAGGACATTAATGTTCTTTGCACTCCTCACCTTTCCTCTTCTATCTCACCACAAATAATTCTGAACATGAATTTAGTTTGAGATTAAATTATTGTTCTTGTTTAATGTGATTAACATAAAATATTCATGGTTTAAAGTCTTTGAAATGCTCTACTCCTTGTAAAAAAAGAGAGGTTTTGTGTTCTGCAACGAGAGGCTTTGCCCTCTGCCAAATCAGCACAAGTGAACTGCTTGTAATCCCTGGGTATTTGTAATTACCACAGTGGTTTGGATGGCTTTACTTAGTATTAAATCCTGACATCATCCTTAAGTGCAGAAATCAAACTTGCTGTCATTAAGATCATATCAAGAAAGCTCTCACAATTCACATATTTTCCAGTAGTCATAATAAACCAAAATCCTATGATTCATTGCCTACCTGAAGCACTTGTTCTTTCCATTATTGCCAGGCTACTGATGTGTAAACAAATGTAAATATCTGCTTGTGTCGGGGTCGGGAGGGATTGTTTGGGCTTGCACAATGGTGCTGAATCATCTGAGCAGGTCTCCTTGCGCCGTGCTGGGACTTAACAAACGCTGCTTGGAGGTGCAGCTTCAGAGCACAGGGAGGTTGTTTGGGCTAAATGAAGCTTGTGATTTTCTCCTCGGAGCCTATTCCGTCCCAGTGGTGATTCCTAAACTAGCACTTTTCAGCTCACAGCTCCACTGTTCAGATTCACAGTCAGTTAAAGGTGCTTCTCTTCTAATGGCCTCTGCAAAATTCTGAAATAACTGGGTTTTACCTAGTACACAAGTGAAAAGAAGAAAGGACTTTTACAGAGCTTAACCCACTGGTTTTACAAAGTTGTTTCCAGCACCCTTCCAAATAAAAATGCAGGTTGTTCCGGTTATGAAGTTCCAAAAGTTGTATTATTTTATGAGTATTTTGCAGCCACATAATAAAGGCTTGGGTACACAGGATTCTGCAGCTGCACACACTTGTTTCAATTCCCAGTGTTCAGGGAGCCTGCCCCTATGTGCCTTTGGAAAAAGAGGCCATACACATGTAGGGAATTGCTACAAACATTCCAGCTGCTCCCATGAGCCAGCAGATTTTTGGCTGCATGTCTATATTACCCCCCAAACAAAGCTCTTGAGCTGTTACAAATTGCTGTTCGAGTGGCTCACTGAGTTTGGTGATGCTGCCCTGAGATCTCACGAGTGCTGTCTGTCCTGGGAGAACATTTGGAAAGTGTTAGAAAGAGGAGCCAAGACCAGCAGCCCAGATCTGCAAAGGTGTAGGGTGATACAATGTTGCAAATTTAATGACGAGGCCGTAAATCCAAAGGTGGTGTAAAAGGAAAGGCCAATCGTTTATTGTTATAAAGCAGCTACAGGAACAAGGGGCTGAGCTAGTCCCAGCCCCTCACGGCAAGTCAGAGAAACCAAAAACGTGCGCACGGGCCACCCCTCAGACAGCCCGTTCTGTGAGAGCAAAGCACCCACTGAGCGTGGTCAGTCCCCTTTTATAGTCTCAGTCCCCTCAGGGATTGGTCCGGTTTGGATCCTTTCTATGATTGGTGCGTTCTTCGGGCTCTCATTGGTTCTTAACGGCGTGCGTTCTACACCAATCATTCCTTCCCGCCGTGTTTTGATTGGCTGGTCGTGGTCTCCAATGAAAGTGCGGGGTGGTTCTCTCAGTCTCTGGGTTATCTGGGGAAGGGTAGAACATTCCCCCTTTCCTCTGGTGTTGTCCCTTTAGCTGCATTCGGGGGTGCAGCCGCACAGCATGTCTACAAACATTGGTAACTAAACACTGCAACATTATCTAAGAACCACTGGAACAGCATTACAACAGGAAGTTTTTGTAGCAACTTAGAACTAGTTGGAAAATGAACAGTTACCAACGGAAATCGAAACACACATCCAGTACAGGGACACAATTTAAAAAGTTTCAACTTCGTTTTGTATCTATAACATGGGTGTTACACGTGTGTGATGTGCACATGAATATGTAGAGGGTGATTGCTGCCCAGGTTTTATGGTAAGGTGATGATGTTAATGAGCACTGGTTCCTGTGAAAGCAGCTTGGGGCAGCAGATTGCCCAGAACTGAAATCAACATCCACAAACTCATGGGGCTGGCAAGCTCCAGAGGAGCACAACTGCAAATTCCTCAGAAGCATGGCTTTCATAACAGCAATGTTTATCTTTCTCTGATAAGCTCAGACGTGTGCCAAGGCTTCGGTTGCATCCTCCTCCTCTGCCTGCTGCAGGTTGTTGTCCATGCTGGCTCCTGCCTTGTCCCCACAAAGCCTGATCAGAAGTGCGGTGATTATTGCAGTGCCCTCCCAACATTCAGACTGGGTCAGCTTGCTTGGGGCCAGGCATGGTCAAGCTCTGACCTTCTCCAGGGATGGATGGAAGATTTGTAGCTTCACTGGTTCCTTCCCCGTTGTGTGACCACTCTTGTTGTTAGAGAATTGAAGGGGGGTGTTTTTGTAGTGTTTGGTCATAATTTCCCTTGTTGCAACTTGTGTCTGTAGCCTCTCACCTTTTTCTCATGCACCTGTGAGAGGAATCTGGCATGGCTGTGTCTGTACCTACTCAGTTGGTAGTGGAAGGCAGGAAGGGGACCCCCTATCATTTGCCCTCCCTTTCTTTGGGCTGTATAAGTGGGGGACTTTTTTGGGTTTCCATTTTTCCAGCCTGTCAAGACCCCTTGCAGTGGCAGCCTTGCTCTGCAGCTTATCAATCCTGGTTTCACATCATCTGCAAATTTGCTGGGGAGTGGGATTTTCCTTGTCTCTTCCCTCCACATTATCCCTGAAGTTCAACCAGACCCGGAGAGGGTAATTCAGTTTCATGTTTTCTGTTGTTGGGGAAAGCTAATTTAGTATCCATAAATTCTACAATTCTTGCTTTATCTTCACTCTTTAGATGAGCAAGCCCTGCTCCTGTATGGTTTAAAAAAAAAAAAGGGCACAATGCTGCAGTATTTTATTTCAGTGTCAAAATTAATAAAATCTTGGAACACTTTGCCTTCTATTGCTTGCATAGGTGCCCATATGCAAACACCAGTCTGCATTCTGTCACTTACCTGGTTGCTCAGTTTGTAGTGAAATTTTTATATTAAATCCTTCAGCTATCTATATACTTAAACAGGAAATGGAAACAGTTCTGATGTCTTCATCAGAAGTAGGATGAGAGGGAGAAACCTCCAGTTTTTCAAGACTACCTAAATAAGACTGGTTCAGTAAATCAGATGTAGGATGTAGGTACTTGAGGGGAAACCCTTAACTTTGTTTTTCATCATGAACAAGATAAAGGAAAAAATGGCTCCTGAAAAGGGAAAGGCACCATGGCACCTATCCTCACCAGCAGTTTTTCCCTTTTTCCTTCTCTTGCCAAGAAATACAATCATTCCACAAGCCCACAGAGTAAAAACATCCTGAGACACCAGTGCAGGATAAAAGTTAACTGAGCACTCTTCCTCTGGAGGAGGAGGAGACCCAGGTAGGGCTGAAGAGGGCTGAGGAAAGCTGAGAAGGGAGGAAGGGAGAAGGGGTGGGAGCCCTGCCCAAGGGCTCATTGGCAGGAGAAGGCAGGAACAGGATACGTTTCAGCTTTTGGGTGGCTCTGGGAGGAGCAAGTGTTGGGATTAAAGTGTCTTGATAAAATTGTTCCCTTCCTTCTCAGACGCAGACAGCGAGTTTCATGGGGTGGATTTCCTGCCAGAAGATCTCAGCGAGGCTCCAGAGGAGACAGGAATGAGGGTGAACAAGAAGTACTCCTGTCTGCCTGCTGAGGAGAAGGGCATCCACATCATCAACATCCGAGCAATCGAGGACATCGGCTATGACCAGCACGAGAGCACGGTGAGTAGTCACAGCTGCACTTGGCCCCTCAGCTTATTTCTCATCCTTTCTGCTCCCAGGATGCTCTGAAATCCTCTCCCTCCATTTTTCCAAGGTGCTGGGAAGGATTGCCACCAGGCACCGTCCATGCTGATGTGGTGGGGGTTGTTCCTGGATGTGTGAGAAAGGGAACCTGGTTTAACCCGTAGCATAAAAAGGGGCTGACTCTTCTCAGAGTAAGGACTCTGGCAATGAGGCTGTGCCAACATTTACATCTTCTTGCCAGTGCAGAGAAGAACAGAAGAGAATGTCTAAAATTTCATGCCAAAGCCATTGTTAACCTAGGTAACATTAAACTGATCTTCTGTAGCACGCAACAGAGATTAGATTTCCAGTGTCATTAGTTGCTCCTCGGTTAAATTCTTTAACACAAATTTTAAAGGAAGTTAGTAATATGAATAGCCAGCATGATTACGACTTGGTTATGTAATTAAAACATAAAAAGGAATTCATTAAGGTGGAGTGGGCTATACAACAGATTTGCTGGGGAAAGAGGTACCAGAAAAAGCAACATGTGATTTATTGTGCTTGTGCTTAAAATTAGTTTGGAGCATGGAGGAATGATTCTGTCAGGGTGTTAAAATCCTCCTGCTCTGGTGAAGCTGACATGTCTTTTCTCAGTCCCATTCACAGCTGAAGAGACATGAGCTTTACATGGTCTAAGTCAATGCAACTCCATTTAAGCACAGCAGCACTGCAAGAGAACATCTGGCCCACGAGTATCTTTCAGCATTTATACCCCATCCTTAAAATAATCTGACCATTAATTTCTCTAAAACAGAACCGAGTTTTTTGGCTGCTTCCTGTTTGCTGTGGGGTGTAGCTGTTCTCACATATAAATGTATTTGTTGAGGCTTTAGTAGCCACAGTGGTGGTTCAGCCTGGTTTTTCAGAAACTGCTGTTTAATTAACTAGTAAGATCAACACATCTTAAAGTAAATTGAACACAATCTGGTTACTTGCCATTTGTAATATTTTACTTCTGTAGAAATTTGCATAAGTGAGTTAGTTGCCTGCCACAAGCAGACTGTCAGCTTGCTTTGAAAAAATGTTCTGAATTCACAGGTGTGTGCCATTAATCATAAAGCAATTGGAAAGTAATCATTATTAATGGTCTTTTACATCAAAGTTATGCTTACGAACTGAATGAGAATCTCTAGGTAGGGCACAAACATTAACAGACTGTGCCCTGAAGAGTTTGACGTGGCTAAATAACCTCCCCTGTTTTCATGGAATGGGGAGTAGAAGCAAGAGGGCAATGAGAGAACTCCATGGTGGCTCCAAATGCTGTATTATTTTATTATAGATTTATTAACTTGGTGTAAAGGGTTTAGGTTAAATGGGAAAGAGGGATAAGATCCTAAAGGAGAGAGAAGCAGATAGCAAAGGCTATCTAAAGTAACTTACATTTAGTGTTTTATGTATGAAATAAGCAGGTGTGCACATCCCAAGTAGATTTTAGCATTTTGCAACTGATGACCAATTGCTCTCTTTTGGAGCACAAGTCCTTTTCCCTCCATGGAGGATGGACATTCTTCTATAAATTTAAAAGCCAGAGAAGTTCCCTGGTCACTGAAAAGCCATTCCTGTGATGGGTATTTTTTTGTAAAAACAAATGCCAGTTACTAGTGAATTTTCTTCCTTTTTTTTTTTTTTTTTTTAATAGTATGTGCATCTCCAAGGGTAGAATTGTGAATTATGCATGAGAAGTGTTATAAAAGTAGAAATAAATTAATTGTTAGTACATTTGGTTTGTTTGTTTGTTTGTTTCTACAGTTGTCCTGTGCGGTTTTCAGATAAATGCTTGGAAATGAAATTGTGCTTTAAGCCTTACCTTTCATGTGTCTTGCAACACTTTCCTAGCATTAACTCAAGCTGGGAATAAAGCCCTTGCCACCATCAGATTGCATAGTGACATAGGTTTTATAAGTGGGAAAAAGAAGTGGTGAACTCAATCGGCAGTGACCCCACTTCCCTGGCTGCTCTCCATGGCGTTTTTGGCCGCGCTGCAGGACCAGCTGGCTCCCTTCAGTCTGTATCTAAGATGATCTCTTTCTCAGATGATACGGACTTGCAATGATAGATAAGAGAAGTGAGAAATGTTTCCACACGATATTAATCTATTTGTCAGAATTGCAGCATTGCAGATGTCATGGGTGGAAAAGGACAGACGATCTTAGTGGCGATTAACCCCCGAAGGAGAAAACCAAACCCAGCAAGTAGCTGACTTATGAACCAGTGTGCTGGTGATTAGATTAAATCCCAGTCATGCAATCTATTTATTTCTGGCCAATAAAATCCCAGCTGGCTATCAGTAAAATTAAAGGTGTTAACTTGCAAAAATTTTTGGGAGTAAGTAGCATGGTGGGGGGACTCCTCCCATCTGCTGGCTGTCTGGAGAGAGGGCATCGTGTGCTCCAGGCAAAAGGAGCCTTGATGGGAGAGGGTGGTCTGTCTGGTGCTTGTGTTGGGCTGTGCGTTCATTATTCTTCTCTCTCCTTCTCTCCACACCCCCATTCCCCACTTCCAGTTATTAAATTCCCTATCCAAAAACCCGGATGCTGACTGCAAATACGGGCTGTACTTCAGAGATGGCAAGAGGAAGGTGGACTACATCCTGGTTTACCACTACAAGAAGTCCTCGGCCGGCAAGGCTCTGGCCAGGAGAGCTCAGCAGAATGACGCCAGCGTGCGCAGCACCAAGCAGGACCAGCCACTCCCTGGGAAGGGGGTGCAGCTGGAGATGGGGGACAGCGAGCCTCACATGGATTACCATGAGGACGACAAGAGGTTCCGCAGGGAGGAGTATGAAGGGAACCTCGTGGAGGCTGGGCTGGAGCTGGAACGCGATGAGGACGTAAGGATCCGCTCGAAAGGGTTAAAGATGGAGAGGGTGACTGGTGGCCAGGTCCTGGGGGATGCTGAGCTGTGCCTGTGAACCTGGCTCTGATCAAGGTTGCACAAGCTCAGCTCCTGCAGGGTTTGATTGCAGTTCTGGCAGTCAGTGCCATCCTTACCCACTGATTTAGTTGGCTGCTCAGGAGTGTGCCATGGTGTTGTAAATGCCCCAATGAGGTGAAGTTCCTGACTTTTCTTGGCCAGGATTTGTGGGCACACCCACCACTGCAACACAGCTGTGTTGTGCTATCTGGAAGTGAGGCTTAAATTGCTTTGAACACTAATCCCACTTTGGTGGGTTTACAGTATGCAGTGGTTTGGATCCTCTGGCAGTTCCAGTTCTGAGAAAAAAAAAAAAAAAAGAAATCTGATACAGGCAGTATCATCTTTTTTCCTCAATATAGGCTTGAAGAGAATTAAATTTGTTCAAGAGGCTCTGGTCCACGCTCCTGCTGGAGCACATGGGTCTGTGTTACAGTTTGCTCTTTCCATTCTTAGATGTGAACAGTACAGCTTGTAACGTCTCCCACCTGCACCCTGAAAACAGAGTATTCTATTAAAAGCCCATTAGACTGTGTAAAAAATGATGTATGTGAAGTGCTGCCAGTGTGTGATTAGTAGAAATAGACACAGCAGTATTAATTTCAAAGAAAGCTGCTACAATTATCTGACCCAACCAATGTGCCTCAGACTCCTGAGAGAGAGGGTAAACATTTATGCTGGTTTTATTTACAGGATCTAAAAGTTGAGATACATTTTGACCTGGGAACAGACTGTGAAAAAATAAATCTGTCACCTATTCCTCACAAGTTACAGACATTTATATGTTTTATACGTTATGTATATGTAATATATATACTTAACACAATACAATGGAAGAAAACCCCAAAACCTTTCCCCTCTCTGTCTCCCAGTGAAAATCAGACTTGCTTTCTGTCCAACTTGCAGGTTCCTTGTAGCAAACAGGGAGTTTACATGTGCAAAGACATAGATATTTAAATCCTTTGCCAGATTGGAGGTTCCACCTATGACATGTAATATGATTTCAAATTATGCAGAAAGGCTCAGGGGTCAAGCCAGTACACTGTAAAACAGAGGGAACCCTGTCCTTTCAGTGCAAGACACCAAACCACATGAGATGAAAGTGTAGAGATGAAAGCAAGACTTGCAGATTTACATCAGCTTCCACAGCCAGCATGTCCATGTAGGGGGAAAGATCTGCAATCACTTGGGCCTGAAAAGACACAAAGCTGCATTGGAGACCTCACTGATTCCAAAAGAGCAGAGGGTTCTTAACCAGATGGTGTTTAATAAATCACTTAAGCTCTCTTCAATGAAATGGCTGAATGGTCACACACAAAGGGTTGCGGTCAGCGGCTCGATGTCCACAAATAATTGATTAAAACAAGGCCAGGTTGGACAGGGCTTGGGGCAGCCTGGCCTGTCCATGGCAGGAGTGTTGGAACTGGATGATCCCTAAGCTCTCTTCCAACCCAAACCATTCCATGGTCCTCTGAGTAACCAGTTTCTAGAAAGCCAGTAAGAATACAGCTGTGTGAAAGCTAGTTGTTATAATAACTGAGTTGGTGCAGCAGCAAGATTAGAAAGATTCATTAAAGTTGATTTCTCTTCTGTTTGCTGAATGCCTCCTAGTCAGATATGGTTTGCCCAGTGCCTTTCCAGGGGGAGCAAACATGGGTGTATGTGGGAGTGCCAGGAGCAAACATCCATGTCCAGCCCTCTAGAACACAGCTCAGAGCATTACTGGGCTGCAGGCAAACCACTAATATTGCCATTAACTTCTGTCCTCCTTTTGCTTTGTTTGGTGGAGTTCTTCCTACCAGTTTTCCTAATTATAATGGTTTAATGGAGATACTCCCATTTGATTCTGAGGCTGCTCCTCTGAGGTATAAGCAGCAGGGACTCTTAGCCCCAGCAATTACAACGCACTCACCAAATCACACCATTTTGGCTGGATGCCTCTGCTTCAAATTCAACTGGCTCAGCCTGTATTTGTGTCCACAGTCATTAGCTTTTATTTCCCAAACAGTTTTTATCTGTTTAACCTTGTGGTAATTGCTCTGGGAGACAATAGCATTTTTTGAGACATGTTCTACAGCAGCTCAGCACAGTGAGGTGTTCAGTGTTTGTCCTGTTGTTAGAAACAACTCTCTCAAACAAATGAGATTTATCATGTTGGCCCTAATGGACCATTTTTTCCTTAAATATGTATGAATCACAAGGGGTAATATATGTAATTTCCTCTCATCAGTAACATTTTCCCCTGCTTTTCTTTTGTTTGTTTTTAAAGACTAAAATCCATGGGATTGGGTTTGTAAAAATACATGCACCGTGGAATGTATTGTGTCGAGAGGCAGAATTCCTTAAGCTCAAGATGCCTACAAAAAAGGTGAGTCCTGATTTTCGTGTTTTCCTCATGAAGGCATACTTTAAACATATGTTCCTCTCAGAGCACCTTACAAATGCAGACTTCTCTTTCCATGAGCATTTTAAAAACAATTAACTGATGTGCACCAGAAATGAAAGTCACAAACATACTTGGTTGGGGCAGCAGAGGGAAAAAGTGAAAGGAAGAATGGAAATCAAGAATTTCTGGCTGCTACTGCTGTCTGTACATGATGAGAGTGATTTCATCCTCAGTAGGTTTTAAAAGAAGAGGTTTCAATTGATGGTGAAATTTTTGTGTGCCTTTTAGACATTTTTTTCTCACCTGAAGACTGCTAAAACTGAACACAAGGATAAGAGTTTGTCTCACTGGGTTTGGTGACTATTCATATACACAGTCAGTCACGTTTGCAGGAGCTGGGGCCACTCTACCACAAAATAAATTACCTTTCAGAATATTTGAAATATCATTAAAGGAATGACAGTGTATTTTCATCAATTCTAAATCACCCATGATAGATAGATAGCTACCTGCTCAGTGAGCACAGCTCAGAGATGGATTAATATTTAAACACAGACTAAGTGCGGGTCCCAGACTCTACAGGGAAGTCCATAATGGAGCAAGAGACAGTCTCCAAGCCCAGCACCATTTATTACAACACTAAAACCACACTTTTGGTTAGGATTTCATATTAATCCCCATTATTGCCTCACTTACCAGGGATTTTAATCAGAAGCACAATTAGATAAAAAAGTCTGTTGTGATCCTGTGGTTTGCTAACCCTTGGTTTGGCTTTCCCATCCCTTTCTTTCTGGATGATTTCAAGAATGTAAAGCACACCCCTCAATAGCTTATTGTGACATATTTATCTAATTGCTGGTTTATTCCTTACAGTTCACTCTAACTTATGGATAACCAAAAAGCAGTGAAGTTTTACTGTTGTGCTCTTTTTCCTCTTAACCCCTCAGATGTATCAGATCAACCAGACCCACGGCCTCCTGAAAAAGATTAACTCTGTGATTCAAAAAATAACGGAGCCCATCCAGCCAAAAGTAGCAGAACACAAACCTCAGACAGTGAAGCGCCTCTCCTACCCCTTCTCCAGAGAGAAGCAGCACTTGTAAGTGAAAGCCTTCCCTAAACAGCCATGTCCATGTTCCAGCCTCTCTGACAGCAGCTCAGGCACCAGAGGGTGAAAGGGAACATGAACACCGACACTTTGGTGAGGCATTACTGCAAAGAATATTTCCATTTTTGCAGTAAGTTTACTTTTTAGGGAATTATTTTTGACTTGCTGTTGAGGAATGAGACTTTGCAGAGAAACCTCTTGTGTGTTGTAGCTGCTGTTGTGGCACGTAATGTGCATCTGTAGAAGTGTACACTTCACCTGGTAGGCTGCCAAAAGGGGATTTATAATGTGATTTACAACAGTCTCTTCTCCACATTAAAGAAAATGCTCAGTAAAACTTGTAGCCAGAGATGTTGGTTGATACATTTCAGAATAATTTTAGATATTTGGTGTGGGCAGCTGACACAGGTAGTGCCAACCAGGCCTTGCCTTTGAAGTGCTGTGAAGTCAGAGGTGGCTTTGCCATCGATCCCAGATCAGCAAGAACAGCTGTAAATGTGGGTGTAGGGAAAAAGTCATGAGGTAGAGCCCAGCCAAAGCTTCTCCTGCCCTGGATTGCTCTGCTGCTGCTCTTCCCTGGCCAGCATCCCAGAGGAGTTGCTTTGAAGGCTGTGTTTATGGATGTGCCAGCTGGAACAAACAGCAGTCCTAGGGCAGGATCTCTTCCCTGCACCCACAGGGTTTTTAGTGTTTCATCCAGAGATGCAGAGCACTGATGGGCTTGGGCCAGTCAGTGTGTGTGACATCCTGGCCTGTCCTTGGACTTGAGAAAATGTATTTGTGTGTTTGCTGAGTGTAGGGTATTCCTGGAGGTTTAGAGAAGGTCCAAAAGTTGCTCCTGAGTGTAGGATGGGCTTCACATTGCAGGTGGCTTTTCCCTGTGTCTCTGCTGAATGAGAGAGGAAACAGCGGCCTCGCAGGGAAAATTAAAGATGATGAGGGGAAATTCAAGGCCAGCAGTGGTCAGTGATTCAACTTAAATGCACACCAACACTCTCTTTTGTGCTGAAAAACCTATAAAGACCCCAAACCAGTGAAATGCATAAGCAGCCTCTTTAAACTGTGGGAGTTGGGTTGGACTTGCTTTTTAACAGGGTTTCTACAAGCTGTTCTTTAATGTGAGCTCTGAGATATCCCCAGGAGAAAAGAAAGTATTGAAGGGGTCAACTGACTTTTGTTTGAGGTTTTTTTGACCTAATGGGCTTCCTTCTAATCTTTTAACAGATTTGATTTGTCTGACAAAGATTCCTTCTTCGACAGTAAAACAAGAAGCACTATAGTAAGTACTGCCTATAAATAATTTATGGTGGATATTGCCTCAGTTGTGGTGTTAACAGCTTTAGTACAATGCCTGTTCAAGTCTATCTTTCTTAACCAAATGCCAAGGATCTCCTGTGCTATCAGGTACTGGAATTATAAATAACTCCAGATGTAGTGCTGAGTAGTGTTTGATGTTAACAGGTTGCTGCCTTTTGGAAAATAATTTGGATCTTCTTTCTAGTTCATGGGTAATTTTCTTAGTAGAGATATCACCAGCTGGGAATATTTAGATTTTGTTCTGCCCGCCAGCTGCCTGCACCCATGAGTGGTTTAACTTTTTGTAACTCTGCATTGTTCTTTTTGCAAAATGCTGCTAAATATCCTGAGACAGATTCCAACTAAACAGCTGGGTATTTACAGGGAATATTATTTATAGTTTTTTTGGGGAAATTCTCTGTTAATGGTATTGGAAGTGTTGAGGTTGTTGGCTTTTACCTGACTTACAGAACATAAAATACAGTTGGGGAAGAAAGTGTAGCCTCATTTATAGCCACCAAAAGAGGAATTGAAAGGCCAGCTCGTGTGACATCCAGAGCAGCTGGAAGGGGCCGTGCCAAGCAGCCCTGGCTGCAGCACATTTGAGAGGATAACAAGGACTCTTTGCCCCATTCCACTGCTCCTAACTGGTGCCTTGGAATGTGACTGCCAGCATGCTTTTATCTTATATTTAACATCAGCCTTTTGGGATGCCAAGTGGTTTCCAAAAGAGCTTATATCCCAATCATAGCTGCCTTTCAGTGCTGTGGTGATAAGGGGTGTAAGATATCCAGCTTCCCTTTCCTGCTCTGAAATTCCAGCTTATTCCCCAGTGTAGTTCCCTGCCAGCCTGAAGAGCAGGGGTTTGATGTGAGCACTGGTTATGTGGGTGAGGTGAGCTGGACCAGGGGAGGGAGATGCAGAAGCACAGAAATGGGGAAGGAAAAGGCAAATACTGATTTGGTTTATTTGCAAATAAAACTTTTAGCTTGAGATTGAGCGGGGGGGCGGTCGTGTGGGGAAAGCCTGGGTTTTGTTTGTAGGCTTTCTTTTATATGTCCAGGTGTATAGGAAAAACATCTTGTAAGTACAAGGAACTCAACAAATGAAGAGTTAAAATTCATGACAGTGAGGCAAGGCAGCAAGACAAAATGGCTCCATGGGTCAACAGGGTGAGCAAGACTGACTGGAAAATGGACTGAAACAGGAGCTCAGAGCAGAGGCTTAGAGGAAAAGGAGGGACAATGTTGCATCCCCCCCCACAGGGGGGATGGTCGCTCCCTCACAGACCCCTCCCTCAGAGACTGTAACCTGGTCTGCTCTTACCTGCCCTGACCTATGGCCTTCGGCCAGGTAATCTGACCCCGACCCCGAAAGAGATAAAAACCCCTGTTCTTCCCATTATCGCTCTCTTGGCCCTGGGATTCCCTTCAGAATAAAGCTTTGGATTGCATCTCAGGGTAAGAGCCTCTTTTGGTCTTCCTTTTCCCTATCATGAAGAACTCCTTTCCCCAAAACTCCCCAAATCTGAGCTAGCTGCCTGTGGGGGTGGAGGGGAGGAGAAAACTTCAGGACAAGGGGTTTTTAAATGACTGAAGGAACACTGGGCATATAAGAATAATGCTGGTGCTGTGCTGCTTTTTGTGAAATCCCTGCAAATCACCCAGTAATGAAGAACATATTGAATGTTTCCCAACATCATTTTATTCTGTGTGCATTGCTGTTTGTATTCTTCTTTCTTAAAGTTCTCCCCTGCCTTTCTCATATGTATTTTTGAACCACAGTGCAAATATTGACCCTTCCGCCTACTGCGAAATGAACAGGAATCTAGTCACTACCCGTGAGTCTTTGATGAATAGAAACTAAGCCAAAGACCTTTTAGTTATTAAAAAAGAAAATAAAAAAAAAATATTATATAACTGGAAATCTCTCTGTGACAGCCCTTTAATTCACTGGGGTTACAAGACGACAGACGGATGAGCTGTGGGACTTGCCCCGGATGCCCTCACTTGCTTCCTCCAGTGAATTGGGCAAGAGTCAAGTTAGCACACGGATTAGGGAGCTGGGAAACAGTCCCCAGCTCCCCAGACAGGCCAGGCAGTGGGCAGGAGGTGCCTTTGCTCCAGGTTTCCCTGTGCTGCCTGCTTGCCTTGCCACAGAGCATCGCTGCACGGGAGCGGCCAAAAGCTGAACCTCAGAGGCAGCCTGCTGAGCTGTGCAAAGGTTACTCGACAATAAATGCAATAAATCCCAAAATAAATACATCTGTTTTGCCACCGAGGTCAGGCAGGCTCTGAGATGTTAAGGTCAGCCTGTGTTAGTCCAGTTTGATAAATGGCTGCGTGCTCTGTACACGCTGTGAGCCCAGAGCTCTGCTCGGCTCCTTGGGATGGAGCCAGCCTGCACCCTCGGAGGCGAGGGAAGAGCTGCTCCAGGTGGAAGAACACCCCTGAGCTTTGATCGATGGCTAACATGAGCAAAAATTGCATTTCTGTTATGCCAGGGGGTAGATGTGACCCTGTTTGCCCCCATCAATTCTCCTGGTAGCTGACTATTTAGTTAAGCTTTTCTCTCCTGTACAGAAAGCACAGCACGGAGAGCTCCGAGCCCCGCTCTCCTGAATACCATGACTTTTATTAAAGAATGAGGACTTCATCAACATCTTGGTTTGGCCAATATTTGAGCTGCACACAGAAAGATTGTGCTTTTCACCGGCGGTGTCTGAAGTAACCCTTCCTTTTCTTTTGCTTCTGTAGGTTTATGAAATATTGAAAAGAACAACATGTACCAAAGCAAAATATAGCATGGGTAAGGAACTTTATTTAGCTTTAAGATCAATATCTTTTTCAGGTATTGAAAATAATGGCTGTGGAGTTTAGGTTTTTCCCCTGCTCTCTAATTTGATGTATGTGGATGTAATTGTTTTATTTGGAAATTTGATTCAATTAATGCAGCTGTTTGACATTTTTTCAAATGTGAATTTATAGATTAAACTCTAAATTAAATGGTAAGTGAGCCTGTAGCCCCTGCAGATGTGACTTAGGATGGATGCTGATATAAACCAGCAGATGAGATGTGCTCTGTGTTCTACACTCCCTAAAATGGATGAGGGTATATCCATAAAATCCAATAACTGCAGTGAAAGTCTGTGGCTTGGCCCATTTCAAGCAGGAACCCCACATTTTATAGTGGCATGGTTTTCCAGTGAGTTGAGTGGAATGGTCTTGACTGATGACTGTCCTGAGTGGAACTGAGATGAAACCCCTGGAACAACCAGGGGCCAAGGCTTGCACTGGAACTGGGCACCTCAGCCCTCAGAGCAGGTGCTGCAAGTCAGGGGATGTGAAGTTTGTACTACCATGACCAAGAGTTTTAGCATTTCAGCCCTAGGGCTTGTGCTGTAAGAATTAAACTCCTAATAAAGATGAATTGCAAATCAGGCCACCCTAAAGATTTGTTTCCCACTGATCCTGCTCAGCTGTTACATACTTTATTTCATACATGATACACAGATATACACTTGACTGTGAGACCAAAGTTAACTAATAGTTAATGGTAAGTCCAAACAAATCAGGTGAAAGGGTGAATTCCCAAACAAAGTGAGAAAAGTGCGTGAACGTGGAAGAAAATGTTTGGTAACTGTTGAAATCTGTTATGGCATTTATTTGCCTACAAGCAGTTATATAAAACAATAGGAACTTGAATTACAGGTAGTTCTGTTCAATATTGACCCATCAGCTGCTTAGAAAGACATCAAATAATAGAAGAACAATTACATCACAAAATATTTCTATGCTTTGACTTTTGTCTTGAAGTAACAACATACAATGCACAATTGTTGACTCCTTATATACACTAAAATTTGGTGTCCAGCCAGTATTAACAGAAGTACTGCTCTCTGTAGCATGGGAAATCCAAATTATTCTGTGACTTTTAAGACCCTTTTTGAGTCTGGTGCTGGATCATTTTCACTGGAAATGACATCTTTGGACTCTTGAAAGGGGAAGGTCACACAGCTCAGTTTGAATTCTTGCCTAGGAGTTGATGATTTTTATTTATTTATTTTTTCCCAAGGAAATGGGAAACACAGTAGGGGTTAGTTGAATAGGGAAGGCACTAATGGCTGGTAGAGTGTTAGGATTTCCTGGATGGTTCTTCCACCTCAGACTGGCAAGGCCATACCATATTGCTAATTAAAATGCCATCAGGCCAGCCCAGCATAACTCAATCAGCTCCTTTTTGTTCCAGTGCTGGAATGCTGGGTTACAACCCAGCAGAGGTGGTAAACAGATTTAAACAAACACAGATAATGCTGCAGCACTGCTGCCCAGCAGGAAAAAAGCAGCTGCCCAGGGAAACACTGCAGTGTTTGTTATTTATTAGGAAAATTTTGTGGAAGTGTGAATCTGGCTTCATTGTTAAATCCAGATCTGTAGTAGAAGGGGACCACGTAGCTCTTCTCACAGCCCTAGAAAAATAATTTATCTGCTCACCGGTTGTTTCTGCCAGGAGTGTGGAAACATTTGCAGACAATTCACAGACCTGTATAATCTTAAATAGGGCTTTGAAATTAATGATACCGCAAGATACTGAGCCTTCCTGGAGCTGCTCCTCCAGCAGGTGATTAGTATCTCAAAAATGTTAATGAACTTGAACAATACTCATTTCAAGAGCAATCAAAAATGACTCTACAGTGGGCTGGTTCCTGGTTCATAGCTGTTCCTTCAAACCCAGTCCCACACTCTTTTCTTAACCATGAACTGATGGGCAGCAAGGAGCACACTGGAGCACCTCATTTTTTTTTTTTTTAAGTCTTTTCAAATCCACCCCAATGCCAGTGGCCAGATTTATATATATACATTTTTTTTTTTTTTTTGTTGGCATTAATCACCGTTGCCCTGCGCAAAGACAAGTGCTTGACTTAGGTCTGACTCAGCACCCAAAATTGGTCCATTCCATCCCCAAATGTAGGTTCACAGGCGACACAACCCCTCAGATGTGGTGAACAGAATTGGAAGTAGCTCTATTAAAGCCAGCAGCTGCAGGAGGAAAGCACATTAGGGAATTAATGAGCTAATGAGCCCTCCAAAGGCCCAGGTCCAGCCACATTTGGGGATGGTGCAGTGCTCCTCCAAACTTCCACACCAACTCCTCCCTCTGGCCTGGGTTAAGGAGCAATACCACCCCTGGGAAAGGCAGGACTCCTCCCAGTCCCCTGTGCCACAGACATTGAGTAGATGAAGCGCTAATTGCTTTCAGCCTCATGCATGTCACTAATAAACGGCTGTGTAAACAGGGAAAGGAGAGGGAAGAAAGAAGGAAACTGCCCTTTTAAATAAAAGACGAAAGTGTGGTAAATATGGTAAGTATTACGCCAAGGTCTTCGCAAAGGCTTTCCCTACAATTTCTCTGATCAATCTGAAACCTGAATTCAAAACTTTGCGTGGGTGATGCGTGTGGATGTGGGTTCCCCTGTGCCATCAATTCCAGCCATATTCTCCTTGTGATCCAGCCTTCTGCTACACTTTCAAATCTTCAGGCTTGCCCTTAAATCAAACTGACTTTTCAGAAAATGTAATTTATTTTAATGACTAATTTCAAGTCATTGGCTTCTAATTCTTGATTCTCAAATATATATGACTTCCTCTTGCTCTCTGCAGTTTTCCATTTCATAAAATGAGTCATGTATAATAACCTATATGATTAAAAATGAAACTACATGGAAAGGAATGAGATGGCAGCAAAATCATTACCTGATCAAATGGCTGTTATTTTGAGGGAAATCTCCAGGAAGGATGATGAAGTGAGGCTGTCTAACCTTGAAATTATAAATAACTATTATGTCTTTATTTTTCAAGGGATCACCAGCCTGCTTGCCAATGGAGTTTACAGTGCTGCATATCCTCTGCATGACGTAAGTGACCTCACAATATATTTTACACGTCTGCTGTCTGTCACCAAGAAATCCCTCATGTGTGACGTGTTGGTGGCATCATCCCAAACATGACTGACTTTCTTCTCACTTGTGTCATGACTGCAGTAACTTCTGCAGGTCATTTCCATCCCTCTGCTCGCTTTTAAGGAATTCTCCACCTCAGTTCTACATCCGATGATCATAAATCTGAACATAACGTTAGAAGAGCTGTTACAGAGTTTCAGCAAATGAAATTCTTCTGTTGTTTCCTGACCTTCTGCCCCCAAGATCCCTGGCACCAGTGCCAGGAAACACATTCATTCCCAGGGCACCAAGTGGCTGGTTCCCTTGGCCACATCTCCCTACGGAGGTGTCAGTAGCTGTGTGTCCGTGCAACCAGGAAAAACCATAAGCAAGGCTCTGATGTCACATATCCTGTGGGGCTGGATGTGACTGCAGACCTACCTACTGATGAAATCTGCTTCTGAGCAGCTCAGTGAGATGTCAAGAGAGTGTTCAGCTGTGGTGCTCATCGAGCAGGTCAGTGAGAGCTCAGGAATTCTGGTGGCACTCAAGCCAAGCCAGGGACCCCCATCCTGTCAGAGGTGCACACAGCTGGGTGCTGGTGTCCTTCTGATTTAGAGGTTCAGGGTGCAACTAGAACTGACAAACACACACTCTTAGCCTGCAGAAAAGCTCAGCAGATGTCAGAGGGACTGGCAGTCATGCTGCTCACTCCTGAGGTGAGTGTGAGTGTGCAAGGGCTGTCGAGCCCAGTGCTGGTTTTCCAGCCGAGGATTTGAGGGTGAAGTGTGTCTTCTGGTTTTCTGCTCCTCACACTCACACTGGTTTTACATGGGACTGTGAGAGCTTTATCTTGGAGCACCCAAGAAAAGAGCAGCCTCTTTGTCTGCCTGATGTTTGTCATACATGTCAGGGCTCTCAAACTACATCAGTGCTGTGTAGAAATCGAGAAAGAGAGGTTAAATAAACTTCTCTTCCTGTTCCTGCCTCACATCTTCAGACAGCTGCTGATAGTCTTGCATAGAAGTTATTTATTGTCTTAGTTTACTCAGAAAATAGCTCCAAATTAAAACCTCAAATCTAATCAGCCCTGAGTGTTTGGAGAGCCTGGAGAAGGAGCAGCTCTCTCAGCTGGTTTCTTCTCTTTCCAGCGGACTGAGCTGAACCCCAAATACCATGGCAATACCGCATCCTTTCCCTTGACATTTTTAGGCCACCTTTATCACTTATTCATTCCTTTTCCCCCCATGACAGACACTATTGCTCTTTTCTAATGTGCCCAACGACAGAAGACAAAGTGTGCCATGACAAATGGGCTCCTAAAATACAGCATTATTTTACAGATTGCTTTTTCTGGTTTTGATGCATTAAGTGAGCGGGAGACGTGGGTATGCAGGATGCAGAGCAGTTCTTGGCACAACCCGCTGGATGACGCAGATTTTCTCTCTCTTTAAAGGGTGACTATGAAGGTGAAAACGTGGAGCCCAACGACAGAAAAGTAAGTTGATGCTCAAGGGAGTTTAACATATTCACAAGGATCCCAGCCTGAAGAGTCACCTGTTGGAATCTGGATGTTTTTGCCAAGATCCCACAAAAAATGCTGCAAAAAGGCACTAAATGCCAAGCAGTTTAAGAAAAAAAAAGAAGTGCTTTCCAGCATTTAAATTTGCCCAAATGTGGAACGTAGTGTGGATATGTATAAACCACCCAGCTCAGTAATGATACATTTCGTGGCACATTGGTAAGAATATTGACGTATAACTCCTCCTAAAGTTCAGATGATGTCATTTCAGGCCAGTTCTGATGAGAGTATGCTCAGTCATATTCTGATTTCTCTAATGGGTGTAAATCCTGCTTTGTTCCATGGCGCGAGGATCAGAATTGGAGGAGTGGGAGGCAGAGGCAGTTGAAAACATAAGATAAAAGTGATTGGGAAAGATAAATGTTGAATATTTATCAGGAATAAGAGGTTCTCAATAATGTTTTCCTGTGTGCTCTGCAGCCAGAAGCTGCCCTGTGGATGTACACTGAGGCATTGCATCACTTTTTGCTGAAGCTAATGCTTTAAATTGTGGTTTTATTGTCTGTGTAGTGAAAGACGTTTGTTCACTGTGGTAAAACAAGTAGGAATTATCCTAAGAAAGTACTTTTCCTAAGTAGGAAATAGTACTTTATAGTAAGGAAGTATGAGCAAAAAACCAAATTTTCTACCCTTTGTGGAAATGCTGATTTCTTAAATTCAAAGCTCAGTGACTGCATACTCACACTTCCCCAAAGAAGGGTGGCTTTTGTCTGTGCATCAGACAAAAACTGAAGTGGAGAGGTGACAACCAGTTCTCTCAGGAGGAGCTACTAAATTTGAGTGTTGTATATGCTGGACTTTCAGACCTGAAACTTTGCCTTCCCTGTTTGTTTCATGGCTTTTTTTTTCCCCAGAGAAATGCTCTGAACATTCAGGACATAGGAAAAGCAGATTTAAAGACCTTCGGGCTTTATATATAAAAATAGGTTCTCAAAATTGACAGTGTGCTGGTCCTTCAGGTGCAAATGGCTCATCAAAAGGCAGTGAATGTTATTTCCCTCCCTCTATTGATTTGTGTTAAAAATACCACACATCTGTCTTTTCATTATTAAGCAACACATCACTCAACTAAAAATAGGATGAAAGTCCATGTTTTCTGAAAGTGTCCAGATTATCTTCTTCATTACTAACATCTCAAACCTCACAAATTCACTAATTTCACAAGTTCATTGTGTGTTTGGAAGTGTTTACCTTGGCTTTTGACTTTCAAATAATCTTTTGGTGTGTTTTGGCATGTCTCTTCTGGTTTCTTGAAGCTTTCTTTAATCTTATCCAGTACTGGGCCAGGCCTGTGCTTTTTTTTAACAAGAAAATTAAAGATTTGAGGCCTAGAAATGAAGTAAATATTTAGGTCTAGTGGGCTGATCTCCTCTAATCATGTCTTTGAAGCTGTGCTTTGAATATCAGGCTGATAAATGTCAGGATAAATGAGATAATTCATTTGTACTTCAGGCACAAATCTGGTTTCAAGTTGCACAAAACTAAAACATGGCACTCGTGCAAAGTCTCTTCAGCTTAGTGTTTTCCTGATATGCCTGACCAGCTTAGATCACAGAAAAGGAATCTAATTTCCAGCATAAACTTAGTTTTCAAGATTAAATAAAAAATATATATATATAAAAAGAAGGGGTTTAGCTAGTGCTGCATGTGGATGTTGAGGTGTCCCAAATCACTGCTTCCCAGACACAGGCATTTGGCCTTAAACCTTTGGAAAATGTGGTTGAAAGAAACCTAAAGCAGAATAAAAAAAAATTTGCAAGAATGTTGCTGTTTAATTAAGGCCTGCTGTTAAGTTTCAGTTCCTGCCCTTACTGTTGTAAGGAAATTAATAATGATGAATGATTTTGGGTTGCAGAAGGGAAAACCACAGCCCACTTACATTTTTGACGTCATATTTTTGTAAAAGCTGATAAGTTGCTTTGTTTTGGTTTCTTTTTTGGGGGGCGGGGTTGGTTTTTTTTGGTTTGGTTTGGTTTTTTTTGTGTTTTTGTTTTTTGTTTTAATAAGTCAAGTTGTTTATATAAGTACAGCAGTTCGGCTTGGAAATTCTCTGTTAATGGTTTGGCAGGAGAATTCCAAAATTGCTGTATAGGAACATTGTTTGCTGTGGGACTTCTCTGTGATCAAGTGTTAGCAGGAGGAATGGGCATGAGCAGTGGCCAGGCTGTGGTCTGCCCTTTTTTTTTTTTTTTTTCTTCTGCATTTCACTGGAGACATGTAGGAGTTTGACATCTGTCAAGTTTCCCATGACAAAATAGCCTGGAGTTTAGGGAATAACATCCTGTTTGGTCTAGGAACAAGATTAATCCTCTTGCCCTCCCTGTACTGATACTGGTTTCGGTCTTCGTTTCCCCATTGAGTTTAATTTCTTATTTCAGTCTGTTGGCTGGATTGAATGAGGGAAAAAAGTCAGGTATGAGAAGCACTATTTATATATTTTACAAAATAAAGGATAAGTTGAAGGTCTCAGAGGAACCTATTTTTGTAGAGGCATTCAGTTTTGCAAATCAGTAACGGGGATCATTGTTTTCCTTGGCCCACATCCTGACAAAAAGGAAGAGTGGAAATCACCGGCTTCTTGTGATTTAAAGCTGAAAAAAAATTTAAATGCAGCCTTTGAGGCACCTCAGCCCAGCACCTCTTGCTGGATGCTGTATTATAGCAAAATGGCCAGAAGCTATGTCAGGGGAGGCTGAGGTTGGGTGTCAGGAAAAGGTTCTTCCCCCAGAGAGTGGCTGGGCCTATGTACACAAAACCAGCACTCTGTCCTTGTCTCTGCTGTAGGTATCCATCAGCCCAGCTGCTGAGCAGCCTTTTAACGTGCTGGAATTCATCCCTCTGTTGGAGCACACCAAACCATCACATTGACTTCTAATATTTAATGCAGGCTGTGTGTTGGCATGATTCGGGCTGAAACCCCAGCGTGGCGAGACTGGGCCTGTGGGTCCCACCACAGCCAAAGGACACCCCACTGGTGCTTCAGCTCTCACCTTGCTCCTGCCTTTCTGTTTTCCAGCTCCTGTGTGAGGAGTGGGCGAGCTACGGAGTGTTTTATAAATACCAGCCCATCGACCTGGTGAGGTGAGAGTTCAGCCCTTGGTGTGGAGTTTCCACGGGGCAGAGATGAAGCTCTGCAGGGATGCTCCTGCCCTTGTGCCCCTGGGGGATGCTGCCCTCAGTGCCACCCCGGGGGATTCCAGAGAATGGGAAATTCACTGGGAGAAAAGGAGTTCTCTGTGAGTTTAGAACGTGCTGATATATCCCAGATAGCGTGAAAGCTGGCAGGGGATATATTTCTAATTAATTTTGTTTGCTCATGATAAGACCCGAGACTCTCTGAAGAAAATGAGGTGCCTTTTTAAGAGGATTCACTCACAGAAGGTCCAAAGATACCAATTTGCACAACAGAAGCACAGTGGGGGGAAAAAATGACCAGTGGGACAAACTTGTTTTCAGGGTGCCTGTATCTCTGGATGGACTCCAAGCATCATGAGAAAGAGAGTCCTCTGAGAAGAAAAAATTTCCCACAGGTCATCAGATCTTACTTTCTCCATGCCTAATCCAGATGTGATTCATAATTTTAGCCACATTATATTTTAAGAAATAGGAAACATTTCTCTCTCTCTCATTTCTTTTTCTTTTTTTCTAAATGTATTTCAGAAAATACTTCGGAGAGAAGATCGGGCTATATTTTGCCTGGCTGGGAGTTTATACACAAATGCTCATTCCAGCCTCAATTGTAGGGATTATCGTTTTCCTCTATGGCTGTGCAACTGTGGATGAGAATATACCCAGGTAAAATGGATGAATAAATAGAGTCTGTTGTTGGAGGGCACTTCAAGCTCAAAGTTGCCTCACTTTAGAAGTGTTTTGTCAGTAATATCCAGGCCGAGCACAGCTGAAATTGGGGTTTCTTGTTCCTGGGTCTTGTCCTGTGCCACCCACATCCCAGGACCCCAATCCCTGTTCCCATCTGTGCCAACTAGCTGTTGCAGCAGGATGCTGTGCTCCTAAAACTCCCCATCCTCACGCTTCATCTTTTGGAAGCTGTGCTTAAAATTAATCCACCTCCACAGGCCCCCCTGCTCTCAGCTTCCAGTAAGCCACGGAGCTCTCCCAAGGGCACAGAACAGCCCATTTCTATCTCATTAGCATTCATTGTTAATACTGCTTGGGGAGTTTGCATTGATGTCCTAAAAATAATTCTTGGCCGGTTGCTCAGGTGCTTGGGTTTTTTTCCAAACTCAGATCATTATGTTAAAACAAACCAGCAAAATTCTGCTAATGAGGGGGTTTGGTGCTTCCCAGCACAGAGTGCTGAGGAGGGCATTGTGTGACAGAGAGATGTGTCAAGAATATACATCCCTCAAATAAGCTACTGCGATCACATCAACAAAATCTGGATGTCCTCCTACTTTTAATCTCTCAGCAAGTTTTGTATTGAAACATTTTTTAAAGTCCTCTGATTTTGCATTATTTGCCCTGCATGCATCATCAGATGGAGACGCAAATTACATGGTTTGTACAACAAGCACCAGCCCTGAATAACAAAGCAGATAATGGGTACCAAAAAATAGTTTTAATATTTTTTTGTTCATTAAGACTGCTTTGTAGTGCTTCCAACAGTTGAAGAAAGTCAAAGGGAGGGTCACTGTTGCTATTTCACAGATGGAGCACGGAGGAGATAAATTGGTTGAACTCCAGTCTCTTGATGTTCAGCACTTCCCTTGTACCTTATCTACCACTGTAGTTTGTATTTCAAAACAAGAGTGTTTTATTTTATTTTTATTTCTTTTGTTCTGTAAGATCTTAGAGTAGAAAGCATTGAGCCTTTTGGCCTTCTTAATGTTCCCTCTTTTTCCCTGGAATGGAAGTAGAGCTGGGGAAGGAAGGAGGGAGGGAGACAGCCTTACATGAGGATTGCAGCCCCTGCAGTGGTGTAGGATCGTATGCAATGATCCTACAGAAACAGCTGCTGTCCAGAGGAGAAAAGATCACCAGAGCACAAAGTTGAGCCATCCTGGCCATGCTTTTCCCTTCTCTTGTGGCTCTGTTGCAGTATGGAGATGTGTGACCAGAGAAACAACATCACCATGTGTCCCTTGTGTGACAAAACGTGCAGTTACTGGAAGATGAGCTCTGCTTGTGCCACTGCTCGTGCCAGTCATCTGTTTGATAACCCTGCAACTGTCTTCTTCTCAGTCTTCATGGCTCTCTGGGGTAAGAAGATCTATGCCTTGATGTTAAGCTTTTAATTATTGAAAATACAACAGGAAGAAACAAAGGAGATAAAGCAGTATATTTATACACAGGCAGTTAATGATACAAAGAACTTCTCTTTTTCTTTTCTTCTTCCTTTTTTTTTTCTTTCCCATGAAACTGTCACACCCAAATTTATATTCTGGACTGGAGGCTAAAATTCAAAAAGTTGCTCAAGCTGAATAGCAAATGAAATTGTTAAGCATCTGTCATAAAACTGCTGCGTGGTATGTCAAAATTTCATTAACGGGATTGCACAGCTTGCCAAAAAAAAAAAAAGCCTTTGCAGAGCCAGCTTCCACTTTAGAACATTACAGAAGAAATGTATTAATGTACTCTGGGGTTGAGGGGAGGGCTCTGGGGGGAAGTGTAATGGCCTTTAGCGTCTTCAGAACAAACCAACATTGATTCCTGAGTGTGCTCCGAGATGCAATTAGGTTTATCAGCAGACAGACATCATGCAAGGAGACTGGGAAGAGGGAACAGTGGAGGAGAGGGATTTTTCCTGATCCTGATGTTGCCCTCATGCTTTGAGCCCTTTCTAGGCATGTCTCTAGCACTGGGGTCAAAATATGAACCCTCTCATGAAATCTTTGTGAAGATCTCTTTGGGAATGGCTATGGAGGGCTTCTCCCCTCCCTCCTGGGAAATGGATGGGGAACCTCCTTGCTCCAGGAATGGGCTCTGGGGGAGAGGAGCTTTGATGGCCACATGCTCCCAGCAGCACTGAGAGTAGCAAAAGCCTTCCTTACACCTCGTTGTGAATTAGCATAACCTGTTTTGGATTAGATTTCATCCTAATAATACTCCCTGAGTTTTTATCTCTTCCAGTACATAGGGAATTGTTTGTGCATTACCATTCATCTGAACTGATTTAAGTACAATTCAACATAATTTAATTTTAATTTTTTGGCCAGGGTCTGTGTTTGGGATAACGTTGTTTTAGATGCAGCACTGAGAGCTTATTATCAAGTAACACAAGGAAAGTCAAGTGTCAGTTTTGGTCTTCCTCATTTACCATTATTGTGAGCCCCACACGGGTCTTGGCATGTTATCCAAAAAGTAAAAGTTTGCCTCCCTTTCCACAGCAAGCAACCATGGGTCTCTTCATCCATTTTTTTACACTCTTGTGCAAAGTAAGGCAGACTGGCAGAAACCAGATTCTGGGCCCTGCACAAAATCTGAGAGGGCTTTGAAGTGGGATGTCAAACACCTCAAGCTCTTTGGAGTCAGCGTAATGTTTTATTGTGGTACAATACCATACAAAACAAACGTTGTTTCAAAAAGATCTTTTTCAACTGGAAAGCTAAGAACTTCTCCACATAGTTTTGAATTTGTGTTGTTAAATGCACGTACAGTTGAAATAGGAAAGTGCAGGTGCTCGTGGCAGAGCAGGGACGAAGCTCCCTGGCACCTTCCCCCAGGGCTCCCAAAACAACCCAGCATTCCAGACACTGTCCTCTCCTTTTGCCCTGCTGTAATGCAGTGCCACGGGAGGATCTCCAGTAGCATCTCCTTCATTTGCCATATCTCTGGCTGTAAATGGAAGCTGCAGCCCCCACCCAGCGTGAGAACTGCTGGCGGCGAGGGGGAGGAGAGGCAATTCCAGGTCCTTGAGACAGGGACCCTCTCAAGACACAGCTCTGGCCACCCTGATTCACAGGAAGCCTGTGGCTTGTGAAGGGGCTCAGCTGTAGCTTTTCCACATGAGAGTTTCGCTTGGAAGGCGAATGAATGTCATGGCCCCAGCCTGGCTCCAGTCAAGAGGGTGTCCTTTCCTCTCTGTTCAACTTTGTTACCCTCTCCCTGCCTCTGTTTGTTCTGGATATGAACGTTTCTGAGCACATCTGTTAATACTCACTGTGGGAAGCTCCCCTGGGAACACCATTTCTTGGTAGACTTGCCTCTTTCATAATCACTTATTTATTATACAACACTGGTGTATTCCCAGCAACTAAATATGTCCTCTGAGAACTTGCTTGGTCTCAGGGGCAGATAGACTGATATAGACTGGGATCATTCATGGGGACTCAAGAATTGCTTTAATAAGGTTTTTTTTCTCTGAGCCTTCTCCATCAAAAAGAAAATGGCTGGGTTTTTAATGATTAAAACTCTTAAAGGCTTTCTCTTTCACACCTGCCCACATGCAGTTTTCACAAGAGGGTTTGGGTTTGAGTGTGATGATTAGAGCCAACCACACTATTGTGGCCAGTAGGTGTATGTAATTATAATGATATAAAAATGCTTTGTCTTGGTATCTTTGAGGGAATAACTCTGCCATCACTAGAAGTGAAATCATTCCTATTTTGTACAGATAAGATTCAGGTTTTTTGGACTCACAGATGAAACGACATGCAGTTGAAGACCAATAATATCATTGGTCACATGTACAAATATTTAAAGAAGTTTGGCTGCCTGGCTTTCTTAGACCCCTTAAAAATTGCAGGCATCTTCCTACATGAAGCTGTGGATGTAATAAATGCCCTTTTTTCAGCTCACCTGGGTAAAACATTTGGCTCCTGGCACATCAGTGTTTCCCAGCCAGACCTGACTGCTGAATAAAAGAAAACAGAAATGAAGTTCTGTGGTAATCTGTGTTATATGTTAAAATGTTGTTTCAGCTGCCACCTTTATGGAGCACTGGAAGAGAAAACAGATGCGCCTCAACTACAGGTGGGACCTGACTGGGTTTGAAGAGGAGGAGGTTTGTCCTTTCAGTTCTGACTCTTTGCCTTCCACCCTGCTGTTGCCCTGACCTTACAGACTTTGCCTCATGTTCCTGGGAGGGTTCCATCATATGGAAGCAAGGAAAATCCCTATACATGAGCCATTTGAGGTTTTTGTAGCAAGGGCATGACTCGTCTGGTCCTGTTGCCATGGGAATGTAATTGTGTAGCCACAAAATGTGATTTTTTTTTTTAATTTTTTTTGAAGTGTGTAGTGGGGTCACACCTAGCAGTATAGGCATGGAATATACAGCTCAGACCTTCTGCTGGGCTGAAGTCAGGGTGCCAAGAGCCAAGGACCTCATTCATCACACACTGCTGTAAATCAGAAATGAGTGCATTGAAGCTGATAAAGTTACGGTGCTGTAAAAAAAGCACTGAAAAAATTCCTATTAACTTTAACGATGCAGGATCAAGCCCTGACTTGGAAAATACCTCAGAAAGCATTGCCAGACATGTGGGCTTGAGGCATGGGGAGGGACACTGTGTGGAGGTGGTGGAGTTTTTTGGAGTGGCAGAAAAAAAAAAAAGTAATATCCCTGGCCAGGTTTATACTAAATCTGCTAAAGAGCATAAAGGAGAAAAGGGCCAAATCTGTATGAAAAAAGATCTTCAAAGTCAGTGAAGTTTTAGAAGGAAAGGAGAGAAAATCCTCAGTCAGCTGAGAAACTTTTTCCCACCTTTTTGGTTTCGATTTTGCCGCTTTGCAGAAAATAAAGGAGACACGTTCCCGGAGCAGAGCACAGTCCCAGCCCCTAGCCTTGCCCTGCTGTTGTTATTAAAAGAAGTATGACCTCCCTTGTCCCGTCTCTAGATGTCCTAAATAGATACACAACAAATACTGCTCACGTGAAACACAAACCTCACCAGCCCTCCCTGGGTTTGACACCCTGCAGCTCGCTGAGCCTGGCACAGCCATCGCTCCCCTCGCCCCCAGAGCCTTGCTGCTGGAATTATCTCCCCTTAATATGTTTATCTCCTCCATAATATATTTAGGTGCCCTGTGTCAGTCGGCTCTGCACTGGTCCATACCTGTTTTCTGGGGGAGAATGTAGGGATTCATTTCCTGGACGCTATATGCTCCTTTATTTTTGGTAACTTGTTAGCATCCATGAAAGTGGAGAGGATTAAGTGTATCTTTCCAATGTCTGCTTCATGTCTGAGTTCAGAGCTCTGCACAGCCAAACCAGCAGCTGTCAATTCCGTATATTTTATTCCGTGGTTTTGGTGGTCAGTGATAAATAATACAGTCATGAGTTTAGCAGGAATTTAATTTAAGAATTTAAGATTCTCCTGTTGCTGATTTGGGGGAAACTTAAGCTAGAATCATGTTGCACAGCTGGGGTTTTGAGTGAAATGCTAAAGCACAAAGTAGCTCATTTCCTGGTGTTTTTAGGGATGCCTGCTTCACAGAATACTTCCAGTAATGTTAATTAATATAGAACATGAATAGACTGGGTTTTCTCTGGTAGTGTCTAACCATCCACTGTACCTATGTTTATTTTATGTAACTTCTAATATATAAATACAATATGACCTGCAACAGTTCAGTAATCAAATTTTTGTTTATTTGTTTTTTTTTTTCTTGTTTTTCGTGGGTTTTTTCTGGTTTCCTGAAGGAGGCAGTCAAGGTTTGGAAAACATTTTTTTTTTAAATCGCTCTTACCTTTTTTATTCCATGTCTACTGATGAATGCCATCTTTTGATCTCCATTTCTCCTTTTTCGAGCATCAGATTTTCTTTGGAACTCCCACTGATTGCTTTGCCTTTACACCCTTCCCCTCTCCACTTGTTCAGACTTTTTTCAGCTCCGTTCTGTTTCCCATCCAATGCATAACCTTGAATTCTGACTCTTATGAATGCGTAATTATCGGGAATTCTGAATCCATGAATCTTCTGAATCCATGAATCTTCCTCAATCTTTTGGCTGTCTCTTACTTCCAAGTGTTTCCTGCACCTTCTCCTGCAATGCAGACGGAAATCTGTGGATGGTGTCCGGGACAGAACTAGGGGAACACCCCAACAAACAATTTTATGGGATCCCAAAGCCAAGTACTTTGCATACTTACAGCAGAAAATTAATCTCCTCATGAGCTGAGAATCACTGGAATTAGTTAATGACATTTAACTTTTATCAAAAATAGAGGTAACTAAAATCCAAGCATCATGAGCCATGCTGTCTGCAGGTTGTGCTGCATATCCCAAATATTAAATTTAGTCTACACAGCACTGCACATTGCTGTCCAAATCGTTCTGCAGTTGCTCCTGTAGACACAGGATTTAACATTTTTTTAAATTATAGTCAACTATCAATTGACATGAATGACATACCAAGTGAATTGGAATTCAGTCAGAAAACTCAAAAATTATCAGGAAATCAACCTGCAGAGAGTTCATCTGTAGCTGATAGAGAAAATAAGTGATGTTGCTTTTTTATTAAATATGACTTCTTTCACAGGATCATCCAAGAGCAGAATATGAAGCAAAAGTTTTAGAAAAGTCATTGAGAAAAGAACACAAACATAAAGAGGTACGATAAAAATATTAATTTCTTTCACTTCTGAAAAGGAAGGTTGTTACAGTAGGCAGTGATCCAAGACTATGAAATAGGTAAAAAATAGTCAACGCTCACTCTGTTTAAATTCCAGATGTCTTCATCCATACATGAGATGCTTGAGGTCTGCCAGGCACAAGACCTGACTAAATCTAGAAATGCCTTTACTGATTAGTTTCAGGAATCTAGGGTGGCTCAGGGAAACTAATTGAGCCTCATCAAAGAGGTGCTCCTGTAATGCTAATAAATCAAGTTTGAGAAAACTGTAATAAACCAAGTTTCAGAATATTGTAACAAACCATCTTGTTCTGTGCAGTAAAAGTACCTAAAGCCTCTCAGGAGAAGTTCTCTGTCTTGCTGGACTTTCTCTGCAAATAAAAATATTAATGAAGAGTACTAACTCCGATTTCCATGCTGAATTCCAGCTTTGGCAATAACTTTCTGCCTTTTAAAAACACAGCTTCCCCTTTTAGCCCACTGAACGAGGCAGTGCTCACTTATGCTCTGAACCTGCTCTTTACATCACTGTGAGAAAGGTGCTGCCAGACACCCCAGGAGCACCTGCCTCTTGCCAAGGGATGGTGCAATCCCTACAAGCAGCTTCCCTGCCCTTCCACTGGAGCTGGAATTCCTTTCCTGTCAGCAGCAGAAAGATTTGGAAAAGCTGCTTCTCTCCCCTGCACAATGATGCCCCCATCCTACCTGAGGTTTTTCCCCCTTCACTGCAAGAACTCAGCCACTTGTGTGCCATGGTTTTGATCAGAGAAGTAAAAGCTCCAGCAGAAAATTTGGCAGAATTTCCTTTCTTGTGTCTGTTGCCAGTGGCACCACAATGTGGAACTGGTTTCCTACTGGGATTTTAATGACAGCTCTGTGAAAATACAACTGCAATAGCATTTACACTCTTTAGGGGCAGTGCATATAGATGAGTGCTTAAGTAAATTTATACTTGAGTACCACTGGGCCCCTCTTAAAAGGTGCTGCAGAGCTGCTGGCGGTGTGTTCCCATTAATCTATAGGATGATATGTGTAACTGGTTCAGGGCCATAAGCAAATCAAATCCCTTTTTAAATCCCTTGCAGAAGAGAAACAATTTGGGTTGCTGCACTGTGATAGGATGGGTAAACAATTTTGAATACAGACTTCATTGTATTCTGCTAAAAACCTGTAACTTGCTGTACTTTTGAGTATAATCAGAATTCGGGTCTTAAATGTGGAAGACTAATCAGACAATGAATGGTGGCCCTCTAATATTGGAGAATGAAAGTTGAGCAATTAAGAAGGATTTTTTTTTTTTTTTTAACCAGACTATTTATAAGTTTTTGGGCTGTGTTCAATTTGGATGTTACTAATTTGGGAAACGTGAGAAAAAGAGGTTTTTTTCTGAAAGACTTGGTGGTTATCTTTCATTGGGATCTAGCATGTTAAAGTTCAAATTTGACAGTTGTAAGACTGGGAAACCTTCTTAAAGAAAAAATATCTAAAGCTAAATCAAAATTGCTTATAGCTTTTTCAAGAGAAGTCTTATTAAAAATAAATAAAGAAAAAAAAATCTGGACATTCTTTACACCTCATAAAAGTGATAGCAGAGCACAATCCTGTATTAAAAAGGGAATATCCTTTGCAGGATTGCCTGATGTTCGCTAGGATTTGGGGCAAGCATTTCTCTTTTGTTGCTGTTATATTTTATTAACTTAAAGCTGAAACACAAAGCCTTAAGCAAACTAACAGAGCATTCACTTGTGCTAAAGTGCTGTGTCAGTGGAGAATATGGAATTAATGAATGGAATTAACTGAGCAGTGCTTTGTAATGCCATATTGCCCGACCCTTTTCTGTTTCCTTTGACTGCCATCAGAAGCACCGATATTTTCCAGAAGAGACAGCAAACAAATGGAGACAAAGAGTTAAGACAGTCATGGCTGGGGTGAAATTGGTTCTTTTTATTCAAACTTATGAAGAAACTCAAATTATGAGTAATTATGGAAGACACAAATCAATTTGGTTTTGGCTGTTGAACCTTTGTTTAATACTCACATTCAGTTCTGGGTTTCTTCCCCTGTCTCCCCTCGTTCCTTCAGCACTTTTTGGAATGCTGGTCTATGAGTTGGGAATGGCACTGCATGGCTAATCTTAGGTGTTCCATCCTGGATGTTATGTTTTCCAGAGGAGCATGGGCCATGTGTTGAAAGAGCCGCTTGCCCTTCCCTGAGACAATGTGCATGTCATAAAAATAGAATTTGAGCAATATTTTTATGTGCATTACGTGTGCATCATCCTCTGCAATGTTCCTTTTGCTGTTCATTTTCTGGTGTTTCGAAACAATTCCAGACATCCAAGTTTGTGAAGGACTCCAGAGGAGCAATGCTCTTCTAGATGAATATTTTGTAGCCAAAATTCAGGCAGTGGCTGATTGACTGGATTTAGGGAATTCAGAGAATTTACAGAGTTGTTATATAGAAAATAACAAGATGGTTTGGGTTGGAAGGGACCTTAAAGATCACCGCATTCCATCCCCCCTTCTATAATTCCTATTAGTGTAGTCCATTGAATACGATGGGCATAGCCAGGTAAAATTAAAAATCACTCATATCAAAGGAATTTCAAGTCTTACCACACACCAAAACTAAATCTTCCCTATCAACTGAGCATTCACCTTGGAACTACTCCATAGCATAAGTTAATTTACTACTTAAACCTGTATTTCAGTGGAACCAGTTGTGCAACAGCAGAGCTGCAAATATTAACTGTGGAGAAGGAGAGGAAGGAGGGAGATTTTTCTAGGGAAAGCAAAAGAAAATATTTAACAGCAAGAGAGACCTTACTTCATGGCTTATGACATCCTATTTGCATGTTTCCTTCAAAAAGTACACAGAAAAATCTGGTTTATTTTACTCCCAGCGCAGGCGCTTGACCAGTCTGAACCTGGATACGGAGTAAACAATTTGCCTGTGTGGAATTGTGACTGTAAACACTGTGTCTGCATCTTCTAAGTGGCTGTCGTTTTGCCAGCCTTTTCTTCCCCCTCTCTGTTTTCATCACATGTGCAGAATCACACTCTCCTTCTTTATTAAATGTACCTTTTTCTTTCCCACCGCCCAAAAAATTTTAGACGGATAAAGAGAAGCTGACATGGAAGGACCGCTTTCCAGCCTATCTAACCAATTTTGTTGGCATCATCTTCATGGTAAGCATCACCTGGCTGAACCTGAAATTTTTGTTACTGAGTCATTGTACGGAAGAGAAGTGATAAAAACTTTATCAGGTGGAAGTGGTTCAAAATGGCTTTTTCTCAGTGAAAAAAATTCAAACATTTTACTGGTTTATGACCTAAAATCTTTTCAAGGGCTTGAATTTTTACTTTGCTCCCTCTTTCCAATGAAGAAAAAGGAATACTAAAATAGGGTAGGGGAAAATGAGGACAGAGAAATGGAAATTCCCACACCACTGATGGGATGAAGCTTAAAAAGTACAGAGAGCCCTCTCAGAAAGTGATCAGGAGGTAGAGACCAACATCATTTTTTATAATCAAACTTTAGGAAAGAAATGACGTTGCCAGTTGCAATCATAATTGCAACGATTTTTAATAAATCAGTCAAATTTGGAGCTATACCATCTAACAGGAGAACTGCAAACAGAGCATTTAATTCAAGGAAAAGGTAAAATAATCATGAGAACAGCCTTCTTCCATTTGCTGATAAAGCATCAGCATTTAAAACAAATGTTGACAGAAATAATAATAATTCAAGTCATGGAAGAGATTGGCAGATATATTAAAAAAAAGCTTAAATCCTTTCCAAAGGTAAAATTCCCCTGACTAAGTCAATTAATTTTTTTTTTTTTTTTTTTGGGGGGGGGGTAGGTTTTGGTTTAGGGTTGGGTTTTTTTAATATTTGTATTTTCAGAGAACAGAAATGCAGCAAATCTCATATGCTCAGCTGAGGAATTGGTACCTTTTGAGAATCATATTTTAAAATCATTCCTCTGTTTAAGCAATGAAAAATTCAGAGAGATTTTACTGTGCCAGGAAATGTGTTGATTTAATCAGATTTCATTTCAGTTTGTGATTATGAGAGCATGGCAAGCCTGAGTAAGGGATTTGAAGGCTGGTGTAGAATGAAGCTGAAATAGTCCTATTTATTTCAAATTTGGGGGTTCTTGTTCATCACAGAGGAAATACTGTGTGTATATGCTTCTGGTGTCAGGGCTGAAAGCAAGCCCACTTAAACTTTCAATATTAGTGTTTATGTTAGTGGCAATTATTATTTATATTCATGAGTAATACATAGTATTTTAGAATTTATTAGTAATACGTAGTATTTTTTAATGTTACTAAGCATGGAGTTTACATTTAGGTGTCTTTAAAATAAAAGCAAGCCTTTTGCCTGCGATTGTGGCATCATGGTGTCATTCTTTTTCATGTGATTTTCAAGTAACAGAAGAGGCTCCTTTTCCCACAATTCATCAAAGCCTTAATGCAGTATTGGGTGGACTTGGTGTGCGGCCCAGAGGCCCCATTTTTAAGGTTATTCCTGAATCCCAAACCAAGTGTTGAAAGGTAAATCTTTGGTGAGGTTTTGGGCGGTTCTTCCTTGCAGGTTGGGCTGACCTTCGCCATCGTGTTCGGAGTGATCATCTACAGGATCTCCACGGCCGCTGCCCTGGCCATCAGCTCCACGCCCTCGGGGCGCTCCAGCGTCCGCGTCACCGTCACCGCCACCGCCGTCATCATCAACCTGGTGGTCATCATCATCCTGGACGAGGTGTACGGCTGCATCGCCAGGTGGCTCACGCAGATCGGTGCGTTGGAACCCTCAGCTCGCCACAAGGGGGTTAAATCAGAGCACCCAGGTCACTGGGGCTCATGAGCAACGCCAAGGACGGTCAGATTTGTGGCTAAAATTCCACTGCGGAACTGGTTTGGGGTTTTTTTTAATTGTTTCCAAAAAAATTGTCAGTAACAAAAGGTCCAGAAGTCTTTTCAGGTTAAGTCTTCACCCATCTACAAGTGATTGTCATGAAGGCCAGGCAGGTGTGGAAGGAACAAAATTGGAATTGCTGTTGTAATGTGTCTGACTGATGGGATCCTCAACAGACTGACCACTCACCTCAGTGCAGCCGTACTGCTTTTATACATATATATATATAGCACTAAACATATATATCCCTTTGTTTAAAAGGTGGCTGATGTTCTCTAAACCCCACATTTATAAGATCTTGAAATATTTCCAGGTAGGATAATTCCTTTAATGTTTCTCATCCATGTCCCATTGGTTCCAGAGGTACCAAAGACTGACAAGAACTTCGAGGAGCGGCTGATTTTCAAGGCTTTCCTGCTGAAATTTGTCAACGCCTACACCCCCATTTTCTACGTGGCTTTCTTCAAAGGCCGGTGAGTGATGAATGGGTTGTTCGGGGCTTCAGCTTGCTGGAGGCCTTTTCAGGATTAAACATCCCACTCAGAGGTATGGACTCCGACATAAATTACTTTAGGAATCAAATATTCAAAGTATAAAATCTCTGATTTTTTAACTCTAACCATTTTGCCCTAGATTTGTTGGACGTCCAGGCGACTATGTCTACATTTTCCATTCCTTCCGAATGGAGGAGGTAATTGAATTTCTATCCTGTCTGGGATGGTTTTGGATGGATGGGGTGGAGGAGATGTTCTGACTGACCTCTCTTCTGTCCACCCAGTGTGCCCCAGGAGGTTGCCTAATGGAGTTGTGTATCCAGCTCAGTATTATCATGTTGGGCAAGCAGCTGATCCAGAACAATTTGTTTGAGATTGGCATCCCGTAAGTAGCAACTTCTTTGCTTTCTTTTTTTTAATTGTTGTGCCTGTTAATGTAAAATAACTGAGAAATGAGCACTGAGTGAGTAGAATGGAATGCTCAGCAAACTGTCTCCATTTCCCTCAGAAAAATGAAGAAATTTATACGATACTTGAAATTGAAGCGTCGGCGTTCTCTAGACCATGAAGAGCACATGAAGAAAAAACAGCGCTATGAAGTGGACTATAACCTGGAGCCCTTTGCTGGACTCACCCCTGAGTACATGGAAATGAGTGAGTGAGGTGGAAAGAAGGCATTTTAAACCATAATTACTGTGACTAATTGGGATGGAGAGCTGAGCTTTTTGAACTGTACATTCAGCAGACAGTGGATATGAGATAACTGAATTATTAACATGTGCAGTCTTGGACTGGAGCGTGTTTCAGCCAGTCCTGGCTGCTGGAGGGCCGAATTGTGCTCTCTGCTGTTTGCAAGCCCTTACTTAAGAATGATATTTTAGATATTTTCTTTCGAGCCATGTAACACATCACTGTCAGATTTCAAATGCAAATGATTAAGTGGCATCTATTCAAGATTGTGAGGCATATTTTACCATCAGTTGAACCCTTCAATGGAAATAAGCTATTTCACATTTGTTCATTTCCATACCAGAGGAAATGAACAAATTTCTTTTATCTGGTATCTGAACTAAATCTTATGAGAGCAATGAAAGTCTGTAGACCTGGTTATACTTGACAGATCACATAGAATTTATTTTTTCAAGTAATATCTTATGTTGAGTGAGACAAAATAGAATATCTGGTGACCTTGATGTTCAGAGTACTCGAAGCAGATGGGAGTTCAGTGGTACAAACTACAAGGCCGTGCTGCCAGTTCCTAAAAATAAGAAAAGATGCGGTTACTGAGATCAGCATTTGGAAGTAACAGGAGAAAGATGGGGACTGGCAGTGCCAGGATGAGCATGACATCCATGCAAAAAGCAAATATGATCCCAGGTTATAGGAAGCAAGTTATTCCTGGCAGGGGCAGGAATCAGCCATCTCCTTTCCAAAGCTTCCAGTGGGATTGGTGAAGGCCAAAAACCTGCCAGGTGGAGCGTGGCAAATTTCGGTAGAGCCAACATAGTCACTGCCATAATCCCACTCCTTCAGGTGACTCCTGTGCCAGCTTTGCCTGTGGAAAAATTGTTTTAGGAGCTTCCCCATCCTGCTGGTTACTATTGCCTTGCCTTTTACAAGGTGACTACTGGCCCTTCCATGCCCAAGTGGAGCAGCCATCATGCAAACTGTGCCTGACACAGAAAATGGGATTGAGTCTCGTCAACTTGTCAGAATTTAGGGGCTGGCACTGATGTGGTGATGGGTGCATTTGTTAAATACTGACAACAGGCACTGAAATGTTTTCCTTCTCTTTCCAGTTATCCAGTTTGGGTTTGTAACTTTGTTTGTTGCCTCCTTCCCACTGGCACCTTTGTTTGCTTTATTGAACAACATCATTGAAATCCGTTTGGATGCCAAAAAATTTGTTACTGAGCTGAGGAGACCGGTAGCAGTGAGAGCAAAGGATATAGGTAAGTGGATATTGTTATTGTATCCCTGTTTGTTTATTCCTGGATTAATGGCAGGATATAATTATGCTGAGCTAGTTTCAATAACAGGGAGATATTTATAGGAGAAGTCAAAACATTCAGCTGTGGCTTACCTGTGAATTGTCATATTTTATTGAGGCTTTACCTTTAAAATAGGAAGACCAAAGCTATAAATTCACATGAATATTTCATTAAGTAAATATTATCACTTTTTAAATCAAAACGATCAATGCAGTAGCAAAATGCCTCACACGGTTCTGACATCAACTGCCCTTCCTGGCAATGTAGTTTTCGTGTAGAAGCAAAAATTTCCGCATTTAATAATTCTGCACTGGCCTCAGAAATACCCTTGGGAATGAGAGGAGACTCAAAAGTCTGTGGGTAAATGTATCCCTTTGTCCCTGTTCAGCAGGAACATTGGAAGGGTGAAAACTGCAGTGGATGGAGCTGGAACTGGGCTCTGTGGCTGTGTGGGGACAAGAGCCCAGCCCTGCCCTTACAGGGGGCTCACACCTACAGGTGTTTGTGATGAGGGAGCTGCTTCTCCCAAATGCTGGTTACTGATGACCTAAAAGCTCATTGAAATAAAAATAGAAGTAGAAATAAAAGAATTGTCCTTGTTACAGAACCAAGTTGCAAGAGCAGAGAAGTTTATCTGTTATTAAACTCTACATTCATTCTGCTGCAGTACAGGCAGAGTTTTTCCTTGGGCTCATCCTTGTGCCCTAGGATCATCCTAGACTTCAAGAACACATCATGTTTTGCCATGACTTTGTTTGAGGGTGTTTTGTGGCTCCCTGATTTGATTGCAGGTTCAGGTTGTTGGGGGACATGACTGGAAGGGTGATGTTGATTTTTTTTTTATTGTGGTGGGGATTTGATTATTTTTCTTTATTTGTTTCTGAGAATGTGTTAATTGCAATTCAGTGTGGTTCAATGCCATTCTTCAAAACCTCAAAAAAACAGGTGCCAAAAGTTTGGCTCCTTTTGCTTACAAGCCATTAAATTATTTTTTTTATAATTTGTTCTTTTTCTATTTAAAATATAACTAGCTCAGCACAATCATACATGCTCCTAATTCTGTTAACTTAAGATGTAATTTATCTAATTTTAAGGACTAGAACAGCATCTTACATGTTTGTCTCCTTTCTTAGGAATCTGGTATAATATCCTCAGAGGTATTGGAAAGCTTGCTGTCATCATAAATGTAAGTAAATCAGCATGAATTAAATTTGAATTCAATAGGCTGGCTTTTCCATTCTGCTCCATTAGTTTTATTTCAGCACAAAATCCCTTAAATCAAGTGAAAGTATATGACTGAGAAATTTTTTGAGATATTTGAGGATGAGTTGCTGTGTTTATTTTCAAGCTGTGATAGCAGTAGCAATAATAGAAAATAGTAAGTAGTTACTGCTGCTTTTTTCCAGAATGTTTTCATAAAACAGTTCTGTCCTTCAAACAAATATGACCACAGCTGCTTACTTTTACTCTTTTGAAATACTATCAGTAGGATGAGACATATTTTTTTTAATTTCTGTGCTATTTTGGGCAAGGTGAGAGTCAGTTCAGCTCCTCAGAGTGCAGAATCCCTCCAACGAAAATCTGCCCTTGAGCTGCACTGCACCCACTCAGAGAGGCTGGAAAATCCAGAAAAAAAAAAGTTTATTTCAACCTTTCACAAAAATTTAGCAGGCCTTAATGTATTAATGCATGTACTTCTGCACTGTTCTATATGAATAGACATCCACAATGATCATCCTCCTTGCACCCCAGCTGCGGAAAGATGAAAACAAAGGCCAGCTGAAATTCAAAGAGTTTGCAGCGCAGCAAAGCAGGGGCTCTGTAGGGCTTATGGCCACATGGCCATGGACTCCCTTGGTGTTTTTTTTACATTATCCAGACTTGAAATCCCTTCCCTTTGTCCCTAGGGTTCTGTTGTGTTATGGCAAACAGTATTGGTATGCTGCCTTAGTTTGTCTTTCCCATTTCTCCTCTTTTCCTTTGGAAATAATTTCTCTGTTTTTCTCTTTTGTTCTGTGTAGTCTCTCCTCGTCAATACCCAGTGTTATTTTTCCCTCTTTGATCAATGTACTGCTCCTCTTTACCATAAAATAAGTAAAACATTTTGTACTGTGTTTGGTCCACATGTACATGAGATTTATGCCAGTGGCAATGTTTCATAATGATGATAAATGAGGAAGGCTAAAGTCATGAGGAACTCAGCCCAATTGGCTGTTGTGCCTTTTCTCCACAATCTTTTCAGAAAATTTTAAATAACTGGATGAAACGCAACTTTTGTGGCCATAAAAATAAAACTGGGCTCAGTCTCCTCATCCTTTTATCCTGATGAAGTTAAGAAGCACACGCAGCTAACGTCCTTTTGCAATGCAAGGAGACTTTGAAGAGTCAAATCGCTGTGTGCTGTTTGCAGGACGGAAAAGCAGCTGGAAATCAATCAATCGGACCTTGTGCAAGGCACCAGGGAGAAGCTGTGATGGGGACACAGGGAAGCAGAGCTGTGGTAGCTCTGCCCTGGTGCTGGGGGGTACAGCTGCTCCATTTTGGGGGGGCTCAGGTTGTCACCCACTCAGCTGGCGTGGCACTACTCCAGGGAATATGCTGCACCCCGGGAGAGTGGGCAGTGAACAATCCCTTGCTGGTGCAGTGAATGCTCCACTTTCAGGGCCCTCAGGCTCCCCTGAGTTGTGTGAGTTGTTTGGGCGAGTCATGGTTGAGGGTGTGATGAATTTAAGCTCTGCCTGGGTACTGCGCTCACTCTTTACTCTTGTGGCTCAGGCATTTGTGATCTCATTCACATCCGACTTCATTCCACGCCTCGTGTACCTGTACATGTACAGTGAGAATGGCACCATGCATGGCTTCGTCAACCATACACTATCCTCTTTTAATGTCAGCGATTTCCAAGCAGGAACAGCTCCCAACGACCCCCTGGATCTTGGCTACGAGGTTCAGATATGCAGGTACTCTCTTGAATGATGGCTAACGCGAAGTGTTTTCACAGCTGCCAAATTCTTACCTTCCTGGGGCAGGTTCCTTGTATTTTCACTACCTTTGTTAGCACCTTGTTAGCCTTTTATATCAGATGGATCCATTGCCTTGAACGTCTGGCTTACATATTAAGTAATCACAGACCTGAATATGATTTACTGCTTGTTTTGGGAAATGGAGATTAGCGTTAGGTAAATTCAGTGCTTGTCCATGCAAAGATTTTTATTTTTATGGATTCCCTTCTCCAGGAAAGGAAACAAATAATGATAAACAGCACAATAATGCTTTAAGGGAAGAAAATGATGTCACTCTGATGTCATGTCATGATATAATGACCATGACCTATCTTTTTGTCCAGTTTCCAGTTCCTGATGAGAGCAGTAGCAACCTTACCAGTACTGGAACTTTGGAGTTATTTAAAGTGTCATCACACAGAAGAAATTTGCATGCCTTTGACAATTTCTATGTATTCTTTTCATGTTTAAAGGAAAATTATGGTTACCTATTTCATCTTATGAATTCTTAGAACTGGGGGCCAAATCCAAATCTGACAATGAAAGTACTTAGACCAGCAAAGCTGAAAGGGGGACAGTGGAGGGAGGAAAATGGAGAAGAGAGCAAGGAAGGAAGAGACATTCCAGGGGAGAAAAACCACAAAGATGACTTTGATACACACATACTAAAAAAAAAAAAAAAAATCACACAAACTGACCAAGTAAAAAACTTTGCCTTTGAATCATATTTTTTTTTTACATTATATTCTTTATGCATTTGAATAGTGCAAGTTAATATGGTGAAATGACCTCTAAACAGAAAATTCGCTCAGAGATGAAAGCAAAACCAACCCAAACTACATTTGTAGTAGCTTTGCTTGCTTTTACTTTCTCCTGGTTTCCTCCTGCTGCTCTCTGGGCAAAGGTTAAGCAAGGTTGGCAAACATGTTTCAGCACAGAATGGAGGTAATTGGCATCGTGGTCTAAAAGCAAAATGCCAGGTTTATTTGCTTTCCACTCCCAGCCTCTGTCTTTTTCCACTCCCATCCATATCCCAAGGATTTTTAAATCATTTGAAAATGCAGAGCATTAATTCTTTCAAAATATTGACAGGATGCTGTGGTTGAATTTAATGCATTTTTCTTGGTCCTGTTTATCAACACATAGATTTTCCATAAGCCATAGCTAAGGAAAAATTCTCTTCTCTCCACATGGCAAAATTTAGCTTCAACCTTCTGCTAATCATGTGTTAAACATGTTCTATGAATCTGAGATCAGAAATCTTGTCATTAAAATTAGTTTGAAAAATATATGTTGCCTTTTTACCTATCTTAAAATACATTACCTGAGCTATGTAGTTTACTCTGTCTTATGCAAAATTGATATTATTTGTAGTAATCAGAGGGTATTAAGATGTATTAACCTTTAATTTTGAAGCTAACTTGAAGGCTCTGGCAGAGTTTCAGCTGTGTCTTGTTTCTGAGAGGTTAATAGAGTGATCTTTGTTTTAGATAGTTCTATTAATTGTTTGACTGTGTGTTAATAACTCCTTCCAGTGCTTACATTTCTGAATTGCACCCCTGATTTACTAAGTCTTGTTTTGCAGGTACAAAGACTATAGAGAACCCCCATGGTCTGAAAACAAATATGACATTTCAAAGGATTTCTGGGCTGTCCTAGCAGCAAGATTGGCATTTGTGATAGTTTTCCAGGTAGGTGACACTGCAGGCACTTGGAAATAAGTTATTGGGCCAAAGAAATATCTTCTTTCTCAGCTGTTTCACAGAAAAGCCAAAGAAATTCACCCATCTTCATCACCCTCTTTGTCCCACCCACCCAGGCATTGGTATACCCTCAGTGGAAAAATTCATCCCCAGGGATTCCCTGAACTGGTTTGAGGCAGAAGAACTTAATGACCTTAGAGACCAGCAAAGCACAAGGTTGATACTAATTAGGTCCCACCAATTTCTCCCATAGGCCATCAACATTTTCACTGAAGCAGCATAAATTTAATCCAAAATCATTTTTAGAGCTTGCCAAGAAATGAGATTTTCAAAGTTTTCCGAGTTAAAGTTTAATTTGCATCTGAATAAGAAGCTGAAATCTTGTAATTTGTCCTTAAAAGACATTATTTAATCACAACAGTGATGCTACTTATTGTGACACAAATGTTTTAAGTCTGCCTTATCTGAATGACTTTGACCCAACTTTTATTGGGTTTTTTGACTAAAAATTATCTTTTTGGGAAAGACCTCCCTTTCCTTGAATCAAGGTTTTTCAATCAGAAGAATTTAATTGGAATGTCCTTTACCAATTTTTTCCATTTCACCTCTTGTATTTGCTTCTGCCTTCCTGATGTAAATCTCATAAGCCACTCACCAATTGCAAATGCCTTTGGATTTTTAAGTGGCTGCAGTGCCAGGATTGGTACATAAATCATAGAGATCTATGCCTGATGAATTTCTCTACTTCTAGCAAGCACAAAGCAGTTGAGTGGAATTTGGTCCAGTAGTCCAACTCAAATATTGTCCTCTCTTCATTTTTTTCCTTCCTAAGTGCACCAAAATCAGCCCCTTTCCTTTCCCTACTGCCACTCTTTCATTTGACCCCGCTGACACATTCTCACAACTTTGTTTTCAGAATTTGGTCATGTTCATGAGTGAATTTGTCGACTGGATTATCCCAGACATTCCCAAGGACATTAGTCAGCAGATTCACAAGGAGAAAGTTCTCATGGTGGAGGTCTTCATGAGGGAAGAGCAAGGGAAGCTGCAGATGCTGGAAACCTGGAAAGACAAGGACAAGAAAAAAGGGGAAAACTGTAACAACCACAGCCCCAGGCTCTCCAGGAGCCGCAGTGGGAGCTTGTCCTCCTGCCATTCCTATCCTCTGGACGTTTAGGAGAGGAGGGAGCTGAGTCTGTCGGGGCATTCCAGAGACAAAAGCCATGGCGCCAAGGGCAGGACTCCAGTAACCAACACCCCGGTGCGTATAGAAGGATGTGCTGCCAATTCACTCCCATCTTTGTGAGAAATGCCCTTCTTGCAAACATGGAGGACCACGTTCTATTTCTGACAATGTTGGAATTTCTTTTGTTTTGTTTTGTTTTTTTTCTTTTGCACAAGCAGTAATGCAGGGAGTTTTTATATTTCATCCTTAGGTAACACTATCGACATTGGTGTGCATTAAGAAATGCAGGTACTTAGGACAATCTTGCTAGCGGTATTCTCTGAGAATCTGATCTTAGCCTATCAATTAGCTAATGAAATAAAGGTAAATTTGAAGTCATAATAATAATAATAATAATGATAATAATAATAATAATGCTAACTTGAACTATTTTTGGAAACCCGGGTTCGAAGGTCCATGGGGTAACTCACTAAATGGTATGCAAAATCAGTATTCCCTAGTATGCCATAAAGCCTACCAGGCTGACTTGCTTCCCAAGACTGGAAGCTCTGTGAATCTGAGAGTGGAGTCCCACGGGTGTGGGGGGGCACTTGTGGCAGCCTGCTGTGCCCCCCAGACCCTCCCCAGGGCACCGCTGCCTGTGGAGACATCAGCGCAGGGAGTCTGGGAAGTGCTTTCTTGGCAGCAGCAGCGGCAGCAGCAGCACAATTCCAGAGATCTTCCCAGCAGGTCCATGGAGCATTTTGTTAAATGCCCTGAGTTAATGAGCACACGGAGAGCTCCAGTGACTCTCACTGCCCTGCCAAGCACTGGGACGCTGCTGCTGCCGAGGAGATCCCCTTTCTGCGTTGTTTCAGCACACCCCTGTCCCAGCCTGGCTTTTCCCTGTAGCCCTCTGGAGCAGGAGAAGGGAGTGCTTGCACCCGTGTTTCACGGCCAGTTTTCCCCCCAGGCCTTCTGCTCTTGGTTGGCACTTCCCAGCAGCTGTGCCAGAGGAATAAATCCCAAATGCATCCCACTTTCTGTCTTCAGTGGAAGCTTTGCCTGCACTGGGGCTACAGGACCAGACCTTCAGTTAGTAACAGGACTTTTCTTTGGTCTTAAAATCCTCTATCTTTTGTACAAGGAGCTTTTCCCTAAAGTATAAGTGGGAAATCCTTACTTATCATGCCTAGTTAAATCCCATCAGTACAGCTCCTTTTAAGCATAATACGTTTTAGTTTTGCTTCTTCGACCGATAAACTGCACTTCCAAATAATATTGGTGCAATTAACCTAATTTCTTTTATTGCTTTGTCTTGTCCATGGCACTTGCATTATAAAATTGAAAAAGAAAATAAAAAGGAAAGATTTCTTTAAAGTCTAACTACTGTATGGTTTGTTACAAAACCGAACTGTTTTCAAGAGAAGTTAGTTATTTCTTTTTTTCTTTCTTTTTGTCTTTGCCAAACTAATTTAAAGATTAATGCTAGAACTCTAAAAAGAATGCCATATATAGCTTTTGATATATTTATTTCTTTTAAAGTATGTGACAAACTTGATATTTTTCTGTAGTCTGTCCAAAGAAGGTACCAGAAGAGAAATTATGTGGAAGAAAGAAAATGGTATTAACCAAATATTCTTGAAGCTTATTTAAAATATTGATCCAACCAAAGATTTTTATTAATAAAGGGCTTATATTTTGTTAACTCTTGTTTCTGTTGTATTTTGACTTGCAGGAATGTCACTATTTTTAAAATTTGTAACTTATGATAGCATGTTGCTGTAGGGCCAAATCCTGCCTGATTTATTCCCACATAAATGTAATGCCTGGTTAGTAAATGTTTACCACATCAGGCCCACCGACTGCAATAGGACTGGGAGTGGGAAGAAATCAAGCAGAATTCTGTCCACACATTTTGTTGAAAACCTGTTCTTCCTCTCATTCCTTGGTAGCCCAAAAGATCCAGGAGAAAGCCAAACTACCTATTCTGAAGAGAAATCTTAGGGATCGTCCTCGAAGGGGATTTAATTTATAAATACTGACCTGAAAGTATTCCCAACTTAATACTGACATTCCTGTAAATGGTGGAGCTATATCCTGAACACATACTTAACCAAATTTTTCATTATTTGCTGAAATCATGCAATAGTAACAGTTGCTTCTACTTTCTTTTGTACAGTAAATTGTTTGAAATGGAATTTTGTATATAAAAATCTGTATTACTACTTAGATATCTATAAAATTCTTTCATTAAATCCTTTTTTAAGAAAAGCAAATATATACTAAATCTGGTTTATTTTGGTTTTTTTGGTTTTTTTTTTCTTTTTCTTTGAACACTTATTTGAAATAAACCTAAATATCCAAGAGTTTCTCCTGTGGGACAGGTTCTGTTCCCAACTCTCCTTGTGCTCTGAGTGTACAGACATCTCCCTAAAAATCTCCCAAGTAGGTCTGGTGTTTGAGTTGCTTTAGAGACCCTCTTGGAGATGAGTGAATCCCACCTGAAATCCATCTCCAAGAGCACAAAGGGAGTTTTTTGGTTGCAGAATGGTTCCACAGTGGCTGTCACATTTTCACTGCCCTGAGGGACTTGGCCAAGCAAAGCTGGCCTCAGAACCTCACTTGCTGATTGCCATTTTTTTTCTCCCTCTCCCATTTAACTGTTGTGTGAGAAGGCAAAGCACCAGGCTTCATGCCAACCCTCCTTTCCTTGATGGAAAATATTAAAGCTCCAGAAAATTTAGTTAGAAGGTGTGAATTGTGTCCTGAGAGAATGGATATGGACACCAGAAGCAGGTAAACCACAGTCTAGCTGGTAACCATGTGGGGTTGTCAGTTATTAAAGACAAAATAGTACACATGAGCTCAGTAGATATAAGATAATACCATCCAGAAAAAGCCTTGCACTGTGCGTGTGGTACTTTTCCTGAAAGTTTTTCATATTTGGGATGCAAAAAAAAAAAGGGTTGCTTTTACCAATAGCAAATTTGAAGCAGCATTGTGTTAGAAAGGATTCACTGGAATAGAGGGGGAGGAAAAGGAAACTTAAAACAGGGAAGCAGGGATCTGGAAGTGATTGAAGAATACCTGGACATGCCTTGATGTGACTCACAGTGACCAGGTTTGCTGAAAGATAGCAAACCAAACATTTTACTTGTGCAAATACAAAGCTGAATTCTGTGTTGGTATGACACCATGGCCATGACATGCATTCAGCCTGTTCTTGGCGTGCTTCTGCTCCAAAACTATAAGCACAAAACCATTTCCCAGCCTGGATTTGATCAAAGGAAAAAAGAAACTCCCAAACCCAAGGACAATGTATTGAAGAGGAAAGTCATGACATCCATTTGCTTGGTCCAAGAGAAAAATGCAGACCACGGGGAAGATTCCTGCTGGAAATGGCTGCATGGGGCATCTCTGAGCCATTGCTGAATCCCTGTTTGCTGTTTGCCATGCGGGGCTCGGAGCAGAGACACAACGTCAGTCGGCGCATCCGAGGAGGAAGTTGTTCCCACCCCAAGTGCTGCCAGCGTGAGTCTGATTCTCCTGGATTTCCATGTCATTGTGTTTCCAAGATACTGTCCTACAAATATTTTGCAGTCTTAAATAGCTTAAGGGTGAATAAGTCTCACATCAAGGCACAGACACATTTCTATTTTTAACCCCCCCCCACGCTCTCTGGTCCTGAGCTGTTAATGATCTTTTTGGCAGTTGTGATTTCCAATAAGCAACAATAATTTACATTTCATCTTGATACCTCTGGAGTCTGACCTCTCCCCGAGTTCCATACATCACTTGAGTGCATTTACATTTCCCTACAAAATTTTCAGAGTAAACATGTTCTCTTCCTCTTGCCACTGAAAAAAAACCCGTCTTAAAATTTATATGAATTCCATTCAAACTCTGGTTCAATTCTTTGCACATTCGAGCACTATTTATTCCATAACCAAACACAACATGCCATTTTTAGTATAGCAGAGAAAAACCAAAGTTCTTTTTTTAACCGTCTTTTTTTAGCCCAACAGGCCTTTCTGAAGAAAAAGTTAACTATGAATGTGGCTTGTTTTGAATTTTAACTCTATCCTTAATTTTTAAGGCCATGTCAGCCACCTGAAGCCAAAGAAAATAGTTCCATCGATTCCCTTCAGCATGCTTTGCGTGAGGTTAAGCAGCACTCACTGAGTGATTGGTTTCACTCTGGCTAAAAGAAAAACTCCTGACAATTACTGTAGGTTACTTTTCCAACCCTCAGGGTCAGCTATAGCCAAAATAAATCGATGCAGATGTGTTGTGAGAGCAGTAAAGAGCTGGGTGCACCATTGTGCTGGTTTCCATGAGGCAAAGCCTTGGATAATCCAAGAAAATTGAAGATTTTGAGGTCATGGCTTTCATCTGGCTTAGTACCACCTGTGGAAAAAAAATTCACGCCAAAGCAGGAAACGTATCTGTTCGGTTGACCATGAGAAACAAGAATCAAAACACAAAATATTTAGCAGAGTGTTTGTTCTGAACAAGTTTAAATGTAAAGTCCATTTTTCAGAGCGAGGGGCGTGTGGTTAAGCAGTCTTATAAGAGAAGAAAAGGTTATTCCCTATTTTTACTGCTAAATGAAAAAATAGTGGTTATCTTCTCCCTCTGAAATATCAAATGGAGCAAAGGAAAAGGTGCACAGTAGGGAAGAGAGGAAGAAAAGGCTTTTTGCCTGCTGTTCCCAGACCCAAGTTAGCTGACAGATCAGCCACAGGAGTGTTTTTTTCTGGAAAGAGGATGGATTCCTAAGGCAAGGCCGCCTTGTAGGTGGGTTATGGGGCAGCCTTTGCAGTGTTCCCACAGCCACATGCCATCCCAACCATGCCAAGCCAGGAAACACTGTGGGTCCTGTGTGGAGAGGGAAGCTGGAAGTCTTTGGTCGTGTGGGAGGAACGGAGCTCGTGAGCCTGGAATTCCCCTCTGTCCTGGCAGCAGCGTGTAATTACAGGAGCAGCTCACATTTCTCAATGTATTAATCTCTGAAATACGTCTCCAGGTAAAGAAGGAAGGTAATTGCAAGTAATTAGCCAGCAAGTGGGGAAGCAATAAATCCCAGCAGGCCAGACTGCTCTGGGTTTATTGCAAGAGATGGTGTGTGCACTGTGTGTCTGCAGGCTGGTGGGCTCTGACTCTGGAACTGTTTGGGCATTTTACTCTCCTCAGCCACTGCTGGGAGTAGAAAAGGGGAGTTGTGAGCAAGGAAGGAATGGTGAAGCTCCTGTGAGCAAACCAATGTGAACTTCAGCTCCATCCTCATCCTGTCTTCAAAGAGCAAAAGAAGTAAAACTGAGAGGCAGTTCTGAGCCTCTACTGAGCCTCTTCCCTTTTGTCTCTCTGACTTTGACTTCTGAAACCAAGTTCCTCTACCTCTTTACAAGGCTTGCCTTTTAGAGATGGTGAGCTAAGCTGCTAATCACCTCTGAGGCTTCTTGGAGATACAAAGTGGCAATTAATTAATCAATCACTGCCAGGTTTAGGTGCTTGGCAAAGATGTGGTAGAGGCTCCCTTTCAAAAGCCTCACTCCAAAACTGATGAACAGCAAAGTATGTTTAAATGTGTATTTGAATGATCAGAGAGGGTGAGCTTGGGGCTGATCTTATGCTACAAGCCATTTCATTTTGGTTGTATCTAGACAAGGAAAAACAAAGAAAACTCACTCTGTGGCTTTTCTGGCACCAAGCTGTGGCATGTGTAACTTCCTCACCTCTTCTGAAGTATGCAGACAGTAAGGAAAACATATAAATGCTATCCATATATTGTATTGGATTAATCCAGCCTTCTCTCAGGAAGCCACGCTCCCTTCCTAGACTTTTCATCTCTGGGAACAAATGCAACAAGTTTCCCACATGTTTGTGTATGAAATGGACTCCTGATTGTGGTTTAGGACTAGCTGGTATCTGGTTCTGACCACAGCACTGTGGACTAGCTCAAATTACAGCGTTTCTTCGGAGAGCAGAAAATAATGCTTCCTCCCCAAAGAATCAAGGGAGAGGGATGATGAAATCAGATTTGCTTTCTTATTTATTATATCTAAATCCCTGTGAGTAACTCACCCGGTCATATCCTGTATCACACAAAACTATTCATGTTTTAAAAGGAAATAACTGGATAATGACTGCACTGTGTTTGAGCAGACAGGGCACTCCCTCTCTAATCGGAATTGAGTAAAAAACTTGCACCTTCCAACCTCCAGGACAGTGACTCAGATGGAAAATACTGCATTGGCACATCCTGAAAAGAATGAAAATCACAGATATCTAAGGCAATACTTGTTTCTAGGAAATAACCCCCACCTCTAGGCTTTATTATCTCCAGTCACAGCAGTGAGTTCACAATAACTAAAAATAACTAAATAAATAACTAAATAACTAAAAAATCAAGTAAGTGTGACCAGGCTCACTAAATTTTTTATTTATTAAAGCAAAATTTCAGTACCTCTGAGAGACATTTAGATATTTTCTGGTGTCTGAAGAGGCCACTCTGCAGGATGGATGCAGAGACATGGTTGGGAAAAAGTTTACATTTTTCACCAGGTCCAGAGCAGAGTCTGTTGGTTCAGAAGAGATAAGAGCTGAATATTCACAGACACACACACAAAAAAATCCCTGCTGCCATTATTTCAACTGCAATGCTCTGCAGCAGGCAATGGAGTGATGCTCCTCAGTAAGGAAAGAGGAAGAAAACCTTTCCTTGGGTGGGAGGATGAAGTCCCGTGGTACAGAACTAATTACATGCTTGTAAGAAATACTCCAAAGTGATGCAAAATGGATCAATTTTCTGCAAAATAATTATTTTTGTTATCCACACCTTTATTTTATAGCTGCTCAGAATTTGTATTTTCTAATACAAATATGGAGAATGAAGAAAAACACTTCAATTTACAGAAAATAAATGTTATTGTGGTATTTACCTTTTCATGGTTTTATCTGGTTTAGGAACTGGCAATACAGCAGCTCAGGAGAATAGAGAACAAATTCTACATACTCTGCAGAAATTAATTAGTATTAGCATCCAAGCCTGGCAATCAGAGCTGCTGGATTATTTCCCTGGATGAACAGCAACTTCCAGTTTGGATCTTAACTTGCTTTGCTTTGCCCTCAGCCAGTCACAGAGCAGGAACTGAACTGAATAGAAATAAAAAGGGCCCCAAAAGAGATCTAATGATCATTCACTCTTATTCGGGGATGTTTTGTCATTTCACAACGACATTCCTCTGCAAACAACCCTTGCTCTCTGTCTTCTCTGTTCTTCTGTTTTTCCAAGTGCAAAATTGATGTTGCAGAGCTTAAGTAATAAATATGGTTTAGAGGAATGAGATGTGCTGGGCTAATATACACACACAGCTTTATTGACATGTGAAATGTTTGTCTGAATGATTTCATACTTCCATGGTATGATGAAAATTCACTACAAAAATAGGTAAAAAGTCAAGTCAGAGGTTTTTAGCCGGAGCAAATAAACAAAAGTCTACAATTTACCCTTCCCCTAAAGTTAAACTAACTTCTTCTGCCAACAATAACACAACAGAACTGTATCAACAGAATTATATCAACACTTCTGCTGTTTCAATATTAAGTTCAAGCATCTGTTAACAACTTATTGCTTGTTGTTGTTGTTACTTGGCCAGATCTTTTATCTGTATACAACTTAGTCATGCCAGAGTTCACTCTCTTTTCAGTACTTATTTACTTTTCCCACACTCTGCTTCTAATTTTCTCTCTCAACCCACAATAATTTGACATTTCTTACAGGCCCTTTTGTCAGGAACAGTTTTCTCCTAAGTCTCTTCACAAATGAGTTTCTTTACCAGAGCACTTCTTTCTAGACTGGATGTTATAGCAACAGAGGGGTGATAGCTGACAAAATAAACATGTACAAATCGATCCATTCACAAAAGAAAATACAGAAACTGTCTTCTCTTTGCTGAAAGTGTGCATTTTAGGGTTTTGCAAAAAAATGGATGAGAGGCATTGGATAAATACATTAAGAAATTTTATTCACCATGGGAAATCAGTTTATTCACCACGGGAGTAAAAAAGCAAGCAAGCAATCTAAAAACCTCTTGCAGCCTAATTCTGCTGGTAGGGAGGGGTTGCTTTTTTTTTTTTTTTTTTTTTTTTTTTTTTCTGTGCAAAATCTCCTCTTATCTTCAAGACAGCAAAGAGAAAAGGAGGTGCTATGAATTCCCTCGGGAGACAGGGGTGGGTATATTAAAAGAAGGACAATCGACTGGGCCTCAAAAGAGAAACAGTTCCTCAGCACTGTGTTTGCTCAACCTGTACCTCAGAACTGTCAGGATGAGGATTTTAAATCCCCCCTGGGTTATCTGCTATCAAACTGCGTGGGAAATGAAAGAAATAATCAAAGCTGCTTCACTTAAAAGCTTGGCAGCTCCTAAATACTCCCGTTTCTCTGGACCAGCAGAGCGTTGATTGCCTTGGCTGGAAATAACAAAGGATCTTCCCGAGTTCCCACACAAACTCACCTCAGTCACCCAAAGTTCAGCGCAGCCCCACACTTTGCCATTTTTGAAGTCCCCAAAAGGGTGGGTTCTGCCTGAATGTCCTGGTGATTGACACCTCCGTGAGGGCTCTGCTGAAATTTATCTTTTCATGCTCTCTTTGCCCGGCTCCTCCAGCAAGGACCGTGGAGTCACAGCTAAGTCTGAAGCACTCCCAGGCTTCGAGCTCCCTCTGCAGTATCTTGCAAGGACTCATCTTGCCTCGAGAAACCCGAGGTTTATTTAGTCAGGAACCGCATCATTCACAGCACTTAAATTTCTGGGAAACTTCCACTGAAACCTGAGCTGCTCCAATAAATCATTTCTATTAAGTTTTATTCTGAAGCAGAGGCGCTTACGATCTGTTAGGCTCGCCTAATACTTTCTTTGCCAAAGCCCCACGGACTGCATCCAAAGGAAATCACTGGAATAAAGCAAGTTGCTGGGGTATTTTCATCAGTGAATGCCTCCAAGTCACGTCCCGACAGAATAAAAGACCCTGCTCAATCACTCTGCCTTCCGTTAGGAGTGAGTTTAAAAGCATGTAGGAGTCTTAATTAAACATTGATTTGTGTCTTTTAGTTTCACATTTGCTGCTAATTCAGACACCTTTGGAATTACATAAATGTGCACGGCACTTTCATGCTCCTCGTGCCTCAGTGCTGGATCTGGCCACCAGGTTTGTATGAACTGATTAAAATCTCAGCTGATGCTGTTTTCAATCGCTTGTCAGGGTATAGAGAATAAAGGTACAAATTGTACTGATTTGGACTTCTCTCATGTAGATTTGTCTCTGAATTTAGCTAGCTGCCATCACCAGGTACAATATGATTTGCTCCCTGCTGTTTTGTAGAGTCCCCTTCCTTGGCAAAATTAAGAAGAAATTTTATTTCTTCTCTTTATTTCTTTATTTATGGATTTTATACGTCTTATACCATTACAAGGGTTACTCCTGATTCATAAATTAAAGCACACAGAGCAAATATATTTCTCCTGTGCTACTCTTTTTGTTAATGTCTTTCCTTGAGTTTAAAGTACATTTACGGCTGAAAAAAAAAAATAAACCTCTTAAATCAGGCACATCTTGTCCCAGCTCAGATTCACGGTGGCGATTCCTGTCACTCTTTACTTTACCATGAAACCTGGCAGCAATTCCCTCCAGTTTGCAGCATTTAGGGAACAAACAAAAATATCTAGTGGGTTTATCTAAGGAGGACTTGTGCCCGTGGGGGTTTTAGCAACGTTCTGAGGGGGTTGGCCTTCACGTCGGAATGTGAGTGGAGACAGAGATGAGGAAGACGATAGTGTTTAAGTCCATTTATCAGTCAGAAATCTTTTTATGATGAGAGAACATAGGTCTGTGGGTGTGTTGTAAGAACAATAAATTAAAGTGTGCTGGAAACAACTTGGGAATGGCGTAGCTTGGGGAATCAACACGCCAGTGCTCACAGAAGGAACAAGCAAAATCTCTGAACTATCTACATGAGCTGAGAAGAAAAGCCCAATGGCACCTACAAAACAATGGGATGAACTTGATCCTTCCCATTTAAGAAGAGTTCACAACCTTCCACCTTGTGTAAGAGTAGCCTCTAAAACACAGGGACTTAACATTTGCCCTATTTCTTCCCTTTTAAAGGTCAGGAGGTACTTTGTGTCACAATTAATCTTCGTGAGGAACAAAGGCAAGGCTGCATGCCCTGTGTTTCCAGGGAAAGGCTGGGGGTCTCTGGGGGCAGTGGGGGTCACACAGGGAGGGCAGAGCCTGCTTCCCTGGGCAGATGTCAGGCAGGAAACCCATGGGAATGGCATCTCTATGGGAGCAGGGCTCTGTTGTGGCCTTTCTTGCTCTTGGTGGAGAAAGCCCTTTATAGAATTAGAGAACCATTGAACAATTAAGGTTGGAAAAGACCTCTAAGACCATTGAGTCCAGCCATTAACCCAGCACTGCCAAGTCCACCACCACGTCTCAAAGCACCACATGTGTACGTCTTTTAAATCCCTCCGGGGATGGTGACTCCACCACTTCCCCAAGGCAGCCTGTTCCAGTGCCTGTCCACCTTTTCATTGAAGAAACTTCTCCTAGTATCCCACCTAAACCTCCCCTGATGATTTTCCTCTTGTCCAGCCTCTTTTCCTTGGGAATAGAGACCAACTCCCTCCTCTCTACACACTCGTCTCAGTGAGCTGTGGAGAGCCAGAAGGTACCCCCTGAGCCTCCTCATCCACAGGCTGAACCTTTGATCCTTGTGCTGCTTTTCTTTCCACCTTTCGAAAAAAAAACCAAAAAAAAAAACCAAAAAAAAAAACCCAAACAAACAACAACAAAAAAAAACAACACACAACCCAAAACCAAAACCAACCAACCAACCAACCAACCAAAAAAAAAAACAAAAACAAAAACAACAACAACAAAAAAAACACAACCCAAAAACAAAACCAACCAACCAACCAAAAACAAAACAAACAAAAAAAAATTAAAAAAAAAAACCAAACAAACAAACAAACAAAAAAAAACCCCAGAGGTTAACCATTATAGGGGTAAATGTTCACAACCAGCCCAATGATTCAGTATTAAACAGGAAATCTAAAGTTCCCCCAACTTCAGGCTTAGACTGGTGAGGTTACACCTTGAGTCCTGTGTCCTGGTCTGGGTTCCTCGATTCAGGAAGGACGTGGAGGGGCTGGAGCATGTCCAGGGAAGGGATTGGAGCTGGGAATGGGTCTGGAGCACCAGGAGAGGCTGAGGGAGCTGGGAAAGGGGCTCAGCCTGGAGAAAAGGGGGCTCAGGGGGGACCTTCTGGCTCCGCACAACTCCCTGACAGAAGGGGGCAGTGGAGGAGGTCGAGCTCTGCTCCCAGACAGGTGACAGGACAAGAAGACATAGTCTAAGCTGCACCAGAAGAGGTTTAGGTGGATATTAGGAAGACTTTCCTTGCAGAAAGGGTGGTCAGACATTGGAGTGGCCTGCCCAGAGGTGGTGGAGTCACTATCCCTGGCGTGGTTAACAGAAGGCTGGAAATGGCTCTCGGTGCCATGCTCTGGTTAATATGGTGCTGTTCGGTCATAGATTGGACTCGATAATCTCCCTCGAGGACTTTCCCAAGCGAACTGATTCCGTGATTTTGTGATTCCGGGATTCTGTGATACTGTGACCTGGCCAGGGCTGAGGCTCTGAGCCACCGGGGCTTCTCCTGCAGCAGGACACCGGCCACGCCGAGCTCGGCTCCAACACACGCTCTGCATTCAGCAGCACCAAACGGGCCCGTTCGCCTCGGCAGGGGTTCGGCTCAGAGGGTCTCCGACCCCAGGCGAGGCGGCGGCGAGGGAACAAACCCCTCCCCTCAGCGGCGGCGGCGCGGCCGCCATCTTGGGGCGGGCGGGGGCGGGAAAGCGGCCGCGTCACGTGAGTTCCGGGCAGGGGTCGGGGCCATCGCAGCTGGGCCGGGGCGGGTCGGGTCGGTGTCGGGCCGTGCCGTCTCGTCTCTCCGGTGTCCCTCTGTGTGCCCGGGAGGTCGCTCTGCGCAAACAGGAATGGATTTCCCCTCCGGAGGATTGGGACGGGGCAACGGAATCCTCCCCGCGCAGCCTGTGCCGGACGTGGGCCTCGGCGGCCTGGATCCCTTGCGGGTCCTGCTGCACTCCATCTCCGTGCGCCTGTCCAGCGAGGAGCTCTCCGACATGAAGTTCCTCTGCGACAACAAAATTGGGAAGCGAAAGCTTTGCGCGGCGCAGAGCTGCGCGGAGTTCTTCAACATCCTGATAGAGCAGCAGGAGATCACGCAGTTCAACCTGGAATTGCTGAAACAGCTGCTGCAGCACATCAGAAGGCGCGATTTGCTGTCAGAGGTGCTGCAGTTCGAAGAGGGACAACCTGCCCCTGGTGATCAGCCAGATGAGCATGAAAACCGTAGGTGGATTATTCTGTATATGTAGTTTCGTATATATGTAGCTGTATCCCCGTATATGTCGCTCTCCAGCAACCCCAGTAAATGTGTATACAAACGTCTTTCCGGGGTGAAATTTCCCCCCCTCTTCTTTATCTTCCTTTTCTTTTATCTTTTGGGATTCCAAGTCTGCCCGGTGGCTTCTGTAGAACTCTCAGCATGTGGGTGCAACAAGAGTAGTGGCATTTTGCTGAAATACAACCAACAACATCTAAGCGTTTTCTTGTGTTTCTTAGTAAATCCATGGGCTAACTCGATTCTGCTGTTTCAGGTCTCCTGGACACGGCCGTTGCTGTCATGTCTGAGGACGTTGGGAGAGATTGGAAGAAGCTGATGCGAGAACTTAAGATGTCAGAGGTGAAGCTGGAGAGGATAGAGGCAGCCTATCCCTTTAAATTGTATGAGCAGCTTGTTCAGGCACTTCGGGAGTGGCGGAAGTGGAAGGGGAAGGATGCAAAGGCGGCTGATTTAATAAAAGCCCTCCGGCGCTGCCACCTGAATTTGGTGGCAGACAGGGTTGAAGAGAGGATCTCACAGCTGAACGCTGGAACCAGATGAAATCAGTGTAAAACTATGAAGTGCTTTAAAAGAGTGCTTTCTTCTCTTCTCAACCAAAATAATTATCGCTGGTTGCTTCTTATGCCATTTATTTATGTGCTTTTATAAGTTAATTTGTGCTCAGATGAAATGGACAGGGAAACAGATTCCTTTCAGGGAACACTTGATGATTTGATGCTTCTTTCAAGGTATTTTAACTTTCACAAGATCTGAACTCCATCTTGTAGAAATTCTCACGCTTTTGTTCTGCCACGCACCTGGAAAGATTTGCTTTGCTGCAGGCACTTTTTTGATGCATCTCTACTGGAAGTACGTTTATGGCACACTTCTGAGGCAACTGGAATTTAAAATTTCATGGGAAGATTGGATTTTTTTATGGCCTATTATAAATACAGTGTGAAAGGGAGAAGGAGTAAACCTTTCAGCTGGGTGCTGGCTTTTCTTTTGGAGTAGCATAAAATAATATCTTAGGTAATTTGTCAAATATATTTGCTCTCCGTGAAGGGATATTAAGGCAACTGTAACCTCAGACTGCAGTGCAAGAGGGACATTAAATATTGTGCCTGGGCTTGAAAATAAAATCTAATGTCTGCACCAAGTGCCTTCAGCATCCTGCAGGAAGTGTTCTATCTCAGAGATTGTGTGTCTCACAGATGTTTACAGCAGCCTCTTTCCAAAGCTGTGAATCCTTCCATGACCTGTGTCACAGAGGCTGCTCATGTGTGCTGGAAGGTGTGAGCCACTCACAGAGGGAACAGGATTCATGAGCCATATCAGATTCAAATCTCAGCTTTTATCTGGAACAAACTTCAGTCAGTGGCCTTCACGCCTGACCTAAGGCTGGAGAAATTGCACAATTGCACAGTCCAGGACAACCAGGGGTGTAGAGGCCTCAGGGGAGAGAATCCCATGAAATCATTACTGCTTGAACAGCTGTAGGATCCTGTGTTTCTGCAAACATCTCCCAAGTGCCTGGCTAGATGTTGGAAGAGGTTTTATTGCTGCTGCACCTGTTGGATTTCCAGCTCTTCCCAAGTTGTTTTTATGTGGTGCCATTGCTGTGAAGGCCAGGTGTCAGCACATAACCTGTCACTGCTCTGCAGAAACGTTGTGACACTGACAGTTTTCAAGTTTTCATTACATATGGTGCCTCTTGCTCAAACAGTGTGGCTTGAATACTTAACTGTAGTTAGTGGAAACTGCTGTAAGTTCACATGATAGAAAAATCATTTCTGTCAGGGTTTTTTTTTTTCCCTTCAATGATTCTTCTCCACATTCCTAGAAGTGCTCAAGGCCAGGCTGGATGGGACTTGGAGCAACCTGATCGAGTGGAAGGAGTCACTGGTTGGAACTGGATGATCTTTTAGGTCCCTCCTTGCCCAAACCATTCCAGGATTGTGTGCTGATTCTCAGTATATTTCCAGTTGTGGTATATTAAGTACCACTGATTGTATCCAAGCAAAGGGCAATACAGGAGTTGCCACCTGTCTGCCTTTTGAGAAGGAAGATTTCTCCAAGTTCTTACTCCCTTTACTTGTATCAGTTGTCAAATCCAGGCTCTCCCGGAGGAGATGCTGAGCTTCAGCTGAATGACCAGCTCAGGTGTTTTGGAGATTTTTGTTTCATGGACACCAGGAGTATCCATTCTGCAGTGCTTGAAGAAAAGGATTGCCCCAGCAGTTTTTCCTTCCTGCCTCTGAGCAATCCCTGGGAGCAGAGCAGAGGAGTGGAAGTGAGCAGGATGAGTTATGTGAGTGCTCAAACAGCTCTGCAACAGCTCCAAGTTCAGTCTCTCTGCTGAAGTGCTTTTCTTATCCACTTTTAATAAGTCTTCTGCTTCACCGTGGAGATTTATGTGGAATAGGAAGAGTATACTGCCCACTGCATACAGCCAGGATATTTTAGGCATCAGCTGGAATAACCTGTTGGTTGTAGCCAAGCACTCCTCAGCTACAAGAAATATTCTGCCTCAGGAGATAAAACCCTCTTGTTTCTTTAAGGATTTTGTACATCCTTTTACTGTGTCTGAAAGCAATAACTTAGACTCCAGCAATCTGTGCCATACCTCAGGGCCGTTTTTATCAGAGATTAAAATGTTCTTTATGTGAAAGCAAAGTCAACCCTAACGAAGGTAACAAAATCTTCTTATTGGGAGGAAGGATAAAGAGTGCAATTTGTAAGGAAATGTTTTCTGATCCAGTTGACAATCTTCTATTTTCAAATTAAACACCTTGAGCTCATATACCTATTTTTATAACTTGAATTAAAGTTTTATATTGTATAATCCTGTGTACATTTCATTAAAAATAATTCCTTAAAAAACAAACTAAATGGAATGGGTTTTTTGTTTGTTTGTTTGATGGGATTGCTGTCTGCAGTGAGGTCTCTGACTGGGAGAAAGTGGATGTTAAGGACACTTTGAAAGCAAGGAGTGGTGCTCAACAGGCATTGTGTTACCAGTGCCCTTCTTGGGACATTAAAGACAAAAAGGCAAGTGTTTTGTCGTTGAGTTTCTCAGAAGTGCTAAACAGGCTACAGTTTGCCAGCAGCAGCAGCGTTTGAATGCTGTCACTCAGGGAGGTGTAAGGAAAAACAGATTCCCTGCCAGCCCTCAGGAGCCTAAACTCAGTCCCAGTGCGCTTGGGAGACAGGCTGCCTGTGGGTAGGCTCCCTTCTCTTTTCCTCTGCTAGCCAGGCTGTGATAAGGATGTTATATTTGGTTTATAATTAATTAAAAGCCCGGCTTCTGGTTTCATCTAAGCTTGATCAGGCTTTTAGAGGACGTGCTCAGGACAAATTGACAGAGGCTTGGGTGCTCTGTGGAGTGTCAGCCTGCACTTAAAGCTGTGAATGAGTAAGACAAATAACTTAATTGCCCATTTTATCAAATCCTTTAGGATGCTCTGCAAGAGTATCTGCCTGTGAGGAATTACTCAAACCTCTTTCCTTTTGGTCTCGTGAGAGTAATCTTTCCTCACAGCCTTGAGAAAACAGCACATCAAAACATGTGGAGAGTTAAAAGGGCCATCTCAGGAGAATTCTCATCTTGGAGGGTTGTTTTTCCATGTCACTTCTCAGTCCTTTTCAGCACTGGCTTGCCATTGCCCATGATTTTTGAAAATCTCAATTATAATCACATCCTGAGGTGGTTTTCTTCTTTTTTTAAATTGCATTATTTTCATTACTGAGTTAAAAGAAGTTTTCTAGTCCATTAATTAACAGTCCTCTTACACAAATTGGTTGTTGTGAACATCTCAAATACAATGCTTTGGTTTCCTTTTCTCCATTCTCCACACTTAGGCAGCTGCATTTCCTCCAGCCTTTGTTTCATTCCTAAAATAATTGTCTCTTTTCTGAAATCTAATTGCTTCATTTAATTGTTTAATGCAGAAAGCTTAATAACACAGACTGTGTCTCCAAGCTCTCTCTGGCACTCAGCACGTTCTTAATTCAGGCTTTTTGGCTGAGTATTTTTCAATTCAAATTTATTTCTAATCACTGCCTTGTGGCCTTCTTCTTCTGCATGAATCACCTATATCCTTAAAATGTGTTCCAGCACAAATATTTTTCTAGGTTGTCTTCCCTCTGATTTATTGCTTTTCTCTGCCAGTGCTTTGGTGCTCTGGTGGAATTGAGAGGAATTAGCTCACTCTTTCAACCATAAAAAATAGGAAGGGTGAGGGTGAGCTGAGGGGTAGGGGAAGAAGGAATCGTGAGTAGAGGGTTCAGGAGCTTTTGGAGCATCTGTGTTTCAGTAAAAACTGTACCAGCTGAGGATTGCTTCACAGGAACAGGGTGTGTTGCAATGTGTACTGGGAACTAGGTTCAGGGAGAGAGGGAAGCAGGGCTTTCCTCAGCTGCTGGGAAAGGCAGAGTCATGCAGGTCTCTGCGTGGGAATCTGCGTGGAACCAACTCTTAATCATTAAATAGTCCCGTCCACAGAACAGTTCCTGCTCCTGCCTCATTCCTGAGAGCATTACACATGCCTCTCTTAAAGCAGGCTGAAGTGAAAGCAACAGGCTTGTTCTTGTGAAACATGATGTAATAGACACCATTAAAATCCCTGGAGCTGGCCATCCTGGTTGAGTTTGAATTCGGTAATTTCTCTGATTTAATGGGTTTGGGAAGCTGAAAGCCTTTTCCAAGTGCTCTGTGTGTACAGTTCCTGCCTGGATGGCAGCTGAGCTCTCCCTTCCTTTGGTTTCTTGTGCTGTGTTGGGGCAGGGCACAGAACTCCCAGCAGCTCTCACAGTGAGCAGCTCTGGTAGCAAAGTGAAGGGGTTCTCATGTGTTCTCTGCTCTATAAAAAATAACAGCTCCAAGGGAGGTCTTGAGGCATCTCCAGGACAGTGTAATAAAAAAGCGCCTTTGCTAAGGAAAGCAGCTTAACATCAACTTTGTATCTCTGCTGAATGCTTCCAAAAGCTGTCAGACTGGTACTTTTTATTTAGTACATAATGTTCAAGCCTTCAGAGCAGGCACAGGTGCTGTGTGAAGTTACACAGAACTAAAACTGGACCATTGTCATGGGAGATGTAAGAAACATCCAACTGGGACTTCCTGTGGGAAGTATTTTATTTACAGGTGAGCCTGGCTTTGGAGAACTTCTACAGAAAGCACTCATCCTGCCATTAAAAATGCTCACAATTTTTAAAATGTTTTCTTCTCCATTTCTTAATTCTGCTAATCCTATTGATTGCAGCAGGAGTATTAACTTAAAAAATTATTTGCAGAATTTAATCTGAGCAGTTCTTACTGTGGTCCAACTTCTAAGAGGGTTGTAGCAGCTATTCTGCAAGCGTACACACCACCTGTGGCAAAAGGGATTAAACTTCACAAAGTTTAAATTTCTGTACAAAAGCTGGTGATTTTTGTATGCAAACCTGGTACTAGATTTTATAGACAGTGAGCATATAAAGTGTGAGAACGGTTTGACATAAAAATGAAACTATAAAACCATTCTTGCCATTAATGTCTGTCTGTATGTGAACAATTGCGCTAAATCTTATCTTTGTTTCCCTCCCAGTCGTCTCCCGAGAGGTGCTTTCTGTCACTCCCAGGCATAATGCCAAATTTTGAGCAGAAATTGCCGAGAAAATGCGAATTAAAAGGGTGCAGCACTGGCAGGTCTGTGCCTCACATCCCACATTGTTTAATTTATGTTCTGCTCAGTGTAAGCAGAATTTATTCACAGCTTCTTGGCTGTGAAGTCCCTAACGTGGGAAAGCCGGGATAGCCTGAATTCCCCCCAAAGCCAGGGTTGCCATGGCAATCCGAGTGCACGGCAGTCCACGGGGCATGTGGCTGCAGCACGCTGCCTCCCGGCCGTCCCAGCCAGCCACACAGTCCTGGGAAGCTCTCACTGATTCTGGGATTTGCTGCACCCTCCACTCTGACCATGTCAGGAACCCAAAATCCGAGGGCAGGAATGGAAATGAAGCTTCTTGGCGAATTCCCTCAGTCCCACTTCTCCCTGGAACAAGACATGTGAGAGAGCAGGGCTAAATATTAAGAAATTTATGGGGGTTTTGTCCTCAGCACCACTTTAGCACACTGTGCTTCCATTTCTGTTTCCAGCTGGAATGGCAAAGCTCCAGCTTGTGCGTGTAGCTGCATGTTTGTGCATGAAGCAGCTAATATATATGCAGATGAATTAAAACTAATTAGAGCTAAAGCCAGCAAAGTGCACATTTCTAGCTAACGGCTGCGTGCACCTCTGTTACATGCCACCTGATTAAGTTATTCACTGTGGACCTGCTCATGCAATTTTCTGTAGACCATATTCTGCTTTTTACCAAAAAAAAAAAAAAAAAAAAAAAAAAAAATTTAAAAAAAACACCCCAATTTCACGTGAAAAAACTTAGGTCTGAATATTGAAATTAGAATGTCAAATTCCACATCTGGCCTGTGAATTTTCAGGGCTATTAAATGTTGCACTGTCTCTTGGAGGGCTGTGTTTGTAAGGCACTTCACTTCATGCAGTATTTTTCCCCCCTAATTCCTGAAATTTCATGGTTAAAGGTCTCCAGCCCTGACTGAAGTTTTCCTCACGTGACTCAGTGGCTGAGGAAGAATTTAAAGCCCCTTATTCTGATGTTAGAGCTGTGTAGGCACACAGTTTGTGGTGATTGGGAACGGGGCTGCTGCCGAGCCTCATCCCTGATGGGCTACAACTGTGTAGGACAGGTGAACAGTATTGAAGGCAATGAAACACAGAGTGCTGAGGTGTGCTGATAGTCACCAAAGGGTAGAGAGGGCACACAGGTGTAATGCATGTAAGATAAATGGTATAAAAGGTTGCACTGGAAAGAAATAAAGTGCTGATGCTTGAAGCCTTCTTTGGTGTCAGTCATTCCAGTCAGACCTGAGCAAGAGGCCCCCCCACACACACTCTGGACTTTAATTGTAAGAGTAATTCTCTAGATGGGACCCTTTTTTTCCCCACCCTGCATCCAGTAAATAAATATGCTGGGGAATGAAGGTGTTTAGCCAAGGTTCTGAATAATCCCTGAGCTCTTCAGCATATCATGGAACTGATGCCTGTGCTCCCTCCAGCCACTGGGGGTAACTAAAAGCAGCTGGAGCATGGCATAAAGGTACCCTGATGATGATTTTCTCCCTAGGAATATCTCCTCCTTTCACACAATTTGCCTTAAAGTGGGAATCCTGATCAGAGAGGGAAATCCTCAACTCCAGAAATTCCTGATTCTTCTGTAATCACTTCCACTGGATAAGATGCTGAGCAGTGTGAAAGGACCAGATCATTTTGCAGTTTGAAAGCCAAAGGCAGATTTGACTCCTGTGAATTAAGGTTTACAGAGGTGTCTAGACCAACAGTCTCAGAGAAGATGCCATCACACAGCTACTTAACTGAATTTAATATCAACCAACCCCTTTGAAAATCCCAAATTTGCTTCACACATGCTTGTCCATTTCCTAGGTTAGTATTTTCACTGGTTTGTTACTATTGGGTTTGATGGAATTTAGGTTGAACTGACTTTTTTTGAAAGTGATTTCTTTACTAATGGGTGATTCAAATAGCTTTGAGCCAGGTCTTCTGCCTGAAAGGGCCTCACCAGTGAGTCTGATGATTGTTCCTCGGGTCTGACTTGTGGGAAGCTCAATTCGTTTTGTGAGGGCTGAGAAGTTCCCACAGGCTAAGTCAGAGGAATTAGAGAAGGAATTATAGAGAAATCAGATCCCAGTTTCTTTTATTTAAAGGATACCTGGAATGCCCCATAGGCTTGTCCCATTTTCTCCTTTAAAAGGTTACTTTCATCCCTTATCTCCTTCCCACAAACTCATCCCCCAACTCATCATTAAATGCTGAATAATTCCAATGCGCAGGCCTGAGGGAGGACAAACACTCATTTTCCTGGTGGTTTGAAGAGGACTCTGACAGTTCTTGAATCACCCCTGGTTATTCACACAGCCTGTTCCAGTGGTTTTTAATGCATTCAAATAGGCTACAACACCCTCAGCTAGGGAAAAATGGGCACGGATGGAATTGCCACGGTACCTGTAATCAGGTCAGGGAGTACCCTGGTTTTGCAACCTTATCATGTCAGATGTCACAGCAGCAGTGGCAGCTTCCTGGTTTGGTTATTGTTATTTTTTTTCTCATGCAAAGAGGAGGAACGGGGGAGCTGCAGGCCACAGGGAGCTGCCAGCTTCTCTCGGCCGTGTATTTTGGTACTACAAAGGTGGCATTATTAAAGGCTGACAAAAAAGCCTCTAAATCGTGCAACCAAAGTGAACCCTAGGAGCTGAAAAACCCTTCCTTTGTGCACTCGGAAACCTTGCTATGACCTAGCTGGTGTCTGGATACAGAGGCTTTTCTGCAGCGTTTCGGCTGTAACTGAGACATGCTATCTCCATGAGCACTGAAAACTGGGAGTCAGGAACCATCCCCATTGCTGTTACTAAACATTCTGACCTTGACATGATAAAACAACCCAATCCAGCAAAGCATTGCTGGATTTGACAGATAAAAGTTTAAATTATCAGTGTTTTAGCTGGCATAAACATTGATGATTCTGTTTACAGCAAAAATCTGGTACTGCAGAACTTTTTGTTGTATCACTTATGCCTGAATATTTCTTCATTTGCAAAATATCCATGGGCATGTGGCAGGTAAATGCTGAATATTCATGCAAGGAACCTCACTGTTTGTACATGGCTTAAAGATATATTAAAATCAAACTGGTGCCATGTTATTTTGGTGAAAGGAAACTGCACATTTAATTACAGGAGAGAAAGAAAGTATTGGACATTAAAATTACGTGTCTCCCAAATCCTGATATGCTTGTGTGTGTGTTATGTATCCATATATCTGTGTGTGTACAGTGTGTGTTTCCATATGCACACACCCCATTCAGTAAAGTTATTTGATATAATCTGGAAAACAAGATTTTCCTGACAGGGCTATTTCTCAATACTCCTTCTCCAACTTCTGTCTGTCCATTATATGCTCTATACTGGGTCTGTAAGGAAATCCCTATGGCAATCTCCAAGAGCAGCCTAATTCTGTTAGAACCAAAGTACTGATATTTCTGGGCCAACTCATTAATAATAAGTACAAATTCAGAGCCAGCTGCTGCATCTCCAGGATCAGCCACAGCAGGAATTATTTTGAGCCATTGTTTTATTCTCACGCGTTTAAATGCAACAATTGGCTTAATTCCTAGTGTACACTAGAGCAGTTTCTGTGATTTTCAGCATTTTCCTTCAGTCTAGTGTTTTGGGTCAATACAAAACCCGTGATGCTGAAATTAACCTTCTGTTCTCTTCCCTTCTTCTGCTTTTGCAGGCAGCAACTGGAGACACCAAGGAAATTATCTAACAGAAAAAATTTAGAAACTATAAGTAAAAGGAAGAGTCCTTCTCTCACTCTGCTTGTGCTTTTCCAGTCCCCTAAATGATTCCAGCACCAGACAGGTGAGTGCCTGCCACTTCAGCCTTTGGTTTCCCAGGCAAAAAGTACAAAGAGCAAGTTAGTGCCAAGTTCCTCGATGGCTTTTGTGGGGAGGGCAGCACTTCACCAGACTGAAAGTGCCAGATTAATCTCACCTTGGCTAGACTTAGTATTTCCCATTTGTGCATAAAGAAATGCTAATGATTCCTGGAAGTTTTAGGCATTGTTATTTAAAGCTGTTTGAGATACAAAGGGAAGGTATTGTTTGCATTTGGGGGAGGACCTGACCTTTGTTTGGAGTGCTGGATGATTGATTGTAGCAGGAAAGGAAAAGGTGAGGAGTGTTCCTGTAGCTCTTTGTGCAAAAGCTTATGTGTGTTGTGGGAGCTTAACTCGCAGGCCTAAGCTAGAACCAGCTCATCAGTCAATAGTTCTGTTGACTCTTTTAGATGTGGATTGCAATGCAAACAGATGGTGTGGTCAAAGGGTCTTTAATATGAACTGTGTTCAGGAGAACAGGGAATTTAGCTTCGAAATAAATCAGTTTCCCTGCTTGTTGCAGCACAGATGAACAATGCCAGGGCTGCTGGTTTCTTCTGAGTTATTCCCTTTTATGTCTTGCATGTGTTATTCTCACTTCCTTTAAGGATTAATGTAAGACAATGGCAAAGTTTGTTCAGCTGTTGTTCACCTTCCTAGAAATGATGATTCCTAACCAAGAACAGGGAGAGGACAACCTTTCATACCTTTTTCTCTTTAGTTTTTTTTCCAAGTTACACACCATGCCACCTTACCTTCAGCAGCTAGATAGCAAATGACTTTTTATTTAGTAACAGCCGGCCTTAATTAATTGTGATTCGACAAAAGCTGTGCAAAGGAACAAGGCATTCAGGCAAACAGAAAAAGGGGAAAGGGACACTTGAATGACTAAGAGTGTTATCTGGAACAAGGCAGGGACAAACCTTTTGTTGGTAGCTGAGTCAAGAGACGACATGTGGAGTCCTCAATGGCAGCTGAGGACACACTGGATGAAACCTCAGGTGCAGATAAAGACATTCCTGTAAGGGGCCTGAACTCGGAGTGACCCACGGGATGGGCTGAGCAGCACAAGCTGCACACACAAAGCCTGACTCCATCTGGAGGAGGCAGCATGAGTTGACCATAAATTTTACAGAGGAGATTTCTGTGTAGAGGAAAGGTAAATTGGGCCAGATTAGTAACAGACACTCTGCCAGCCAAGAAGGGATGCAAGACTTCACTGTGCTTTTATTCATTATTAGAATAACAGATGGTTCCATAAGGACTTAAGAATCCTTAAAATATTAATCTCAAAACTAGGATATCACGGTAACACTAAAATTAAAATTTCAGACAGGAATCCTAAAACTGCCTTACTTTAGGGCACTGTGAGTCCAGCTCACAACAGTCCCACTGTTGTCCTGTAGGGGATAGCCCATATGAGCAAAGCAGTGCAAAGGCAGCTCCAGCTCCTTTGCATTAGAGAGGATCCTGCCTTCTCCATGAGGATCTCCTCTCCACAGCGTGTCTCACCCAGGCCGTGTGCTGTGTGCTCTGGGTTTATGGATTTGCAGGGAATTTGCTCCAAGTTATGGTGTTTTCCTCAAAAGCCAAGGATGAGACCACTCACAATACAAGGATGATACTGGGTAAGGACAGGCCAATATAGAAGCAAGTGGGTAAGGAATTTACTTAAAAAGAAGCCTTTTTTTTCTATATTTCCATTATTTTTCTTGATACTTACTTCAAGTTGACTTGAGCACTGTTCCCAAAGGTCCTGGGTTTTTTACCTCTGGCAAATGTAGAGCTGCTTTTTTCTGAAATATTGTCTTTTTTCCCTGAAGGTTTTCTTCTGACTCTGATTGCTTTTAAATGTCACTCTGCTGCTTGAGGCTGCTGGTAGGTGGTCTGAGCTGAATGGTTACCATTAGCTGGCTTATACCTATACTCATTTTCCGTGTCAGATCCTGACCTAGTAACCTTCTTCTCCAAATGCCAAAGGTGAGATTTAGTCTGAAATGACCTGGTTGTCTAGGCAGAATTGCTACCAGTCACAACAGGAAATAATATTGGGAACTGAACTTTGACAGCACTTTAATACACCATATGTATTGGCAGACAGTTACATTGCCTTAGGTTCACCTTGAAACTGGAGATGGTTTTTTGCCAAACACACTGTTGCCATTGCAAGTATCCATAGTTTTTATATTTTTTTTTTATCTGTTGCAGATTGTTTTATGACTTCATTTCAAGGCCATCTTGGTTTTTAGTCACCATCTCAGCCAATTCATTTTAGCAAATTAATATTCCTAGTGAATACCGAGAAGACAGTGGGGAGTTCTAAAATGGTGAAAATAAACATTTTAACTCATGCATAAACTGGTGATTCACTGAAAGTGTTATTTACATTTTCATTTGCCTGTAAGCTGAAGCTGGTTGCACAGAAACATCCTTCAGCCTTGTCACACACATGATTTGGGACTAATAACCTTCCCAACATTATTATCTTCAGACACACAAGTTAATGCATCAATTCAGTGTGCATCTGAATAATGAAGGTGGTGATTGCTGCAAACAATTTCATGCAGGCAATGTGCATGTAATGAAAGGTATGTTATCACTTGAAATCTAGTCAGGTAAGGATTTAAAATAGGCTTAAGTGCTATTTGAGGTCTCTTTATTTTTAAAATGCTTTTATCTATTTTATTACAGTATGAAGGATTAATAGTAGAGGACACTAAGTACATAGAAATCGTGGTCCACTTTGCTTAATGCCTACTCCAAAGCTACTTGAAACAGTAGGAGCCTTTGCATAGCAGACAAAGCAGAAAAAAAAATCCTGTTTTTTTCCTTCAAACACTGATTTACAGGAACAGAAGTGTTACTTCACATGCAAATCCTTTTTGTTTTCCTCTAGTTGAACTATTTATAAAGTTTATCAAATGTATTATTATTAAAACAATGCAATCTTTTTATTTTTCTCTTCTCAAAACATTCTAAAAGCTGAAGCCTCAGTATTGAAGTGATCCGGGTAGAACCCAATTGTTCTCTTGAGAAGAGGTGAAAGGCTCAGTGTTTGTAGACTTCACTCTGGGATCAATCTGTCTGTATATAGGGGGATTGTAATAAAACTAATATCATTCTTTGCTCTTGGAATGAAGACAGGCTGAGGGAGTTGGGACTGCTCATCCTGGAGAAGTAAAGGCTCTTGGGAGACCTTAGAGCCCCTTGCAGTACCTAAAAAGGCTACAAGGGAGATTGAGAGAGACTTTGGGCAAGGGCGTGGAGGGACAAGGAGGAATGGCCTTAAGCTGGAGGAGGGTGGATTTAGATTAGATATAAGATATATTATAACCAAGACAATTAGATATAAGAAATAAATTCTTTGCTGAGAGGGTGATAAGGCACTGGCATGGGTTGCCCAGAGAGGTTATGGACTCCCCATCCCTGGAGATCTTCAAGACCAGGCTGGACGGGGCTTGGAGCAGCCTGGAATAGTGGAAGGTGTCCCTGCCCATGGCAAGGAGTGGAACTGGATTGTCTCTAAGGTCCCTTCTGACCCAAACCATTCTGTGTTTCTATGACTCTCTACCCCAAGAGGCTGCCATGGCTCTGAAGCTCTAGGCTCCAGTCTTGCAAATACAGTAATTGAATTGCAGACCAGTTAAAATTACCGAGACAGACAAACCGTGGGCTGCTAAATCCGCAGCAATGAAGCCAGGAGCAGCCCTGCTCATTTCCGTGGACAATCACATCCATTTCCCTTGCTTTCCTACAGCAACAAGCTGTGCTTATCCCACGTATATCCAGCACCCAGATTCATCTCACGCTGCTTTAGACATCCGAGCACAGCTCCCACGGCAAGAGTCCGACTGCCCTGGGCTCCCTCTGGAGCCAATGGGAACAGACAGGCACCTGGAGCAGGTGATTCATGGACCACACCAAAGGTGTGAATCACTCCTCCCATGGAGTGGCTCTCTCGCTCCACTGGTTACAGAGGCAGCCCAGGGTAAATGGGTTCATGCTGTAGGTGGTCAGCCAGGTGGAATGTATCCAGACCTGCTCTGGTTACGCAGGAACTGCATTATCACAGCTGGTTCTGAATCCGTCAGTTTCTTCTTCCAATATTATTCACGGCCACGTCACATGAATATGGCCTTTCCGAAAAATATTATCTTTTTAAAAATGCTTAACTAAATAATGTGCAACTCAGTTGCCCTGAACTTGCAACTGAATGCACTTTTAGCTTGATACCTTTCATTATAGCTATAAACTATATGAAGACATGCTGAAATCAGTCTACACTGAGGGAATGTACTATGTTTGAATTGGATATTAGGGGTGTATTTCATTTCTGATTGAAATAAATGATACTTGGCTTTAGAAATTCTTTCTAGCTCAAGGGGATTTCTGCCGCTGTAAATCCATACAAAAAAAGACAGCAGGTGCAATAATTCTGAACTGCAAATTGCACAACTGAAGCTGAAACTAAGCCGAAAGCCTTTTCGAGTCCAGCAGGTTTGTACTTGAGTAAGAATATGTGGTTTTGGTTGCAGGAGTAACAGCTAAATTTGAAAAACATTTATGGTCTTGACATAGGTATGATTCCCACTAAAATAAATTGTGTAAGTTCATCTGGTCTTTTAGGAATCCTCTCCGCGTTTCCAGTTGCTTTGTAGAGACTTTTCTTCCTAAGTCCAGGTCAAAAACCCTCTGCAGTTTCAGAGCAGCCAATCCCCATTTGATTTACACCTGCCTGAATCTGGCCTAGACCCACGAAGACCCAGATTTTATAAATAAAATGTCGATGTGAAGGACTGTGTCGGGGTTTTTAGAAGTCGTGGCTTCCCTTGCCCAAGGGCTGACACATTTACTGGTGCACTTATCTTTATACATGGGCACAACCATTAATTACCTCTGTCCTCTTCTCCACAGGCCACCTTCCAGCCTCTTCCCCCTCACTCTTTCTCCCTCAGGCAAAGCATCTCCTCTGTCCGGCCACCTCTGGAGACATTTTTTTATGGCAACAGAATGGTCCAGGTCACGTCTATCTACTGACAAAAGGATAATCAGTGCTGCTGGCAAAAATCCTGTTCTTGCATCTATTCATTTCGGTACGAAATGCCTGAAATGTGTTCAAAATGCACTTTGCTGCTAAGTCATTAAGTCATCTGTAAAGGACAAGGAGTAAATAAGGTACCATTAGCTCGACTCGGGAGGGGGAAAAAATACTGCGTAGGCGATGTTGGACTATTTTCAGCAGAGGTTTTGTGCTAGCGTGGGGTGGCTCTGAGGCTCACAAAGCAAATTTGGGCACAAACGAAGCGTGAAGCCCTGAGCGGGCAGAGAAGGCGGCGGGAGAGGCGAGCAGGGGAGCCGCGCTGGGCAGCCCGGCCCGGGGGCAGCAGGTGTTTGTTCTCAGAGCCCACGGGCACGGCAGCTCCGGCCCGACCCCACTGCTCACCCCCAGCACTGGCTGGCAGGAAGAGCTGCCTGCTTTGCTGAGCTTGGATAAACATTAGGATCTAATTTATCATGTGACAGGAAAGGAAACTTCCCCCCCCCTCCATTCTTGCCTGCTTTTAACAGCCTTTGTTTGAATTTCAGCGTGCGGTTTTTGAGGTGCAAAGAGTGGAGAGAGGTTTAACCTGGGTCTCAGGACTGATTACTTTGCTGTCAGCTGATGTATGTGGTGCTCTTTCCAGACACATCCACAAGTGTTACATCTCACTAAATGACACGGACAGGGAGCCAGACCTCTCGCTGAACTTACAAAAGAGACATCACACTCATTTAATTAAAAAGATCTGAGCTGCTGGTGCTCTTCATGTCGGATGGTATATCCTGGGTTACATGCCCAGGAGGAAGAAAAAGAAGGAAACTGTTTTCCTTGTACTACAAAGTAAATACGACTGGGAAATATTTTGTTATTTGCAGAGCCTGGGAGTTCTGACTATATCATTCCAGGTGTACTTTGTGCAGCGCAGAGTGTTGTGCAAAGATCTGGTTATTCACTTTTTTCCTCTAGAATTTCAAGTCCTGGCCTTCCCTGCTGGTCTGGTCCAAGCTTTGGTGGGCTGCACATGGGAGTAGCAATTGGCTTTAAAGTCAAGCCTTTAAAATATTTTTGGGGCACCTCAGAAACTCTGCTGTATCCAGAGTCTGGGCTCTGAGAGGCATTCACAGAGCGTGGTGCCTAAGGAAGGTATTTGCAGTATGCCACGTGGGAGGCATATTCCTTAGCTAGGATATTCTGGATGTAGGTTTCCTCCTGGACTAAGCCATCCTTTTGGGCATGAATAAATACCTGGCTCATAACAGTGCCTCCTTCTCATATAGCAGACACTTATATGCTCTGGGAACTCTTCTCCCACCTGAGGCTGAAACCCATTTCTCAAGAAAGTGCCTAACCACTGGCATTTCCACCCTCCTGTGAAACTTGTGTACAGAGTGATTTGAAGGTGACAGACATGAAGTGACAGCTCCTTGAGGCTGAGGAGGGTCTGCAGCTAAAACCTCCTGCCTCTTAGATGGGAAATCCAACCACAGATGTGAGGAGCTGAGCAAGCTGCATGTGACTGTCTGTGCCTTATGAACAAACTGGGTGAAGTGAAAATTAATGTACAGAGTTCATCCATATTTATTCTCAATTCAGGATTGCGTGGTAGGTTCTTTGCTTTCATAACGAGGCCGGATTATAGCATGGTACAAATCTTCATTTTTTGGTTTTAACCACTTAAGGACAAAACAAAACTTAGTTTTAAAAGAGAAACACACGTTCCAGGGCATCCCAGGCTAAGAGAAAATGTTATTCTGTGTTTTAGGAGCTACATGAATACCAAGGTTCACTTATTAATTTATTCCACATGACCTGGCTCTGAGATCAGTTAATCTGGCTGGATAAATTGCAGTGTCCAGTTTGAGAGAGATTATCAACTCTGTGCACGTTAGTCTTCAACCTTTTGCCCTTTCATCCAAAAGGTTTCCATTTGGACTCACATATTAAACACAAATCAAATCAGCCAAATCAGTCTTTCTACCAACATTATTAATTCTCATTTTTTATGTGTGATGAGTTGAAGTGGAATGGTGTTTGTTCACACAGCCATAAATTATGCTTTATTTTCCAGCTTTGTTTTGTTTTTGCTGGAACAGGTTATTTTGAAGATGGTGCCCTGGCAGCTGCTTAGCCTGAAGTCTTCTTCATCCACTGAAAATTTGGATCAAAGCTTATAAATAAAAGCATTAACCTATGTACAGATTAATTCATAACAATTCATTTTAGATTTTTTTTTTGCTACTCTTCCTACATTGAAAAGTCAGACCTCAGTTATTCAGATATCCAGCATTAAATCTGTGCTGATCAATATTTGGCAAACTCGTGATTTGAATGTGCCTCATCATATTTGGCTTTTTCCTCAAAGTTCCAGCTCCCAGAGTCATGGGATTACATTAGAAACTTCAGAAGGAAAAAAAAAAAGTAACCTAGACTTCATGGCTGTACAGGGAAAGCTTAAAAAATGTGACTTGAATTCACTCTAAAGGCTCAGATACCAAACAGAAAGAGCACAAAGTAGTAAATTTATAAAGAATTTTGTACGTGAGGAAAGGAAGATTGACTCATTAGTGATCCTTTCTATCCAGTGCTAGATGTCGAGATGTTGTGTTTACAAATTAATCCACGTAATCCAGCCACAAATCTGCAAAACCTTCTGTGCAGGGACTGCCACTTTTTGGCATGACTTGCCTCTCTCTGCCTAACTCTAACTTGATGCCTTTTAGAGTTTTCCACTGTAAAAGCAACAATAGGGTCCAAAATGCAAATACTTTACTCAGGGTGGTAACACAAATGTGAAGAGAGGATAGAGTTTCCTAAGCTTTGCCTACAGACTTCGACTTTCAACTCATGGGCGCAGTGAAGGCTTCAGGCAGAGCGTAAAAGCTACAGAAACGCAAGTGGAAAAACATTTCTATGGTGTTTTGGAAAAATAATAGTCAATGTAGCCAAACCCAGTTTCCTGTGGAGAACAGGCTATGTCAGTGAAGTCGCCCCTCGCTGTGCTGGGGACCTGGCAGCTCTGCTCCTCAGGATCACAGAATGGATTAGGTTGGAAAAGACCTCTGGGGGCATTGAGTCCCATCTATGACTGAACACAGTGTCAACCAGGTCATGGCAGTGAGTGCCACGTCCAGTCTTTCCTTAGGCACCTCCAGGGATGGTGACTCCAGCACCTGCCTGGGCAGCTCATTCCAATATCTGATCACCTCCTTTCTATGAAGAAATTCTTCCTGTGTCCATCCTAGACATCCCTTGGCAGCTCAAGACCATGTCCTCTTGTCTTGTCATTTGTTGTCTGGGAGAAGAGACCAACTTGGCCACAACCTCCTCTCATGGAGTTCTATAGACTGAAAACATCCTTGTTTTTGTTCAGGCTGAGCCCTCAGCTCCCTCAGCCTCTCCTGGTGCTTCAGACCCTTCCCCAGCTCCATTCCCTCCTCTGGACTGGCTCCAGCCCCTCAGTGGCCTTTCGAATTGAGGTGCCCAGAGCAGGTCACAGCCTCTGGGCTCGCCGAGGCGCTGGGGGCGGGCTGGGGCAGCCGGGGCCGGGCGAGGCGCTGCCATCCCGCGCCCGGCCGGGCCCTGCCGCCACACGCAGGCCCCAGCACGGGCTGCGGGACCACTCCAGCCCTGCCCTATTCCCAGTCCTCAGCGAGCACGCCTCCCGCCCCGGGGCTCCGCTGCGGCTTTCCCGTCCTTTCCTTCGGGGCGGGCAGCGTGGGCGGCGGTATCGCTCACAGGGCAGCCAGCGCCGAGCGGGTCTCGAACCCGGGGCCCCGGCGGCGAGGAGCGGGGCAGGAGCGGCCGCGCCGCCCCGCGCGGTGCATTGTGGGACCGCACTGATTTATGCGGGGCCGCGGAGCGCGCCGGGAGCGGCGGGAGGAGGCGGCGGCGAGCGGGGCCGGGAGCGGCGGGGCCGCGGCGGCGATCGCGGCTCTCCGGGCGCGCAGCGCTTCTGCCGCCCCCTGAGGCCGTGGCGGCACCGCCGGGCGGCCGGCACCACCCACCCGGCCTCAGCCGACCCCGCGCCGGCCACCACGGACGTGGAGGCGGCGGCGGCGGGCGGAGCCGGGCCCGGCCCGAGGGGACCGTCCCGGCGCGGCGGAGCCCCCGCCGCTCGGTAGGGGCCGGAGCGAGGGCGGGCTCGCTCCGCAGGGGCTGCGCGGGGCCCGGGCCGGCAGCGCTCCCGGGGCCGCTGGGGCCTTCGCGGGGAGCGAGCGAGGCGAGGAGGGAGGCCCGGCCCGGTGCTCCCCGAGAACGGGCGGGGGGAGCGGGAGAGCCCCGCGTCCTCCGCCCGCAGCTTTGTTAGCCGGGCCCTCGGCGGGGAAGGGCAGCGGCGGGACCGGGCCGGTGCCTCCGGAGCTGCCGGGTCCTTTCTTTCCCCGCTCTCGGTTGCGGAGCATCGTGTGCGGGAGTAGTGCGGAGGAAACAACAGGTCTCGCTCCCTGCTCGCCTTCCAAAGCGACGCCAGCGCCTTGCTCTTGGGATTATAAATGTTTGAACTAAGACCCAGGGAACTGGAAGGAGAGCTTCCCGTTGGAATTAATAGAAGAGAAAAGAAGGGAGGCTTTTCCAAATCCTCTACAAGAAAGCTCGTGCTGTTTTCCCCTGCTGTCCGTACTCTGTTTAATAATGCGATTGTAACCTGAGTGGAATTTATGAGCGATGGACTGTTGAAGCTTGTTGCACCTCTGCATCGGGCTAGTTTTGTTTTTTTTTTTCGTCAGCACATGATTCCTCCATCCCAGCTGTTGCAGGACCTATGGGCCAGTAATAGAGGGATGGGAAGCTGAGACAGTTTATTTTCACATTCTTCTGTACCGGGGACTTGGCGAGTTAGCTGAAGCTGCTGCTTTTTACTGGATCTGCTCTTTCCTCGGCGGGTTTATTTTATTTTTTTTTTCCATGTGTTTCGATTAAACGTTCATTGGACTGGAGCTGGATGGGTGCTTTGCAATCCCAAAGGTTTTGGGGGACAACAGAAAACTGCTAAAACAGAGAAGAAGTGGTGCTGCAGGAAACCTGGGGCCTGTTTACCAAGCCTTTTCGTTTTATTGAGCAAGGTAAATAACGTAGTGGTGAAAATTCAGGGCTTATCGTAATCACGCATGAAAATGTTACAAATCACTTCAGAGTGTTCCAAGTCTTTCAAGGGATTGAGAGGACCCACAGTAAGACTCAGAATGAATTGTTCTTTTAAAATTTTCCGATGTGAGTGTGAGATTTGAGGCTGAGAACAAAGTTTGTGGTACCTGAGAGGGTGGGGGAGCTACTTTTCCTGATTTTTCCCTTAAGTTCTTGTAGGTTTGTGCTTTTGAGAGAGGTTGCCTGAGGAACCTTCTTGGTGGTTCAGTGTGCAGGAATTACACGAGTGGGTTTTTTCCATGCTTTTGAAAACCTTGATGCCTTAGCTCTGGTAGGGATCTCTTAGGGTTTCTCAAAGGTGCTCCCAGTTTACAGTGTGCTCAATTCCAGTAGTGCAGTGCTCCCATTTGCATTGTTAACTGCATTCATCCTCTGCCCTTAATTATTTTTGCTTACCTTTATTTTTGCTGTCCGCATTGACAGCTGCTCCTACTTCATAATGAATTTTTTGCTTTTTATCTTCCTTTACATGTTTTTATCTCCCGGATTGGACTGTTTGGATTTGCCACTCATTTACCATACATCACTTTCACCACCATAAACCTTCTACAGCCAACACAAGCTCAAAGTACTGTTGTAGATAGAATCTTTGTACATTTGAAGCAGTGGAAGAAGCAGATAATGATTCCCAAAATGTGCAGTGTAATCAGTTAGTGGGTGAAGTGTGTAATTTTTGGTGTCAGGCTGCATGCCTTATCTTTGGGGTTTGTTTTTTTTTTTAAGATCTCGGCAGCAGTTTACTCCTCACAAAAACATAAACCCATTAAAATGAGGTCACAGTTTGAGACGTAGCTGCAAAAATCTGGTTTTGCAAGAAATCACGAGATTCTCATTATGAAGCCAAGCCTTGATTAAGTTGGCTGTGTACCTTTTCCCTGCTCTTAATGAAATAGTGGCAAACACCAAGGTGCTGGCAACCTTCGCTGATGCTGTCGTGGGGAGAGCTAAGTGGGTATTATGGGCAGCACTCAGAGTTCCTGTTTAGATTTGTTTGACCGAAATTTCTGGCCTTTGTCGTGTCTGCTTTTGTTTCAAGATGATGTGTGAGGTGATGCCAACCATCAGTGAGGCCGAGATTCCCGCCGGGGGAAATGGAGGCCACGGTTCAGGTTCCCCGTTGCAGTCAGATGCTGATTCCCACTTTGAGCAGTTGATGGTGTCCATGCTGGAAGAACGGGATCGCCTGCTGGAAACGCTCCGAGAAACTCAGGAGACGCTCGCGCTCACCCAGGGCAAGCTGCATGAGGTTGGCCATGAGAGGGATTCCTTGCAGAGGCAGCTCAATACTGCACTTCCACAGGTATGGGCGCTGGGGGAGGAAGGGGTTTTTCAATGATTTTTGTGTTCTTTTTGGTGTGTTGTTGGCTTTTGGTATGTCTGATTTACTGAAGGGTCAGGTTGTCTTAGGGGAAGATGAATCTATCCTGAAGGATCTGTTGGTGCTTGTTCACTTTGAGAAAGGTGCAAAAGCAAGGAAAGCAGGGAAGAGCCCTTTCCCTCCAGTCTGCTTTCACAGTTCCTGGAATTTCCTTGGCGTAACATAAACGTGGAATGGTATCTACATCCTTTTGTTTAGTAGAACTTGATGGACTTTCTTCTGCAACTAATACTTTTAAAATGCTATTTCTTAATTGCCTGATGCATTCATGTACTTAAGAATTAAGACCTAGTCCAGTGGGAGGTTTTCCTGCCCATGGCAGGGGGTTGGAGCTGGATGGTCTTTAAGATCCCTACCAACCCAAACCATTCTGGGATTCTGTGATTTCCACACAGACCATTCTGACACTATTGTAGACTTGGATTTAAAACCTTGAAGACTGCTACCTTGTGAGTGCATGCTGAGTTGTCATGGCAATATAGAAGTCAGAGTGTTTTGTTTAACCTGTTTAGTTACTTTTGAAAAGTTTTGATTTGGTTTTTTTTTTTTTGGGTCCTGCTAGGAGTTCCTAATTAGTGCCTTGTGGAGGATGCACGTGGCCTGCAGTGCTAGGTTTGTTACGTAAGGAGCACAGTTAGGAAAGGTGATTGGTGTCTGCAGAACTCTTTGGGTTTTATCCATTCCAGTTAAAAATAATACAAGTGGACTTTGAACGTGTTGAGAAGCATTTGGTTCTAAGCAAAGCAGGGGCTGCTCTCAGGTGTTGGTTAACTGTTGACAGCCTTGTGCTTTCTGGCATGGTGGTTGTTGTCCCAAGTGTGGCACAATGATACTCGACTCTTACACACGTTCCCATATTCTTAAATATTGTAGTTACTGTTTATACCCTTTCAAACAGTGGTGTTAAATCCTTCTAGTTTCACTGCTCTCATTATAATGTAATCACTGTATGACTCTGCCTGTGGTAATTGGTGTTGGTAATTACTGAGGGATAGAAACAAAAATGTTACACGTGTTAATCTAGTTCTGTTACAATGATGAAAATCAGAAAGGAGAAGTTTCCAAGCTTTGCTGCTGCCTGTGTTAAATCGTGTGCTGCAGGCAAAAATTGTTCTTTATTTTTTTGTTGTAATAATTGTGGCTTCTCCTCATCCTCTGTGTCAGGTCTGCTGCATTAATGGAGGCCATTAACCACTTTCGTGACCTGCAAAGTGTTAGACCTGAGTTTGTGGCTGAGCAGAATCATCCCAGCTCACAACTCTGCTGTTCCCCTTTTTCCTTTTCAGTTCTCAGCTTTCCTTCCTGAATCTAGGAGGCTACTTGCATGCAAAGATCACTTTCTAAACACTTCTGAAAGATGAATAAATAATTCCCCTTTTCAAGAATGCCATAATTGCATGGTTTCATGTGAAATCTGTTGGAAAAGCAAGTCAGTTGAGGGAGAAATTTTACTGCAGTTTTATGTAAACATACAGCAGCGTATGGATTTTTGTAGATTGCTGTTAGAAAATACTGTTTTCATGCTGTGGGACTGCTGTTTTTGTCCTCCGTGGTGCTTAGCTCAAGTGATTGTGGTGTTTGCAAAAATCAGAAATATTTTCATTATTGTTGCTACATCAGAAGTAACTTCTGCATTGGGCAGGTTTTTTTGTTGTTATGGTTGAGTCAGTTCCTTCATGGGTGTAAATTTTTGATGAGGTGAAACAATATTAAAAAAAAATTAAATTCTAGCACATGTTCACTGTCAAAACTTTATGGTGACTAATATTTGAAACTATTCAAACTTTTTTGTTAATTATTTCAAGCTGAGCATTCTTTTGAACTACTGCCTCAAGTGACCTGTTGTTTAGCTGTGGATTTCAAGGAGGGTAAAGTCAGGATATCTTTAAATTTAATAAAATAATAACTGTGTTATATTTTTTCAGCAAAGAAGGGATAGTAGTTTAGGTTTTAATTTTTTTATCATAGTAGTTGTTTTCAATTTGGTAGATTTACGGGGTTAATTTAACTAGTTGTACAAAGACTGGCGTAATTTCATGAATTACTAAATCATTCTGTAACCAAAGTATTACTTCTTTCTCAGACTTGGCTTGTAACAAGTCTTTGTAGTTGATTTTAGACTAGTTTATCTTAACAGGTATTGAATTGTTTCTATGTGTACTTTTCCTGTTTTAGATCTTTAGCTGAGCCAGCCAGTTTTAGACCATTATGATGACTGATGGAAAGTCCTGGTATAAAAACAGGAATGCCAGATGGATTTCTTCTATACCAGAATTACCTTTCTGGTTTTGCTATGAAGACACTCAGTTTCTGATGGCATCCCTGTGCTTACTTCCTTTCATTCATTGAGTTTTCTGTGTATAAGAAAGAAGCTGACACTGGTTTGTACATAATTAATTTCAAAATGGCAAATCAGTATTTGCATCTCTTGGATTCTAAAAGTAAATGCAGTTTTTCCTGCAGCACTGATGCAGATTTTGGGGCCACAGAGAAGCACACAGTGTGGTGGGCAGCTGGGAATTTAAGGCATCAGTTCTAACTCCATAAACCTGGGACAGCTATTTAGGGTAAGGCAGCGTTTGTGGATGTCTAATTCACTGAGAAGAGAACACTTTAATCTTGTATAGATGTGCTTTATCTGTTACATTTACTCAAAGTAAAACTGACTTTTTCTGGGTTTTTAGTGTGGACAGCTGGAAGTGAAATACATCACCACTGCCTTGATAAAATAACTGGATTCTTGGCAATGCTCTTTGTTTTCTGGGAGTTTCCTTCTATTACAGATTACCCCAGTCAAACTGTACTCTGACCTTGGAAAACGAGCTTGAGTAAATCAAAGTGTTGTGCTAGAACTTAATTTTTATTCTTTCTAGAATTTTTCACAGAAAAAAAAAAGAGCATTAACTTTTTACTTGAAGAGCTTTATAACAAACACATTCAGTTATAATTCTAATCGTGGCCTTAGTGGAATTAATTATGCCCTTTAAGTGCCTTTCAGAGTGCATTCTACAAAATTCAAGATTTGTGTGCTTCAAATTTATAAATTAATCTGTAAAACTGTATTTAAAGGTTAAATTTTGAACCCAAGGTAGATGAGGCCCAAGTTACTACAGTTCTTGCTATTAAAGTGTTGCAGGCCAGGGTTCCTTTTGCTGATAGAATTTCATGTAGATGTTTTCTGTAAATGAAAACATGATGCTTGTTTTGGATGGTGAAGACCAGAGTTTAACTTCCAGTGACTCTGGTGCCTATCACAAATAAAAGCAGAGTCAGTGAATTCACAGCAGTTGTTATCAGGATGAAAATTTTAATATGTATGTTAATTTTATAAGCTGATAAATACAATACAAGTATGAAGCAACACATATTAAGATCCATTTTAATCTTGCACCTCTGATCTTTCTGCTTAAATTTTATCATGCCTTATTTTTTTCTGTACATGGTAAGCAAAATAGAAAGTTAAAGTAAAAGTTGCTTTCTGTCTGTAGTAAATATTTTATCACTACTTCACACTTCAGTTAAAAATGGTGTGTGTCAGTCCATATTTGTATGGAGAGAAGTTCAGGTGTGTCCCTGTAGAGTGATGTTCCTTAGGCAATGTCAGAAATAATCAATGCTGCACATGTAAGAAATATCCAAACACCTGGCCCAAAGACTGCCCTGGCATCATTTTGAAATGATGGACTCAAGGATTTTGTTGCCATTTTATGAACAATGGTATTGGATTTCCTCCAGACGAGTTTTGAGTAATACAGGATGTCATAGATGTAGAAATGAGGTTTTGAATTGTACCTAATACGAAGAACACAGTGGCAGAAAACACATTAAGCAAAGTGCCAGACTCTGCAGCAGCTGGAATTTCCTCAGCACTTTCCTCAGAAGTGCAACTGCATTTCCAGCACTCCCAGATGTTCAGCCCTGAGGTGCCATAGCTTGCACTTCTTGCTCTGGCACCAGCTGGTGCTGACTTCTGAATAACAGCCATTAATCTCAGCGGAGTGCCCAGGAATCCTGGAGGTGCCAAAGGGCTTCACAGGGATGTCAGAGCCAGCACATCCTCCACTGCTCCCGCCCCATTCTGACAGCAAAGATGAACAGGACTCTTCCTGTTGCATTTTCAGACATCTGTGTTGGATTTTGAGTTGCTAAATCTTACTTAGCTTTTACTGTTAGTAAATTACTGAACTGATTTGGCTTTACACTAGTTTAAGTCAGACAGAGATAGGAGTTAACATTCAGAATTCTTCACTGATTATCAATAAACCTCAGCTTCCCTACATTTATTTCTTTTTAAGGCACAGAAACAGACACCTTTTCCTCCAAACCTTGAAAGTATGAATTTATCTGAAATAATGGTCTATGTTTGGGCAAAAAGGAGTAGCTACACTTAAATAATGCAGTGGAGTATATTGAGCACCAAGTCTCCAGCATTGGTTCTGTCTTCTTGGTTTCTCATGTGGATATGTTTGGATTTGTTTATTGAAACATCCCACCCCTGCCCAGCAGACATCTGTTTGCCTATTGTTAGCAACTTGCTGTTTATACTGTGCTTTTAATTTAAGGTTTGCTTGATTATAAATAGATCTTTTAGCTAGATTGAATTTAGAGTTAAGTTTGAGTTTCCTTGTATTTGAGGGTGAATTTTTCTGCTGTTAAATTTGGGGTGAAATTTACTGCTGAATGATGTCCCATGCATCCCCTTAATAGACAGATTTGGTGAAGTCCAAAACTGTTGTTTTTATTTCCCTTAGTTTATTTGTAGGAAGAATGTTCTGGTGACTGCACAGAAATGCTTTTTATTTGTTTTTGGTAGTGGATGAGGCCCTGAAACAGGAGCTAGTGATTATTTTTCCTGCTCTTGTGCTGCTGTGCACAGATGTCTGACAATGGGTTTATTAATGCTTGGGGTGCTCTAGTCTAACCTGCAGCCTAAAAACAAACTGTATAAAAGGTGAAAAGAGCTATAATCAAAACAAAGTATCTAAAATATTTATTTAGAACCAGGTGAACATCACATGTATAATCTCATCAGTGCTAGCTTGCCTGTAGCCTCTGGTACAACAGGTAGTGTCTTTTGGTATTTAGAGAATTTTTCCTCTGTTACCTTTTCTTTTTTTTTTTCTCCATTCTTTTCTAAGAGTGTAACTAAAAAGTGCTTTGAAGATGTTTAATAGCAAGACTTGAAGGTTCATGGCTACATAATTGCAATTCCAGAAAAAAATCAAATCCCTTGGCTTTTTTTTTTAATAAATATGAATTAAGAACACAATTCCATACCCCCTTACAAATTCGTAGTGTTTTAATGTCCACTGGCCTGAGACTTTGTTTCATCCTTTCTGTAATATATTTAGGAGAGTTGAATGTTGGTTTTATTCACTGTAGGTTTTGAATAGAATTAGGAGGACATTGTGTTTTAATATATGCAGGCCCCTTATTGTTAAGAGTGTTGTCAGAGACGTTGAATTTTTGGAAAGAATGTTTTAAGTGCCTATTAATAATTTTTTTTATTCTCTCCCTAAGTTAGCATTGCATCTCAGAACTACATGAATATGCTTCACAATGGAATTTGGGGATTTATTTTTTAGCTTTCCATTTTTAAAGGAATATGACAGAGGTCTTTGTGTAAGCTACTTGTGGCAATTTAGGCAGCTTAAGTCACTTAAAGTCTAAGGCTGACTGGTATCTGTTGACATATATTAGAAAATACCATAATCTCTTGTGTATATACATCTCGAGCTACAAATACTGAGAGGAGATAAATTTGTGTTGTGTGTGTCAGGTAATCTGGATGCTCATAACTTTCTAAGTGTCTTTTTTTTGTAATCCTGCCTGTGGGTTCCCCAAGTGTAAGTGTAATGTAATTCTTGCCAGGAAAAATGTTTTCACATTCTCTGGGCTGAAAGAAGAATTATTATTTTGCTACTGAATGCAGTGAGTTTTTTATTCAACTTGACTTTTTCGCAGAGGCACAGGGAAATAAAGTTTCCACATTTTGGAAACCCCAGATGATTGTGTAGGGAGCTGAATCTGTATCTGTAGGTCACTTGAGGAGATTGCTCTGGGAGTTTGGATATTTAGAACTGGAGGAGTGTGATTGCAAGTCCAAGTTAATGCTCACTTTCATTCTGATGTGTTGTTTTCCTCTAAGCTGATGTGAGTAGTTGGGTCCCTTGGTTTTTTACCCATGACCTTTGTCTGTTTCAGACTTCACCTTCGGTTTCATGTAAGCTCTACTGAAAATCAGCTTCTCTTCTGATCAGCCTGACAAGGCCCTGTGGCCTGTTCCTGCAGTGGCTGGAGCTGCAGCATTTTTCAAAAGAGAAGCTTTGTTGCTTAATCTTCTCTTTTGCTGTTCCACAGTGGCCTTGAACTTTGCTCATGTGTTTATGCTCCTGTCTACTGAGGATATGGTTTTTGAGGATAGTAGTGGAGATCTTAACAGCAATATAATTTTGGTTGCATCTGAAATATGCCATGGCTATTGATGGATACATATGAATAAGAACAGTCAACATATTCCTGTAATTCCTCTGTCTTCTGGTTATGTTTTCAGAAAGATAAATATCTAGAATTAGTCTTTTGTTTTACAAATTCTGTGAAGTGCACCAAGGTTCAAGTCCAGGCTGGATGGAGCTCTGAGCAAGTTGGTCTAGTGGAAGGTGTCCCTGCCCATGGGAGAGCTGAACTTTAAGGTCCCTTTCAACCCAAACTCTTTTAGGATTCTGTGATTCCTTAACGAGAAGATCCTTACACGAGCAGTATTGAGCATAATCAGATACCTTCAGGACAGATTTTAAACAAGGACTTGTTTAAAGGGCCACTTGGATAAAAGCTTGAAAAATTTAATTTGTGACCTTTTGAGTCTTGTTAAGGAGAAAAAAGAACTTCTCTTTAGAAAATAAGCATTTTTCTTTGTTGTGATAGGGAAATGGGCAGATCTCGATTTTATTTTAAAATTTAATTAACATTTTTTTTTCTTTGCTTTTTTCCTCTCCATAGAACATTAGTCTCTCTTTGGGTGTGGTCTGAGCCACACTGTGTTTTCCTTTACTCCTATTGCTAGTACATAGTAGAGTTGGGTATACAATTGTAGAGAAATATTCTAAAGCACACAGTGCTTGCTTTATTATTTTTCCTATATCTCACAAAAATACATATAAAATTTGGTTCCATACACTTAAAACATTGTTTTTAGGGGCATATATTTACCTTTTATATAGAATGGCGGAGTAGATTATCTGGTAAAAATGAGTAGAATATGGAGATTGTTAAACACTGTACTGTTGAGAGAAGTGAGATTTTCTTTTCCTACCTCAAATTTACAGAACAGTGCACAGTATAAGGATTTAATTATACAAGCCTATTGAGCTGAGTAATTTACATAGTTAAAAAAAGCCAAACAAAACAAAGCCACCTTAAGATGTGCAGTTTCAACAAAGAATTTCTATGTTTCTTTGGCCTGTACAAAGTTGAGACTGGTTTAATGTATGGTTGAAAGATCCATGAATGTTCATAAAGAAACTACCTTGCATTTGATGAAGTCTACTTATCATTGTCTTCAACACTGACAGTGTCCAGTGCTGAGAAATGGGGTTTATTTTGAATTACTTGAAAAGGAATTTTGGCCACCAAAATCCTTGTTGTAAAAGTAAACGTTCTTCAATATGGAGAGGGTTCACTCAATAAAGAGGATCATAACTTCTTGGGTTTTTATTGCTACTATATCCATGGCTATCTCCATAAATAGTGAGCACTTTTATTAAACTACTTCCGAATTTTCAAGCGCAGTCATGAAAAGGGAGGGAGAGATCTCGAAGTGGAATTCCTCATTTGCTTTACAGAATGCTTGATATGGAAGTTTTTTTCACTGTGCAACCCCAAATTGCCTTAAAGAAAATAGAGTGAAAAGGGAGTTCTGTACACATCTGCTGTCTTGATCAGTGGCAGGGTTTAAACTCTGGATTTGTGGGTTTGAGCTGTGGATTCTCAATTGTCCTATGTGAGCCTGTCACAATTATTTAGCAATATATACTTTTGCCAGTAGAACGTTAGAGTCAAAACTCTCATTTTCTTTGCATTCCTATCTGTAATTGGGAAACCTGTGGGCTGAACATGCAGGGAGTCATGGGACTCTGTTAACCTTGCAGAACCAATAGTATCAGACCTAAATTCTTTTATTTGCTGTGCTTTTCACTGTATCTTGCACTTGTGGGTTTGCTGTTCCCAGTGGGAAGCTGGACTCTGTAATTTTATATACTTTAAGGTTCTGTTTGTGGGGTATTTAAAGTCCTGAATGCATCTCATGCTTTAATCTCTTGCTTCTTCTGGGATTTAAGGCATGGGCTGCTTTGGAAACCCAGAAGTAAAAGAAACTTCCAATCCAAATTAAAATTTAATGAATGGGATTCTCTTGTTTAGCGTTCTCCAGTTAATCTAATTTGGATGTAAAGAATGATGTTGCACCCAGGAGACCCAAGGCTGGAAGAGCAGAGCCCGTGTGGAGGGGGCTATTGGATGTGTGGGTGAATCTGGCTGGGCTTTCCACATGTTTATGCCCGTGTAAGGTAAACTCCTAATTTCAGATTATCCCTTCAAAGCTCTCCCTATTTACGGTAGTACACTTGGGGGAATGACTAAAAGTTTGGTTTAGGTAATTTCAGGGATGCCTTGGGATACCACTGTGCATCTTTTTGTTATTCTTGAGTAATGTATTTTTCGTACAGCGTGACCACCTTTTTGTAGTTCATGGGAAAATGCTTGGAAGGTGATAACATTCTTTTAGCCTTATGTTAAAGAGCACGAGGCAGGTGCATCTAGTAATTTATTTTTTAAAACATGCAGCTTGTGTTTTCAGAATGTCATTGGAGGGTGTGGTTCCACACCATTATCTTCCAAAAGCTGAGTCTTTGTCTCAAGAAATCTGGGATTACTTTGCTTCATGTAAAGTGAAAATGGAACAGCTTTTTAGGATTTTAACTGTCCTTTTCCCCTCCCAGGGTCTCTTTTATGGTGATACTGACATTGGTGCAAGTGTGATCTCATTGGAGCTGCAGTTTGTGGAGACTGCATAACCCTCTCCTGAATTTTGTACAATGGTTATAAAAGATTAAGTCCTGGGAAGTAGAGGAAGAGAAATGGGCCAAACATTTATTTTGTCTCAATGGAGTAGGAGGCTGCAGGGCTTCCCTGTTGCATCATCTTTCCCTCGTTTTCAGTCCAGCCTGGAATAGGAGCTTCACAGGTTCCCCACCAACCTGTCTTTCACTTCAGCATTTGTTAGTGGTAACACCGTATCAACAGCCTGCCCCCGTCTTTTATTAATTTAATTGATTTTCCTTTATTTATCATTGATTGATTGATTTTTTTTTTTTTTTTTTTTTAGTTCTTCTCTGCATTACAGCCTTACTTATCTTCCTGGTTTCCTTCTGCTGTCTCGGTTCAGGTAGTCATCAAGTTTAGAACTATTCATTATGGATTTTTTTTTTTTTTTTTTTTTTTTTTTTTTTTTTTTTTTTTTTTTTTTTGTTGCTGACAAAAAATTACTTTGAACTTTAAAAAAAGCTTTAACCTTCCCCCTAAAACAATGTTACTCTTCAATGTTTAATCTATGTTGCTGATTTTTTCCCTAGTGTTTTCTCTATTTAGATAGCAGATGTGTCTGTTGTAGGACCTGAGGCTGTGCTTTTTTTGTGTGGACTTTGGAATTGCTTTGTTTTGGAGTATTTGCTAAAATGGAGCAACTTTCCATGGAATGGTCCAGTAGAATTTATTCAGAATATCACAGATTTGGACACATTTAGCTTCAGTTAGCCCAATAAATCCAATAAATCAGAGTACAGAGAAGTAGGAAAAACAAAATGTGAAGAGCTGGTAAGTCGAATTTCCTGCTGAGGGCATGTATCTGTCCTCAGTGAGTATTACTTGCTTAAACAAGTTTGAAATTATAAGAGTGGAGTGTTCATCACTTGGCAAAAATAATAAATACATATATGTATAATAGGAGAGCTCTGAGGGGAAAGTACATGCTGGTGCTTGTTTAATGAGGGTGCCTTGGCCAGCCTTATTCAGATATTCCCAAGCATTCCCTCTTAACAGAGTGTGAAAAATCTACTTTTCAGCTGCTAGCCACAGAACTAAAGCTGGCAACCAGAGGCCAAGATGAACGATTAGAACAGGGCAGGGCCTCAGCTGCTGCTCACAGTTTCTGCAAGCAGGAGTATCTTGTCACTGAAATAGTTGTGCATGATAGGTCTTGTCCTGGGTCTGTTTGTAAAAAACTGTGCAGTATTAGTCACGTAAGATGACCAGAATGTAGTATGTAGGGTTAAATATTTTTTAGTTCATAAAAGTCATAGGAATTTAATATTTAATGCTAGCTGAGCCAGAATTGTGCTGTTTCTTGTGAGTGCAGTATGTTTAGAGATGATGTGCGGATTTTTTTTTTTCTTGCCCAAGTAAACTTGCAATTCAGTGTTGTTTACAACTTAAAAGATCTTGCTAGAGCCACTTAGTCTCCAGAATGGGGGTCCCAGGAAAATTACAGAGCTTCTTAAATCTTCTTGGCACACCTTGCAGTTGTTCTACAGTTTGGCATCCCCAAGGAGGATTACATGCTGTGCTATCCAGCATGGAATCCCAGGAAATCTTGACCATCTTTGTGTGAGGAGAGGAAAAACTTCAGTGAAATCCTTCTACTGTCATATTAAAGATGGAGACTGGTTTTGTCCCATACCTTGACAAACTGGTAATGCAAGATTCTTGCTCTTTAATTAAGTACAAGTGTATTCTCCTTTTGCCATGGTGGGTATGGGTGTGGATAGGTTTCTTCACTGACATGGACTCCAAAAATGGAGATGCCTAAAGCTACACCTAAGAAGTTGTGCTGCTACTTTACTGTATTAGTTCCCAATCAAAATAGACTAGGCTGGGGGTGCAGGAATGTGGTAACTCCCGATTGTGAAACTCTTAGAATTCACTGATTCAGAGTGTCACTGAGAGGCAGTTGTTTTTCTAACACCCCCCAAGTATTGTGGCCTTATTGTGCCTTAAATTAAGCTGTTACTCTGGAATCTTGGTGGTTGGAGTGGTACAGTATTGGAAAGGATTACTTTGTTATCAGCTGTTCTCAGCAGTTACTGCTCTGCACAAAGTAGCCATCCCAAGTTGAAAAGCCTGTTTTTCAACGATGACTAAAGTTTCCCTGATGCATATTTTAGCTGATTTGGACAATTTTCCAAGGAAAACAAGCTCGGTATGGTTCTGAATACTTTTGTGCCTTATCTACCCTTTCAGGGGGAGTATTCCTGTGCACTGAGGAGCAGCTAAGGTGGAACTCTTTGCATAGCCACACCACAATGAAGTGATTGGAAGGTTTTCTGCTACCATTGCATATGAATAGATGCCAAGTTTCATGCAAGTCTGAAGGCTGCTTCTGCATTTCCTGTGCTTGCTCTCCTAATTCTTCAGCTTTTGAATTTCCTTACTCAGAAGATCCACGGTGTTGCCTGAATAGAGGCAACATTTCATGAGTATTTTTACAAAGACAAGTGAAGAAAATAACTTAAAACTGGTATTTCAAGTTAGTGTTCAGTATGTTCATTTCTTGTTAATCCTCTGTGCATTCTGCTAACTTGCAGGGTTTGGCCCCTCAGTTGAGTATTTGGAGAAAGCCCTGGGGGAAAAATCCAGGTACTCTGGTTGAGTTTTTCACTGGTTGATTTGATACGCATCTGGAGCTTTAAAAAGGGTTTAAAAGGCTGGCATAAAAACGGGGTTGTGTCTACTCTGGGTTAATTGATCACCCTTTGTGATCTACCCTGCTTTGCACAAGCTGTGTTGATTTTTTAAGGCTGGTGAAAAGATTAACAAACTATCTGGAGAAATTAGGGATTCAAAACGTTTGGATGATCCCAAGGCTGGTTACTCTACAGAAGATGCAGAGCAAACTGCAGGTTGTAAAATAGGAGTGACTGGATGAGGTTTTCTGACTTGTTTAAACAACCTCATGTTCTCTTTCCTTAGTTTCTCAGCCTACAGAGCAGTTGTAGGATGCAGCTGGGGCTTGGTTTTACCTTGCAGTACATTAGCTGCAAAGGCTTGTAGGGACCGTGGGTTGTGTCACACATGTGTTCCCCGGGGTGGATGGATGGAGGTCTGGATGGAACAGAGGAGCCTGGAAGGTTGCCCTGTGTCCCTTCAGTGCAAAGCACGGTGTGTGATCAGGGAATGCTGGCTCTCCAGCGATGCACGAAGATCTGGTTTTGCACGAGGCTTTGCCCCTGTCCTTGTGTACATAACAGCACCATTCTGCTGGGTTTAGGGAAAATGAAATGCAGGAGGCCAGGCAGGAAGGGTTCTGCTAGTCCAGGTTTGGACAGGCTGTAGTTAATGATTCCAGTGCTCTGTGCACAAGGGTTTGCAGGTTCCCGCTCCAGGCTTTGCTGCTGTGTGTGTGAGATCTGAGCAGGGATTCATGTGGTGAAAGGAAAACCCCTCATTCTCAAGAGGAGCAAGAGGCTGGATCCAGGTTTGGGTTCGGGTACTTCTACCCCCTGCACCCCCAGTAGGACATGTCTGAAATGTGTTAGATCGGGGAAGGGGAGTTACGGGGGAGAACATGGAGCTGATGTGTTTCTACCTCCCTTTTCCTGCAGCTCCTGCATTCCTTTTGCCAAGCTGCCAAATCCTATCTTTCTCCATTTATGTTTCCTTGAGCTTCCGGAAGCTCCCACCGCTGAAGTCTGGATTTTGTGCTTTGTAGTTCAGGCTCAGGGAACGCTGTGCATAAATTTAGGCAACTCACTCAGGATGGTAACTGGAAACCTACTTATTGCCATGGAGACTTGGGCTTGCTATAAGCTTTTCCATTTTGCTCTTGGGCATATGTTTGGTACCTGCTGGCTGTGAGCGAGGAGTCCTTTGGCTCTTGGCCTGTCAAATGCCAGGCAGTTGATTCTGCTTCCAGCTCCAAAGTGGACTGGGAACAGCGAGAGTTTCATTCCAGAGCAATAACATTATGCAACTGTAAACACGTTAAAACTTAATTGCCTGTTTAGGATTGAGCAGCGTTAATGACAAAGCCTAGATAGGTCAGTCCCAGAGGGACACTTGAAGGAGACCTGCTAAAAAAGGGGCTGGAATGATAAGAAGTGGCTCAGGTTTACTATTGATCACTAACTGGCAGCTGGCAGCAATATTCACTTGAGTGTTTTCTTGCAGTGTTGCAGTTTTTGATAGAGGAAAAAAACAAAAAAGGGATTTTTTTCAAAGAAAATACAGATTTTTGAGAGTTAACCAAAGGTGGTATTAAACCTTTTCTATATCTCAGTGCTCCTAGTTGGAAGGGGAGAATTTTTTTTGATAGTAAAGAAATCTGCACCTCTGTTTTGGTGCTTGTCTTATGAGTTATAAAACATCTTATGCATACACAGAAGTAGGAAAGGAGGCCAATACACTAATTATGTAATGAGCTCCAGTGTGTTCTCACTCTGGTGGGTAGTTAGCTCCACTTGGAAAAACAGCTACTTTGAGCATGAAAAGCCTTTCAATATTCTGAAACACAAGGCTTTGACATATCCACGTTTTAGTATTATTTGAAGTATTCTCTTATACTTCCCTTTTAAGTTCTGGGGTTTTGAGAACAAAAGATAAACTTGTTTTATAGAATTAATGTTTGAAATTAGTTTTATGTTTCTAGCTTAGTCAATTCAGGCTGCTGGATACTTACTGGAAATTATTTTCATGAGGTGAAAAGGAAAATATTTTTCTTTGCTCACTCTAGGCTGATTTTTCTCTTTCCCATTAGCACATGCCAGAGATATGGAAAGGTTGAAAGCAATGTGTTTTACTACATGGAACAGGCAAAGCACAATCTGTGTTGGTGTGTAATTATTTTTTCCAAGGCTGAATTTCATGGTGAAAACAAGTCAGTTCTCCTCAGTTTTAACTCTCAATACCCTTGATCTGTTTCATAATTTTATAGTTCTGATTCTTAGCCTGAAAGACCCAAAACAAACCCGTGACTTAATAGTTATGAAAATTTTACTTGTTAGGAACTTTAAATATATTGGAGCTCTTGGTCGCTGTGTGCTACCTAAATCCCTTAGGTTTAAAGTGAAGTGACTCTGAAATACCCTAGAAATAAGCCTAGTTATTTAAATTTTCTTTGCTTGTTTTGTTTTAGACTGTATATTTGCCATCTCCATGCAGTCATGATTTGGAATAATTGTGGTTTATATGTAGTACAAGCATCATGATGGAAACTTACCTCAGGTCCCACTGGATTTCACTCCTGATGTCCTGCACTTCCCCTAGTTGTTCTTTTCCTGCTCTCTTCAGCTGCCCAGATTTGTGAATGGTTTGCTTGATATTCAGTCTACAGACCAGAATGATAAAAGTAAACCAAAATATCACTTGGAGATTAAACACATAAATTCCAATCATATGTTGCAGTCAGAGATGTTCCTAAAGATGCAACAGTCACAACTTGCTCTTCCTATTGCCTGAAGTTACTACTTTACAGTATTTAATAATATTTGATTAATTTAAAGTATTTCTCTTCTTTATTACATATATTTTCATCATTTATATACATTTTCTGGCCATGTGGTTGCTTGTAATTCATGATTACTTGTGCACTCAAGTGATGTTGCATTTTCTTGTGGAATAAGGGGTTTTTTGCTTGATCAAATTCCAAACAAATTTAGTTATTTGTAGAGATCCTAATGCACAACTTATATTAACAGACTTTCAGGAATTGTCTCTGTTTCTTTCAAGTGTTTCCCCTAGGTTAAATACTAATATTCCTGTCACGTAGCATTTATTGGTCTGTGATGTGCTGACTGTGAGACCTATGAATTATGTTTGTGATGAACATGAAGGGAACCTGTTCCCTGAAAGCTGCAATGTTCCTGGACTGGGATCTTGGAAGTTCCCAAGTGTGTCAGCTCAGCCAGGCTTGACAACTCACACTAATGGATCCAGCTTTTGGAAGGATGTTTACATTGTGCCATCTAAATACTGAAGGTTGAAGGTCAGCTCTGAAGGTTGAGGTAGAAGAAATGCTATTGCTTTAAAAAATCCTGGAGCTTGGGAACAAAAAAACCCCAAAACCCAGAAAATCTATTACTGAATCAGAACCAATTTACTTGCTCAGTGTGGCATTTGTTGAGAATATTTATTTCTGGCAACAAGAGTGACGTGTTTGGAATGATTCAGTTGGGTCAGAAAGTTACTTTCTTCAGTAAACATTTCAGTTTAGTGTAGAGTATGGGTGTTTGCCAGAATGTTCTAATCAGCAGGGAATATTTCCCTGGTAAATTCAGCCCTCTCCCACCGATTTGTGTGAGTGCTCTGAAGTGCTTATTGTGAGTTCCATTCTTGTCAGTCCCCAGCGCTGTGTATTTATTATTTTGATGACAGCCAGAAACAGAGCACAACTTCATTCTGTTGCTCTTGGTCTTCTTAATTACAGAAAAGTAACACAACTTTGTGCACAAGTGGGAAAGTTTCTCAGGATTCTTTCCCTTTTTTTTTTAATTTCCTGTGCGTTCATCTAATGCCAAGGAAGAAATTGTGTGACAGCTCAAAATTTTTGGAGATTACAAAGCTGCAAATAGTTTCTCTGCTTTTGAACTGCTTAAGGAAATCACAAATTGTCTCCCATTGAAGGTAAGTATTAAAACTAGAAAGGACATGTCTTTTGGCAGTGTCAGCTGAAACTAAGGACGTTCAAATGTTCTTTCTTAGGCATCTCACAGGACTCGAAGCAACTCAGTTTTGTCAAAACAAACAGGCAATGGAGGTGTTATGCAATGCCAGCAATCCCTGTCAGTGTGTTTATGCAGCAGCAATATAAATTCCTGTGTGCACTCTTGCTCTGGGTCATCTGACAGTGTGATGGTTCGTGTAACAATTGGGATCTATTTGTGCTGCAATTTATATTTACACAGGAGTATGCAGTGGACTGGAACTGTCTGTCCCATAACCATCTGAAGAGTGAATAGCCTTCCTTTCAGATATACAGCTGGTTTTCATGTGGGGAACTCATACAGATAAAAAGATATATATTGATACTATGCAGTGATTTGAAGTTGAAATAGGATGATGAGACAGTGTCTGGCAGTCCTTGCTGTGCTCTTCATCCTGTTCTCAAGACTTGAGATACAGGCTGGAAAAATTTAAAACTTCCCGTGTCAGGCCACTGTCATCTGGACAATTGGGCAATATTGGTGTTTCTAAATGTTGATGTTGGCATTTTTAGGGGTTTTAAAATTGCTCTTACGTTATTATTAATTTGAAGGGGAATCACACCAAGAAAGTAAGCTCATGCCGAGCTCTTCTCAGTAGAACATAATGATCTAATCTGTAAAGATAAGTAGGGACTGCCAGTGAAAAATGGCAACTTTGGTTTCTGGTTTACCTGAGCACACATGAGAGCAAAAGGGGAGTGTGCTGCCAATTCCCTGGGAGTCTTGGAAGCTCCAACAGGTGGGATGTTGAAGGTGCAGGAAAAGCTTGGATATGAAAGAACATTCTGTTGGGAAAGCTTGTGGTAGAATCAATATTTCTGTCAGCTCCAGAGAAGCTTGAAGTAGGTTTTTCCTCTCTTGGTTTACCTTGCACTTGGGACCCTTTTGTAATTTGTTTTGTGTGTGTAAAAGTTCTGGTAGCTGTATTTACAGACCAGGTTGTTTTGGAAGTGTTTCCTGGCCATTTTGAAAATAATAGGCCATTTTTTTTCCTTGTTAAGAATGCAAATGGTATACTACACTGAAATGCTTATATGAATGTAATTATTAAGTGTGTTAGAGAAATCAAATAATTTAACAGTTGAGAAAGGAAATAAATTAAGATGTTTTGCAGTTTTTTTCTGATTTAAGCAGGGGGACAAACTTTTTTCCAATGAGCAAGTTTTGATTTAGGAAGAGGAATTACAGGGATGGGTTCTGCATCTGTGGTGGTGGTATTGCTGTCTTTTTCACAGGAACTTTTAAAAGCCCAATGCGTTAGTAATTCCAGAGGAGTTCACTCCAGGTGTATATTGTGCAACATATTTTTTGTCTTTTCAGTCATGTGTATATTCTAGAATAAAGTTTACCAAATGAATATTGGAAACTGCAGTGTCTTTTGACCGTGTCTGCTTATTTTAGCTGCACGTTAGAATTTGCAGATGTGCTTATTATAATTAATTGGTTGATGTGGCCTTTTGTTTTTAAGCATGTGCATTCTGTCACTTTGAATTTTGCTGCAAAATGTCTCCATCTTAAGCTTTCACTTGATATGCAGCTGCTGGCTGATAAGCAGTGTGTCTGGCAGAATTTGGAAAAAGTAGAGAAGCAGCAATTGTGTCTCCACTTAGCTGGCTATTTGTGTTCACCTTGTCCTGCTAATCACCAGGTCAGCTGTACAAATCCATTGTTTATTAGGCAAGGCTCTTGTTTATGAGTATTTTCCTTATTTTGGACAACAGAAAGGAGTGTTATTTACTAGCATTTTGATGTTTTATCCAAGTGCTCTTGATGTGTTCACTGGCCACTGGAGTGACTGAGGCGTATTTATTTTCACGTTATTTTCACGTTAGTTGCATTGACCAGACGTGAGGGTTGCTTTCTTGCAGGGTTCTTTTCTAAAGGATGGACTTGTTCACATTCACACTGTCAATTCTCATTTCCAGTGCAGTTCAGATTAGAATGGAAATTTTGCCAGGGTAGATAAAGTTATGCTTTGTGTTTGTTTCTAATTGTTATGTATAGTTGTACCTTTTATTCTATTCAGAGTGTGCTCCCTGAGTTGAGAATGTCTTTTATATTAAGTATTTTTAGTGAGGATGTTGATAGAGAGGGGAAATGGTTTAGGCTGCAGTGGCTCTTGCAGATATTAGTACAATGATTTCCTGACAGAAACCCCAAACTGTAGGAGGATATTCTTTCATATTGACTGCAGTCACTGCAGTAATAAGCATGCAGTATGTGATGTGAGTTAGCTCAACTCCTGTTCCCTGATGACACTTCATTCTGTACTATTTCACTTTGGTTGGGTTTTGTTTGGTGAAATCTTTATTGGATTTGAAGGGTGAGCCTTGTGAGGGCTTAGAGCCCCCGGGCTCAGCTTTCAGAAAATTCTGATTCTAATCCTCGGAGATTTCTAGCAGGCCTGTAGGGAAAGGGCTGCTTCATTCCCTTTTGTGAGATATGAAGGAAGGCATGAACGAAATTCCTGTATTTAGTTGTGTTCTGGTACATGTCGGGATTATGCATTATTGCTCACAATTAAATATTGACTTGAAATTCGTCATGTTTGTTTGTTTCCTTATTTTGCTGTGCTTAGGGCTCTGTTTTTTTTCATGACTCCCTCACTCCCTCAGCAGCTGTTAAAAAAAGCCAACAAACCAAAACACACAAAACCAACTGTTTGAAATCATAGAAAGTGTGTTACAAACATGTTTTTCCCTTTGCTTACCAGGGAAACCCCAACTCATATAATTGCCTTGAGACACAAACAAGTTTTCAAAGTCCTGGTCAAACATCTTTTGTCTTTACAGTTGGCAGCATAAAGGTTTTAAGTGTTTGAACTGAAGCTGGTTTAGCATGACTATACAGTTGTATTAGCTTTGCACATCTGAAATGAATGCTTCAAGGAACTGTCAAGTGTTTGTATGAATCCACTCTCACTGTGTCCTGATATTTGATGTGCTTATATTTCTGTCTGGTTTGTTCCAGGAATTCGCAGCGCTCACAAAAGAGCTGAATGTATGCAGGGAGCAGCTGCTTGAAAGGGAAGAAGAAATTGCTGAGCTGAAAGCAGAAAGAAATAATACGAGGGTCAGTTCCTTGTCTTCTCCAAGCTCACCATTGTTAAAGCATCCAGCTACAGGGAGGAAAACAAATGTTGAATTTGAAAACCTAAAAGCATTTTTTCCCTGACACTTTTACAGGGTATCAGGGAATACAGGTATCAGGAATCCCCATGGAAGTGCAAATGTGTGCATGTGTTGATTGAGGAGGTTTTGCAGCTTGTGCACAGCTCCAAATGCTGCTGTGCAGAATCAGGAAAAGCTTGTAAGACTGCACTGCTATCTGCCACCCAGATTTCTTGTTAAAGTTTTGTAATCCTGCAGCTCTGGGATCAGAGGAGCAGAGTGGGCAGGTTGTGGTGATCTGTGTACCAGCTTACTCTGCTAATACAGCTGAAATGTTAAAAACAAGTCCTTACGCTCAGTACAATTGAGCGTTCCTTTGTCTCTGAAATTTGAAGTTTAGAACTCTAAATCTGATGTTCTAGGGGGCAAGGTTTTTTGCAGCTGTACAGAGCAGGAATAAACATTGTTCCTTTCTTTTTTTTCTTTCTTTTGCTTTAGCTATTACTGGAACATTTGGAGTGCCTTGTCTCCAGGCATGAGCGATCCCTCAGGATGACTGTTGTGAAGAGGCAAGCTCAGTCTCCAGCAGGAGTTTCTAGTGAAGTAGAAGTTCTCAAAGCACTAAAATCTTTATTTGAGCACCACAAAGCCCTTGATGAAAAGGTAATGAAGTATTGTACCTAACAGCTTTTTATCCTGTTTCCTTTGTGTGGGCCAGGCAGTTTTTGTACTGAAGCTGTAGAAATCTCTGCAGTGTAACTACATTAGTAACTGTTTTCCTAAATTAAGATGCTGTACTTAACTAAAGGAAGGTGCTGTGGTTTATTCAAGCACTTCATTAACTGTGTTAATGTAATGGTTCAGAAGCAATATATTTGCAGTAGGAATGCACACATCTGCTTACTTGTACAACATCAGGTTTTATCCTTTAGATTACCTAATACAAGAAATGGACTAGAGAGAAGAGGAGGAGGGGTGTCTGCCTACACTGGGATAGAAATCTGAATTAAAAGAACTCCTCCCTTCAGTTGTGCCTGATAATAACAGCAGGATATGCAACTGCTAAAGTTCACTGTGATTTTTGCTGCCAGCTTGCAGTTTACCTGAGTTGGTGACCTTGATGTCTTGAGAGGCATCAACCCTTGTATATAAAATCTGGCAAATGATTTTAAGTGGAATTTTACCTGTTCTCCCGTTTTGTAAATGAGCAAAAGCAAAGGCAGTCTGTGCCTTGCACAGAAGGACGAGCAAATTCTGGGTATGTTTAATTCTTTAGTGCCTAAATGTACGGGTCATGTTGATTATGACAAAAAAGGAAGAGCTAGATTATAAGATAGATATTATTTGGCTGGTTTTTTGGTAGCATGGTTTCAAATTAGTACTCACTCCAGATTAAGAAAGTTTCAAGGTGTAATGGAAACTGTGTCATTTAGTATCTGTAAAGGCATGGCAGTAAGTGAAATTGATTTCTTTTCGATTTGAATGATTTCAAATAATTTGAAATTACCCTTTTAGGTAAGGGAGAGGTTACGAGTAGCACTTGAAAGATGTAGCTTATTGGAAGAAGAACTAGGTACTACACATAAAGAGGTAAGTTTCTGTCTTAAAAGAAGGCTTCATGTGTCCATTGTGGGTGTTTCAGCCAATGTTTGTACAGAGTAATTTATTAAGTTTCACTTTCACTTCTTCCTTTTGGTTTCTTGCCAAATGGAATAATTGTTAATTTTTAACTTAGCTGCTTTGAAAGAGCAGGAGAAGAAAAAACCAAACCTCAACTTCCTGACACCTTCTCTGCCCCCCAAAAAACCCAACCAAAAAAACCCCAACCAAACTAAGAAAGAGTTCCTGTGCCTTTAAAATAAGGGTTTGCAGTGGCATAAGGTGTTTTTGAGTGCCTGTGCCAGGCAGATTTTCTTAATACATACCTGGCAGTAGAATCAGTAATTGTTATTTTGCTCCTTTGCTTTTGCAGCTGTTCCTTATATTATTAGTGAGAAAGGAATTGACTTGAAACATGTGTCTGTAAACTTTTCTTTTAGTTAATGATTCTGAAAGAGCAAAATAATCAGAAGAAAACACTTCCAGATGGGATGCTGGATATAAATCATGAACAAGAAAATACACCAACTACAAATGGGAAGGTAGAGCTATTTACTTTGCTTAGCTGACATCTGGTTTTTAATCATTAACTGTAACAATTTTAAACCATAATAAAATATTTTTGAGTGATCATCTAATTAAAAAAATCTTACTTATTGAAATTTCAGCTTTTGCAGTCTATCCAATAATAAAATTATCTTTGGGGAGGGATGTTTACAGGTGAGTAACAATTTGTTTTTTCAGTCTTACTTGCATCATGCTAATACACTTTTATTTCTCCTGTTTAATAGAGATCCTCTGATGGTTCGTTATGCCACGATGAAAACCTTGCTAAAGTGATTGAGCTCCAAGACATCATAGATAAGCAAAACAAAGAGCAGACACAAATGAAAGAACGCCTCACTGCTTTGTCCAGCAGAGTAACAGAGCTGGAAGAAGATCTAGACACAGCAAGGAAAGACTTAATAAAATCTGAAGAAATGAACACAAAGTTACAGAGGGATGTACGAGAGGTGAGGGAGAAACTGTCAGGATTTGGGGAGTCACAACGGCATTACTTTATAAAATTTTAGTCTCACTGGTGCTCAGTTGAGCCTTTATGTTTTTGGAAGTCTTTGGTTTGATAAATGAGAAGAAGATGGTTTTTAGGATGTGATGGGTGTCTGTTTTTTGTTTAAAAGACCAGTCACTTAAGAAAATTTGTCTTCAGGATAAATCTATGACTAACTAGATATTTCATTAATAGATTGGAGATCTAGCATTGCCAACTTCAGCATGTTCTAGAAGAGATGCTTGATCCTGTCATATATGCTCAACTTATTACTGATGATTTTTTATAAGATTTTTTATAAGATGCACTTGATTGAGGAATCCCTTTAATTTCAGTGGTGTGGTTGACAGTTTCTGTCACTGCTGAATCCCTAATCTCCAGGGTCCCACATATCCTTATTAGATAGAAAGGGAGCTTAGTTAAATCCCAGAACACTCTCTGACCATCCCCAGCAAGTCAAGATTTGCTCTGTGTATACCACAGGAAAGGAAAGTAGCAGGTCTGTGCTGTAAGGTAATAAAGACCAGTGGTTTTAAAAAGCAATTTCTTTCTACTTCATTTTCTGCTGAGAAAAATAACCTGATTTTTTTTAAAAAAATTATTTGATCACTAAGTAATTATTTCTCACATTCTGGCTTCTGTCCTGTGTCTTGCCCAGACTCTGGCCCAGAAGGAGGACATGGAGGAGAGGATCACCACTCTGGAGAAACGCTACCTCGCTGCACAACGTGAAGCTACATCCGTGCATGACCTCAATGATAAACTTGAAAATGAAATTGCCACTAAAGACTCCATGCACCGACAGGTTGTGGTTTCAAATGAGATGAAGTACATTTTGCTCAGCATAAAGCTCATGGAGATAATTAATGTTCATGCCATGCTGAAGCACTTTGCTTTTAGGAAGATAAATATCAGCTGTAATGTGCTGTTATTAGTGATTGTTTTTCAGGAGCTGGAGTCGTACACTGTAGAGATTTTTACCCTGGGAATAAAGATGAGACAGCTTTACTGGGAAAGGGAAACGGTTTTGAGAAATTTAGTGCACTTCATCCTGGGGCAGCAGGGCTGTTGTCCCTATTAATTATGGATTTTTAAGTTACTGTATGTGTATCCAAGCATCTTTAGTTTTGTGGGTGAGAATTACTCATTCTGAGCTAAACTTGTAAAATTTGCATAGCATGTAATGAATGACTTTTACAGGTATTGCCTTAGTGACAGAGGAAATTTGGCAAGTGCTTGACATGAAATAGTCCAGCTTTATAAGCCAGAAATAGTTGTTTAGCCAACCACTTTCTATCTATTCACTTCTTTAACCCTCAACACTTGCTGGCCATAACCCTGTGCAGAGTGAAGATAAGAACAGGCAACTGCAGGAGCGACTGGAACTGGCTGAGCAAAAGCTGCAGCAGACCCTGAGAAAAGCTGAGACTTTGCCAGAGGTGGAGGCTGAGCTGGCACAGAGAGTGGCAGCACTTACAAAGGTGAGGTGGTGGCATGGTGTCCTCCAGCACTGGTGTCCCACTACAGGAAATCTGTTCCTAGTGTTGATTTGGTTACATTTGGTTTCTAGTTTTCCCACAAATAATTCAGAAAATATTTATGTTTACTTCCTACTTTTTTTTCCATTCATCTCTCTGAAGACACTCTGATTTACTCTTTTTTCTTTTTTTTAACTTTTTTTAGTCTCTTTTTTTTAGTTTCTGCTCTTTGGAACTCGAGCGGGTTTTCTGTTACCTCTTCTACGTCATAAAAATATCTCTCTGAATTACTGTTTTGGGGGTTTTTTAATTAAAATTACTCAATAATAAAGTCTTCTAAACATGAACTGTTTCTGAAAGGGAAACCTAAATTTCTTCCACTGCTAGCTAAGTGAAGCGAGTGGGGAGTGAGAGTTGTAGTACTACCAAATACCAAGACTTTTAGAGGGCTGCAAATGGAGTAATGAAATCTGAATTATATTTAATTAATTACCATATGAGCCTTTTCAACTGTGTGTGTGCATGTTTTCTTTCAAAGCCTTAGTTTCATTTCTTTCCCTGTTATCTTTCCTGTCCCTAACTGGCTCTGTAGTCTGACCTTTTGTCTCCTGGGAGCTCTGCTGCTAAAGATGCTAAAGTTTTGGAACTTGCCACCAAGCTTAGGAAGGTAGAATTTGTATCTTAGTCCTTGTCTCTGCTTGCTGCTTTTTGCTTTGCCATGATTACTAACAAAGGGTCCCATCGTCCAGGCTAGTGAGGAAAATGCACTCAGTCTTTACTTTTATTTATTTTTTGGTTTTATTTCTTGGGGATATGAGTGAAATTTGCTGTTGCAAGCTCGTTTGCAAATAGTAGTTGATTCATTGTACTTAGGGGTGAGAGGTTTCATCATTTTGCCACTTCCCATCTGAACTCTTGCAAGGTCCTTTTGGTGACAGAAAAGCATCTGTTCTGCATTGTCCTTTACCATAAATGGCAGTTGTGCGAAGCATGTTAGAAATATTCCTGTGCCTCAGTGTTTCTGTGCTTTTGAAGCCTAAAAAAACCCACCCAAATTCTAATTTTGCTCTCAAATTGACAGGCTGAGGAGAGACACGGCAATATCGAGGAGCGACTGAGACAGATGGAGGCACAGCTTGAAGAGAAGAATCAAGAACTGCAAAGGGTACTGCACATCATTTTGACAAAGATAAAAAGCTGAAAGAAAGAACCTAATCCTCTTTATTTCTCAGCTTTAAAATAAAACCAGAGTTTAGGCTGGCTGGTAGTGAGTCACTGTACTGTGGCTAACCTTAAATCTCAAGGAAAATGTACTGAAAGTCTCCAGTGAAAGTCTGAAGAAACTTGCTGAATTAAATGACCTTGGAAAAATTGGTTCCTAGGTTATAAATAATGGAATCCATTCCGAATTGTGCTTTGTAAAATTTTTTTAATGTAGGCTTAGATTTTGGATCTTGGATCACTTATTAAAGACTGAAGTGTCCCTGAGATTCCCTTAACAGAGCCCTGGAGGCACATGCAGTGTTCCTCTGTGGAAAAATATTGCTGTTAAAGAAAATGCATTTAGATTAAGGAAAGCTTGCTGCCTTCCTAATGTGGAAATTGTTAGTGATACTACAAATCTGAAGATTTTTCAGTAGCTTCTTTGTATCTCAGGCTAGACAGAGAGAGAAGATGAATGAAGAGCATAATAAACGTTTGTCAGAAACTGTTGATAAGCTCCTGTCTGAATCCAATGAACGGCTCCAGCTTCATCTCAAGGAGAGGATGGCTGCCCTGGAAGATAAGGTAAGGAGTCACATTCCAGTAATGAATGTGTAATTCTGTAATGATTTGTGCCTTTTGCAATGTGTCTGTAACTTCAGCAAATAAACACAAAACTCTCATTAATTAGTAGTTGCTGTTAAGGCTCTTTTTTAGTGTGGATTTTGAAAATATGGTCTTAAAAATAATTTTTGAGCTTGTCCCTGGGCCCTGTACTGTGGTGTTGAGAAGGTAGCTTTTAAGAAGCTTTATCCTTTTTTACTTGACTGGTGCAGATAGCATAAATAAGCTCATCCAGTGTAATACAGGAAGCCTAAAGCGTTGGAACTTTGACCTTTCCAGTTCAGTTTCCTTTGTTTCCCACTGCTCCTGTCTGTACCAGTTCCCCTGAGTCACTGTGGGACTCCTGCAATTTGAGTTTCTTCTAAGGTAGTTCATTTTGACACTTTGTTAATATGAGTGTAAATGGGCTGTTCCTGCATTGTCAGTCTTGCAGCTTTCTCCTGCACTCAGTTCATCTCTTCTGACATGCTTTTTACTCCTTTTCTTCCCTTCTGCTTTTGGATCTAGGTCTTTATGGATTATTCTTCCATGCACAGCTTGAAGTTAGAGCCCTTATTCTGCATCCAGCAAAGCAGTGTCTTCTAAAGTGGCATTTTGCTTGATGCTGTGTTTGAATTGCTTGGTCTTGGATTAAAATATATTTGGTTTATTTTACTAGAGGGTGAAATGGTCATCTGGGGAAATGTTTCAGGAGAAGCTGAGTGTCTTTGGTTTTGAAGTCATGGCAGTAAAATGCTTTGGAACCCAAATGGTGTTTCCAGACTGTTACTGAATGCTTGTTTCCTCTTGCATTCATGCATGATGCTTGAATAATAGGTGATGTCTGAGGGTTGACCCTGACTCCCTCTTATCTTCTAAACCATAACTACATTTGCAAATAACGAGGAAAATGGACTTGTCCTTTACTGTAGTTAACAGCTTCTAGAAAAGTGTTCTTGTTGAGGCTTCCAGCTCATTCTTTTATGCTAACTTGGGAGGAAACGTGCAGGTAACATTTTAAGACTTTGTTCTGATCACATGGTCTTTCTTGAATTACTTTGAAGTATTCCATAATTATTCCCTTTTTTTACTAGTTAGACTGTGAAATGGAGCTTTAAAAGGCTGCTATTGCTATTAAAGATTTATGGAACCAGTACTATTACTAAATCCATTATTTAGAGGGCTGTACACCTGGAAGGATAAACCCTCAACTATAATCAAAGTGAAATGATGGAAGCAATCAAGGATCTGTAATTTAAGATGCATTTGTATAGTGTTGACTGCATTTTTCTTGATACTCATCATGGTTATGGTTTAAAAGGGTAAAGCTTATTACCCTTTGTGGCTTAATTTGTGTTTCCTTTAATTTCAGAATTCACTTCTTCGTGAAATTGAAAATGCAAAAAAACAAATAGAAGAACTTCAACATGAAAAGGTACACTCTGCATTTCTGAAATACTATCTTGGAATTTAATTGCTGCCTTGCTACATAGCAGGATCAGATTTTAATTCCTCATAAAACTTAACATTTCCTGCTCTGTTTAAGAGAAAAGAGCTGTTATTGCTTATTTTATAGTATTGTGTGCCACAGTTTTAGGAGGATTTTATAGGCAATACATAACCTTTTAGTCCAAGACTTAACACACTTTTGAATATGTGAAGTGCCTGGATATGTTGGCAATCGGCCAAAGTTTGGAAATTGTGTAGAATTTTTATGCTGTTGTACATATGACCTTGAACAGCAAAACCAAACAAGAAATACTTTTAATGTTGGGCATTTTTCCATAAGGTTTTCTCAAGGCATTGAATATCATGAAATGCTTGTGCAACTACTAACATTTTTTTTTCAAGTTTTAACAACTGGGGAGCAGAGGGAGAAATATTAGACTTGGCTGCTCCTTAGCAATAGCAGCTGCCTGGTGTTCTGCTTGTCCTGGAAATGACAAGGTCCCTCCTTACAGATGTTCATTATCAGCCACTTTTTATTATATTTAGGCTTTCGTTGTTTTCTCATTCATTGTATTTCTCTGCTGTTAAATTCAGAGTTTCTAGAGCATGCAAAAATACCCAAGTTAAAAGTGAATGCTTTTAGATCCTTTTGTGCAGAGAGCTTGAACATACCTTCTTGTTTCTTATCATCACTTAATTATAATAAACTTAGTAGAATGTGAGCTAACAGCTGTTTTTAAAATACATATTGTCAATACTAGAGTCAAGGTAGAGAGGCAACAGCATTATTCTGGGATGCCCTTTTGTGACAGTGCTGTACTGTGTGTAGCAAAACAGTGTTTTTGAAGGGTATATCTTAAAATCTGTTAGTTCCAAGTTTCAGAGAAATGAAATAAAAAACCTAAATGTTAGTTTATAAATTTTTATTTGACACTAATTTTTTAAAAAGTATATTACATGTTTTTTCTATTTATTTTTTCCAGGATCAACTTGTATTAAACGTTGATGCATTAAGGGCTGAAAATGACCAAGTGAGGCTCAGAGCCACATCACTTCATCATAGGTACCAGCAGTAGTTTGGTTTTTTTCCTATTTTCTTTAAGGTCACTGTGCTAAGTACAATGTTGTATATTATAAACAAAAATATTTTAGTCATAGTTATAAAATTCATTTTTATAGAGCATATAAAGCAATTTTTATACTGCTTAAAAACAGCTGGCAGTGGTGAGACAAGAGGAATCCTTTGGGTGACTTTTTTTTTTTGTTTCTTTCTTCCTTTGTAAGGATGAAATGTTTGTTTTGTGTTGCAGCAGACCAGATTTCAGATTCCCTGTGGCAGCCTCCTCTGTGGGGGACAGCCACACAGACTCCTACAGCACCTCCTCCGTGCTGAGGCGACCCCAGAAGGGACGTCTGGCTGCTCTCAGGGACGAGCCTTCAAAGGTAAGGAGGGAAAAGACAGCACTGTGACAGCAAAACAGATTTGTGCAGGGCATGAGGCTGATCAGGTGCAAGGAGGTTTAGAATTGGGAGGACCTGGCAATAAACTCCTGGATTTTATAGATCCTGTGTTACCAAGTCATGAACAGCTGCTGGTTCTTTTAATTGTTAGCAATTAGTTTATGGTTTGGAACTCCAATTTGGGGGTTTTTTGTTGTTGGTTTTTTTTTTGGTTTGGTTTGGGGTTTTTGTGTTTGTTTCTTTGTTTTAAATTTTGGTTTTGTTTTTTAATATTGATAAAATTAAAGTACAATTGTAACAGTACAATTGTAATTGTAAAGTACAATTTGAAACAGTCTTAATTTTGTGTCTGTACTCTAATCTAACACGTTACTGTTCTGCAACCAATTTCCTTTTCCTTTCAGGACACATGAGTATTCATTACATAAAACTGATTCCATAATTCTCTTGGAATTGATAGCAAAATTCTACTGTAATTAAAAGCCTGTACTGCCAAAATATGCGGTGTTATAATTGACCCAATAAGCCTGTTCTGCATCTTGCAGTTAAATGAAATTTAAAGTTTCCTACATCATAGCTTTCTCTTTTTACATTTCTCTAAACATTGCTGTCTCGATGGATGCATTCAGCATGTAAGTGAACTTACATAATTTATTCTAAACATCTTGATAAGCAGTAGAGATGTCATGTTTTTCCCATTTGAGCTTGGATTTATTTCTTTAATGGATTCTTGCAGGTTCAGACCCTGAATGAGCAGGATTGGGAGCGAGCCCAGCAAGCCAGTGTGTTGGCAAACGTGGCACAAGCATTTGAGAGCGACGTGGATGTGTCTGACGTGGAGGACGACAGGGAGACCATTTTCAGCTCGGTTGATCTGCTGTCACCAAGTGGTCAGGCTGATGCTCAGACTTTGGCCATAATGCTGCAGGAACAGTTGGATGCAATCAACAAAGAGATCAGGTACGGCCTGTCTGCTGCGCAGCTTTTGATAAAAACGTGTTGGAAACGGTAATTTTAGTTTTTCTGCTAAGCGCCACTTCTTCCAACGCCACTTCCCTTTGCACGCTCCCTTGTCGGAACGTCGCGCTCCTCTGAGCCTCTTTTTCCCTCAGGCTGATCCAGGAGGAGAAGGAGAACACGGAGCAGCGCGCGGAGGAGATCGAGAGCCGCGTGGGCAGCGGCAGCCTGGAGGCACACGGCCGGTTCCGCTCGCTGGGCTCCATCCCCCCGGCCTACGGCGGGACCCTGGCCGGCTCCTCGCCGCCCGGCAGCGGCCGCTCCACGCCGCGCCGCGTCCCGCACAGCCCGGCCAGGGAGGTGGACAGGCTGGGCGTCATGACTCTGGTGGGTACCCACGGCCTGCAGCTTCCTCCGGAGAGCGTTCCTTTTCTCTAGGAAATGGCTTGTTTGCTTGCCCCTTCCTCTCCTGCTTACTCAGCTGTATTTTTCCTTTCTCTAGGTTTTTCTACTGCTTCCTTTCAACTTCTGTAAAAAGTGTAAGATACATAATGATTAGGAAAAACGTTCAGAGCTCAAGTCTATTATTTGGTCAACATCTCGTGCCTAAGTATTTATTCCTTCTGTTGTTATGGTCTTTCTTCAGACTCCTCTTTCTAGAAGAAATAATGTTTTCTTTTCAACCACTTTTCCCCTCTGCTTTAAACTTTATTTTTAGCAGTCCACTGTTCCACTAAACATTCAGCTAAAAAGTGATTTGCATATTAATCTTGAAGACTGGGATGGTATCACTGCTGTTTGAATATTAATGAGTGCTAGTGTTCTGTTTTAGGCTATTAAAGCCCAATAGGTAAAAGAAATATCTGTTAGACCTTGTAGGTCATAAAGTAGTTTAGTCTTGGGAGTTCAGGGAGCAGAGAAAGATGTTTTCCTTCTTTTGACATTCCTATGACTGCTGAGGAAGATTAATCCATCTAGGAGCTGCTTTATGCGTGTAAACACATCTGTAAAATTAAGATACAAATTTCCCCCTTTCTCATTTTTACAGAAATGTTAAAACAAAATGATCAGTTAAAACCAAGTATTTCAGCTAGGTGATTTGCTGGCTTTTTAAAATATGTGTGTACATACACAAAAAAGTCTATATTTTTCATAAAAGGGAATCATTTTGCCTTCTTTGAATTAAAATAAAAATCATTGTACTCGCTCTAGCCATATATCCAGGGTCAAGCAGTCCTCTTCTAAAAAAAAGCTATAAAAATTCAGATTGTGGAGTGCTCTGTCTTCTAACGTTTCACAATAATTAGTTAAGCTAAATGCTTCTCATGCAGGAAACCATGTACAAATTTAAGTAGATCTTTTCCCCAGTCAGAATGTGTCTTGTCTGAAATCCAATGCAACTGAAGAAAGTGAACTGTAGTTAAGTTCACTTTAGATCCTAATTGTGCATCGAAGTCACTTGATCTGGTGTTTGCAGTTGTATTTGATGGGTTTTATACCTGGGAACTGATTTGTGAAAGCTTGAAATCAAGAATTAGAGGACAAGAGCTTTCTAGAAACTTTAGGAAGAGCTATCATGAATTATTAGACTGAGTTTTGCTGTGTCTTCCAATGTTTTAATAGGGAGTTGCATTAGTTTTTGATCATGTAGGCAAATTAGCTTAATGCCAGTGGTTATGCAGCTCAGTCAGTTGAAAGCCCCACATGATTAAAAAGCATCAACATGATAAATGGTGAAGCCTACAGCTCTCTTGAGCAGTCCTTGTGGGCAGTTCATTCCATGTGGTGAACATTTACATTTTTATGCTCATCAGATTTAATGGATGAAAGATCCAGTAATGGTAAAATGAGTCTGCAGTGCTTTGTCAAGAGCTTGAGGAGGACCTAGATCATCTTTAAAGGTCCCTTCTATGATTCAGTGAACTTATGATTTATTAATGTAGTACTCTACGGTCAGATTGAACAAAACTTTCCATATTAATGCTGCAAAATTTACATGCATTCTAAATAAAAAACAATTAAAAGTTATCCTTTGTGGGAGGAAAACAACATCCCCTCCCCCCGTCCCACTTCAAAAGGGACCAACTTTATTTTTGGTTGCAGCCATTTTAAATAATGAGAGCTATTAAACAAATTATCTAAATTTAACTTTTGTCAGCATCAGTCTGAATAAGCTGTTTGTGTAACTTTTTGCTGTTTGTGCACTGGCAGAGGTGAGCACTCCCTGGGGAGTGAGGTACAGTGGATGGAGGATAAAATAAAAGTGGTGGTGAATTCCTGCTCAAACATTCCAGCACTTGAAAGCTGTAAAAAGAACAGAATCCTGTTACTGTATAGAAATGGGCTATTGTTGGCACTCTGACATTATTGAAGTCTTGGCTTCTTTTTGTGCAGTGTAGGAAACAGCTGCAGGAATCCCTGGGTTGTGAGGAGGGACGAGTGCAGATGATTTATTAAGGCTGCTGTGGCTGACTTGGAGGTTCAAGGCAGGTCCTCACCTTTTCAAAGCAACACCTTGCACCCCCACGCACTTTATTGGGGTTTTTTTGCTGCACATACTTTGTCCTAATTTGCTGACGGTCCCAATACACTCAAACATCTCTGGTACTTTGGTAGATAACCAACTCTAAGTGTTTATTTTTTGCTTCCTTTTCCTCACTTCAGGGATACATTTAAGTAATCTGTGATTTAAGGAGTACTTCATACCCAGTATCTCTCTGTGCCATTGTTGTAATTGTTGTTTATACTCTCCCTAAAATGTTTTGTCTGTATTAGTTGTCTCAGTCTGTGCTACAGTTTACAATAAATACAGCTTTTCCAAATTTCTTTTTTTTGCATGCATCTGTCAGCCTAGTGATTTAAGGAAACACCGTAGAAAGGTAAAAATCTTTAGTTTATTTCATGGTGTGCCCCTTCACCTCCCTCCCTGTCCCCAAACTCATTGGTGGATAACAGGAACATAAAGCATTTGCAGGGTAGCTCTGTAATAAAACAAGATTATAGTTTATCATTTTAGCCTAAGTGTGGGTTTGTTTTGTGAGTTTTTGTCTTTGTTTGCTGGTTTTTGCTGGTGTGGAGGACTGTTGTGCTGCTTTCTGTTTGCAACCACTGCTTTGCAGTCTTCGTGCATCAGTGCTTAATTTTAAAAGCTGTCAGTGCACACACAAATAAGTTATTCCTTCTGTTACTCAAACTTTTGTAGCCACAGGTGTGTAGAAAACTGACTTCACAGAGTCAGTGATCTTGCTAAAAATTCTTTTCACAGGTCTCTTTAGTTTTTCTGTCTTTGCTTAAACTGGCAACAGGTATATTCATTTTATGGTGCTGAAGGCATTACTTGAGTTCTTAGCCCTATTAATAAAAGAGAAGTGCTACTTTCTTGTTTCAGTAGCTAATATTGAATTTAGTAGTTTGTCACTGAAGGTAACAAGAAATTCAGAAAGAAATCAAGCAAAAATTAAGCAACTGCAGAATGGTAAGGGCAGGAGTGATCCTTTGACAGTGAAAGAAGATTCTTCCTTTCACTATTTTGTGTAGTATTGGTATTGCCTTCATGCCTTGGCATTGCCCCTGAAGTTTTCCTTCCTTTTCCATCAGTCTCCAGCTTCCAGAGAAGAGGTACGAGACGACAAAACCACCATAAAATGTGAGACATCCCCACCTTCTTCACCTCGGTCTTTGCGTCTGGACAGAGTCCAGAAAGGAGCTCTGCACACCGTGAGCCACGAGGATATCAGGGACATTAGGAAGTAAGTAGCTGGGAATCACTCAGAGCTACCAGGAATTCAGTGTTCCACAGCATCAGAGTAAAACCCCAAACTGCAGAGCTGTTCAGCCTGTGGGATTTCAGTCTGAGTGTTAAAGTGTTTCTCAAAAGGCACGAGTATGAACACATAAATGGGTGACTGCATTACATAAACATTAGGAATGTAGATTTTGCTAATGCTTAGAAATGGCTTTATGGGAATTCTTTTGCTACTCAGAGTCTGCATTAAGTTTGCTTCATGCTTGGGATATGAAAAATGTAATTCTTAACTCTTTGTTATTAGGCCATAAATTGAGAAATTACTTGCAAAATTGCCGTCACTTTAATTGACAGATACTCTTTTCAAAGTGAATCTCTTCAGTACTTGAGATGATTCCACTCAAGTATTTCAAATATTGTCTGCCCCTTTCAGTCAGAACTTGTGCTGTCAACATTTCGTAACTCATAAAAGCTGAAATTAAATGTCATTAGTGAGTTACTAAACTTTGATTAACTTGCACAGAATCCTGAACTTATCCCTGATGAATTTGTTGTACGTGGGCTCCTTTATGATTCATTTTTTTGGTACAGTTCAACAGGTTCACAAGATGGGCAAACAAGTAATCCTAGCAGCAGTAACAGCAGCCAAGATTCCCTTCACAAAGCCCCCAAAAAGAAGGGGATCAAATCCTCCATTGGCCGCCTGTTTGGCAAGAAGGAAAAGGGACGACCTGGACAAGGAAGCAAGGAAGCTCTAGGACAAGGTTGGTTTGCTTTTTCTTACACAGTGGGAGAGATGGCCTTGGGGGTTTGGTTTGACACATTCCTGATCAGTAATATTACAAAGGATTAAATTGAGAGTGACTTGAGTTTGGGGTTTTTTGTAGGTGGCATGGGAGAAGCAGATGGTTCTTCTCAGGATGCATTAGGTCTTAGCAAACTTGGAGGTCAGGCAGAGAAAAACAGGAAAATGCAGAAAAAGTAAGTTGTCAAATCTTTTTCATCTGCTGTTATTCATATATTGCTTTGTTTAAAAATGCTGTGCTTTTATTTTTTATTTTGGTTTGGGGTTTTTTTTGCCTAATATGGTGCTATGGCTAATAAGCCTCTGTAGTTTTGGTGGGGTTTTTTGTTGTTTGGGTTTTTGTTGTTGTTGTTGTTTTTTGTGGGGTTTTGTTTTGGGGTGGTTTTTTTTTTTTTTTTTTTTTTTGTTTTGTTTTGTTTTGCTTTGTTTTGGGATTTTTTTGTTTGTTTTGTGGTTTTTGTTGTTTTGTTTTGCTTTTGTTTTGTTTTTTTTGCTGTTTTTCCAGAACATTAACAGCAGTATAGGTCATGGTAAGTTTGAAAAAAATTTAAGCTGAAAATTTACAATTAGACTGCTGTAATAAAGGAATTTGCAGATAGAAATGGACTCCTATCAAATTCCCCCTAAATTTATTATATTTTACACCTGCTTTTGGAGGTATTAAATATAATAAATTATAAATACCTTTAATTCAAATGGGAGATGCCCCAAAGTTGGCTTGGCTGTTATTTGCTCCTGAGTGTGGAGGAATTGACAGGAGGGGAGCACGAGATGCTGTGTGCAGACATCTCTGTGTATGAATTTGCTGGCTCCTTTCTCTGTCCCTTTGTGTTGCAGCTGCTGGCAGCTTCTCTCTTCACTAATTTTTTCACTTGTGTTTAAGATTATCTGCTGAAATCTTTTTCTTTGCACCATATAGCCCTGGTTTCTTCCATTTTTTTTAATCAATTAGGACTACTCCTTTTTTTATGACACCTTGTATGCAGTTACCTCTTCCTAGTCATGAGAATTTTTTCACTCTGTCCCAGAAAATCTTTAGTTTACTGCTCACATGCATGCTCTGTTGTTTCCAGACTTGGAACAGATGAAGCAAAGACTAACCATAGGTGAAAAACATATTGCTACTGGTAGAAATCCTGACTTGATGCTTATATGGTAATATAGGAAACACTCATATTTATATAAGTAGGATCAAGGCATAAGGCATTCCTTGCATTTTTTCCCCTCTGCTGAGCTGTATACCTTAAACTTCTGCTGCTTCTGATCTGTTCAGCTGTCAAAAAACCGATGAAGATCAGATTTTCCTTGCCTTCTGAGGACAGACATTAAATGTTGAAAAGAAAGGTTGCTAATTTTCCCTTTGAGAGGGATTTCCTGCAGTACCTAAGTTCTATTAACTAATAAGAATAATGCCTGGTGGCTGCTAATGAAAACCAGCAGTGTGTTGGTTTGAAAAGTCGGAATGGAATGTGGGTTTGTTTGGATAACAGAAGGCTCAGCTGTTTTTCTTCAGACTGCTGCTCTGAAGGCAATCATATATTATTATGATCTGGTATTTTCCCTTTTCTACAGCGCTTTAAAGGCCATACCACATCTTGGTTGAATAAATAGTTTTAGTCTGGTCATATCTAAAGAGTGGTAAGGTCTGTTCTTTGAGCAATATAGGTATTTCTCAATACCAGCCACAAGTTTCATTCTCAAGTGAAACAATCCATACTGTCTTGCTTTAAGAAATGCAAGAAGTGCAGTTGTAGATAAATCATGGCTTTTCTTGTAAACATTCTGCTTTTCAAAAATTTACTGGTATTACTTAAAGTATAATTTATGGCTCTGTGATGCAGATTGCTTAAAAGGCAGCTGTGTCTATTAAACAAATGAAAACTTTTAGTTTGGAATTGCCTTCCCTGGCTCTTCCAAAGCCCCTCTCCATCTCTTCCACAGCCCCTGTAGGTACTGGAAGGGGCTCTAAGGTCTCCCTGGAGCTTTCTGTTCTCTACCACTCAATGAAATTAATGCAATCTAGATCTACCATTTGAAAAATCCAAGCAAGATGCTTTCATGCAACTGTTCAGAGTCCTGAGGGGTGTTCTGAACATGGGAAGCAATATTATCACAAGGAGTCAAAGATCCCTTGCTGCCTTCTTGAGATGCTTCTTATCAAAAAGAAAAAGTGGTAAAGCTGCTCTGAATTGCATTTCACTCTGTTATTGGAGGAGGGTGGGTTAAAACAAATTCTGACTGACTGTCTGCTTACAAAACCTTGTATTCAGCAAAAAGAATTCCAGCTACCTGAATGCTTGGACCAGCGACAGCTCATTCTATTTATAGCTGTCTCTAATCCCTATTTGCTCATTTATCTTTCTGATTTCTGCTTGCATGTGCACAAACAGGCTGAGGGCAGCGTTCAGCATCTGCTAACAAAAACCTATTTATAGTTACAGAATTAAATTACAGTACACAGTATTTGTCTGTTTTTGTATGCCTTTGAGTTCAGTTTAATCCTAGTTTTATATTTGTCCTTCATTATTTTATTTTCCTTTTGTTTACCATTTGATGTGGTAGTGCAAAATCAGGGTAAGTTTGTATTTATTTTTATTAGGATTGTTGTGCAAGTATGATAAAACTCATTTGGATTTTTTAGCAATATATTAAAACCTATATCCTTTCTTCAAAGAAGTCTGATCATGAGAGGAAATACTAGATTCAAAAGAATATATTATGAAAATGTGTTGCTGAAATAAATCCAGTGTCACCTAGTTCAGTGTGAAAGCTAGTTCAGTGTCTTGTCTTACTTTGCATGGTGTGAGCTTTTATAGTGGAAATATTAAACCCTCTTAGATTAGTTTTGTGATCTGGGATTTGAAAGTTGTTTAGCAATAGTAGGTATTTGTTTTTCCAAGTTAGATGTATTTCTGTAAAAGTGTTGTTTGGTGTTTGCTAAACCTAAGTTGTTTATAGTGCTGTGTTTATACATCTCCTGTATGAGCTGTGGTAGTGACAGTGTTTGCCACAACTGTGTTTGTGTTTTTCTGTGTACAGCACAACCAACTTAGTACTGTATTCATCAAAAAGGAAGGCAACCCTAAATTTAAGATAACTCTCACACACAAAAACACTTACTTACATCCCCAAACTCAGTCTAGAATAAGGATATTAACTCTCCCCTGGTGCTCTGCCTATTTCCATCTCATGTTTTACAACTGTTGCTTCTAAGCTTTTACACCCTGAAGCTCTGTCACTTCCATCAGTATCACTCTCTTCCCCACACTGCAGTGTTTACTGTGTCCTGAACTTCTTCCAAATCAGTCCTCTTCAGTTCCATCCAAGCAATCTGGGGTACAGCATTCCCCTCTGGCAAGGAGCGTTGCATGATGCATTCCCATGCTGTCTTAATCCAGTGACAAAGTGAGGTTGCTCCAGGCTGCCTTGTTTTCCTTGTGGGGTGAGCGTGTGCTCTCCTGCCAAGAGCCCTTCTGACACAGATCTTTCACACAGTCTCTAGAGGGTCCTGTGCACTCTCTGCTGCATCAGGCACCACCTGCAGCTTTGACATCATTTCTCACTCCCTGGGACCACAGCTTTTGTCCTCCCCAGCTGCTGAGAGATGCCTCTGGAATGTGTCTAACAACAAGCCTTCCCCCCTTGCAGCAGCATGTTCGGGCTTCTGTTCCAAGGGAAGCTCAGCCAGGTTTTTTATTAAGTCTCCAGACACCTCTCCCTTGGTTTTGTCACCCAGGAGTTATTCCAGTAGCCAGCTACTCTTTTGGCACTCTTTTATCCTTCACAGGGTCAGGTTTGTACCACCTGTTAACATTGCTGACACCACTGCAATATTTTTTTCCTCACAAAGATATGGGGCTGGATTTTGCACCTATTTCCTAACTGGCACAATGGTTGGGCTGTGAGACTCAGTTGGCCTGGCAGTTGAGATCTTTCAGGGATCTGATCCCATTTTACTGGAATGCAGCGAGTGTCTTTTTGGAGTTTTAAGGGAATAGTTGGAAAAGGGAAGTTCTCTGCTATAGGAAAAAAACCCCATCAATGCATCCTTTGCAGATGAAACAGCAGCTGCTTCTGAATTCTTCCTATGAGATGTTTTGTGCCTGGACTTCATCTTAAGCTTAGGGGTTTATGATTTCCTCTGCAAGCAAGTTTTTTATCTCTTACTGCATATGAACAAATTCTGCAATTAATTTTCCACTTCATGGTTGCTTTCCTCTTTAGATGCATCGAATAATTTCTGCATAAAGTCATCTCATGAACATTTTTTCTTTGTTTGTTTCTATTTTTATGTGTTTTCCTCCATCTCACAGTTATTTTCTGCCTACAATAACCAGCATGAGTTTCAATTTGGCATCATAACCTCTCCTTACATTTTTGATGTATTCCTTGTATTCTACTCCAAAGGATTCACTCTTACGTGGTTACCCTGAAGTATACAATGAGATTTATAAAACAACCAGAAATGACACTGATTTTCTCTGAACTCCACACAGTGCAACCACCAAAAAGGAAGGCATAGACACCAATTTGGAAGCTAAAGTACTTGGAAAAAACTTTGTGTTCCTTTCTGGCAAATACAGTATTAAGCACTTTATTCTGTTTTTACCAAACAGTGTTTCATATGATCTTATTAATTTATTTTTCTAATTTTAAAATCTTTAAACAACAAAGAGAAGCAGAACTAAATGTGTTCAGGGCTAATTAAATGTGGTGTGAATATAAAGTGTTCCATATTAGCAGGGAAATACCTAATCCTTTATTCCCAATTTAGAAACATTTGTATCTTTTTGAAGTGTACAAATATGTCTAAGCTTTTACAGTCCTCTTTGGTACTGAAATTCAACAGTTGACTGCTGAATACTGTTCCACCTTAATGGATGGATCCCAAAATGGTACCTAGAATGATTATTTCTAACCAGTTACGTAGCTTCCTCTCCTTTTCCCTTTCCTGGGAATTTAATTAGCAGTAACATTTAATTAGGACAAATTACTGGGAGGTTCTTCCAGAGAAATAGGAATTCATTGGCGTGCAGGTGGAGAAGTGCTATCTATTGATAAAGTAGTTGTTAGTATATTTATTACTTCTTTGATTGCTTTTTAATATTTAGTTACCTACCAATATAACACAAGGATCCCAGATATGTCCAAAAGAACTGAATGCTGCACTTTCATTTTGTAGGAGTAGCAAAAAAGCTCCTTGTCTGTCACTAACCACTCTCCAAGGTGCCTTGTGTATTTTAATACCTATAACTTCTGAAAGTGTTATTATAGATCTATCCAGTGAGACAGTTCAAAAGGCAAGGAGATTTTATTTGATTTAAATAGTGAGAAAATGGTAAATACATAATGTAGGCCCTTGAATCTGTAGTATTGCTGTGTATCTTAATTGCTACACTTGCAGGCATGAATAAAGAATGGTAAAATCAGTCTAATTAGGTGAAGTTGTTTTTTCAGATTTTCAAAGGAGAATGAGTGGAGATTTAATCATATATAACTGGCTTTCAAAGGCAGTGTAAAAATGCCTTTTTTAGGCTTTCTCCATGTTTTCAGCCAGGCATATCCAAGCAGCGTTGTATGCTTATACCCATAGTGCTAGTTTTTGTCCTTTGGTTTATCAAACATTTTTGGCAGCTACTTACAGGGACCTTGTGAGCTTCCATTGTCTCTGGAAGCTGAATTGTCAATATTAAACCTCAGGCGCTTCTGTTTCAGAACAACAAAGGAAATGGTGTCATCAGGGGAGATGAAAGCTGAGTTTCAGTACACAGCCTGTCAGGATAGAATTGCCAAACACAGCTCTGGTTGTGTGAAGTTGTGCCTGACGTTCTGACAGGCTGAGGTTCACCAGTGAAATGGTCAGTGTCCCAGTGTCCAGCCCTGACAGCCGGATGGACAGGCGTGTCTGATGTGCTCATGTGTTGCCACAGGCTTCAAATCTGCACATGCTGAGGAGAAATGACTGCTTTGGTTCAGCTTTGCTGGGCAGAAAACTGAGCAGTTGAGAATCTGATTGCCAAATAAGCCTGACATCTCCACTTTGGGTTGGGAGTTTTGGGTAGAGTGTCATAGTGGCTTCAGACACCAGGTTCTGAAAGGCAAGACCACATCTCTGCTGCTCTCAGATTCCCTGCCCAGCTCAGCTTTCATCCCTTTGTAGTCCCTGTGCGTGTGCTGTACCTGCCTGAGGGGGTGTATCGTATAAGGCTGGCTGGGAAAGGCATAAGTTAATTATTGGAACGAAGGTAGTGAAGTGAGCGCAGTGATGGAATTGTAACATCTATTATAACTAATGACTGTTTCTGTAATTGTAGGCACGAGTTGCTGGAGGAGGCCAGAAGACAAGGTTTGCCTTTTGCACAGTGGGATGGGCCCACTGTGGTGGTGTGGCTGGAGGTGAGTGGTCCTCCCAAAATGAATAAAAAAGCCCCCTCAACACATACCGGCTTGTAAAGACTGGGTAGGTTTGGAGGCAGGAATGTTTTCCATATCCTGTTTACTCCCTTCTCTCTGTGTTCCAGCTGTGGGTGGGGATGCCAGCCTGGTACGTGGCTGCCTGCCGAGCCAATGTGAAAAGCGGTGCTATCATGTCAGCCCTGTCTGACACGGAAATCCAGCGGGAAATCGGCATCAGCAACCCCCTGCACAGGCTCAAGCTCCGCCTGGCCATCCAGGAAATCATGTCCCTAACCAGCCCTTCTGCCCCTCCCACCTCCAGGACGGTAAGGAAACTCGTGCAGCGTTAAACACTTAGAATTTCCCCACGTTTGACTGTAAACTTAGAACTGAACTTCCACTAAGAATTTCTGGAAAGGAACACATTATTTAAATACAGGCTGTTCCTTCCTTTCATGGTAATTAACTAAAGGAGTAACTGCAATTTTCTTTCTTGAGGAAAAGAGAAGTTTATTTCAGTCGAAGTATGTAATCCAGAGTATTTAGAGTATGTGTTATTGGCCTCCAGAGAATTTAAAATACAGATGAAGTATACAAGTGTGTACAGAAATTTGTGAGACAGTTGGAGGCTCTTTTAATGCAGCTGTAAAGCCATTAACTCCAAATAATTCAGACTACATGATCTAGTAGTCACCTGTCTCTCTATAGTAAATTTAGGCACTTAGTGGGAATTTTGTCTCATGAGTCTGTCTGCCCTGCAGTCTAAAGCTATTTTTGGGGTTACGTGCTAGACTACAAATGTATTTTTTGGATTAGAGCAGAGCCAAGCGATTACCCATTAATTAAATCCTGTCAGCTGTTTCTGCTGCTCAGTTTTGTTAATATCTGTGAAGGAAGTTGATCCCTGTGAGTAGGCTTTTATTGCATGCCATGACTGTCAGTAGCTGTACCTGACCTAGAGACCATTGCTTTGCCCATGCCTGCTCCTTACATGTACCGATTGCTTATCTGTTCTGCAACCTCTCCTCTTTGTTACTGCTTTCCTTTCACTGGATGGGATTGATTCCCTGTGGGCTCATATTAGACCACGGGAAATGTCTGGGTAACACATGAAGAGATGGAAAATCTTACAGCCACACAACAAACGGTTAGTTTACAGTGTTGCCACTTCTCTTCTTTAGAGTGCTTTTCCCACTTCTTAAACATTTGAATCAAGTACTTTTTGGCCTTTTTTCTTTTTTTTTTTCCCTTTTTTTTTTTCCTTTTTTTTTCTTTTTTTCTTCAAATTAACGCACTAAAATTCTGGATCATTGCTTCTTCTAATTATTAACTTTGCAATCTGCATCTTGATAGCATTTTTTCCAGAAGGGAGGAAAAAAAAATCAACATTGATAAGATTGTAAACAAAACTCTAATCTGTAAAATGGAGCTCTGACTTGATTGACAAATAGAGAAATTGAATTATTGGTGCAGAAATTTCTTCTCTCCAGAAGACTTAATCAGTAGATGGGGTTTGCAACTTCTCATACAAAAATAAGTGCCTTGTGTATAATTTTTTACATTGCATGATGCTTGCTTTATCTAGATTTTTTTGGTATGCAGTAGATTTAGAGTCTTGCAGTGCACCATTAACTTTGACCTCCTTACTAAACTTAACCACTAATATGTGTGTGTTCTTTTGCTTTCCTAACCACCTAACAGGAAGATGAGGAGGGAAGCTGGGCTCAGGTTGGAAACTTTTATCTAATATTCCAGACTGTATGTAAATTGTCACAATCATTAGAGCATGAAAGAATCTGTTTTTCCTTTAGACCAGCATCTTTTAATGATTCTGGGTGTCACCTGGGGGTTGGGAGAGGGGGAAACTGCAGGCTTAGCTCCCTACAATGCACACTTGGGAAATACTTGTGATTTAAATATTTTAATGTTTTGGTGGGGGATGGCTCTCTGAGGATGCCAGAATTACAAGAGGAGTATCTGCTCTGTGCAGAAAGTCCCTGTCCAACCCAGCCACCTTCCCAGGTGTGCCACAAGGTATCCTGGGACTGGATGATTAAGTAGATTTCTAAGCACTAATTCTATAATCCTCTCTGATTGATTGTTTTGCCTTAAAGTGGTGGCAAATCCTAATTGTGTTTTCAGGCATTTATGTAGCTGAGTATTTATACAGGGATAGAAACAAAACTTGGGATTTACCCATGATCCATATCTTTGGACAGTATGGGCTCTTCTTTCTTGGCTGCCCTCCAGCTGAAACCTGGTTTAAGTCCCATTAACTACATCTCAGCTACTCATTTGTTGATTATCAGTGATAACAAGCCCAGAGTAAGGAGCTCTTTCATTCTTCCACCTTCTGATGGCTTGGAGAGGTGCATTTCCCTATGGCCTTGCTCCTTTCTGGAAAGTATTTCCTCTAGAGGAGAAATAAAACTTTTGACTTTTAACAGAAAAAACTGAATTATTATGCTTTTGAAAAAAGGAGCTTCTGGGGTTTGTTGCCCAAGGAGTGATTAGATAATCTTTATAAATGTTTTCTCTAAAAAAATGCCTGTGACTTGCAGATCAAAACTGTAATGAGAAAAGTCTCTTTTAGGATAAGGACTAGCATTTAGAATGGCTTGTTCTTCAGTAGCAGGGTTTTATCAGTTTCTGAAAACAGCAAACTGTATTTAAAAAGGCCTGCAGTTATTTGTCTGATATGTTTTCTTTATAATGTCACATGAAAAATAAGATTTTTCCCCACAGTTTTCAGGAGAGAGTATTTGCAACATCTCAACATAATGAAATTCTATGCCTTTTGCTATCCAACCATATAGATTAGTCCTTTTTTTGCATTTTATTTAGCTCTTGCATATTTTGTCATGCTATTTCTTGATACAAATTGAGGTAGTTTTACTTGCTGATGTGAATATCTGAACTTGTTTTTCTCCATGAGGGTGACTTCTTTGGAAAACACACACGCAGTATTCAGTATTCTGATGTGCCTGTCTTTACAGGCTAAGAATTAAATAAGCAATTTCTTTAAAATAGGCTTTCTAAAATAGCTTTTCTTTTTTTAATTTCTCATTTCAATAAGCTTGTCCCTTAATGCTTTTTCAAACCAGACATTAGCCTATGGTGACATGAACCACGAGTGGATTGGCAATGAGTGGCTGCCGAGCCTGGGGCTCCCTCAGTACCGCAGCTACTTCATGGAATGCCTGGTGGATGCTCGGATGCTGGACCACTTAACTAAAAAAGACCTGCGTGGGCAGCTGAAAATGGTGGACAGCTTTCACAGGTAAGGGGGTTGGAGCTGGAGACCTCACCCACAGTTAAGTGTTTGCATCATCTCTAAATATTTTTTCCGATTTTTTTTTCGTCTGGTCCAAACAGAAACAGTTTTCAGTGTGGAATTATGTGCCTCCGAAGACTGAATTATGATCGAAAAGAACTGGAAAGAAAAAGAGAAGAAAGCCAGAAGGAAATTAAGGGTTAGTGCATTTGTCTTCACCTCAGTCTGATTCTGCCATGTTTTCACTGGTCAGCCTCAAAAAATCATTAACAAAGAAAAGGCTTTAGAGGATGGAACCATTTATAAAATATCAAGTGTTAAATGCACAGTGTCTGGATGTAGGCCCTGAACACTGAATGATAAATCATCAAATCATTTACTTATGCCACAAATGTGAACATTTTTGAAACTCATACTGCTCTGAAGTTTCGAACTGAATGCTTTAGGAGAGTGAGAGTTAAGAACATGGTGTGGTGGGGGTGTCCTTATTTTCTTTTTCTCCTCATTGTGATGTGACTTTACATCTGCATGATTTTGTTGTTGCTTGTGGCTGGTAGCTTTTATTGCCCAGCAGTTGATGAAAAAATATCCAAGTGACTTGGGTATTTATAGCTTCCAGACTCATGGTGATTATTGTACAAGAGAGAAGGAATAAGAGAAAGCAGGGTGGGAATTCATGGTTTTCCAAGATTTCCCATAGAAGTTTTGTTCCCTGCCTAATATCAGAAGTATTTTCTGATACCTGAGTCTAAAATCTTGCTTAGAAGGTTCTGTGCCTGCTCTTTTCCCTTTCGTTTTAAAGCATTGATACCTTGTGCCCGAGATCATTCCCAGGAGTCACAACTAACTGGCAGCAAACAAGCCAGGGTTGTAGCTGGTTGGTTGTTTATAGCCTCCCAAATAGAGTGGGTGCATCTCTTGCCTCTAGAGAACTGCTCCTTGGAGTATTTAAGTTACAGTCTGAAACATCTCCCAGCAGACTTCTAATACTTCCACTTCTGCTTCCAATCCGTGACTCTGGATGATTGGGTTCAGAGAAGTGGTGTTGTAATGAGTCTGGCACTGTGTTTTTGCCTCCCCAGATGTGCTCGTGTGGAGCAATGAGAGGATGATCCACTGGGTCATGTCCATCGGCCTTAAGGAATACGCGAATAACCTGCTCGAGAGCGGAGTTCACGGTGCACTTGTGGCCTTAGATGAATCCTTTGATTACAATGCATTAGCTCTCCTGCTGCAAATCCCCACTCAAAACACACAGGTAAGCAAGGACGAGGTACTTTAGGCCTCCTAGGAAGGTTAACAATGGAGCTGATTGGTTTTTTCCCCACAGTTAAGAGCATCTAGAAACTTAGCAATGCAAACTTGTCCATTGTCGCACAAGACAGAAACTTAAAATCATGCTTTTCTAATGGTTTTCTAGTTGTTAATAACAATTCTCACTGGTACATTTGCTTGAGAAAAAAATTGTTTGAATATTTTCCTCACAGCCCATCTTCACGACAGTAGCGTGAAACTCATCATTTTTGTTGTTTGCAAATTTTTACTCTGAAATAATTAAGTTTGAGGCAGAGTCATGAATTTTCATGTCACAACTAGAGGAGAGCTGTTAAGTCTTCCTTAAATTTTTAATAAGTTACAAGTTAAATTGTAACTCTTCAAGTACTGACCTTTCAAGTATGAAGTATGTTTATTAATCTGATAAAGCACTAAACAATTTGGGTCCTATAAAGTTTTTTAAATCATTATAGGTTACTAATTACTAATCTTTTGGAATTAATTTCCATTTCTTTCGTACCACAAACTTCAGGCTCGTGCTGTTCTGGAGAGGGAATTCAATAACCTTCTTGCTATGGGCACTGACAGAAGACTTGATGAAGTAAGTTACTCAAGTTGTTGACCCATTTTATGGTCCTGGAAACTTTATCAGAACTGCTCAGTGAAAGAATTTAGCCTAAGCCTCTTCAAGCTTTCGACAGAATAGTGACAGAAACTTTAACTTGAAACTCCTTGTCTCTGAGGGTTTCTAAATACAGCAGGGTTTGTGTATTTTAGTTAGATGACTTTGAATATGAAAGTATTGGGATGATCGGCAAGTTTGGTTTTCTAGCTCACATTGGTATTGTCTAATAGCAGCACTTTGGACTGAATCCCTAAAATATGGGAAAATTAGTGACCAGCATTGCAATGAACAAGCTGTGATAAGAGAAAGACACTTTATCCTAAAGAGCAGTATTTCAAAGAGCTTTGAGGGGTTTTTAAGAAATCTCCTGTTAATTTTGATTCCTACTGGTGCAGAAGACCACCAGGTGTATTTACACATCCAAGTAATTTCTGTTGGGCAGCCTGTGATCTTATTGTATAAACTGCCCTGAAATGAGTGTGAAACTGTCCAAGTGTGAGGCTGTTCTGTGCACCCACAGCATAGAGGAGAGAGTGTTCCATCTTTAACCTTGTAAGTTGCTCGGTGGACAGATTCAAGGTGGTGTTACTTCCCCAGGAGAGCCTTAATTCCGTGCTGCCTCATCTTTGGTGCTGATGGGATTTGATGTGGTAGCACATGTAGGCAAAAGCGTTTCAAATTAAGGCTGAAGTGACAAAACCCTCCTGTGGTTAACCAGCTCAGGAAACCAGTCTTAAAAACATTGGTGCTGGGATGAGGAAGTGGACCGGGGAAGGGGAAGCTCCTGACAGCTCTGTTCCCATGAGCATCTCTACCAAGGTTTTAACAACCCATGAGAAAGCATTGATGGTTTTCTGAAGCATTTTCCTTGGAGATTTCAAACTGCAAAAGGAGCTTTGAGGGAGCAGATGTTTGCTGTGTTCTAGTGGCACAGGGCAGTTAGATGATGAAGATCTCTTCAAATAATGTAGGCACTTAGCTCTTAATTGTACAAGGGAATAAATCTGAGGTAAAACAGCATTCAAAGGATTGAACTGTTTCTAAATGGGAAGTTGGCAAATGGAGCTGCCCAGTGGGTATATTTGCATTGACACAATGCTTTCTCTGCCAAAGCTCTTTTTGGAGGTGGGACTTAAATTGTATTTAGTTAGTGCATCATTATATTTCTGAGGTGGGACTATTGCTTGAAAGATGCAGCTATATTAATGGAGGAAAGAAAATGCACTTGGGTATTTCAGTTACATTTACCCAAGTGCTTAAGGAAAAGCCTGCTTGGCAATGCAGTATTTAATACACTTACCTTTTATTTCCTTACAATTGCCTTCTTCAGTGGTGTTACATTTACTTAAGTTTGTCAGTAATCCTTTTAATGTCAGTAACAATCCCACACTTTCTGCACTGCTAATGTTGTTTGTCAATATGACAGGATGATGATAAGAGCTTTAGGAGAGCACCTTCGTGGAGAAAGAAGTTTAGACCAAAGGACATAAGAGGTTTAGCTGCTGGATCAGCAGAGACTCTTCCTGCAAATTTCAGAGTTACAACCTCAATGTCTTCACCCTCTATGCAGCCAAAGAAGATGCAGATTGATGGTATTGATTTTGTATAATTTTAAGCATGATGTGCTTTTTTTTTTTTCGCCTGAGATTCCAGGGGAATTAAGTCCAAATGACCTTTTTGCTGCATAAAAGCATCTGTCTTGTGCATGGTTGTATTTATAACACTGTGTTTAACCATAGGGTGCTTTGTCATTTCAGGAAGCTGTACTAGAGGTGTAGTTTCTTTTTTACATCATTGGAGTAACAAAATGAGAATCATAGCTAGACATAAATGTAATTTAGGAAGGTAAAATGACAGCTTAGTAGGAGTATTTTAATCACATGATGCATAATTTCTGATTAGCAGCAGTTAGACCAATATGAGCCCCACTTCTGAAATGCTATAAAATGCATTAAAAATGATGTGAGTAAACCCCCTCAGATAATTTTGAGATGACTGAAACTTCAGTAACAGGTGCAATACCCCCCCTGCAGTGGTCACTTCAGTAATGACCATACTTGAAATCACTGTTTCATTCATTGCTGTGTACTTAATGATCTTTGGGTATATGTGTGCACACACAGATATGAATTAAAAAACCCAAACCAATAAAAGCAGACCTCAAAAATCCCATCTGGAAGTTGATCACCTGTGACATAAGGGATCTTGTCTGTTTTAAAACTGTATCTGTAGCAGCATAAGAATAAACTTTGACTTGAATTTAGTTTACAAAAGACACATAGAAACAAATATGATTTTTTTTATTGGAACAGACAGGGTGAGAACACAATCTGTTGGAGTTGCCTCAGGTTCTGAAAGCTCTTGTTTATTCATAAAGCTCAAAAACCAATTTTTGCATTTGATGCTACTCTCAGTAAGCTTTTCTAAATTTTAGATACTGTCAGTAGCACAAAATATTTACTGGAATTCATGTGGAAAATTCTGTAAATGAAAGAAAGTCAAGTCTTTAAAACTACTTTCTTTTTTAAATATTAGATATTTACAAACTACATAAAGTAGCAAGTAACTTAACTTACAAAATCACCTTTGCCAATTTCTCTGTGCTAGTTGGCAAGCAGATTTTTTTCAGAATTCTTTTTGCTGGCCCCTGGAACAAGAAGTGCTTAATATACAAACTGTAAAATAAATTCTGCTTTTCTAACTTGTAACCTTAGAGTTGGGTGAGTACCAAAGCTGTAATCACCATTGCTGTGGAGGGGTGTTGTTTGTTTGTTTGTTTGTTTTGAAAACTAACATGCATGCTGTGTTCTGCATGTCTTCCCATGCTTCTTGGAATAGGCAGTGTATCAGGAACACAAAGATTGGATTCTGCTACAGTAAGGACCTACTCCTGTTAAAGCCTTCTCCTGGTGAGTAAAGCTGATAGGAATAAAACTGAAGCAGCTATTTATGAAATAAAACAGCAGGGATTTTCCTACAGTGGTTTTACACACTTAGAAAACAGTCCAGGTTTTCAGGGTAGGGCATTATATTGGAAATCCTGAGTTTATTTCATACTACAAAGATGGAGTGTTGAAATACTGGGTTTTGTCAGTGCTGTGTTCCTGTGAGGTTTTTTTAAACAGCCTCAAAAAAGACCTGTGCTAAATAGCTCTGTAGAAAGTGTTGAAATCAAAGGTTGGATAAAGCACAGCTAGTGGAAGTGGGGAGTGGGGGAAGAGAATAAATTAGGGATGGAAAGAAAATAATCCAGTGTGTGACGCTGCAGCTCAGATTGTTGATCTCTCAAAGTCTTTGCTTGGTCAGAGCTGTCCCACTAAAACATGTTTCAGTATTGAATTGTTACAGGGATAACTGCAGTTTCCCAGTTCCTGGGCACTCTGTGCCACTGTGATTGCTCAGGCTGGCTGGATTTAGCTACCTGCAGCCTCCATTTGGGGAGGTGGGAGCAGTGCTGCTGATAAAAGGCAGCTTGATGTGCTGTAACACAAAATCCATTTATTCTGGCTGGTGAAAGATCTTTAGTCCTGCTGTATTTTCTCATGGCACAGTACTGCTCTCATTTTGCAAGCAAGTCTGAAAACAAAATCTTTTTTTTTTAATTTTATTTTTTAATACTACAATGAATTTTTAGAACTCAGTTCAGTGGATCTTTTCCCCTCACTGATCTCTTTCATGAACTGTAAATTGTCTGTCTTCTCTGCTTGCAGCTTTTCTTCTTACTTCTTCGTCCCTTCCAACTCATGCATTTGCTTCCTGAAATTCAGAACCTTTTTGCATGTATGAGTTGAGTTCTAAAGAGTTCTTACATGTGAAATGCTGAGAGGAAACTCTTGCACATAGCAACTCAGACCATATGAGTGTGACAGTTCATAATCTCAGGGGCTCTCTTAAAGTATTTTTAGTTGCAAGAAACTGAAGTTTTAAGTCTCCTCTCCCCCAGATTCTCCTCCCTGGTTCAGGATTTTCTGTAGTCAGATGACGTGGGATGGAAATCCTCGAGGCAGAAACATTTGCCCTCATTGCTGTATTTGCATTGCAGCTGGAGATTGCAGAGGCAATAAAATGATATGCAACGTGGCATGGCAGTAATTCAGTGCATCACTGCTGCACTGCTGAGCTCTTTGTGACAGTCTTGGAATGAAATGGTGGTTGAAACCTGCTAATGGAATCTTCTGTGTTTTTTTTTCTTTTTGTGTGTTGTTTTTGTTTGTTGTTCTTGCAGTTTACCCACACTATTTCTACCGGTGATATGCAGCATTTTGAACATTTGGAACCCTTAACCTGTTAATACTTGTTAAATGGACACTTTGAGATATTTTATTACAGAGTTTTTAATTAGCAAATAAATTCATGAGTACTATAGAGAAAATATTTTAGAATCTAAATGTTTCTTATATTTATGTGACTTCTCATTTATATAGTTACTTACTTTTTCTGTTTCTATTCAGTCTACAAATCAAATCATTGCTGATTTTTTATTCTAATTTTAGTCTTTCCAACTGAATGTACTGTAATGCTTGTATGTATATGTCCCTATGAGCAATATAGGGTTTTTGTAAATTATGCAGTTACTGTAATTATCATTGTTTTTTAATAATGAAACCGAAGGTGAAAAGGATTTTAATACCTTTGTAAAAGTATCATGACACCGAGCAGTATATATTTTGTCTTTTGGAGCTCTTAGCTTAGATCTGAAAACAAGTCCAGCTTTTTTTCAGGTGAGCCTTTGATGTAGGAGGGACGGTACAGGAGTGTTGTTCTTCTCAGAGCTGTACCACTCCACACAGAGGATGTGTCAAGCAGTGGCAATTTGTCTTTATTTAAAGTAGAACTGGTTTGAAAAGCTGGGAGGAACTCTTAACCCTGCGGGACACGTTGTAGGAGCGATTGCCTCAGTCCTAACACCCTCTGCTGTGTTTGTGCAGCGACTCTTCGCGGTGACTGAAAACAAGCCATAAACCAAGGACTCTTTTTATTTTTGCTTTTCCTTCCCTGCCTGAGGAAGATAGACTTCGTAATGATTCCTGGTCGTGAGCCACAGGCCACAGAGAGGTTTTTTTTGTCCTAGACCTTTTTGCTTGAAAACACTTGGTGGAAAGATGCTGGTGGAACCAGTTTTAATGGACCAATCCTAAAGCACTGCAGCCTCCTGTCAAATGAGTAGTGAAAGATGAAGGTACAATGGGCTGAAAACTAAAGCAGTGCATCTTCTAATAAAGGCCTTACTTTTCTTATGTAAGTCATCCTATGTGTTTTGTAAACTTGTTCTAAAGACTTGTCTGGACTTTAATTTGGATGGTTGTAGCCATTTTGGACTGTATGAGTAGAAAAATGTATCTGACACTTGTAAATGGCATATTAAAAAGCCAGCAAGAATATGTTCAGATGGTGCATTATTTATTATGCAACAATATATATAGCATGTCTTTTTTCTTATTTTGTTTTCCACTTTTAACTTGCTTGTAAAACTGAAATTCATTGTTACTGTTCTGTTTTTCTATTAATCTTTTGTGTATTTTCAGATTATGTAACAATATGTACAGTCTACTTTTGAACTATTTTTATCACAGTATTATTTATTGCTTTCAATAAAGTACTGATGCATTTTCCACTGCCAATAAAACACTATGGAAAAACTAGGATCTAATTGTATGCAGGCAGAAACTTTTGCAGTGAGTGGGTATTGTCAATAAAGCATCTTAATTATTGTTTGCTGCCCTGTAGATCTGGTTTCAAATGATGACCTTTCTCCAGTAGCAAAAATATTCCATTAGATGTGACATTTTCTTTGGAATTGTTCAAGTTCACGTGCATTAATACCAGTTTTCTGGAAGAAACTGCTTTATTGCCTACTTCTGCTCATACTTAGAGCTATGATTTGCTTTTTAAAATAATAAACCTGATCTATCACACAACTTTAGTGTATTCTAGTCCACAGGGTGAAGATGGAAGTGCTGTCCTAGACAGCAGCAACAGTTGCTTTGGTGTAATAAATGCGATCATGGCCACAGTGATATTTGGAGAGAAAGATAGGAGTCGAGGGAACCAGTGCAAAATGGGCTCACAATAGGGTTGTTCATGTCAATTTTGATATATTTGTAAACCATTTCATTGAGTAGAAGACAGAAAGATAAAGTTGCAGAATAATGGGAAGCAGCAGTGAAGCATATTTCATCGTGTCCTCCAGATCAACAGCAGGATGTGGAATGCCTGGAGAAACACTGCCATGGATGCTCTAAGCCTTGTTCAGTGATGCATCTCTCTTTGTCTGGCTTGTCTGTACGAGTTGCTGTCTGTTCATTTGCAGTCTCTTTTATATTCTCAGAGAATCTATCTTTCTAGAAAAAAGCTAAAATGGAACTGCAGAAGGAAATCCTGACTCACTGCTCAGCTAAACTTTGCTGTTTAGAGAAATCTTGCCTAGGCGTTGCTGGTCACTGATGTGATAGTAGGTGTTCAAAGTCATGTATTGTTGCTTCTCAAAAGTGAAACCAATGCGGGGTAGACTTGTAAAATGTGAACAGGAACTGCGTTTATTATTTTGAGGCTGTAAAACCCTAACTGTTACGGAACAATGGAACTGACATGAGAGGTAGAATAAATGAGTGAAATGGCGAAAGCTTTCGCAAACTGGCAAAACTGTGTGTGGTGGCTTCCTTCTGAGTTACACGGCAGAGCTGTGCCGGAGAGATCCAGAAAAACGCGTCTTGCTCAATTTTAGCAACTCCCACACACCCTGCTGAATGAAAACTGTGCACGTGGAAAAGGCACCTGGGTCTGTTACAGTGATCTTTAGATGATACTTGATTAAATACAACGTTTTGTAAATTGCCAAATGTCTTTGAAGGCTTTAGATGGAAAGAGGGCTGTAAAAATTGAACTATGCATCCTCTCTGCGTGCCTCAGAAGTATCTGAGTGAACTTTAAACTTGCAATTTTTGCATGTGTAAAGGACAGGGACTCTCAAAACAAATGTTTTAACTATGCCTTTCAAACTGTTTGTGGACAGTAGTGATTTATCATGCCAAGATTTGGAGAACACATAAACTAGTTCAAAGCAGAAATTATTTTTGGAACTTGGTAGGCTAAAGATTGAGAGGGAAGGGCAGCAAAATTAATTTTCAGGTAAATAAAAAATTGATACTGTATTTGGGGGTGGTACTCTTTAAAGAAACTAGAGTTACTTTGCCATTGAAAGGAAATTTTTTCACTTCCCACTGTTAGGGTTGTAGCTTTGGTGCACAAGTTGATCTACATTTTATTAATTTCATTGTTTGTTAATAGTAGGGGGCTTGGGAGGGAAAGGGCAATTGTAGTTAACTTAGGTAGCAGTACCTTTTGGGTTTATATGAGATGTTGGAACAGATGGATGAAAAGTGATACATAAATGTGGTTGGTATTCCTATCTGTATGAGGAGGGACAGGTGAAGACTCCTGAAGGACACAGAACAGACAGAAGTAATGCCTAAACGATTGAGGTTCTGTGCACATGTGTTCTCCTCTAGCAGACAGTTTTGTGAGAAGTTCAGCCCAGTTTTTCAAATATGCTGTATTCAGTTTATGGGTAGATCACCCTGTAGGTAATCCTGAAAAAAGTAACTGAGCCTATTTATTACATGAACTGGCTATATTTGGAATTAAGTTGTTCTCGTGTTCACCTGGATTTTTTATCATCTTGCCCTCTGTAACAGCTTGAATGTGTGTGTTTATCTGTAATGGTTTTTTTTTCGCTAGAAATGGCATTCCTTGGGGTCCTCCCCTCCTCTAGAAGACGCGAACAGTGGGCAAACCAGAGTGTTTTAAAACCCCGTAGTTTCTATTTTGGCATAGTTTCATTTGGATTCTGTGGGGGATCCCAGCCACGGGGGATCCTTTTGCCCACTGATAAAAAGTGATGGAAACCCCTGGGCACGGATAGATGCGCTTCCAAAACATGACGGTGCAAAAACATGTATTAAAAAATAAAGAAGGATATTCAAAACTGCACCAGCAACTCCCCTGTGGCCATTTAAAAACTACTGATGGTGCATTTTCTGAGCGGCTGAAAGAAACGGCGGACGGGCCAGCTCCATAAGTAAATATTTAATGATTGTCGGAGCGGCTCGGAGCCCCGCAGGCCCCGGGGGAGGCGGCGTTCCCGCAGCCGCCGGCGCGGCCCCTCCCGGCGGGGCGGAGCGGAGCCCGTCCCGCTCCCACCTGGAGCCGGGAAGAGGAAGTGGGAGCTCGGGAGAAGCGGAAATTGCAGCAGCAGCAGCCGCCGCCAGCCCGGGAAGCAGCGGCGGGGAGCCAGCGCTGAGGAGGAGGCGGCGGCAGAGGCAGAGTAAGCGCGGCGGGGCTGAGGGGGAGCCGGGCCGGGGAGCGCAAGGCAGAGTCGGGAGGCGTCGCGACTCGGTGTCTTTTTTTTATTTTTTTCCTTTTTTCTTTTATTTTATTTCAACTCCGAAGCTGAGAACTTGTGGGGATAGGTCTGCGGCGGGGGCTCCCGACAGCGGTGGTGCCGGGCTCAGGCCGTGTGGCCCCGGCCAGGCTGGGAGCTGCTGCCCGGCACTGCGCCCCGAGCCTGGGCAGCGCTGCCCGGAGCTCGTCCCTAGGCCCCGGGCAGCGGGGAGGTGCCGAGGGAGCCGCTGAAGGTGCTGGGTAGGATGATGTGTGTGCCGATTAGTCATAGCAGCGCCCAGGAGCGCATACATTCGAGGTATATATTTAGCCTGGGTTTGTGTTCGAACCGTAGCGTTTGCTTCTTCCTTCAGGAATCATGACCACGTGAGCCAGTGAGTCATGAATAGATCGTTTTTCTCCTCTTTCTGCCCTGGAATCGGTGCTGGAATAGCAGGCGGAAACCAGGCTTATTCCTGCTAGCTGTGGACTGGGAGCCCTGGTCGCTGGGGCTGCTTTGCTCCTTGTGGAATTCACAGGGTGCAGGGTTGAGCTGTGGAATTGCTGTGGAATGGATTCTGTGCGAGTGATTTGCACAGAATCGTGGTGGATTTTGCACGGGGGTGCGTGTGAAATCCTTCCCTGCGCTATTGTTTGTGAGAGCTTGAGGAGGAAGCTGTGAAACCTAGACTGAAGGATCCAGCTTTTGTTCTTTGAAATGTTCAAGCGCAGCTGAATGAACAAAACACATCAAGCAATAGAGCATAAGAAACAAGTACTTGGGGGGAAAAGTTGCGTTTGCCACAAAGTATATAGAAATTTACGATACACAGTACCCCTTCGGTCAGCTCTCATCACTTGAATTCCATTCCTAAACATCTTGCACGGTGTGCTGGAGCATGGAAGGATGGATACAAAACATCTCTCTTAGGAGAAGTTAGGAAGAACTTGGAACCATGTTGAATTTCATTATTGAGCTGGTCAGGTTCTGCTTTCCAAGGCCTTTGGGTTTGTTTTGGTTTTTTTTTTTGGTGAGAGATTGGATTTTAGTAGGAAAGAGTAGAACACTCAGACACAATCCTGAGAGAAGGCTTTAGACAGAGTATTTTCAGGATGATATTAAACCACCTCTGTTCTCAAGGTTTGGGTTATAAACTCATAGTCTCAGAGCTTTCTGGATATGAAGTACTATTATAAAGGTTAGTTCCTTAAATTGCCAGAGGAATTTGGAGATGGGAGACCTGAAAAAACATGAGGGGAAACCTGCTAATACTGTTAGGATGTCATCTGCTCTGCTTTTATACCCTCCTTCCAGGCTGCCCCAGCATTTGCTACCCTGGTGTTTGACTGTCAGTTTTTCAGCTGTTCTCACTCACATTACCAGTCCTGAAATTTCTGAAACGCTCCATAAAAGTGGCTCATCAGCTCGTTCTGCCAGGCTGCAGAACAAGCCTAACAGAATGAGCTGTGGACTTTATCCAGGGATTATTAGTTTTGCATTTAAGAGGGAGTGAGTTTTCGTCCCGCCCACTGAATTATGCTTGTGTGAATTAAATAGCCTGTGATAATTTTCTTTGTAATCTGTTCTTAATTAGAAGGATAAAGGTAAGTGGACAGAACAATGATATGTTAAAAAACTGAGCTCTGGTTGGAAAGCAAAGAAAAATGAAATCCTTTTCCCTGAAGTGTATTGTGAAAAAGCTGGGAGAACAGGCAGCTTCTAGTTTCATGTTTTAGTTTTGCTTTCTAGAATGTATTTATCTTGATTTACATAGAATAGAGGGTGTAAAATCCAGCCACTAGCACCAGGAAGATCGGGAATTCTGCTAACTAGTTGTATTCAGAAGTGTTAATTAAAAACATCCAACTTGATACTCCAGGGGGGATAAAGTTTCCAGAAAGTGAGAGGCCCCAAATCATTAAGCTCTTGAAGGTTCTGGGTGTTGTTTCTAGAAGTTATTGTTTGTCTTTTTTATGAGTCCTGCTTCCTGCAGTCACCCTCTGTTTCTCCTGAAAGCCAGACAAGGTGCTGAGTTTGTGTGCACAGACACTCCTGTTCTCTGTTGTTGGAGCAGTGTCTGGGTTGTGTGCAAATTCTTAGAGTTGTTGGGATTCCTGTCACCGTGCTGGAACTCCCTGCACAGCAGAGGAGGTTGTGCAGGTGAAGAACAATGTCGTGCTCACCATTTTTAACACCTGGGGAGGAAAAAAAATCACCTATTTCTACACTTTAATTGTATGCACAGGATCCAGAATTAGCAGCAGTCTTTGGAAGTGCATGTTGGCTTGGAAACCTGTGTGAGCAGAAGTCTTTGAGTGCAGTGACTCCACTAAAAGGCACACATTAATTTGAGCAAAGAAAGGTGACTTTGTTCTCTTTGAAACAGGAATTGCTCCTAATCTTTTTACAGTGCAAATGGGAGAATTAGACAGGTTTGTGAGCCAACTCGAGAAGACAGCTTGAGCACCAATGGTCAAACCCGTTTTCACTGCAAGCACAGCTTTTGGTGATTGGTTAAATAGCATACTTTATTGGGAATTTTGGATTGCATCTCCTCTGTCAGCTCCTGCACGAATCAAATGAGCTGGCACGGGAGTGGAGCGTGACCCTGCTTCTCCTGCTGCTGTTGCAGATGTGGAAGGCTACAGCAGGCCACACCGTGACTGTCAGCCAGGATGATGGAGCTGATGACTGGGAGACGGATCCAGACTTTGTGGTATGGCTTTTGGGGCTTACTGATCCACCAGGAGCATGTTCTGGGACAGTTCCAGAGGAACTCTGCGGGGTGGGGACGTGTCTCGGCCAAATAAACTGTCAGGAGCGTGTCCCTGGAGTGGAGGGGAAGTGAAGCTGCTTTTCTAACACTTGTGGTTCTCGGTGGCTGCTGGAGGCTTTTGCTGTGAGCTCTGAAATACGTGTGACCAGTGATTTCTTTGGGTTTTTAACTCTCTTTTTCTGTGTGTCCTTCACAGAACGATGTGAGTGAGAAGGAGCAGCGCTGGGGAGCTAAAACCGTGAATGGGTCCGGCCACCAAGAGCACATCAAGTAAAGCAGCTCTCTTGTGAAATGTATTAATAGGAGCAGTCCCAGGCAACTTCTAATCAACTCTTGATCTCAGTTACTTGTGTCTTCATAATTAAAACAAGAGTCCCTGTAGAAGATTGATTATTTGCCAGATTGCTGGTCGTTCAAATCCATCAGTGTCTTCAGGGCTGAATTTAAGAGCAGAAATACGGTGTAGGGACTCTTAAATCTTTCTTTGTCGCTGGAAATCTGATTTTTTTCCTGCCTCTGTATTATCTGAAAACGGGTGGGTTTTTTGTGCTGTTTTGGTGCAGGAGCCAGTAGTGCCAGGGGAAAAGCTGAGGAATCTGAGCAGCTCCAGTGTGGTATTTTAAGGAAACGTTTGATCCCTTAATTCTTACACTTTGTTAAGAACACTGCTACCACCAAACTCATAAAAACCCTGGCAAAGTAACAAACTGAGCTCTCTGATGGGAAAGCAAATGAGTGCATCACAGAGGGATATGTGAAACAGAAATGATGCATCTCCTGAATCCTGTATTTCTTAAAAATAAGTGCCTAGGACAGAACTTCAGCGCAGTTTTAGGAAATGTGTGATATTGCAAAGAGAGGGAGACTGGTTACTTCAGGGGTCAGTGTTACTCTGCTCTGTTCTGAGGGCAGTGGGGATTCCTGCTGGCTGAATTACACCCGAGGAAGCTTAAAACTCAGGTGGGAAGTGCTTAAAGTACAGATTACACCTTGGGTTACTGTTCTTTTCATAGCCTACACTGCCCTCAGTTCAATTCCTGCAAATTTTAAGGGATCACTTTGGGAAGAGGAGGTGCAAGTTTCTTTACATCTTTACTTTGCAGTGCAGTGCTGTCCAGAATGCTCTGTTAAAATTAGCCCTGATACCACAAGGACTCTTCGTCATAAGAGATGATCCCTGTTCTGAAAAGTTGCCATCTAAATAGAAAGTGTTAGGAAGAATTTAAATTAGAACATGAGGAAAAAAATACGTTTCAGGCACGAATCAGTTCTAGATAAAGGATTGTCAAAATAGCAAAATTCCCTTCCACATTAGTCTTAAAACCAGCAGTTTCTTTTCTTAAAACAACATTTTGCAGTGGGACAAATCCAGTGTCTCAGAATATGAGGAAATGTTTTGTACACTGAAAAAACAGAAAGGGCTTGAAAAATCCAAGTGATCCAACTTCTAATTAAGATGATAGTTTTGTCAGCTTTATGTTTTGCATCCTTATAAAGTTGCTTGCTGAAACTTCCTTAGTAAAAGTTGCTGCTTCGTTGTCTTTTGAAGTATTCATCAGCTGAGGGAGAATGTATTCCAAGAACACCAGAACCTCAAAGAGAGGGAGCTGCAAACAGGACCAAAAGCTTCCCATGGCTACGGAGGGAAGTTTGGCGTGGAACAAGATCGCATGGATAAAGTGAGTGTGGATTGGATGGGGCTTCCCTGGGATAAAGTGATCAGTGAAGTGATGAGCCTGGCCAGCACTGCTCTGTGTGTGAGCTGAGCTTGTTCCAGCTTTGCTCTGGGGTGTGCAGTGCTCCCACATGGTTTTGATTGATGCCAGGTCTGGAGAGGATTCCCCTGGAGGAAGGATTCAGGTTCTTCAATTTATGTTTCTGAATGAACAAAGGGCTTGGTGCATTAATAAATCCAGTATGATCTTTTTATTTGGATGCAGCTCTTCTATGCATATAGACAGAAACTGCCAAAAAAAAAATGAAAAAAGGATGTGCTGCTGCATTAAAATCAGAGTGCAGCTCGTGTGAACAAACTGTGACAAGTAATGCAAGTATTTAAAATATTGTACTTCAATCAGGTGGTAGGTTTTTTTAAATAAGGAGTTGATGGCTGCTTATGTTGCACTGTTAAAAAAATGATAATTCTTAGTATAATTCCTTTAGTCATGTGATAAATAAGCGTATCAACTTCTGGCTGCTTTCTTTCATGAGCTCTGCTAGAATAAGAATCAAAGCATTTCTAAATAAGAAAGTTTTCTTACTTTAATTGTTTTCTGTATTCTTGGTAACTTGACAGCCTTAAAGTTTTGCTGAATTCTCATATTCCAGAGTTAATTGCTGTCCTATTCTCAGTGGGCTTTTGAGGTAGGCTAACCTTTGAATTAGAGAAAAGGAGATGCTGAGCAGATTCGACCATCAGGCTGTTCTGCTGCTGCTCTCTAGTGTCAGCAGTTCATCCCTCACCTGTGTCCGTGGGGAAAAAGAAAGGAGCAAAAGTCAGCAGTGTTTCCCATAGGCCAGAATTAATCATGGGGAAAAACATGCTGGTCATGCCCCTGTCAGTGATGCTGGTGGCAGGAGGTGTTCATGATTTCTGTTTGTAATAAATCTTTCTCCCTTGTAACTGTAGTTCTGAAGCCTTGTGGCTGAGATGTCTCCTTTGCAGGTATCTGTGCAGGTGTGCTGCTCCTAAAGCTTGGCTTTAAAGCTTGGCCATCCAGGGTCACTGCAGCCTTGTCATGGTGCAGGGTTTTGCTGCATTTAGGGCAAAACCTTGGTGCTGAGTTAAAATGAACATGTCCATCACTCTGTGTGCCATACCTCCTCAGCTGGTGTAAAGTGCACAGGAAAGCGATGAGGGCGTTTGTCTCTGAAATACAGGCTGCCAAAAAAGCTTTTTTTCCTAAGCCTTTTCTAATGGGGGTTTTATTGTAATGCTTGGTGTTTGGTGAAATGCAGAAAGTCCTGGTACCACCAAGAAAACACCACACTTATACCTCAGCTGGTGTAACAAAAGGGAGATCAGGTAAAATCAGGTAAAACCTAAAAATTTCAGAGCTTCATGTTTTCCATAAATGTAATGGGAAGAACAAAGGGAGGTGGGAGCCTTTTTTGTCACATTTCACAGATACTGTACTACAGAACACCTGCAAAATGAACAGGAGTGTGATTGTTCCAGTCAGGAAAAGAAGGAAGCTTTTGTAATGCTTTTGAGTTAAAGTAGTGTCCTGTTATTGCCATCTTTGATCTCCTTGATCTGTTACCTGGCAGTGACTTCAGCCAGTGATGCTTTGCTTCCCTACCTGCTGGGAATGTTCCCTCCAGCCCCTGTGGGGAAGAAAAAGAGCAAACACTGTAAAATCCAAGGTACTTAGGTGAGCAGACACCTTGTGTCCTCAATTTAATTCACCTTGGTCCAGCTGCCTGGCACAGGATTATCCAATGTTGGATTACAATGGTGAGTTGAAGATTGCTCTGGCCAGTTCCCAGTGTTGGCATTGGGCAAGGAAAAAGCATTTTTGCTGGAGGTGTGAGGCTCCAGCATCAATTCCAGCAGCTGGAAGGGCTCCCTAGCAGTAGGTCAGTGTAACACTAGCAAGGGCTGTGTGGAGGCACTTCCAGGTGTGTAATTACATATCCCTGTGTCCTGCCACTTGTTGTGGGATGGATGGAGCTCAGCCTCTGTTCAGCTCAACTTCCAGGGCCAGGATTCAGGGCTGGGATACCTTTGCACAGGTGTGGCAGATGCATCTCCTCATGTTCAGTACTGTTTTGCATGTGAGGAAGATGCCTAATTGTGATTTATGCAGGAGATTTGAGTGCCTCCCTAAACCAATGGCAGCTGGCTTTGGTTGTATTTGTGTTGTTGTACAACAATATTGTTGTATTTGTTGCAGTCCCCTGTCAGCTAAAACAGATTCCTAAATAAACACAAGGCTGTGTGTTTCACCTGGAACTCACTTCAGATTCTGCATGAACACCATCAAGCCTCCCTCTGTACCTGTCTTGTTTTCATTCCTGTGCTTCTGAAGTGCAAATGCAGGGCATAAAACAGTCCCCAGCAAATGCAGTCACTTCCCTTGCCTAGGCTGGATTGGTAGCATGGCAGCATCCTTGTGGAGACTTCCCAAGGGAGTAGGAATTTCCAGGGAAGTTGGTTTCAACAGGAGGAGTGGCAGTGATGCATGTTGGTAACAAAACTCACCCTCAGGTTGCTTGGTGCAGTGTTTTGTCTGACACACAGGACTGTGTAGAACTGCTGTCTCTGAACTTCACCTCTTTCTTCCAGTCAGCTGTTGGACATGAATATCAATCCAAACTTTCTAAGCATTGCTCCCAAGTGGATTCGGTGAAAGGGTTTGGTGGCAAGTTTGGAGTACAAACCGATAGAGTTGACCAGGTGAGCAATTTCATCTCCTCCTGCAGCCACCCACAGTGGTTTATTTCTTCCTTTTGTATGTAAAACTGCAAAATTCCAGTGCCTTGGGGTGCTGGTGTGGGCTGCTCTTCCTGCTCTTTTTGACGTTTTGCAGAAGCTAACACTGACTGTTAGGGAGATGAATTACTAAAGCAGAGTAGAGAAAAGCCCTCGTGGGAAGCTGAGATGAGTTGAAAAGAAAGCTGAAAGAGATGTTAAAATACTACTTTTCTGTGTTCTTTGACAAGGTCAGTGTGAATACTGTAGAATGTTTGGGGATGGTTTGTCCTGTATCACAACATGAGCTACTGGGCAAGATAATTGGTGTCCTGTTCCAAGACTGCATAACAGTCGCTGCATGGAAATGCTGGATTTCTGTCATCCTGAATTGCTGGACCTGGCAAGGCCAGACTGGAGTGTGCTGCTGGTACAATTTGCCTTGGCAAGGGAGGACAAAACCCTGGCCATGAGCACAGGCACTGAATTACCATGTAAATGAGTGTAGCCCATAAGTTAAAGAGGTATTAATGCCCCCAGTCCAGAAGGTCAGAGCAGTATGGAAGGACACAGGAATTTGCTGTGCTCTGTATCCACTGAAGTGTGTGCAGTTTTTCTCCTAATGCCTAACTCTGTCACACTTGTCATTTTATTTCTCTTCCAGTCAGCTGTTGGGTTTGAATATCAGGGCAAAACTGAGAAGCATCCCTCCCAAAAAGGTAAAGTGGGGAGGTGGTCACCTCGGTGGGCACATTTTCTATAAGAAATAGAGTAGATTCTTTCACTGTATGGGAAGTACCTCCTTTAGTGGGACCCCTCTGCATGACACTCTCAGTGAATCAAATGGTGGGTTTGGTGGAACAGAGGAGGAAAAAATGAATTTCCTAGCAGTTTCATGAGTTGATGAGGTTTTAAGGGAAGGAAATAGTGGGTTGTCAGGAGTCTTATTTTTCATTCTGAGCTGAGGTTCAAGGACATGTCAGGAAGACTGGGAGTTGCTCTTTGCTGTACTGCACCCTGTTGGAAATAGGGAAAAAATTTAAAGGGAACCATCATAAGCTATAGGACTGTTGCTTATCTTGTGTTTAAAATTAAACTGAATTTTGTGTGCTAAAGCATTCATAATACTTCAGTTCTGAAATAACTTGTTTTTCCCCTCAATTGCTAGGCTATACTGTATCCATGACAAATTGCCCTCATGCTGTTTTTATTGTGCTTTACTCTCAATGCAGACTACTCAAGTGGTTTTGGTGGAAAATACGGAGTACAGGCTGACAGAGTGGACAAGAGTGCAGTGGGGTTTGATTACCAGGGGAAAACTGAGAAACACGACTCCCAGAAGGGTGAATAGACACACATGTGTTAGCAGGCTCCTTCCCTGGTGCTGTAGGCACTGCTCGTAGCCCATGTTGTAAAATACTCATGTTTTACACCTCTTGCACTCCTAACCTGCTGAAAGGTAACGCTGGGTAAAATTTGCATTGCTGAAAACCTTGACTTCTGGAAAAAAAAAAAGAAACGTTGTCAAACCAAGACAAACGTAAAAAAAAATCTGCCTGGTTTTAAGGGATGATCCAGGGCACGTAGGTTTGTCTGGAGGGTTTTTACAGCTCCTTTTGAAAATCTGTAAATCAAAATACTCAGTCTGTGAGCAGCTTAACCACGACAGAGAAGTGCTTCTAAAATAATCAGCTGTTTGTGGATTAAAACACTTAGTGTTTAGAGTTAATATTGTGTTGCTGCTCAAGTTTCCAGGCATATCTGATCAGAAACCGACCATTTTATTGAAAAATGGTGACATTTTTGCCATCTGTCTTCTGCTTATTCCAAGGAAATGTTTGCACTCTAGAAATGCTGACAAGGAGCAGGAGGTGTCTAAAGGCATCCAGGCTGTTGCTGACATGGGGTTTGAAGTTCACTTTGCCATAAGTGTCTTCAGAGTTTTACTAAGGAGTCAGGCAGCTAAGTGCTGGCATTGCCCAGCAAAATGCTGTTTTATTTTCCATCCTGGAGAATGTGTTCTGAAGGATTTCTGACTTCAGTGTCTGAAATCAGGCTTAACTGAGGATGTCAGTGCTGCTTTTAAAACACGATACAATGCTAGCGGCCCTGATTATCACAATTTCTCAAGGTGATGATTGTGTTGCTGAACATTTACAAACAAAACTCTTCCCTCTTATCTCTAGATTATTCCAAGGGCTTTGGTGGTAAATACGGTGTCGACAAGGACAAAGTGGATAAAAGTGCTGTTGGCTTTGAATATCAAGGCAAAACGGAAAAACATGAATCACAGAAAGGTTTTTATTAACTTCTTTAAAAATAGTACCTCAGACCCTTTTAAACCTGGGAAAAATACTTCAGGGGTTTTTTGGGGTGGGAGTTTTTGGTTTGTTTGGGGTTTTTTTTTTTTTGTGGTAAATGTGTGTTTACCCCGTGAGTGTGCAGATTTTGGATCCCCTTAAACGAGTGAATGTGTTACTAACAGGGCAGCTCATCCCAGAACATATCCCTGGATTTTTATTAAATGCAGTTTACAGCTGCAAATTGCAATAATGTTCTCTGAAAACTTCACAGATTACGTGAAGGGCTTTGGAGGCAAGTTTGGCGTGCAGACAGACAGACAGGACAAATGTGCCCTCGGCTGGGACCACCAGGAGAAGGTGCAGCTGCACGAGTCCCAGAAAGGTACGGCAGCTCTCAGTTCCTTGCTGTTCTTCCTGCCTGCCCTCGTTCTGACCTCCTGTTGCCTGTGTGAGCCCTGCCCTGGTGCCTTTGGGCACAGCCTCTCAGGGGCTGAGGTGAGGCTCCTTTCCTGTGTCTGGGTTTTGCTGTCACTGGGTGAACTGGTGGCTGCAGAGCAGCTGACACCCAGCCCCTCAGAGTCCAGGCTCAGGGCTAAATTCTCCCTTTATGAGCCTGAAAGGATGCTGGATTATTTTCCTTTTTCGATTGAGTTGTGCAAACCACAGGTTAGGAATTCCTTTTTACTTTCCACAAATAATTTTTCCCTTCTGGATTCTGTTGTGTGTATCCCTGTTTTCATGCAGGGAGAGTCTAAAACCAAATGCAGTTCTTTCTCCTGGCCTGTAGGATTCCTATTCCTGTGAAATACTTAGTGCCCAGTAAAAATACAACTTCCTGTAAGATGCAGCTGTTGCTCCTCAGCCCTCTGCCTGCCACTGCTCTTGACTTCAAGAAATTATTATTTTTTAAGTAATGAAATTACAGCTGTTCCTCAAAATATTGTTCTGTTGGGTGCTCCAGCAGATAGGTTGTGAGAGGATTACCTGAAGCCCTTTCTTCTGTCCCATCCCTTGTTTTATAACACATGTATATATTTATATTTATATCTATATCTATATATCTACGTAAATGGCTGCTCCCTAGGCAGCAGTAGGGAATGATCAGCTCTTAGCTGAAACCTTTTCTCCCTCAAGCTGTGTGGCAGCAGGAATATTCCTCCTTCCTTTAAGGAATATCCAGAGGGTGGTCTTTGTGGAGCCCATCTTCACACCTCCTTAAAAGTCACCTCTCTGTACAAATGTTAATGTACACGCTGATGAAGGAGGCTCATTTGATTCTCTTGTATGTTTTGGTGTTTATTTTGTTTATTCTCTTGTATCTTTTGTTGTTTTGTTTTGGTGAACAAATTACCTGTGTGCCTGTATTCATACCTTTGATCAAATGCAAGTGCATTATGCAGTATGGATGAAAAATTATGAGAAATGCTTTTTTTCTGTGACTTCAGAGTGGTGTTCTTATATCTGATAAATGATCTCAAGTTGAGGCTTTTTTCAGTTTACTTTTACAGAAATGTCTTGAGATACTCCTTTTTTATTCAGCATCCAAAATTGCTGATAATTGAAAATATTGTAAAAATTATTTTGATTGTCTCTGACTAAACTTCTTTATTTCCCTGCCTTGGTTTTAATGTATCCTGTGTGGCTTTTGCAGACTATAAAAGTGGTTTCGGAGGGAAATTTGGTGTACAGACAGAAAGGCAGGACCCATCTGCTGTGGGGTTTGATTACAAGGAGAAACTAGCCAAGCATGAATCTCAACAAGGCACTGTTTTCACTTGTTACTTTCTTACCAGTGCAGCCACTTCTCACACAGTCTGAAATAGTTTTCTGAGTAGATCAATGCCAGGAATGTGCAGACACTTTCTTGCGCTTCTATTCTTCCATGATTCAGCAGTTTTCTTCATTTTACCCTTAAAACATTACCTAAAGCCAGCCTGTGTTCAGGAAACACCCAGTGTTCAGTCAACAGCTCTGCAAAACTCTATAACTATTAATTAGTTAATAGCTGTACATGCAGTGTGATAATAACATTAGTGTTAGTATGATGTTAATGAAGTCAGTTTGAGAGACTAAATATAAAAGTTTGCCCGGATAAATTGGTGGAAAAATATTCAGAAAATGAGCATGCATGTAACCATTAACAAGCAATGGGCTGTGGCAAGATCATTTTAAAATGATTGTAGTCTTTGAGAGAAGTAGGGAATGTTTGTGGTTCTTGAGTGAGCAATTGCTGTTATAATGCTCTGTTTATTCATTGTGAAATAGTTGGGGTACAACCCATGAATTCCTGGTTTTCCGTTATCTTAAAGTGAGGAGTCTGGAGCAGGAAAATGTAAGTGTAGTGTATTTATTCTGGCTGAAAATATGTACAAAGCTGAAGAAAATGAGGTTGTTCATTGATAGCTGATGTTTTCCTGTACTATAGTGACACATATTCAGACTTTCAGAGCCCGAGTGCAGGCACTGCAATGTCTGACAGGGAGAGCCAGTGGTTTGGGGGCTGAGAGGGGAAGGGGTTGTGTTCCAGGATAGGAGACATGGACAGTGTAAGGACACATTCCTGCAGCTCACTGCCACCTCAAAGAGGTGTTTTTCCAGCCATGCACTCTTTCTGCTGCTGTTTTGCTGCTCTGGTGCACCCCAGACATTCCCATGAGAGCAGAAACCCCCTCCTGTGTGGGTTTGCTTGTTGTTTTTAACAGTGTCACTGGTGAGTGAATTTGGGAGTGTGGCAAGTGCTGAGGGCAGCACCAGCTGGGAGGAAGAGTGTGCAGCTCAGGGCTGGTGTGGGATAGCACAGCCACAATTTCTGTGCTGGTGAGTTGCTTTAGGCAGCTAAAGCTGGCCTGTGCAATTGCCCCTTTCCACATATAGAGCAGGAGTTACCACCAATGGCTTTAATTCCCACCAGCTGAGTATCACAACCAAGCCCACTGGAATGAGAAATTTGTTACATTTTCCTGCCATTCACAAAGAGGAAAAAAAACCCCAAAACCAAAACACCTCTGTGGTCACCGAAGACTCCTTTGAGCAAAGCAAAATGGCTCAGGCTCTGTGAGTCCTGCAGAGGGCTCAGAATTGGTGCTGTCAAAGGCTGTGTTACAGAAGTGATGCATCAGGAGGGCTCCTCCCTTACTCTTGCCTGATACCTGTTCAATCCTCAGCTTTGTGTTTATTCAGGGAATGCATGTGGCCCACAGTCTGTCATCTGCTGGTGTCCCTGAGGGCTCCTGGGCTTCTGTGTCCTCTCTGCATCCAAGCTGAGTTGCATTTTCTCTGGTGGCTGTCACTGTGGCTCTGCATGCAGCTGAAATGGCTCTTTGCACCTGAGGTGGCTGTTTGCATTTGGCAGCAAGGCGGGAGGGGCAGCCAACTCCCTGCTCTGACCTTTTTTGTCCTGCTTTTAGATTATTCCAAAGGCTTTGGAGGGAAGTACGGTGTCCAGAAAGATCGGATGGACAAGGTAAGTTGTCAAGCTGTGACTTCTTACCGTGCAGGACAGCCTGGTTAGATCTGCAGTGCTCAGCTCTCTAATTCTGGAGACTTCTCCAGTCTAAGGGCAGAGTTTTGTGCTTTTCTAAACCTTTAAAAAGCAAATTTATACACACAGAGCTGGTGCCAGCTTATGTGGATTAGAACAGCAACAGCTACACAATGTATGTTTATTGCCTTGTTTTTAGTTCTGATGAGTTACTCATAAACTTTTCTATTTTTAATTAATAGGATTTTGATGTATTTAGAACTGCCCCTGAAGATTAATTCCTTCTAGCTTGACTTGCAGAAATGATTATTCTGTTTGCAAAGTTTTGATCTTCCTGATTTGATCTTGGTGTTCTGCTAAAAGCCTTAGGGACAGTATCACAGTAAAATATCTCAGATTGAGTCTGTGTGAATGTCTTCATGGATTTGTGGGGGTTTACATGTATCCTTTTTGTCCTTACTGATAGAATGCAGCAACTTTTGAAGATATTGAGAAACCAACATCAACTTATCAGAAGACCAAGCCAGTAGAAGCTGGTAAGGCACTGGCCCCAAATCCTTTCCCAGTCCGAAATCCTGGGATATTGATGTAGTAGTGCTGAGTAAGGGTCATCCAGAGAGAACTGCTGTATTTGCAGCTCTTTAGCAACCTCAGATATTCTCCCTCCCTCCTTTAGAGGTTGTTTTTGCTTTGTTACAGTTCATTGTTTTTTTGTTTTTTTCTCTTGGGGCTCATCAGAGTTAAGGAAGGGAGAATAAGGAAGGAATAAGGGAGAATAAACAGTGTAGGGTGGTGGTGGGGACTGTACCATGAAGGGGAGGAGGGAGAAGCATTACAGAGTTTTTTTGGAAGAGAAATAAGGTGCACAAGAGGTTTGAGCTGGGAAGAGGGAGGAGAAAGAAAGAGTAATAGAAGGATTTCCCTGACTGAACTAGAAGCTCAGAGGGCAGAAAAGCAGAAATTTGTAGCAAAACCTGATTTCAGGCTACTTTTATATGGAACCTGAGGTATGATTTGACTTGAATTCTTTTCCATGTTACAGTTGCCAATAAAACAAGCAGCATCCGAGCTAACTTTGAGAACCTGGCCAAGGAGAAAGAGCAGGAAGACCGAAGGAAGGCAGAAGCTGAGAGAGCCCAAAGAATGGCCAGGGAGAAGCAGGAACAGGAGGAGGCTCGAAGGAAACTGGAGGTCAGTAAGATTCAAATCCCACTGGAGCAGCCTGGTTTCAATGCAGTGCTGGGAGAAAAGGGAATCTTTGAGAAGAGGTTCCTTCTTTCCAGCTGGCCTTTAAAGCTCTAAGTGTGTGCTTGTGCCTGTGCTTCAGCTGTGTTTGACTCCAGCCTGGCCTTTTCCTCCTGCACTTCTGCCCTTTGGCAGTCCCATATTCCCACTGGGCACGGAGGAGCTCCTGAGGGGAGAGCTCTGTGGCCCCCTGCATGTTCAAGGAGTTTAACCCCATGGTGAGAGCTGGTGATGCTGTTCCTTTGGGATCAGTGTTTTGGGAGATGGAGGTGCTATAGCACAGGGCCAGGAGATCAGGGGAAGATAATCTTCCAGATGTTAATTGAGCCTTAGTTAGGGAATTTAAAAAATTAACTTGGCATTGGCGTGGGTAAAAACTTTGTGATTTTTTTGTGTTATTCATAAGCAAAATAATTCCAGGACATGTTTAGTCAGAAACTGCGTCTTATCTGCTTTATGAAATTTGCATATTTGTTTGTATTAGTTTGTATTAGAGGAGACTAAAGCTTGATGTAATTAATTTGTTTTAAGAGTATGAAAGAGTGCCTGGTAGGCTCTCTTCCCCTAAAGTGATGGCTTTTATTTTTTATTTTTCCTTGCTTCCCCCTTTTCTCTCAGCTTATCACCTATTTTGCCTTATGGCATCACGATGTGCAGTGTGAGCATATGTTCACTGCAGAAATGTATCACGAGCTGAATGGGAGCTCATCTTCTGTGCATCATTCTAATGCTGCCTTTCCTCCAGGTAGACTTTTAATATCTTCCCCCAAACACTCCCGGGGTTTCTTCACTGTGCTGGAGAAAACCTGGGAGAGGAAGAGGTCATGGAATGGTTTGGATTGGAAGGGACCTTAATTGCTCTGTCTTTTTTTTTTTTTTTTAATTCCTTTGTTATCTCAGAAATTACATTATTTCTGTACTGGTATTTTTGCTGTAAGTGTGGGTTAAATCCAAGCCATTTTGCTGGATTTTTCTTGTGCTTCATCAAAGATTCTGTTGCCTGGACACATTTGAAATTTTTTTTTTCCCCAAAGCTGGTATTTAAATTTCCCCGTAACCAGATGATTAATGTTCTTGCAGCTTAAACATCTCTATGGTTAATTGTGGGATTCTGGAGACACAGAGAGAGGGGGGATGAGGTTGAGGGGAACTGAAATGGTCCTGCTGGCACTGCCCCTTGCTCCCAGGCTGAGCAGGGGAGGGGCAGGGATGTGATCCACACCATCCACAGAGAGTGCAAAGGGTAGGGATGGACTCTGCTGGAGTGAACTTTATTTCTGTCACTTTCAGAGGATATGTGGGCATAAACCCTCCCACAATGGGAATGTACATATGGACTGCATTCCTTCCAGAGCCCTGGTTACTGGTAATCCTCGTTCTGGTTTGCTTTTCACAAATGTCACACAGCCAAAAAGTGCTCAGGGAGCTCTTCTTTGATGCCTGGGTTGAGTCAATGCTGCCTCATGATTTCACTGTGCTCTGCTGCCTTGCAACAAAAGGCAGGATGCTCTTTCACATGGAGGATTTTGCTGTGGAACAAAACCCAGCCTGAGGGGAACCATGCAATTTAAATGTTTTATGGCCATTACGCTGTGTCTATCCTTAACTATAATCTGGATTGCAGACCCATTTCCTAGGACAAATTAGTCAAACTGTTGCCACCTTTGTCATCATTAATGGATTGATACTGCTTAATTTGTCTCCAAACTTAGGTTTGACTTCTAATAATCACTTTGCTGGGGCCTTTTTATCTTTTTTATCTGTAGCACAGGAGTTAAAAGTGGGGAAGGGTTTGCATCAGGAGAGACTTCTTCCAGAAAGCACAGCACTAAGCTTTGAATTGTCTTCAAAGCTGGCTCTGCTCTCAAGACAGGCTTTGCTTCCTTTGTCAGATCTACTTTTTTCTGCACTGTGACAAGCAAAGGAAGATTTTTTTGCAACAGAGTCCTGTCACTACATCTCTGTACTGCCATTTCTCCTGAGAATCCTCTGGGATGTTATGGCTTGTTGGGTCTGAACTACTGGAGTGCAGATTCCCATTGCACACATCTTCTCCTTTTTTCAATGAAGAAGACAGTTTGGCCCTGGATTCATGGTTTTCTTTTCCCCTGTGGTAAAGAGAGGCAAAATGAAGGTTACCTGTTGAACTAGTTACCTGCTTTTGTGTCATGTGAGCAGCACAGTATTCCTGCACTTTGGTGTCCTGGCTCCCTAATGAGTGGCTTTCCAATGATTGTGGAATTGCCCTGTGATTCACAGGTGGGATGGCACAACATGAAGCACTTGAGTCCCAGAACAGATCCGCATTCTTTGTGTCACAGAACACAGAAGCAATACTGCTTTTATTTCTCCCACATCTCTTAACTCCTCTCAACGTGGGAATTTGATTGTCACTGTATAGGACCCACTTTTGTCTGAGCTGTTCAGTCCTTTGCCTTGGCAGGATGTTTTCAGACCTGCCAGAGCTTGCACAATCGTTTCTCATCAAAGGCAGTTCATCAGTTGTGAATCCAGAAAACGTGTGGGCTTCAGGTTCTTTAAACTCAGGCTGAAGTGGGACACAAGGCCCAGCCAGCTGATGAACAGAATGAATACACTGAGCACCAAAACCCTGCAGCTCCTCTGGAGATAGGCCTAACAACTCTGGGGCTCTGTTTTTAAACACAGGCATGCGTATGTGCCATGGGGGTTTTGTTTCTTCCTTTTTTTCTGCTGTCCTGCCAGTCCTCCTGTGACCACAGCAGTTCCTTGCAGGATATGCTGCCTGTCCTTTGTTCTGGAGGGTTGTCTCTTGGTCACCTCATCCCTGTACTGCACTGAAGTTTTCCTTTCTCCTGTGTTTAGGAGCAAGCTAAAGCCAAGAAGCAGACCCCACCACCCTCTCCTGTCACGCAGGTGGCGGAGCAGAAGGCGCCCTCCAGCCCGGTCTACGAGGTTTGTTGAGATCTTCTTTGGGACGTGGGCTTAGAGCCTGGGATCCTCTTCACAAAGCCCTGACAAAGCTCCCCTGTCTTCCTGCAGGATGCAGTTTCCTATGAAGCAGGGTCAGCCTACAAGAGCTCCAGCCCATCCTTCCCTGCTGCCCGGGAGGCAGAGGCTGGCTACAAAGCGGCACAGCCGGAATACCAGGAGGCAGTGAGCCAGCGGGAGGTGGAGTACGAGCCAGAGACGGTCTATGAGGTGGCAGGAGCAGCAGACCACTACCAAGCAGGTTTGTGTCTCACAGCAAACACTTCAGGATAAGGATTATTGCCTTGTGCCAGAGCTTAATGAGCAGTTGTGCTGATAGCACACTGTCCTGGTTTGCGAAACTCTCGGTCCAGTGAGATTTCCTACATTCCCCACCAACAGACTTTAATTAGGAAATTAATAAATGGCTGCAGCAAGGTGTTGAAGTTAGTTAAGTTTTGTGAGATGATGTTGGAGTAATTACAGTGCTCTCCAGGGTCTCAGTTCAAAAAGAAATTCAGGGATAACCATTCACACCCCATGGAATGTAGCTCAACATGAGAAGAAAGCACCGAGCTGGAGATTAAATGTGTGCTGTGCCAGCAAAAAAAATCCAATCAACAGTTCTTGGAGTTGAAATTGATGTGTTGGGTTCTGTGCCTGTGAGGGAGTGGAGTAGGGATCTATGAAACTGCAAGAGTAAGATTGTTTTGAATTCCTGTTTTTTTCTCACCTCTTCTGGTTACTAAGTGAGCTGTGAAGGATGAACCTGCTCTGAACCTGGTACAAAAATCTGGGAATTTTAAACAGGCCCCTTTCTGCACCCCCAGCACGCACCACTTGTATTCATTATTCTCTTACACAGTGATCTTGGGCTCAGCTGTCCTGTCACATTTTACAGAAGCAGGACAGGGCTGATTGGTTTTATGGAGTCCTGTACTCAGTGTCTCTTGTAAATGCTTCTTTTCATGCTTCAGTTGTGTGTGATTGAGGGAAAAAGTCCATGCAGAAGGAATGGCAGGACTGCTGAAACCTAGCATGGGCTGTTGCTAGCTTCCTGTGTGGGTTAGCAGTGCAGCTGAAGGAGAAGCACGACAGAAGAGAACCGAGGGTGATAATGTACTTCATGTTTTCATTGTTCTCTCTTCAGAGGAAAATGCCTATGATGAGTATGAAAATGAACTTGGGATCACAGCCATAGCCCTTTACGATTACCAAGCCGGTGAGCAAAGCTCTCGTTTTCACCCTTTGACTTTGAAAACTCTGTTCTGCATGAGATAAATCTGGATTTTTCCTTTGCCTTTTTATCTCTCTTGTGGTGGCAAATGAAAAGTCAGGGATTTGGGGGTTTAACAAGAGCGCGGACTGGAAATTACTGGGTGCTGTTTGTGGGAATGGTGGGAGCTTCCCGAAAGCTCTTTCACCCAAGTGCTGGGGCTGTTGTGAGCCCTTGGCCGTGTGAGTGCTGACCCTGTTGGGCTCTCCCTGCAGCGGGCGACGACGAGATCTCCTTTGACCCCGACGACATCATCACCAACATCGAGATGATCGACGACGGCTGGTGGAGAGGGGTCTGCAAGGGCCGCTACGGCCTCTTCCCCGCCAACTACGTGGAGCTCAGGCAGTAGGGACTCCCACTGCTGCTCATGCCTTAATTCCCCAGCCCACACACCACTTCACACACTACAGACAGACCACGAGGCTTTCCCGAGGATGGAGGGGGGTATATGCATACGGCTTTTATATTTAATACTTTGCTGACGCTTTTTAAAACGTTTATGCCACAGAAATCGCTAATATATTGTAACTACTCCGTCTTTCACCGAGGCTCTTGGGATTTATTTTCATCTGGAAATGTTTCTTCTCTGCCAAATTAGCCAAGCCTTTTGGAGGACAGGTAGCTGTCTGCTGTAATATTGCATGTTTTACTCCTAAGTGAGCAGATTTAGTCAAGTGTTCAAGTCTAGTTAGTCTTCCACTAAGCATTTGCAGCTGAGAAAGTCAGGGCTATGCAGGCTGTTTGCATTTCCAAGTGAGGAGGACTGCAGAGTTGTTGGGGTTTTTTTTCTTTTCTTTTTTCCTTTTTTCTTTTCTTTTCTTTTCCAGATAGTGCTTGAAAAAAAAAACACAAAGAAAATGTTTGCAAGTTGCAACTAATGGCAGTTAATCAAATACTGTCCAATATTTATGGAATATTGATGTTATGAAGGAAACAGTCTGGTACTTTTTCCTTCTGTTTTAAGAGTTCCTTGGCTCTTGAGTTAATTTTTTTTCCTTTTTTTTAATTATTTTTTCTTGGTCCTGCTCTTCCTACGCATGTTATCCCAGAGGAGGGCTGCAAACTCTCTAGCACTGATTGTCCCAAATTCCTTCACTCTTTTGTTTTTGCCTCACCCTCCTCTTTTCCAGGAAAACTTGGAAAAGTTACTGTGCAAGTGTTAAGTCACCCAAGGAGCTTCCTTCTTGTTCAGAAGGAAACTGGCATCCAGATCTGCAGGAATATTCCCATTGCTTTAAATGGGAGGAAAAGGCAGGAGGGGGTGGGATTGCAGTTGTGTTCTGTGTGCAGTGCAGCCCTGCTCACACAAGGAAGGGCCTGCTATGCAGTAGTGACATTTTATGGAACCATTTTCGAGTCAAGGAATGTTAATCATTGGATTTGAAACCCATGTAAGTGACCTCCATTTCTAAACCAGACAAGAGACTTTTTTTTGTATGTTCAACAGAAACTGCCACTACTGTTCTACTAAACAACACAATTAAACCTGTTTGGGTTGGTTTGGTTTTTTTTTTTTTGCCAAAACTGAAATTCCTGTCGCTCTAGAAAGCTGACCACTGCAGATTTAGGGTCCCTACCAAAGATAGCAAGTTGCATCCAGTAGTGCACGTGTTCAGTGTCTGTACTGTCTGTTTCCACCTTCTGATCAAAAGGAAAATGGCAAATCTGGTGTAGCAGCCAAGAAAGAAGGCAAAGACTTCTTATCAACTGTAAATTTGGACCAATGGAATATGGAAGGCCTGTACAAAATTGTGAAATGTACAGAGTTATCAAGGGAGAAGGCATCATGTTGAGCCAGTTCTTGGATGGTTGGGACAATCCTTCATGAATGTCACATGTGTGTCATGATTATTATTATTTTTTTTTCTCCTTTCCATGGTCTCATATCTGTGTTGTATTTGCATTACTAGGGTTGGGTTTTATATGCAGTTTATTTTATCCAATTTTGCATAGAACACCTCATAGGGATATGATTTTTGTAAATTAAATCTTCAATAAACTTTTTGAACCATCTGCATGGATTTTTTTTTTCTTAATGATTTTCTTTTGAAAAACCTCAGCAGCAGGCTCAGCTTTGTCTTTTGTTTCATGTGCCTCTTACTTCCGCTAAAAACAGCTATGGGCTGCAGGGTTTGAGGCTGCTACTGGATTTTGGGAATGCTGGTGGCAGCAGGGCACTGAGTGCTTCTGCAAACACAGACGAGGGTTACATCAAATAAACTTTTCCATCCCTTTAAAGCCTTTCTGCTCTTGTTCGTGGCAGGGTGGGTCATTCCCAAGGCTTTGCTCCTCTCAGTCCAGCCTTGCTGCCCAGATTTGACAGTTCCAACCCTGAACTTCTCTGGGAAATCTGGTGCTTGATGCACTGCTGGAAACGCTGAGGAAGAAAATCCCAACAGTCTTTTTTTGATTCTTTAGTGCTGATGATTAAAGCTACTTGTTCATGGATTGTCTCACCTCGTGGAGAAGGCTTCATGGAGTGGGGAAATTCTCAGTCACGAGACACCTGTGGCTGTCCAATTTGCTGTTGGCTGTTGATTTTTAATTTAAGTAGATTTTCAATAGCAAGAATCAACCAACCTGGGTTTCTTTTTTTTTTTTTCCACTTACAACCAAGGAAGAGGAGCAGGAGTCAGGGGAAATCACCAAGTGAAGCACAGGGAGCTGGTTTGGCTTTGCAAACGCAGACTTGAAGCCACCTGTGTTTTTCTGACACAATCCAGTCTGTACCAGGGGCTTTCCCAGAGCAGCCCATGGATGTTGAATACTCTGAGTCAGCTCCTGCTGGGGTGAAGTTCAAGAACTCTTCCCCTTGCTGCAGGCTTTTCCTTGTCAGAAAGGGATGTGGAGCCTCCAAAACTCAGGCTGCAGTAATGTCCATATCTATCAACAGGATGCTGATGGCGTCGTGCTGGATTTGTACTAAATTTGAAGAAGCTGCTTCAAATTCCTCTCACGTTGAGCACATTTCTACAGGAGCTGCTGCAAAGTCCCTTGGTGAAAGAGAAAGTGAGATATTAATCCATGGCAGAGGAAAAGAGCAAGAATTGATCCATCTCGAGGCCAAGTGTAGAGTACTGCCCTGGATCGCTTCCAAAAAGAGAATTTGGATTGATCAAAGTGGCTTCACTTGATAGATTTGTCCCAGGATCCGGGAAGCTGGGACAGAAAAAGAGGCACTACATCTTCCACTGCCTGAGAAGTGCCTCACACATAGCAAGGCAACCCTAAAAAGAGGAGTGTGGTGCTCTGGTATAGCTTCCCTAAAATCAGGGTCTAATGGCCAGATGGAGTCAGGCAAAATTGATTAAATAATTACTTTTAAGTAGCCAAAAATTTAAAATCATCCATTTCAGCTATTTCTAGCAGAATTTCCACTTAAAAAATAAATTATTCTTAGTTGGGCTCACATGACTTCCCAGGTCAGTGTTTGCAGTTTCCTATGCCAAGTTTTGGCTTCTGGAAGTTTCAGGCAGTGCAGCAAAAGTGCACTGTGACAGAGATACCGAAATTGAAAGCTAAACAAGATTTGCTAATTCTCTGGTCTGCAAACTGCACTCTACAGGGAGGAGTCCTAAGTGAGGAATAAACCTTAAGCTAACAGCGAGTCAGGAGCTGGGACATTGTCGGGAATCTCATTTGTTTGGATTTTCTTTTAGGAAGTCTGGAATGCCTAGGGAAACTTTGGAGAAACTGTATTTTGCTCTCCTGCCTCCCCAGTGCCGTAATTATTGCCACCAGTAATTATTGGCCTTTCTTGGAAAGCGAAGCACAGGCAGAGTGACCATGGGTAGGTCAGCAGGAGTACAAAGACATTCCCAAAACAGCCTTTGTTGGATCCTGGTCAGGGATCAGCACTGGCTGAAGCTTTGGAAGGGAGTGAGCTGTTCCTGCCAGATTCAGAGCCAGGAGCAGCTCTTTGTTCCACGGGGTGGGGTTCACCCTCCCAAACACCACTCAGAGCTCTCCTGTTCCACACCAGAGCCAGGGGCAGCCAGGTCACCCTGAACAAAACAGGGGAAGTGCCTCTGTGGGCAAGGTGAGCCAAGGGAGAAATGCAGGAGGGTCAGTTCTGCAGGCAGGTGTCCCTTCCCAGGTGCTGGCCATCCTTTCCCTGCTCGTTCCCCTCAGCAGTGTGTGCTCATGTAACCAGGTGCTCATTTACACCAGTCCTGCTCCTCTGTGCCAGGACACTGGCACATCCCAGCCTGGGAAGTAGCTTGAGTTCAAGATCAATCATTATTGAAGTTATGTAGGATAATTCAATTATTTAAAAGCCAAATAGATGTGGCACCTGGAGACGTGGTTTGGTGGAGGGCTCAGCAGTGACTGGGAGAACGGATGGTCTTGGAGGACTTTTCCAACCTAAACAATTTTCTGATTATTCCCAGGCACACAGAGTGCTACTACAGTTCCTGGAAAAATACAAGTTACCATCTTACCCTGAATTCATCTGTATGGCAGCTAGGAAATAGATCAGAATTCCTCATTGACCAAGCCTCCTATGGCTCTGCCTCCCTTGTGTTTGCACAACAGTGCAGAAAACTTCTACGTGGTCAGCAAAGCACCGATAAAAAGAAAGGCCTTCAAAATCTCAGACTCAAACACAGCCTGGGAGTATTGCAAGGTGATAACAAGATTTCTCTACTGAATATTGGGTGTTATTTCCAGTGCAATCTGGAAACAGATCCTCCTGTGAGTTCATTCTGAGTTCTGCTGCTTTTAGAATTGTATTGCTGATTTGCACTGGAATCACCTTTTCCTTCTGTAAAGCCCAGATATCAGTCTTGGCCTTCCACTTTTGTAGCTGGTAACTGCAAACAAATTGAAATGATTTTGTGTTTAGATTGGATATCATGAGGGAAAATATGGAATTTTATCTATCCAGGAAGAAAAAGAGATCAGTCAGGAAAAAGAAGGTATCCTGAGTATATATATTTAAAAAATAGTGGTACAGCAAAAATATTCAACAGTTCTCAGACTTAAACCCCAGACAAGCCATGCCTCATTTCTGTGGGAGGTTTTGGTTGAGCCTCCATTTACAGTGCAGGGATAAAACTGAGTCTTGTAATAAACCAAAGAACCTCAAATAATGAGATAAAACTTGTGTTTTGAGTAGTGCAAGTGAGCAATATAATGAAATATTTGGCTCAGTCCACTGGTGTCCTGACAGGTGGCCCTGTTGCACTTTAGGGGACAGTGAATTATCCGTAACCACACATTTGTTTCTGGGGTTTTTTTTATGAACATTGATTTTGCCTTTCAAATCTCTGAAATTCCTCACAGGGTTTCTTACTGTGGTTAATTAGACAGGTTTTTTTCCAGTCTGATGGAGGATCCTTACTTCAGAACTTTTCCTTTAGCTGTTATTTAATAATGTAAATTTAAAAAGGAAATGTGTATGTGTGGTTAAAGATTTTAGGTGTTATAGAATCTGCTGTAAATTTTCTACTGTCCTTGCAGACAAGTTGAATAAATCTCCCAATGATCTTTAGCTGTTTTCTTTCTTAAAAAAAAAAAAAAAAGAAGAACAAAACAACCCGTGAAAACAAACAGAACCTGAAGGAAAGGGCTAAATGGCTCTTGTTAGCAGGAACACTGGGGCTTGTGCAACCTTGAATTTAATCCCTAAGGATCACTACTTTATTTGTTTTGTTTTATTGCACCTATTTTGTGCTGACAAGAGGATGCAGAGCTGTGCAAAGGTGGAAACTTTATCTTTCCTGAACAAACTTTTTCCCCTTTTCCCTGGCGTTCATTAATCCTTCAGCCAGGCTTTAGGTTTAGGTGCAATATCCCAGGTTTTCTTTATTTGTTCCAGAGCTCTGTCTGGTGCTTCAGTATTAATCCAATTAACAGTTTTCAACAGAAACATAAAAGCCTGGAATGGTCTGGGTTGGGAGGGACCTTAAAACCCATCTCATTCCCCTTCCCTGCCATGGCACAGACACTTTCCACCAGCCCAGGCTGCTCCAGGAAAGGCGGCTGGGATCCCTCCATCCCTTTTTTCTCAGCCCACAGCTCTGGAAGAAGGGTTCACAAGAAGGTGCCCCAGGATAAATTGTGTGTCATGAGGTGTTGGAACAGATGAAGCAGAAAACCCCTGCAGAGAAGATCTATTGGTGAAGGATTGTAAGAATGTAAGGCATATAGGAGAAATAGAGATGAAAGCAAAATTTGAGCTGTAATACGCTAAGCAGGAAGATGATTGGATTGGCTGAGTCAATTACCAGGGCTCTGGTAATTGAGCAATGCTCCTCCCCAAACAGAAGAGGTTTGGACTTCTCAGGTATCAGGGAAAAGGTGGTTCTTCAGGTTTTTAGTATGTAGATTAGCATGGTAATGTAGTAGTCCCTATAGGCTGTATGTAAATGTTGTTGGTTTTTGTATCCTGAGATGATTGGTTAATGCTCATTAGAATATTCATGATAGAAAGAGTTAAAATAGAATGTAACAGGTGATCCGGTCTCTTGCCTTGCTGGATCCTGACCCCTTTAGACTTTCCTTGGTTAGGCTGCATCCCCACGCATAATAAACCACGTGCCTCAAAACTGCTGAAGTCTCCGGATACTTTCCTCTTTGGACTTTTGCTAATCATCAATTTCATCAATGAGGGATAAATCCCAGGCTGTTTCCTGCAGGACACCCCAGCACTGCCCCATTCTCCTCCCTGTTTGGGCTCCCTCCCGGTTTCCATCCTGAATCCATCCCCCGCTGGTGACGGGTCATTCCAGCACCAACATTCCCCTCAGTCACCCCCCTCCCCTGGCAGTTCATCCCTCACCTGAGGGGAAAATCAGACACCTCCTTCCAGCCTCCCATTTTCTGGTTAAACAGAGCGAGTCCTTCCCAGCCCTGCTGCAAGTTCTGCTCCCAGCACAGCAGCAGATTCCCACCCTTATCCCGCTGGTCCCGCTGCTGCCAGGCTCCTGTGAACACCTCCCAGCCACTGACATCGATAAGGATTTATTCCTTGTTCAAATTCCCTGGCCTTGCTTTGTGCCTGGGTATTGTGCACATCTTTGCCAAGCCAGATTTCTCTTCTTCCCTCCGACAGCGGTCCCGTGGAATTCCTGGCGGGATTCTCCGCTCGGTGCATGTGCTACAATCGAGTTTCCCCTGTTCCCGTGGCTCTGTCCTTTCCAGCTGATTTTCTCTGGGATAAACCAGCCTGGCCAGCAGCACAGATGGGCAGCACGCAGAGGACGAGCTCTGCTGCCGGTGGCTCTGTCCTCAAGGGTGCAGAACAGCACCAAGGTCAGCGGCTGGAGCGGGGATGTGCCCGCAGCACAGAACCAAAGGCGTGTCCGTGGTCTGCTCTGAACGCGCAGAGAGGGGAGGAATTGGCCTCTGGAAGAAAACTCCTTTCCTGAAAACTGAAAAGCAGCTTCAGGGAGTCACCCGCCCTTGTTTTGTGCCTTCTCTGCGAGGCAGAAAATGAGCGTTTTTGGAGATTTCAAATGACCTCAGGTGAAGTGTACAGCTATGAATGTCTCTTATTGGGGCACTAAAAGTCTTACAGGTGAGCCAGCTGAACCTACAGAATGCTGCACACACTAAAGTTGACACCCACTGCTTTGGAGAGAAAGAAAATCGCTGAGACAGAGCAGGGGACACAAGCACAGTTTGAAAAAATTCTAAACGTAGTATTTCTTCGCACAATTTGACTATGCCCAGATAAAACTGACGTGATTGTTGTTCACTTGTCAGCACCATGACAAGTAAATGGTAAGTGATAAATACATCAATAACAAAAAAGAGAAAAAGTGAGTTCTGTCTCAGCCCCCTTTCTGTCTGATCTCTTGGAGCCCTCACCTCACCCTTGCTGCTGCAGGTCTGACCCCGAAGGAGACCCCAAGCTGCACCACAGGGTCACAACAAAAGGACAGAAGAACGACAGCCCCAGCAGTTCCCCACCAGGGATTTTCTAGGGGCGGGCTGGGTTGGGAGAGCCAGGCTTGACCATTCCCTGAACCCAGCAGGGAACACTCAAGAGACATTCAGGCAACGGGAGAACACCAGTGGAAAAGAACCCATTAAAACATGAGGTAGATTTTGAGGTTTCTGTATATTGTATTCTCTTCAGATTTCCAAAGCAAACAGGTACACGGCGACATTGATTCCAGTACAGGTTTAAGCACATGCAACACTGGTGTCCTATCTGTACATTGTTTTCTAAGGCTGCCCAAGGACCTTTACATTGAAAGCGTACAAGAACTCACACACACACGTGCACGGATTCCTCCTGGCATCAGTCCTGAGGAAAAAAAACAACTGGAATTTTACTGGAGAAACCAAACTTCAGCACTGCAAGAGCAGCAGGGAAATCCCCCCCAGCTGTTCTGAACTGCTTCCTAACCTCAAAACTCACATATTTTGTCACAATTTGGAGCTGAACAGGCTGTTGTTCATCAGGTTGTAGTGTCAGAAATGGTTCAAAACAGTCCAAGGTTTACAGTACTGGAGACAAAACCTATATTCCCATTAAAAACCATGCTGGATGCAGATGAAGTATCACATGGAGATGCTGACGTTCAAAACAGAAAACTGAGAAAACATAAGCACAGAGAGACCAGAAAACACATTAAAGACTTCTCATTCGTGTATAATTTGTGTAATTATACAGTCAGCCTTTCTGTGACTTAAATACTCAGGCCAACCTAATTAATAACAATACAAAATTTTCTAAAACGGCTTCTTGTAGAAAGAATGACAGCAGTTGAAAGTAAATAAATAAATAAATATTTTTAAAGGTCTGATATTGCTCTGAGACAGTGTCCATCAGGTTCCACTAGATGTCAGTGGCACAGAACCAGTTTGTGGCAGACTTAATGGCATCAAGTCCACTTGGTTTATTTATTTATCATCGTTACCTCGTCTGTGAAACACAGCCCACGTCAACTGTACCAACCACCCAGGATTTATGGCAGTGAACTGAACCCAAAATAACAGTCTATCTCATTTCTTTTCCCCCTCTTGCTTGATTTGAATAGAAGACTTGAAATCAGGCTCACATTGCCAAAAATGTGGCGAGGAAAGGTCTGAATCACTGCAGCTCCTCAGTGTTTCCTAAAGCAGTGACACGGAGCTCACTCCAAGCCCAGCACTCTCTGTTTGTCAGGTACTGAACACCTTGAAGATAAAGCTTTTTATGTGAAATACAGTGTAGCTGATCCAGGTGGAAAATTATAAGGCACGTACAATTTTTTTGTTGTTTTGTTTTGTTTTTGTAAAAAAACACACATTCAGAAGTGTTGTTACAATCGTGCTACTCTGGGTGGCCCAGCCAAGGACAGAGGGGATGAAAGTCCACGAAATGCAGGAAAATACAAGAAAAAAAATACAGAAAAAATACAGAAACCAAAGAATAAAGCAGAACACATTGATACAATGTACACAGTGACAGCAATGATCAACTCTTCTCATTTCTTTGGCCAACAAGGAGTGACAATTGCAAAGCATTCTTTGTTTTGCACTGGAAATACCTGACTTTATTTGGATACACAGATATTTGCCACAATACCTGATATAAGTAAATTAAAAAAAAAAATACAACCAAACAGGCTGGTTCTAGTTTATGTTTTTAACAAAACAAAGCTGCCAAGTAATTGTTGTTGGGAAATCATGAGAGAAATAATAACAGAGGGCTACAAAAATGATGAACGACATCTGAGAAGAGAATCATAGTTAAGGAACATATGAAACCAAATGGTAACGGTTCTAGGCATTTATTCCAATATCATAGAAAATAAAAATAAACAAACCTCTTCATTGCATCACCATTTAAAGATAGAAAAACAAATCTTACTTAAGCCAAAAGAAGATGCGAATTGTTTCCTTGTTTTTTGTTTGTTTTGGGGTTTTTTTTGGTTGGTTGGTTTGGTTTTTTTTTCCCATTCGCAGCCTTGTTTATTCACAGTACAAACAGAGCCCGCTGGTACAGATTTTAAAGTCACAAGATGCACAAAGTCGGACAAGGAGCACTGTTCCCTCCTCCCCTCGGCAAAGCTGCTCTGCCCCAGAGAAACTCCAGCCCCCCAGTGAAATAAAAACCCGGAACCCCCACTTTTCAGTGCCTGGGGAAATGGCAGAGCAGCAGCAGCAGCAGCGCTAAAGCTCGGGGCGCGCATTCCCCTGCACAAAGAACATTCCACGCATTTCGGAATTCCACCTTAAGGCAAAAATAAAAAAATAAAAAATATCAGGTAATGCAGTTTTCTGCCTTTCCCCTGCAAAGTTTCCTGTTTTTCCAGATTTCAAGCGTGACCCCTGAAATTCAGTAAACGAACGGAACATTCAGCATAAGGAATGCTTTAACCAAAAAAAGAAAAAAAGAAGGAATAAACAGGAAATGCTTTTCCCAACAATAAATCAATCATTTTCCCTTAGTTCTACCTACATTTTGTTAAAGCATTTTATGCATTTTCAATAACAAATTGCAACTTTTTTTGGCAACTTATTTTTTTCTTTTTTAATAAAAATCCAGACAGTGTTCTCTGTTTGCAATCAGAACCACACCCTTAGTGCAATATTATATTTATTTCTTACAGTAATTTTGGTTGCCATACAAGAGTATTAAGGATTGGGGAAAAGTGCAAGTTACAGGAGCTTGATTTTTTTTTTTTAATCAGTCGAAATAAGAGGAATTAAAGCACAAAAATTACAGCAACATAGATAACGTGAACACAAGTTGTTACACAAACTATAGCGAGAAACATATTAATATCTAGAAAAGAAAAGAAAAAATGTAATGGAAAAATTATCAATATTTGTGGCTCATACACATAATCATCGCCAGATCAACTGGGTAATGCTTTTTAAGAACTGAGAGGAAAAGAAAAAAAAATCACTATTTTTTTTATTAACTTAAGTACCACAAATAATTAACTTCTTTGTGATATGTAATTCTGTAAATCAACAGTCACATCTAGTCATTTTATAATATATGAATTAAACTTAAAATGTTCTCAGACACCTAGGGCAAGGAGTCTGTGCAGTTATACACAATTTACATCTTGTAAGATTTTGGTATTGTATACACAAATATTACAGAAACTAGGCATGTAAATGCAATTTATTTAAATTACAGTATATAAACAAAAGTTGATCCTAAAACCCAGAATATCATAGATCTCTAACGACTTTGTTTTTCACTATCAGAGTAGCATGAAAGAAATGGGTCTTCTCTCCTCCCCCCTGGTGAAAATACTCAGAGGCCACGGCATTATCTGTTACTATTGCTTTCTTTGTTTTGTTTCAAACCACCCCTCAGAGCTGGAGACCGAACTCAACTTGGCAGAGGTGCATTCTGGTGGTCCAAGGAGGTCCCCTCAGGTCTCCTTACCTTTTTGCTTCATAGGACACAACGTGAAAAATAAAACTATTCCCTCACAGCTCTTTCATCTGCTCTTTTCCTCTCGCTCTGTACCTGCTCTTGGAGTACCTGAAGAGATGCACGAGCAGGAGCCACACCTGTGTGAGGAAGGGACGAGCTCACCTGGGAGTTACTGGGTGTGTCAGTGCTTGCTCAGGGCAAGTTCAACCAACAGGAAGGTTGTGATCCAATAAAAGCAGCTTTAAAAGTCAACTTCTAGGTTTTCCTTTTACTACTGTATTTATTTCCTAACGTATTTCTGGCACGTGTTATAGAGGTAATAGCAACTGTACCCAAAGAAACAAACAAACAAAAAAGAATTTAAAAAAAGAGAGAGCATGGCATCAGTGGTTTATTTACTGAATTCTGTCGTATCACCAAATGGAAGACAAATGATGGCTAAATTACCTTTTTTTTTCTTTTTTTTTTTCTTTTTTTTTCACTTCTTAAAGTGTGTGATGGCCTCAAGTTGCCTGCATCGACCTATCTGAGTGGAACTGCCATTTTCTACACCTCCCATGGGAAAACTCAGCACTCCTCGACAGCAAAACGCCTCGGTGCTTCGTTTTTATTACAAGGTTCCTTGGAACTCCCCAAATACAAACAGAGCGCAGTAACAGATGTTAAGTCAAAAGATTTGCTGTTCCATAAAGGGGGTAGGAGGCTTAAATAAGTTGATTTTTATGAGTTTCCAATGCGTTGGTAACTGTAACCACTTTTGAAGAAATATTCATCCTCCTCTGTAGAAGTTCTAGCAAAGATAGAAAATATAACACAGCTCTGCTGGTTCAGATGCATCCAAATGAGGTTGATTTTAAAAAGGTCAAGACTTTATAATTATTCCACAGAAATAGTAGTAAACCACAAAAAGTTTTTTTTTTCTATTTTTTTTGTTTGTTTTTTTTTTCTCTTTTTAACTTCCTAGCACTGAAGTGGCACAAAGGCTGCCCAGTAGACCAGCCACTTATTTTCTTAAAATATTGTGCTTATAAACTATCTGTACAACTATTTAAACTTGCAGTAAAGAAAGATATTTAAAATGCTAAACTTTATGTACTCATACTAGGGCTGTTGCAGACCTAATTAGACACTTGTTTGTGAGCAAAAAATAATCACAATAATAAAAAAATTAGAGATAGGCTGGACCATATCAAGGACCATATCAAGGAAAGAAAGTTCAGGTACCTTGCAAAATGTAAGGGAACCTGAAAGTTTGGTAGGGAGGCAGTTTAGCCATCCACACCCAATTTACCCACCTCCAACACCTTGAATATTCTGTCCAGAAAGTCCTACAAAACTCACAGATATTCAGAGGTGTTAATTACAAGGGGGAGTTCAAACATGCAGAGAGAGATTTGTTAACTTGAAAGTTGAAAAAAAAATTTTTTTTTTTAAAACAAAGCCTTGTGAACCAGCCGTAGGGTGTTTCTCCCCTGCTGACAGAAGTCTCCCAGAAAGTTCTCTGTGCCCCTGCTCCCAGCCCTGGATTCTGGCAGGGTGCTCCCACCTCTCGTGCCAAGGAATGGGCTGGGGGCCAGTGCCCAGCCCTCTGTCCTTGTCCAGAGCCAGTTCCTGCCAGCAGTGATAAAATGAGAGCCTGGATCCCTCCCCAGCCCTCCTGGCTCTCGGAACGCGTGCACCCCGAGACACTCGACAGCTCTTTCCATTTTGGCATCACCTCTCTGCCTCCTCTCAACGAGCTGAAGCATTTCCATTCCTAACAGGCTGAAATCCCTCTCTCACTTCAGATCCTGGCACACTTCCCACTGACTTCAATGGGAACATTCATCTCTCTTCTCCTTCCTTCTCAGCCTGCTGTTCAAAATGCCCAGGCACTTACCACTCACTGAATTAAACAGCACCTCTCAGGGCTCAGCCTCTCTCAGTGTCTCACTGTCAAGTCCCAAAGCCGTGCCCGCACACCAAAGCTTGTCCTGGCTTGTGCAGTTCATATTTTGACTCAGCAGCAGTTGAGCTGGTTGAAAACTGGGGGGGTCTCAGGTTCAAACTAGCTTCACTTTGCTGTACCTCTAAGTGTGGTCCCTCCTCGGCCTTTACTCAACGTCTGCACCGTCCTACAGGCCACGTCAATGGAGCGTGCACTGAACTTGTTCTGCCACCTTGGAAGAGTGCTAAATACCACTGCAGAAATAAAGAAATACCAGGTAAAACAGAGCAAGGTTACCTTTGGACTGACTCCAGCAAAACAACCAGCTTCACTGCCAACAGATCAGGGAGCTATGCCAGTAAAAAAAGAGGAACATGAACTCCTGTGCCTGCCTCAATGTCCCTGCTACTGATAAAACTGGGCTTGAGTGTAAGGGAGCAACCTGTCCTCTTAAAATGAACCAAGGGCTGGGGAAGGAAGCCTGCTTGGAGACTGAATGTCAAGACGAGAATAAAATAAAATGCAATATCTTTCTTTCAGTAAAAGAAACCCTGAAATGTTTGCAATTTTAAAAGAAAATTGTTGCGCGACGGTCCCGGCTGAGGGCAGTATCAAGAGTTTTAAAGTTAACAATTGTCTCTCTCTCACATCTCCCCACAGCTTTGAAATAAAATGGCCCCACTTCTTTAGCATCTTTAGGTTTGTGTTTGGGCATGTAGCAGACAGTCTGCATCACCTGAGTACCAGGAATTCATCTGTTTCCCACCCCCCGCCCCCCAATTTTGCTGGCACTCGCAGACAGACAAGGCATTTGGGGTATGTCAGTACCAGCCCATCTCTAGTTATCAACAGAAGTTTGTGAGGCAAAATAGCTATTCTTATCTGTCCAGCAGCTGCTTCAAAGCTCTTTCTATGTTCATTCTGTGCCCAACTCTAGTCACTCCAAGGTCTATCAGATCTTCCTTCTGTAGATTTGGTAAATGTGTGCCATCTATTTCATTGTCCATAAATGTTTCTTTATGTTCACCTAAGTTTAGACTTTCCAACCAATCTGCCACATCTGGTTTAGTCCACAGGTGGACAGGCTTAGTTGTAAAAGGCTTATTTGAGATTGGCTGTTGTAATATTGAGGGAGAAGGAGACCTGCTGCGCCCTGTGGTCAAGCCAAATAAGTCCCCAGAAGGGGGCTGGCTGGGTAGGCTAAATACATCGGACAGAGTCGGAGAAGGAGATGAGGCTGAAGCAGAAGCAGTCAGAGGAGCAGGCAGGATGTCTTTATTAATCTCTGTTGGTGAAACCACAGGGCTGGGAGCGTGCCTTGCTCCTGAGGTCCTGCTGTCATAGTCTGGGGACCTGCTCTGCAGTGTGATCGGCTGGCTGGCTCCAGGTCGGACAGTGAAAGTGATTGTTGTACTTCGTGTACCTGAGACAGTACTCATGACTTCCGTGCTCCTGCAATTGCAAACAGACAGGCACAGTTAGAGCTGTTGGCCACCAGGATGGCCCCATCAGCACATGGCAATTATGGCGTGGGAATGCTTGGGTAGTTTCACATTTTAACTAAAGTACAAAAATTGGACCATTGACTCTTTCTCAGAAAACCACCACCAATGGTAAGCCATAGTTAAAGACAAAACCTTTGCCTATCAGCAATCCAGGAAAAAACACCTTCCAGAGCACATTATCTCCCTTTTTAATACCTGTTCCCAAATTAACTCCTGGTTAAATGAGAAACACTGAGTGGAACAAGCACACGAGCACTTTGTGCTCCCCACGAAGCATGACCAGGATTTGATCTTCCCTTTGCCGAGTGGAGCATTGGAATCCTACAGTTCTGGCTTTGCACATAACATAGTTAATAACAGTAGTTGTGGAAAGATTCAGGAGCACTGGATTTTGGATCTTTGGGCTTCACTAAGTTAATTCTGCAGAATGTTTGTAGTACTGTTTGTTTATGGAAGAAGTTGCTCTTATTTCCCTTTCTATCCATGCTTTAAACACAAAACAGTCCTAAGGTGCCTAAAACATCTCAGTGTCTATTTCCTTCCACAGAGAAATTATACTCTTGCAGTTTTACTACAGAATTAAGGAGACAAAATTCTTGTTCCTGTGCATGACTGGAGGTGATGTGGCTGGGATCAAGTTCTGCCTAAAGAAAATGAGTTTCAGATTACGAATGAAGCAGGCATGAACCTCGCTGCGAGGCTTGCTCTGATGCCCAGCCTGACAGGGTGGGTGAAGGAACACAGCCCTCTGCTTCTGCCTGCTGGCTACAGAAGCAAATTTAGAAGGTTTGGGTCTGCTCATGTCATCAAAAGCTTGACCCCACAGCTCTTATTCCCATGGGAAGACCCTGGCAGTCAGCACATGCATTTCAGGACGCTCCACAGAGCCCTTGGACGCCTGGAGCTCCAGAGTTCTGCACTTCAGAAATAACCTGCCACCTGGGAAAACCTTCAGACAACTAATTTAAAGCACTTGCAGACCAAAGGAAGGGTTTATTTATCCTGGAAGCAATGCCATGGAGTCCAGAGGATGATATGGCTGATGCTGTACTGAGATTTCCAGTGCAGACCTGACAGAAGCCCTCTGTTTCTGAGTGCCACACTGTCCCCAGGCCTGGCCTGGCCTGCCTGGGCAGAACTGATGGCTTGGGCACATGCTGTCAGATGGAAATGCTTCCATTAATCCAGCAGATCCACTGCTGTGCAGAAAAGATCTCAAGGAGCTGAAGGAAAAGCAGGGTAACGGCAATATGGGGCAATAACAAAGAGGTTATTCATCCCTTTCTCCTTCACTGCAGCCCTGAGCTGGAGACAGTGATTCCCTGGCTGGCTGCTGGCTTTGGAGAGCCCTGAGAGTGTTCCCTGAATCACCCCTGGGGCTTTGGCCCTCACCAGCAACCCAGAGCCCAGGGAAGTGCAGCTCTGCCACACCAACATTCTTGGTGGGTCCCACTCAAATAAAGCTCCCTGACACGAGAAGAGCAGCGAGAGTAACTTTTGGGAGAACACACATTTAATTCACATCAACATTCCCACTGATTTCCCACAGGCTGCTCTGTGTATTTCAACGGGAACAGGGGGATCTCTTTGCAAGATTGGTACTTCACTTAAAACCCAGTAGGAACAACACTTCCAGCACTTACAGCTTTGTAATTTAACAAAGAAAGGAAACATTTGGCAAGATTCTGAGTGTTTCCTGTGATGTTTTTGGCACCTAACGGCTCTCATTGTCTTCCAGGGCTGGAGCTGAGCATTCTTAAAAATAAAAAGTCTGTGGCAAGAGACTATTAAATTCTCCTAACCAAGGGGAGCAAGTTATTTCCATCTCCTTTACCTCAGCATTAGGAGTCTCACGCTCATTACTAAGGCATGGTATAATTTAAAACCAACAAAAAGCCTGCTTTGAAAAAGGTTGGGGTAATGCTATCCTAGTGATGGCAAGAATGAGCTTTGTATAAATAGGGAAATGAATCCCTGATCTTTACCTGCAATCACCCTTCTACTTAACTTTCCTGTCTTGCAAATACTAGAAATTAGGGTTTTGTATTTACACCCATCGTGGCAAGATCAAATGGATGATGAAAATCCACCTGCTTTTATTCCAGGTGATGAAAGATAATTTCTACTGCTTGACTGACAGCTCCAGGCTCAGTGCTTTGCAATTCACTTTTGCTGCTTCTCCTCCAGACTGCTCCTCTTAAAGGCTCCCTGCCCAGCCTTGTTCAGGAAATTATTGTCACTCTTCCTTTAAATAAAGGATGCTAAGGCAGTGAAACAAAGTCCCCAAAAGTAAACTCTGTGCTCTCATTCGAAGTATTCCCTGGCTGGTGTTCCCTGACTTTCCCAACCCCGTGGGCAGGAATACCCAGGGTGAGCAGAGCATCCCAGGCATCCTGGTCCTTTGCTTCCTGTCAGCCTGGATCAAAGCACTGGCCTCATACAGCTGCAAGCAGCAGCAGGAGGTCTGAGAACACCTTGCTTTTTCCAAGCCAGAGGTTCAGGGCTGCTGATCATTAAAAAAAACTCTGGGATAGTGATAAGATATTTTTTTTTTTTTAATTCTAGCTGCTTGCAGGGGTTTCAACACCAGCTCCGTTCATAGCCACGTGAGTGCTCAGCTCTCATGGCATGGGCACAGCCCTGGTGAAGCTCAGGGAAGTCTGCTGAAGCACTTCCAGGCTTTCAGTTCCATGCTTTTCACTCCAAGATTATTTCCCCATGTTCTTTTCCCCCTTTTCCACCTGCCATATCAGCTCCATTGAACCCCTTCATGCTGCACTGTAATTGTAATCCAAGGGAAAAAAACCCAAGGATATTTATGTAACTCCTATGCCTCCTAAATTATAATTTATGACAGCTCCCATATGATCTGGGGCGTAGACACAGCCTTGAAACCATCATGTGTCTTGCATTTTATGGTTGATTGGTACCCTGGTCAATAAGGAGCAAGCACATTCCAGCTGGAGAGCAGGCACGGTTTGTTGTGTTATGGGGTTTCCAGATTTTTAATCAGAGCAATTTCTTATGCCTTATTTGATCATCTGTTATCCTAAACATGTTAAATCCGTATTAAACCTGCCCAACCCCAAATTTCATTTTTAAAAAGGTGAAAAGTCCCATAATTATTTTAAATAAAATTTGCTCTATTAGAATCAGCATATGGTGGTAATTTATAAACATTTGCTGCTGTGAGCCTGCACTGATTGCAATGCCCATTATGTTGCCTCATATTAAAATCAAAATATATAACCTATATGTCACAATCATGTGGCCTCCAAGTATAAAAGCCATCAGCACAGCTTGTAGGCAAGAAATTCTTTTAAATTTTAAATTATATTTGCAAGATTCAAATTTACTGTTAACTTAATATCAGAAGCAAAACAGTGCAGCAGCTCGCATGGAAAAATAAAAACTCCACATTATTCTCAGCTCCTGGGAGCTGTTTTACCCTAGAACTTTCCAGAAGACTTCCTGGTTCTGACACAGCTTTTCCATTGCATCATCTTTAGAAAGCATCTTAAAAACCAAGAGGAGCAACAAGTGGAGTCCCTGTATAGGGGTACTGCAAGAAATTAAATTTGTACAGATCTTGGAGGCAACACAAACCCCAAACTTTGCCTTCAACTCTTAAAATTTTTATTTTGTTGTCAGAGGCAAATCGCACGGCAGGAAGGTAAGGCAAGAATTGTCTGGTTTGGGGGCAGGTGAAGAACAAGGGCTGACGTGATGACTGGCAGGATCCAGAGCTCCTCACAACGGTGTTATTTTGGGGAGAAGAATTGAGAGATGCTCGGTGTCTGCTGCCAGTGAGGAGCAATTGTGAAGGTCTGTGGGAGTCTGTCTGTGCAGGAGCAGGAGTTTCCATGTGAAATGTCTGGAAAGCAGAGGGAAAGGGATGATGCTGGGCCAGGAGGCGGCCTCAGCCCACCCTGCTTGGACAACTGCAGGGAAAAGGGAAGCTGGAAGGAGAATGGGGGAACCCCACAGCTTTCAAGGACAAAAGCCAACCACGTGGGCTGGTTTGTCTTTACTTTTAGCCTCACAGAGGTGTGTAAAACTGTATTAATCATCCCTCCCCACCCTTCCACCTCCCAGAATCTGGCAGAATCAGGCCATATCTAAATAGTCCTGCCCCTTGTTTAGGTGCTCAGACACATTCAGGAGTCTAGTCTTATTTGCTCGTGTTACCAACATATTTTCTGAGTACTCCTCTGATGATTGTGGCTTTTATTTTGCCTTGAGATGACATCCTAGGTCCCATTTTAGGATGGCTACCATTTCTGGATTAGGATGGCCTAATCCACACTGCACTGTGAGAAAGACAGTCACCACCAAAGTCACTGAAATGCAATAACAATGAGTGAGCATTAAAAAGCAGCAGAATGTACAACATAGAATAGTCCATGCTTTATGTTTGGCACTTACTTCATGGCACTTCAGCATGGCTCTCCTCTGACAACAGCAGTCATGACAGCAAATAAAAATGACAAAATGGAATGACTGAAACACTGCAGAAATCACTGACAAAGCAAGCAGTCCTGTGAAATCAGCTGGCAAACAGTTAACGACATGAAATGAGTTTAATGGGAGAGCAGCAAGTGAAAAGCCAAGGCACTTATTTCATCCTCTGCCAAACACAGACATCCTTTACAATAAACCAAACAGAGGATCAGTCCCTATAAAGGACTCATTACTAAGTTCTGTTCTACCTTACCTGTTTGTGGAAAAATAAAAGGAACTTTTCCAGATACTCATGAAAAAAAAAAAATTAATTGATGGCCAAAACCACTGGCCAGTTTCCCTTTTACAACTTGTTATTCCAGCACAGTGCAGGTTATTCTTCCTAGAGGACTCAATTCCAGAGCATCCTCCATAACTCCCACACTTACCATGAGTATTTCCCACCACCAGCAGTGATGCCAATGTGCCCCAGAGGCCACGGGATTGTGCAAACACAGCTGGACAAACACAGAAAAACCAGAAGTATTTCTCCCTCTGGCAAAGCCATGGATCATTTTGGTGCAGTGCTGGTGGAGAGCAGCAGGAGCTGCTGTTCATTATTCCTTATCAGAGCTCCAGAGGCATAGAGGGAGGGAGGGAGGGAGGGTGCTGTGTTCCCTGGCAGCCCCTGGGTTTATCCTGCCTCAGCCACGCTGCCTTTAGCCCTCGGATCTCAGGGGCTGGCACCTGATGGTCGTGCTGCTACGCAACTGCCGGGTCACAGACAGAACAAACGCTCCTCTCTCCCAGGGAAAGCCCTGCTCTGCTCTTCTCCCAGGTCTTTCATCAGCTCCCTATAACAGCCAGGGGCCACTCAAGTGGATTTATAGCCCTGCTGTATTTACGGCATTGTGGTTGACACGTCCCGTCCTCCTCGCCCACAGGAGGACACAGATAAACCAGATTAAAACCTCTGTCACCAGAACTGATGGCCCTAATTCCTCAAAGTAAATGGTGGCCAAAATTGGGAGTGGGGTCTGGAGCTCTCTTCCTGAACCTTGTGATCAAACCCTTTAATTATACTTTAATCAGTACAAAGTAAGCAAGCACGTCCTCTCACTTCTTCCTCCTTTCCCTTCTCCTACTGGGCTCCTTTTTCCTATCCCACGGGCTGGTCACTGCCACTGAGGAGCAGATGGTTTCCAGCCAAGCGTTTCCATGCTCTATTTAAAAATCTTGAAGCTCAGTGTCTCCATAAGAACCGCAAGAAAACTATAAATACACCATGGAAAATGATTGCTAAACCAAGGTGCAGAGAGTAGAAGCAAGTTTAGGGTTGTTTTAACATAATAACTGAGAAATGCTGTTCAGGACCATAGAATGATCCCTTCCTAATCCTCATTTATCAAAAACACACAAAGAAGGTGTTTTTATGGGTTACTGCAGCCGGCCATTACCCAACTATCTGCAGTTTAATTTACCCCTGTGACACCCTCACAGGGCAATTGCCTTGAGTGAACCCCAGTTTTACATCTACTGCCTGTGCAAATAGAATTCCTAGTGGGATTTAGGATTCCAGTCTGGTCTGTAATTTCATGTATGGCCCCATAAGCAGATACATATTTTTAATTTCATCAGGCTGCCTGTGCTGCGAGCACCGCCCCAGTGAGCCTGGGAATGCTGTTCCTATTTATAACTCTTCCCAATCCCTCTCCTTGGCTGAAGGATAGGAACAGGCTCATTTATTATCACTGCTCGTTCACAGAGCTAACAAGCTGCTCTTTAATTTAGCAGAATCCCTGCTTTTTGTGAGCCAAAATTCCTTGGTCCCTTTCTAATGTTACCTCACAGGGAAGGGCTGCAAGCTCAACAATTGGTTGTCATAAGCTTTAGAGTATTAGGGGGAAAAAATACCAAGGAACTCCAGAAATTTTACCTTTGAAATTTAAACATTTGCTTTTACACTTCAAATTTTCACAAGATGGTACTCCTTGGTCATAATATTTGACAGCTTTGTAAAAAAAATGTGTCAGTCGTGCAGTCGGGCTAGAAAGGCTGTAATTTATTTCACTTTTAGAGAGATAAAGCAGGAGTAAAAGCAGTGAAAAAACACCACAGGGCTTCTGGTTCCAGAAGTGAACGTGTCCATTTCCATCTCTCTGCCTTACCCTCGCTGAGATGAAAAGACACTGCCTGCAGCACCTTTTCAAACACACTTCCAGTGTCTGTAGATTGCTGTCTCTCTTCTGCTGTCTCATGGATTATTATTTGCTTAAAAAAGAAATCCTTAGCAACCTTTCCTGGTGGTTTTAGCAGCTTCAATCCAGCTCATAATTAAGAAGTAATCACATCAGTTTGGAAAATGGCAGGAAAAACCAAAACCCAGCCCTCTTGTCTCCTGTTCCCACCGGGAATGCTGTGGAGGTGTCATTTTCTCCTGCAGTCAAATGACAGCCAAGAGTTTTGCTGCTCTTTGCCGCTGCCAACTTATCCCATTTATTCCCTCATAGCTCTTTTGGCACTGGGACATCCCAGGACCCTCTCTCCAGTTTGCAAAGATGAGTGTTTGCCTTTTCAGGGAAGAAGCAGGATTTCAGCCCCATTGAAATGATGTTTTGGGTGGGGTCCCCCCCCCACCACCACAACTCAGCCTCTGTATTCCATAATGAAGATGTAGTAATTTGTCAAAGCTGAGTTAGAAAAATTAAAAAACCTCAAGGACAGAAAAAAAAAATCAACGTAAATTTCCCAAGACAATTTGTAACACTAAGTCAGCTCTTCCTCTAAAAGGTAACATATGGGTCTACTTCTGCTTACATAACCATTTGCTTTTCTCCAGTGAAGTGCTATAGTTTTTCAAGTTTCCCCCACCCTTTATACCTTTAAAAATATATTTTCACTAAAAAAAATAAAATTCTATTTACTTCTACTTATCATTTTGCTCTCAGTAATGAGAGTACTTTGACATATTTACAGTGCATTGTAGTCAGTAGCCTTGGTTATTTTCTAATAAAATAGGGATGCTAAAGATCTCCGCTGTAACCTGGAAATACCTTTCAGTTTAAAAATAAAAGCTGATAAATAATATTATACACATGAAGCTACAGACAACATGTTCATGGGCTTAACAAGAAACATGATCAACATCTAGCAAAAATAATATGGTTTTCTTCATGTATGAAGGCTTTTCCTGCAGAGCCAACTCAATTTCCGTTCCATTTAGTCAAGTGCCACTGAGAGGAATTCCAAAATTTCTGTGTTTTATTCCCATTTCTCAATTCTAAAAATTGAATTTCCTCACCATCACCAGTTTGATGACTTCCATCCTGCAGGAAGTAATATCTGTGTTGATGCTGAGGCTGCGGATCACATTGTTTTCTGAATGAACAATCTTTGCAATCAGCAGAGACACCCTTCCCTTATAAACAAATGATTTTCATGCTTGCAAAGTACAGCAGCTTTCCAAAGGCTGAGCTATTTATTAACCATTAGAAAAATTCTAATAAAATTGACTTAGGTGGCATTTTTTTTTAAAAAAATAAAGCCAGCATGTCTCAGCCTCCTAATAAAACTTACAAAATTATCTTTCTTCTTTAATAACTGTGGATTTCATGATATTATGTCCACATTCCATACAGATGTGGTTTAGTAATAACATGGACAGTGTGAAGTGATTTTAGCCAGCAATTCTTTAAAATACTTTATGATGAAATAGATTAGGAGAGGTCTCAGCATGAATCAAATGACACCACACAGTGAATGCAAAGCAACCCTTGGCAAAAAACCCACTTTTTACCCGTTTGAAGCCAAAATACTTCATGGAACTGAAGAAAAATTAAATTATCACCCCATTTTAAAATGAAAGACACAAAAGAGAAAAAAAATTAAAGAGGAATCTAAGAAATTCACATCAAAACAACTGAAAGGTTTGTGCAAACCTTGAAGTTGAAGGCTGAGAAAGCTCCTGTCCTGTCATGTGGGCAACACAAATGTTGACAGTGTAAGAAATTCTTATTTGACACAGACTATTCATTAAGCAAATACAGATTACACTCTTCTTTAATCTATGTGATTTACAGGGGAAGTTAACAAAGAGATGGCAAAAAAAAAAAAAAAAAAGATCAAGACTTTTTAGAAAATGATTTGGTTAATTACTTTTACCTTGTACTGAGACTCGCAGTCTTTGTTCCAGTCGGCGACTCCAATCCCTCCCCTGGCTTTGAAGATTTCTCTCTGTTCATTTGCTGGAGTATTGAGTTCAATTCACTAATGACATTAGCCTTGGGGCCTGAGAGAATCGGGCTTTTCACCTCCGGCACGTCCCCCCATAGCTTGGATGTCCTTTGGGGGACAACTTTTGCCAGGTTGGGCTGGGCACTGATGGGAGGCGGGGGCGGAGCGGGAGGAGGGATCACAAAGCTGTCTACAGTTTCCTCGATCAGCGCGTCCTTGTAAAGTGCATTGCTTTTGTTGATTATGGGCTTCATTTTTGGCTTAGGAGGTACTGGGGGTTTGTCCACCAGAAATGTTTGCCCATCTGCATAGACTGTACAAGTATCCACGTTCTCCCCCCCTTCCGAGGATAAGGTAGAGATGCTGGACACCGTTGAGATAGTGCTGGTTGTCTCTAGGTGATGGTCACTGCTGCTCCGACTGTCCACCTCCTCGATCCCAGAGTCGGTGACGTTGTCGAAGCTGTCGGGGGGTGGCAGGAAGGAGGCAGGCAAACAGTTTGAGAGACCCGCTTGCTTTTTGCCGTCCAAGGAGTTTGCTGGCTGGCTGGGCGAAGGGGTGCCGTTCTTCCTCTGCGCCATCAGGTCTGTCAGTGCCGAGCCGGGCGCCATGCGATCGTCGGGGATGTCGAAGCTGTTGGCAAACTCCAAGGGAGGGGGCAGTGGCTCGGTGAACAGGAACTCCTCATCGATGTCCACTGAGGCCAGGGGCGGTGGGGGGATGCGGAAAGGCAGGATGACGGGGTCGTCCACAGAGCTGGCAGCCACGATGGTTTTGCAGGGAGAAGCCGGGGGCTCGGGCGCAGCAGGGACGCTCAGCTCGCTCTCCGCTTCCTCGCTGCCCTCCGGCCTCTCCGGCGGGGAGTTTTCAGGGCTTGGCTCCATCTCAGCTCCCTTTTCCTCCTCATCCTCGGGCATATCATCTGACTTTGTCGTGTCCACTGTGTGCACCATCAACAAGCCAGCTGATTTTTGCTGCGAGGTATCCACGATGTTTATCAACATGTTCTTCTTCTCCTCAGCTTTCTTTTCTTTCCCTGCATCCATCTCGTACTTGTTCTCAGTCTCCTGCCGTCTCAACAGGCCGCGGGTATTTTGCCTGGTGACAGTGGCAGTAACAGGAAAAGTCGTTTCCATGTTGGGTCTCAGCTTGGTGTCGATGTAAAGCGGTTTGTTAAGGTCGGTTTTGACAGCGTCCCCTTTGCCTGGAATCTGCTGTGTCTGCTCTTTCATGGCTCTGTCCCTGGCAGAGAGCGCGAGGGCAAGCGGCGAGTTTGGATCCAACAGCTTCCCTGTGACCGGGTGGACATAGCTATCCGAGCCGGGAGCACTCGTGGGCTTGGCTGCCGCCGTACTGTTGTCAGTACCTTTCGTTTTGGACGGAGCATTCAATGTCCTTGAGTCGCTCTGGTTGCTGGGCTCGTTGCTGTTAAAAAGGTTTTCAGGCTCTCTAGGGGCGGGGATCGGCGATGGCGACATGAGCTGTCTGAAACCATCCTCACTGCTGAACATTGCCTCCTCGGTGAACTTGGACTGCCTCATCCGTGGTGTTGGTGGGGTTAATCCAACATCCTCGTCTCCCAGGTCTGTGGAGAGGAAGGCCGGGGAATTGCGCCTCGCTTCCAGCCTCTTTTCCCTGTCCCTCACGGCCCCTGCGATGGCTGCTGCGAACGGACTGCTGACTCCCAAGCTGTCGTCGGGCCGGAGCTGTCCGGGCTGCTCTGAAGACTGAGGATCGATCTCCATGCTGCTCCCTTGGCTGCTTTTCCCGCTGCTGCTGGTGGATGGCTCTTTGACGATGATGGTTGGGATTGGAATAGAGCAGGTCTTTTCTGGACTGTCCTCCACGTTGGATTGTTTCACCAGCATCCCCTTCCGCCTGGCTGGCTTGGCCGGCACGTAAACTGCTTTGCTGGCGATCTTCCCGACCTCGGAGTAGGGGTTTTCAGGCATCTGGCCCCTCTTGCTCCTGAAATTGGCCTGAGCTGCGGCACTCCGGTTGTACAGGTCTTCCGAGTCCAGGGAGTATCGGTCCAGCTCCCGCCGGTAATAGATCCCTTTGTCCCTTATCATCGTCCCCACGCTCTCGGGCCTAACCAAAGAGATTTTTGCACCTGAATTCTGGTTAAATGGAGGTTTGATCGTTCCGTAGCTCCGGGACGTCAGGGATTTGGGGGAGTTGTACAGAGAGGGAGAAGGTGGCGGTGGTGAGGGAGGTAAGGACTGTGGTGGCGGTGGGATATCTTCAGAGGTGTCAGGCATCGAAAGACTCCTGGTAAACTTCAGCATAGGAGGGGCCAGGAACTGCCGCTCTTCCTCTGTTATTCCTGAAAAATCAGAGAGTGCATTTAATACACTGCACATTCTCCGGGATCCCTCACGCTGGACTACTTCTTCATCCAACACAAAATTCCAGGGTGCATTCCCTGTGGCATGAGGAGTATGCAAAATTCCAAAAGAGGCCTTTAGGTCGATTCCCACCATAATCATGCTTTCCTGTTGGGCATGAGAGGTGCCAGGATTGAAAAGAATGCTACAGAATTTTAATTAAACTGATATGTAGGCAAGTGTTTGGGGTTTATGTATCATCGTGGTGGCTATAGAAAAGCACATTTTCTTTGAAAATATTGAACAGGGAAGACATTCTGTGCAGAGGAGCCGCTTCTGCTTTGCTCCAGCACTCTACAAACACATATAATAAAACAACTCAGAAACCTAATGAATTTTTAAGATGCAATTGAAATTTAGCAAAGGGACTGTGAAGATCCTATTGGGGAAAAAACCCCATAATGTTGCATTTCAAAAGATGACATTATGTCATTACAAATATGGCTTTTAACATAAATAAACTGGGTAATACTGGGATAGTTTGGATGCTAATTTTACATCAGCATAATTCTAAATTGATAAAAGTCATTGCTAAAATTACTAACAAGAACAAAAAAACCCCAAATTTGGTCTGCTCTTTGTTTCTTTGTTGTAAAAATATCTATTGCCATCATTTGAAATAAGAAAAAAAAAGGTGAATTTTAGTCCATTTGATCAACAGGACTTCTTTGTAAACTACACAGCATTACAATGCCTTCACCTCAATAACAAGTAAAAAAAGATAATATTTTGCCCGAATGTTTTGCAAAAGGCTTATACTGATCTTTTTTTTTTTTTTTTTTTTTTGTCCATGTTAAAGGGCACATTCTAAAGAAAATAACCAAATTTTAATTCCATACTTGCCAAGCAGAATGTGGAAAAGGACACCACCTTACACACAAACTTCTTTTCTCATGAGGTTTGTATAAAGATTAAACAGCCACTCACTGAGGTACATATGTCAGGGAAACAAGCTTTAGGAAAGAAGCAAAGTTACTAAAAGTATGCTATTAATGAACAACACCATACAAGAGAGGCATTTTACCTATAGATTTTTGTCTTCTCATTGTACCCCGAGGTATACCCAGAAAAGGACCTTGAGGGCTCCCTGGGACAGTGGGTGTCATCACAGCAATACCCTGTCTCTCATACATGGACTACAAAAGAACAAACAGAAACCCCAACAGCATTAAAGTATGAAAGTATCTCCCACATGGAAACAAGGCCTCATCCATTACACCTTTCACAGAGAATTCTTGTGGAGAATAATAAATCTGGGGTTACTTTTGGGGAGGAGGGGGAGAGAAAGGGAAGGCTGGGCTTTGTTTAGACACTCATGTAAGTGGAGTATGTTGATATTATTTACAAGGCAACAGCTCAAGGTGGGTAATGGAAAAGAATATCCAAAATGCAATAAAACCAGTTATCTTTTTTACCCACGAAGTTTTGTAAGATTAAACTCTGCACTTGAATGATGCAATTTCGGAGTTCTGGCGTTTAATTTTTAATACGTGCTATAGTATTAATGTCAATTCTTCCCTTACAAAGCCTTGGGCACTATTTAATCAGGGAATTAGATAAATTAGTAGGAATAAAGCAGTGCTTCATGGCTCCCACTCACATTCATATCTGTAGCTGAGGGAAAACATCTACTAGAAGGCCGCTGTTTTATGGTTGCCACTCTGGAGTCCACAGTTGCATTGTCTGCAATTCTTGATGGCTTGGAAACTGGCACTATTTCATCCACCTTATCTGTAATATAAAAGCATTCAGTAAAATAAATATCACTTGTCCAAAGAAATGGAAATGTTAATTATTGCAAGGTCAAAGGAAGAGATATACTTTTCAAAAAAATGCAAAGAAAAAGGTTTTTTGGCATTTTAACAAGGCAACGCTTGAGCATCATAAGTCGTGCAAGCCGAGCACTTTTTATTGCTGCTACATAACATGCATGCTTTAGTTTTAAGCCTGCATGCATTTAATGTTTACTTAGTGTGACTCGAAAAACAATCCTCTTCTTCAAACCTTCAAAATGTGAAGGGAGAATATCTATATAGAAATGGAAAGAAGACCTTTAGAAATAGTGAATCTGTACAGCACTGTTTCAAATAGAGATAAGCAGACTGTACTTAGTCATCAGAATTTCAGTGATATTTTGGACAATAACAAGTACTCCAGAAGTGCTCTTTTATGCCTATTCTCCTTAAGTAATCACATCCTGATTTGTTCACACTCTTGGACTTGTAGGCTAGCACTGCTAACTGCATCCTTTGTTTAAATAAAACTTTTATATGCATTCTTGTTGGTTTTATTTATTTATTTATTTATTTATTATTTCTTTCAATAACTGGACAGCTTGGGAATGTATTTGGTCGTGGTCAGAAGCAGACCAAAAATAGGCAAACTCCAAATCTGAATGAGAACTTCAACATTGGATTTGGGACTCTGATCTACAGCATGATGTGATGGTAAAATAAAGGGAAAAGTTTAATCAGGATATTCCAAAGCTGAGTGCTGGTGTTAGCCCCATCTCCTACTGAAACAAGGTTTATCAGCATTTAATACAAAATGTTACTCCCTCACACTGAAGACCTCGAAGTACAGTATAATCAACTAATTATTGCCTGACAGCTCCTTTTTTTTTTTTTCCCTTCTACTGCTATGAAACCAAGGCACATAGAAATTAAATCAGTAGCCCAAGCCACCAGGAGAATTTGAGTTTGGAATCTCTACTAGAATCCAAACTGGAATCACACCAACAACTTTCCTTATTACGCCTTCAATTGCATTTGCTTGGCTGTATCACATTAATTTAGTGTCTTTTCCTTCGAAGTTTCACCAAAACTAGGATTAATTGCATAGCCTGTGGCATTTCTGTGAGTGGAATACCTCAGCCTGGCTCCTAGGCTTCCACAACACGAATCAGAGCAATGCTACTTTTCAGCAATTAGCTCCATCTCCCAAATAATTGATTATTCGTCAAACAAGGATAGTTACTTCATCAGGATACTACAGACTGAAAATAACCCCAGGTTTTTAAGGTGATCCAGAGCTGGTGTTGCTATTGCAAGTATTGTATTTAGGGATTTAAGTTTTACCTTGCTGGAGAGCAGTGCACTCAGGGCCCTGGATATTGATATGGATGGGAATAAGGCAGAAGGAAAAGAGCTTTTGATCCCTCTATACAACAGATCTGGTTGACGCAAGGATGAGATTTTAAACAGGAGAAGAAGAGAAGGAAGAACTTTTAGCCTTCGGGTTAGGAAGAAGGTTGTCCTAGAAGTGGATATTTCAGTGTCACAGAGGGTCAGGGAGCAGGCAGGAAAGGAAAGACTGAGCAGGACCAGTAAGCTGAACACTGCAGAAAACTGTCTCACAAGAGTAGTGTTGCTGTTTCTTTTCAATTGAAGTTAGCATTCAAGTATTTTCATGGGTCTGCTTTATTCTTTTTTGTGGGATTAAAATCATCCAGTGGAAGGAGAAAAGGAAAAATGTTCTTAAAATTGTCACATGTATTCAAAAATAAAAACCAACCTCACGTCACATTTCATAAAGCTCCGTAATACAAACTTCTGAAAGAAAAATATCTGCACTTCTGCTCAGCAAAAGGCATCAGAAAGCAACAGTGTAACCATGAACATTTACCCTACACAGCAAAAATATGGCTGGATTGCAGAATGGTACTTAGGGGATCTATCACCAAGAGCTTCAACCGGGCAGGGATTTCCTCTTAAGCCTCTCCCACCCTTGTTCTCATCCCAGAAGCCAAACAACTAATCTTTGGGATAGAGAAAGAAGGAAGCCTTGGAAACTGAAGCACTCAAAATCTGCACGAGAAATAGAAATATACCATGTAAGAAGTGATCCCCTTTGTTTTGAACAGACACATGTAACCAAATACCCATTCAGACAACAAAAAGCTACAGGGGAAGAGTGATGAGGCCATGACAGACACTTGGAAAAGCATGAAAATATTTCTTGGGGATGAAACATACATACCCTCCAACTGCACTGATTTTGCTAGACAATCCTAGAAGTCAGATCCTAGTTTTGGATCTGACCAAAATATCAGTTGGTACCAATTATTGAAACCATCTACTATTTCCATGTGGGGAAAAAAACCCTGGTTTTGTGTGAGTTTATGGCAGGTTTCTCGTCTGTAGAGAGATTTTTTCAGTCCTTCTCACCCTATGGCTGCTCCCATTTGCCACATTTAGCCAAAGCACTCGGAAATGGGAGAGGAGGGTGGGTTAAAGCTTGAGTTGCTTTGCAAGGAACTCTTTAGGGCTTCCTCGCATGGCACTTCCAACGGCAGCGCTGCACAGCTCCTTCTCTTGCTCTATTGCCCTTGGATCAGAAAGCAAAGGTAGAGTGGAGGTTGTCATTCTGGAGCTACTGCAACAAAAAAATGTGAGGCCACAGAAGCAGCCAGCACGTGAAGACTGATCCTAAATGGCAGCAGCTACATGGCGGGTCCTGCGGGAAATGTCAAAATCTGAACGCCTGGCCACAACTGCCCCACCCTGGTGGAGTGAAAGCACAGCGTGAAACAAAAACATCCTCACTGCATTATCAAACATGCTCCTCAGGCAAGGGAAATGGACTAGCTGAACCGCAGTTAGCCTCACTCAGACTCATCCCAGAGAAAGACGTGTTGGGCCAAACCTTCATTCGCCTGTGCCTCGAGCTGTTTGTCTCCACAGCACCAGAGTGCAAACCCCTCCTGCACCCGACCACATGTTCCAAATATACTCCTGGTGGAATAATTTGTCAGGCTCACTAATTAGCTCTCCTCCCAACCTCCTTGTGACCTCAAATACTCTGCAGCATGCGCTCCTCGTACCAACGAAAAGGGAAACTCACAAGCTTGTGTAGGAAGTTCTCCGAGGATAACTTTACAAATAACCCTGACAAAAGAGAGAGAAAAAAGCCACAAAACGAATGCAAAAATTGGCACCTGCTGTGAGGTGTGTTGACCGAGTGGCCCAAAGAAGCCTGCCTCCAATGGGATTTTTAAAAGGAATGCAGCTGGATGAAGGTCAAAAGGAAGGAATGTGGGAAAAGCCTGCACTGGAGGTTGGCCATGCCAGCTGCATTTCCTCCTTGAACCGGTCATTTAGCAGAGTACAGCCACAAGCACACACGCACACACACTTTTACAGGAGCAGTTTGTGGCTGGCTGGTAGAGTAACAAACTCTGATCTGCTTTGCTCTGAATAACCTCAGCCTTGCTGGAAGACAGGGAAGAAGAGTCTATGTCTCACTGGCCAGAGAGCAGAGCTTGGCTGTAGTCACAGAAGAGGATTTTTAGGCCTACAATTATTCCCTGGCATTTTCCATAGAAACTGCTCTGTACCTTCCTGAGAAGTCACAACGGTGTGTTGAGAGTCAAACACAGGAGCCATGCTACACCTGTGAGAACCTGTCCCCACCACTCCAGGGGCTCCTGGGAGCAGCATCCTTCCAGAGAACTGTCAGGGATACCACATGTAAAAGCCAGTCTGATGCCTCTGCATGCATATAGCAATTTGAGTGCCACTATATTAAATTCCCCCGAGAGAGGCAGCACCAACAGATATAAAGTAATTTATTGCCAAAGTGCATTTCCATCTGCCCTGTTGGGTTACCAATGGGACCCATGCCCTGCTCAGGGTGCCAGCCCTCAGGAAATTGGATGGCCTAAAGGCACAGAAAGTAGTTGTGTTTTATCAAGATGTAGGTCTCGTTTCTGATGAAAAGCTCTTAATCACAGACAGAGTAGCACAGTACCCAACAGCATGTCATGACTTTTACATTCTCAAGAGGTCTGGCTGCTAGGCAAGTTGCTTTTTTTTTTTTTTTTCTTTTTCTTAAATAATTAATATCTGTGATAATTACAGGGGACAGTCTCCTCCTAACAGATTTGTTGCAGGAGATGGCTCTTATCCCCGTAGAACACATTGCTTAATGAACCCTGTTCCAAATCCCCAGACTCTCTCAGAGGAAAAAGTATAATGCTGCCCATCAAGCCACCAGATCCATCATCAAATGAACTTTGAAAACGAGAGTCAGGTGCCCAGATAGATCTGGTGGCACATCACTACACAGCCCCCAAAAAGAGAAATATGAGGTATGATCCTGGCAACATTACTTATTGTACGACATAGCCAAGACATGTGGATTAGCTCCACCGAGGGTCTTAGGAAGTGAGCTGGTGAGACCCACAGAGGATAAGAATGGTCATGATCCAGTACAGGCTATACCCCAACACCTCAGGCTGGCATGCCAGAAACACCAGGCAAAGACTGATCGAACACAGTTTGGGAGGCGAGTATTGCCAAGACCTCTATACTTACCACCAAGTCCCGACTGCTTGCTCAGAGGGGGTGGGATAATGGAGAAAGAAAACTCAAAAAACAGCTGCCTCAAGAAATGACTTGTATTTGTAAGAAAAGCAATGAATGCCTGGCACAGAGTAAAAAAATGCTCGTATGAAGTTAAAGTGAAAGAACAGAGGCAAATGTTCTTCAAATACCAGCAGCACACATCGTTAACAGTGCAAATATAAACTACAAAATGTTAGACTAATCTAGTCAGCCAGAATACAATGTTAGCCAATGTAGGAAATGGTTGAACTCTGCCACCGATGGCCTTATGGCTAAGAATTAAAAGGACAGGCACATTAAAAAAAACTCTAAAAATCCTATGGAGTGGTTATTTTTTCTTCCCTCCCCCTTTTGCCTGGCGTGGAGGCATGGGCAGCGAGGCCCTCTCGGTTATGGCTCTCTGCAGCCGGCCACTGCGACAAGGCAGGGTGGCCTGCGGCGGGTCGCGAGAGTCGCTCGTCCCTTCGGCCCCTGGTAAGCACACAGTGGAGGATGCCACTGCGTCCTCACCAGTCCATGTCGAGGCACACGTCAACTCGACATGGGGGGTGGCTCTTTGGGAGATGCGCGTTTCGAGGACCTGCGTCCTCGGCTGCTTGAGGAAAGCTAAAATCTCTGACAGGTAGTTATGGATGGCTCTTGTGGAGGTAGCCACAATGCCCAGCTGCAGCTCCATACGGCCCATGGACTGGGACATGAGACCCATGGACTGTGCATGCTCCCTCTTGATATTTTCCAGCAGCTGCACAATCCTACTGTTGGTTTCCATCAACAGCTTCTCTCCCTCTGTTAGCTGGGGCTGCCCTCTCCAACCCCGATCCCTAGTGACAGGCTCAACACCGCAGCGCTCTTCATTCATCTCATCATTTCCCTCCTCCTCAGGAGAGTCACTTTCAAACTGAGGAGTCCTACTGAGTGACTGATCCCCGGGAGACTGTATGTCCATGGTGCACTCCGGAGTCCGCGCCGGCGTTTGAAATCCCTCAAAATCCTCCCCAACGTTGCTGTGCGTTTCAGACGAGGACAGCGGCCACTGCCAGCTCTCTGTGGTCCTGGCTGGCGAGTCTTCATCAGAGGCAGGCACCGAGGATTCCTGTTCTTCGGCCGGCGTGGACAGCGAGCTCCCTCGGTGATGGCTGGCTTGCCCCGAGGATCCAGGAACCTCCCCATCTTGCTCCCCAGTGACATCTGGCAATCAAATAGAGGAGCAACAACCACTGTATCTGAGGCCAGGCAGATGGAGGTATCTACATGCATTGGACAACACATAGAAAGAAGCCAGTTGGGAAGCCAGAGTGTATGTGTTTGGGCAAACGGAAGGGCGGACTAAAGTTTAGTGACTGCATTGGGCACGTGGCAATTGGCGTCATTAAGGACTTTTGGTCTCAATGCACACTGTCCTGTACCCAGAACACACACAGCCATGCTGCATCCCAAGGCAGGAGCTACCAAATTCCCCTCAGCGTGACTGTGACAGGAAATGTCAGTGAACCTAGCGAGAAGCTCACCTATGCACTGCAGTGGTGTCAGTCAGAAATCCCTGGGACGAGCTCAGGGCCAAGGGTCCAAATGAGCTTCCTGGGGTGCCAGATGTGCTCCACCACTGGCTGAGGGCAGCCCTTTGTTGCTCTGAAGCACTGCTGGCTATCTTCACTTTTGTCCGACGTCTCACGTCACCCCCACCCAAAATCTCTCCCAAATCACTGCTGCAGCGTGACGGTGGCCATCCATGGGATTATCCCGTGAGCAATGCCCTCCCCAACATTTGCCGGATTTTCCTTGCTCTCTTCTCCAAACAGTAGGAAATGCTATCCGAGGGCATTGCTCACCGGGATCTCTTTGTCTCCTGGAAACAAACTGAGTTTTGCCCTCCCCTGGCTACCTCTTCGCTTGCCTGAGGGTGTGTGGTGGAAATCTGGGTGCAAGCACTTCCCCATGGCAACTCTAGAGAAAAATGCCCTTCCAAACAGCAGGAAAGGCTCGGGCTTTTGCACCCACAGGAATCACCAGCTCACAATGGAGCGTGATCTGCCCAGCTCCATCCTGCACTGCTCTGCATGACGTGAGGCTGTGGCTGGGACTGTGTAGACTTTCTGCTATTTCAGATATAAAAAATTAGTCCACTTCTTTTTTTTTTTTTTTTCTTTTTTTTTTTTTGAGGGGGGCCAATTTGGTCATGAGAAATCACCCTGGGGCAGTGGCTGAAGGAGGCAGCCCAAAGCCCAAAGCCCAGAGCCCTGCATTCCCCACACTCAGGCAAGGGACGGCTGAGAGAAGCGCTACTGTCAGGTAGGGTTGTGACCGACCAGGCTGCTGCTGCTGCTCACAGCACAGTGGCCTGAGTGCCAGATCAGTGCTGTGCCTACTCTCTGGCATCCTGGCCTTGCAAAAAGCTTTCTGGGTTTTTTAAAAAGGATTAATTTCTGCTTTTTGAAATACTGCTCTTCAGACCTCAGTGGAAGCTGTAAGCTTATATCTGCAAGGTGTTGCTGAGGTCATGTTAAACCATACTTTTGGTTCTGTTTATGAATCAGGGCAGGGTTTTGTTCGATTTCTTAAAAAAATATTTTATGTGAAACATACTGAAATGAAAAGCTTTTTCTGACAGACCCAAGGATCCCTCCTCCTATGTCTCAATCCCTGTCTACCACAATGTGGTACTCATTATTTCCACACCCATGTGCCTGCAATATTATGGTGCAATATCTAAAAGGGATTCAGTGTGACTTCATTGAACAATGACTTTTAAGTGCTAAAATAATGGATATTATTCGTGCATTTAGCATATTCACATTCAAAGTATTCATATTCTCTCTGTGTCTGGCTGGACTGTCCAGTTGCATGTTTTATGGAAAGTGAGGATGAAATTGTATTTGTAAAAAGGCATGAGCTCCTTATGAAAATGAATTTTAGGGACAAACTGTCATGCAATCATTGACTCTTCCACTCCATGGAGATTTGAAAGGGACTATATATCAACTTAACTAAGAACTGCTTCTTCCTTTGCAATTCTTCTCCTGCTTTATACACTAACACAGCCATAGCTGCATTCCTTCATTAGCAAAGCTCCCTTAACAGCTACACTGTAGGACCATGAAATTATTTCTCAGCCTTTTCCTATTTGAGTACACATGAAAAAAAAAAAAAAAAAAGAACAAAAAAACAGGGGACCTACTTTTACCACACAAAGCAAACACACACTTCAGTTAAAGTCTATGGAATCGGAGTGAGGTAAGGGATCATAAATACTCATTCTAGTAGAGCCACTGGTCATATTGAATGTCTTGGCATTTCTTTTGACATGTCAACAGAAAATTCCCCATATTCGAAAACCCCATTTAGCTGGCAAGTGTTCTAAACAGAGCCCACCTAACAACTGGTAAGTAGCAGAACCAAACTATACTGGAAATCAAAAACAAGCAAAATTAAATCAAAAACCTCCAAACTCCACACTGATTTATGAATACTTCTGTAAATGGTATCACTGTGTCTAGTTTGTTCAGATTCAGGGGGACCAGAACACCTTTGTTATTTGTGCATGTCTACATATTTGCCAGAGGCTCGTGAAGAAAAATTTCTCTGAAAGAGCACAATAATTTTTTTAATAAATTTTTGCAACATTCCTTATGTCCTCTGAAATGTTACCACTTGCCATTCTCCCAATCAATCTTTTCAGCCTTTCAGAGCTGAAAGAACAGCATCTGGCAATCAGTGACCAATGACACAAACGACAAAAAGCAAAGAGTCTGTGAAAACCCCTGGGCAGAAGGTTAATTGCGGAAACTCTTGGCGAATACTTCTGAATAATGAATACATGCACAGGCTTTAGGTCAGGTTGGTAAACTTGGCTGGCAACGAGAAGGAGGAATAACCATAGTTGTTATTACTTGTAACAAGGTGTTCAGCAGCTCCGGTTTCTGGAAGCTTTGGGAAGTACTGCCATGGGGCATGGGGAACCGAGGGCGTGTTACAGGCATGGCCTTCCACAAACTTTCCTTCACTAAGGAGCAATCATGGGAAAATTGCCTGGAGGCCACTGGCTGACACTGCCTGGATGAATAAGCAAGTCTCTGCCCAAGAAATTCATTCCTTGTTGACCAAAAGTCACCCTAAATTCTGGGCGGATCTTGGTCAGGTTGGTTGCGCCAGTGCCTAGGCTGGGGCTGTGGGAGAGGTGTGCCAGGCACAGCAGGGGCACTGCAAAACTGGCTTCAGCCAGAATCTGTCTTTATGTTTGAACAGCTGACAGAGTGACCTCAACTAACTGCCTTTTACTCCTTGGAAAAGGGGTCGCTTCCAAAAAAAGAGAGAGAGAGGCCACTAAATCTGTGAAGTCAAAATTGGCCACAGATCAAACCATGCACCAACATGGCTGACCTCACATCATTGTTAACATGCTTTAAAGAAAAAAGAAATCTCCTTCTTTTCAAGCTTTAAATGGAGTGAGTAGAAAGAAGCCCAGCTGGCTTCCTTGGGTGTGAAGCAAAGGGAAGAGGTCGTATTCCCTGATCTTTCTAGCAATTTCCACCTGACACACCATTGCTACATGCAGCACTTTGTTCACAGTGACAGATACGACTTACAGGCAAAATAGGTCACTTCTGTCTTTTACAGGTATCTTTATACCAAGTGATAGCAGCCATCAAACCTGCAGCCTCCAAGGTTCACATTCCTAACCTCATGTCCCTTGCTCTGCTGGGGTAGGACTTCCACTTCCATCCCTAAATGGCCAAGGAAGGGACTCAGGAAGGAGCATGCAAACGGACTAAAGGGAGCAGAAACACCTGGAAGTCAGTGACCCACTGCACTTCAGCTTTAGTGTTTGCTCACTGTGGGTACTACGCAGCTATTTCCAAAAGTCTCCTGGGATTCACAGGTTTCTGAAGGCTGTTTTTTACCTCAGTGACTCTGTTGTTTCTAAGGAATAAAAGTGATCTGGTATTGAGGGGGTCCATGCAATAGGAACTGGTGAGCCTCCACCGAAGTACTGGCTATCTCCCTTTCTCCCCTGCTGGACAGGTTCTCTGTTTCTGCAGAGGAGCAGAATCTGCCAGACAGATTCTCTGTTCCTGCTGCTTATCCGGGTGTTTCCCTGGGCTGACAAAGAGCCTGATCTGACCTGGTAGATCAGCAGGTGCTCCTGGAGGCCACAGGAGAGCTGCTCCAGGTGTGCCTGCAGGGGAGAGCTGTGGTTTGCCCCATCCTGCCCTGAGCATGCTGATCAAAGCCAAGTTTATTCCAGCCTTTAGGTTCATGAATATGTCCATTATTTTGGAGCACTGCTATTCCGTGTGGTCTCCTTGCACCACAACATTCATTACGACTGAGAGTCCTTTGTGTTGGTCATTAGGCATTTTTAGGATTGTAGCAATTACTGGGTTGAGATACACAGAGAACTACCGAATGGTTGATTCAGCTGCAGGGGTAGAGGACTGAGACAGAGGCCAAGAACAGAGCAGGGCTTTGGATATACACAAACTTTAGAGACATCAGAAGTATTTCTTTAACTTTTGGTCACTGAAGAACATTTGAGATTTATGCCTGTGTTGTGCCTTACCTGCCACTTGGACTGGCAGCTGATCCCTCCCCTGAGATGTGCTGCTCTTTAAGAAGCCCTCCTTTTGAAATCCCACCATTCCTGTTTCACCTCTGCTACCGGATCGTTGCCTTTTCCATTATCTTTCCTTTTCAGACTGCCCACCAGCGGAGCTGCACCGGAGGGCTGGGGCACCGTCTCTTCCTGCTGACAGACAGGTGGGTGGAGATGTCCCTTGGCCACAACAAGCGGGCCAGGAGCTCAACAACAGCGGGAACACAGCGGGGGAGCTTCCCAGGCCCTGCCTCTGCTGCTCTGGACCTGGGCCTCTGTCTGTATCTCATCATCCCTCCTGGGGTGGGTGCATTTCTCAAACTGCTTAGGTACCAAGGTGATAGGTGCCTTGTAAATACCTAAGATAGATACAGACAGAAACTGTACCAGGCGCATTATGCAACACTTCAGACAATGCCAATGGCACCTCAGTGCTGTAGGATCACCCACCTGGTCCAGCATCTGCAGGCAAATACTGGGCACATGCATTTTTCCTTTGGAAAAGTGATGGGAACACAGGACATTCATTCTTCCTTGGTGGCAACAGGTTTGGGCACGCAGCCCTTAGTGCCAGGCACTGCACATGCAAGGGTTTTGTTCCATCGCCTTCCCTAAATACGAGTTTGCAGGTTTAGTTTAATTTCCTTCGTTAGCCGGCAAAATTTGCTTCCTTGTCAATAATCTGCAAAAATGGGTTACAGAAGCAGCACCAAAACTAAAGGGATGGTCTTCGCGTGTGCCTATTCGAAATGCATAGAGGTTCTTTTAAACACCAGAAAAATATGGTTGTGGTGTTGTTTTTATCTTATGGATTCAATTTTTCCCAATTTATTTTATTTTTAACTACAAGTAGCTTGTTTTTAGCATGAAGACCAGGAATGATTATGCATATAATTAAGTTTCCATGTCTGGGGAAAAAAAAAAAAAAAAGGCAGCATCTAAATCAAGTACGTTCAATTATTTGCACTGCATTCCTTTTAGATTTTTGGCACTTCCCATATATATGCCAAAGGCCTTGCCCTGCTTAATTTGTAAAAGAATAGCTGGGAAGTAACAGGATAAAAACGTCTGTGGGTGGGAGAGCTACTAAAGGAAAATTTGGGCAAACAGTGGTTCTGGGGATCTGGGCAAGGCTTTCAAACAAGCAAATGAACAAAAATTCTAGACCATCTTCCCAACACTAACGGGCAGGTGAGAACCTACTGATTTCAAAAGAGAGCTTGGTCAGATCACAGGAGCTCATCTGATGGCGTTGCTTGGCCCAGAAATAATTTCACCTGACAGTGGCCCTGGAGGAAAAACAGGTGACTCCTATTTGGTTAAAAGGGTTAAAAATGGATCTGTGCCCTCTGAGAACAAATGGCTTTCTTTTCAGCTCTTCAAACAGGATCAAAAATTCATCAAAGACCAAAAGTAGGTAAAGTATAACAAGGCCTTCAACATACAACTGAGCTTTTAAAGACTAGCGCTAGCTAAAGCATGGATTCAGAGTAAGAATATTAAAGCTTAAGTTCTAAATCCAGATTTGTTGTTTATGAACAAAAATTGAGGAAAGAAATAACAAGCTCAGCCTACAGTTATGTCCTGTAAATGTATAGTTAAAAATATACAGAAATGGAATGACCTGAGTTTTCATGTGGACAATTAGGCTAATCCTCATCCATCTGCCACCACTACATTTTAATCTGGAATTACCTTCTTCCAGCCCCACCCCAAATTAGCAATTTGCAGGATTGTGCTTGAATCACAATGCCCAAACCACAACATTTACCATACTGCAAACAACAGGCAGAGAATATTATTTTAGCAGTCAGCATAATGAGGAAATAATAAAAGCACTTTGCAATGCAGTCAAACACAAAAGGAACTTGAAACACTTTCCTTCTATGAAAATTACCTAAAAATACTCATCTGCTCTCTAGGATACTGTAAATTCTACAAAGTACTCTAAAATAAAATAAAATAAAATAAAAATATAAAATAAATCAATAAAACATTAAAACTTTAAACTAAAATTAATCATTTAACATTGAATATCTATAAATGCCATTACATGATTTATGAAAATGCTTGGTAGGTATTCACAATAAAGAGCTCTCAAAACTTTCTTGAAGGAAAGCCTTATTTGTGTTTCTAGGGCTGAAAATAGCTTCACATTATTTACACACAAGTCACATTTACACATTATAACCACACCATCAAAAGTAATTTTTAAGGAAGGCAGAAAACGGATATGTTCAAATTCCTTTCTCAAGATACAATTTTCAAGTACCAGCTCTTTAACAGCATGTTCATTATTAAGGAAATAATGATACAGGCATTTAGAATACACCTGCAATGCTGAAGCCTTGCAATTCAGCCTACCTTGAAAGAGGAATGGTCATTGTCTAACTGTGGTTTCTGTTCAAGAACAAAAACAAAGCAGAGAATATAGTCAATACCCACTCCTACCCTGCAAGCCAGGTGGAATTTTAGTGGCAATTTGATGTTCTGTTTAAGAGACAGCATTTGAAAATTTGGCCTAGTCACAAAAGAAAGGCAATCAAATCAAAGAAACCAAAAAGAAAGTAGAGGATCTAAGACAGCCTTCTATGGTCTTACACTTAACTCTCACGCTTCCACACCGAGGGGAAAAACCAAACAAACTATGAGGAATTATCTAAAACCATTTATTTTTAATTAGATTAGAAATTAATTAACATGGGTATGTGAACATTTGAAGAAAAAAAAAAAAGAAATAGCAGCAAAGGGAGTTTTGAGATGAGGGAGATAAGTCCTTCATCTCCCTGGCTCCTGAAAAAGAGAGAGAACACATTAAAAGTGCTGAAAGAGTTTTCCAGTGCCCTAACTGTGCCATGTTGGGAAATGCATGCAATTTTAACTGTTTCTCAAGCCCTCATGATTTTGAATATGTGCTTAGATATTAAATTGATAATATCTGAGCATAGTCACACTCACATAAACCAACGTATTTAACGTGTCTCTGCAAATGCTACAAACCCCACATTTTCTGTAGCACTTACAATTCCTTTTCCAACTTCTTTTATACCATTGTCTTGTTTGGCTGATGCAGAAAGGTTCTGAAAACCTTTCCAGTTACAGTCCTGTAGCAAAGAAAAACAAGTATCATGACTGGGCACTACATCCTCCAGAATAAGCTGATAAATTCAAAATAATAACAGTGTGGATGAGAACACCCACACAGAATCAAGCAGCCTCTACTCAGGATTCCCAGTGTTTCCAAAATGTTAAAGTATCTCATGAAAGGTAAATCCTGGTCTGAAGCAGTCTTTAGTACCAGCAGTTACCTGTTAAGTTTGGATTCTATGGCACAAGTTGCTAATGAGCACATTGCCAAGTTATTTTTTGTGGAAAACACAGGTTTAGCATTGTTCCCTTTTGGAAGCATGCCAATTTTCAACTTTTCTCCCACCAAGTGTTTTACAAGTATTTATATTGTAGCCACTGTCCTAATCCTACACTTACACTGCTGTGGACTCTCCCATGTTACACTACAAGCCATAAAATCTGCAACCTCGCTGCACCAACCACAAATGGGGCTGGCATTTCTTCACACAGACTTGACAAATTCCACCCAGAGTCACTGCTTTCTGCTTGAGATAAATGACAACCCGATGACAACCTCTTCCTCATTACTACACTGGCACCTCATTGGAATTTCAAATAAAGTAATGCGAATCAATTACTTACAAGGGATAACTTTCAAGAATTCTTCATGAAGGCTGATGCCTTTTGCTCTCATCTTCTGAAATAGTGTCTGGTGAAGTTCTGAAAACCTTCTTCCTACAGAGAAGCACTGCAGGTGCTGGGAGCTATCTCAGGAGCTGCCGTGGTGAGTGCTGTAAAAGTTGCTTTGGTGGTATTCCCATTGTTCCCTGCAGACAAACCTCCATCATCAACTCCACCACAGTGAAATAAAGAAAGTGAGTTTTGAACCCAGACGGCTTTGAGAGTGGTCTCTTCAAACAGAACAGAACACTGTGAGCTAATCCACTGCTTGGCATTCATTTATATATATTTGCTCTGCAATTTCATTGTTTCAGATGCCATTGGAAGGTGCCACCTTTGAAACAATGGACGACAGGAATGGGATGAAGTGAGAATGCTTATTGCAGACAGAGCTAATAATATTTCTTTTGAATGCCATCAACTGATATTTTTCTATTCAAAGGCCAGTCAGACTTGAATGCCAGGTAACAATATTCTGTGTTGACGATATCACAGTTATTCTGTATCTGTGAGGTGGTGATAGAATCTAAACCCTTCAAAGGAGAAAATCCTTTATTTGTAAATGGTACTGCAGCCCACACCAAACCCCAAAGACCAGGACCAACACACATACTTTATCAGTATATGGTATATATCAATATTTTATATTGATTACCATATCGAATCTAAGAACAAAGCACCACCCCGGTTCACAACTGACACCCATGTGACACTGCCAGCAGATTATTTGTTAATGCAGAAGGATTATTTATCTTATCATTCCCATTTCGCTGTGGAAATTTAACCTGCTCTATTCTTCATTTTGTCCCTTCTCTTAGAGGATTTTATATTAGGTATTTTAAAATTCAACACTGTCTACTTCAGCTTTCACTGAAAATCCCAAATTACTCACTAAATCAAACCCATTTTCTGACAGCAAAGAAAGCTGAGGAGTGGGAAATTTTTAAATCATGTATCTAGACATTTACAGATCTTAGCTTATGGATGTGTTCCTTAAGGATCATATAATTTTAAAATTCTCCCTCCACATTGAGTTATTCATAAGTCAAAACAAAAACTGAAGGAAAAGCCATTCAAAACCAAACTCTCCACCAGCTGCATAAACTTATTATGAACAGAGTTAAAGTTTTAAAATATTAATTTTGAAGCTCTAATGATACCTATTTTCCCATCATGATGATGAAAGTTATGACCTCAAATTTTTCCCTTAATCTTTCATTTTCAGAGTATTTTTCAAACCTTCATTTCAATTTGCTACACGAATATCCTGGTTATTCTTTAGTATTAATGGAATCACATTTTAAGTGCTGCCTCCAACAAGTTGCTGCTACAACTCTTGGTTTCCATGTTGCCATAACTTACTCATATAACAGTTCTTGGAAAACTACAAGGCACAAGAAAAAAGAACACCTCTCCCCTATCCCAAGTATCCCACAAAATCCAGAAAGTAGTTTGGAAACACGACCTCTCCACACATGCATTTCAAGGTTGGAAGCTACCTCCGAGTGAGGCAACTACTGCAAGCAGAAAGTCAGTGGCTGAGATGAAGTTAAATACACTTAGTAATTCATGCTTTGTAACTGCAGTAAAATGACAGAACTACCCATGCCATACTGATCAAAACCTAAGGAATTTATCACCTGTTTAGACACAAATACCCTATCTTCTATCCTGAATATCAAAACATACAGCCTATGTCCTGTCCTGCCTTCCTTTCCCCTGCTCTCCCAATGAACCAGAACCCATCTCCAGAGATAACCAATGAGACCAGTAGACAGAACCACAGAAGCCATTATTTTTATCTTAATACCTCCCTCATCTCTGACCCAGAAAACTGAATTTTGGTTGACATGAAACTCTCCAAAACAATACAAAGATTTTTTTTTTTATATATATGCTGCCAAAACGTATTTTTCAGTAGCAATGTGGTTTATTCTGTCATATTCTCTGAATGGAGAATGGCAAATATCCCTAGCTGGAACCTCTGCTAACCACCTGAAAGGAGGTCAGGAAAGAGCAGGAAAATAAAGAGTGGAAAATAACCCAATTCTGTCCTATTAAATGTCAAAGAGGAAAAGCTTCCCTGCTGAGAGGAGACACTGCCTACAGCCTAGATTTCCTTTCCATGACACTGAACCTCGTCCCAGAGCAGGACACAGCCCATTTTTACCCAGCTACCACCCAGGGGCTCAAGGAAGTGGGAGACTCTTCCTTGGGCCAGACTCCATGAGAACGTGGCAATGAACAGCCCCTGCTCGGGAGAGCTCACAATCTAGGGAAGCAAAATGATGTACAGGAGCATGGAAGAAGTACAGCTCAACACAAACAAACTCTCTGTACACAAAAATACATTTATGGGAACTACTAAAATAGCACTGCTATTTCTACCTGCCCCCCTGCCTCGCCATCAGTGCTGGGATGACTGCTCAGTGGGGATCTAGGGAAGGTGGGGCTTTGGGAGAGATTTCAAGGAGAAGGTGGTGGGTGGCCTCATGAATCAGTCCAGGGAGGGCACTCCATGCATACAGGACAGCGTGGAAGATGTTCTACCGGACAGAGCAGCATTTCTGCGGGTGAGAAGCTCAGGTGTGGTGTGCAAGATCCCTGATTCCTGAGACAGACACAGTGTGGGCACGGGAGAACGTGTGGCCGTTCGGGAGACAAGCGGGATCACTAACGTGGGACTGCACTGGGGTGTCACTGGCCACTAACTCTCTGTGGCTGCCAGTCAGCACAGGAACTGTGAGGAGATGAGATGGAAGGGGTTGGAGGAGAGTCAGGTACAGAGAAGGAAAAAAAAGGCAAGGTGAAGGAAAGGAGACAAAAGGAAGAAATGTGGGGGATATTTTCGTATGTGGTCTTCTGTTTGAGTTTCTTAGTGTGTTTGCAATTTATTAACTAAATAACTAAAAAAACATATACAATAATTAATGTACATTTGACACCATAAAATAAACTGGACCATATGCCAACATTAACATTGTTATTATCCTTCACTATGGAAAGGTGAGAAACAGGTTAAACAAGAGACAAAATGCTTCCCCTTACCCTTCTTCTTCCGTACTGAAGCTTGGAAATAGAAAGGGAATGAACTGTGAATCAATTCTGAAGGTAATTTTTTATATGCTAAATCCTCGTCTGTCATTTTGAGCTCAAACATTATCCTTCCCTCTAAGACGTCAGTCTCTCCCTGCTCATCTCTACTAAACAGGTATCTCTCAAACCACAGTAGATAAAATCTGCTTTTGCCAAGCTGTTTATCAGGGTTTATGATAACTACAAGGAATTTCTCCCCTGCAGGTCTTAGGGATACATGCAGATTTTTTTCTAAGGTCTTTTTTAAAAACAGTAATTGAGGCAACTTATTGATACCAGGGCTGTCAAACTATAACAACATCAGGCATTTCCAAATGTTTGCAGATTGAAATGGAAAGGAATCATTAGCACCCTGGCATCTTTTGGATTAATTAATTTGAAAGAGAACAGCTCAGATGGTCTGCTCTGTATTATGAAGAATAGAATACCTCAAAACATGTCAATAAAACTGTAACTAGGGTTCAGAGCCAGGCAAAGGGAGTGAGTGTATTGACTGCAAGATGGATAACTTTTTTTTATATATATTATGTTTAACTTAGCTAGAAGAAATTACAAAACTATGCACTCTAAGGGAAAACAAATGGGGAGTTTCTATTTGCCTTTTTCTTCTATTACAGAACAAGGGACATTCAATAAAATTAAAGGCATCACATTCAAAACCAATAAAAAGGAAATACATCTGTACACAGCACATAATTAGTCTGTGGGATTCTTTGTCACGAGACATTATTGAGACCATGAGCTTCTCCAGTTCAGGAAAAAGGGTTACACATAGGTATTGATGAGAACATCCACAGTGCTCATTTAGAGGTACTTCCTATTTGGTTTGCACATATATGGCATGAAAGAAATGCTTGTTCATTAGAGAGTTCAATGGCTATAAAAATGTGGGTGTTCTCATAGCTTTCACAGATGCCCAGTATATACACAAATACATAGAGGGATATATAAATTATAGATAAATACACACATACAAGCTGTGTTTTATGTCAGGAGACAACTTTTAACTGATGATAGGGAGAACATTTTCCTTGTGGAAGCTCGTTCAGTTGCTGTGCAATTTAAGAATTGTCCCTTCTGGTAACAGCCCTTTTCCAGGACAAATATGAAAATAGGTAGACCACAGATGTTATTTGGAACAGTAGTCACATTGTTTGCTAGGGTGGCAAATGTTCAGAGTGTCACAGAAGTGGCTTTCACAGACTTTTTTAGGAAGAAAGCAAATTTCCGCCACTACTACATCTGTCCTAGGGGACAAACACCTCTGCAACATGGTGTAGGACTATTCCTCAGAACAGAAAGCTCCTGCACTGCAATGTCTGCCCCATCTGGATAAAGGTATGGATGGGAAATGTGCTTAAAAATGGAAATATGTCCCGTGGCTTCTTGTTAAAGGAGTTGCATTGGTTTCTGCTACTTGGTGAGGACAAACAGCAGAGCAAAGGCTACAACCTGAGCAGGGGGGTGGGAAAGCTAAAGTATGATGGTCTCCCCTGGGGACATCACTATTAACAAGCTATTCTCCCCTAGGGAAGTTCTGCTTCTGCTTTAAGACCAGTATCTCCTGTGGAAGATTAAAAAGTCAGAGAAATAGAAGAATATCCTCAGCTTGAAAGCAATTGGCAGAAGAGGATAACAAAGGGGCAAAAATGGTACCGAAGTATTGCTGTCCCCTTGGGAAAGGCAGTTGATAAACGAGCAAAGTTTTGTAAGCTCTCAGCACTCCATGAAAGAAAAGCAAATGAAAAACACCCAGACCCACAAAGTGTGCTCCAGAAATAATATTTTACATTTTAATCCTGGAAGGAAAATGATGGAGCATCCACAAGCTGTTGATACCTTGAGTTAAGCTCCTAAACTTCCTTGTACATAAACCCCAAATTTTCTGAGACCTGCTGGAGCTAAATAATCATACTGGCATGGCTTTTTTGGTCTTCATTTGGTTGTTAGACCATAGAGAAGACACTATCCACTTCAGCACCACTTTGCTGTGAGACTTCCCGCTGGAGTTACATGACTCACTAAAGGATGGATGGGGTCCATCTGCCCCAGAAAACACTGACTTACAGGGGGAAAAAAAGGGTCACAAAGCTATGATTCCTTCCAGTTGGCCTTCAGATGAGTCCACGTCAGGAAAACCCCAAGATTATAAAATTCAGTATTTAAATCACTGTAGAATTACATGGGAAAATGGTTTTATTGTGTGGATTATTATGATCTATTACTCTGGCAGTGAGGGATGTGGTTTGATTTTATACCCATTTCTCACTTGCTAAACACACTTTTTTACTGTTATAGCCACGTAGAAATATGCACTGGGCTTTTCTCTTTTTATATATGATTTATTCCTATTCCATGTCTTCGTCTAGCTGCAGAAATTCTACCTTTTAATGACCTAACAGATTAAAACCAGGAAGAAAAGAACAATTACCTTGCTCATTTCTAGAAAAGGAATACAAATTCCTGAAGAATTATGCATATCTAGAATGTGGATGATCAAGCAAAGGAATCTACAACCACATTTCTCAAAATTAGCAAATAAAAGACTGAATGCTCAGTAATTTTTTATTACCAATAGTGAGAGGAATTAAGTTTATATCATGCACAGAAGTCAAAGTGATATCATAATATGCACTTTTTCAGATCAAATGAAACAAATTGAAGTTGAAGCTGCTTTAACACTGTCAGCTTTTAACAACAGCTTCTGGCAGCTTACCTTTATCCACTAATGAGAGGCCACAGAAATTTAAAATAAAACAGTATTAGAAGAACTGAAAATTTAGAAAGCAAAGCTAACAAAACATGATACAGCATTGTTTTCTTTTTTTTTCTTTTTTTTTTTTGATAGATGTGCCAAACTTTGATGATGCATAAAATGTATCAACATTCCCTTGCGCAGCAGTAAAGGCACAAGTCTCCACAAAAATCATTCATGCGAGTCATGCACATTTTGAACTCTCCAAAGATGCAGCATTCTTAAAACCTCCTCTGCTCTAGACACTGTACACACTGCAGCTCCCTTCATCAATTTCACATAGAGACATATAGATAGATATTTACATCTCCACCAAGCAGCATGCTCGCCAAAAAACACTTTCTTACCAAGCTCTTCAAGCTCTGAGGTCATGGACTTAGACCGCAGGGTCAGTGCAGTGGTTGGAGCTCGCTTAGGAGGTGGTGGGGCTGTGCATGGAACAGAAAAACACACAAATGTCAACCAAAACACACCCTCTGGAAGCCCTATGCTCACAGCCACAATTCCATATCCATTTAAAAGAATAAGCTCCATGCAATAAGGCGAGAATAAATACCTACATGCGGAGGAAAAAGCCCTGAGATGCTTTTCATGGACTGAATTTCTCCACTGTTTCTGGCTCTAGCGTAGGTTGCTTGACACATCGGCAAGCTTTTATGTAACAGGATACATAGAAACATTTAAAGCTAAATAACTGTGCACTTCTGTTTCCCAGCGGGAAAAGGGCTTTCTAGAGAAAGGACCTCGCAGCAGTGGTGCCCCTTCTGTGAAATATGTGGGGCTGAAAACCTCCTGGGCACCAGCCAATCTCTGGAAGATTAATTTAATCTTTGGAGAAACTGTTCAATCTGAGAAATCCAGGAAAGAACATTCAGATGCATCTGAATTGTTAAGGTGACTCTAAGGGAAACGGGTGATCCTCAGAATATATAAGGTCTTAAAATATCAAGGCAATAATCTAGCACAGAAACTATAACATGTGCTTTAGTATCCTGATAACAAATATTTCTGGTGCTTGGAAAAGATCATCTCATTCCAACCCCTCTGCCACAGGCAGGGACACCTTCCACTGTCCCAGGTTGCTCCAAGTCCCATCCATCCTGGCCCTGGACACTTCAGGGATGGGGCAGCTACAGCTTCTCTGGGCAACCTGTGCCTGGGGTTGTGCCTCACCAGCACCACAGTAAAGAATTTCCCACTAATATTTAGACTAAACCTGTTGCTTTTCAGTTTAAAGCATTGTCCCTTGTCCTGTCACTACATTTAAGGTCAATATGATACATACCAAAAGGCAGAGGCAAAAAGGTTTGTTTAAAATGTGTGAACAGTAATTCCATCAAGCCAAAAATAATGCAGGACCATGCTGGGACATGATTTAGTTTAATACAGCCTTTCCCCTCCACTCCACAAGCTGCTCTCACTCTTAAAAAAAAATATTATTATTTTGAATAAGCAGTTGAGGTGAAAAACACTTCCAGCACAGACAGAAAGTTTTAGTTTCATGGAGCAGGAGGGAGTGCCAGTTCCTCACCTGCTCCCGTGTTGAGGAGCCAGGTGTCTGTGAGTGATAACTCAGGGGACTGTGAGAGGAACAGGAACTTTCATCTGTGTGCTGCTGCTGTATGGAACACCATGTGAGCAGCAGCAATCTTTCCTGCTTAATGATAATTATGAGGGCCTAATGACTTCCCAGCACAGCTGGGAAACCAAACTCAGGGGCATCTAAGGTGAAGGAAACAGCATAAATTCCTTTTTGGGGGTGAAGTTTTCATGGTGGCTTTTTGGATAGGTGGGTGAGAAACACACTGCTGAACTACCCCCATCTCAAGTATATTTGAAATTAATAAAAGATCATCTGTTCTTAGTATTTTTCTTCTCTCACTACTGCAAGAAATTTTACTGCAAGATCCTCAAACATATACATGTGGAAAACCCCAAAAGATGAACTTTAATGCCAAGCATGACAAGAGAATATTGTTCTTTTGGCCACGTGTTAGTGTCTAACCCAACAGAATTAAATCACTCCAAATCAAACAAGAACTGGGCATTTCAAATTTTAAAAGCAAAGTCTAATAAATCAGAATTTAGAAAACAGCAATTTCATGCCCATACTTGGTTTTCTGTGAAGGAAGAGCAGGAGAGTCCATTAGGAAGAGAGAAAAACGTACCTTTCTTCCTTGCTGTGTCATCTGGATCAAGATTCCTGGTTACTGTGACAACCTTCAGCACGAGGTGATTGCCCCCCTGTCGAATCATGTTCACCACCTGCCTGTGGCCAACTTTCACTACATTCTCATTATTAACCTGCACAGAAAGAAAAGAGTCTTTTAGACCAAAACGCAGAACATTTTTGTTCTATCATTTTTATAAACAGAACGTGGAAGGAACAGGTAGAAACAGAACTTCTAGTTACTGCCTTTTAATGAAAATATGTATTTAAGGAACAGTGCATAGCTGACATGATGACCAGAAAACAAAGCCACTCCTTTAGGAAACGCACTCCTAGATAAATTCAGCCAAATCCTGCCCTTTACATATTTTATTTACAACAACTAGTTTTCCTTCTGCAAGTTTCTGGAAGGATCTCCTGTCCTGGAAGCAAAGGCAACAGGGCCATAGCAGGCCCAAAGAGTGTCCATGGAAAAAGAAGAGTTAAATACATGAAGCCCTGAGCAGTTACTGTGGTCATGCCAATTAAACCTCAAACTGCGCTGCAACACTCAGCTTAAGGACAAAAAAAATTAAATATATATATATATACACACACACACACACACTCTCTAGTAATTCTGAGTGCTAAATCATCCTTTCTGCTGGATATGTCTTTTCATAACATCAATTAATAGACACAGAAGAAAGCAGAGGCATAAAAACTGTAAATAAGCATGGCTATAAGTAATTTATTTATTCATTCAATCTACAAGGAGTCACTGAAAGTTATCTGAAATTTGAATGATGACAACATGTAAGACTGAAGTGCTGCCTGTGCTATTTGAACATAAAAGATATTGAGGAATGGAGGAAGAGCTGCTGCCAGGATACATGCTGGGAAGTTGATCTCTCTCCAAAATTCCACTGACTCAGTAATATTTCACTGAGATCACTCAATGCCTTCCAAAATGAACAGTCATTTCCAAAGTAAGTGTTTTTAGCCTCCTCTATTTATTCTGACAGGCCGGGCATCTCACACTCTAAAGGATTTACAGTTTAGAGCAGAGTCTCTCATTAAATATTATTGCTGTTTAGCAGAACAAGCAGCACAAGCCACCCCACTCCAACTAGAAATCATTTTTCCATCCGTTGTCTGGAAGGAAAACCTTCCCTCTTTTCAGGCTTCAGCTGAGCCAAAATGCATTTTAATGAAGCAATGCATTGGTAAAGCATCTTTTCAATAGAGTGCTGCAGTGGGGAGCCTACGGGACGAGCTGTGTGCTCTGTGTCTGAGCTCGAGGTGCTTTTGGAGAGGCTTTTTTGGTTCCATGTACTGTGACGTAGGTGGAACACATGCTGAACATCCAGACCTGTTGAGCAGGCAAAGACGAAGTTCTCTCATTCTGTAGGTGGAGGGTATAAAAGAATATTGATTTAAATAGGACTCTCGCTGGTTTGCTTTACTTTACACCTCCTTAGCATCTGGTATTTAATTCCAAGAGATATTTATTTAGCTGGACCAATGGCAGCTAAATTTAATCTGTCTAAAATACTGAAACAAACAGCGTTATCCATTTACTTCTGAATTCCTTCCAGTATTAAAGCCTCAACCAGGTAATTCTTTTCCACAGGAAAAAAAAAAATCATGTAATTAAGAATTATGGAATGCATCCACTCTATTTTTACCGGAATTAGATTTCAAGCTTGGAAGCCAGTAAGGATTACAATGTAATCCCTAATGCTGTCAAAAAATAGAGCCCTCCAAATAAATCAAAAGTCAATATTAATCAAACACATGTACACTTCACTAGTGTAAAGTGATAAATGTGTAATATGATAAACAGCTTATGCAGCATCCCATCTGTTCCCATCGTTCTGTGCAATGATATTTAACATTTAGAGCAGGAGCAAATATATACAACACATTTTTTTAAAGCTGCCTCAGAAACAGAACCTGTAAATGACTGTTTATAGCAGCTTTGTTGAAAAGGCACAGTTGCAAAAGCTGGGACTGAAAAGATTTATTTGAAAATAAATAAAATAACAATATTGATAGGAGAGCTGGAGGTTATTTAACTCAGAGTCTTACAGAAATACTAGAGAACAAAAGAATCATGAAACCAGCAGAGCAGAACCTCATCTTCACAGTCATTAGCACCTCAGGGGGGTAAAACTGGAGCATGATTACAAAGCAATAACTTGAGAGTTGTCAATAGCTTCTAAGGATTTCAGTGACACTATTTCTTTTACCCTTCTTCAATATTTCATCCAGAAGGCAAATGACTGCAGGAAGGGTCGTTAAGCAGTGAGACACCAGAGTTCAAGCAGGTTTGTTTGACAGTTTTAGTTTGATATTATTCAGCAAAACTTTTCCAGGTGTGAATAATTTGAGGCAAATCTCTCACGGCTTCTACTTCAAGCTTTGGCAGGGGGGGAGTTTATAAACCAGTAAAGCAGATATCTATTCCAACTGTGACAATTCATTTCATAATCACCTGTGTTCTCAGTATTAAATTTGATCCCAGTCTTTAAAACACTCCAAAACTAATTTTTCTGTTAGCGGCTAAGTGTTTGGAAGAAAGCTCTAGAAATAAAGAGTAAAGCTGTTTTGCAGGCACAAATTTGTGTCTTTCTCTCTTCTTCAACCCAATCTTTCTGCATATTTTCTGCAACTTTTCACTGCAAAACCTGAGGTTCTTATTTTCCTTCTACTATTCCACAAAACATTCCTGCACTGAGCTTTTTCTCCCATGTCCTTCATAAATAAGTGAAAACAGATAACAGAAACAGACATGTGAGGAGGCTGGGTCTATGCTACATCAATGAAATCTGGTCATCCAATAAACCACATGCAAGGAAAGGTGTCCCTTGGGACAGCCCACAATTTCAACAACTCTCCTCTATCCACTCTGGACTCTTGGGAAAAGACTCATAATTCTGTATTTTTGAAAATCATCCTTCATTATCATCTGGTTGCTGGGCAGTGGGATGGAAATTACTTTGAGAGAATTAATTTATGAAGTAATATGATCTCATAGACTGAATGTCTTTAAAAATAGTCTAAAGAGGCTGGATAAAAGCTCTTTTTTTTTTTTTCCTGAAATGCTCAGTTATGCAATGGGTTGAAAAATAATATAATGTAATGTTATTTAATGTAATATAATTTAATATAATATAATAAAATACAATACAATAGTAAAACAACCTGTGCATTATAAGCTGACAGATGCATGAGCTGGAGCACATTCACCAAAGCAGCCTTCCCGTAGGAAGGTGCAAAAGGAAAAAAAAACAAACCACTACCAGAGAAAAAAACCTTTGCAGACTTTGTCCTATTAATAAAAATTAAAAAAGAAAAATTTTTAAAAAATCTTGATTTCTTCGATGCATCACCCTAATCCTTCCATTATCAAAACATTCCCTTGGTGGAAAAGGCAGTCAATCATTTTAACAGTAATTAAGTAGACAGAGCTCCAATCATCATGCTTGGAATGCCCACTGGTGGAATGGTTGAAGTTGGGAATGCACATCCTCCCAGAAGAAGCTTCTCAGAAGCTCTTCCTTATCCACTGAACTACTTGAAAAAAACCCCAACAAACCCCCAAACCCGTTACACACACTTACAACCCCCTGCCTACACGTTTTTTAAAATTCACCCTTTTTGATAACTATTTCACACACACAAACCCAATCACAATTTGTACCAGTTAAAATAAATAGCCCACAAGGCTATTGCAGGCTCAAATGATGCTTCTGCATTTCAAGTAACCACAGAGCTGTGCACGTGGCACTGCCTGTCAGCAGCCACTAAGAGTTTCCCATCTGGAGACTAAAATGTGAGAGGAAGAAAGACACAGTGACCCAGACACTTTTGGGGAAGTTATTTGTGCTCTCAGTAAACCCAAAGTGCCAACCCAGGGGTCACCCACTGAAAAGCAGCAACGGGTTGTGGTGTCTGTGGCCATACTGCGATGGGCTGGAGCAGCGTTTAGCACAAACCAGCACAAATGTCCCAGATCTGCACCTGACAAGCATATTTGGTGCCAAAAATCCTATTATTTTATCCTCTAAAGTCATTCTAAAAGCTGGATTTAACAGGCTCACAGACAGCACAAGGGTAGTGAATCCAGAAAGGCTTCTGTGAAAGCAAATTTGAACAAATTCTGTTTGCAGCATACTTCTCCCTGAGCATCCCAGGAAAGGCCTGAATGCAAAAATGACCACAGACCCAAACGAGGAGGCAAGTTAAAAAGGTCCAAAGCCAAAAGATGCTTTGGTGTAATGACATTTTATGTGCTTACAAAATGCATTTCACCACAAATGATATCGAGATTCACTGTCTCAAAAAGCTAGCACATGATTTTAACCTGTGTCTTAGATGAAAATAGAAAGTAATAACATAATATATAAATGAGTCCCATAATGGAAATTAATTTATGACTTTGTCTCTGCAAACCCAATTATTCCCATCACACCACAGAAGCTTAAACAGACAGAAGCAAATGGCTTCAGTCCATAAGCTCCAACTATTCATTTATTTCAACAGTTTCTGAAACAGGCCTTGAACAGTCTATGGAAAATTGCTGAAGACTTTCTAATACAAATGGGAAGTTTGTTTACATTCTGATCTCCCACACAAACATCACTGATTCCCATTGCTGTTTGATCATATCCCAGTTAATCTACTTTGGTGTAAGAGATGCTTCAGAGGCTTCATGCACTCTGTTGATCTAAAAGATGCTATTAAAAGGGAAAAAAAAAAAAAAAAGCTTCACAGAAGCAGGGATACAAGGATGTGGAAATTCCAGCTGACACCTTGCATTAATGATGTTTTTGCAGTAATCCACTTGTTCATAGATTTGCCTAACCTGGTGGTCTTACTGCAAGGGATGATGTAAATATGAAGCTAGTGAGCAAGGAATTGGACTAGGTGATCAAAGGAGGCAACTTCCCACCTGAATTCTGTAACTTATGGAGTTTCTCCAGAAGAAGAAATATTATAAGGAAGTACTTTACCACCTTTCAGAAAAAAAGTACATATGAATTAAGGGAAAAACATTAAACTCATTCATGACCTCGCTACAGTATAAATTTCTTGGCATAAACTCAAATATTGGGGCACAAAAACAAGACACAAGATGTTATAAAAGAAAACACCCTGTGGAGAGACAATGTCCTGAGGTTCTGGATTCCATCCTGTCACCACATTTCCCCCTGTTTGCACATGGGGAATGCTGTGCCTTCCCTGCTGCAGCTCCCGTGGCAGAGGGAGATGTTACTGCCTGGTGCTTGCTCTGGGCAAGGGCAGCAGGACAGGCTGGAGCCTGGTGAAACCTGGGATCTGCAGGGCTGCTCCAGCCAGGCAAAGACTTTCCCCTGGGCTGATTCAGCAGTGGCAAAACCGCTGTCTTGTGGCTGTGCTCTCTGCCTGGAGACAGCAGAGCTGTCGAGGAAGGGCTCAGCCGGCAGCGCTTCATCCCCCCAAGTGGCACCAAAGCTTCAGCTGCGCTCAGGAACATCTATTTCTGAGAGAGGCACTGGAAGGAAGAGGCATCTCAGATCATAAACTCCAGACTCCTTGGTTGTCATGACAACTGCATCACAAAATTTGTTTCTTAACATTTAGCCAAGCTCCATCTTGGAACTTCTCAGATTTCTCATCTCTGCTATTCTTGTTAGGCCCAGAACCTCTGAGAAGAACTGGTATTTTTTCTAAATTCTGTCCTAGGTGTAACCAGTTTATATTTTTTTTTTCCTGTGTCAAACTACCAAAAGCCTAAATAGCCTTCATTTTCCCCTTACTTTCCCAGCATTCTACAAACATATCATGTGGGACTAATATCCTGTCTTGGGTAAACAAATGTTTTAGTTATATGACAAAGTTGAAAACCTGAAAGGAGCAGAATATCTGTCAGCCCTTCAAAGACCTTTTTAATTTTTTTAAATGTGTCTAACTTTAGTCAAACCAGCCTATAAGGATGGTCATACATTCATCTGTGTTTCACCCAGCTAAGCTAATGCCAGTGTCTGACCTCCCTCAAGGGAAATGCACAGTTTGTTTCTTTCAGTAAGTACAAACTCACTGGATTGCTTTGGGATCAAAGCTTGCACCCCCAAAAAACCAGCAGGGTTAAAGGCTGCTTTTCATCTCTTACCTATGGTATGATTTAAAAGGCAGAACTAGGTTAAATTAGCAATCCCATCTAAAATTTTGCATTTTGCATACTTGTATCTAACCTGAAAGCAGTTGCAAGTGACTCCCATCCTCATGAGACTACATGGAACATTTAAACATCACTCAATTACTTGCACCCTGTCCTATTAAAAATAATGGCCTCTATTAATTAGTACCTGCTCCTATTTTGAATCCTTTGGTTTAAGTCGCATTTCATTGGAGAGGTTCAATTAACTTTATTGCAGTTGATTGAACTGCAATGTTCCGCAATCAATTAAGTGGCACTTAAGATGAATTTGTCTGACGTCTGCCAGGTGCAAGGAGGTGGCAGCAACGCATGTTTTAACTTCTCTCAGGAAAAAAAAAATCCAATGAACTGTGCTCATCTGGTTTGCTTCCTTTTTTCCTTAAAATAAACTCACTGAAGATAAGCCGATAACTATTTTTTTTTCCACATTCCAATGCTCAAAAAAACACGCACTAGTTTAAAATTCAGTGAAATTAAAATGAAGTTTGAAGTGCAACAGAGACTACCTTAACATTATTCATCTTGTGAACATGCCTCTTATATTGAATTTGTTCTCATAGCCTATAAATTATGGTACAGAGACAGAGCCAAAAATAGGGTACCAAAAATAGCAAACTAGAGGTCACCCATATAGTAAAGAAACCTCTCTAGCACGTCTGCCCTGAACAGATGAAAGCATGCATGAAAATCTAAAACTGCTTAAGAACTGCAACCAGAGCTGCTTCCACCTCATTCCCCTAGCATATTCCACTGTCATCCTTCTCTGCTGGGGGTCGCTCTGAGGTGGGAGCAAACTGAGGAAAGGAAAGAAAAGAAATGCAACCCAAGCAGTGGGTTGCATATCCCCCCACTCAAGCTGTGGGATAACAAACTCTCATCCCTCCACTCTCCTCTGCTGACCAGTCACCCATATCCCAGTTCCCTCGGCAGAGTCGCTGATGCTTTGCGAGGCCCTTCTGATAAATTGACTCCGGAGGGAAAAAAATAACCAAAAATCAAAAGGTTAATTTTGCTCTGGATCATGGACTGGCACTGTGATCTGAGTGCTGGGCCACCTCTGGGCAGCACAGTGGGTGGAGCTGGTCTGCTCTGATGAGTTTTGGACGAGCCTCCTTTTGGCAGTCACCATCAGCTCCTCCGGGACAGCTCCTGCAGGGCAGCACCAAGAACGGGATCCCCTTTGGGCAGAGTGCATTTCCAAGCCAGGCCTATCCCTGGAGCCAGCTCCAGCTTCCTCCTGTGCTGCTGTGCGGGACAGGAACGGGGAGCAGAGGGAGCCAGGGCAGCGTTCCCATTCCCGCTGTGCCCTCAGAACAGCACCCACCTGCACACCCTGCCCCCGAAGGGATGAAGGGTTCAGACCCCAATTCAACAATTCCCAACCCAACAATGGAGGAAAACAGGAGGCTGTGTTCCACCCTAAAAATATCGTATTTGTTCAAATGAGGAGTTGCAGTGCTATTATGCAAGCACTGGGAGGACAATGGATCTTTATTTGAATTCTGAATGAACCACCTGATAAGTATTTACAGGAGGTAGAAGCTCGCAGGCTGAGCCCTTCTATTTTTAAAACTGTGCATACCTACACTAAAGGCCATTAGGCAGAGAATTCTAAAATATGGATCAAAATATAGATCTCTTTATGAGCATTAATAATACAGCCCAACATTAATTTACATTAGGTAAGCACCCATTAGTCAGGCAACACAATTTAAAATTAAACCCTGTACATGGGATATAAACTGCCTGGTTCTGTAAATTTCAATGATTTTCTCTTAAAACCTTCCCAGAGATTACACAGATATATTGACAGAAAGTGTTGTCATCATGTGTTGATAATCTATATTTCCTCCTCCCACATACAGTCACTTTCCAGAAAATGCATCTGCTCTAAGAACAATATTAAAAAAAAAAAGTATTGCTCATGCATCCCTCTTTATGCAGGAAAGCCTAATCTTAGAGCAGATGGAGATAATTCTTTCTTAAAGCCATGTTAGTTTTATTGAGGCTGCCTTAAACTTGGAATCCCTTGGAAGTTTAATTTGGAGGCCATGGGAATGAGGACTGAAGTCTGGGCCTGAGGAGTATTTAAGCTCATACAGAAGAGTCAAACTCACATAAAAAATGTTTTCTGTGTTAGATCAGAATGGAGAAATACCCATCAGTCAGCTGGTGATGTGTGAGTGTCCTATTTTAATTTAGGAAATGACTGATTGCACTAACCATACTGCAGCTTTTGTGCACGTTTCATGCCAGACTTCCCAAATTGAAGATAAACCCCAAAAAGAGATATCAGTGATGGAGTCATTGTACAGCACAGTTACAAACAAGGAAATACTTAGTTGAAAAGAACATCCAAATCTATAGGCACAATTGTAATGTAAAACAGACACGAGCCACACTGTGTTATACAACATTAACTCAACAAAAGCAACCAAAGACAACGTTTGCAGCTCTTTTTAAAGAAAACAAACTTGTTTAGAAGAGCAATTTCATTAATTCATAATAAGGCTTTTTGTTACCACTTCAAAGAAGCGACATTCTAATTTACTTCCTCTCCACACAGAATAACCACTTTTTATCATCTCAAGCAAGAGTATAAGTGCAAAAAGCTCCTCTGTTAAGAAGGAATGATTTATTTTGGTGAGTGAACAAGCATCAGAGGAGGATAACGGCGGATTCCTCAGAGCATTTTGTCATAGCGAATAAGAATCACCAACAAACCTTTCATTAAGTTTGATTTTATTTGTAAATAGTTTGGAAATAAAAATCTATTTTGGGATGATCTGGTGAGTCACAGAGCACGAGGCAATTCCCTGGCCTTTAAAGAGGCTCCACCTTGGCTACAGAGAGCACCAGTCCCAAGGGAACACCCTCCCAGCAAAAGGTAGAACCAGTGGAGCAAGGCTTAGCCTTCTGCTCTGCTCCCAGTCTGAGGGTGCCCACAGCAGCCAGAGGTGCTGCAGCCTCTCCTTTGGAGACATTTGCTCCACAGTCCAATTCTGTATCCAAACAAAGCTTTGGAAACACCTTTGGAGACACTTCCTGCCTTCCAGTGGCCAGAAGGAAGCCAAACCTGCCGCCTTCTTCCTTTCAGCACCCAGAGTCATCAGCACCATCGTCAGCTGGGGCTGAATCAGTGCTGTTACACACTGACATTTCAGGAACACTCTGAAGAGCTGCACAACCTCGTGCCAACATAGCAGCTCAGCAGAGCCTTGTGGAGATAAGTGTGCCCCAAACCTGAGCACAGGCACCAAAGAGAGGGAGAACAAAGCACGAATGACAAACAAAGCCCAAGCAACAAGAACCTCACGGGGTTTTCAATCAGAAAGCAGCAGCCTCATTTGTACCAACAATAATTTTAGAATCACTAGAAAAGGTGCCCAAAGTCACAATTTTGCAGACTTGTTCTCCTGCCACCTAAATTTTCTCTGCAACCCAATGCCCAAAATTAACAAACAGCAAAGCCCCACTGAGTTTGAGTCGATGCTAAATATTTTGGAATTGAACTAAGTCTTAAGCACACAAGGAAAGATCAAAAAAGCAACTTTGTTTGTTAAGAAGAACAGAAAGAGTTGGTGCTGCTCCACACTGAAGGGCAGAAATGCTATGTGCTTCCAAAATTAAGGAAGGGAAACGATTTAAACACCAAATATTATGCAAATCCTTTATAATTCAAATTAAATTTGTATCTGGGTGTTGTAGAATGGAGTTTAAATGTTAACCAAGCTCTTAGGTAAAGGTTTAAAATGTGGAGGTACTCTGGAAAGAGCAAATATTTCCCACAAAGCTGGAATTGCCAAAAGCTGTGTCAGGGTGACTCGGATACTGCCCTCGATGGACAAGTTCAGGGAGACTCAGGAGCTCAAATTCCCAAGGTGCTCAGCAACCTGTATCCCCCTGCACAGCAGATAAAACCACCCAAGGTGTTGGAATGACTCCTGTGAGCACCTGATGTGCTAAAACTTCATCCTAAATCCCCATCCTGGGAAAGCCCAGGGACAGCAATGCAGATGGAATGTCACCCACCTCATCCAGCCCTTCCTGAGCCCTGACCCTCTGCTGGGCTACTAAATCCTGCTTAGCACCTCCAAGGGCACTCCCACCACAGGATTTGGGAAGCAGCAAGGGCTGGGGACCATTTCTGGGGACTGGATGGGTGGAACTGCCTTGCTTTGGAGCCTGACCCCATCTGTGTGACAGCACATCGCTCCCTGCCACACCTCACAGAGAATGTGGGATACTTGAATTTCCCAGCCTAGGTGAATTCTACATGCTGTAGATAAACCTGGGAAAAAGAACTTTGCATTTTGCCAAACTTGCACCAGGTAGCCCTGCAGGAAGTTCGCAATTTCATTTCACAGCTACCAAGAACAATTCCTTCCGTGCCACGTTGCTCACATGGCTTTCCCACCTCACATGGAGACAGAACTGTGAGAAGGAAGCACACTCACAGCTCTAAAGTATAAATTTTAGATGACTTTAAGGTGGTGATTGATTCTCCTTGAGTGCCATCCTCTTTTTTATTCCAGCCTCTGAGCTCTTTGCCTAATTGCCCAAATTGCAGTAGCATCACATCTGATTTCTCTCCAAATACCTTGACCTAATCAGCTTTGTCCCAGTTACTGGCATTGACAAGTCTGGCAATGGTAGAGGGACAATTTCAGTACATCCTAATATGCTTTTCATTGATTTCCAGGTGGGTTTTTTTTTAGAGTAACAAGGAAGACAGCCATGAAAGGCATGATTTAGATTCTGAAGTCTGACTGAGGCAACATAAAAGCTTCAGCTCTAGGAAACACTGTAAAAAGCAACCTTAGTGTGTGCTACTCACTCCTACTACTGTCCCCCAAATCCTGCATAGGCAGCCCTGCTGGAATTGCACAAATCCAAGGCAGAATATCTTCTGCCACTGGCTTTGACTGCTGCATGACTGTCAGCCTTCAGAGCATCTTCCTGAGGAACACAAGGAATGCCTGATCCACGACCAAAGCTCCCGAGAGTCTCTGAAATTAAAACTATTTTTATCCACCCTAAATATATGCTGTCTGAAATAGTTAAGTGAGCCATTGTTGCTAATACATAGCTCCTTTCACACATATATATAATGCATGCTTATCACCCAAAGCACATTCCTTACTGAGGGAGCATAATTTTGTCCAGAGGAATGGAGAAAAATGTAGGGGTGTGCACTAGAGGCACTAGAAATAACTCTGCTAAAAGGGAAAAGTGGGAATAGCAAAAAGCTGGGGGGGTTCCGAGGCAGCACTTTAAAAACAAATAAATAAATCAATCAGGCAGACAAAAAGATGCCATTAATTAGTCCTTCTTATTTCTAAGTGGGGAAGAGCAGCTCTAATCTGATAGAGACTTTACCGACTCCATCAAATGGCCAATGTTGGTACAACAGGCAAGGGCTACTTAAAAATAAAAGGACAAAGGACTGGGAAAATCATCCTTTCAAGCACAACTTGACGCCAATTTAAATGTTTCCTCAGCAGAAAGCTTTAAAGCCATTTTGCTTATGTTTACATGGCAGTTCTTTCTCAGCATTCTTGCTCAGAAGCAAAGAGCTGAAAGTTTTATCCTCCTGGAGAGGCTCAATCTCATTGTTTAATTCAGGAACTGGCTGCATCCAAAACTGGAAAAACTAATGAGTAAAATTCACTGGGGTTTGTATGCCAAAGTTAGGGGAAATAATTCGGGTTTCCTGACTTTATGTGCTACTCCTGTGGGCCTGGTGGCTGTTAGTTTGGGAATTCCTGATCTCTGTGGACATTCTGGTCCAGTGTTATTTACAAAGAGAAGAAAATAACAGAGTAGTACTCAGAAATTGAGGATATGGAAGAAAGTAGCAGCAACTCTCTGGAAAGTTTTCCTGCATCTATGGCATAGGCATGTGTAGGAAGTTGTGTGGATGCAAGAACTCTAAAAACAGACATTTTGTCACTTTGGTTAGAGATCAAAGACCTAAAAAACAGGATGCAGCCTCCTCATAGCATCAGATTCTCAAGTTACCATCTAATATATTTCCATCATTGCTCAAAAATAAGTAATTTTATCATAAAATCCCAGCACCAGAGAATGGTTTGGGTTGGAAGACACCTTTAGAGTCCAAGCCCCCCTGCCCTGGGCATGGACATCCTTCAGTAGATTGAGTTCCTTCCCATAAACCCAAACCTTAGGATAGAGGCAAATAAATGTCCCTGTTGCACATAAAATAAAGCAAATTTATTGGAACTTTAGAAACCAAGCCGAGATTGCATCTTAGAACTGCATCATTACCTATCTGCACCAAGATTAAACTGATAATAGCTCCAGAATAGGAAGGATCTTGGGGTTAGTTGCTTAGCAATTGAAACTTCTCTGTCAGAACCCAAAGGAGGCCTAACAGCACATTTTGTGATTATAACTTGAAGTTTTCCTTCCTGACAGTGCAGTTGTGATGTTCTTAGCTACAAATCAATCACCTAAACCTTTATTTTGATAACATGATTCCTGCTATGCATGGGAAATATATTCCTGTCTGCCTGAATTCTGAGCTCTAAGAGTGTTTCATCAGAGCCTTAATTTGGTGCCCTTAAAGTCTATTCCCACTGAGGGTGGCTCAGCTTTTCTGCACTGAGACACTTTACAAATTCTAGATCACCCTTACAGGTGAATATGACAAATACAAATCTTTCCCACCAACTTCAGTAAGATCAACTAAATAATCAGGGAAACAGGGATGGAGCAAGAATTAGGATCAAGTTCATCCTTTAACTATGGAAAAGGTTTCTGATAACACTGAGGAGTTAAGCCACTAACAAAGCATAACTTAGAACTAGGACAGAGCCTGTTCTCTTCAGTCAGGAAGGCACATGCCCAAACAAGAGTGAAATGGATAAATTTTAGAAGCCAAGAATAGAAAGGAAGGATGAGTTGTAGGTTGTGATAAGAAATCAAGGTTAGTTTCCTCCACCTGGAAAAGACAAAGTGATCTTTCACTTTTCAAACCTGTGTGGTCCAAGCCATGTATTTTATGTTTTTATTTATTGCTTTGCCTTCTAAGCAGGAAATGCAGTATAATTTTATTTTTTTTATTAAAGTCTGAAATGTTAAATTTATCACAGCTCCTACCAAAATATTAGCAAAGTCCTCTTAAATATTTCCATTGCGAAATCCTAAGTATCAACTGTGGCTTCAATTGCCTTCTTTGCTCCTGTTTTTGCTTTCCTTGGAAAAGTAACACTCATTTTGCCTTGGAGTATGTGCTGCTTTTATGTTTTCCTCTTCATGCATTTCAAAATGAGGACCACCTCTTTACAAAGCTCACGGGCAGCTCTCACTCCCTGCTACTGCAGCAGCCCCACCTTGGGTTAATGAAGATGCCCTCACTTAACTATGCATAACTGATTTATTTCTCTCTCTCTCTCTCTCTTTTTTTTTTTTTTTTCCCTCACCCTGGGGTTATCACATAATTTATCAAGAAGAGATGAAGAATTTTGTTTGACATAGCTGCAGCCCATCTGGAAGGTTGCAGGAGATGTAATGTGGCCAAAAGCAATGATTTCATCCCATGCTGTGACAGCCAGGAAGAAGCAGCAAACAACAAAAAGACCTTCACTGTGAATTATATAGGTGCAGAACTTCCACTGTAAAAGCTGGATTAGTTAAAAGCTTCCTAGATAATACTTAGTCACAGAAAGAATAAACTCTGGTTACTTATTTCCTTCCTTTTGTCATACAGCAAGACACAGTTTAATAAGACAGACAGAGGGAAGTCAGGCACTTTGAGGGTTTGCCAGTATTTTGATTAGTGACCAAAGTCAGTGAACTGCACTTTGTCTTGTCTTTTATGTAAGAATAAGGATGAGTCATGCAAGACTAAAATAAACACCTTCTTAGAGGCAGCCTTGCTAATAATAGCTGCCACATCTTTAGTCCTCCCCACTGGAAACTACTCTATTACTAAAGCAGTAGTATGGAGCAGAGCACGCTCAGGGATGAATTCTACCTCTGCTGCTTGCACCTTCCTGATCTGATGGTATCAAACCAGACAATTCACAGCAGACACTTGCTCTGGGTTTGTGTGGCACTGTTTGGCAGCAGGGAGGGCTGTGGGGGTGGCTGCTGTGGGAAGCTGCTGGAAGGTTGTGCCAGGTCTGATGGAGCCAATGCCAGGATGGACTCGATGCAGGCCAGGGCCAAGCCCACCAGCAATGGTGGGAGCATCTCAAGTGAAAAAATGTGAGAGAAAAGGCTCTGCAGGCCCTGAGGTCAGGGGAGGAGGAGAGGCAGGAGGTGCTCTAGATGCCAGAGACACTGTGTCCCTGCAGCCCATGGAGATCCACAGGGAAGCAGAGATCCACCTGCAGCCTGTAGAGGAGCCCATGCTGGAGCAGGGGGATGCCCAAGGGAGGCTGTGACCCCACAGGCAGCCTGTGATCCTGCAGGACATCTACACTGGAGCAATCTGTTCCTGAAGGACTCACCCCATGGAAGGGACCCACACTGGGGCTGTTTGGGAAGAATTCCAGTCCTTGGGAATGACTGATGCTGGAGAAGGTCATGGAGGATTCTCTTCCCCTCTCTGGAGCAGGGGAAGGGTGTAAGGAGTGCAGTCACTGAGGAGGAAGGAGCACCAATGACCACATTTGAGGGACTGACCATGGCCCCAGTCCCCATCGAGTGTGCCACAGTGGGGGAAAATCAGGAGGAAGCTGAGCCCAGCAAGAAGGGAGGGGATGAGGGGAAGGTGTTTTAAGATCTGTTTTATATTTCTCATTACCCCGACTTGAGCTGCTATAATTTAAATTAATTTTTCTCCAAATCACATCTGTTTTGCCAGTGACAGTAGCTGGCGAGTGATCTCTCTGTGTCTTTATCTCAGCCCAGGAGCCTTTTGGGGTATTTTCTCTGTGAAACACTGATACATCCATGAACCCTGCATGCCACTGATATCAAAGGGAAGCTCCATTTCTGACTAGAAAACCGGAATACTTGCTATTCCTAAAACATAAATCATGTCTGTGAACTATTCTGTACAAAGAGAAAATATTTTCTATGTATGCATCCCATAATAAACACATGAATTATATTTTGACACTTTGAGGAAACTATTAAACCATTACATGTCTTTCAGGTGTCATTGAGTAGGAAAGAGTTTAACCATCTCCAGTATTTTTGCACAGCAAATTCAAATAGTAGATATTTGCAGAGTGCAGAATATCCAGGGAACAGCAGCCAAGGAAAAAAACCCTTCCACGACACAGCAAAGCTCATGGAAAGGAAAACCTCCCTGAGTTACAACTGGACCACGAGGAACTCTTCCTGCTTATCCCAACAGACAGGCTCTCCCTGCTTGTATGTGCCTTAGACAACTGCACTGGATTTATGTTTCCCTGGAATTAAACAGGTTTCAGGTGCTGTCAAGCTCTCCAACCTCTCCATAACAACAATCATCTCCTGTTCCTTCATCTGAGCAGTTAAAACAGCAGCTAAACAATGAGCCTGATATATTGGTGGTTATCCTTCAAGACATTATGGACAAGAATCAGTCACTTTTTCTGGGTTGGATCAGCCCTCTGTACAGAGAAAATTTATCCCAGTTAGAACCCACCTCTGCAGCAGAGCTGTTCTATTTCAAGATGGTCAGAATGATAATTTTTTAAAACACATTTTATAATTGTTCAAGGAGGGAGAGCAATTTTTAGAAAAACAAGAGAATGCCCTGCAGGTTCAACACAACTGATCTTTCATTTACAAGCCTAAAACTGTCAGGTCACTGAATATTGTCCTTCAAAACTGACAGCCAAGACTGGCTCCTATCAGAAAAACATTGTCAGTGGCTTCTCCAAGACTTAAAAACCCCGTTTAGCTTCTCATTTCCTCTGTGAAGTTCTTTTAATTACGTAGCCAAACTTGGAAAGGCCAAACAACAACAGATTCTTCCGTGGCTCTCACAGTCCTCTCGCATTAGGAACATATGTCATTTGTGTTTTATCAGACACCAAAGGAACTTAATCGTGTTTCTTGGGCACTTCTGAATTCTTTCTGGCAAAGAGAAGCCATTGAGATTAGAAAGTGAATAGTCCTGGCAGCAGGAGCAGTTTCTTTGGAGCCTTCAAACCATGCTCACAGTCCCCCCACATATAGAAAGTATTCCAAGTTTCCATATATTTATATAAAACTTTATTCTCCTAAGTTAATGAACTAAGTGCAGTAAATTAATAGGTTATTAGAAACCTTTTCATTATATAAGCTTGGATCAAGTGACAATATTGCAGTAGGGCACTCCCAGGTCTGCTGTCAGGGAGGTCTGCTGGAGGGAGGCACCTGCATGGCAGAAAGGAGTGGGGATTGTCTTCCTGGCCCTGCCTTCCCAAATGGCTCTCCCAGCACACCATATGTTTCACACACAATATTCCAGATGGATGCTTAAGGGGTTCATTAATTCCTCAAACCCAGATTTCTGAGGGTCTGGACAGCTCATATCTTTGTAAAATAGGGAGGGAGAAGTAAGTGCCAAAAACAAAATTGGGGGAAAGGGAGTTAATTTAAGATGTGTGCAGGGATGGTGATGAGCATTTGGAATCAGCAGCAGCTCTGAATTCCTTCCTTTGGATCCAGCACTCCAGGACTGTCTCATTCCATTGAAATAATTATCTGTACACAAATGACATTTTAAACACAGCTTCACTCTCGTGACACCAGGCACAGCTTTGGAGGCTTGGTTTTGCTCAGAGCTGCAGACTGCATTAGTCATAACATGAGCTACAGTGATCCTTAACCTTTAAAGGAGCAAATCCATGGCCCACTAACATTTTTGGAGGGAAAAGTTTTATAACACCCCCACAGCCAAAACAACCCATCAGGGCCTCTCCAGTTCTCTTTCTTTGCTTTATTCTTTTGAGGCATCACTGCCTACTTTGCAATCCTGGGCACTTTTCTACTACCACGACACAAGGTTGTGATGAGTAATATTCATTCACTCCCTCCCTGGGTGTGGGGTCAGATTAATGCTGCGTAGAACATCTAAGGAGAGATGAATGGGATCCTGGAAACACTTCCTTCTGGAACTGTGCTCAAATCCTACTGCATTTGGAGGTGGAGCTTGAGAAGATCACAATGCAAGTTGTCCAAAAGGGTTGCAAGCAAGAGCTGAAAAATCTAGGAGGAATAAGCCATCAAGCCAAGAACTTCCTCTGATGTACAGCCCCACATGGAGCATAAAAGGACCTCTAGTCTTCCTCATGCAAATGAATTGAAAGCTGCACTTCATGAAAAAAAACACAAATCTGTTGGAGTGTAAGTAAAAATTCCATTAGTGGATGGCAGAAAAAGAGAGCAAAATTTGTAATGCAGATTTCTGCCTCCTTCTATTGTCATCTAAAATTTTGCTGGTGCTATTTGACCTCTTTTCCAGCTCTTCTGGAAGAACAGATGGAAGTCAAGTGAAAAACGTGGAAAGGAACAGCAAAGTCTTATACCCCTCTGAGAACAACAAACAAGTGGTAGAAATTGAAATATTATCTTTCCTTAGCAATGATTTTTTAATAGATCTTTCCTCAGACACACCCTTTTCTCTGCAGTCCCTGTAACTGATAAGCCAAAGTAGACAGCTTCCATTAGAACATTTCCTAAATTTCCTTAATATTTTTTTGCCTCACCACTGATCCAGTGATAAAAGGCATTTTACATTGAGGAAGGCACAGATTATCTATAATCCATTTTTAACCTCTATCTCTGCAGCATCTGGGCAATTATTATCCATATTAGAAGCTCCTGGAGTCAAAGAACTAACAGAACGTATATAATCCATGAAAAAATAATAGAAATACCTATCCTCTGAAGTATTTACCTGGAATTTTGTGCAGTCTGTGGCTCTGAAAGATGAGAAACACATGAGAGATCATCCATTCCAGAAGAACATCTCAAGATGCTCAAGGGGGAATGGCTTCAAGCTGACATTGGGTAGGTTTAGATGGGATATGGGGAAGAAATCCTTCCCTGTGATGTTGGGAGGCCCTGGCACAGGTTGCCCAGAGAAGCTGTGGCTGCCCCTGGATCCCTGGAAGTCTAAGGCCAGGTTGGACCTCATGGATGTGAGCCTGTTTTGGATCCAGAAAGATTTATCAGCCTTCTTCTGCTTGTCCTGCTTATCCTGCATCACATGGAATCATCTGATCAAAACCTTCAGCTATTTCTGACTTGATTTTAATTGGTGATCCTGCCTGCCCTAATAATGTGAATGATGGTGCTCCTTTCATCTGAAGCAGCCAGATAACTTCACAAATAACTCGGCCATAATGTCATCCCTACATTCCCTCTGCCTATGTCGTTTTTAGACCCTTGTGATCTAACTTTTCTTCTAAATCTGGCTCCCACTTTTGAAAAAAAACCCCAAAAAACTAGAAATTTTCTACAAAAGGTTGAAAATTCTTTAAAGTTGTTTCTCTTTCAGTTCCCCAGACTTTGAAGTGGAAGAGGCTAACAGGGATATCAAAAGTATTATTGAGGTTGAACTTCAAGCATCTGTGTATTTTTTGAAAACCCAGCCCTTAAAATATACAGATAAGATATAAAATATATAAGACATATGAACAGATATACTTAATCTGTAAATTGTGGGCATAAAACTCAAGTTATTTCCCACAAAAGGGATCAAGAGGGCAAAAGTACAGTAACCTCTTCATACAGGAGCAATGAAAAGTTTTGAGGGACAAAGCACATTAAAAAAATTGAAGTCTGGTAATCCAATTAGTGTCTATGCAGCAATACAAAAAACTGGATAGAAATACAGATTTTCTAGATGTGTCAGAGATCTGATTTTGACTGCTATCACATTAGGAAGAAATATAAATAAGAAAACACTGTTCAAGTGTGTGTCAAGGAAGTCTGCAGATTATAAAATGGCATGTATTTATTTGTACCCCATTTCTTGAATATTATTACAGACCAGTCTTTATTTTCCACTACAGCACGTTTGACCTGCTAAACCCCACTTTAATTAGAAATTAATAACAACAGCTACAACAAAGCATGTCACATCCACTTGGCTGCATCAGCTTCCGCAACAGGAAAGTGAAGGTGTCATTTACAACAGATTAGAAGAAGACTGAAGTCCTTGTGGTATTGACTTAGGAAATCAAACTGAAATAATTTCCAGTTTTGTTTCATCTTCTTCCAGAATATGACTTAATCCTCTTTGCAGATAATTCTCCATTTACCAAGCTGGAAACTTTTGAGACCAGGATTATGCAAAATGTGCCTTGGACCACAACAACTCTGATTTTCCAAAAGGCACGAGTGAGTCCAGACCTTCATGGAAATCCAGAAAATGTCCAGATGAGAACTTTTTGAAAGGAAGAATCCTGACCTATCTGAATGGCCAATTCTATGGTATGTGCATTTACCTATTACTGTTCACTAATGTCTGACAACTACTCCAGTTCAGCATTCAAGGAGCAAGGTCAGAAAAAACATCAAGAGAATGTTTTTAGAGACAAATTCACACAGAGAATCAAGTCAGAGGATGGAGTTGTTTCACAATTTCTTGCAGTATACTAAGTAAATAATTTATTAGCTCGTTTGAAATTATGAATACCTTGAAAATAAAAATTATAATGAAATTATAATCAAAAGGGGCTTGTTGAGGTTTTTTTCAGATAATGAATTCTTAAAAATAAAAGCAACAACATAATCTACTCTAGCTAGATTTACTTAGCCTTCAGTGATACAGTAAAGCTGCATTTACTAAACTCTGCTAGGGAAGGAACAAAAAATTGGAACTTTCCCATGTTGATAAATAAAGTCAGAGATACTCTGCTGAATAAATTGACAGAAATGCAAATAACAGCAGGATTTGCATGAAGGGAACCCTCCTGTGCAAGCACCAAAATGGGAATTTTAAGCTTACTGCATACACAATAACTTCAGCATACAGACCTGAATTATAATTATATTTTAAGTATGAAAACTCACATAGTTATCGATACATTAGGTAGTCATTAGAAGCTGATCATTCTCTTGTGAGCTGAAGGTTGTTAATCCTCTTTCTTTAACTAATCTAAAATTAATGACTGACGGTAAGAAGAGTCAATAAGAGCTAAAAATAATCTAACAGCAAAAACTTAGTCAGGCAATGATTTATTTATCTTCATGCTGATGCAGGTGTTTGGAAAAACATTGAATAAAGCAGCATTTTTGTGGCTCAGTAGCCAAACCAGTATGTGGCCAGTCAAATAGCCCTGGGTTCACTTTCAGCATGGACTTTTGCAGACTGATTGCATTTCAGCAGAGCAAAGAATCCAGCTGGTGTATTTTGATTATCCATTTTAATTCAGAAACAGAGAACAAGCTTGGCTTGCTCAACACTTCTTTGATAACCACGTACCTAGATCTCTATTAAAAAAACCTCCAAATTTTGCCAATTTTTATATTATGTAAATCTACAGAATTCATATGTCTGCATCACAGAATCATGGAATGGCTTGGGTTGGAAAGGAGCTTAAAGCTCAACTAATTCCCACCTATATTTATAATATACATTAGCATTCCAAGAGGATGATGGCAATATTTAGTAATTATTCTTTTCTCTGTTAGCAGCAAGGAAAAAGTTAAACTAGTTAAACTAAGCTAAACCAAAAACAAATGCTAACTGCATGACTGAAGCCTTAAGCAACCAGCTATTAGCTACTGCTATCAGCAAAATAATCCCCTGCCGAATGCTGTTAATTAGAGCAAACAGACCAAGCAGTAAAACCATGGAAAAATGGAAATGCTCATCTCTGTCACAACACGCCACAGTTTCCTTCAGTAATGGTCAGAATCTGGGTCAGACACTGAAGCTCCTCACCATTTAGCATTTTCCAGGAAAAGCTGGAAAATCCAGAAGCTGATTCCCCAAAGCATGATGAGTCCCCACTATCTCCTGGGAAACTACGACCCATGACCATGGGGATAAACACATCCAAGCTTCCTTTCAAATTCATCAACAGTTAATGGCATAGATCTCTGGCACCCTGTGTGTGAAATTATGGGTTTGAAACTACCCCTCACACAAGCCAGAGTGTTTCTTTGATCACACAGACTTTAAAATAAACTGCCATTATCCAAAAAGTGTTACAAAAAGTCTTGGAGAATCATGGAAGCATTTAGGCTGGAAAAGACCTCAAGATCATTGAGTCCAAACATTAACAAATATTCTCTCTGTTTTTCTCAAAATGTGGAGTTCAGTCATTTTAGGTGCATTGACTTCTCCATAAGAACCTCCCTAGGCCATTTTTCAATGCACTGGCAAGGAAAAAACTCCGTTTTCCACCCAAAAAAGACTTCTGAGGTAAGACAAATCCAAGGAAGGAGCCCCACCTGGCAGTGTCAACACACAAATGCTGAAAGCGGCAGATCTGAGAGAAAAAGCAAAGGTCACTCAGCACAGGGGAAAGGGCAGTGTGAGAGACAGAATGCAAAAATACAGATGGTCACGAGTGAAAAATACTCAGAGAACCGATAAAAGCTGAAGGCTGCTCAGAGGACAAAGCAAAAATGCACAGACAGAGGTAGGAAAGCTCTGAAGCAACCCAGGAATTCAGCTGTGTTCAACAGAACCCTGAACAGCAGAGCTGTGCTGCTGCCCAAGGGTCAGCACTGATCTGGCCACAGGAATTTATCACAGAGATGGAAGACAAAGAGACAGGTAACCTCTGAAAATAATGTAAAGCCAGAATTGTTCATTCTGGATATGAGTCAAGGGCTAGAAAATATGAAAGTCAAGATAAAGGAGAGAAGATTTCTGAATATTTAGAGGTGAAAAACAAAGACATTGGTCGGACGTCAATGAAAGAACAGAGTTATCAGGACAAAAACATTGACAACACACAGAATTACTTGAAGACAAAAAACAAAAGACACATTCAATTTGCAGTGGGAAGCTGATTGCATCTTCCCAAGTGAGGATTCAATCCAAATGACAAAGGCAAAATTGAATATAATTCTGTAACTGCAGAATGGGAATTATTTCAGAGATGTCAATAAAGCAAAGAGTAAACACTATCAGAGAACACGGGTGTAAAAAAGATACACTGAAATGGAGGGGATTCAAGCAGTGATAACATCTTTCATTATTGACATTGATTTTTTTTCCCTGAATATTATTAAATTAATACTGTTGGTCACAAGACATTGATCTTTAGAATCACAGAAAAAAAAAGCTTGAAGTCCATGTGAAGCAGAGGGACACACAGCATTGGTTTCTTGAACCCCGGTGTAATGAACACATTTCAAACCGCATTCATTTATTAAATGGAATAAATTAGATTTTTGCCAGGATTAAGGTCAAGGTAAAAATACTAGCGAGCTGCAAAGCAGTGATTTAGTGGTATTTTGGCAAGAACTCAGCACTAACTTATAAAATCCAGACCTATAGAAAAACATCTGGGATACAGAATAGTGTGCCCTAAATTCCACTGGCATCACTACAGTAAATTTAGGAAATGGGTTATAACAGCCTGTGCTGTCAATCCCTCCATCACCCATGGACACCTTTTCCCTTAGTTGATTTAAATAAGAACCTCTCTATAAAGGCAAATCCAGACAGAATGACCAAAGCCATTTTAGTTTCTGAGATGGGCAATCTATTTTAAGGACTGTGACTTTCTCTCCTAAATTTAATGATTCCTCTATTCATCATCTTAGCGGGATAGTTCTAGGAGAGTCTATACTTAAAATTTGCTTATACAGAAATCCACAGGGTCTAAAGGGGAGTTTCTCCTTTGAGGTCAGCTCTCCCAACTGTCTACATTCAATATTCCATGCAAAGTGCCACAGATCACTGTATTTCTCCTTTCCCAAAGCTGTTGCATATAACAGTATTTTATCTGATGCTTAGAACGTGGTAGATTCACTTCAAGATCAGTCTAATAACAAAAGGCCTGATGCACAAAACCGGTTTCCAGTAGTAAATATGGATATATTTACTTTAGATATAGGGATTATTATATAGCATATTGTTATCTATACTTATGACAACTTCCATACATCTTAATTTGTATTGGAAGAAAACATAAAATAATATAAGTACATTTTTTATGGAGTCCTCTTCGCCCATTGGAGCTGGAAAGCACCATGGTAATATGATAAAATACTTGGGGTCCTAGTTTCCTTCTCGAATTTCCTCTATACTAAAAGCAATTGATATTCCTGTTGCTGATACCATGGTATCTGTAAAACAGAATTCAGAGTATTTCATTTCATGTTGACATGACTGTGTCTGATAACTGAAGGTTCTTTAATCCCCCAGAATATGTCAAATGCTTGAAAAACCATCTGATGTCTGGAACAAATGAAAAATATCCTGGTCTCATTTCCTGCCAAGCAATGAACTCCAGCTCTCTGGCAACAGCACCACTAGGTTAAACATTTCCCCCTGGTTCCCAAAGCTCCTGATCTGCAGGGCTTGCTTGCTTTCATTCAGGAGTGTTGGGTTGTTAGGAGGGAATTATGGGGAATTCCTTAAAATCAGAGATAAAAAATGCCACAGAACATCAGTGAGCACTTTAACTCCTCTGCTGTAATCACAAACAGTTCACAAAAATTTCATTATCTTTGTTACTCCTGAAATCACCAAACTGAAGAGCACTTAAAATACAATTTAAGAAAGGGAGAGAGAGCAATCACTCTCTCATGGCAAACATGTGGTCTTTTTTAAAATTATTTTTCATCTCAGAAAAGGTCAGTACAACACACATTTCAGCTGCACTCCATGATCCTGATGGGTTCCTTCCAATTCAGTATATTCTATGATTCCAGGATTTGTAGTAAAATCATTTTTATTTTGCTTCAGTAAAAGCATAGAGATACAAGCCATTTAAAAAACCCTTTAAAAATGAACCTGTGAATTAGTCAGATATGGAAAAGCGGAAAAGCCCCACTACCCATCCCAGCCAGAACACTCAGCTGTTGTCTGGGTTTTTGCTGCTCTCCTCTGTCTCTTTAAGGAGTTTTCTAAAGTTTCATTTTTAGCCTTCTGTGTTTACCTTTTGTAATGGAGTCAGATACAATTTAATATAAATAACTTTTTGTTATTGTAAAATCTAACAATGTTTACATTCTTCTCATAAGGAGGAGACTCTTGATGGACTGTTGGGTTGCCCAGTGTGGGTGAAGGGGAAGATTTTCTTCCTCCAATCCACGGTCACTGCTGGAATTTAATAAATGTTGAAGCTGTAAATAAATCTCCTCTTTTCTGCCCTGGACATCTCAGCGTGTGGGTGTTGGTTCTTTGTGTCGTGTGTGATACTCAGCTTTCCAATTCCTAGCAATACCAGGAAATAAAATTTCTTCTCTAAAAGTATTCAATGAAAATATTCCTTTACCTCCACTATTTATTGATTAAAGTTCCTGTTGCAGTCTAATTTTTTCCAGCACAAGTATTGGCACCTCATACTCTGGCTGCTGCCCTGACTGGCTTTCCCAGGGGTTACTCCTCTGCTGCAGGACTTTTGCCTGGACCAAACCAGAGGAGCCCACCAAGGAGGAACCATTATCAGTGGCTCAATTAGAAATGAGTTTGGAGAGGCAGCTAATGATTGGGATTAAACTCAGTAGACTGCACCTCCTGCTTACAGGCTCAAAATATATCTTAGGCCCACTCAAGTTAAGCACCCAGAGTAAAAGAAAGGGATTCAATTTTTTATAAGTATATCAAGACCCCAAGGAAAACCAAAGAGGTTTCTAATTTTGCGTGCTGCTGTTAATGTTTTAAGAAGTGCAGTTCAGGCCTCATGTCCTACATGCCAAGAAGATGGAGAAAACCCCACCTCTGTGACAACTTCATGCTCTCATGCTCTTAACAACTTTGTGTAGCACTGTTATGACCCTGTCACAGTTCTGTTCTCTAAAACCTGACGTAAAAGCAGAGTACAACAATAAACTTGTTTATTTACAGCTCCAGCGACAGCGAACAATTGAATGTTGTTCAATAGCAAGAAAATATTTAATGTTCTGTTTCATCTCTTGTGCTGCTCTCTCTTTCTCCAGCTCAGCCTTGCATCTCTATGACAATCACTACACAAACCACATCATTCTGCAGCCTACACAGGCAGTTAACAATTTATCCCTGTTGTATCACTTAGGAGAGCAGCAATCATTCCTGCTTTGAGGCTCTGCTAATATGAATAATTAATTTCATCCCATGAGTCCCAACACCAGTTTCCACTGTCCCTTTAATTGCTTGGACAAACAGATTGGGGTCTTCTTTTCTGTGCCTTTTTATGCCACAGATCTTTTACTGGAATGAAACGTCTGAATATTCCCCATGAAATGTAAGTTAGCAGTGAATCATGTCACAGTCCTCCACACCACACACTGCATTGTGAAATTCCACATTTGTCTCAGCTGCTTCACTGGCACCTGTTGAATGCACACCTGATGATCACTTGGGGGTTCAGCCCTATTAAAAGCTCTGCTCTTCTTAGGTCTGCATTGCCCTTACAGGACAGGAACCTCTCTTGCCCTATCAGAAAAATCCCACACAGAACACAGACAGTTCAACCCTCAGAAAAATCAATCCAGGTTTTACTTGGATTCAGCTTTTTTGCCCCCCATTCTCCCTTCCAATGAAAAGATTGGAGCTGCTTCTCAGACTCCTCTCAAACACTGACCTGTCATCTGTCACTGAACACCCTGCCTGGCTTTCAGGCTGACACTGGGATTTCTTTTAAGCTCGGGGCCACATGACGTCTCAAAGGGCTCACCTTCACAAAAAGAGAAAATATCCTGTGGTTGGTTTAGTCAAGATCCCCAAACAGGGGCACAAATGAAACTCAGGATTTGGATTATCACAGCTCAGTGAAGGAATGATGTGAGCCTAAAGCTGAATTTCAGTATAAGCAAAGCACCTTTGATTATCTCATTATTTGACCATGCCTGCATGGGAAACATGTTGTGCCAGGAATAGCACAGCATGAGTAATTCAAACTCCTCTCATGAAGTTAATATTTAACCTGAAAATTCCCTGTAATCCACAGAAAATCACAACAAATCCAAAAGGGCTACTTTGTCTCAGAAAGAAAGAATTAAGGCATGAGCTGTCTATTTTTTTGTTATTTACAGAAAAAGCCAAAACATTCTATTAGATCATTTATGGGCTTTAACTGGGATAAACCATGATGCATCCTGAAAGGACTCTCAAAGATTCCAAATAGGAGAATTACAGTTTTCTATTCATTATGTCTCCCAAGCTCACAGAAGCTGCAAATATTATGCTTTCTCACATCTTACTGCCAAAGCTGAACCCCAGGTTAAGTGAATACTGCTTTCTTTTAGGGCTGTGCCAGATCAGCTCTGAAAATTGCATAAATCTGATCCCAAGAGCATGTGTTTTATATGATTTATAAGCTTTGTTCATGTTTATAACAAATCATTGCCTTCCAGAAGGCAATTTTTTTAAAAAAATCCTCTAATTTTGCACTTATTTTTGCACTAGAAGCAGGACATATGTGTGATGTTGTTGTTATATGATATACATCAATAGCTAATTAAATCAGCCACATATATTTCATTGTTTAACACTGCAGGTGGTCTGAACAAATTGTTTCCAGCTCACATTCCAGAGCCTTGTAACAGAACTGGGATCTTCATTTCTCTGTATGTTCCCTCTTGCCCCTCAGAGCTCTACTACAAGAGTCAGTCCATTTTGAGGGCAGTAAGAACTTCCTTTTGTTGGATTTGACAGAAAATCTAAAAGAACTAAAAGAATAAATAATATATCAGGCTGCCTGAAGTGTCTGAAAGACAGGGCCAGCCCATACATGGAACAATCCCAGTTCCTTCAATGTCATTTCAGAATTTGATTTTCTGCTAATAACTCCGTGGATTTGTGACAGACAAAGAGCATAAAGAGGTCAGTGTGTTATAAACAAGCTGCAAATTGACTTTGTTTGATAATCTAAATATAACCATAATAAATACCTGAGAGTGAGCGAAAAATCCAGTGCACTAAATGCACAGATTAATGAACATGCAAAATTCACTTTGTCACACCCTGATTTCTGTGGAGCCAGGATCCCATCTCTGCATTTTCAGTGACAGGTATTAACCCAGGATCCATGGGTTTAGTTGGGTAAAGAACCATTAAAAGGGATGAACTGAGGAGAAAGCCACTTTTGTCACTAACCACCCTATACTCACTGTCAGGAATGAAGAATTTTAAAGATGAATTTGATTTCTAGCAAAATTTTCCTCTGTCCATGTAATCAGCACGGCACAATTAAGATACATTCACTAGAAGATGGAAGGAGGAAGCAAAAAGCAGTTTGGATAACAACTTTTTAAAAGGCATCTCTGATTGTGTTATTTGTCCTGGGACAAAACCAGTGGCTTTAAAGCAAGGTGCACAACAAAAAAGGGCTGGTAGGTACATTTATAAGCACACGGTGCTTGTGAGGCAGTGACAGTCAGCCCACAGGCTTACTCACTTTGCTGAAACAATTGGGAGAGAGACAAGGGAAGTCAGGAAAAAAAGACTTGGACAGAAAGCATTCTACAAAGAAACCACACCTGGAAAATCCAGAAGGAGTCACCAGGCATTTCTTGATAAAAAACCTGATATATCCTAAAGGAGCTATACAGACTTAAGGATTTGGCCTAAAAATACTGGGGTTTTTTCCTGAACTTTCTTCTAAGAGTTTCTAAATAATCTGCAAGAATACCTTCAGTGAAGCTAAATAGGGAATTTAACATTTTATGATCCCAAATACTTTCTGAGTGTGTGCCAACACACAATAAAAAAAGCCAAACCCATCAGAAATTACTTCTCTCTCTCTTTTGCTGGGTTAGTACTCCAGCTATTTAAATTTATACACTCCTTGTGGTTTATCACAGACTATTATGGCACAGAAGGGCAAACATAAATGGCATTGATTACCTCACATATTGATAGTCAGAGCCAGCAGAAGCTGACAGGTGAAAAGATAATTAGGGCAGTGATGAACCTCACTGTCGTGTCTGCCTAGAAATACCTTGCTACATTATATTGAGAAAACCAAAATTTGCTTTCTTTTCTTAATTATATTCACTCGATTACCTTTTTTTTTTTCTTTTTTTTTTTTTTTTCTTTTTTTTTTCTTTTTTTTTTCTTTTTTTTTTTTTGCCAGGGCAAGAAATAAAACCCAACAAAAGAACCAAAATCAGACTGATTGGGAAAGAAAATTTACTCATAGGCCAGTTGTTATTGAAATTTTGCAAGGACTTCTTTATTTCCTGAGGAACCTGTCAGGAACAGTGATTATGAACAGTGAGGACAAGTATTAAAAGGGAATTGGAAAGCCTGCCACTCTTACCAATAGAAAGACTAAGAAAAATAAGATCTTGGCTTTTACAGGAAACAATGTTCAGTAAAATATTACCACATGTCAGCCCCAAAATGATGCACACAGAGGCCCAGTGGCTGCTGCCCATCTTTCCCCCCAAGAGAATGGAGTGCTTTGGGTCTCCATCATCAAACCAACCACCACTTTTTATTAAATTTGTAGGAATGATGATCTTATGACTAATGACTTAAATATAATGACTAGATCTTATGACTAACGATTAGATCTAATGACTTCTGGCTCTGTCACATTTGCATTAAATTAACCAATGTGTTGAAAGCCGAGGAGGAGGTTGGGTAGTGATAAATGGCTGAGCAGGCAGACATGGAGACTGCAAAATTTGTCCCCCAGGAAGCCAGGCTAAAAATAAAATAAAATAAAAAAACAAAACCACACCAACTAGGTGAACAATCAATTTCTTTTAAATTTCTCTAGCAACCATTTCCCTCCAGAGCAGGCAACAACTCCCCAATCGAAGCGTGTGAGCAAACAAAGTTCAATTTACAGCAGTTCCATATCAGCAGGAATTTAGCCAACCTGCTATTTCTGAGCCTTTCCACCCTTCCTCATTGTACAGAGTGTCTTCCACGGTGCATCCTAAATCCTTTCTCCGCCAAAGTAGGACACAGATGGAAATGGGAAATCTGCATCCCGCTGAAGAAACTGCTGCAGTGCAATTGCACTTTGGAGAGCGGGTGGAGATTATTGGAGGTGGAAAAATACGTTTGGGATGCAGGGCACAGGACTTGTAATGAAGAAAAGATGTTTTCCACTTAGCAGCAAACCCTGGCTACGCAGTTACCTGCAGTTTATTTGTTCATACTATCACAGAATCATGAAAGTTGGAAAAGGGCTTTAAGCTCAAATCAAAACTGGTCATTCAGAATATCTGAGTCTCTACCTGTGAAATTGTAATTCTAATGTAAAACTCAACTAAAATTTTATCTAAATGAAGTAAATTCCAATATTGATGCTTTAACAGAAACAACAAAGAAGTGGGAGCATATAAATAAAAAAAAAAGTACTCTGTAGGCATCCTCAATGAGCCTGGATAAAAAGCGGACTCTGTTTTTTGCATGAGGAATCTCAGGCATTAAAAATTTAGGTGGGAAGCAGAGCAAGAGACTTTCTGTGCATAGAACTGAACATTGGAGTCACTCTCTCCAAGGTGATTTGCTCACCAGAGCACTCCTGAGATGGGAAGCTGTTTTCCCAGGCCTCCATGTGACAAATACCACAATAAAACCACTTTTCAGTGCCCACATTTCACCATTTCCTCTGAACCTACAAAAGACACTCATGGTCCTGCCTGGCGTTTATTAACACACCAGGAGAGACTTTGGGGACAGACAAAGTGAATGGTGGAAAACTGGGAGAAAGAATGCAGATGTGGGGGAGGACTCACACGAAACATGTGGAGGAGCTAATGGCATCACTAACACCAAATTAAGTGGAGTTTTAATGAGCAGTTTCCCCACAGGAGACAAGGCAGTAAAAATGCTACTTGCTGCAAGTAGGAAACTATGTGAAGATTTGGGGAGACTTTCCTGAATCTGAGACAGTTTGTGTCAATGGAATCTTTTAGCAAAATGACATGATACAAATACTCAATATTCTGTAATCTGCCAAATTGCTTCACCACCCAGAAGCACAACTTTTTATCTCAATCTCTCCCTATGAGGGGGTTGGTAGATCTCAAACATTTGAGATCTATCATTACATATTCAAAATAGGTTGAAAATTGGGTTTGGATTACATAGCTGAAGTGTTAATTTTATCATTATTATTACTTGGAATTCTAAGCATCAAAAAATCCTTAGTCAGCTATTTGACCCCAAACTTAAAAGAGGAGTCACCAAACTAAAGAAACTTCTCTCCAAAAGTAGCAATAAAACCCACATTAGTTCAGATTGTTTGGATGAAGGACAGAAGGGGGGCATTGCTACTGAATTTTTCTCCTCCTGATTACCTGTGACTGAGAAAGAAAACTCTGAGATGGTCTGTTCTTGGCTTGAAAAAGGGATTTAAGTAGTGCCTTGGGGCCAAAAATTCAAAAGGTACCTACAGAAGTGTGGCCAAAAATAGCACATTTTTTTGTAGGTGATACTGAGCACTTGGCCCTACCTATGTAGACCTTCCATTAACTGGTTTCTCCAGAATTGAATTTATACTTCAAAGGATTAGATTTTCAGGTTGCCATTTTAGCACAGTTAAATTTTCTGATATTAATGGCCATAAATTAAATCTGGTTCAGTTCAAAATCTAGTTATGTATTTAATTCCATTAACTTCCTGGCACAGAAAATGTATGCAGACAATTAGATGCTCTGTACACTTGTATCTAACAGCAATATTTATTTAAAAGTGTTTTCTAAAAATGTCCTGTCTTTCTTTCTCCCAAAACCAAGAGAGTTTCATGGTTTTTTCCTGATGGCTTTTCCTATTTATCTCTTTGCTCGAGAACCACAAAGAATAAACATGGATGGAGCCAATCCCAGTGTAGTTCTTAGAGTTGTCTTGCAGCCTCTTTCCTTTTAATTTTGCTTGTGTGGATGAAGTAAGTTAAATTTGCATGCAGCTGAGTACAAGCCCAATCATTTTATCTGTATTCTGTATTGTAAATTATTAATTCTTGTGACTCATTAATGCATATTCAATGCAGAAACCTTTAGATGCTGAATAAACATTCTGCAGCTGGACAAGATTTTAAACATCACTTTCCTTTAAATGCAAAGCAAAAATAAATAGTTTCCATGTAGTATAGGAGCTGTGGCATAGTAAGAATGGCCTCTTTTTGTGTTTATCTAATTCTCATCTATGTAGTCAAGCTAGGCAAAAAAAAAAAATAATCATATGATTCAATTTTTTTTTTTTGTGAATTAGAGATACACAATTAATCTGTGAATCCATTCAAAGCACTGTGATTTAAAAACAGTGAGCCCAAGGCACTGGGTGAGACCAGATAAATATTGTCAGCAAACTTCGGCCCCTGGATTGCCAGGTAACAGACACTGCTTGGGAAGCAACCACCCAGAATCCAAGCCTGGAATTCCCATTCTGGTTTGGCAGCATCACGACTTTTAAAGGGAAGTTGTTGTCCTCTCAAGGCTCTTTTGCTCAGAATAATCTGTTTGCATTGGTAAGACACTGGAGTTTTAAAATTCACCGAAGAGAGGAAAAATATCAAAGTGATCTCTACAAATTCTACCTTCTGGAGCTAGACTGGCTTTACCCCATATTTAATGAAAAGAATACAACCATCCCTGGGTTTAACACTCCTCTTGCACAACTAGGCCAGCTTTTAAGATAAAGCATTTCTAAATCATACCAGCAGACAGCTACCATAGAACATGACAAGAGAAGTTAGTGGTGGTATCAGTGTGGCAGAGAAAGGTCACATTTGTTCAGATGGAAACGAAAAACATGCACATACCACTTCAAATGTACATTATTTATTGTTATGATGAGTGGTTAAATGAGTCAACACGTAGAGCAGCACCAGGCCAGGCCAGATGCAGGGAAACATAACACAAAGAGATTGCAGCTGCTGCTGATTCAAGAAGCAGCATGCAGGTGCTTTTTAGCTAAAAATCCCTTTTAATTTGGAAATGATCTTGGCTCAAAGCACTCAGGGACAGCATCTGTACACAGACAACACTCGTGCCAATTGCCTCCCGTGAACTCAACCACTTGGCTGTGCTGGTGCTGCAAAATGCACCTTTAAAATTAAAAATATCTGCTTTTAAAACTCAGGCAGAGCATCAAAACCTGCAGCACTGAGTTTTACTACGACTGCTGGGCTTAAACACATAGCACTGAGAAGGAAAAGGCTTCTTTCTCAACCTCTGCCAAGTTTAACCCTGACAGTGAGACACCTTCAAGCCTGATTTTTTGGGAGACTTGACGACCACTATTTCACAAATACCTAAGAGAGAATTCCTTTAAGGTCTCATGTAAAAGAGCTGGGAATAAATGTGCTATGTCCCCTCATGTTGTATCTTCCTCTTGCTCAGACTTAAGGAAAAATAAAGATCAGTGCAAACTCCCATAAACTTGAAGCTGTGTTAAAAAGGAGACACTGGATTCAATATTTTGCCTGTCATATACTTGTGCTTCTACTCACAACATGTGAATTACATCTGCACTTCTAATAGAAGGAGAAAGGAAAGGTTGGTTATAAAGGAAAAAACTGGGACATGGAAGAGGTTGTCATTTCACAGAATGCACTGAACATTGCAATTTCTGCTTCAGCATCCTTGTAACCTTCAAATAAAGAGAATTATTAGTGTATTACTCTTCCTCTCTCCCTCTTCCCTCAGAGATGCTACTTTGAAGTTACATTTTATATATTATTTCTAGTATGTGAACACATCCACACACCTCAGGGCCTGTGCTTCAAGCCCTTCTTCAAGGCTCTCAGCTCATTTTCATGCCAAGTTGTTTCATTAGGTACAGTTTCATCCTTCCTTGGGGCACGAGAGCACGACTGGATACCTCCCTGACATCCACAAAAAAAGCTTGGAATTAGTCTGCAATTCTTTCTTCCCTTTTGGGCTGGAAACTGTCACCATGGAATCAGTAATATTGGGAATTAGTAATACTCCTCAACCAAGGTAATTAAATCAGTGAGAAGCAGGAGTGGGTTTCACAGAAGTTTCACCAGAATCATTTAGGTTGGAAAAGCCCTCGAAGATCATGGAATCCAACCATTAACCCAGCACTGAACCACAATTCTCTGCCTATTAACTGCAAATAAAAAGGCACAGATGAGCTCCAGCGTGTCCTCTCAGGGGTGTTGAAGTTTTAAGGCATTTTTCCTAGTTCCAGAAGGAGATTTCTCAACATGCATTGTGATTCTGTGCAAGGAAGGATTATTAACTCATAAGCAAAAGATAGACCTGATGAATTATTTAAATCTGTTCTGAAAACAACCCAGTCCATAAGTATTTAGGCAGATAAATGTAACATAGGACATTTTTGTACCTTCACCAACCCTGTGAAGTGACCAGGCACTAAAAGCACCTCCCAGTCTTTAAATCCCAATATTTAATAGCAGTTTTTATATGTTTATTCAAGCTAACCTAACACTGGGCTGAGAGTCAGTACACAGTAAAAAAACTCAGCTGCATTTATATGATTTTTCAATTTCATGATATGCAAAGCACTGGGTTGCACCTCTCCAACTTTGAGCTTGGAGCAGGCAGTGGCACTGACTGAATAAAATTCCTGCAACTTCACCACAAAGCCAGAACATGTGCCTCGACTTTCAGATGTGCATCCCCTCTCAGAGGCAGGAAGCAATTACTTCTATTTCTTCCCTTTCAATAACACACTTGCATCTGCATAATGCGGTTCTGGGACAGATTACTGAAATTCCTTGCCACAGCAGCAGCAAGCACACAGGCTAGTTTGGGCTCAGCCTCTCCTGCTGATCCCACACGCTTGTAATTACACAGGGACCGCAATTAACCTGCTGGGAAAGAGCAGGGATCTTTCAAATTCCCACTCTGCATCTTCCTGGTTTACTCCAGGCAAGTCAGTCTGCTGTCAATCTTGTCAGACCACACAGGTCCAGGAAGAGTCAACAGCCACAAAACTCAGCTGATTGCCTGAAGGAGGGAGGAGGTGAACACCAGGGGGAAAAAAAGGAAAAGAAAGCATTCTATGTGTATAGGATATCCTTGAGCTGGTAAATTTTATCAAGATCTGGGTTTGGAAGCAGATTTTCAGCACTTTTTGATAACCAGCTCGATAACCTCACGGATAAGAAATCTTATGACATTTAAATATTTTTCATTTAGAAATGCAAGGGAGGAATTTAAGGCCACAGCAGCCACATTTATCAACCTAACAAAAGCGCCTGAAAGGAGCCACAATATAAAATTTACAGCCAAAACACACAAATAGCAAAAAAAAAAAAAACCAAAAAACACCGACCCAACATTTCAATCAGAAAGCTTCTTGGCAACTAGTATCTAATTTGGGGTTTTTAGACAGTTTCTTATGAGCCTGTATTTCATTTTGTCATAGAATTTTCCAAATTGAAAATGGTGAAGGGATCATTTAACATATTACAACTGAAATAATTCTTAATACTGTTGTTGATTCAACAGTGTACTGGACCCCTGCCAAGACCAGAAGCTATATTCAATTAGTTTAGGAACATATGTCTTCATGTGTTGGAAAGAACCGGGGTGCAATTAAATTCACAAAAATTATTCAGCAGATGGAATCAAATTAATGTGTTCCTGTGTCTCATGTTCACAGAATTGTGTTTATTTTATTTTTTGCTTTAAAAAAACCACAAAAAACCCCAACCAAAAAACAGCAATAAACCTAAAAAGATATATATATATATTCTGTTGAGATGCAAAGATGAAGATCAGAACTTGTTTTGAACACAAGGAATAAATTTGTATGATCTGTATTTCCTCAATTCCAATGCATACACTGTAGAGCATTTCTAGCCAGGGAAGCAACAAGTGAAAAGCCTTTTGAAATATGCAGGAATAAAGATAATAAAGATATGCATGGACTAAAATTCTGCCCCACTCCAGGGTTTTTTCCAGCTTAAAGTATTTGTCTCCACCCTCGGCATTCAGTCCTCTCTGCTTCACCTGGGACCAGAAAACTGATTAAAATAATTAAGGATAAATCCGTGCTTAGATGCTCGGCCGCATCCTCGGAAAAGAAAAACCCCAGCGTGCGTCTACTCCAACCCTGGAGCACGTGAGGAGAGTGAAATGTAGATGGCTGAGCCTCCCTGACAGTTTACTCAGAGTTTCAAACCCCTTTGACAGGCTCTGTGCAAAAGCCGATTAAAGCAGGAGGTGAAGCCGTGCGGCAGAACCTGGTTAAGGAGCAGACAAAAGAGGAGGAATGAGTCACCCCTTTCAGAGCCTCGAGAGAAAGTGCCATGTCCCACACTTCCCCGATGGGAATCAGCCAGCCTCGGTGAGAGAGGCAAACCAGCAGAGCAGACAATCACTCTTAGTCACAGCCTCAGCTTGCTGAAATTCCAACAGGAGCCTACAAGCAGGGAGAGTGGATTCCCAGGCTGAGAGCAGGGAAATTTGCCTCTGTGGGAACAGGGGACGTTCGGCGCTGCCAAAAGGAGACCCGGGCTCCACTGCACAGCTCCTTCTGCTCACATTTTGCATTCCGTGGCAGCTGAGCTTCCAAATGAAAAGGAAGCATGCCTGAAAATCTCTGCTTCTGTTGCTGATAGGTAAACAGATGAGCACAGAAGTGAAACATGTCTAATTAATGAGTTCTAGACTGTCGGGAGGCCCCCGCTGGCAGCAGGAGGGGCCTCAAAGCCCTTTCAGGAGCACAACAGTGCTCTGAGGACTTTTGGGGTTTAGTGTTGCTTAAATTGAAAGCATATCTTCCAAAAAAAAAAAATGGAAAACAAAGAAAGAAGTTCCTTTATAGCACGGACCAAGCAACTCGTAGGCCTTTTCTCAGAATCCAGATTGAGAAAAAGAGGGCATTAGGCAGGGCAGAAACTGAGCTGTTTTAATGAGGAATTGCTGCTTCCCAGATTGTGCAGCTGCAGCCCCCCCCTCACAGCCCAGGATCTCCAGCTCCAAAATCTCCCCACCACCCCCAGTTTATCATTCTCATCACTGGGGCACAACCTTGACCAGGGTCCTGTAACTTTTCCATATCCACCTATCCAGCTGGCAATTCCTTTGTATTTGCCCTGCATGATGAGTTTTTCTCCATCTGAGCAACACCCTCTCAGTTTCACATTAGCCAAAATTTAATGAGCAAACATCTAATAATATCTTCTAATCATGGCACAAAATCATTAATCTCTATCCATCCTGAAAATTGTATTTTGTTCACAGCTGCTTGTAGTTGACCCCTTAGCCATCTTCCTAGCCAATTCTTTTCCACCTTCAATAATAATTTCCTGTGGAATGCTAAAGCAATATTTTGTTTCAAACCAAACAGATTGACTCTCCTGCATTAATCTTATTTAAAAACAGCTAATCTCTGCCATTAGTCTTTCCAAACCAGCGTGGAAAAAATAAATCCATTTATAACAGTTTCCATTTGCTTCCCATTCACTTTCAGGTTCCCACCTATCTTTTTTAAACTCCAGGTTAAAACTTCCCACAGAATTGTCCATCAGAAAGCCAGCAGCCACCTCACATTTTCTCTTCCTGAGCACAGATGTCACATTCACCACTCATCTTTCCCTGCTGGCCTATACTCAGACCCCTGTGAAATCAGGCACCATAAACACTGTTTACCAGCTCTGTGCTTGACTGCCAGGCTCATTTTCAGCAGGCACCTGATCACCCACGTGCACCCCACGGAATGCTGGCACAAAGCATTCCTTTTTCTCTCCACATTCAAAGAACAAATGGTCCTACCTGTTGGGAGAGGTATGAGTGTGTTATATGTACCCCAAATATCAACAGGAATGAACATGTGTTTTAATTTTCCCCCCAAATCCTACAGATCTCCACAGCCTCCTTTGCTGACTTGCTAAATTGAAATGTGCTTTGCACATTTAATTTTGATGGCTGACAGTCTTGCAGGTATCTGGGCAATTTTCAATCCCCACAGAAAGCTGCCATCTCATCCTCAAGAAAATAAAATATCTGAAGTCTCTGCTAGTACTATCATTCTTTTAAAACTACATTCAAAACCATTTCATGACTCTGAGTTATTTCTCCAGAGGAATCCCACTGAAGTTCACCTAAGCTGCAATGGCTTGCAGCATTTTTCACACCATGTCATACCTGTTTCAGCAAGACTCTGGCTGTACCACTTGTTCCAGCAGTAATAACAATAAATTGCCTCTTTTCTATTCCTCAAACACAGGCTTGTATTGCCTCCTTCAGCTGTCAACACTGCTATACAGATTTTCTCCTAACAAATCTATCTACCCTTGCCACGAGCCCCCACTGACTCAGATCGCTCAGGTGGCTCTAAGCCTGTAAAGTGATCCTCACCTTTCATCCCTCAAAACATTTCTAACTCTCTGTGACTGATGCTGGACATATTTAATGAGCTCCCTGTTCTCATCTCTGCGGTCTGCTCTTTCTTTCTTTCCACACTCCAGGTGCTTCTGGCTTTTCCCTCCCATTTTTTATAAGAGCAGGACTGTCCCGTGTGCTCCCAACCAACCAACCACAGCAGCAGCAGCTCTGGAATTCCCACACAGTGGGATCTCCCTGTGCCATACAAGCGTTTATCCCTGACCAGGAGCAGGAGAAAATGGAGGAACACTTTCTTTGCACATCTCCTGGTCTGTCAAAACAGTTGCTCTGCCTGCCAGCACTTGCTACCTTCACGACTGGCATATTTCACTGGTGTCACTGAGACCCAAAAGCCACCAACTGCTCGGGAAAAAAAAAAAAATTAAGTATGAATGGAAATGAGGTTCACAAAGGCAAAACAAAATCTTGTATTTCACCATCATGTCGAGTCCCATGCAGGAAATCCATGGCACTGGTAGCCTTTTAGAAGCCCTGTCAGAGGGCTGAGGGAAGAGCAGCTCTTTCTTTGTCCAGCCCCAGAGAAAATGTGGCAAGAGGCTGGGAGGGATCCCAAATACAGACTAAACTGCTCTCTGGCATTTCTCTTAGCTGCCATTTCAGCATCTGAAGATACTTCATACCAAACTTTATCCCATGCACTTTTTCATTGTAGAATCATATTCCTTGCCAATTCCCCATTCCTCACACTTTTTAGCACAGGCTTAGCCTCCATCTTCTGCCCAGTCTTCCCAGTTTATCCTCAGTCCCACTTATCTTCTACACTCATCCCTACTTCCTTTTCTTTGCTATTTGAGCATTTCACCTGCTCTACTCCTCATGATGCATCCCATTTCTCTTCATCCATTCTTCCTATTTCTTCCCTTCGTTCAGGCTCTCTCTCAACTCATCCCTCCATACAGATGTGGTTCCTGAGTTATCCCTGTTTCTCTCCAGTTCCTGTCCCTCCTCCATGTTTGCTATAAGGCCATGGCTCAGCCCAGCCTGCTCCTTGACTCCAGGTGTACCCACCATTCAGCTTTGTTAGCACTGGAGAAAAATGTTTGGGATTTCCAGCAGATTTCAGAAAGTCATCTGAGTGAGCAAGTGCAGTTAGAGAACTGACAAACAGAACCAACACAGCACAAAAGAAAACTTCTTTCTCAAAACCACAGGAGCACTATCATTTTTCTAATCAAAGCTCACCAGAATTAAAAAAAAAAAAAAAAAAAAAAAGAGGAAAACCAACTAGAACAGAAAACATCAACTCAAATAGCTTCAGCAAGTGCTTAATAACTTGAGCAAAGTTTCTGATAGTGGCAAGTATCTGACAACAGTTTTATCCCAAGCAGTAGAAGCATTTTTATAATAGAACCACAGAATTATTTAAGTTGGAAAGGCCCTTCGAGACCAAGTCCCAAACCCCCCAGCATGAGCAGGGATGCTCAGGACCCCACCAAAGCTGGCCTCATCTTCTCATCAGGCTTAAATAAATACCAGTTGTGATTGTGCAACATCCATGAGCCGTATCAGTGCCTGGGAATCCCACCACGGAATTTATTAGAGCACGAGCTGTAAGGAAAGCGCAACTTGGGTTTTTTTCCTGCATCCCAAGCACTGAAATAGCCACATTGCCTAAGAGAGTAAACCACATCCCTAATTAACAGAGAGAACATAATTACCTGCTTAATATACTCCCAATGCATATTTGTAAAGCCACAAGAAAGTAGCTTCTTTATAAAATGTAATCTGACCTGTCACTTGATGATCTTTCAGAAAAAAAGGTGAAGGGGTTTTTGGCATATCCATGGAGGATATTTAATATTTGCTGTTTTCAACTAACCCCAAATTTACTTAGCATGTGTTACTCCATTATGATTTAATTTGGACAAGCATGGCTGCTCAAGCAGTAAATTTAAAGTGTAAATGGATTCTTGGCTGCCAATGGCCCAGTTTCTGCTTCTGTTTCCATAGAAACCCATGTAGGAGTGGCAAGGAGGCATCACTTAAAATATGAACTTAAGGGTTTACTTCTCCCTTTTTCCTCCCTCTCATCTCCAAGCAAATGGGAGGTAGTTTAAAATTTCGGCCCCTTCTTTCTCACCCTTTGATTTTACTCCTGTAAGCATCTGAAGCAATAATCCCACTGGCCAGCAATTTCTTCTGCTAAATTACAGATTCTGGGCTGCAGGAAGTGTGTACTTGGAATAGGAGGAGGAATGCCACACTCTCACACACCTCACACATGTTTGGTACCGTGCTACAAACTGTTTCTGTCCAGTGAAATTTGTACTGATGAAGGGATATAAAAATAGAAGGTAGAAAAATCATATTTAAAATGAGATGTACAACACTAAGCCTGCATAAGAGGAAAATGTGACTCCTCAGGATAGATGCTACACACAGCTGAATTCACCTGCTAGGTTAATAATAATCCTCTTATTTATTAACTATCACTTTTCACAAAATCTTTAACCCAAGGTTCAATTTATGAATATCTGTGATGAGTCCCAAGTGCAGTGGATTTCCTACAGCCATATGCCCTGTAACAAAAATATCACTTCACTAACACAAAAAAATTTAGTGAGTTTGTTTATAAGAAATGGTTAAAGCCCTCAAATGTGGCAAAGAAATTCTTTAAAGGAGTGATAGAGACAAATGGGACCTGAACCAGGATTTCATGTTAAGTAAAAGACAAAGATATAGGGATAGGCAGAGTGTCTCAATCCCACCACTGGGTTTATTTAATTGCCAGCAAGATCCAGTGCACACATTCTGAGCCTACTTTGGGCACTTCTTCAGCACAGAACCTTTTCAGGCTCCTGCAGAAATGAGCCCCACATCACAAAAGCAAACATCCAAGCCCCCCCTCCCCTGAACCAAAGCAGGTCAGGCAGGGAAACAGAGGAGGAACCAGTGAAGAAGGGAAAGGCACCATCCACTCATCCTCTTCAGCAGGTCCTTTCCTACTCCTTAAACGCATTTTTTTCCTCCTTCCCATAGAATTCTAACACAGTAACCTACCCAGGTTTGAGGGTTTGCAAGCTTTCCTTCCAGAAATGGGGGAACTCAAGTCACAGGGCATGAACCCCTCTTCACTTTTACTCTGTAGCAGATGTCTGGAGTCTGAGCCAGTTATCTTCCACAAAAAGCACTTGCAAATAAAAACCTTATCTTTTCCTGCTAGCATTCTTTGGTGAGCAACAAGGCCAGAATCTTTCTCCTCCCAGCATCAAAAAAAGAAAAAAGAAAGTAGCTAGGGGACTTAAGGAAATTATGTCCAAGGAGACATAATTTCAGAAGCTAATTAAGCTTGCTCTTCAGAACACATTGTTATTCTCAAACCTGCTGTCACATGGTAAAAGGAACAATTCAAAAAGAAATAAATAAATCAAATGCAAATTTTCTTTACATGATGCATACTGTTCTTGAAGTCAGATCTCCCTGTTAGACACGTGTTTGCAAAGGAGGAATTTTGTTTATGGCTCTAAGCAGAGTCATTGCTTATACTTTGCCTGTCCATTAAAAAAACAACAACAAAAACAAATCTTAGTTGCATTTCTCAATATTGCATAGGTTTGTGTTGCAACAACATAATATTTTTGATTCACAGAATCATTTTATCATAAAACAGCCCAACTGTTCAGCTGAGTGCAGGATTTCTAACTATGTTTTGCCTGAGAATTCCAAGACACCTAAATCTTGTGCAGACTAAGGGTAGGGATGCATTTATAAACTGCCTTTGGATATTTATTTTTATTTATGCAGTGCCTGTGGTACTTCACAATCAAAGTAAGTGGGGCATCAAAACCTATTGGGGTATGAGGGAATAATTATGCATCAGAATATAAGGAAACCAATTAAGCAGCAAGCATCCTTCAGAATAAACCCCCGATGCTCCCAGACAAACAGGCTTCTTCCGTATTTGTGCAACACAAATGAGACAAACAATCCTTTGGAAAAATCCTTGAGATGCCACAGCTCAAGCCAGTAAAACCTAACTGTGCAACATAAAAGGCACTTTCTAAAATTTTGGCTAATCTCCAGGTACTACTTGTTGGCTCTTCTGCTGTTCAGCTGTAAGATAATGACTGTGACAGGTATTTTTTCTTACATCACTAGTCCTAAATAACAGAGAGTTGTACAAATCCCTTCCAGTTGAATCCATGCTAATCACAGTGAAGGCTTTGCTGTACCTATTTACAAGTACAGCAAATTTTCTGGTGGCACCTCTAAGGCTCAGGAGGCTTAAAAGGATGATTGCTGCATTTGGAAGTAACATTTTCCTTGATTCCTGTGTGTGACAGAAGGAAAAATGTCCTCTGAATAAAAAGCCACTCTCCACCTGAGATCTAGATATGAAGGATTTCAAATCTCACCCATCAGCAATTTGCAACTCCATCCAAAGGTCAAATGATAAAGCAGAAAATTTAATATATTTGAAGAAAATACAGGAGTAGGGTATTTATTATCTAATATATCTGTCCTACACATTTATTAAAGTGAATTCCACTGGTTTACAAGCTGGGTCCTATGGAACTATGCTGAATACCTCACAGAGATCACTAAAATCAGAGTTTTTTTGCTAAAAATACATCTGTGGATACAATAAAATGACAATTATAATTTTGGTGCTCTTACACAAAGGTTATGACTCATTCATTAAAATATTTAAATTAGCAAGCCTACTGCTAGCTAAGATGGCAGATGCTAACACAGCCAAAGACTCAACACTCTGCATTATGTATGACTAACAAATCTTTGTGTAGAATGATGTGTAAATATTTCATACTGAGCAAATAGGCTTTGTGGAAAGTAGCATGATCTGAAACACACACAGATCACATCCCAAGTGTATTCAAAATACCCCTGATTATGTCACACAAGCAGAGAAGAACCAGCTCACACATGCTGAGTTCAGTTCACCATAAATGAGGATTTTTGCCATCCGCCAGGACAGAAAATTGAGCTTTCATAGTGAAATCCCTGTTTGCACCTCTGATTTGGAATCTCTACTGCCTACCTGTGCTCTGAAAAAATACCAGAAAGTATATTATGACCAATAGGTCATCTGAGAACTTTACATAGCCTTAGTAATGCAGATATAAACCAACAGCTCATTGTCTAGATATGAACAGAGCTTTAGATTATTTGTTGCAGCAGCCCTCTCGTTAGGGGTAGAAATGAGCCAAGACACAGACTCTCATTTAACAACGTGGAAAGGGTCTTGGTTTATTCCTCTTTACAGTTATCTTGACTCCAGCTATTCACTGACTCTGGCTGCAGCAAGCTCCTGCTGTAGGGTCCAACCGCTGACTGATTGCTGGTTATTTCCTGCTGGAATAGGACTGCAAGTATTTCCTTGCTGCCTCTGACCACAGGCTTTTACCTAGCTCAGCTATGGCTGCAGCCTCCAACCCCATCAGACCCACACTGACCCCAGAGCAGACCTTCTACAGCTGCAACTCTCTTCCCTGTTTCATTCTTTGTGTTTCTCTGGATCGGGCCTTCTTCCTCAGGGCTCCTCTTGCTCCAGGTCCCCCCTCACTATCTCCTTCAAAATCCTCCCTCTGACCAGTCAACCCACCCCTTTTATCACACTTACCTTTATTAGTCACAGCTGGGACCCATTAAGGGCAAGGCTGTTCCTCTTCTTTGGTAATTAGTACAGCTGTGACTATCAGGGACAAGGTCACCTGTAATCCTTTCCTCTACACCTACAATAATTATTTTCATCATTTATTTATAAACTCAATGGTATGAAAATATAGACTGCTTCATATGAGACCTTCAAATTTACCACTTGGTTCTTACACTTTTAAGCTTTTCCTGCCCTCATCCTTTCCCACAAAAAATAAAATCATTTTGAGTTCAGGGAAGGCTTTCCTGTTTTCCTGTACGCTCCAGTTCATGCTCCATTACTTCCTGCACAGAGATGGAAATGCAAGCCTCTGTTAAACCTACCAGAACAGCAGCATGGAGCAGACTCAAATCTACCACTGAGCTGCACTTTCCCTAAAAATTCTTCCATTACCCTCTAATTTCCAGTTTAATTTTGCGTGTGTTCCATTACAGGGTTCACAGCGCCAGCGCCGCGTCAGCACAGCCCCTTCAGCAGAGAAGGGAAATGCTGATAAGAGGAGCTTTTCTGCTGCCTCCGGAGCATCATCTCTGAGCAAACAGCTCACACTCACTGAGCAAACAAAAGCTCCTTCACGTCAGCAAAGTGGCAACTGCACTGAAAATGTGGCCGCTGTATCAATGTCAAGAGAGGGGCAGAACTGTCCCTGTCGGGCTGCTGTGGCCAAAGCACGAGGATGCTGCAGGACAGAGGAGAAAATACTGAATTTATTCTCTGGAACACCTTTAACATCACAACAGGCACAGGAGCAGGAACATCACACCAGCAGCAGGAGTTTCCTATTCAAATTCAAGGCTCACCCAAGTATTAGTGCTGGTGTTTCTACACTCACTGAAAAACAAGGCTTGAAGCTTAATCTAATGACACAACAATTTTACAAATGTCTTGGATGTGTGGAAGAAGAATCTGGGGTTCTAACAAGACCACATGAACAATCCAAACCTCAGCCACTTGGGAATGCTGTTTATTCCAAAAACAAGTTCTTAACTACTTTTAAACTACTAGAGTGGTCACTGGACTAAAGCAAGAAGCCACCCAGGCTTTTCCACTGAGATGCAGAAATGCCATAATCCATTAACAGATGTGCATTCCATTAATGTCCCCTACCTCTCCATTTCCCATAAAATGGCAAATAATTGTGAGAAACAAGAATGATATGAAGTTCCTCATAAAATGATCAAGAAAATATGTTAAAATGTAGTCCAATATTAAACGGCATCTCCGGGATTCAAGGAAATGTCTGTAAGGTATTTTCCTAGAAAAAAAAGTTGCTCTGGAAATACCTGTTTAAATTTTTCCCCCTTTTTCTATCAGGGTACTAATGTGCTTGGACTTGTAGATTCAGTTCTAGAGAAAAAGCTTTCTGTTCCTGTGAAATGATTTAAGTCAGGCTGCTTGGTAATAGGAGAAGCAGAGCTCTTAGCTTCAAAATCAAGGCTATAATATTCCAGAGAAGTCACATGAAATTAGGCAGCTGAGTGGAACTACTGCCACAGTAGCAGTCAGGTTCCAAGAAATGGATATTAGAAGTAAGCATTTCGTTGTCAGCTTCAGCTTTGGGAAGTCTGAAGTACTTGACACATGAAGGAACATTTGATTCCTTTTCCTAGATTAGAAACCGGCTTTAGGGATGGTCTATATGTTCCTCTGCAGCTCCATGCCTACCTGGCTTTTATCAATAAAATCACTATAAACCCCACCTAATCTTAATAGTTATCCCCAAAGAATGAAAAAGCCTAAATTCTTTCATACAGCAGTGAAGAAACTTGTCCCAGATGCCTCTGTTTCCTCCATCCTTCCCTTTTGCAGCAAATATCTCACTCCAGGACGTAGAGACAAGTTGTTTTCTCTGAACACTCAGCAAAATGTTAGAAAAGACAAGACCCCTGAACACAGACCACACCTGCTACAGAGAACAGTTAAATCAACCCCAAAAATCCAGCAGTGAAACTCAAACCTCCTCTGACTGCTGAATGTAAAAGCTGCTCATTTAAGGTTCCAACACAGTTCCTTTCCCTACAGAAAAATATGAGACTCAAAAGCTGCAATGAAATAAATCCCCACAGCTTCAATACAGCAAATAAATTAACAGTTCCCCAAAGTCCAGCTCCAGACCCATGTCCTGACATTCCCTGTTGCTGCTGTGTAAGGTGATGCATGGAACCTGAAGATGCCAATCCTAAAAATTCTGCTCTTGCTGAAATTTTTGTTTCCTTACAAAGCAAAGGCTGGTCTTCCCACCCATTGAAAGAGATGTTTCTAAGCCATGAGTAACACAAATCTTTCCCCAAAGAAAATAATTTTGCAGCCTCTGCAGTACATCCCTGACCTGCAGAGGATCTATTACAAGAAATATCAACCCAGATTTTCTGTTGAGTCATAACATAAACCAGGTATCAAGATGATCACCAGCACTGCAGGTGAGGGACGAGTAGATGCTGCCCAGAGTTATTTTCTCATGTTCAAAATGTATTCAATCATTTGTATTTAGCAGTTTAAATTAAGGCCTTTGCACATTCCATTTGGAAAACAAGGGTTTTTTTATAAGGAATGACAACAGAAACATTCTAAAACCTCCACATGCAAAACACTGTGCATGAACAGAATGTAAAACCTTCCCTGAAAGCAGCTCATCACAGATAAAATTACAGTGCTACCTCTTTTTCAGAATTCTCTTAGTCAGTTACAGATAACCATGGAGAGGTCTAGGTTTTCAGAAAAGTGGTTTTGCTCCTGTAACAATTAGTAGGAAACACAATACTTATAAAATCAGTGTTAAAATGGAGCAGGTCGTGTCTAACTCTAGCAAGCTTCAGGTTAACTATGGCAGCCATAAAGCCTGTCAGCTTTGAAGAGAGTTTTCCCTTTCAGCTTGTTTGATAAAGATGTGGCAGATCAAAGGTTTCCCCTTTCAATATCCACATCCAGAACATCCACTTTATGCCACACCTACAATGAAAACACACTCTGGAAACAATAATAATTTTTTTGCTGTTATCTTCAGCTTTAGGTCAGGCATTTGTACACTGAATTACTATTAATTTCTTCAGTTATGTTCCATCACTTAATCAAGGTTCACTGCCGCTGCACGGGCGTTTAGCGAGTATTCAGAAAATACTAGAAGTAGGAGTAAAGAGACAAAAATCGGTGTTGCTATAGCTAAAATATGTGCAGTCTAGAACCACCTCCACTAGGTACCATCCTACTCCTCCAAACTGGCAATATTCAAAGTGTCTTCTCACACTGTCAAGCTGCACATTCTAATCCCCAGCAAGATCTGAAAGGCAGGTCCATGGGGTCAGCTCCTTCCATCCCCAGCTAGTTACCATCAACAATTTTAGCCACTCTCTGCATCTCCCCACATTTAACCCATTTAAAACTCTACTATAAACTGCTGCTGAGGCTTGCTTAAGGATCAAGTCAACCAAGCTTTGCTAAACATATGCAAGTCTTCAATGGACATATGGTTAGTTTAGAAATGCAGCTGAGGCTGTGCTCCAATACATCATGGTCTCTAGAAAGCCCTGACAAAAATCAGGCATTCAGTGACATTTCTGCTTAGGCACAGGTAAAACTAGAGAGCAGAAGAACATAATCATCACCTTTTTAACTGCAAAATAGTAACATCAGCACAAATTATCGTCAGCATCAGGATGTTAAAATGCTATTTACACCCTGGAAATGGGAATGGAAGCAAACTGGGAAGGCTGTTAAGTAGACTCAGATTTTTAGCCCTCAAACATTATTAGATCCTACCAGCTGTCTCAAGGAACATGCATGTTCTCTCCTGAAAACTTGACATCCTGGAGACAGGGATGCTGTCAGACCACAATCAAAAAGCAAAAATGCCTTCCTACAATTCTAGAAGAATTTAAACCCTGCAATTTGTATTGTCTACAAAATGTGTTGCTTTCTCTGATATATATGTATGCACATATGGAGATAGGAGTGTACCTACAGACCTCTATAAATTATGTTTACACCCAAACAAATCAACTCCTTGGTCTGTCTGTCTATCAACCCATCCACATTTTATCAAACATCTCTAGGCAGGAGAGCACCAAATAAATGCATTTAAAAGCTTGATATATTACAGTGACAGGGAAAAAATTCAATGCTTTTCCCACCAGGTAGTGAATTAAATGCAAGAATCACAATAGCATTCTAATGTTTAAAATAGAATCCAGAAGACTTTCCTTTCTCCTGCCAAACAAGCCAGTGAAAACAAATGAGCTACCCCAAAATCACGGTTTGGGACATGCAAGATGTAACATTATATGATTATTTTTTTGGTGTAGAGAAACCTAAAAAACCCAACATTTCTTTTTCTGGAAATAGAAACTCTTTTGTCACCCGTGTTTTAAATGTGACATATTTTGAAGGGCTGTTATTCCTTAAATAAAGACAGCCTAAAATAATGTCAAAACCAGGGGCTAACAACTATGGAAATCACAAGTTAAAACTGCCTTACATGCGCAGTTCTCCATGGGTGACACCTTTCATTTCAATTTCTTTGGTGTTCTTATTAGGTTGGGATAAGGCCAAAGTCAATACTTAAGGCAAGAACTGCATTCACACTAAAGGTGGGAAGTTATTCTTTGTGTTATGTGCTGGATGTGGATAAAGGAAATCACATTAAATCCCAAAGCTAAATAATGTGGGTTTAGGCCAGCAGAAGACATTTGGTAGAAGTCAAGATCTTCATGAATAAATCTCATTCCAGGCATAGATGGCAGCTCACAGTGATATCTATAAAAACAAGTTACAATTTGTATTTCCTTAACCACCTACTTAATTAAGTTCTTCATAGCTGAATGCAGCAAAAGGCAGCCTTTGTATTCTTTTAACTTTCTAACTTTAACTTTTAACTTTATTTTTAACTTTATTTTTAACTTTATTTTTGTGTGCTTACACACTGTAAATTCATAATCACAAAGATTAGGCGAACAGGCAGTATAGCAAAGAATAATGTGTCAGTTTTGTATACTTCTGTATGGAACAGTAATTACAGTCACACAAAATAGTGAAATGGTTTGAGTCAATGCCACACCAATGGATTCAGTACTCTGGAAAGGCATTGCTGTCCTCTGAAAGTGACCTAAAAAGCTTAATTGAACAGTAACATATGTAACCAGCTGTTCCATTACATAACTTAATAGAATAAGGAAAAACATCTGAATAAAATGGCAAAGCACTGCAGTTTGGGGAAAGAAAAGGGAAAGAGTTCAGAAGCCTGAAGGTAAGTCATTGTCTCTCAAGAGACTGGTCTACCTGCTTGAGCTAACAATGAGTTAGCAAGATTTGTAGAAATCACCCTGAGGAGCCAGAGCTCCATCCCATCTCCCTTGGACTTTTTTCAATGGTCTTCCTCTTGTGCAGTCTCAGTCTGGAGTCACTGATTGTTCCAGGAGTTGCATTTAAACCAGTCTTGAGATTCACCCATGGTCCTGTCCCCTTTTATGTCTTCCAAGCTTGTGATTTCTCCCTTTTTGTCTCTTTTGGAGAGTAATGATCCGGCGTTGATGTCCTTCCAAAGGCACACATGATTAAAGCCGTGACACTTTCAGTAGTTGTGCTGCATATTGCAGTATAAGCACAAAATTCCTTTGGGAATGTCATCCTGCTCATGGGCAAATTAAGAGGAAAAAAGAAAACCAGAGAAGATTTTTTTCCCCCCCAAGTCTGAAAATGATCTGAAAACGATTGCGGTTTTAGACTTTGGCTGCTATAATTTAAAAAATGTTAATTAAAAAAAAAGGCAGAAGTTTAGAGAGAATTCGTCCAATTAGCCAGCAGGACTCCACATTTGTGTTCCAGGGAAACAGAAGGGTTTGTGGTTTGGGATTTTTTTAAGTATGCAAAACCACAGCTCTAGTGTTAAAATTTTTATTACATTCCTGAGCCCAGGACTCACTTGAGGACTAAAGAAAAACTTGTGCCTACTGAGGCCATCAACATTGTTCTGAAGGCTCAGGATATCTTTCCATTAGCACCTGAGCACTCTCCTTCAGGTGAGCAGTTAGTCCTGAGGGCTTTAGGGGGATATTTATGCTCAGGTATCAGCAATTCATCAGCTACTCTGTTTGGAATAATCATTTGCTATCATCCTGCCTATTTACAAAAGCAATGAGTTAAGCTGTATTTCCTGGGAACACAGTAGAAACAAACAGCAGGAAGTTTCCATTCTCAAAAATCCCTGACTGTGCCACAATTCTGAAAAACGGTATTTTAATCTGCATAACCAGAGAAAAACCTTAACAGGGCCTGACAACAGCTGTCTCCAGATATTCTGGCCCCACTGACCTCCTGCCTTGCCATCTTGCCCCCTCATCTTCTGTTGCAATATGCCACCCCTCTGCTATTTTTGCTTCAGAGCTGAGCTATGAACCTTTGGAGGGGGCAGGGGGAAGAAAAAGAAACAATCCCATACTCATCTGTATTTTTAACTCCGTATTTCATTTTTCTTTTAAGAAATGTTGTATCAGTGCCTTGCTGAGGTGTGAGGTGGGACAAGCTCTCTATCCAACAGGAGCTGTTTTCCCATTTACACCTTTATCATTACACAGTCTCTTGCCCTGATTGCTGGGGATATCTATACTGAGAAAAGAGACTCAATTGCTTCTTCCACTGAGCCTGAAAGAAGGAAACTGGCACAACTTTAAAACCTCTTTCAGAATTCTCTTAAGGACCCTGGTCTTTACTGGCAGGAATTACTGTCTTTTAAAAAGAATTTCAGAATAAACCAACCCTGATTTGATTTGGCAAGGGAATTACTTTTCAGAGTTAATTACTTTGGCAACAGATTGAAATAGATAACCATCCATTTAGCAGATTCAATGACTAAAAAGAACTCTCTTGTTGAAAGATGACAAAGAGGATTTTGCATCATTGCAGTTCCAAGTATTATCAGTAAGTTAACCTGGAAAACAGCTGGAGCATCTGTGTTGTCACTGCAGTTAGGCAAAAATTTAAAAAAAAATAGAAAAAAGCACCAGGATCACCAAACTAATTACAGCTGTGAGGGACAGCAAGCACTGGGTAACCTAGTTGCAAACATCAAAGAGTAAAGCAAAAAGATCTCAGGCACAGGGGCAGGGGAGCCCTGGGGATGGGAGAAGCGCAGGGAACATGCTCCAACCCAACCCGAGCTCCAAGGACAAGAAGAGGGATCCCAGATCTTGCCTGCCACCCAGACCTCTCGTGTGAGATGGGCCTGAGGGACACATCCCTGCTCTGTTCCCCCTTCTCTCACTGCCTGCTGTAGCAGCGCAGAGCAGCAGCTCCATGGATGACCAAGAGCCTGTCACACATCCCAGCCGGGATCCGCAGCGGTGTCAAACCACAGAACATTTTCAGGTTCTCCCAGGGAAACCCCCCACAGGAGTATTTTAATCACACACCTCAAAGTGCCATCCTCATGCTCCAGCTCATGCTCAGGAGGAGTTACCCTGAGTGAGAGGGTAGGCTTAGGAGGAGAGTGTGTCAAACACTCTGTGCTTTGTTCCCCTCATGGGGGGTTAGGCTTGAACACCAAGTGAGCCTGAGCTCTTGGCATAGACACAACCAAGGGAGGATTCTCCAAGGAAAGCACAATTCTCACCTTAATCCAATTTAAAATATGGCTTGAGACACACTCTAAGAAAGCCCCTTTTGCTGCCTGCCTCCACTGCCGTGAATCTCAACACAAAATGCATTAAAACAAAGCAGGCATTGGACCACAGGCAGCCAAATAAAATCCTCTTGGGTAGGATGGTGCTCTGTTTTGAAAAGAAAATATGGGATGCTCCTACACTCCAGGTTCTCGTGGGAAATCTAATTCTCGGGTAACCCAAGCAGAACACTGGGAACTCTGCCTTTTAAGAGGGCACATCTGGTCTGCAAAAGAAGTTTAATCCAGGAGTTACAGGGTAAATCAAACTGAGGTCACCTGTGTGAAATATTTTTTTGCTACATAAAAAACTTGTTCAGAGTAACCAGGAGGCTGGGACTTGCATTGTGCATTTAACAGAGCACAAGCAGAAACTAAAAATTACAGATATGTAAACCTCAGCAATATATTTATTTGGGAAAAATACCCCAAAATAACAAGTCATATAGAATTTGAAATAACTGTGGTCCTTGGCAGTTCTATGTATTAATCACAGGTTAAAAATAATACCTTACACTATTCCCAACAAGTATTTTTTACATGAGAAGCAGAAGTTCATTGTTTGAGACTTCTGGCTGCTTCACCTAATCCTCCCAAAATCTATCTATTTGTAGAGTTGTTTTTTTTTCCTAGTGCATGTTCAATCTAATAAAAAAATATTTTATATTTATGAGGAAAAATACCATCAAATCAGGCTTCTGTTGAACTTAACTACTTTCTCCAGCTCACAAATAACTATATATAATGCAATAATCATATGGGCTTCTTTTGATAGTGGCTAATAATATGATCAAACTAAAATAATTATTAGCATTACTGATCAGGAGAATGCAATTAAACCTCTGGATATTTGATCGGATTAGCAAACCAAAATAAAGTCAGAGCTCATTCAAATAATATTTATCTGAGTTTACTTCCTGCTACTATGATATGATATAATGGATGTTGAATAAAGGTTGTATCCATCAGCTCCTGGACTGCACTCAGTTTTAAGGAAGAAAACAAAAATAAAAATGCTTATCAACATGGAAAACGCAGATCCTACATAATCCAAAGCATGGCCAATATAAACACAAGATTTACACAGCATAATAATCCCTTAAAAATCTTTGTGCTAGGAGACATTCAAATTATGGAATAAGCATGTTAAAAATACGGCCTGTTCAGTCTCTTAGCACCCAACGTGACCAAGCCCTGTGTTTGTGAGGGAATTATGGCCAAGATCCATGGCAAGGTCCTGGGCACCCTCCCCACAGCAGCTGACAGTGCTCTGGGGAGGTGGAAGGGAGGAGAAGACAAACAGTCTTGTTCCTGTCACATTCCCCCAGTGCCAAGCTGAAACACAAAGCGAAAGGTGCAGCCTTCCCAGAGGTGTTACAAGTGTGGGAGGGAAACTTTCTAAAAATTAAGGCACTAGATACTAAATAACACACTGCACACAGAAAACCAGCAATAAATCCCACTTGTTCATTAAGTACAGGCTAATTTCAGATCTTGTAAGTGACTTATGGATAGGTCATGGATGTAAGAGCTTATAAAGGACTTCAAATTGATTTCTTCAGCTGGGCTTGGTTATCAACACTTCCCATACGCCTTAGAGACCTTGTCTTTCACTTCAGGCTACAACCACATTTTGGTCTAAGATCCCACATTTGCTACCCCAAAATCTTCTTCTCAATTCTTCAGTGGCTGTGGGCCTCCTGTCACCTTGTTGTCAGCAGTTCCCACTTCAACTGCTGTTCACTGAGAGAGTAAAATCATCCAAATGTACTTTGATAAAGTAAAACTTTCAAAATACACCGTGAACTTTTGTGATCTTTGCCTCCTCCAACGTGCAGATTCAAAAATGTAGGTTCTAGTGAGAAACTTCTATCTCATCCCACAAGAAGCTGTATGAGGTAAAACAGGGTAGATAGAGTTGTTACTATGCTGCCTGTCATTGTATGGCTCATCTAAAAGTGGTTATTCCACTCCAAAGTTGTGCTGATGACCTCATATACAAATGAAATATCTGTCCTATTATTGTCACAGACCAAAAGCAACCAACACACAAATCTCAGAGCTCTGAAATAATAATATTGGCCCCTTTGCCCAGCTAATTACACAGTTAAATTAATCATTTTTTGTCTTCTTCAGTTCCTTTTACATGGAAGACCATAAAAGAAAAGCCTTTTAAGTTCAGGATATATCTAATTTTATTTCTTTATAAAGATCTAAGCAGACAAAGCACACATGCACATAAACTCCAAAATGACTCACTTCAAGCCAGTAAAGTTCATACAACAAGGAGCTTAATTGAATTAATGGGACAACTTTGCCTTCTGAATTCCTGATGTTGAAACAGAAAAAGCTGAGTGTAGAAAAGTGGGGAAAAGGTGGTAATTGGAGTAGTCATAGCAAATGCCACAGTACAAGTATTTCTAGATTATTTCTAGTCACTAATATCTGTGAGTGAGATAAAAACTGAGGCAACACTGTGCACACTCTGCCACCAGTGAATTGCATTAAAACTGCAAAATAAATGATATTTAACATTAAAAATCCTGATAAAATATGATTGTAGCAGATATTTAAACTTCTGATGAAGTATCCTTGCCAACCAGACAACTCAAGTGGTGTCTTGCATTTATCATTTATGAGGTAGGATATTGCTTATTAATTAAGTTTAATAATTTTTATACACATCTTTTTCTTTTTTATCCATAGTAGTATTTTCTAAAAAATATTACTTTAAAATGCCTTCAGTGGGAAATAGTATCTTCACAGCTAATATGACCTCAGTAATAACAGTTCATTCTGCATTTCACATTTTCATTCAATTGCAAATCTGGTGCTCTTCCAATAAAAGATGGCTATCAGTTGCAGTCTTTAAAAAAACACACCAGGAAAATTTAAATCGCAGCAGGAAGCTGAACTTGACACTAACCTAGATCTGTTTCATGAAAAAATACATAAAAATAATTATAGATGCTATACAGATAAGCCTACATTTTTTAAGATATTCATTTTTGAGGGTGTTTTTGAATAGTGAAATTTAATTTCATAGATGATTAATTAAAGGAGGAGACATTTGGGAAGTACCTTGAAATCAAAAGTGTGTCTCTGAAAAGCTGAGAAATTTATGTTAATAAATAGAAACTCAGTCAATACAACAGTAAAATGATCAGAATTTGACTACATCATGTACCACTAAAATAAGCGGTCTGTGTGGAAAAAATCAATGTTTTCTATGAAACTGGTGGTGAGAGCTGAGAGTCCAAAATGAAATCATAGAATCACAGGATGATTTGGGTTGGGGGAGACCTTGGAAGCTCATCCAGTCCCACCCGTGCCAGCGACAGGGACACCATCCCAGGGTGCTCCAAGCCCCATCCAACCTGGCCTGGGACACTTCCAGGGATCCAGGGGCAGCCACAGCTTCTCTGAGAAATCCCTTCCAGGGCCTCATCACCTTCTCAGCAAAAACCTTCTCCCTCACATTGACTCTGAATTGACCCTCTTGTAGTGTAAAACCATCTGCCCTTGCTCTCCCACTAAAAAATCTGTTCCCATCTTTCTCATAAGCTCCCTTTAAGTATTGAAAGGCCACAGCAGGGTCTCCCTGGAGCTGTCTCCTCTTCAAGCTGAACAACCCCAGCTCCCTCCGAGCCCGCCACTCGAGGGACACTCATCCATTTGGTGACAGCTTTATTCCCAGTGCCAGCGTGGGGGTGGAGCGGGAGGATGAGAAGGGAAGGAGTGGACCACGGAGCTCCAGATTGGCAGCATGTTTTCCATCTCTCCCTGCAGGAAGAACCAGGGCAGGAGAGGAGCACGTTTGGGCTTCCTCGCTGCTCCCTGCAGTGCCAGCCCTGGAGGGGGACCTAAAGCTCTCCTGCTCCCTCACAGCAAGGCTTGGGGCACCCCAGGCAGCCTGAGGAGCCAGCAGCTTTCCCTCTGCTGCTCCTGCACAGAGCTAGAGAGAATGAACTGCCTTATTTCCCTCAGTACACAGAAAATATTCCAGAGGAAGAAAAGTAGAAACCCAGCAGCTTCATCTGTATTCACAGAAAGCGAATATATATATATATCTATATCTCATATTCTCAGGATGGAGATCTAATCGTGGAATGGGTGGGATGCAGTTCAAATCTCTTTGTCAAGCAGAAAGTAAAAAATATATCTATATCTGTATATATATATTCATAGAATTACAGAACCATTCCTGTTGGAAAAAGATCACCAAGTCCAACCATTCCCCAGCACTGCAAGGCCACCACTAAGTCATGTCCCCAAGTGCCACATCCACATGGCTTTTAAATGCCTCCCTCCAGGCATGGGGACTCCAGCACTGCCCTGGGCAGCCTGGACCAGGGCTGGACCATCCTTTTAGTGATGAAAATTTTCCCAATATCCAACCTAAACTTCTCCTGGAATGAGTCAAGGCCATTTCCTCTCAAATGTGATGGGACCATCTTGAAAACATGGATAGTTCCTATGTATTGGGTGTGCACCAAATGCTGACTGTGTGCCATTTATGTTACAATAAAAAATGAACATAATGAACATAACGAGCATAATGAACATAATAATAATACATTTGTACTGAATAATAATATTAATTATGGTCTGAAAGAGGCTAATCACAGGAGCTAGTACTCATGAAGGGCTGTCAGCACACTGATGTTTCCGCACCATGATCTGCCACATTCTCCTACCCAGAAGCTTTTACTTCCTTTTAAAAAATTCTAACTGGAGAAGGCAATGAAATCTGTGATACAAACGTGTTTCAGCAAGTTTGTTGGGTTGAGTTATTCAGATCACTAAAGCAGTACCTCTGGTTAAAATAGCACTGATGAGTGACAGTACAGAAAGTGTCTGTAAAAGGGGAGTAGAGTCATCTGCTATTAATGTGTGGTCAATAACAGAATTCATTCACTGTCGACTCTTTAGAATTTAGAAAGAAAAAAAAGGGAATAAATGAGGAAAAGCAAGGCAAACCTTACAGTGCATGTGCCAGCATCATCCACAAGCCTGACAGGTTAGGCCTGGGGAAAAGAAACAATGGCAAACTAACAAGCAAAAAGCAAGCTTGTGTTTGCCTTTCCCCTTTCCCTTTCCCTTTCCCTTTCCCTTTCCCTTTCCCTTTCCCTTTCCCTTTCCCTTTCCCTTTCCCTTCCCTTCCCTTCCCTTCCCTTCCCTTCCCTTCCCTTCCCTTCCCTTCCCTTCCCTTCCCTTCCCTTCCCTTCCCTTCCCTTCCCTTCCCTTCCCTTCCCTTCCCTTCCCTTCCCTTCCCTTCCCTTCCCTTCCCTTCCCTTCCCTTCCCTTCCCTTCCCTTCCCTTCCCTTCTTTCTAGCTCTTCATTTCCCTTAAGAAAAGGCTCAAGCTTTTTATCTGAAAACACTTCTTCAAAATTATAATACCCCAAATCAAAAGTCACACAAATGATTACACAAATTATACCATAGAAAGAAAAAATCCCCTTTCGTTACTAGGTTCTGTAGCAAGTGTTTCATAGATTACAATTCCCTTCCACAAAGGGTTCCAAATATTCTGCTGGAATTAAACTGAGGGAAGTGAATTGCTACATTCCTGCAGCTTTTAAATAGTTGGAATGGGTCCTAAATGAAACATAATACAGCAAATGACAAAATGATGAGCTTTCTCAGAAGGACACGGACTGCAAATGCACATTATTACCTTTTAAAAGAAGACGTTTCCTACATGTATTGCTAGTTTTGCAATTTGATAAAGCAGCTGGGGAGGAATGATATTAAACATATAAATTTTCTTTCTTTGTTGTATATTGATTGTAGTGAATTAGATTAAATCTACAGCTATTTTGTTTTGGTTTTGAGAGCTTGTTTGGAGTCAGTTGGCTGCAAAAATACCATTTTGCCAAGCCCCACTGGCACTGACAAGGGAGCTGAATCGATTAATACGCGAAGAGTTATTTTGGCAAAATGACTGACGTGGGCAGCTGCCGGCCCAATCCCATCTCCCACCCGCAGGGATAGCTGCTTCCTGGGGCAAGGGCCACCTCCAAGGCAGCTGGAGCCTTTTCCAGCAGGAGGCAGGAGCCAAGGCTGGGTGGGAAGGGGTGCAGAGCTGCCTGACCATCCCTGTCCCCGCCGGGCTCTGTATCCCGGTTGTACATCCCGGTATTTCTCACAGTTGCTTGGAGACAGTTGCTGTGTTACAAGTCAACTGGAGCTGTAAAATAGCACCACGGGCACAGATTGGTGATGCTCTGTCAAGGGGGATCTTGTACTTGCTGACTGCTCAGGGCTCTCTCCTTGCTCTTGAAGATGCAGAGGTTTAGGTATTTAGGAGGGAATGACTTAAGAAGGTTTCTATCCTCACTGATAGATTTGTGATCCATGTTTAATGCCAAATTGAACCTTCTGAAACTGCACTGATCATTTCCCGGGGCTGATTTTTGCTCACAGTACTATTCTAGTTGCACGAAAAAATGAGGAGATTGTCATTATACAGGACAAGGGAAATACTTCATACACTTGCTCAATAAATAAAAGACATATTTTACAAATTAGTAGCTGAATTTTATTCTTTATGCTCAGTATTAAGATATTTGAAATACATTTCCCTCTTACGCATGTGAATCTATACCATGTGTCAGAGCTACCTGACGTGAAACACGAAGAATTTAATTTGCTGACACTCTTTCTGTCCCTTAGCAGCTTATCCTCGCTCAAAATTCTGACATCTTTTGCACTTTGCATGCATGTATTTTAAGCCAACCATGAAACAGAGGCACAAATACATTTAATGAACAGAAAGCAGAAATAGCAGGATCCCTGAGTCCTCTGTAAAGCTGCTTTCCAGCTGGTCAGCCCCAGCACGTCCTGGTGCCCAGGGGGATTCCTCCCCAGGTACACTTCCTTTGACATACTCAACATGGGCATCTATGCTCATGTTCATCTATGCTATTGGCATCAACTGCTCCTTTAGTTAAGCCCCAAATGCTTTACTGGTTTTGAATTATGCCTAAGATCTTAAACCTGATCATTGTTGTACAAATCTAACAGGACAGCTCACAGAGCACAGCCCTCAACAACTGTGCTCCTTTTCCCTGTATTCTGAAATCAGCCCATTTATCTCTATCCTTTCTTTCTTATCTCGGGAGGTCATTTTCTCTTACTACACAATAAGCTGGTTTTCAAGCACATCTTTCCCAATGTCCAGATGAAAGCTGAGAGTGCCAAGGCAGTTATTCATACAACCACCAATTTCTTCCAAAAACATGAATTCCCATTTTGGAATCACTAAGGTTGGAAAAGACCTCCAAGATCATCAAGTTCAGCCTTTGACTGAACACCACCGTGCCCCTGAACCGTATAATGAAATGCTAAATTTTGGCTCCTGAAGGCTGGTGGGTTTTTAAGTCCCTTTTCTAGCAATTCTAATCTTTCTGACACTAGCACCAGCTTCCCAGCTCTGGGAACATTCCTAACTCAGTTCTCAGGTTGTTACTCTAAGTGTCCTGAGGAAGCAGCCATATCCCAAACTCCTCCATAGCTGGACTATGACTAAGAACTCTCTGAGGTTTCCATCAATAACATTCTCTTTCAACAGTGCAGCCTTTTAAAAGTCCATCATCCTTCAGGTCTGCTGACCTCTGGCAGACCTCCCTGTTTCTGGCACATTTGAAAGAAAAACATTTATCATCAGATTTTTATGCCTTTGGCCACTTCTTCCTCAAAATCTATTTTGGTGAGCCATACAACAGAGTTTCAACTCTGCAGGGTTTCAGGTCTTTTCTCCCTTGTTCATATTCCCAGTTTTAAACTAAGGCTTCCTAATTCTTAGTGACACCATTTAGAAGCCACTTAACAACACTATCTTTTTTGGTGGCTGCACTCCTAATAGACAAAAAAATAAGGAAGGACAGAAAAAACCCCATGCAGATATCTTTTGTTTTAACAGGTGTCTACTGTGTAGAAGGATGCTAAATTTCCAGTCTCAGAGCAAATAAAAATAATTGGAGAGCCGAAGAGAAATCCTGTTTAGCTTGATTCAGAAGAATGTTTTAATTTTGCAAACCAGGTATCGCTCTGGAATAGTTTAATTTTTCACCCTTGAGTTTGTTGTAGCAAGGGTTATCCTGCCACATGCTGGGTCAGGCTTTCTGCAGAGCCATCAATCCACATAAAGTTTATCCAGACAGCTCCTTGGACATCAACCCAGGACAATTTTGAGAGCTCTCAGGAGCTGACCTGTGTCTCTCACTAAACTGATGAGGCAGCACTTCTCTGTGAAGACAATTCTTTGCAGAAATATTTCATTATTTTCTAATTTTTTTGCTACTTTTCTGTATCTCAGAGACTACCAACTCAGTCCTCTAGAATGGATGGCTTGGAGCAGCCAAATTTCTTTTCAGAGCAAGCAAACTCAGTGAAATTTATCCAAAAGAGCATTGATGGAATTAGGATATTTTAGTGACAAACTGTGTCACAAGTGCACCATTCCCAACCGTTAATTTATTAGGTCATATAACAGAGAAAGAATTTGATCGTAACATTATAACACAGCTGTTTTATTTCAGATGTGGAACGAGGCCAAGGATTTGATAATTGTGCTGCTTCAATTAGTGGTGACTCGAGAGCTGGTGAAGTGGCATTGTTTGCTGCCAGGCAGGAAGCCCAGGGAAGCTCATTAACCAGCCCGAGGACATGAAGGGCTGGGGGTTGATCCTCACCAGGCCATGGCAGGTGGCAGCACAGCAGCAGCAGGGACCTTCCTTCCCCACACTGAGCACAGCTAGCAGCAGTTCCGCCTAAAATCCGCATTTCCCGGCAAAAAATCTGCATCTTCCAGCCAAAGGATAGTGGGCAAAATTGTCTGGGCCTATGCAGAGATCTCAAGGAATCACGGAATCATAGAATGATTTGGGATGGGAGGGATCTTAAAGGTCATTTAGTTCCAACTCCCCTGCCATGAGAGAGACACTTCCACTAGACCAGGGACACCTTCCATCAGACCAGGAATCTGATGAAGGTTCTCATAATGTGATAGAGCTGATTTGCATATCAGCAGTGTCAGTAAATCAGTGTCTGTGGTCTTCTGTTCATTTCCCTGAAGTTCAATCCCATATGCTCCTCCTTTCTTGTTCATTTCCCTGCATTCGAACAGTTTATTCATCCTTCCTCAGCCCCGCCTTTATCAAAATACTGTCATCCTATCCCTAGGGCAGTGATGTGCTGTCAATATTTTAATAATGTTACCATAACTCAGCTGTCCCCAGCCCCCAGCTCTCGGTGCAGGATTAGTGTCCTCTGGAAATCACTCCATGCATAAGTTGGGAAGCTTTTGCCTCAGCCAAGGAAAAAAGCTCACAGTGCTGTATTATATTGCCACTGCAAATCTCTCCCTTGTAGAAGCCAGACAAGGATGGAGAAAGGTTGTCAGCATTAACCACCATGGTTGCTATTCTTATCTGACCTTGGGAGTGAAGGGGAACAGGGGAAAACAACGAATCACTCCTCATATTTTTCAGACTGCTGGAAAAAATTGTCAGAGGGGGAATCATATCATCTTCCTTTTTCATACTCTCACCTCCTTAGAAAGCTTATTCATATCCCTGTCTCTGTTTGGGCTTCCTAACACGTACTCATTGGTGCATTTTTGGAGGGGCACAGGGAAAGGGGGGGCAGGGGAGGCTCTGCACCCCCAAAGCCCCCTCCTGGCTGGCTGAGAAACCAAAGGGTTAACAGTATTATTATTATCATTCCCCACCACTTGCATTAGTCAGAAAAATCCCGGCAGGCTGCCAAAGCTGCCACAAAACATGAACAGCCTGAAGAGATGGATACATATGGTGGCTGAGGCAGCTACATCCAGCTCAGGCTACCACTGCCATGAGGAATGCTCACGGAAAAGGGATCTCTCTGGACCACATGGCCCCAGGAACGCCTGGAAAATGTGACAGCACTTCAGGGAGCTGGAGTGGCATTGTTCCATTCCAGCTCTCTCAGTGTTACTGGGTTCTGAAGTTTATTTTGGGATTGAAATGAAGTGCACAATTTGGACATCTCTGCTTGAACCACAGGGTTATCTCCAGTCCCTGACAGAGGAATCCAAGGGGACATCTGGCACTAACATCAGGATGACAAGACATGGAGCAATGAGAGTGCTACAAATACAATCAATGGTTTCACGTTTTTAAGAATTCCTCCAAAAGTGAGGAATTTAGGTAACCAAAATATAATTTTAAAGATTGGCCAGGCTTTCCAGATGTTAGAAAGTCCTGGATTTATGCTTTTTTCCACATATAAACAATATGTCACCAGCCTAACTCCCATATTTTACTGTTGATAATCTTTGAGTGATTCAGTGCCTTGATACAAAGCCATAAACATGACAATTTTCAGATGTTTAATTTTTCAAAACATGTACTGCCATTGCCTTCCTACTGGTATTTATGTGGCAACACATGGACTGGATTTACCCAGCTCAACTTACATTTGTGCCCGGAGTGTCTTCTGAGCATTGGTGTCCCCAGACTAGGACAACCAGACCCTTGTTTAGTGCCCAGCTGTGGTCTGAAGTCCTTAAGAAAGAAATAATTTCTATAAAATTTTTTAAGAAAAAAAATACTATTTTATTTTGATTTGCATAGCTCTTAGTCTTTATTCCTTCTGGATATAAGTTGCTGTGCATTTTCTACCTTGAACAGTAAGTTTAGTAAACATTACATTTTAAATTAGGTTCTGTAATTCCAAGTCTAAGCATAACCTTCGTCCTTCAACCACTCCTAATATATCCTAAAATCCCAACAGAGCCATTCAGCAAAGGTGTTAACTTGCAAATACAAAGTTGATCCTCAGGTTGATATCTTAAAGCTTTATTCTGCATCACAAAACACCTCACAGCCTGTTAAACCATTGGATCAAAATGTCTCAGTAGGCTGATAGAAAAAATAAAGCAATTTGTAATCACTTTTTTCCCCCATTTTCTTGTTTTCTCCCCAACTCTTTCAACTTTTGGGATTACATTTGTAAGAGTTTTCCTTACTGACTTATTTTTCCTCATTAGCAAGAAGATTGACAAACAAAGAGAAGTATGCTGGGATTACATTTTATCTATTTTTGGTCTCTCTGCCTGTCTGATAGCAGCTCATCCACTACTTGGAGGATCGTACTCCAAATCAGAGTGAAACAAAGTTTAACTTATCAAAGATAAGCAGAGGGCAGCAAGGCTGGATCTTACAAAACCTTGTAAATACAGGTTATCTATACTGAAAGCATCAAATAAAATCAACCCCTTCTTGTGCTAGAAGCAGACGGGGCTTGCAGAGAGCAGGAGCATCCTTTGGGAATGGGTTATTGAGCCTAAGCTTGCACACATCACTCCAAACTCCACATTAAGCAAATTCTCAAGTCTGCAGACTAAAGATCTCATTTTATATTTAGTATATGAAGGACCAGACGGGCAGGAACCTCCCCACAGCTACAGACCAAGTGATTTTTTGATGTCTATCATTGGAACAGGGCAGTTTTCCGAATAAACTTTGTGGAGAGAGAGTTCTCAGTGTGCACAGGAGAGAACAGGAACCAACGTGAATCAAAACTAATTAAAATAATAATTCAAAAGAGACACTTCTCCCAAAGACATTACTGCAGAACAATAAAGAAATTGCTGTGCAAACATGGCATATTTTATTGAAGGCAGCATTTCTTTATTCGGATCCCTATGGACTGGAAACCAAAATTCAAAGCGGGGAAAAAAATGGTCCTTGTCTATAGAATATGATAAAATTGAGATATTAGAAGGGAAAAAAAAATAAAAACCAAAACAAAGACCAAAAGCAAAAAAACAACAAACCCCTGATATTCTCCCATGGAGACAAATAAATACGAATTAGAGTTTTCTAAAACGTGGATTTGCACATTCATGTCAATTTGAAAGTTAATGCTTAGAACGGGTCATATATCTCCCAAAAACTGCTGTCATGTCACTGATCTGTGCTGATTATGAGTAACTGTGTTAAAACTATCTGGGTGGATAATTGCCTGGCAGCAGCATTTTTGCATATAAGATTGGCACAAAAAAAAATTAAAAATAAACAACTTTAACATCTTACTACATCAAAAGGCCTTTAGAAATATGTAAATTGGATTAATGACATTCATTTGTACATTAAAAGCAGCAAAACAGAAAATATAAAACTACTTAAAATATCAAATGTTTTTTAATATTCAGAGAGTCAAGCTGAAGTTTCAATAGTAATCCAGCAATTAGATATGGGTTAGTATGCAAATGAAGGAGCAATTTCACTCATTAAAAATTCCTCTGTAATGTCAGGAAGGTGGCAATATTCCTGTGTGGAAAACGTATTCTTGGTGACTTTTACAACAGTGTCAGATACTGTACCAGTTCCATTTTTATGTTCCAAACCCTTCCCTGTTTTCTAAGGTTAATGACAAGAATTTACCTACTACATAATCCCTTCAGAGATGGAAAAACGTACCCAAATAATCATTCTATTGCAGTGAAGGTTAATATTAACATTAACAGATCCTAATCTACCCAAAATGAATCTAACCTTCATTTCAATCTGCCTTGAAAAAGGTCAAGAAAAAAGTCAGTGCCTGAATTACAAGATTTAATGTAGCTGCTTTAGGAGCATTTGAATAGTTCAGAGAGGATCTGGCCACCACATGCAGCCATTGGAGGACTCATCCACCATGGGAATGTTCTGAATCCCATGTTTCCAGTTCCAATGAATCATCTGAAACGTGAGCACTTGGATAAGGCAACTGCAGAAAGTTGGAACTGCCCCACAGAATCCTAAAACTCTGCAAGTTATCCCAACTTCTTTGCAAGGATTGAACCAGAGAATGATTTACGGTGGAAAAACTTTCAAAGATCACTGAGTCCAACCACTAACACAGCACTGCCAAGGCCACCACTGACCCATGTCCCCAAGTGCCACCTCCACATGGCTTTTAAATCCTTCCAGCAATGGTGGCTCTACTACTGCCCTGGGCAGTCTGTTCCAGGCCCTTCTTTCTGGGAAGATATTTTGCCTAATATCCAATCTAAACCTCCCCTGGTCCAACTTGAGGCCATTTCCTCTTGTCCTGTTCCTTGGGAGAAGAATCAGAGGCCATCACGTCCTTAAAATGACAGCAGTTGCTCAATTTTGCATTATTTGCTACCATTCAAGGCATGGGCAAGTTTCTTTGCCTTCAGAGGTGCCAAAGAGAAACACCAGGTCTCAGGCCTGAGGTTTTCACACCTTAACACGTGGAACGAGACTCATCCATAAAAAACCACCTCGATCAGTCCCTTGGGGAGACCAAATAGGAACAAGTTCAAGCACCCAGGTTTGGACCCATACCATGAGAAAGAAGCAAAAGGATCAAAGTTCTGAACAGCACTTCTGCAGAGGTTTGCTTGAGATACAGAAAAGAAACAGGGAAAAAAATTGCAGGAAAAGGAGAGTTGGAGATGAATATTCCTAGTCTTTGAGTCTTGGATAACAGCTGCCTACATCATTTCCAGCTCTGAAGAACCACCACTTTTTTAGGCATGCACATGATTTCTACTAAACATCTCCAAACTATTCTAAAATGCACAGGAATTATGGGCACCAAAGAGCTACTCCCAGACAAAACCCATCTTCAATTCCATTCTCCATCCATCTGTTTTCACACAAGCCAGCTCCAAAAGAGGCACAGTCAATAAGGCATATTAAGATATAAAAAAACCCAAGAAACTTTTACAAAATTATTACAATGGATGTTTTGCTGGTCATTTAAAAACAATTTCCTCTTTAATTTAGGGTTTAGAGTGAGCCATAATCATCCCCAGTGGAAATAAATACACCAGACGCAGTTAACAACTCACAAGCCTGTCAGCAATGAGCACAGCTTCTCACAAATCTATCTGGCACTGAAAAGTCACAGGTTGAGTCCATTAAAAACAGTAGCAGTTGTTTGGAGAACAGTTCTGGAAGAAGGAATTGCAATAAAAAAATACCAGGGATATTGATATGGTGAAATAAAAAAGGATTCTACAATTTTGCTGCTTGTATTTTTTTTCGAATAAAATACAACATAATCAACACAAGACTTTGGTGTCTGCTCTCTAGATTTTTGTATGATACTTGTCCAGAACCAACCCTTTTTGTAACAGGCTGTAAATAAACTCTTCCATGCTTTCAAAATTTGTCTTCATCAGCAAATAAAGGAACACTTGGCTACCTACACTTATCCTGTCATCCTACACACCCATTCTAGAGAAACTTCCATGTATTTGCTAGGACAATTTCCAGTGCTCTGATCAGCAAAGTCCTCAGTGACCTTCAAGTCCAGCCACTTCCAGAACCCAAAACAGGAGTCACCACTTGGCCATGAAGACAACACAGGAGATCCTATTTTGACCACGGAGAAATGATGTTTTTGTAACAAATGAAAACTTTGTACCACAAGATGAGGAGGACAAGAAATCCAGCTCCCCAAGCAGCTGCCAGAATATATGAGGCAAAAATGAGGTAGTGATAAAGGATTATTATCCTTCATTGCTGTATACAAGAGTCTCTGAAGATTTCTATCAGTGGCACAACAGGATGTAAAATGTTACTTCTAATCTGATTGATTTAAAGTACATTTCAATTTGCTTATTAGATGAATTTGCTGATCCCCGCAGTCATAAGCCATGGGAAATGCTTTGAAGGTAGAGAAAAAACCTAGGCAGGGATTCCTTGGAAAGCCACCTTCTCCCTCACTGGAGTCCTGCAGAGTTGCACAGTAATTTCAGAGGAGCACAGCTCTGAGTGGGATGGCCACCATTTATTGGGATAACTCCAACACTGAATATTCCCATGTATTTGCCATCAGCCAGCTTAGCATGAGAATAGCAATGGGGAAGGAAGCCTTCTCTTGCCTTTTTAAAACAATTAATGGATTAAATATGAACCCACTCTTCTGTAGGGAACACAAGCTAGAGATTGGATATAAAAGGAATATTAATCAAAGGAATGCTGAGCTTCTGCTAGATCAGACCCAAAAGTTCAGAATATCTTCAAATCAAGTGTTTCTGCAGTTCTTAGCACCCACACAGAAGCAGTGGGGAGCCTGCTGTGTGTACCAACGTGGAGGGATTTATTTAACCCCTCTGAAACCTCGAGAACAGTTTAGGAACCTCATTCCACAGTAAAGGTTAAAAGGGGATGACACTGAGGAAATCCTACCAAAACCCCCTAAATGAATACAGTACATGTCCACCTACAGAGCTCTCATTTGCTTTTTCAGATTTGGAGATAATGGCAAAGATATATTCACCTAGTACCGGTCCATGGGTGAAGCTATTTTTTCAGAAAACTTGAATTTTTGGGATAGGGAGAGAGGAGAAGGTTACTGCTCATGAAGCATATGATGATCAGATGTTCCTAATCTTCCTTTTTAACCTCTGCACAGACTAGTGGTTCATGAAACACAACCAGCAGGTGAACTGAGCATTTCAGTGTCACACAAATTGATTGGCAGTCTCAGAATAGGAAAAAGAAAACTGTTCATAATTAAATGAAGAAACCATGACACACACATGTAACTCCCCATGATAGTATTTCTCTTGCTTGTAAGATGCTTGCACCTCACTCAGAAAAAGAAAAAAGGAAGAAAATAAGGAAGGAAAAAATCTAGATTTTTAGATTGGCTCTGTCCTCAGCAACAGGAGTTTGCCAGTTCATTCTCCACCATTTGAAACAACTCATCTGCTTTCCCTCACCTGCAGTTTTGCAGGTTTGTGGCAACATCCTGCAATTAAAAGAAATGGTATTTTCTCCCTTTAAATACCAGGCACAAGTAGCATTTTTCATATAGCTCCAATCCAGCAACCAGGTTTCCATAGTATCCAGAGACTAAAAAAAGCCATCAGGCTTCAGGGAAATTAATTTTAATAGACTGTCTTGTGGTAATTGCCCAACCACACCACAAAAATGGCATTTATTTATTTTGTGTTAGTTTTAATACTTAACCCCAACACCTGAGAGCTGGAAATGGAAGAGATGCATTATTCCTGTGTCATTTGAAGAGAGGCTGAAAAGATTTCTGCACAAGTGAAGACCATCCAGAGCTGGGCTTTATGTGAGTCATAGGATGGCCAAGGTGGCTGGATGACACTGGATGGCTTCTAGGTGGCTAAGAATTGGCTATTTATACTAAACAGCTTAACTTCATACAGATTTGCCATTTTTAGAGGATTTTGTAGTAGGAATTCAGGGAAACAGTGGTTTTCATACTCGCTAGGAGTCAGAAAGCTCCCTGTGGATATCTCCACGCTCCACGTGCCGTCCCATGAGCTTTGGCAGAATTCCTCTAGGGATAGGATAGGAATGTCAGGAAATTCTCCTAAAATACTGTGGCATCCAAGCCAAAATGCCTTAAAACTGAAAATGGAGAACTGAATGGACACAGAGCTAATTCTGGCTGTTGCTGCCATTATTATCACAATTCCTTGCAAACCCTCCTCTCAAAGAAGCATAAAAATCAGCTCTGAGTTTCAAAGAGCTACTTGTCAAATTTCAGGGAACCAGGAGTCCCTGGTTCAGGGAACCAGGAGTATACACCTCATGGAGAGTCAAGGCTAAAGGAAAATGCTTCCCAGCTCTGCTCACAGCCTGGAAAGCAAAGGGCTTTCAATCTTGTCTGCTCTTCATTCTTATTTTAAAGCATATTGCTTGCTTATGTGTGAATAACTGAGCTCCTCTAAGAACCAAATTATTTTTGGTCTGCCCATTTCCATCGATGTCAAAAAGGAAACAGTCTTAATAATGTATTTTAAAAATTAACCAAGATTTGTTTCTCCTTTTTATGATCACACTGGCACATTTGGAACACCATCACTTCCTACGGGTTAGAGGATACATGTGAAAAACAGATAAAAAGAACAATCAGAAACAGTTATGTACAGAGGGTTTGTGCACATCCAAAGCACTCTGAGGGCACAATAATTTTACTCAACCACCACCATCCACTAAAAATATGAACTAAGAAAAGAAACCTAAACAAACCCAAACCCTCAGTTATCGAGTTTAAGTGGAGAGAAAGTGAAACACTTCTCCATCAAGTGAAAAATTAATTCCCTCGGTCAGACGCTGCACAGATACAGCAGGCTGTGCCACTCTTGTACCACAGCTGCTCTTTTTCCAAGAGCCCATTGTCCCAACCCTCCAGTACATCTGTAGCTGCACTTCAGCAGGAGAATTCCAAAAGCAAAACAGGAAGAAAGTTTTATTTGGACTCTGAGAGCTTGCATTTTAAGCAGTGTCAGGAGCTTGCTGGTGCTTAATAGACATAATTTACAGATGTCACCAAGAGGATGACGAGTAACTGGTTAATAAGCTTTTTCCTCTAGTGGTTGGTTAAATTAAACTATGTGCCAATTAAATAGACAGGTTTAAAATAGTGGTGCCTAGACTGGTGCTGTGTACATATACAAAAAAATCCCAGAATGTTTTTTGTTGGAAGGAACCAAAGACCATCCAGTTCCAAGCCCCTGCCCTGGCCAGGAACTCCCTCTCCAGAAGCTCTGCAGTGCTGCTGCAGCTTTGGCAAACCCCTCATCATTAAAAAGATGTTTGTAGAGTTGATCCAAACCCAAAGTAGGTGCTGTCTAGGAACAGAGCAGCTCCCAGCCTGGCTGTTCTCCTGCCAAACAGGAGGCTCCCTGGCTGGGCAGGAGCAGCAGCCAAGCTGGCAACAAAAAACCCTTCTGCAAGACACTGAACTAATGTGGACCTGATTCTGCTGGTGCCCCCAGAAAGGCCTAAGTGTGAGAGCTAAATCCAGCCCTCAGAAATGTACTGAGAATGCTGGGTTTGCTTTCTTCCTCCTACACAGCACTCTTATTAAGCACTGCATGGAGCTGGTGTCCACACTGCTGGGAGGAGAGGAGCAAACTTTCAGCTGCAACATGAGAACCTCTGTTCATACAAAGCTATTAACAAAGCCTCCACTTATTTCCAAGAGAGAAAAAGGCATCATGGTTCCCATGGGCCTGCCCAATGGAAAAAAATAAATTTAGATTTCTATCTGGTGGTAGAAGCGAGCAGAGTTCACACTGGAAATAAGAGAAAACACAGCCACGGGGTAATTAATGCAGATTATCAAAGGATGGGAAGGTTTCTTTATTGCTAAAAGGATTGGAATCAGTAATGGCTGGCTTTGTAAAACCACTAATTCACCCAGCCACTGAACATCGATGTAAGGCATAACATTGCTAAAAATATTCATAATAACTAGAGTCTAAGCTACAACAATAAAGTTCAAAGTTTGCTTCCCACAGCAGTTTTCAAGTTTGTATAAAGTGCTTACTGGAATAAAACCAGTAGCCTATTGCTAAATATGAACCTTCATTTGTGTATGAAGGTGAAGGATTTTTTTTTTTTTTTTTTAATATTTCAGATTTTTTTAAAGTTTTCCTAAATGCTTATTGGTACTTCTTACATGCAATCAGAGGACAGATATCTTTAATACAATGATAAAATAATGCTGTCTGTAATAAAATGTTTATTTTTCACCCAAAACCAGTTAAAGAAAAGTTTGTACTAGTAAACTGTATAAGCTTTTGAGGATGAAGAAATACAGGCAGATATTTTGCACGTTTTAGTACAAGTACCACCTGAAGAGCTCTGCAGCAAAATGATGACATTTCTTCTATTACCATCTCTGGTTTTGATTCTCAAATTAAACCTTGAATTTTGCCCTTTTGTTTTTATTTTTGAAATGAATAATTCACCAGGTTTACCTAGTTTACATATTAACTGGAATGTAAATAAGCAGCCATGCTATTCTGAAGACAATAACATTTCAATTTATCTGGAAAAATAAGAGATTTTATGGCACAATAATGCAAACTGAAATGCCTCATTTAGAGAACAAATGCATTATTCTGGTAAAATGTTGCAGAATTAACTCGGCTTTCTGAGTATTAATATTGTAACATTATTGTTTGTGTGACAGGGAAAATCCCCTTGAGCCACATCAGGCAACACCTGCAGAACAGCTGCACACTCATGGGGACAACAAGAACAAATAGTTAATAATCCACTGGGGTTTAATTTTAAAAGACAATCTATATCCTACCACACTAAAACCCTCAAAAAACCTCTATTCTGAGTTGAAATAGGCCTTCCAGTTTGATAGATTTCTTTACTCAAAGATGGTTAGACTTGTTTATGTCATCAAAGAAAATCTCCAATACAACTCCATCTTTAAGAATTCTTGAAGTCATGTCTCAAGGCAGAACTCTTCAATTTTTCCAAACTTGAGCAGTTATAGCATACAAATCCAGTCACTGATGAGCTATTAATGACCTACAAAGGAATTAGTGATGGTTGTAATTTTTTAAACCCTTTCTAATGGAGACTGCAATATTTAGCACTTGGCCTAATATGTTGCTTTACTTCTATCTATCTATCTATCTATCTATCTATCTATCTATCTATCTTTTTAATCAGGCTGATATCAAACTTCAACCAAAATAGTGAAAAACAACACATAGGGCAAGCTGTAAAATCTCAGTTATACCAACCAAATCATACCCATCCTTGTTTTCTGATTGTTCACCTAAACTAAGGGAAAAAAAATCACATTGAATTGGCATCTCTTGAATTGCTTATGAAAATCCACATCTACTGACAGCTGTCTCCACCTCACTCCTTCAGCTCTAAAACTACTCCTGCACTTTTCCAGTACATTAGCCCTGTGCTCTATCCAGGAAAGCCACTACACACTTTACAATTTTTATCACAAAAATCACGGCTGGGTTTGAAGCAAGGAGGAGACAAAGCACACACTGTCAGAAATTTCCATGGAGACTCTGTGAGCACTGTTTCCAAGGGCAAGTGTAATGTTCATCTCTGAAGTCTCATGTTAAAATTAATTGTACAGGTTGGACATATCAGGAACTGCACACTTAATAAAAATTCAGTCATATGATACAATGCCAGCTGTTCCAGGTAATCCCTACTCCATTTATCTGCTGGAGCAAGACAGCACCTTTTCTTCCTTTTTTTGCACGGATCTTTTATTTGTTCTGCTCCACATATATCAACTCCAAACATGAATTATTATAATGTCTCATAGCTGATACTGAAGTTTTCCCTCCTTCAGAAGATTCCAGACCATAACTGTACACAAAGAAATGATGCCCTGTCTTCTCCTACCCTCATGCTCTCCGAAGAAAGGACCTATCTCCCTGTCAAACCTCTCTTTCCAGAGTGAGGTTCCCCTCATCTCCACAACCCTGAGCCACCAAACCTCCCTAACCAAGAATGAAACATGTGCTCTGCCTCTCAATTTGCTCCCTGCCAGACTGGACTCTCCCTTCCCTAACGCCCAGTGCCTGCCACAAGTGTTATAAATAGCACTAATTAGGATCCTGGTTGCCCATTAACTCTTTTATTATTCATGTGACATTTATGATAAATGCCTGATATTACTTACAAATGGTTGAGGTGGCACTTACACACAGAGGCATAAACTTCAGAGTCTTGGGAGAAATCATTTAGCAGCAAGGCAGGCTGACTACACCAGGGCTGACAACCACTTGCTGGCATGGAAATTTAAATCTTCTCATTCAACACAAAAGATAAAGAAGCTTGGCATTCCTAGAAGTGCAGGTGGACTTCTATTTCAACAGTCTTTTGCACCCCTGTAAGTATCTCTAAAGATGGCTTTCTCCATCCAGCCAGGGCTGTGCACTGCATGTTGGCCATAAAACAGTAAAAAATCCTGCCTTTCTCCAACAGAAAAGTCTCCTGCAACAGCCAAGTTGTCATTTCTCAGGATTATCATATCCTCTTAATTAAGTTGCAAAATTCAGAATGGAATAACCCCGATGAACATAAATTACACAGAAATGGATTTGATTTGCATGTAATAATGGCTTCTTTCAGAATTAATTACAAATATGCTGGAGTATGGATTAACATCCTCCTGATTCAGCACTGTTATGTGCATGTTTAGCTGCTCTTCTAAGCTAAGGCTAGGAGTAAATTGTCTAGACAATTAATTCTAATTCTTCTCTCATTTGCCAAAAAAAACAGTAAAGCTTTGTGCAGAATCAGTTACCCAACCTTCTTCCACCCCTTCAGAGATCTTAAAAAAATCCACGGGCATATTTGTCATTCCATAATGAATTAAATTGCACATTGTTCACCATCAATTCTGTCTGTGCAATCTGCCAGTACAGACTCTTCATAGTTCCCATGGATTAAAAGTCGAACAAGAAACCAACCTCTAAAAATACAGCCTTGTTCCAAAACCCCACCTAACACAGAGGAGAGCTTTAGAAGGATCCTTCCAAAGCTCTCCCCCACCTAATAGGGAGAGCTTTGGAAGGATCCCTGCCCAGGGAATGCAGCAGTTCCATTTGTAAGCTGATCTTTAATGCTAAACGCTAAATGCTCCTCTTAAGTAAACAAACAGCAAGGGAAATGTGCTTGAAGACAGAGATAAAAATGCACATCTATTTACTTTAGAAGCCTGCAAAGCCTGTTCTTTCACGCTACAGTGTGAGGAAGTGGTGCAACTATTTAAATTCAATCACCATGGGAGTTCAAGGCACACTCCAAAAAAAGCTGCGTGTTGTACCCTCTCCTGCATGCAAAAGCCAGCTCTGCAGAAATAACCATTGTAACACCAGGAAGTATTTTACCAAACCATACATGAGCCTGAAGAAGAACACATCAAATAATGTAAAATCAATAGATCTTACAGACAAGGCTTGATCAATCCATCTCAAAAGCCCTATTTTCAATACCTGGGTTCACAGAACCACAGCATGCCTTTGTTGGCCATGAAAAGGTTGTGGGGGGGAAGAGGAAGAAAAATCCCAAATCATGATTTTGCTGCAAACTGCCCAGCAACACTCGAAAGGAGAACCAACTATTTAAACAAAACCTAAAATACCAACAAAAAATCCTCCAAAATATCAAACATGAAGATATTTCTGGCATGAATGAACAGATTATTTAAATATACCCTTTTTATAAAGTAATTCATACTGCAATAACATCCATTGCTTATTTTTTTGTATTTACAGTGCAGTGTTGGAAAAATTCAATTTCAAGCCAAAGTAATTTACTTTATTCTCCATGGTTACTAAACGCCACTAGACCATGGATATTTCTGAGTGCAGAAATAGTTGCATAAAAAGTCATTCATTTTGGTTACTCCCTGAAAATATTTAGAAGAAACCAGAACTGACAGCCCACAATAAATATTGAAATTCATCTAAATGTCAATAACTGAAAGAAGGCTACGACCTCCCAAATATCTCTGAGAGTGTATTCCCAAAGGACAAAAAGAACAACCAGAAAATTCCCAGCCAGCCTGACCATTGTTCTCTGTCACTGCTTTCCTGAATGCTGCATGAAGTTTTGAATTGACCAAGGGAAGCACATTACTGGTGTTAGCTCAGAGAACTTGCTGCTCAGAGGCATTCCCACACCTTTTGCCAGAGTCAATTCTCCAACGGGAACATCACTCTCTCCCCAACAGAGCACTGAGAATCAAATTTCAGGATCTCCTACCTCGATCAAAAAGTCTCCAGTTCTCAGGCCAGCTTGCCATGCTACTCCCCCTTCATCCACAGATTCCAAGTACTGCAAAGCAGGAAAGGCTGGAGTTGGGGTGAATTCTTCAATTGGTGTGTCAGCTTTAAAAATAAATACCACATTAAAAAAAGAAAGTTATGGAGTGCTTGCAAGTACCACTTGACTACAGGCCTATCATTGGCCATTCCTATTTAGGGTTAAAAAATGGTGGGTGCTGGAAGTGAGAGGGATGTGGCTCACAGGAGATCAGGGTGCTGGGGACAGAGTACAACCCCTCTGCAATAGCAATCCACAGGTCTTCCTTCCAGAGGGGGAAATACCTGAAATACCTGCTCCTTTCCTGACACAAACCAAATCAAGCTGCACAATAGCTGGGTTCTGATATTCCAGGATATTCAGTATTGGCTCAATTAGCCCTTTTTTTTTGTGCCTGGCAGAATGCTGTAACTCTGGCAACATCCACCGAAAAATGAATTATGTGCTGGAGCAGGAGAGAGCATCTGGCCAAACTAGGGGAGTGGAGTGGGTGGCAAAGGATGAAAAAGATCAACCAGATTTTTTTTTTTCCCTCCTAAATTTAGATGTGCATAACAAAGAAGAGAGCAGAAGAAATCACTTTTTAGGACAGGAGGCACAGCTGGCCCTGTGACAGCCCTGCCTGCCCCTCTGTGTCACGTACACACATGGGCAGAAAAGTCCTTGGGTCTTTCACCTGAGGTGCCCCCGCTGCTACAGAGAAAATCTGGGGGAAACTGCTGGGCTCACCCAGAGGGAATGAGCCCTGCTCAAAGCACTGATAATCCACACCAATGCTCAGAGATAAGGCAGTGCCTTGGGCTTTTCCTGCTTCAACTCCAAACATTTCATTTGGTTAAAACTGGCAAAGCTTTCCCAGCCCTGCAAACCCGCGGTGGCACCGGTTTAGGTTTAGGGGTGGGAACAGGGAGAGCAAAAGCCATGTCCCAAGAATGAAGACATGGAATAATTTTCATGCTCAAGCAAGGCAAGGGAGAACCCATGTGAAATGAGGGGGAGCAAGAGATGGGACATACCATCACATATATATATATTCTTTTTTAAAATATAAAGGGAGCAAACTGCACTGAAAGTTAAAAAGCAAAGTATTAAATAGAATGCCTTTTTTAACTCACAGGAATGCCACCGTGATAGATTTTAGCCTACAGGGAGTGCCGTGCAGCTTAACATATGAACAGCTTTAAAAATGTGCACACTACAGGCCATGCAACATACGTGCAGCTTCTCAAGATACAAAAAAAGATCATATTTTCATACTAAAACTGCACCAATGTCACCTTGCAGAAGACCCACACCTATTTTAAACACAGCATCCCTCTCTTGTCTACTCCTATTCGCAGCCCTGTTTAATCAGGCTGGCATTTGAAATAAAGCAGCAGTTTTTATGAGGAAAGCAGGTTTCCCATAGTTAAGTAAACTGCACAACAGAACAGATTAATGGCAAAATACTACATCCACCGGCATGAGAAAAATACAGGCAAAACTTTCTCCCCCCAAAACGATTATGCAGTGCTTCTCCTATGTAAAAATGCAAACTGCTTTGGAGAGAAGGCACCGAAATCCATCGGAGTAGTATAGCATACAGAGAATCCTGTTGTCTAGCAACCAAGTGCACCAAGAATAATTCCGGCTTATATTCTGAGATGTATAAATTTCTTCATGCCACTGCACATCACACACACACACTCACACACACACAGAAGCACATACCTTTTGCCCCTCTGAGCACAAATCCAAATCCTTCATTGTCTTTTTTCTGCAGGACCACTGCCTTTTCTTCTATTATGCAGTCACTGTAGAGAGAATTCCGAGGATAGCGACCATTATTACATCCCTTCATCACCACTGTAGTAGCTGCTCCTCCAGTGTGCAGGTTCATCATCATCACAGCCCGTTAATCAAATAATATTGCAGTAACCAAGCATGGGAAAATATAGAAAAAATAGCAGCGAGGGGAAGACAAAGACTAAGCTGGATGGTAAAAGAGAACATGACAAAGCAACTTAAAAGGAATAAAAAAGGCAGAGAGGAAAAAGAAAGAAGAAGAAATCATGCATGGTGGTTTGTGTTCTATATGAATGACTGGATGAACATGTGATCATGTAATCTGTGGGCTAGCTAGGACTCTAAAAGGAAAAAAAGTAAGTGAACTGAACGACAGTATCATTAATAAACTCCTCAATCGTGGATGTACCAGATGCATCTTCTAGTGAAGCCAAAATGAAACCAACCAGAAGAAAAATGAGGCAGCATTTTAAATTTAAAGATAATAAATTATGATTTTCTATTAGCTAACTAAAAGGCACAAATATATTCTGAAAGCTATGCCTTGCATCAAAAGCCCTTTTTCAATCCTATTGAATGTTGCATGCTGCAAGAATCCCACATGATCATCTGACAGCCTACAATGCTAACAACGTGCAGCTGCCTTGGCGTCATCAAGCACAAATTTCCACAGCATCAAGAATCTGCATAATTGAAATAGTAACAAGGCATGCACAAGCAGGAAAACACATTTTCTAAGGAATATTTCCTGTCTCCTGATAAACAATTAATATTATAAAACAAGGAGATGGTGTAAAGGACTATTTATGTAAGCAGTATTCCCTTAAAGAGAAAGTAGCCTTAGGAATCTCACTGTCATTGGCTAAGATAAAAGTAGAAGGTGATGAAGAAAATGCACAAAATAAACATTAAAATGGGACATTTCAGATACAGGGAACGATCTATAAAAGGCTTAAGGTGTTTAGTATCTTTCATTAAACATGAAGCTACTAAAAATAAGCTCAAAGCAAAAAAAAAAAAAAAAATTTGAATGCTCTTTTAGGGACCACAGCATTTCACAGTGCGAGTTGCAGGGGTTAAATTCATGAATTGTCAGCACTGAAAACTATGCTGCTTTAAAATACCTACAGAACTAGTTCAGATAAAAAGGAGTATGAGCAAGTTTGCTTTCCTTAATTTTTTACTAGCCAACTGCTGTTCCCACTGGTCTCATACAGAATCCAGTCCCCAAGGCAGGGAATGCAAGGAGAGACTGGATCTGCCTCAGGGCCATTAATAATCCCCAGGGGGAGGAGTAAAGGAAATAAAGAGAAATTGTTGTGACCTTTTTATTTAAAGCTCTGAACAAAGAGAGGGATGATGATATCAGGGCACCAATGGACAGCCTCCAAACTCCAGATTTTTCATGCATCACAGACCATCCTTTTGGTGCCTTTCCAACTCTGCGGGATGAAACTTCCCATGGCTGCTGAAGCGATGATGTAAGGTTGTCTTCCAAATTGCAGAGTGTTTAACACCACACATGAATTCAAACTGCCACAGCGGTGACTTTGTGGGCAAGAGATGGTCTCTGTCAGCACCAACAGCTCTTGTAGCTCTCAACTTATTGTTATTTACTCTGTCATTCAGACATTTCCTCTTCTTACAGTAAAAAACCTTCTGCTTCTTGAGAAAGCCCAACACCCTCCTGCTCAGGGATATCAAGGTGGGAGGGAATATGCAGCTCTCAGAGCCCACTGAAGCTCTCCATCAACATCCTGATGTTCTAGAAGCTGACTGCTCCTGTATTTCCCTCATTTCACCACCACATTCCCAAGGTGGGTCCCTGTGCTTATCCACTGGAGAGTCAACAGTGTTATTTTTCTTAATACTTGGTCAAATTAATAAAACCCATTCCTTTCAAGTTTCCTTGTAACCAATCAATAGCTTAATACAGGTTAGAAGGCAACTTCTGAGATCCTAATTATAGCAAGAGTTTGGTTCAAAGAACCCCCTCATGTCCCCTCCCCAAATCCCACTTTTGGGTCAGTTCATTTCCATACAGAATTCAGAAGTTTATCAGCTCAGCAAACTCGGGATCAATTCAGATCAATTCACCTGGTCTACATCCAAAAAAAAAAAAAATAAATAGACATCCAGGATCCTTCCAGAGCCAGCTAATGAAATGGATGGGCATTGTCAAGGCAGGCTCACTTCATCCTAACATACAGGTTAAAGGTATAAAAACCACCTCTGATTTTCTTCTCATGTACAGCACACCTATTCCATAAAGTACCCAGTTTTATATTTCAGTACTGAAAGTGGGGATACCAAATTACCAATATTTTACAAAGTTACGTGCAAGGGGGAGGTGAGAGGGAAGGGAGGGAGAAGCACAGCATGATTTTCAGTGAGAAAATACACAAACTGATCTGTATTATTTGACAAATACAGCTTTCTAATATACAGTTGCAATCATAAAGAAAACAGCATCACAGCCTGGAAAGTAAAAATGTAGGCTTGAAAAAATCAGATGTGTAGCATTTCTTCTCATTTATGCTTCCTAGGAGTAGGGAACCTGCAAAAATCCTATGGCCTGAGTAACTTAAACTTATTCAAGCAACCACAGAAAGCAAATTGATTCTCTACACACACCCCAGTGCTGCAGAGTGAAGAACCAGCAGCAGGAAAAAGGGGGAAGGCAAACAGGCACACAAAAAAATGAACTGAATCTGCAACCTCCACACCCTTTCTCCCAGAAAAGTTTGCATTCCCAAGAAAAGGGGGCAGAAGAGGGGCAGAGTTTAACCTCTGACTGTTTGCAGTGCTGCTTTTTGCTTGCTTTGCCACCACGCCAGGGCTCTCTGTGCCAGGCAAGGTGGACCTTCCACCAAAGATTTGTTCACAGTCCACCTGCTCCTGGCAGGCAAAGTAGTGCCAAGTGTAAAAGTAGGTCAAAATTTCTCCCCATGAGCCTTCTTGGCAGCGTCTCTTTGATCCTGGAGGTGTTGTAAATACTTAGCAGCAGAACACAGGGTACGACAACCAGTGACAAATGAAGGTGGCATTACATTAGGAGCCTGCTCAGAGGCCTGAGCTCAAGCAAGAAGAGAAATTTTTCCCTGGCTCTTTCAGTAGAATGTACAGCTCTGTGTGAGGCCAGACAGTCCCTGTTATCTGTGATATGCCAAATTTCAATAGGTAAAATCCCTGAAGTCCATTTTGTCCCATCCCAAACGAAAATTAAACAGCTTCCATTTCAGAGACAAGTCCTCAGAATATGACCGGTTCCATATGATGGTAATAAAATGAGTAATTCTAAAATCAATAGCTCATTACTTAAATAGGGCACACACTGCTTCGACTTTGGGCTGTGTAAGGCCAAGATTCATTGCAGGCAAAGTTAAATGCAAAAGACATCTTATCAAGTGCAGGATATTTCTGTGTGGAGCACAATCATAAAAACTTCAGGCCAAAATAACAGTCAATGTAAATCTCTGCTTCACTCAAGCAGTAGATATTACAAAACATCCTTGTTCATCAGCTCACGTAGTTTCCTTAACAACTTAAGGCTCAAGATCTGTGCAGAGCTGTTACAATTTCCATCATTTTACAGACTGACCAATGGAGAAAGGGATTTGTCCACGGTCAGACAGAAATGTGAATTTTGAACTCAGCACTGTTCCACATAGCAACCATCATTTGTGTGGGCTTTTCAAAAGAGCAGGAATTTCTGCTTTGCTAACAGCCCATTAGGATAATATTTGAGGAAGGAAGGAGAAATGTCAAGTCTTTCATAAAGACCTGTATGAAGAAAATAAAGGTTGGAGTGCAGGTTCCTGCTGGAGGCAGGCCCACGAAACCTGGCTTTCTGTTCTCATCAAGGATAACTACACCCTATCTTAAGCATGACTTATTCCTCAAGTTAAAATACTGAATTACAGGATAGAGGATGTGTTTAGGCAAGTTTGTATCAAGTGTTTCATTGCTGATTTCGGTCTGAAAAGCAGCATGTAGAGGACACACCACTCAAAATTATCACCATTATCTGGAAACAGAAGTGGCTATTTGGTATATTGTTGGTCTCTCTCCAAGGCAGAGGAAAAAATGAATGAAAAAAGGATTTTTTTTCCTGATTCTCTGCAGCCATACATACCCTAGAAACATAACCCAACCTTTTCAGCTTCAGTAGTCCCTGAGTCCACAAGCCCTTCAGTCAGGACTTGCTGTCCCCCTGAGTGAGAAGTGAACCTGGCTCTCTCCAGGTTCACTTCCTTCAGTTGGCCAAGTAAATCTAAATCTCTTCATTAGCCCTTTTTCCTCTCCTCAGCACTCATGCAATTGCAATCTTTTGGAAAGATCTACTGAGTTCACAGCTAGATACATCCTAGAAGAAACAAGTGCTCTGCCAGTTGCAATAAAATGATATCTAAATCATTCCATAAATTTATATGCAATGTCTGGAAGCAGTCACACTAATTCCTTTCAGGATAAAATGGCCAATTTATGGTGGTTATGCTCAAGCCAGAGAAGGGCATTTGGGAAATCTGTTCAAGGGGAGGAGCCCTTTGTGCATTATCCAACAGTCAATCCCTGTTAAAGTCACATCAAAAATATTCTCTTCGTTTTTTTGAGAAGTAACCTGCCCTGATATCACATAAAATGGAAATTATGTCTACAGCAAACCTTATTGTAGGATACAGGAAACTTGCAGTGGGAACACATTTCCTGTTACAGCTGGAAGGGGTCAACCTTACAATTTATAGTCAACTACTCTAATGGCTTCAGGAAAATTGGCTAATCCTACTAATTAAGGCCTTCAAGATTAATGAAGACTCTTTTTGTGATTGTTCAAGTTTCCCAGGCATTGATCATCCACTTTTAGGTGTCACAGAAGAGCTCTCATGGCTCTCCTGTGTCAGGCATAGCAGCAATCACTTGTTCAAGAGGCAGCAGCTACTGCAGCGAGCGGGTTCTGTGCACAGCAGACAGGAAAATACACAGGCCGTCCCTAAAAAACCCACTGGCAACCCAAACAAAAACAGTGGGATGTAGCCAACCATATATTCAAACTCACAGTGACCTCTCCCTTCACAGAATCCTAGGATCCCAGAATGGGTGGCGTTGGCTCACTCTGTACAGCTGAGAAACTCTAATGTCATATATGAGAAGTCTAAATGATTTTCCTTTAGAACATGTTTATCTGGAAGTTTATAGCAGGCTGTAACTTGGAGGAGGAAGAAAATATTTCCAAATAGATGGGTCAGTACTTCTGCACTTTCCTCAGGGCAGATAGAACGCAGCATAAGAATAGAAATACTGGAGAGCAGTAAACTTTAAATTGATAAATTCCTTACAAGGCAGCTGAAGATACAAGTCCAAGGAGTATGATCATGGTACAATAATTAAAATATGTGGGAGAAGGGATGAAGAGAATGACATAGAACTAAAAATTCTCCAAGTCGTTCTGCTATTTCATTAAAAAAAAAAATATTGGAATATCAGGGCTGCATGTGGAAGTGCAGCATGGAATCAAATGCTTAGTACTACCTATGGATCCCAACTTCTCAGGTGCTCTCAAAGAAATCCAAGAGCAGAGTCTTTACTGGCACAGATAACTGGCTGTGTGTCAGTGCCTGACTGGCACAGCTGGCACTCAAATAAAAAAAACCAGAGAAGACAGACACGATCACCATTACCCCTGCTTGCACTGTTCTCCTCTCTGGCTTTATGATTTGTGGCAAACAATTTCAAATTGCAACAGAAAGGACATGGTCTAATTTCTCCACAGTAAACTTGGCATAGCTGTGTCTTCCTCAGCTGGCTATATTCAAGCCAGATAAAGGAACAGGAAAATAAGAAAGGATGTTCCAGCAATACTCCTGTAACCTCCCCATATTCATATATTTGCCTTTCCAATCTCCTGTATCAGTGCTCTTTCTCCAGAGTTATTAAACATCTTGTGGAGCTCTTTGATCATGAGAACAGCAAGGCTGCAGATTTTACTTTGAAATCTGCTGATGAAAGAGGGATATGTCAAACTGTGGCTGTTTTAAAAGACATGGAGATATTCTCCTGTTCTGGATCTGTGCTCCACAGTGAGGGAATCACAGCCTCCAGTAAAACCTGACAGGGCACATCACATCTTCCACCTAAAAAAGGTGTTTCATTCACACTTTTTAACAAGGAATCAAGCCATCTTTATTAGATTTTGAATACTCGATACACTGGGTGAAAAAAGAACAGTTCTTCACTAAGTCCCCAAACTCACACTAATAACAGCCACGAAGGGATTCAGTAAGAATTAGGAAGTCAGAAAGATGGTGCTGTTTTTTTCCAGCCTGTGATCAGCAGGGGTGCCCAAAAAATCAACCATCATTACAAAGAACTTATCTTAAAGAGAGTAACAGTGCTGTACTCTTCAATGGGTTTATGCTAAAAATACAGGTTTAAAAGAGAAATATTAGATTCCACAACAGAACTGCAAAGTAGTTGCACAATTGCTTTATGTAGAACCAAGGAGAAACTTTGTCTCTCTCTCAGTCTGCATTCCTTTTTTCAGTTTTTAATTATACTTAATATCATATTTTTTGGTGTGTAGGAGAAGGGATAGCCAATCTAAAGTAATGCTTTTCAAATAAATTGATTTGGCTATTGGTACTTGTGGGGTTTTTTTCTGTTTTCACCTTACATTGCTGACACTGCAACAACTAAAGTAAAATATTGATACAGCAAACCAGGAAGTCAACTTCCTGGAAAGAGAAATCATCCAGTAAAAATCTGTTTCTACATTATGTAGGAATCTCAGGATAGGATAGGAAGGCTATAAAAAAGTCAGTGGTAAGTTCATAATCCTAAGCAAATATATATATACATATAGGGTATATATGCACCATATGTATAGATACATTGATACCCATGTATGAATATATTCGTACACACTCATTTAAAAATTAGCATTTTAGCCTGTCTTAAGAGAAATGTTGTTATTCTTTCACATCTGCACTGATAGAGAAAAAACAAAAAATCATTCAGGGTGAGGAGAGTGGCAAAATAATGAGCTTAAATGAGCTGAAAAATAAAAGCTTAATTCCTCTGTACTAATTAATTTCATTTGTCTTTTAAAAAATGAGCAGTCATTTCAAACACCACTTATGACAAAGTGAAAACCAGACATGAGACATGTAGGCAGGAGTCCTGCTATGGAACAGGAGAGTTTTATAGCCCAGAGTCCTTCCAGCCCCTTCACACAGATGTTCCACCTAGCACAGGAATGTTTTGGGCTCCAGCACACTCCACTTGCACCTGATACTCACCAGCAACTTTCAGTTTGAATTATCAAGCATTTGAGCAGTGTGAGCCTGGACTGTGAAAATGTTAATATTCATTGCTAATACGATGAGCCCTGAGCAAACAGGCTGTCCAAACACTCACATATGTTTAGGTAACCAGAATATTTACCTAATAAACACTTTACTGTTTAGGTTTGTATTTTCCTACCCCAAACCAGCTGCTGATGTTGCCACCAAATCACAGAGAAATAGGAATTTTCTCCCTAATCATCTTAACATATAAAATATTTAGATAAAAGGAATAATAATCATAGATGTTAAACCCACTGGATTTTTATATAGTTTTTTTTTTAAAGTAATAATTTTCCTGCTGTGTTTTGCTAAAATTGGTCATTATTATCACAGACAGCCTCAACACCAAGGAGAGGAGCATGTTCAGGGTTATTAAACAGGACAAGCAACAAAGGCAGAACAAGGGAAGTAATGTCACATCTTGTGTTTAAAAGAAAACAAACAGAAAGTGTTTTATTAACACATTTTAAATGTGCTACAAGCCCTTTAAGGTAGCAGTTTGACCTTGCAAGTCTTTAAAACAACTATTAAACTCGCAGTGCATTTTGGTATCATAACTGCACTTGCTCCAAGAGAGTCTAAACAAAAATAAACTACAAAATAGGGGAAAGAAACAGGTGATTTCAGGACTGGTGATAAACATGAGTTTCAGATTAATTTTAAGGGATCCCTCAGGTTTTCCATCACACCCTGTTTGCTATAACGTGCAGGAGGAATTACCATCCTCCTGTCCTGCACTCCTTGGAAAATAAATACAGCCCTGACCACAAGGAGTGTGAGTAGCCCTGACTGTTCATTTCAGCTTTACAGATGGAAGATTTCACTTACAAGTCTGCACTGTACAGAAGAGTATAGCAGTTAAATCAGTGTTAAATACACTGCAAATTTTTGTGACAAAAAATGGTATGCCTGTAGTACATAACTTACAAGTAAGTTTAAAGTTCTGTCACAAAACAAATGAGGCCTCACCAAAGGCATCAAGTTTTTCTGAAAACGTCTTTATTCTTCTCCAAGAGCTTTAAAAATACAGTGCGCAGGGAGAAACTTTGATTTTCTCAGATTTTCCACAAAAGAGCTCTAAAGGTGATGTGACTTATAGTTAAATTTTCACATATCCCTTTAAAAATCCTGACTAATCTTGTTTTCTCAGTGTCTCATTAACATCAGAAAGGAGGTGGCAACTCTACCTTCTTTTCTGAAATATATTCTCCCTCTCCATTTCTCTAATTGCAGTAAGCCCTTGAGTTATTTTAAATCTACTCCAAATTTTGCTTACCTGCAAGACAAAGTGTCCATCTTAACAGCTCTCCTGCCCACCAGCATCATAATTTTCAGTAATTCTGTCAAAGCATGGCCAGTTTAGCCCAAAATGTTGGTATCAGTGAAAAAATCACTGACTTTACAATTTAATTTAAATTGGCCATGACTTCTCTTAATTATGTGAATGTTGAACTGGAACCTGTCTTTATTGCCCCCTTGCCTTTCACATTCAGCTCGTTGGTTGCACTGATGTGGAATTTCTGGTGAAATATGAAGCTTTCGTTTTCTGTGTAACGGGGACAGGGTAAAAATGTTGGTTTGTCATTTCCAGTCAATCCAGATGCATAGATTTTAGTGTATTTCAGAATTTATGGTGCCAGAAGTGTTTGCAGTAGAGGTGCCAACCGCCCCTGCCATAGGTGCAACTGCTCCAGGTTTGCACACGCTGGTGTAAAGGATCCCACAATCTACTCCGTATCAGCCCTGGTTTTCAACTGGAGCACCTAACTCTGAATTCTGTTATCTGGGCCCCTATAAAAAATTAGAGAAATTATAAGACACACAGGTAACGGTCTTTTTTTCCCCTAAAAATGCAGTTGCCCCTTTTTCTTAGTGCACGCATTTAACACTCGCTCTTCTCTGCTCAGAACCTTGTCATGAACTCGTTTTTTGTGGAACACTTATTTTGTTGATACATTTTAGTGCTTGTCAGACATCATCTCTCAGAAAACAGGCTGACATTTTGTGTCAGAGAGAGCAGGGAGCCCCAGCAGCATCACCAGCTACTCAATCGGTGCATCTGCCAATCATTCCCGTGGAGCACCCCGTAACATCCACAAGGATGGAGGGAGCATCTGCCTCTTGGCTCAGGGAAAGAGTAACACTTTCAAAGGGCTTGGATAAAGCCCTGCTCTGTCCAGCAGGTTCCTGGCATGCAGCAGCAGCTCAGGCTGTGGGTTGAAGTCTGACACACACAGGACTCAGGCCCAGACTTCCTTTAGTCCAGGTGAATGCTCCACTACCAGCTATTGTTTGCTCCTTAGCTGCTCCCTCTTTGCTGGGTTCGACTCCATTTCTTAAAGAAACACAGCTCCAGCACATCTGGTTTGTCCCAGGACAAACAAGGCACCCCCCTCCTACCACCTTCCTTTTGCACCACGGAAGAGCTCGATCATGAAAATCCACCCCTTTCTGATTTTGGATCATTTCAGCTTAAGAGGAACAAAACACACATGTTGCTTGCTAGCCACCCTGAGAATTTTGCCTCATAGATCAAATTCTCCAAATGCAATAAATATTTGTGAAAATCTGCCTGGAAAGGGGCGAGGGGTGGGGGAAGAGTGGTTTAAATCACTCCCACTGGAGGTAAGCCCACAGTGCGAGCTCACCAGTTATTTGTTCCATTTGGGGCTGCCAAAACTTCCAACTGCATCACTCCCAACCAGAGGCACCATATGGAGGCTTTGCTCATCTGGTGATGAGGTGACAGCACGGCAGCCAAAGTTGCCCTGGGGCAGGGAATTAAATCATCACAGGGGCTGGGATGCAGGAATGAAAACACTAATTATTAGAGACCTAATCATTCTCCTTTCTCCCCCCGCCAAAAAAAAATCCCATTTGAACCTCCTGTTTTCCTCTGCTCTAATTATTTGGCTCTTGTTTCTAACCAACCTGGTGTCACACCCTCACAAACTTCTTTCTGCATCTCCACTCCTTTTTCTTTTCTTTTTTCATTTCCTCTATTCCAATTTAAAGAAAAAAAAAAAAAACAACAAAAACAAAACCAAAACCAAAACACTTTATTCCCCCCCATGCACAGGACACAGGCTGCTGCTTTCAGTGGTGACATTTAAATCCACACTGTCCTCCAGCATCCGGCCGGAGGAGTTGCAGAGGAAATCCTGCTGAGCCTGGGAGTACCAATTGATTGCTGTGCAGGAAATGGCACAGCCCCCAAATCCCAGCCCTTGCAAGCAGCAGCTTCTCTATCCAAGGCACACAGTTAAGTCTGCACTAGCACTAGAGGTAGATCCTAAAAGTTTTTCAGAAGAAGCATTATAATTCTAAATTTGGGAATGGCTGTATATATATATATATATTTTTTTTCTTTTTCAGCTCTTGATCTCTCTTTGCTATCACTTATCACTAAAAATTTAGGCAAACATCTAGCCCAGAAAATGCCTGACACATTTTAGTCATTAGTTATCAAACCATTAGTTGCTAAAAGCTGAAATCTGACTGAAGTGGATTCAGCAAACTTCACTGTTAAGGCAGCAAACAACTTAAAAATGCACTTACAAGCTAATGGAAACTTCTATCACTCGCCATAGTTTTGCATCTTCCTGTAATTGTATTAGACCTTAACAGAGCAATTATAGTACAGACTTAGATGGAGAGGCACCACAATTCAAAAGCATACACACACACACCCTTTTTACCTCCTATTTCAGCAATTCCTTTCATTATTTGCTGTAGTCCCCAGCACAAAAAGCTCCAGCAGGGGAGGCAAAGTGCAGAGTTGTTTATTAGCAACCAAAGGAATTTCCATTAGAAACTGAATAACTGTAAATTTAAAACTTCACGTTTTACATCTCCACCTGCTCCACAGAGGCTACAATGCGTTAATTATTGCTTAAATACGTATGCAATTCTTCAAATTGCATCAAATTATGCTCTTCAAGTTAATGAGGCACAAGGTATTAAAACTGAGCTGCCCTTGCCTTTCTACCTCACATTAAGGGCAGCTCAGTGCCATCAGACAGTTAATTAATTAATTCAGAACAGACAACAGGTAGGTCCAGCAAAATAACTTCAGACATCAGGTGAGATTACAAGCACACAAAACATTTGACATACGGGGCTTTTTCTACAGTTTGGCTGGTGCTGACTGTTCTCTGTGCCTAAAAGAACCACGATATCACATCTGCAGAGATTTAAAATCATTAAAATCTCAGAGAGCTTTCAGATGTAACCACACCACTGTCTCACAGGGTTATATTTAATTACAAAGATGAGCATGCTCAGATATTTTTGTTACCATCTTCTAGGCAAAAACTGATCTGTGTGTATAGGTAAAAAAGTTAAAATGCTGCTGGTTTTACTTGTTTCCACCAGAGGAAACCAAGGATTGTATTTAAAATATATGGCTGCAGGTAAGAACAGCTGTAAAATTACTTTCCCCTTATTAGCAATGTGTCAATCCCAGACTGTGGATTTATTGTTAAGAGTGCACAGCTCCATTTTAATCTCCTTACTCCCATTTCCTTCAAGAGATTCACCTGAACAGTACAGACTTCCCAGGAAACATCAGTACAGTGGAACTGGTGATACCCAACAGAAAACAAACAAACAAAAGAGCAGTTCACAGAATCCTAGAATGGGTTGGGTTGAAAGGGACCTTAAAGATCATCCAGTTCTTACCCCAATTCAGAAAATCCAATCTATTCTCTGTGTAACAACACTTTTCTCACTGTTCTGCCCGGGCAGAATCAGATTGAAAATGTGAGAAGCAGGATGTAAAATATAACAACAGTTCTTATACCTTCCCTCGATTTTTGCAAGGGTCCATTTGCCAGGATTTAGTGGAATGCTGCCAGGCAAGCAGCATTCAGCAAGCACATATGCCAAATTCCCCACCCCGGGGACACGGGGACACCATAACCAGGAGAAAATCCCTTTGCTCCCTGTCAGTTTTACATTCCTCACCACTTGTGGTGGCCCAAATTCCACCAAAACTTTCCATCTGTTCTAAATCTATATTTTATTATTTTAAAATCTATATTTAAAGAGATGAGCAACTGCATTTCTCCAGAGGGAGGATTATTTATGTGAAATATCCACACAAAACCAGATCTCAAACCAGAAGGAAGTATTTCTGCATCAGACTGAGAACTTCCACTATAAAAGGAGTGTAATACACCTAATGCTTTAGATAGCACCACTTAATCACAACTTTGGGACAAAGGTATCCAACAGGCACATTTCTAAAAAATTAAAAATATAACCAAGCTCTCCAAAGCATGCTGAGTTACAGGGGCAGACAGCCTCAGCTGTGCCAAGGAGTCCTCTGAGCTGCTCACGATTAAAGCTTAGGCTGCTCTATCCAACAGTGCAGATGACAACAGCAACAGAGATTGGCCTGGAAAGAACATCTGAGAAGAATCTCTCCATTTTTTATTAGGTGTTTGTGTGTAAATTGGCTTTTGAAGAGTTGCTCCTGTCAGCTTCTACACTCGTGGGACACGGATGTTGCCACCTGACTCCAAGTAGGGACAGTAAGGTTAATGAATTAAGCTTTTAATTAAGTTTTCTTACAGATCACATCATCCTGTTTTCCTCTTTGTCTTCCTCCAGAAAAACAGAACAAAAACCATAAGGCAAATCAATTTGGTCCTGTCATTGATGTGGTGGCACCCAGCCTTTGGAAAAGGTTATTTGTCATGACATTCTCTCCTGCAAGCTCCTTAATACTGCTGGAGCCATGGGGCATCAAAAGGAAAGGCACCAGGAAAACTTCTCCCATGCAGGGATTGGAACCAGTTAAAGTGTCTGGAGAAAAACCCCCATGTGAAAGTCGATAATTCTGTGAAGAAAGACACAGAATTAGGCAGCAGACCTCCCATTTATGTGTATATTTGATTGCACTGAGGTTGGCATTCAATTGTGCTATTGACTTTTGCTGCTGCCCTGTTCTGCTGGGGGTGGGAGATGATGCAATGAATGCAGTAGGAAAAGTTTCCACTGTCGTGTCCTGAAGTTCCCAAATTCATGGAGGCAATGGATCATGTTTTCCACCACACCAAGTTTATCATTTTTACATAGCACCACGCTGTCTCATATTATTTATGTCTCCAGAGTATAAAACTAAGTTATCACTGTATTATCAGTCCCATTCTATTGAAAAGGGTGATAACATTTTACACTTGAAATTAAACAACTAATTAATTCCACATATTTTTCTGACTGAACAATCCACTTTCCCATCTTGAAAGAATCAATCAATTCCCTCACTTCAGTTAAAAAGCATATTAAAAATTATCATTTCCAAAGGTTTACCTTAGCTTAAAGTTTTTAAAAATAAGGATTTTTTTTTTTATTTTAACATCCATTCTATGCCTTAGCAATACTTTCTGTTATTAAACTGGCATTCGACCTTGATGAAATTAACTCATTTATGCCCTACAAATAATTTCATTTGAATCAACTGGTAACAAATCCAGGGAAGACAGAAAACTTCAGAGAAGTGGCAGAGCAATCTTGCATTATCTCCTTGCAGTTTTAGTGGTGTATCTGCTCTTTAGGACAAGGAGTGGGGATTTAAACTGAAAGAGGATAGACATTAAGAAGAAATTCTTCCCTGTTGAGGGCATGTCATCAGCATTTAAAGCAGATAATACATCAGACTTGGTAGTTTCAAGTATTATATTGCATTTGTATGATATTTAGTGACTATTTGCATGGGCAAGCAAGTCTCAGTGCCTTTCTCCACATTAGTAAGCATCCTCCCCATTTTCCTGAAGTTAATGTATGGATAACTGATCTCTTATGCAAAGCTGAAACAGGATTTAATGAACCTCCATTACTCAAGCTGCACATTTTCCTCAAGATGAAAAATGCCATGTACAATGTATTTTCCTGCATGTGAATAAGCCCATTAATATAGATTTCTGAACAGAGTGTTTCTACTCAGCAATTTTTGCCCTTTGGGAAGGAGAAGGAAAGAGAGAAGGGAGCAGACACTTCCCCTCACTCCCCCACATCATCTCCAGAAAGGAACTGGATCAGCTTTGTTAATACTTTGGATTCAGAGCTGTTCTTAGCACAGAGGCACAATTGCCTTCTGACAAATGTTTATGAAACCTTTGCTGCCAGCGTTAAATCTGTTCTAATGTATTCTTCCCCGACTTTCATACTAAATGATAACAGAGAAAGTAATCAAAGCAATACAAATCTGGCAATATCAAAAATTGCTCTCACTTTCACACCTTGTTTGCCTCTTTGAATAATTCCCCTCCCTGAAGAAGCCGTGAGGAATTAAATCTGGATGTACCACCAAGAGACATTAATCTCCAGACAGGTTCTGAAATGCAAATTCTTTTTGCTTTAGCAGCAATATGCAAGCACCAGTGAAATCACCATTCAGAGGTACAAAAAGCTGATTTCCAGCCTCAGTCAAGTGCCTGAAACACAACTTGGTATGTTATTGGTTTTTTAGTTTTCCTCGTGTTACTTTACAAACAATCTAGATTTACCATACTTAGCTGAAAAAATGTGTTAAGCAAGTCTGCTTTTCCACTGTATTTCTTGGAATTTCACATTAATTCTGCCTCCTCCTACCTTTTCCTCTCAATTTCCACTATTACCCTTCCAAATGGATCCACTGGGCCTCAGATTCTCTGAGGAGAGAGCTCTTCCAAGAGAGAGTTTTCTTCCAAACCTTGCCAGGAGACTCTGTTGCTTTCCCTCTCTCTACTCAAGACAATTAAGGTATCAACTGCAGACACACTGCACAACTAATTTATGTAAGGCTGTACAAAAATTCCTTTTTTTCCTGATTATCTCTCCTGCTCAGTCCTGAATCAGTTGCACTGCAAAAACCCAATACCTTTAGGAATAAACCTCAAAATAATTGAGAAATAAACCAACAACCTAAAAAATAAATTTAAAAAACAACAACAACAAGCAACAAAAAAATAGGGGTGGAAAGGAAGGTTTTGATGGAATTGACACTTTCTAATGAAAAAAATCTGTTGTTAGAAAGTAGCAGGAGGTTTCCAAGTGGAATTATTTGATATCTCTGAGGCAACATGCAGCAGACACAGCTTCCCTCTTTTGCAGAAACAACCCTATCCATTCACACTGAAATATAGAGACAAGGATATGGATTTTGTGGACTAATGATTACTCAAAGAACCTTGAAAAAGCCAACTCTTCTCACTGCAAACGTCCTCAGTAACCAGTGAGTCTGCTCTGCAGAGTTTGTCTCAGAGTATGGGCTCACAGCTTCTGTTGACAACTTTACCATCATCAGACTCCCCCAGTCAACCACACCATGTCCAGCTGGGAACTCCCTCCCCAAATTGTTAACTCACATTGAAACTATGCCTGAACCTCAGAAGAAAATCTAAGATCACAGAACAAAACCAATAGTTACCACATTTTTGTCTTTTTTTTTTTAATTTAATATTGTGCTACATGAAACGCTGCCATTACTTTACACATTTCAGAGTTTTTCTCTGATGATAAATGTGGTTTCCTTGAAAACAAAAAGAAAAACAAACAAAACCAAACCTTTCCTTGAAAACAAAAGGAAAAAAAAAACCAAAAGGAAAAAAAAAAAAAAAAAAACAAAAAAACAAAAAAACCCATAAAAAAACAAAACAAAAAAAAAAAAACAAAACAAAAAAAAAAAAAAAAAAAAAAAAAACAAAAAAAAAAAAACAAACAAAAAAAAAACAAACAAAAAAAAAACAAATCCCCCAAACCAAAGCACACACCCAAAAAACCAAAAAAACAAAAATAAACCAAACCAAAAAAACCAACCCCAAGCTGTAGTTGGACATTCAGGAGAAAAGCATAATAATTCCAGTGTGCCACCAAAAGTTCCTCGAGAGGACACCAAGAGCTAACTGAGGTTCTGTGTTTTAAAGGGCATCCTTTCTACCAGCAGTCAGCTGTATGTTCAAGGTGTATCCATGGGGGAGAAGAACCTGCTTAAAAATTGTCAATTCTCCACAAATAAATAATCTAATTTCTCATTTCCAGCAGCTTCAGTTCTACTCAGGTTCCAAAGTTACTGTTCAGAACAACAAATCTCCTTCACCACTCCCAAAAAAACAGTGAAACTCATGAGTTCACAGCTCCCGAATATTCTACATCCCATATGAACAAAGTAAACTGCAATAAAAACCAGTTTCAAAGTTAAATGGTACCCTCAGAAGCTCTGTTTAGTGATCTGCTTCCCGCTTCCCCTCCAAAGCCTAAACCAAAAGTAACAATTAAATAAAACCTGGGAAGGTTTTGTAAACAGATTGCAACCAAGAGCAAAAATTCTTACCTTGAAGCATCAAAGCTGTCATAGGATCCAACAGTATAGTGTCTAAACAACTTCTTTGTTCTATCTATTCGTGTTTCTGCAGAGAGAAAAAAGAATTTTCAATACTTCTGTATTTCTTAATCAAGTGCTGAAGCATTTGTTTATATTCCCTCACAGTGAATGAACATAGTTTCAAGGCATTTCAGAAAAAAAATGTTTTGGAGATATTCTTTTATCACATTAGACACATCAAGTGAATAAGGAGAACTTCTTGGAGATCATGAATCACATCATTCACAAGTTTTAAAGCTCCACTCACATTTTCAGTGGCAAAAACTTTTGCATACAATATCTGGGGTTTTATAGCTAAGAGGCAAAATAGAAGAAGAAAGAAAGAAAAATCTACAACAGATATCAGAAAGATTGGGAAAATAACCAGAATATGCAAATCCATATTTTTTGCCTAACTACAGGTTGGTCCTCCTATCCTCCTGGAATCCCCTTTGGTTTGGCTAAGAGACATCAAAAATCAGATGAAAATGTTTCTGGTTTAGATTACGACAATGGAAGTCTCATCTGCACAGCTGGGGGCCTCTCCATGGAAGGACGGCCTGATACAATCCAACAGATTTTATTAATTCTCCAAGCCAGACAGAACCCTCAAGGCACAGCACCTCTGTGGCACAGCTTTTAAGGATGGTACAAATGACTGAGAGATTGGCGCTGTCAAACGACCAAGGGCAAGCCTGCAGAGAGAAAAAGAACAGGATGGAAGGGCTTTGAACACAGCCAAGGAGCAGGAGAAAGCCCTGGGAGGCAGACTTTGGGAAGAAGGGTGGGAAAAATGCATATTTCCTTGCTTTAAGCAGTGCAGCTGACATGTGACTGGATCATGCCCCCAGCTGGAGGCATAAATACAAATACATCCACAATACAGAGAAATTCCAGCTGGAAATGTACGTGCAGGTTGCAGCTGGCTAAAAGAGTAAGAAAGTTATTTCTTCAGAGCTGTGCACCAATTGGCAAGGTCCAAGAAATGCACTACTAGGAAAAAACAGAAATATTTACATTTATATATATTTTGTGGAGACCAGTCAGCCTCCATCCTACAGGACGGCCAGAGAGGGAGAAAATCCCTATTACAATATGAACTCTACTTGATAGTTTAGTTTATTTTGTCCCTTTGTCACTCGCCTACAACCTATATTTTCTGCCTAAAAGGCCTTTCCTTTATCCAAAATTCCAGCTTCTACTGCACAAATTGCAGTCTGTTCCCCACCAACATTCTTTTTTCATGCCATTCTAAAAATCAGGTTCATACCAAGAGACATAAACAGAGGAAACACAGAAAATCATAAGCCTGGAGTCCACTTTGAGTTTCCCCCTGGCCTGTTCTCAGAAGCCCCTCAGAAATGATTATAAGAAATAAATTACAATGAAGAATATTTTGAAATCTTAAAGCAACTGCTTGAGCCTTAAGGAGCCAGATGTTCCCCCTGCAGAATCTGTTTTCTATAGCATGATATTTCAGTGCTATAAGGAATACAAAGTGGGTGGGAGGGATGGGAAGGCACAGCAAGACAGAGAGCTTTGTTCAGCTCCCCAGGATTGCAGAGCCAGCACTCTTCAGCTGCAGCTTGGATCTGCTCCCCGGCTCTGCCACCCCTCTGTTTCCCCCCTCTCCTCTGTGTGCAGTCAGGGATTATTTGGGAAAACAGAACCCTGGCAAGGCGCTGAACTCGAGGCTAAGTGGCAGTTTCCCAGGCTGCTGTGTTAAGTTCTCTAATTATCCTCTTCCCCTCACCTCCAACTCAGATTCCAGGCTGCCCTATTACACAGCCTAAGTACACACACCCAGGAGCAGGGGGGGGAGCACCAGGAATCTGCCATCAGAATGAACTGGGGACTGAAAAAGGAAAAGGATTCCATTCTCTGGCTTGACAAAAGAACACAAAGAACCCATAGGCAAATGCCTAACAAATGCTGTTCTGAATACAAGCCAAATATAGCATAGTAACACTGTTACAGGTATATTAGCACCACGGGGTTAGCTCCAGGTTTCCCTGGATGTTTCCCATTCTTATGTCCCAGGTTTTCTCAAGACCAGCACTCTTTATCAAAATGCTTTGCAGTAAGTTAGGACCACCTAAGACTAACAACCCCATCATTATTTAGGAAGCTTTTACGCACATACCCTTTTGAAGATTTCTTCTTAAACTTGTTTGCAGAGAGATTAGAAAGACCAACAAAAAAATATGGACAGGAAGGTCTAGAAAAGCATTATTTAGCAGTTGTATTTTAATAAAGATAATTATTTTAACAATACTGCATTCTTACTGAGAAGAACATCTGTCACCACAGATGACAAGTCCCTACATCAACTTGGATCAGTTCAAAAAGTTTTTCTAAGAGGGAGAACAGAACAGCAGGGTTTGCAAAAATGGTCCAGTTTCCTTTACATTGTCAGAAGAGAGAAACATTGGGATATCACTTGAAATTTCTAAATCTTTTGGGAAGCCCATATTTTACCAGAGTAAATACCATAAGAACAGAACAATTTTTTCCTGGTCCATTTTCCACTGAAGCCAGTGGAGCTGCAGCAGAAATAAGCTGTGTGCCCTGGGCAATAGTGGCAATCCAAATAATAGAGCCCCAGCTGTTTCTTTATTAGAATCATTTATTGTTGCAGACATCTCAGTGAGCAACAGGCTCAAACCCTGCCCTTCCAGAATTTAATTTATAGGGTTCAAAGAGGGGTGAGCACTGAGAAAGTGTAGGTGCCAAACATTTCCTCCTTCCTCCACCTCAGGAGTGGTGAGGGCTTCCCTCCAAATAAGTGTAGGACTTCCTGTAGATTCTCTGTCTCAGTCTCGTAAGTGACCACAAGACTCCAACAGATCTTGCAGATGTTATCAAAAGCTGAAAGATCACTGCCATGAAAAGCAAGAAATAAATTTTGGACTCTAAACCACACAGATTAGGCCACTCGTGCCCTGTTTCAGCCCACGTAACAATTGTGGGCCTGTTCCAGCAGCCAGCCCGATTCCCACCCTGACGTTCACGCTTGGAGTAGGTTGTTTACATGTTTGATATTGCTTGGGAAGGGTAAAGAATTAGGAGGGGGAAAAATCCCAAAGCAACTGTCTCCGTTCCTTCTCTCCTCCCCACTGCTCCTTGCAGGGCATTTCTGCGCCGTGTTTCCAAGGAAACTGCACGGGAATGCTCTGCCAGCAGGGATGTTGTCAGAGGCCTGCCAGCACTCTAGGAAAGGTTCAGAGTCACCAGCACGTCCACAGGATGAACAGAGGAAACAGGAACAGCAGAATTTGTGCTGTGATACTGGGAGGCAACAGAGAGCAGCAGGCTCTCCCCAAATACCACTGGTGGGTACAAGGTGGGTCTCATCCCCAGCCCAAAACATGCAGCTTTTCCTTCTTCCTCCTCTCTTCCCCAGAGACAGCCCTGGGAGATGTTTCACTCCCAACAGACATTTATAGATGCTCTTTGTCAAAGCAGTTCAGGTACAGCTCTCTGCAGGTGCAAACCCCAAAACAGTGGCAGAGGTTAAGGCCTTCCCTCTACACCTTCCCCTTCCTGGGGGGAAAAACCCTTTCCCGAACATTTATGTTGAGGGTTAGACCAGAAGTTATTCAAAGCTGAGGAAAGCAGTCTAATAATAAAGTCAGCAGAAATTCACAATTCAAGGACACTTGTGCTGGTTTGCAACAAGATAGGGCTCCTATCTTACGAGTTTTTTCTTAAACTGATCCAAATTTGGCCAGAAGAAAAAGCTGAGAAGAAGCCCAGGGGATTGAAAACATCACTCCAAAGAGTATACTTTTTTCTACCCCAAGTACATCCAAAATATCTGCTATACCTGCTATATAATATATAGCTATATATCTGCTATATCTGCTAATAATGCTCCAGAAAATAATCACATTAAAAGATAAAAATATTCTTCATACCACAAACTGTGAAGTCTCAGTAACTTATTTTACTTATTCCCCTTTCCCCTTAGAAAATGGAGATTCATCAAAAGTGGATTTTTTATTAAATATGGTACATTAAAAGGGTGGTAAGTGAGAAGTCTTTTCAGCCCTATGATACATTGTTTAACATGATATTTCTTATTACTTTGTTTGAGCATTTCATGTGAGCCATAGGAAGGATGAAGTTCAGGGATCCTCCTTCAAATCACGTGGAGTTGGGTTATGGATTCTAAAATATGTACAAAAAAAAATTGGATGAAGAAAGAGAAATGGAAATTTTCTCTATTAATTGTTTGATCATTGATTCTGATAAAGGGTTATAAAAACACATGAAAGTGAAATCTGCAGGTACGGTACCACCCGAGAATTCAGGAGAAACTACAATTATCTTTTTCATATCTTTGCAAATCTGAGGTAAAAACATTGATGCTTCATTTGAAGGCCTAAACTGTGAGGATCAAGAGAAAAGATGATGAAGGCATTAAAAATGATAAATTAATGAAAACCTTTAATTCATGGTTCACTTTCTTCTGTTTCAGTTTGTGGATTTTTTTTTTTTTAAAGTCCCAGTGTTCAGTTGATGCGATGCTTTCAACCAATTTTTCTTTCAACTAAAGCCGGGAAATAGCAAATCTTATGTGTTTTTTGAAGTTTTTCAGATTTGAGAATAAGCATAAAAATGTCTCAGGGACAACTTGACTGGAATAGCAAACCCTTGGATGTCTTCCTGTCTTCCCTTTCTTTTTTTTTTTCCTACTAAATCTTAATTTCAGAAAAAGAAAGGAAGACTGAGTACTGATTCCCTCCTTCATCCTTAAAGGAAGATTAGCTGGAATACAGTGAATTCATTTACCCACAAAGGATGCTGAACTGGCTGATCAATGGAGTGAATCAGCAAGTTTGTTTGCAAGAGAAACCTTAATAACTGAAATATGCAACTTGGTCCTGCCAGAGAGGCAGTTATGGAAGAGCAGTGTTTCCCATGTCAACACTTTTCCCTTTAATTTAACAAAAAAGCTTACTTATACTGAAAAATAAAACCCCAGCAGGCAGTTGTGGAAGCATTTGCTTCTCACTGTCCTAACAACTTTACCAGGTCTTTGCTCAATTCTGGAATTCTGCAGCTCTTCCCTCATTTGCAGAATATTTTCAAAATGTGGTAATGGTCACTTGATCTTTCCCTAAGTTCTCCTGTTGTGTTTCTGAGGGTCTCCATTCCCTCTGACCCTCATTTCCAACCCATCTGTGGCAGCTCTGTGTCCATGGTCTCAGCTGATGCAGAGGATTAAGCCACTCAGTATCTGGTAGAGGCACAGACACAGCTCTGGGTGATCTCATCAAAGGAAATTAATTGGGAGAGGAAAGATTTTTTTTTCCCCTCTTGCTTTACAGAGTAAAATGCATCTTAAAGCAAAAGAGTGAAGAGTTTGTAAAAAGCTGGCTGTTGGCCTCAGAGTTTCTAGCAGCTGAACATGGCTTTGGTCCATGTGCACCTAGTTTGATCCTTGCTGAAACACCCAGCTTTTACAAAGCCAGGCCAAAACAAAGCAACTTTGGTGCACTTTGCCTAACCTTCCATTATGGCCTGACAATATGTATATCTACCTCATAAAAACCCGCTCTCCGTGTCAACCCCAAAGTGCTCCTGCACACATAAATAAAGGCATCCTGTTTTTCTAATTCAAGGAGAACAAAGAAGTCTTGATGAGCTGCCTGCTGGCACGATCATCTGTTGCAAATGTTATTTATCCTGAAGGTCAGGATGGTTTGTTCACTTACAAAGCTCAGGTGGTGTAATGTTCCAGCTCTTTAGAACTGACTCAGGGTACAAACATTTTTAATCATAACACCTTATTTCACATTTTTCATCCTCCCAGCAAGTAGTTCAAATATTTCCTGCAAATATCAGTGTTCTCACTGATGGCAGCAGCATAACCCAGAATGATGGCCTGTAGCAAAGGGCAGGTGCCAGGTGGAACCTGGCTTAATGACTTTGCCTCGACGCAGCGACTTTGCGTTAAATTTAGGGAAATTCCATTAGAGGTTTATGAAGGAAGTCTGCGTTTGCTTGTGTGGCAGGAGCTGTGGTCTGCTCAGCATGACAGGGATTGTTCCTACCTGAGACATGTTTACAGCCCCACAAAGGCAACCAACTGCTTGGGAGAAGGTCGTTGTGCACTCTGAATTGGAAAGAACAGATGGGGAATTATTTTGGGCTGAGTAAGGAATAACAGGCCCTGGAAAGCCATTCTTCTATTCCATTTCAAAAATCATTAATTTTCATGTACAGCAAGTTTCAACAAGAGTTATTATGGAATTTTATCATCAATGGTGATACAAATGTTTCCCCTCAATTTCCTCCCTTACAAGAAGCTTCATTCAAGTCTAAATCTTCGCCAGCTGTACTCAGGATCAATGATCTGTCAAATTCTCTGCCTTCAATAATAGATAAAATTTTGAATACCTAAGAAGCTGCTGAGTATGGGAGGTACGTGGGAAGTTCCTAGAACCTCATGATCTTTTTCACCACACAACTCCCTCTGCTTGATTGTGCATATGGACTTCTCAGTCTGATTTTCACTGTGGATAAAATATGACTGAAAGCCAACAAACAGAGGAACACTTTGCAACTTCCATCGTAAGGGCCTCAGAATAACTTCTAATTCAACGTTATAACTGCAGTCAGAGCAAACAAATAGCTCAGAGCAGAATGTTGCTAAGCAATGTGGTACCCAGGTTTACACAGGACCAAGGAGGGGGAGATGAAGGTGGAACAAGGAGCTGTGAATGTGGATGTGGAAGTTCCCTGCTCACCAGGAAGAACTTCTGCCTTGCCATGCTGATGCATGTGTCTAAAATACAACATTCAAGTACCAATTCAAAAATACAAAAGAGAAGTTACTTACACCACATCACTTCTAACAGGAGTACCAGACTTTAGCAACTGAACTTGTGGTGCTCTATCAGAATATATAGATATGGCTATGTATAGATATAATAAATTAAATAACATATATAAAATATCAAAATCATTTATAGATATGGTTAGAAATACTTCACATTGATGACTGCTAAGTAACACAGGATTCAGAGCCAGGCCACAGGATAATTAATTTTCAAATAGGAGAAACTATCACCATTGGTTTGAGCACTTACTCCTACACCGGTATTCCAAATAATTAGGATGATAGCAGCAGGAAAGGAGGCAAATCCAAAAATATTTCTACTTTTTAAAAAGTATGGAAGGTGCATGCCCTTACAGCATTGTGTAGACACATAAGGGCAATTACTTTAAATGAAGGCATTTGAAAATTCATGTTGCAACCTTAAACACTCCTGGAAATTAGAACAAATTGCTGAGAATGCTGAGAATCTAGTTTTCTAAGAAAGCACTAAAAATCAGACAATATATGTTAGGTAATGCGTATAAAGATTGTACCAGATATTGAGAAAAGCAACAGTACTGTGCAAAGTTTTTAAAAATAATTATATTTTCCAGGTATTTTAGTGATGGAGGTCATGTAAAACCCTTCCATTCCTGCCACTAGCACTTCAAAACTTCATTAAAGCTCCACACAACACCTCCAAAATGAGCTCCATTCTTGGACCTTGACTGTCCAGCCAGCTTCTCACCAGCTTACCTGGGGTTTGGGTGCTTCTGCATCCTCACAGAGAAAAACACCCCAGACATTTCATTTCATTCCTTCAACTACGCTCAAAAAGCTAAAGCTTATCAAGGAATGTAGGATTTGACAAGCGTTCCACATTGCTACACAAAATGCTGCTGGCAACTCCTCTTCCCTTGCGGAGAGCAGCTACAACAAAAACCCCAAACCACGCTGACCACAACTGAGAAGCCTTATTTTACACAAGACTCAAAACCCACATCCCTTCAGTTCTACGCTGTACCAAGAGGGTTTTTTTTCCCCTGCTGCAGGTTTCCATGGAAATGCATCAGTCACTAATCTAAATAAGTGCGGCTGAAGGACGCCTGAAAACCTGGAGCAATTACGCATGCCATTAGGGGAACAGAATATGATTCAGCCCAGCTATTAGAAATGTGCCACAGCTATCACTTCTATATTTTGTTGCAGTGTTCTAAAAACAATACTGCTTTATATTTTTTTAAACCCACTCCTTTGCTGCTTATAAGAGGGAGAAAAAAAGAAAGTGCAATAAAAATACCTCTCACGTAACGAGCACACAGTGAAGTCAGACAGTAACTGTTGCAAAACACAAATGGAGCTGATGCCACACATTTGTTTTGCCATGAAAATCCACAGGACCTGAAGACTTCTCTCTGGTCAAAGAGACTTCACTTGAGTCATTTCGATGAGTAATAAGACAGTGAAAGCTTTGATCTGCATTAAAGGGCTAATGAGCCTTAAAACAATGGATGTAAATATAATTTCTGGTCAGTACAACACTAAACATCCCTGTGCAACCACAGCACACACCTTGGGCACAGCTGGGTCTCTACTGATCACAGAGCTATAGGATCATGGGATCATTAAGGTTGGAAAAGCCCTCTGAGATCACTGAGTCCAAATGTTCCCTCAGCACTGCCAAGGCCACCACTAACCCATGTTCCCAAGTGCCACATCCACATGGCTTTTAAATATCCCAGGCTCCAGTACGAATGTTCCAATGCCTGGCAATTCTTTCCCTGAAGAAATTCTCCCTAATATCCAATCTGAACCTCCCCTGGCACAGCTTGAGGCCGTTTCCTCCTGTCCTGTCCCTCTTCCCTGGGAGCAGAGCCCCATCCCACCTGGCTGCCCCCTCCTGTCAGGGAATTGTGGAGAGCCAGAAGGTCCCTCCTGGAGCCTTCTTTTCTCCAGCTTGAACCAAACCCCCCCAGCTCCCTCAGACACTTCTCATACTCCAGACCCTTCCCAAGCCCCATTCCCACTGCTTTGGACTTAACCTGTTCCTACTTCATGTCCCTCAGGAAAATTTCAAAAGCTGTGGAACAGTGAGTGTCCTGGTGATTCTGAAAGTATGTTTTGAGAGTGATTTCAGATTACCTGAATTTAGTGTTACTACCCTGTTATTTTTCCAATTCCCTTTACTCTTGAAGCATGAGCTGATAAAACACTGAAAAAAAAGGGCTTTCAAATTCTAATGACAATTTTGTCAAGTTATGCTTGTCTGTTTCATTTTGCAGAAAATGTCTCCCAAGTGGTTGTCATTCTATATAAAAAGTGAGGTGCCTGAATAAACAATGCTGCTCCAAAATCTGGAGCACAGATTGGAGATGGGCTGTCTGTGCTACCTGTGTGTACACCAGCAGTGCGCAGTCCCCGTGCCAAATCTACTTGAAATTAATGCAATTTCTGCCAATAAACATTGCAATTAGACCTCAAACAGGAGGAACTGAGGAGGAGGAAACACACTTGTGCAGGAAAAGGCCTCTCAAATGATTAATGTGGTATTTCTAGACCACAGCTGAGCACTCTCCATCTATACTGGGAACATCTACTGAAGGAAGCACTCAGGAGACAGAGAACTGGGGTTTTATCTGCTTGGGGTTCTCCTTGCTGACACCAAGCCACCACTGGGAATAAAGTCTAATTAATTAGATTCAAATTCATAGGATGTAAAAACCAGAATGAGGGGGGGAAAAGGGGAAGGGGCATAAGTATACATTAAGAACACTAAAAGATTGTACTAAAAATCAGCTTGAAATATATATATTATCCTTTCTGTTAGCTTTTGGTTCATTAGTTCTTACAATTTCACTTAATGTCTTTTCTTCATCTGCTGAAGTCTTCACAAAAAGTAGCAGAAAGTAGGTCTTCCTTTTCAAATATGACAATCTTTTATCTACACCTCAAGCCAGACCCTTTCAAGTTTCCTTTTTCACCAGTTAGTTGAATCTAGATTAAGAATTTATTTTAAATGTGACAGTAAAATTGTTTTCGAAGTTAAGATTTTTTGAGATCTTCTGTGACAGAAACTGAAGAAGTTTTATTTATAACACACTTTGAAACCCTCATGAATGGATCACTAGACAATTAGATGGCTTTTAATTGTGCACTGGTTAAATTGAAGAATGGTTTGTCCAGTTTTCCCCAAAATCCAGTGAAGGTTGAAAAAAGTGTATGATTTTACATGAATTTGGAATAATATCTGAACATGCAGTTGTAGGATAAATACTTGTAATACAAGTACTACAAAAATTAAATGTAACATTATTCAGATCATGCAATTAGGATGAAATTGCCTAAATAGAAGTGAAAATCATCCCTGAAATGGATCACATAAAAGACCACCTTATTGCTGTGGGTCAATATTCATGGAGTTTCTCCTCAGAAGAGCTTTCCTATTTAGAGAATGAAGTACCTGAGGCACAGGGAGTGCAAACAGCATCCCAGAGACCACAGCAAACACCAAAGGCAGGCAATAAACCTGGTTTTAAGTTGTGCAGCTGAAAAAGCACCTGAGCTTTAAACTTGTAAATTCAATGATAAAAATGTACACTTGTTTGATTGTTACAGAAATGTCAAAACCCATTTCCAAGGTGCCCAAAGGTTACAAAAGCAGGAATGGCAAAATAAACTTGTATTTTCCAGATGTTTTCTGCAAGCCTAAATTACTAATTCTTGGAAGCAAGCAGTGATATGGAAATTCATTCTCTTAAGACTGACGTATTCCTGAAACTCCATTATGAATCCTCTTAATAACTATAAACTAATAAGAAAAAAGGAATGATGTTGCATCTTTGCATTGATGAGATTTTTAGTTATGAGATTTGTAAAATGTTATAACTGAAGAAATCGAATAGTCTGGATATTTCTTAAAGAGAAATCACGTAAAAAGCTTGAACCTCTCAACTCCCAAAACCTCCCCAAAACACTCTGAAACATGCAATGTGAAAATGTGAAAATACAGCCTTGACCTGTTAGAAGTTTTTATATTGTGGACTTTGTGAGCTCTCAAATTTGAATGGAAAAAGCCAGATTAAGAGAAGTAGGAGAGATTTTGAATTCGAGATTTTTTGTTTTGCAGTGGCGTCTCAAAGATGGGATGAACTTAATTGAGATCTCTACTTAGTAGGTTTATTCCTTTCTAAAAATGTAATTGAGTGTATTAAGCCCACCTGGATTAGTCGTCTCTCTGTGCTTGATAATCACACTCCCACCTTCTCCCCCTGGTCCCTCTTCTTTATCTCCTTCTCACATATAAATTGCATCTCAGAATATCCAAACTTAATCCACAAAGAGGCCATGCAAATTTAATCCTCCAAATATATCACTAAAAAATCCCATTTCATTATTTACCCTAATCCTGCGCACAGACAGCACAAGGCATAATCACCTCCCAGTGATAATGATTTGCACAGCTTGAAGAGTCCTTTTGACACTCAGAAAGAGCTAACTGGTCAAACAATCACTCTTTCATGCATCACTGTCTAATTACTCTTCACAGGACTGCTAGGGCACCTCAGCTTATTGCCATACACCACCAGCACTTCAGGAGAAAATGAACAAATAACTGCTTTTAGATAATCTCCTTCCTCATCACATAACCTGAAGCTGACAACTTGTCACCTCAAGAACATTATGATGTCAAAATTTTAAGATAATATTGTCTAAAAGAAGAAGCCTCATCTGGAAATGGGTAACAGGGATGAGGCAGATAAAGGTAGATCTGCTATTCACAGCATGGGATTTAGAGTTAACTGCAGTTCTGCCAGCTTTAGATGCATTTTGATTTGTTTTGTTGGCCTGTAATCACAAAAATCAATTGCAATGTTGTGTGTTGACAGCAGCAGCCCAGCTCCACTGAGGTGTTTTCAGGACTGGGAATCAGGTGCTCCTCCCAGAACCCAAGTAGGAATAACACTGATTTTTTTGAAGATTTTTCTCCACAAAATGTCATAAACTGAAATACTGCTGGAACATATCGATTTCTAATCCGGCCTCTAGATACAAAACACTCAAAATAGGTAGGAACTAGGACAACCTGCCTTCCATCCAGGGATATTCTAGGTAAAGCCAGCAATCCATCATTTCATTTTTACAGTGTTTACTAAAAACACTTCAAAGATCTGGAGAGTCCCACCCCGCCTGCCCCACCCTCCCCCCCAGATGTTGTGCTGAATACCATCTGCTTTATTCCTGAGAGAATAAAAGCCATCATACATTTTGCTTTCAGATAAAGTGAAGCAGAGTGGTCATTAGCCAAAAAAAACCCCAGAGAAATGAGGAGTTTTCTGAATACATAATTAGAGATCTAATGAAATGGACCTCTTTACCCCAAAAATCAGGAGATTAGAAATTAGAGGAAGAAAAGAAAAGGCCTCCTCAGCTTTGTGGAAAGTATAGAATATTGAGAGGAGAAAAACACCCTCTAAATTTTATAAATTGAGTGTAACTTAAATGTGTATTTCTGATTAATGAAAAATCCCAGAGACACTTCCCAGGCCAAAGTCTCTTCTATTTTGGTTCTATTTTAGAAACTTTAATTACGGATCTATTTTCTTTCCCTCCATTATCAGACCTAATAAAAACATTTCCAAACTAAACTTTGATTGAAATTTTGCTCACTGGAATTTTTGCTCCACTACACAAATCAACATTTCAAGCTGCCCCCCTCTGTAAGAGGCACTTACCAAAGACATTTTATAAAACTACCAAGCAGACCTAACTTTTGGCATTTTCAACATCCTGAAGCAGCAAGAACCACTTGGAATAAGCAACAGCAATTAGAGATGATGAGATCTCCTGTCATATCCACACATCAATCTGGAAACAGAATTTAGCTCAAGATTTATTCAGCTCTGCAGTTTGAAGCTGCAGCAATGGACACAACCTCAGAATGTGATTCCTCCCTTATCACAAGCAAGGTAACAGACACTGGACAGCCCCAAATGATGCCTTTGATCACCAGAGATCTCAAAGACATTTCCAAGATAATAGAAAGTGATTTTGTCTTATTTCTGCCCAGTCAAGCACAGCAGTGATAAGGTGATATCCCATTCCAATCTGTTTCATAGTTTCACTCAGTCAGAGCTTGTATTGCTTCCTTCCACACTTTTTTTAGGGATTTCTGCAGCAGTTCTTCTTTGCAGAGTTATTTGCCCACTGCACAACATCCTGCATGGCCATTAAGTAGCTATTAGGGTTGTGTACTTTACTTTGGCATTTATGTTGCACATAAAAAGATTAAAGGACCATCAACCACTCTCTTTTCATTTAATTATTTCTACTCCACTGACTGTATTTCCAGTGCATTATGCAAAGTGATGGAATCCTAGTATGTTTAAAAACATATTTATTCCTAGTGGACAAGACTATAAAAAATAGCCCACAACTGTTTATTTTAGACCACGACAATACAGATTTGCTCTGAGTGCTTCCCAGGACACAACAGTTTTCTCTGATTATCTCTTCCATGATTTATCACACATATACAATCTGTACCTGGGTAAAATCCACAGAAGTCATCCACTCACACCTTCACACACAGAAGCTGTTGGAAACAACAGCTTTGCAGCAGCAAAATTCATGTGAATTTTCACTTTTACACCATCCCCCCAGTATATGACATTTATTCAACACTTATTTATTTCTCTCAGACATCCTTTGGCCTCAGCTCCAGTGACCTCCTTGGCAATATTTGTACTTTTGCCACATTTTCTCCCCACACTCTACATCTGGCCAAACACATGGGAGAAGGACAAGCCACAGTCACTGTCAAAAATTCCTGAATGTTATTAGAATCTCCCTTCAACCTGCTTGTAGCTGAGCCCCCCGTGTGACCACCAACACTGTTAGAGCAGCTTCAGCAGGTTATCAGAGCTTTCTGCCTCTGACACCTACACCTTCTGTGTTAGAGGAAAACAAGCAACTCCCTTGGCTTTATTTTAATGTATCTCTGAGTGCACTGCTTTCACACAAGGGGGAGTGATTGTAGGCTCCTTGAAAGGGGCTGGGAGTGAAGCAAACACAGGGGGATGAAGGCAACAGGAGTTATATTTAACAGGTTTAGAACTCACACTGTTCTACACCGCTAAAGCTCTGGCTTGTTTTATTTTAAATGAATGTATTTTTGTGCTATTACTTTTCAAATAGTTTGCATACTGCTGGGGTAACAGATCTATCATGTAGGTAAGATAAAAAAAAACAGCATCTGTTCCCTGCCATGGCAACCAAGAGGGCTGAATCAAAGAGAGGTTCCTCATGCTGCCGACAACAAGGGAACAATTTGGGTGATGGATCCTACAGCATCATGGATACAAATCCATGGCAGACCACCTTTGCCATGGGGTGAAAGGGAAACAGGCAGCTGACACCATTCTCAAAGGATTCAACTTCTGTGGAAAGAGTGCAAGAGGAGATTTTTAACAGCACAGGCCATTTATTGAGTGAGAACAGTGACTCCTGTTCTAAGGATCGTCCTATAAGAAATTCAGATGAAAACCCTGGGTAATCTGAGTGACAGATCCCTCTTGTGTGAGAAGCAAAAAAAAAGGAAAAAAAACCCCAAAACAATCTCTAGACACACAGAGAAGCATTTGGGAGAAATCATCTGCAAGAAGAACTTTTCTCAAGTACATTTAACATTTAGAGGGTTATTATCACGATTTTACAGAACAGCTCCAGGTAGGAAAAAGAAAGTGTCAATAGCTTGGAGGATTCTAAATAAAAGATGCAAGCCATACTGACTTTGGATGACATGGAAATGTTTGATAAACACTTCATTGCATTCAAATCCCACTCTCTGATAGTCACACTCTTTCTTCTTTAGTTTAAGAGGACTGCCACCTACTGAGTTACCCTCACCTTCAGCTGGTTTTAGGAAAGGGATCAACATTACCTTCAAATCAAGAGAATTTGGACAGCAGCTTTTATGTATTTCTATATAAAAAGGTATCTTAATTTGTAAGGATTAGAGTGCTGGACATCTTCTTTGCTGCAGAAGTTGTTTTGGTATTAACCTGGAAATCCTTGCTGGTAACTGCTGACTGGTTGCTTTCAGTTTTAAGTGCTTTGAAGATGTGATTTTATCTGGAATATTTCCTAGTGTTTGACTATCATCTGGAAGGAGTGTGGGAAAAAAAACCCACAAATCACGGATTCCTAGATCTGCATTCATACATAATCTAAAAATTTCCACAGATATTACCTAGAAAAGTATTCCAAAATGTTTACACATAATTATTAGAATTCAAGATCAACCCCCCTGCTCAGAAAGTACAAAAAATATAGAAAAATGCTTCCCTCCCCTCTGTCTCCTGTGGCCTTGGCTTGTCCTTTCTTAAGTTTTTATATCCAGGCAGAAATAAGAGCGAACTGAAACGAGGCTGGGCACAAATGAAACGTTCGAGATGATTTTTCCCTAAATTCGGTACCCAAAGATGCCATCTAGTGACCACCTACTGAATGCAGGGGCTGCTCCCGAAAATGCAGCTCAGAGCACACGTTACACATCAACTGTGAGGGGCATCTCCATCACTCTGTGCGTGTGTGTGAGAAGCAGAAGGGTGAAGTCCTTAGCCAGGGTGTCTTTATTCAAGGACATCCCTTGGCACACCTGTCACTCCTTCCATGCTCCAGTCGCTCCATCCGGAACAGGGCTTCTGTCTCAGGGAACATTTCTGGCAGCCTCGTGTCCGTGTGCATCCACAAACAGCAGAACACTGAGGCATTCACTGTTCCCCACCATTTCCTAGCCAGGAAAAGTCCTGTCTGCTCTTGCTACCCACACATATTAATTTTGACTTTACTTGGATAAAAGTAATTTTTGGATGGCAGCCGACAGGATCAGGGCATTGGCTCTGGTAGCACTCAGAACACAGGCTGGGAGAGAAGGATGCTAAGCCCAAATTTTGGTGAGCCAGGAATGTGGGATCAAGTGAAAGAAAAAAACTTCACTAGGGATGGCTCTTTGGAGAGCTTGAGTCCAGTCTGACAACCAAGAGAAAGTCCTTCAAAGCCTTCTACCCTTGATGATATTGGCTGTTGGGAAATGTAAGGAGAAGCTTTTGCACAGTAGCAGGTGCACACTGGTGACCTTATCCTGAATTTAAACAAGGGCCACAGAAGAGCTGTACGCACACGCAGCATCCAGAAGTCAAACCAGAGAGTGAAATTCAAGTTTGAATTGTATCTATTTAAAATTCTGCTACTGTAGGGCAAGGTAATTGATTTTCTGTAAGGAAAAAGGTGCAATCAGCACGTCCAAGATGTAGGAAGGCTTTTGAATATTGATATCCCAGATAAAGATACCAGAACAGTCAGATTTATTGAGCTCCCAAACAGATGCTTCAGATTTTAGGATACTAATGGAATGAATTGATTTATGTAATACAATATATTAACTTCAAGAAACTCTGACTTAAATATTGTCATCAAACCATTAGATAGCTCATCAAATCCATCTAATAAAAATTCAGAATACGTTCTTGCTTCCTAGATGCTGAAAAACATTAAGCACCAGGTCATGTATTATGCACATTTGGAAGATGGTCTATAGGGTATCTTTGGCTTTTTTTTTTTTTACTTTAGGATAGCTCAGCAAGAAAATCAAGGGGAAAACCAACAAGGAAGAGAAAAATCAATACAAATAATTGGTGTTTTCATATTCCCATGAAAGCCTGATCATGTAAGCAAAACCAGTATTGCAAAATCAGGTAAAACCTGATTTAGGGCATCAAAAATGAGTGCTTGAAATATACATGGCATGTGCACACATGACAGGAGGGAAAAACACCATGTTATACAGTGCAGGTTTCAGAAAAAACATTTTAAATGTATCTTTGCAAGATAAAGACTTCCCTCAAAAAATACAAACAAACCCAAACTGCTTTAAAAACTGTATAGATTTAAAATTAAAGCTGTAAAAGTATCTTTTATCAGCAATGATGCAATTTTTAAGTGTCCTAATGCTGTGTATCAGCCACATTTCAAGAAAATTGCAGTTTAGCTCCAGAACAACGACCAGTTTTCAGGAATTCATTGGCCTCCTACATTTATGAATGGCAATAATGTTAAATCATAACTCTTCATATGTGTTTGGGAAAATATTAAAGCCACTCTTACGGGGTGGGGTGAAATGGGTTTCTTATTTTCATGCTCCTTCGAGTGACATATTTGCAACCTTTACCTTAAAGCCTGACTATAAGAGACTACATGGGCAAATTTAGTTTAATCTAAAGGTATGAAGTTAGAATGGATTAAAAAAAATTAAATCGGAATGACAGGGATTGTGGCAATTTAAATTCACACCTGCGGTTCAAACTACTTTTTGAGCCTCTCACAACATTTTAGTGACCCAATACTCTTGGTTATCCCAGTCTGTGTCTGCCAAACCTGAGCAGATAATAGAGCTGGGTGTGGGCATGCCAGACTGGGAATTCAGTAATATTCAGGCAATAATCACTTCAAGCTGATTGATTTCCATTCAAAACTATCTGTTGTTGTGGTTAGTGTGGTTTCTCTGTGCTTTGAAATGAGAGCTGAAAGTCAAACCATAAATCTGCCACTTAGTGACAGGTTGCATCCTCCAGAGCCTGCGCTATAAAAGGTTTTTTCAGAGTTAAGCTGCAAGTTCTGGTTTAAAACCCAAAACAACCGCTGTTCTCCCAAATGCTTTGCAGAACAAGATTCCAGCAATCAGAGATAAGTGGTATTTTAAGCCTACCCATTTCAGTGCCCGAGTAATCTGTTTGAGCTATCTGAAACAGGAGGATTATTAAGGGAAAATCCTTGTCAGGGTGAATCCTGTTAGAAAGCCCAGATCCTGTTCCCTGTGTGCATGACAGTACCTGTGATCCTGCTGCCAACCATTTTCCTTCTATTCTGCCAACATCTTGGAGTATTGGATGCTTTTTCAAGCTTGTCCTTCATAAATAACATGACAACTTGAATTTTATCCCTGTTTATAGTTGTACTGGAAAACACTGGGAGAACCCCAAAATTACATGTGCTTAATGGCACATGAAACACCTCATAGATATTGTTTCCATACAGTACAACCTAAGAAACTGGACAGTGTTCTTCAAGGAAAACTCTTAATATCATTTAATTCTGAGCAGATCTGATGGTAGATTTTACATGCTGCCTTATTTGTCACTCCAGAAGAAGGATAACCAACTATTTACTGATTCTTTACTTTTAAAAGATTCAGTAATACATCTTAAATTGGATCAAAACAGCCTTGCAAGAACTTTCTGAAGTGCTTGGCTGATTAACTTAAGTATTTCCACTTAACTTTTAAATGTGATGAGTTGCAGCATCCTCCAAAGTAAGGTCAGGACTTCAAAAATTCTAACGATTTACTTTTGAACAAGAATATTTATGATACATTTCAGTCTTCCAGCTCCATCAACAGGGTGAAACCTCACTGGATCTCCAATTCCAGGAACTATGGTGTAGCTCGTTATAGTTCAACTTCAATATTTTTTATTTTCAGAACTGAACCCTAAAACATCTATCAAAATGAATACTTAAAAACATCTTGGTAGAGGTGAAGCTTCTCATTAAATAATCAGTATCACCTGCATTTATTAGACAGATAATAAGACATGTGCTAATAAACTCAACACCTGTTTAATGAGGAGAAGTTCAGTAATATTTAACAGTTCTCTTCCCAGACACAGCCTGATTAAATACAAGTGTGGGTTCAAGGTTACTTAGACTTTAGACACAGAAGTCATTATTTTAGGAACAACTTACAGAAAGTTTTGCACACAAACTAAACTAAAAATATGTATGTATTTCCCAGCTTAGTGGCAGCATGAAAAGCACAGTTAAAACCACACACAAAGAGAAGCTGGAGGCAGTGGCACACCATAATTCATGGCTCCAGCAGCACTTGCAGCCACACTGCTCCCCAGGTGTGTGTTCTTCCCTGCTTCTCAGCCTCACAAACACTTCCCACCCCGAGCTACTCAGGGGCACTGAGGTCTGGGACTGTCTGTGTGTGCCAAGTAGTGTCTGTCCCTCCCAGCACTCCTGCAATCTGCTTTGGGGGAGTGGGGACCTGAGGACATCCACTCCTAAGAATAGCATCCCTCTGCTGCAGCAGGGAGGAAAGCAGCAGCAGGCTGCTCAGCAGGAATGGCATCATCCCACTGCTGGGCTGCTCAGGAAACTCAAAAAGTGGGATTTGGGCAATGATGTATGACCCCTCTGACAATCATTTCCACCTCCCTGTTTTCCTACAGACTCTGCCCTCACCCCCATCTGTCCACCTGCTGCCCAGAATACAGGTAATACCTCGCCAGCTCACCCTGAAAATGGTAATTCATTTACAATCAAAACATTAAAACAAATGAAGGGAGAGTAATAAAGGAGTTCAAATGATCATTTGAAAACAAACTACACACTTAGGACTTGTTTTCTAAAAATTAAACAAGAATCTTTAATTTCTCCTTCTCTGGGGCAAATTCTTAGCAAAAATCTATAACATTAGAAACATCCTCTGCTTCTTAAAATAAACCAGTTCTGGCATTATTTCTTCTGATAGTCTTTTGTTTGCTGCATGTACCTGTGTCTTGACCTTGGATGATAAAATCTTAGCATGAAAACTTGGGGGTTTTGGGAAAGTGTCTTGGATTTTCCTATCTGTATTTGCATTTTTCTCTCAAACAGTGGCCTAGGGCCTCAAAGTCTCCTATGAAATCAACCCAAAGAAAAGGTTTGATCCTGGCAAAATGAAAGGAAAAGTATAATCTATAAGGATTTACAGTCAGGAATGTAACTATTTTCCTTCTTTTTAAAGTCTTGACTAACAAATGTTAATATAACATTTAAAAAATAGCTTTATAACTTGCCTGACAGACAGAATATGAGATAAAGATGTGTTATATTTAATTTCCTTAAACTACTAATGTATTATGCAGTGTATCCAATATAATTACATTTATTATTTTCAGGAGAGCAGCCAAAATATAGAACTATTTTCAATGTCTCTCTAGACAGCACTAAACTAATTCCTGGTGTGTGCAAAACATTACTGCAAGCATGGAGAAAAGACTCACTGATTGTTGTATAATTGGAGTCGAACCCTTGGCTACAAAAAATAAAAGACCCAAAACAATACATTGAAGTGTTTTTTGCATGTAAATCATCCACAAAATCAGCTTGACTTTCACAGCCACGTTTTATATTTGTGAATTGGGGACTGACTGGAGGGTTGAGAAGGATGATGGACATCTTCCATTTCAGTTCTGAAAGCAAAGCCTGAGTTTCACACTCAGCTGCAAACACAAGCACACGTTTGTGTGTAAATAACATAACCAGGTTACATGACCATTTAAAATTCACTCCATTTTGCGAGTTCACAGTTGGGAACATTCACTCAGGTCTCTCTGTTTTACCTGAAGACCAATAATCTATTTCTGACCCCAGAGTGTCCCTTTGGGACTGATCTGTAAGAAAAGGAGCTGAGCTCTCCAGCAAGGCAGGGAAGCAAAAAGCAGCACCATGATTTCAGAATAGAATATGGATTATCTGACAGTTGCTCTGTTTAGGCATCATTTTCCTGATCACCTCCAGCACTGCCATACTTTAAGCAGCTGCTCCATCATCTTCCTTAAATTAAGAAGAATTTTATCTCAACTAACTGGGGAGTGTATCAAAGAGTTTTCAGCCTCTGTTGTCAAGCCTTTTATCTGAGCCTTTAAAAATCAGACAGGGAAAAAAGCCCCAATGTGTCATTTAGTACAGCAGAAAAAGATGACTTATCAACACTTTTGGAATATGTACAGATCTAAGGCTTGCCTCACTTTTTTTTTTTTTTTTTCAAATTTGCTTTTAAGAGTGTTAGGTCATGCTAAATGTAATGAGTTAGATGAATTATGGCATTTTATTTAATCCTGATACATAGCCAGAATGATTTCAACAGAAGTCATGTTCTGATATAAATAATATTTACACAGGTGCATCAGAGAATCCTGGTTAAACAGAATTTCAGGGGGGAAAAGGGGATGTTAAATCAAAGTAAAAGCTTTTGCTACTGTCATTTAAGATACTTGGAGGAAGCAAAAACATCAACTATAGTTGATCATAGGTTCATAAGATATTATTAAGTATCACTAATTTAAAAAAATAACAAAAGAAAACAATTTGTATAGAGATGTTAGCATTAAAATATATATTCTTTATGAAATCTGAAATACCCCAGAATTCCAGGAGGTGAAAGCTATAGAGTTTTGTCCACTAACAGTCATTAAGACCTGCCAGGTTTGTTAAAATTCAAGTAGCTCAAAACACATTTTCATGGGTTGAAAAAATCACGTTATAGGAGTAGTTTCCACATGAACAACTGGGAATCACAAGATTAGGTATTACTCCTAGGTTTTTAGTACATTTCAGAACAGGGCTGCTCAAATTCTGCCACAAGCTGAAGTATTCTCTCTTAAACCAATAATTGGGCTTAAATTCCCCAGGAGGCTCCATCACTTCATAAATCATTCACTTCATAGCTTTAACTTTTTGGTGCTTCTACAATAATTTGTAACATTAGACATCTCTGATATCTCTATCTGCTCTCAGACTTGAAAATATTCCATGGGCTGTGATTTTGAACAGAAAATGGGAATGCATCACTGAGAGTAAAAGGAATAAACCATCACAGTAACTCCTTTCTTGAGACATCCCTCAAAGTTTGCACTTCTTTGATCCTCTATGGTGTGACAGATGATTTCTTGAGGGAAAAAAAATGCAGAAAGAACCAGAAGAGGAAAAACTCCCCACCTGCATGTCCGATTTCACACAGTAGCAATCCCAGATGCACTGGAAATGTTGAGTTTCCTACCACGTAACTCTCATTTTATATTGCTATGCAATTTATTTTTAGCTTATTTCAATGCTTTGGAGAGTTGTGCTGCTCCTTTCCAGCTGATTAGAGTTATTCCTAAGTGGCTCTTAGCAAGCATGGAAATGGGAGTGAAAGGGATGAAGTACATGTCAGCTGCAAAGCCCAGACAGCAAAATATTATGAATTAAAAATTACTTATTCAGAGATAAGCATGCAGACAGGCTTACATTCTCTATAAGCTCTAGACATAGGTGCTTTTTTTTTTCTCTTTTTTTTTTAGTTTGAAAATTTTTTTGATGTTTTGGCTTTATGCAGTACTCAAAACCTGGATAAATGATGAAGTTATCAGCGTGGAATCCTTTATTTTATTTTTCCTACAAACCAGACTCATATCATTATTTGAGAAATGGGTTGGGAGACCCAGTCTTCCCAAGGATTTCTAACAAATACTCCTGTTGGAGTAAGAACTCTCTATTCCATCTTGCTCAGAAGAACAAGACTGAAAGAAGGAAAGGCCTTTCGAGGCACCTTTGGCCAGAGAGGACACCCTGCAGGTTGTGTGGGAAGCAGATGGCTCCCTTCCATAGCCAGCCTGCAAATAAAAACAGCTCCCCAGTTACCTCTGCCTCCCAATTCCCATTATTATTGAGTGATGATTCATTTCAGAGCCTTTTCCTAAACTGCTGTTTATCATTACTGGGAACACAAATGCCTCACTCAGCAAAGCTAAAGTGCAGAAACTTGCTGAGGTTCATTCTTTGAATTTCCATTACTTGAGACCAAAAAGTGGGGTTGATTTACATCCTCAGCTACAGAAGAGTTGTCAGAATTAGTTGATTATTACTGCACCAAGCTCCTGTGTCAGCTGGGCTTTGTGGGCTGGCTTGCCAGTACCTCACATCTAGTTCTTTGCATTGATTTTTTTTTTTGTTTGTTTGTTCCAGTATGGTTTTCCCACTGATTGATGGAGGAGAATGCAGTTTAAGCAAAAACATGGTATATGGCATATTCCTGAACTTTCTAAAGCATAAATCAGACACAGAATATCTTTGTGGATGATCACTGTGTTGAGGGTTGTCATCCATTCCCATTTTTTTTAATGACAGATTTATCCATGGGAAACATTATGTGGCAGAAAATCACTCCTCAAAAGATGGAACTGTTCAGAATCCCGTGAGCCAGGTGGTTGGTTGTGCAAAACACAGAAGCAAGGCAAGAAAGAATATTTCAGAAGTCAGAGCTTTGGCCAACATTCTTCAAGGCAGAGGGACTGACTGAACAGTGTCTGACCTGTCAGCTTGGGCTCTGGGTACCAGGGCTACCATGGGAACCCACAATCAGAGCCTGACTGGGATTACAAAGATATAATATAATCAAGGTGTAATAGTCATCTCTCAAGTTTTCAACCCATTTGAAACTGCTGCCTTGGTACCTGCATCACAGCACACTTTTTCAACTACCTGCGAGGCAACCTTGCCTTTTAAATTTGATTTTAATCTGGGTTTATATTCTCTTGGCCATATTGAGTCCAGCCTGCACTGTCAAGTCAGAACACATTTCCCAGCTCTCAGAACTTCTTAGCTCCTTACACTACTGCCATGAAGAAGTTTGTGATTAACTTTCCCAACAAAAATATCTTTCCCTCACATATATAAATTTCTTTTATACTTCCTCCATTTAGTCCTTCCAGCTGCAGCAATGTTTTGTCCTTAACTGTTGCTGCTCACGCCAAACAGTTTAAGTTGCATAATAATTCTGTCACAGATACACAGGTACCTTTTACTCAAGGTGAAATCTTGTGGAAGGAGATTTTATCAAAATTTATTATCAAAACCCTTGAGGTGCTCATTTGGTGAGATACCATCTCCTCTGTCTCATTGAAACTCACTTCTTTCTAGTGGTTTCCAAAGTTATTTGTGCATAGAATTTTTCAGAGTTCTAATAATCACCACAATATTTCTATTTATTCTTCAGTTGCCTTTCTAGCTAAAAATTAGCCACAACAGCTCATAAATCAGGAAAAATTGTTTAAAAGGATTTTGCTAATCTGGGTCATTTATAAAAGGTGGGTCATTTAGGCTGGGTGAAAAGGTTTTTTGTTTTCTGGTTTTTTCCCCCTCTACTGCTGTGTTTAACACAAAATCATAGAATCAATTATATGGGCTAAGGCACTGGTTTTACATATGGATATCTATTATGTCCAGACAGCAAATTTGGGAAACCAAGACTCCTGTCCTTCTGGAAGGCCAGTACAGATGTCAGCTCCTCAATGCACAGTAAAGCATCTTTCCTTCTTGCAGGAAGGCAAATCCATTTTCTAGCAGCCTGGCTGACTCGATTGCCTGGGAAGGTGTTGTGCTAATTTTAAAAAGGGATGGTGGAAATGAGGAACAAATCTGGTTTTACTGAAATGCACAGGGCGTTAAAAACTAAGAATGTGGAAAACAGAAAATTCCGTGCTCCGGAAACAGCAAAAAGATGCATTTTATTAACATAGCTTGGACTTGCTTGGTAACTTCTGGGATCGAGAGGGGATGCTGGATAAGGATTGCTGCAGTTTCTGCTTATCATACGAGTGTAAGGTTACACAGGTAAAAAAGAAATTGCAAGGGAACTCGGCTATTCCTGGATAATCTGTCACTTTGTTTTCAAGTTGCTGGAAACTCAGGAGTAAGGGATACGGAACAAAAGCACAGGCGCTGTGCTCAGGGAAGGACTGGACGTGGCACTCGGTCTGGCTGACAGGGTGGGCTCGGTGATCTCTGAGGTCTTTCCCGACCCAAACATTCCGTGCCTCTGTGCCACTTGGGCCAGGACACGCACTCTGGAGGCCTGGCAGAGGCTGTCGTGACACTAGAGGTCAGCACGGGCACGGCTCCACGGGCAGGTAGGACCGGGAATGTGCCCTGCCAGGGTGTGTGCAGCAGCTCGGGCTGCTCGGATCAGATCCTTTCCCGGGAAAACGAGCTCCTGAGCACTGCCGATGGTCACTGCAGCCACAGCCCGCAGCAGATCTAGTCTGAAACAAGCTCCCAGAACTCCTACAGCTACTAACAAGGTGTATCCCAAGGCCACAGGATAGAAAAAGGCACGTAGGAGGGTATGGAATGAAAACTCATCCTAAGGCAATATTAAAAATGAGGCTGGAACTCAAGGAAAGGTGCACTGAGGAGGCCAAGAGTTGAAAGACATAAAAAACTACTCAGACACACTGAGTCTGCCTTCATTTCAGTATCATTTGTAAAATCTAGGACTTCTCCAGGCACTTTACGGAGGGAGGAATAATAAATGATAAAATTGGAGTGTAGTTAAAGATAAGTTCCTGCCTGAAAACGAATACTTCACTTCAGTTGTGGGCAATCAGATAGCCCTGAATTCTAAAGGATGTGGAGCATAAAATCACAAGTGTAATAGAAAGCATTTATGTAGTGAGTCTCTCAAGTTCATGTAATACCTTATGATGGAAAGAAAGCAAACAGAAACATCTAAATTAAAGCAGGAGAAACTTTTTCCAACTCACCCAGAACATTTTAGAAAAAAAAACAACAAAACACAAACAAACAAAAACAAAAACAAAACAAAACAAAAAAACCTAACATATTTTGGAATAGAAAGACATTTCAGAATGGAATTGTCTCATTATGGAATAACACAAGATAACTGTCAATGCAGAAAGTGTCAATATGTGACATCTGTATTCTGTGTTTGAGCAGGTAAAATGCAAGATGATGCACCAACCTCATCTGAAGGAATACTGCTACTCTCAGAATGATTCTGGAGAACGTTAAAAACTGGCTACAAAGGCTACACTTTTTAAAACAAGGTAGCACGAAGGTTTTGTTTGTAGTATTTTTTTAAAAGCAGGCAAAAGGATTTAGCAAACCACAAAATTGATTTTCTTTGTTGTTCTTTTTCCATTGGATCTCAAAATGCCAAGGGAGCTTCTTTAGACTGGAAAGCAGCAGGTTCTGTGCTGGTGCTATTAAAGGGCAAATGAAACAACCTGGATAAGTAGGAGCCCATAGTCCTGGCATCAACCCTAGCAAAATAATGGAGCAATTCCTACAAGCCTCAATTAATGAAGGATTAAAGAAGGGATGGAGAATTAATGCCAGTCAATATGATTTCTTTTGGAAAACAGAACCTGCCAAGTTGGCAAGGTATCTTTGAAGAGAGCACAGGAACCAGGTGCTGTTCCACCCTGCCCACTTCCAGAAAGCAGCTGGGATTGCAATAAAGTTCCCTAAAAATTGAACTTCCCTTAGAAAGTAGATTATACATTAGCCTGACATGAAACACCTGCCCAGCAGTTTTACTGGGCCTGGAGTGTTTAATTGGAGTTTGTTTTTTCCAAGAACTATTCCTCTTTCCTTCACTCACGGCGTGCAAATGACAAGCCTCTATTAAACACAATTGTTCAAACTTAACAGCAAAGGGAAGCTGCTGGAAGAAATGCTCCTAAATCTCATTGAGGGGAAAGAACTGTTGCTGTGGTGCTGGTGTGGAAAAGGCTGAGTCTGAGCTTCATTTCCTCCACATTGAAATGATCTACTTTCTCAGTCATTATCATAAGAAGTTCTGCTGCTTTGCAAAGACCAGGATGCAAATTCTTGCAAGTGGCACAAGTTTGTGATGTTTCTCAGCTGATGTTCTTTCAGCAATCCCAGCAGACCTAATTTAATTCCTAATCATTTCACCATGCCTAACACATTTTTCTAAATTACTTCTGCATTTGTACTCAGAGGGAATACTGGCTGATTTTTGCTTATAAAGCTTTCTCCTTTCATTCCCATTGTTTCCTATGCAGAGGGAATGCACAGAGCAATTCTGTGATCAGCTGCTTTCACTCCATGCCATATTTCAATAATAATATGGCACATACTGTGCATTCCATATATTTCATTTCCCTCCCAACTCCAACCTCTATCGCATTACTCACAGAACCTCATTCTGCGTGCGGGACATTTCTTGAGAGAGCCCAGCAAAATATGGGAGTGCACAAGTTCACTGCCAGAGAAAATGTGTCCCTTTTGTTCCTATTTAATTACATTTGCATCCTTTTTAGAGAAGAAGAATGGCATATTTAAAGCCTTAAGCTATGTTAACATTATTATTCCCACTGTACCATAAGCAAACAGGAAAACAATCGGAAGGAAGGCAATAGCTATAAATTACAGTAAATGTCTGGTGCTTTGCCAGACACATGGCAGAAGTCTTCATAATTTCATGTCAGAAAATTTGTAACCTGCTTCTGTTTATATTCTTTCCTTGCTTCCAGCTTTCGTAATGCTTTTGTTCCTCTTATGACAATTCTTTCCTTAATTTTTGTTTTCCTTTCAATGATCAAAGAAATTCTTGCTCAAAAGAGAATTATCATCTATTAAGACAATCCTGTCACATACTGAATTTATCTCCTGAAGTAATTCTCAAGGAAGTCTTTAAGGGTTTGTAACAAACAGGTTTAGTTACTGTGTCTTCAAAATCACTAAAGAGATGCAAAACTTCTTTCATATCTAAGAACTTTATTTAATGCCCTCCTCAGAATTCTCCTCAGATTTGGAGACAAATGGACAGCTCAAATTTAATGCAGGATTACCATTCCTACACTGGGCAACTCCAGCCTCAATCTTCCTCCTGTTTGACAAACCTCCATCTCTAAATTCTGAGTTTTCTAGAGCCCTTCAAAGAACTACACAACTGTTCACCCTCTATTCTCAGAGCCTGGATCCATTCTCTCCAAATATTAGATCTGGTTTTGCCTCCTCCTCTTTTCCCCTCTCAAAAGGGAAATAAAAAAGAAGCACAACCTCTCGACACAGGAAAAAAAAAAAAAAAGAAAAGTGTACCATGCAATTTATAATGAGATGCATAAAAGAAAAACATCTGTAAATTAATGATACAATGCATAAATTTTAGTGTATCATCTGTGCAATGACAGAAGTTCTTAATCAATACAACAGAGATCTAAAAACACATCAATAGCTGATTTCAAACCGCATACACTCCTGCAGAACATTAATTATATTCTCAGAGCTCATTTATCATGAGCTTTTAATTAGAGAGGATGTCCTCACATCTTAATTCTTAAAAGCAGAGAAATTATGAGATGGTAGGTAATTCTTAAAATAACCTGCTTTAATGTAGGTTTCTTTTTCTTTTATTGTACCAGGACTATAAAGGAAGGCTCCTTGTCTAAAGTCACTTGTGGCAATACACATGTCTGCTAAAGGAGGATTCCATTTCCTTTGTCATCAGTAAGGACGGGTATGGGACATCCCACTAAAGGATGCCTCCTCTAGCATTCAGGAAAAGGTCAACAGGGCTGTAAACAAGAGCTAAATGCATCTCCTCATCTCAGATTGGGAGATGACTGGCCATTTTTTCTTCCCTTATTCAGTTGTCTCATTAGACATTCTCCCACACTTCAGAAAATAAAAAACCGGCATAATCCCATACAAAATGTCTGCATACAGCTGTGTGTAAAAGCTTTGGTACTTCCCAGCATAGCTCCTCATAAGAAAGTCTGTTTGCTTGGACAGTAAAATCCAATCAATAAACCCAGCCGTATTTTTTAATTCAGCAGCTCAGCTTTACCAGCCCTCCCATTCCTGGCAGTGCACAAAGGCCCTGATGTCTCTGTTGGGACAGACACATGGCACGTGTCACATTAGGGTTCAACAGGAGATGGAGGTGATTACCTGATTTGCTTTCATTTGGTTTGCACTGAACTTCTTCCACACACTCTGCAGGAAACCAGCCGATATGTCCCCGGGTGCTGCCTTCCCAGAATCCACCTTCTCCGATGCTCAGCACTAAACAGGGCAGACACAGGCAGTGTTACACTTTGCCTCCTCACACAGGTACACAATTATTGCATTGCACGTTCAGTAATCACTGCAAATGAGCAAACATTGTGCAATAACTAATGCTGCTACCCCCAAAATGGGCACAGAGTAACCCTGAAGCAGGACCATTCCTACTCAGTCTTTGTAACCACCCTCCAAATTCTTTTTTACCACAAGTTTCCTTGGCCTTCAGACAATTGTTTCCATTTTCAGTGTTCTCACTGCTGGATTAATCAAGGATAAATACATTATAATACCACTACTGAAAAACCACTGTCTTGTCTGTTCAAATGAAGTGCTGAACCCATTGTAAAACAGCACCCACACTGAAATGGATTTTAATAATATATAAATTGATATCTCCTGCTTTTCCTGCCTCCTAAGGAAACGTGATTTGATTTAGTGGGTAGCTCCAGGGATTTGCAATGCAGGTTGAGTAATATGATTTAAGAGTTTGAATACACAGCAAACACTTGAACCTCCCATAGGTGAGATCCACAATGGAGACGCCTTTTGAAACATTTCAATAATTATTTTTCTCAATAGAAGAAAACAACAATATGAAGGAGAATGATTTGTCAATAGGAGAAAAGGCTTTTATCTGGCACTTCTAATTATCTTGATATTAATTCTAGGACTCAGCAAGGATTGTGACAAAAGCCTGCAGAGCAACAATTTTATTAGTAAGCAACTGGAGGTGAATTATGGTGATGGAAGGACACTAAATACTTGCTATGGTGTTTAAATTAGTATTATAGAAGTTCCTACAAACCACTGTACATTTACTACATCTTAGAGGACTATAAATGTACAGTTAGAAAGTTGCTGTATATTAACATTGAAACAAAGGTGATATAGCAACAAAACCAGGCTGATTTGGAATATGGATCAGACACACAGCACAGGTGCTCAGAGCTTCCCAAAATCAGCTCAGCCCCAACTGCCCCTGCTGAAAATCAAGGCTAATTAGCCTAAATCCATCTCTCTGCTAAGGGATACCTGGGATACTGCCTCTGCAGGGTATTTCAGTGCAGGAGGGACATAAAGGAGAACTGCTTTGATAGTCTCCAATACCAGCACTTTTGGTGCTGTTAAAACCTTGCCAGGCTTTAAAACCTTGGTCCCTGTCTGGCTGCAGCTGAACTCGGGATCAGTGCAGCTGCTGTCACTCAAGGCACTGAAGCTGAACTTGATTTGCACAAGTACAGAGTAGGATGAAAATTAAATCATTCAGAGCCCCCAAAAAAGTTTAAAAAAAAAAATTAAAATTCTCAGTAATGTGAAAGCAGTCTGGTTTGAGACACCAGGATCTGAAAAACTGCATTTAAAAGTAAATGTTTACCAGGGTTTTTATTAATGCAACCCTAAGTTATTTGTGGTATCACTTACAGAGCAGGGCCATCTATTAACAGAGACATTTGACAGCAAAATGTTTATAAATACGTCACTTTTAAGCCTTTTAATGTAGTATATTCCAAGAGACAGATTCCATGAACTGCACATTTACACACCGCTGCTGTAAGAAGTACATATTAAGTGCCAGGAAATGTCCACTAAGGAAAAATCCGACACCTGGACGGGTCCCAAGTGCATAATTTGCACCTTTCTGACATATATAAGGAAACCTATAACCTATAACTCCTATAAACCTAGCAAGTTATGGGATACTGGGGAATGGCACTGACCTTGGATGACACCAATAACCCTACACTGAAAATTGAGCTGAATAAAAAAAAAGTTAGCATGTCTTCTTTAAAAAAATATAAAGATGGGGCATAATTAATGAAAAAATATGTTGCTGTATTCCAGGTGGTGTTGAAAATGTTTAAAGCCTGTGCACATTAACTAACACACACTGTCCATCTGATAATTCAGAGTTACATAAAATGTTCCCCGATCATCCATCCAATAGAAATGAGGAATTCGGCAGCTTCCAATACATTTTTAACAATGTAACCTCTGCTTACATAAGAATGCATTTCTTAGATATAAGGAACCAGGAAAGCTTAATAACCTATATGTATATATTAGAATTACTGTAGAATCCTACTGTACATTGATTTGACTTCAGTCATAGAAGAGTGCAGGACTCCAGCCAAAAGAAATTTCCAAATGTGAGACAGTGAAGGAGTCCTACTGCCAGTAATTAGTTGCCTCTTTTTTTTTTTTTTTTTTTTTTTTTTTTTTTAATTTGAGGGGAGTTTTCAGCACTGAATCTCAGTCCTAATTTCACTCCACAAACTGGCAAGATGCTCAGAACAAAAACTACTTAGATGTTGAGACAGACTTCCCTAATTTGGTATTTTATTAATCTGTCAGATCTGCTGACACTCCAAAATCACAAAGATATTTCCAGCTCTAGAGAGAGGCACTGTAAGGAGGAAGTTGGGTATTTCAAACCCATGGAGTGATTTCATGTGTTTGTGGCAGTCGCAGCTGATGCGAATCAACACTTTTGGGAAAAGAGATTTGCCTTGGAAGTCTATCTGTGAGTGCAGAGTGAAAAGGGATTCCTACAGAGCAGAACTAGGCCCACTTTAGCCCATTAATACATGAATTATTGAGTATCAGCCATCACTAATAGCCAGAGCAAAGGAAAAACACATGTAGTCCTGCCTGAAGACATAACATCCATGGAAAAGAGGTGGAAGGGTGAGATGAGTGCTGCTGGAATGCAGGCAGCCTTCAGCATTCTGGGAAAAAACTCATGCTGGGGGCCAGGAGAAGAAGGAAAAGCCTGCTGGAGCTGCAAGAGGCACAAAGATGGCACAAGAGGCAAATGAGGGACAGCCCTGGGTTCAGCTGATGTGCAGAGACGGACAAATTGTTGGGGATATGGGGGACAAGCTCATATTCCAGCATAGAAGCTGAGCTCTACATGGTTCTGCATCCCCTAAAACCTTGAAATGATCTTCATCCCCCTCAAGTGGTGCCATTAATAAGAAATTCTGCAGCAAGAGCCAAGGCCATAATAAACTACAGATCTATAAAAACTGGCAACACTTCACTCACTCCAATGTGGAGAACTTAAAGGATAAACTGAAAAATGTAATTTATCTATTGTACCCATGAATGCTTTTTTTAGAATGAGATCTTAACTTCTATCTTTCCTTTCCCAATAGCGTTTAAGAGAGTCACTATAACAGGTAATTTGTTACCAGCAAGTGATTTTCTAATCAATGTTTTCCCTGCTGAAGGACAAAACAATGATAAATCAAAGGATAACTTTCCCAAAATTAATAATAAGGCTTTCTAATTTCCAGTGGTTTTCCCTTTTCTTTTGGTAAAATCAAAAGGTGTGGTTGCTATGGTAAGAGCAGGTCAGAGGTCTTCACACACAACCCGAATTACAAAAAGAATCTGATGTAAGAGTGAAATAAAAGTTCCTGTAACATCAGGAATCCTGAGGCATCTTTTCACAACAAAAGTGTGGTTTAAAAGAGGGGTTGTGTCCAGTTATATGAACAAAACTGCAAAGCAAAACTGGATAAACACCAAACAACTGGGTAACAGGAAAACATGGATAGGCAGGTGCCAATCAGGAGCTCGTATTTTAATACCTGTAAAGCATCCTACTTAAAATCAGTGAGATTCTGCCAGAAAATTATATGTATCAAATATTTTACAATATTAAAGAAAATTAATAGACTACAGCATAGAATGCTTTCTCTCTTGCAAATTTAAGTCTATTGGCAAGGTATCTTTTGTAATTGATATTAACATCCTAATCAGATTAATTATTCAATATACCATAAAAAGAATTTTAATCAAAAGAATGTAGGATTTGTATCCTCCCACATTACAGCTCTCTCCATGTCCCAACAAGAAAGTATTTTTTTCCAAACAAATTATGGTGACAACTATTTCTAAATTCCTTGTGATATTGAAACGCACAGGAGTGAATTATTCCAGGCAGCATTATTTGCAAAAATGTCAGGGAAATTTAAAGCCAAATTCAGGCCAATGTCTTTACAGCTGTTACAGGATGTACCTTAAACGTCTTCGTAATATCTAAATCAATTTTTAGTGCTTGGATAAACTGTGTTCTTCTTTATTGGGAAAATAAATAATCATATGGATTGGGAATGAGAGACCATGTTCTGGGGAAAAAGAACATTTCTGCAACCAGCAGGAAAAAAAAGAAAAATCAACTGAATGACCATAAAGTATGAAGTTGGAAATTCATTGAACAAAAAACCAAAAAACCAGCTGAACCAGCCTGTGCTGATATAAGAACTCTGGGTTTGTGTCCTGAGGTAAAAATTGTCTAGATTTTCTTCTTTGAAATACAGGAGATTTTAAATTTGTAATTGGTAGAAGCCTCACTTTTTTTTCTCTCAGAAATAATTAACTTTGTAATTTAGGCTTTTCCCTTGCTGAAATGTCTGATGTAAATTTTCAGAATTATTTGTCTTTGGCAAGAGAGATTCCAAATGACAGACAATCTATGCAGGAGTACTTATTGGAGGCTGTGGTGTCTCATCCCTGGATGTGTCCAAAGCCAGGGATTAGGACTGGATGACCCTTAAGATCCATCCCAACCCCTAAAACATCCTATGATTCCACGATTCTTTGATGAAAACAAACATAACATACTACATAAATGAAGGTCAGCACAAGTTACAACCTAATCTGCTAAAGACAGAGAATTTTCTGACTCTGTTTCTCTGCCCCTCCTGGCTCCTGACAGCAATCCCTCCCTCCATCCCTGTGAGGGATGCTGAGCAGGATCTGGCTGTTCTGTCTTATAGGCAGGCTGGTTCTGGCTCCCAAAGACCTCATCAAGAGAGCACGACAGAACCTGAGGTCAGAGCAGCAGGTGTGGGGAGGAACTCAGTGCCCCTCAGGCTGCTGCCAGGCACAGGGAGGATTCCAGCACACACACGAGTGACTGCGCCCCAGCTGACCTCCAGGAGACCTTCCTGTGCACTCCACCAACAGCCTGGAAGGGCAGCCTCACGTATCTGCAGTTAATGATTCTGGCTAATTGACCTGAGCTGTCAGACTGGACTGTGGCCCTACAGACATTTCTAGTGGTGGAGAAGGAAATGCAGCAGTTCTTGCCCAGCTCGAGTTGTGGGAGGTCACCAAATTAGGGAGGTAACACAGAGATCCTGACTTAAAACACCTCTTCTCACCTCTGCTTTCTCAGGAAAGAAACAGTGCAAACAAGCACTTCAGGAAAAGAACCTTGGGGTGAGAAGATGACTGGGGCTACTAATAGAGCAACCACTCTCTACGTCAAACCTACAAACACAATAAGCTGTACGTAATCCTCTAAAGCTGAGGAAATGTGGCTCAGTTGAAATAGAACTGAATGAGGTGTGCTGTTCAACATTTGGCCCTCTGTGGGAGCTTTTTCTCCTCGCCATACAGGATCTTCTATAAAGATCACCTTTTCCCTGTTATTTAGGTGTCTATGAAATAGTTTTGAGAAAGTGAGGGAGAGATGAAAACAGTGTGAGAAATCAATCTGCACAGATTTGAGTTTTGGTCAGAAATGAAACATTGCAAAAATCCACCTGCTGATCCCCAGCTCTGTTGAGGAAGGTGCAGACAGAGTCAAGTTTGCTCTTCTCCACAGTGATACCTGAACTTGAAATCAGGGGAATTCAGAGAGAATTAATGGAGAAGGAGCCCGAAGCCAACCTAGATACAGAGCCTGCAGTGTTGTGTTGCTCCACACTGGTGCACTCACAGCTCTTCTCCAACTCCTGGTGCTCCCTGTCCCCTGAATATTCCAGGCCCGTTGCTGACTACTCAGGCAAGGATGTATTGAAGTAGCCAAGCACAATGACAGTGGGGATTTGTGAATGCTTTTACATCCTGATCTCTTCCCATGGGCTCTGACAGCAAAGGGAACTCTCCTGCTGGAGTGGGAGCAAGTCCAGGTCTTTGTTACATTTTGATAGCACCACTCTGTCCTGCTCTTCAGGCACAAGCAGCTTGAAGGAATAAGTTAGGATAGGACCTGTGATGAGCCATAGTTTATCATGTTAAGAACTGAAATCAAGCCATTCAAGTCAGGAGACAAAAAGGAAGCAAAACAGAGCAGTGAACCTGGGTAAGATTAACATTCTATTTCACATTCATTTCATCCTTCATGTGAAAGAGCAGCTGAACAATACCTTGCAAACCTCTTAGGTTCAATTTTGCTGCCACACTTACCCACACAAGGTACAAAATGCTCTTGAAGAAACACAAGAACCTTTCTGAGGCTCTTCCCTTCCCAGTATTTTGTTTACTAATCTAACAAGTGCAAAAGCCCGGGAGACCAACTTTCCTTCTGCCCACAAGCACTGTCTGTTGGCAATATCTTTGTGCACGGCAGGGGTTTAATAATCTTTCTTTTTCGAAATGACTTACAAGTGGATTTCACAAGAAATGAAAATGTTAGTGATATATTTGGATTGCCCTGCTGGCTGAGATCATGCTGAAATAAAAGCAGAGTCACAAGGGTCATCATTTCTGATGCACAGAACTACTGACTTCCTGCCCAGAGCAGATGCTTGAGCTGCTGCTACTGAGTTACTCCTGCTCCTCTGACCCCGAGGAATGGAGCTGAGAGCTGCACTTGAGTTTACCACAACCCTTCTGTGATGTGCACACTGCCTGCACCAGAGCCATCTCAGAGGGCTCATGGAAAAGTCTGCTGGAGCATATTTGAGATACTGAAGTAACTCCCTGTTTTTCCAGACACTGGGTGCTAGAAAAGGCTGAGATTTCAGGGACGGCAGCCTGAAAAAAAGGGTCGGGGGAGACCCTGAAAAACAAAGCTGTGAGCAGGGTGAGACTTCAAAAGCTCTCAAAGTATTTGAATCAGGTGGGTTTTTTCTTTCTAAGTCGATGAAGGATAGTTCATATGCATTTCAGATACGTTTTAATACAACACAGATTCTGAAAACAATTCTGATTGTTTCGTTTTCAAGTGACCAAGCCTGTCTGCACCTGGAACTCAGACCTGTTACCTTCCCAAACACCTTCTCTATTGCTTTGTCTTCGTGGCCAAGAACACTGCTAATTTGCTCACGAAAAATTTTTGAGCATTGCATTCTCTGAGTTTTGCTGTCAAAGAGACCACTTAATTTCCAGTGCAAAAATTCAATTTAGGAACACAAAAGCTGGTTCAAATCCATTCTACAGATATTTTATACATATTTGTGTGCATTTGGATTGTGGCAGATTTATTGCTATGGACTTTTAGATACAGAAGGAAGAAAGAAACAAAATATATAAAAACAAAATATTAGAAGTGTTTCAGTGAGCAATCAAACTAGCTCTCTTTCATTATGTGAAAACATAAGATTAGGGCAGTTCTGGTATAAATAAAGATATCAGATTTATTTTTGCAAGCAGCCAATGGCTCTTCTCTCATGAGTGGCAGACACACAAATGATGTCAATGTGTGTGACTAACAACTAAAAATACAGCAGGTATTTTTGTACAGGCTACGTAATATCCTATTAATACGAGACCATTTTGTTTAGTTTACATTTTCTTTGAACCTTGCCCATTCACAGATTTCTCTGAGCAATTTCCTTGTATCACACACTGTGAACTATTGTCACTCATGCACTCCTACCAGTTTTAGAAAGAAAAAAAAGCAACCCTGCTCCATCTCCATCTGATGAAAACACTTTTCATCAAGAGTTTAGGAATTCATCCCTCTCCGTGACCCTTCTAATTCTGCCAAGTTAAAAAAGAAAATCCATAAAAACATTTCCCAAGTAATCCCTTTCTCTAATATGTTGCTCTGGGTTTTTATCCCTGCAATAAATGCCTTGCTACATCTTTGCTGTGATTAGTCTCATGGGATGTCCTCGTGATGAGCATCTCCCCGGGGTCAGGCTGACCACGGGGCACAATCCCACAGCCAATGCCAGGCCACGTTTGAACTCCTCAAAGCAATCCAAGAGCCAGGCCTTGGGCATCAGTGCCTTACACAGAACAGTGCAGTCACCAAGCTGCCAGAGGAGAGGGGCCAAGACTAAGCTTTTCCATTTCTCAGTGGGGCTAAGATGTTTCCAGAGTGAAGGAAAAATTGAATTCCATGGGGTTTAATATTCTCCCATTTCCTCCAAGCACTTCAGAGAGCAAGTTGCTAAACCCCAAACAGGCTGACTGGGCCATGCTCTTGCTAAGTCTGTAAAAGACAGAAAATACATCCAGTACCAAGAATTCCTGCTCAGAAAGGGGAAAAAAAGCAGGATCTCCTTATAGTCAGCAGTTCTGGCACTCCCACAGCACTGAGGACTCTGAGTTCTACTGCCTGTGCTTTTCAAGGATGGAGAGGGAGCCCATCCTGCTCACATGGAGTAATTTTTTTTAAACATCACAGAATCCTGGAACAGTTTAGGTTAGAAGGGACCTTCAAGATCATCTTGTTCCAGCTTTCTCCCAGTGAAAGGAACACCTTCCACTATCCCAGATTGCTCCAAGCTCCATCCAGCCTTGGACACTTCCAGGGATCCAGGGGCAGCCACAACTTCTCTGGGCCACCTGTGCCAGGGCTTCACCCCCTCCCAGGGAAGAATTTCTTCCTCAAATCTAGTCTAAATCTACCATCTTTCAGTTCAAAGCCATTGGTCCTTGTCCTATCACTACACTTATGCCCTAGCAATAATTACATTTTGACTGAAACAGGGACGGGAATCCAGATTTAATTGGACCTGGATTTTTGGCACAAAAAGTTTGAGCGGCTTCCTCAATACTGTTACACAACAGAGACCTCTTTAAAGCACCACTGTCTTTTCCCCTGCACTCTTTGTTCTCTCCATGACCTTGCCGTGTTCATTTTGACATATTTTTTGCTGCAGCTGAGAAACCATTGACATGGTAACACGAAATAGGATTTGATCTTGTTCTGGAAGTTTTCCCTTTGATTAGCTCAGGGAGCCTGTCACACACTGTTCCAACCCTGCCATGCAAACAGCCTTAAATTACATTTCACAAGGTTTCATCCTTGGGAGTAACACTGACAATCCCTGTGTACACTTGTTCTTTTCCCAAACCCTCTCCAAAAGCAGGCTGACACGTACAGAAACTTCGCCAGACTTTGCTGCAGCAAAGTTCTCTAAAATGCTTCAAAAAAACAAATGGACCTGGAAAAATTCTGCCAGATTTCAATTCAACATGCAAATCAGATTCTTGAAGCTGAAAAAATAATCCCTGCAGGAATGATTTGCTGTGCGATGGGCACGTCCCTCTTTTAATGACAGTAATTATTAATACATTATTTACAATAAACTTACATTTTCCCAAAAAGAAGAAAACCCTAGCCATAATTCCATTTTTTATTTCAGCATTTAGAGTGCCTCATTGGTCTCACATTTAGACTACACCATTATATGAAAATATGAAAAGTGGATTACTTACTTCCTGCAATGTTTTCCAGGAATTGTCATAATAACTTAGAACCAAGGGCTCCTGAATTAATTTTTCAAAACCATTGAACACTTCACTGAAATTTAGATCCTTTATTTGGGGACTATTTTTGCATATAATAGTCTCAAAACCTAATGTAAACCACCTGCCACATAGTGAATGCTTCTAAAATACTCAGCATTCCAGGCAACTTGTTGCAGTGCTTCTTCTTTTGCCAGGAAACAACATTTCTGTCTTGTTTTTTCCCAGAGCTGCCCAGAGTTGTCTTATTCTGGAGAGAATAAGCTGTGTGTGTTGTTGATTCTCCGTCCTCTACATAAACAGAATATTCCTGTATCCTTAAATCAAACAGGACAATTGAACACCTCTGTGTCCAACACCTGCCAAGGAACAGCCACTCATCCCTTGTCCATTGCCACCTGCCAGATCTCTGTGAACACTGAGTGGAGAAAGCTATTTAGTACTCCCAAAATTTCATCCTAGTTCTTGTGCACCATGAGATCATAATCACTGCTTCCTACCTGATCAGGGAACAACCTTGAGAACTGCAAAATTATCTTTTCAGCCCTACAGACTCTAAGTTTAACCTTCTCCCTTTGTCCTTGCATTTAAAATTAACTTTTTATGTTTTACCTTTAAGGGCAGCACCCTTCAGATTTCTGTCCTACACCTTCTGAGGGCTGGAGTTAACAAAAATTATTAAACCCACAAACGCTTCAGAATCAGTACATCCAAAAATAAAAATGCAAAAATACCTTCTAATGGCTCCCTATTTTTTTTTTCTAGCTACTGTTTGCAGGCTCAAGGGAGGAGGCATTTGAAGTCTTCCTTTGTGAGATAAGTAGTTCCCTTCGCAAGAAAATTTGCAGCTGCTTAACACTTTTATTTAGGACACTGAATTTATTCCCTTTTGTTTGATCTTCACAACTGTTGTTTGATTTGTATGGGTCCAAGACAAAGTCTCTTTTACTCTGTTTTACCTGGGTGTGCAAAACCACAGCCTCACACCTTACTCTGGGAATGTGAGTCCTGTACACCCCGTCTCCCATTTTTTCAGCTGTGTCTGGATGTGTTCACTGCTTTCGAAGCAATAACGAAGCTTGGCCTTGATTTAAACCTGGTCTTAGCAGGGAAGTGCAGCAGTGAGGAGAAATTTCACATGCACCATCACACTTCCTCCAAAATTATATTTGCAGGAGGGTCTCCCTACCCACTTATCCCAAGTCCTGTGAGGGGACATTTTCTACTTAACCAACTAAATGTTCCTTGAGGAAAGGGCCTGAAGCAGAGCTGACCCTACCCCTGTTCCCTTCCTGAGCTCTTTGGATAGCTGGCATGTTTACAACCCCTTAAAGCCCTGGAGAGGTGCCTCTGGAATGGCTCCAGCAGCAAATTCCATGCCCTGGGTAAGAGACAATACTGCTATTATTGCACATAGTTGTGAGTTGTGGCAGCACTTTGAAGTCAGTTGAAGTGGCAGCTAAATATGCATTGGTTACAAAACAGAGCCAGAAGCAATACACCCTGCAAAGAAACAAATGAATAAATGCACTTTCACCATACAGATTATTTCTACCCCTACATAAGAGAATTTTAACATGAAATTCCCACCTAGCAGGAGAAAAGGTTTATTCCAAATGAATTAGGTGCTGACCTTTGACTCTATCTCCTTTGTGCAGGTGAATTTCCCCTTCCCCTTGAGGCTGATATGGCTTTACGACGATAAAAAGTCTCCCAGGGACAGCACTGTAGAGCTTCCTTTTGGGACCCTGATAATCCAAGGCAGACAGAGTATCCTTGTTGGCACTGGCACTGTAAACGGCACTGGAAATTGAAGTGAAAAATCATTAACAAGTTATTCAAAAGGGGAAAGTTAATCATTTACCATCACATTAGCAGGATTAAATTAAGCAGTGAATAACAAAACTGGCTCCCAGTAAGACATCCAACCCTGCAGAAAAAAATACCAAACAGGAGCTTTTAAGGGTTGAAATCTTTCAACATGAAACGTGATCAATATTCACCTGACCATAATGGCCTAGAACAGAAAACACACAACATTAAAGCTTTTAGTTTTTCCGCAAATTAAACTTCCACATTCCCAGGCCCTAATTAAATTCAAAATTTATATGCCCATCATACATCCCCAGTATGTCAATTTGTCAGAGGGACTTGAAAATGTCTGTATTTACAATTCTTGGGAATGGATATCTTTGTAACATGGAGTGAACAAGTGAGATCACTGAATTATTAACGAAATGGACTGAATAATCAAGTTACTTCATCACTCCAAGGCCCAAGGCTAAATTTAGATCTGCACAAAGCCCAGTGTTTGTGGTTAACATTTTCTAAATGACCATTTCTTCTGGATGGCAATCACCAGCTCACTCAGTGACTCCAGAATGTGCCCAGGAAAGCCACAGGTCACCACCAACTCACACAGTTTACTCATGGTGAATAAAAAACGAATTGTTGAAAGGTGGTGATATGTGTAAGATCACTCTTAAACCTGTGGGAAAATGAGTGCACTGTCAAAAAGATATGAAAAGAGAAAGAGGCCAATATTAAAGAGGGTGGGAAACCTACAGGATATATCATAACAGACTTGCAATAATACACTTGCAGTCAACTTAAAGAAAAACCCAAAGCATAAGAACCTGCAGTCTTAACCAAAGTCTAGAAAAGGAAAATATTCATGAGAAGAAATAATATTAATAGAGATTGATAGGGAAAAGTTCTTCCCTAACCAAAGGAAGAAGTGTGATTTAGTGGTGGTTTAGCATTGTAACACTCTGCTTGCTTTTGTGTAAGAAAGTATCTCAAACTGCTTTAAGCAAAATGAAATACAAGGGCTGGGGTCTGCTGGGTTTTCACCTTTTTTTTCTTTTAACCAGCCTCCTACCAAAATGGGAGCCAGTAAGTCAATAGGTGCAGAGGTCTGGCAAAAACCCACACCTAGTGGATCTTTCCTGTCAGGAACACTCCCATTTTCCTGCAGTGACTTCTTCACCATTTGGAATTGCACACCCCTTTCACCTTGTTCTGTTCTATTACTGTGAAGGGGTGCTGCTCACAGTAAGCCACACTCAGGAGTTTAAAAGCAAGCTCTGATTGCATGTCTGTGATGGAGTTTGCACCAGAAACCTCAGCCAACTCTCGCAGTTGTTTAAAGAAAGCCTGGGAAAGATGACGTTCATATTTCAGTTCTTTTGCTCCATTCCTTTTTCCCTGTAAGTGAAGGAACAGTCATCACCATAAAAAAAAAATCCAGATCTATAAACTATAGCTACACATCTGATTTCCACTTGTATCAAGCTGTGTTTCTGCCTAGCCTGGTGGCAGCTATTCCCAGTGTTATCTCCCAGCATCTACTTTAACTGCGAGCACAGAAGATACGTTCATTTTCTCTCTTGCTGAAAGAGAAAAGGGAAATGGCACATTAAACCCACACAAGGAATGCAGAACTTCTCAGGCAACAGGCTCACTGATGGAAATCAGGGCTGCAACGTGGGGTGCAGGACTTCTTAAAAAGAGATCTTTCTTCTCCCTTACTTGTCCCCAGCGTGGGCTCCAAGCCCAGCAAGTGCCATGCCAGGAAGGAGCAGGAGGAGGATGTGGAGATTTCAAGACAGGTGTGGACATGTTTCCCTCTCAGCCAGAAGAAGGTGGCCATCCTTGGCAGCTCAGCCCCGACTGAGGCTGTGTTGGCACCTCATTCAATGAGTTCTGGGGGGTAAGTTCCACAGGAAGGCTGTCCCTTCCCTTGCATTCCCAGCTTCCCACCCCAATGACTTTGCTGTGGAAACAACAGCCTCATGAGAATCAGAAACAGTTTGGCTTGGAAAGGACCTTTAAGACCATCCACTGCCACCCCCTGCCATGGGTAGGGACATCTTCCACTGGGTCAGGTTGTTCCAGCCTGGCCTTGGACACTTCCAGGGATGGGGCAGCCACAGCTTCTCTGGGAAGTCTGTTGCAGTGACTCACCACCCTCTCAGGGAAGAATTTCTTCCTAATATCCAATCTAAATCTCTCCTCTTTTGATTGAGAAGATAGAACACCTGAGCCACACAGGCTGCAAAGGTCACATGAAACCCTTCCAGCATGGCTTTCCAGCACCTCTCCACAACACAAATCCCACAAACCTCATTAACCCTTTGTCACAGTCCGACCTTCTCCATCACCCTGCCCCTTCTGGCTGCTTCTGCTCCATAACCCAACCTCCTGCTCTGTCAAAAAGGGCTTTTCCATCTCAGGGGAGCAACAGCTTCATGGTGACCATTATTATTTGCAAATAACAAGCAGCGACAGCAACAATTCCCACATTTAGCTGACAGTAAGTAGGTGGTCACACAGTTAAACAAAATCTGTGAGGAAAGTGTCATATAAGGTGCCATTCCTGACTGCAAAATGGGCCTGTGGCAAGAAAAGGCATTATTCACAGGAAAAATTACATATACAATCCTCTTAGTTGTCTCGATATTTAGAGAGCCTCCAGTTCTCTTCTCAGTACTCGCACATACTCTGGACTTCTCTGAAACAAGTCTTGGTGGCACAGAGGGAATTCTGCAGCTGGGTAGCAGCTTCAGGAGCTGTGATGCTGATGCACTAAGAGAAAGACCAAAATTTTATATCCACAAACTCTCAGGCATTTAATTGGTTCCCACTATCACCTGAGCTGTTTTTCAGAAAGGGAAGAGGAAAGCGGCTGCACAAAGTCAAAGCAAGTAAATGTTTGCTTAGTTTAAAAAAAAATTCTTATTGTTACCTCCAGCTCAAAGGATTGTTTATACTTATAGAATTTGAATGTGTTATTCCAGGAACATGGATGAAAAGGCAGTTTTCAGCCCATTCAGCTAAAATAACTACTGACTCTAAGGTAGAATCTCCCTCTCTGGTGACATCAGCAGAATCCAGTGGAACACAAGCACACTCATTCTCTGAAAAGAACCTTACAGCCTCCTCACTTCAACTCCTCATCCAGTTGAAGCCTCATTACAGACTGATCTTAAGCTGATACTGGGCTCTGTGGGGAAATGCCACCCAAATGATATCCAAATCAGCTTTTGCCATTATTGTAACATATGACAAAGCAAGATGAGCTTGCTTTGCTACATGAAACCACTGGCATACGGAATCTGTATCCCCTTCCTTCCCTTTAATTTCACTCCTTTTTACATTCCAGACAACTTTGACTCACAATTCACCAGATCTCCCCTGTCCAGCAGTATTGTTTCCATCAGTAATAGTTCCTGGCAGTTTGGGTGCCTAGGGCCAGGGAGAGCAGAGGAACAGGCAAGGTAACAGAGGCAGTGTCAGCTACATGACATTTTGTTTTACTGACATGAAAACTCCACTGAACATCCCTTACACCTACAAACAGCAAAGAGAAACCAGCGGCTGCATTTCTTGACAATGCCCAAGTCCTTTTCTACTCTGAATAGCAGTGATAGAGATATAGATATAGATATAGATACAGATATATTAGGAAACAGGACAGACAAAGCCTGATTTTCAAATGAGTAGTGGGTTAAATGTGTTTGGCCAAAACATGTGAGCTCTGGTTCTCTCGAGCAGTGCTCAGCTCTGATGCCTCCCTGCGTTTTTGCAGCACTTTAACCCCTTGTCCTGGTGCAGCTCCATCTCTTTCACATTTGACAGGAGTTCCCAAGTCCAGGGCAGTGGCTTCTCAAAGCTGCAGCCCCAGCTGTGATCAAAACTTAGCCCCAGCCTTCCACTTCATTCCATGGCTTACAATATCTACATGACTCTAATTAGTCAGGATTTGCTCTCCAGTGGGATAGAGCTGCAGGATATTTGCCCAGAATGCCTGCTAGATCACATTACTCCCTCTATTTCACTCTTTGGTTTAGCACACACCTCCAAAAGAGAGAACTTAAACAGCCTCTGCTCCATCACCCATAAGCAGCTCCAACACAGGTTCCAGACATGACCAATAGTTCAATGAAGGGACCAGGTATCCCAGAAAGAGTTTGCTTTGCTGTTAAATACAATCCTTATTTCAACTATGGGAAGATGTGCAGAGCCAGCATCTTGAGCTGGAGGTGCAAACTCTGTGTTAAGTCACTGCTGAACTTGAAAGTCTGCCTGGCTACTGGATCTCTGTGAGGACACAGCTGGCTTTGGTGCTTCCAATTAAAATATTCACACTTGGGCATGGTCCACTGTGCTGAGAACGAGTAACTATACACTCCAGAGAGTGCAAATAGCATCAAGGAACATGGCAGGCTGTCATGGTGCCTTTAGGGGTACCTTGTGCTGTGAAACAGCCAAAACTCACCTGATGTGCCTGTGCTGCTGCCTCTTGGCATCCTCTCCCAGCCTGTTGAGGGACGGCGAGCGGCTCCGGGAGGACGGAGTGTAACTCCCCACGGTTTTTACAGTTCCATTGGGATTATTCTGCATCTGTTGGAGCAGGTGAGGGGAAAGGCTGCGGTGTGAAGAGGCGGAGGAGGAGGCCGACCACTCGGGGAGGTTGTTGATGTTCAGGTTGTTGTCGCTGTTGGAGCGGAGCAGGATCCGGGGGGCTGCCAAGGTGCTGGGAGGCCGCCTCCTCCTGTTGGAGTAGGTGGGAGCCTCCCTAAAGGGCACTGTGCAAAGACAGACACGGAGGGTGATCTCAGATGATTTCACATTCATGTGTGTTTACCGCCACATGCAACATATGGCATTGTTTCTTCTGCAGAGACAGAAACTCCACCTTGCCAGCAGAGCTGATCAAATTATCTTTAGAACATCATTAAATCAAAAACAACAGAGCAACATTAACCTGTTCGCCAGCTTGAATACATGGTGAGGCAACACCAGTGCCATGAGCCTGCTGAACACTCTGAACTTGCTCTAGGAAATGGGAAACACCTCATTATTGCCAAGTTTGAGGCTCAGAAAGTTCATTGTCCTGCTATATTGTCACGTTCAGTCAGAAAGGCATAGAACAGGGCTACCCAGCAGAATTCCTGACACATGGACTTGCAGCTTCCATCCCCCAAAACTGGTCCACCTCATGTTCAGGCCTAACCTGAAATCTGTGAACAGTCACCTTATCCCCATCTTGCAGGTTAAAAATCGAGGACACAGCTTTCTGTCCTGGCAGAACTCTATTACACTGCTGCAATCCCCAGGCATTCCCCTCTTTCTAATCCTGGCAATCCTACCACGTCCATTACTATGGTATATAGAGCAGATTACCCCAGGGTAATACATTGGCTCTGTCACGTGCCATGTCCCAGAAGGAACACCACAGTATCCAAAGGCTCCAAGAAACTCCTTAATGAAAGAGCCACAACACAAAACAAAGCAAGCACAACACAAATCTAACTCAGAGCAGAGGGTCCAGCCCTCCACACGTGCTCCTGGCACACATGAGCGTTCACACAATTTTCCAGATCTCCTTTTCCCACTCTAGTGGGTCAGTTTGTCCCAAGTGCAACTTAGAAGGCAAATTCCCTAATAAAAAAGCACCCAGTTATCACCAGATGTGATGGTGTTTTCTGCCCTGTCATAAAGGAATTGACCCCAAAACCTCATGCTGGCCTTGATCCCCGTTATTGCAACTGCCCTCATTTATTTCTCTCAGTGGAGCTCGCGGGGTCACTGGACCTGAGCCAAAGTGCACAGATTTACATCCAAAAAGTCACAATGGCATAACTAGCAAAAAGCAGCCAGGCATTATCCTGAGGGCTTCAATGAGCTGTTGTAATTCTCAAAGAAAAAAAATCATATTTAAATTGGGAAAGAAAGCCCACAAAATATCATCCTACATGTCTAAAGTGCCAGTAAGTGCCATTTATAAAGAGCCAGAAATGTCTACTCATTCAATACCCTTCAAAACCACACAAAAAACAGAATAAGAATGTCTGTCATACTGTGCAAGTAAATAAATTCACATAAATATGAATATAGATAAGAATCAATCTGTCCTGCCTTGAAATAGAGCCTTTAATTGAGAGAACAAAGCAAAATTTAAGGTTTCAGTGCAAAACTGAGAGCATATTTATAGCATAAAACAGAGATGGAACTGCGAGTAAAAGAGTGGTTTGTATCATTTTCACCAGAGTCAGTTTATGATTAGCTACAATTCTGAATATTTTACAATAACATCCTTTGTATTTCCAGTGAGCTGAAACTTTCTCTAGTAAACAACTCGACAACATCAGAACAACAAAACATGGGAACAGCGTGCACAGAAAGGGCTTCAATTCATTTCCATGTTTCCTTTGAAATAAGTGAAGTAGCCTTTAAAAGCTCTTGAAGGGGAGAAAGTGCAGAGCTTATGCTAGAAACCAGCAGAAATTCTGGATAATTTTCCTGACACTTCAAGTTTTTTCCCATTCCCTATTTCTTGAAGGTTTCAAAGCAGCCGAGGGCGTCATGAGAGCACCTTGGTGCTTCAGATGTCACAGTGAAAGCTCCAGTTAGCGCTAACTTACAGCAAACTCAGAGCATTTATCTCCAAAACTGGCACATACAGATCCCTTAGGTCAATGTGGGGGGGCAGAGGTGCATCATTTCTACATTCCTTTATTTTTGACATTTGGAATACAGCTCCAGAAATTACTTCATTGAAGATGGGGATCTTTCCCAGGTACAACAAAGCAGAATTCAGTCAAGAAGAAAACGCACAAACTGAATACAGGAGATGTTTGGCACACTCAGGTTTGCTACCTGAAGGTCTAATGCTGTTCCCCCCAGGTCACCAAACTTTGCCTTGGATTTAATAAAAATTGGGTCTGACCCTCAGGTTTTAATTTCTCACGAACCTGAAAGCAGCCTGCCCAGCCCTCCCAGCCACAGGCTGAGAAAACAAAATCTTGCCAGCATTTTGGGGATGTTTACTGGGACTCTGGAGAGGCTGGTGGGATCTCTGCTGGTGGGAGGGGGAGGGAGGACAAGGGCAGGGTGCCGGGGCACGGTGACAGCACGGACAGAGAGCTGCAGGGCACATCTGTACTGACAGATTGGAGAAACCACCCTCCAGGCACCAGAGGAAAGGAATTCTTTTTCCCTTACACACCTCAGGAGCGTTTTACAAGCCCATTTAAGACTTTAGCTTTTGTTTTGCTATTAATATTCTATTCTTAAGAACTATGAGCAAAATTAGCCTTTACTACAGGAAATAAACAGGGAAGGGGACAACTAATGACACCAATTGATGCGTGTCTAACACAAATCTTTTATAGAAAGAGTTAAAAATAAGCATTTCTGTGCCTGAAGTGATTAATATTCCACCCAACTGTTTCTTTTCCCCAGCAATCTGCAAACTGTAAGTGGGTGGTTATTTTTTTAGCTGCTTCTTATCAGCATTATTTATATTATTTTCACAATTAAAAAACAGAACTACAACACAAAATTATGAAATGCAAATGTCCCTGCTTTAGTCCCTGTTGGACTCTGCTTTTCCCTAATATTTCAGCACGTCTCAGAACTGCAAGAATAACTGTGGCAAAACTTGTTTGGGAAAAAACACTTGATATAAAATGACATGAAAATGCCTAAACTAATTCCATGCCCCAAAAGTTTAAATTTATCATCCCTAAAAGCATACTTGAAAGTACCACATAATCCTTCCTCCAGCTCTCTGAATTCTATTCTTGGCACTTCATAGATCTGAAGGGACAATTCAGCACCATTCACTGACAAAATTCACCTAGGAAAATGATCCTGTATCTCCGAATGCATTTCTTAGGGAACAAAAACATTTTTATAACTACTTGAGTCTTCAGAGAAAATCCTAAAAGGAATAAAGTCACATCCAGCTTTAATAACCACTTGCCTAAATGGACTAACATCAAATAATTTTGAAAAAGAAATCGCAGGAACTGATTAATTATAGAGTCACTAAGCCCATCATATTAAATGTACACAAGAAAACACCAGTCTGAAACATCAAAGTGTTCTGCTTTCATCGCTTACCTTCTTTCTTTGTGAAGGCATTTAACAAAGACTTCATTTTCCCTTTTTACTCTAGCAGCAATCCCCTCATTATATAACCTTTGCAGTGAAGAAAGAGGCAAAAAAATAATAAAAAAATAAAAATATTAAAAATAATAATAATTTAAAAAACCAACAATCAAGCTACCCAATCTCTATGTGTTCAGGCTGGCTGCACCCTGACATAAGCAGCAGGTTTCTGGGCACTGTGGAATTGCGAGCATAGCTGGGCATGCAGTACCCAGCGTTCTGGTGACAAAGCCCACCCCACATTCTGTCTGTCAGCTGGGAGCCAACTGTGCACAGACTGGAGCTGCTCAAAAAAAAAAAAAAAAAAAAAAAAAAAAAAGAAAGAGAGGAAGGAAAAAAAAAAAAAAAAAGGCAGCGCTCCTGCTCCTGCTATCTCTTCGCAGCATTAGTCATGTGAACCTGCCGCCGCCACAGCCCCGCAGAGCAGACGCTGCTCCCGCTCCCCAGCCCGCCGGGTGCGGGAGCGCCGCGGGACCGGGGAGCTGCGGCGGCCCCGGGGGGCAAAAATTCCCATTTGCCGGGCGGGAGAGGCACTGGAGCAGCTGCGGCTGGGCACGGGAAAGCCCGGCCAGGGCCGGGAGCTGCCGGGGACCTGCCCTTCGCTCTCAACTTGCACAGCTGCCTCCCGGTGCACAGAGCATCCCGCTGTTTATTCGCTTGTTGCTATTTATTTGCTTGTTGCTGTTTACTCACTTTTTGCTATTTATTTACTTTTCCCTGTTTCCTTTTCCCCATCTATTTCTGTTTCCCCATTGATTTCCCCTTCTGCTCTTCGCTTCTCGCTATTTATTCCCTTTTCCATATTTCTTTCTTTCTTTCTTCCAAAGAACCAATCTGAGGAGAAGCACGAATCGCCCCAAGCTTCACACAATGACCACGTTAAGGATGGAGCCAAAGCTGCCACTACACAGAAGCTCTTACCTATATTCTTATATTTCAGTTTGAAACAGAGGGGGTGATACAAGCACCATTATTCTCCCCTCCCCTTCCATCACGCTGGAATAAAAGAAAATTTCTTTCTGGACAGAGTAAGAATACAAAAAAAAAAAAAAATTGACCGAGCTCGTTTGGTAAATTCAGTGCAGATGCCAGGAAATACAAGATGTAACCAGAGAAGTTCAGAAAGTCCTAATTCTGAAAAAAAAAAAAAAAAAAAAAAAAAAAGAAAAAAAAAAGAAACCCAGGGATAACTATGCTTGCCAGTGCAAACATGATCCCAGAGGAAGAGCAAATAACTGAAACAGGCACATAGGAAGGAGGGGGAGGTGTTAAAAATCACAAAAATTTTAAGCAGATCTACTTAAATCTAAGATACAAAGATTCCAAAGGATAAGAAATTCACAGTAAAAAAAAAAAAAAAAAAGAGTAACCTACATTAAAAAATTGCCTTCTAATAATATAAACTATATAACAGGTAATAAATATTTATTCCATTCCAGGCTTCTCCACTTATCACTAATGCATCTATTTGGAAGATCAAGGGGTTTCTTACTGAGAAAACTGCTTCATGAAAGACAGAAAATAAATTACTCAAATAGATTTAATGTCTGTGTGCATAGTGATCTCACAGTTACATAGCACTGAAAAGAATTACTAAGCATAAATAAATTGAACAGTTTAAATTTAATTTAACATCCCAGTGTTTAATTTACAAAGAAAAAGAATATTTCCCTAATATAATTTTACATTTTGGTTCAATTCATTTTTGAAAGCAGCTATCCTTAGCAGGTGGAACTCTTACCAGAGGAAATGGACATAGCACATGTGCAGCATTAAACATCTTTATTTGACAGGAAAAAACCTTCTTCTTGAATTCCAATAGATGCAAGGCTTCCTAAAGAACAACTTTGAACTTTTATTCATTAACTTATAAATATGTACATTAATTAGCTCCGCAGAAGAATCAATATAATTTCCAGAACAAGAACTGCTCTACCAGGGCTGTGCCACTAATTTGAATTATCACCCTGTGTGGGTTCCATTTTCTAATATCTCCATCCAAGCCCCCCAATTATATTTGGAGCTACAAAACACAAAGGAACTGTGAGTGTTAATGGAACCCTTAAACTGCTTTTTCCTTTCTCTGGGTGTCAGTGGTGGAAAGCAGTGACAGCCCAGGCCCCCAAGGACAGGAATTAGGCCAGGGAAGGGTTAACTCAATCCTGCTCATTCCTGTCTGTTCATACACAGTAAAATAAAAACAGACAGGCAACTGTAGTCAATCAAAATCAATCCCAGGGGGGATTTTTATTAGATTCTTGCCAGAGCTGTAACATTTCATCATCTGGAGGTTTCTAATCAGTGTTATAAAAACATCCCAAATATGAAAGTCACTTGAAATTATTAAGTTTTGTGGAAATGGTGGGAACTCTTTCAGACCTACACCATCAGAGAGATCACCTGATGAGTGATCATTTTATTCCATTTAACTGTCTGTCTTTCCCCCAACGCAGGAAATATAATTTCTTCCTACAAGGCAGAGCCTCCTGCAATAACCACTATTGTACAATGGGAAAATGTGACAATCAAGGAAGTCAATGAACACTTGCAGCTGCGGTTTTTGAGCTTCTCTCATTTTCACTAATAGCTTATTAGAATTTGTTTATTTTAACAGAAGTTCCAAATTCTTCGGTGCTGGGAAATTAAAAAAGAAAATATTCCAGCAGCTTCCACTCCTTCCTGAAGGATTTTCTGCCTCACAACTATAGCCTTGGTATTATCACCTCAGGACAAAAACTTAATAATTTGACTGTGCCTATGCCCAAGCATAACAACCCACAAGCCATTAGCATCCTTAATCTAAAAATTATGAGCAACCTTCCAAGTAGAGGTGAGGAAAACCCTCATTTCCCCACTCCTTTGGCAGGTGCTCAGAAAAACATGTGGGATCTCTACATGAGGATGTCTCTGAGAGGAAAAGGCCACCTTAAACAGAAACCAAAACATGGGTTCTCAGGTTAATTTTGATGAGCATTTCTTGTGCATTTGTAACACCAGTTTTTATGGCTGTTTAAATCCATAACTCCCATTAGAAATCTAGGGAAAATCAGTGACTTACACTCTTGAGGACCTATTTTTAGGTACTTAGATGCCCAATGTTCTTATTTAATCATCCCTCCAACACACCTTGAAGGTCCAAGCTTTCTTAGATAATGGTCAATCACAGCTATGATTACCATGATTTATTCCTTCTTGATTTTGTCCATTTTGGAGCTCCTGTCAGAAAAATCCCTCTAGTTGGTGCATACATCTAGGTTCTTGTTAAAAATTCAGTCCTTAGCATGTAGAAATGCATTTCTCTGCACTATAAAACAGGCTTCCCATATGCTAAGCCACCAAATGGAGAGTTAGACAAGAAAAGAGAGATTCAAATATAGACTTTCTTGGGGAAAGAAGGAAAAAAAAAGGACAACGACCTAGGCTGCTACACTGCTTCTAGATTACTGACTTATTCCAGAAAGCCACAAGGTGGTCATGAGCCCAGGCAGATGTGACAGATTCAAAAGGATTCCACCTCAGAGCAGCAACTGAACTGATTTTATAAAGCAAAGGGTTTGTTGGGTTTTGTTTTATTTTTCTGAATAAAAAAAAATCCATGGAATTCGCTCAGGGAACTGCAGTTAAAGCAGCACAGAGAAAGAAGCATCTGAGCCCACTGAAACACTGCTGGGAGAGCCCAGCCTGGGCTGACCTGATGTTATATCTCTGTCAGCAGCATCTTAGCACCCAGCTACCCCTGGTATCAACCAGCTCTTGGCAGTAGCCTTGGGGCACTCAGCCTGAGCTGAAGGGTGGAACAGGGGCAGGAGACTGTGTGTGGGAAAGGACAGCAGAGGGATGGCTCAGGAACAGATGGCAGGAGTTATCAATTAGAAAAGAAAGCAAAAAATAGCAGTGGGAGTTGCAGAGCCATGTGCCAGACAGCCCTTCCGTCACCCGGCACCGCCGTTCCCAGGCTGTGCTCACTGCGACAGGGGCCAAGGAACCCAGAACCTTCCCAGAACTTCCTGGAAAACCAACAACAAGGACTTGGAAAGGCTCTGGGCTCAGGTACAGCTCTGGGGGTGACTTAATCAGAGGCAATTTCTTGTGTGGTGGAGAGATCTGGCCACAGAGTTCAGCAGAAAACACTTTACTCGTTTTATACTGTACTTACTCATAGCATAGGAGGTATATGTGTTTGATGGCACATCCCAAAGGAATTTAAAAGTTGATGAATCTGCAGTTGCCACACACAAAAAATTAAATTAAAATCACAGGAAGTGAAAATCAATTCCCACCCTCCTTTTTTTTTTTTTTTTTTTTGTTTCCATATCCAGATGATTATAAAATAGCCCTCACTAAGATTACAGCAGCAATGCAAGGAAAGAATTCTAAGAGCTGCATGTGCCTGAGAAGGGAGACCAGTTCACCTCAGGGCATTACTTTCAGATGCTCACACATCAAGGAGAGACAGAGGATCTTCTGGTTAGATCACATTTAAAAATTGCTAAGTATTGCTTCAAAACTTGCTACATGTCAGAACAAATGTCTGACATCTCTCTGAGAGGTTGGAAGGTTACTAAGTGGAGAAATTATGATCCAGAAGAGCTTGAACAAGATTCAAAAAGAAAATTTACCAGGCTCAATGTGGCAATAGCTGCAAATATCTGAAGCTCTGCCCGCAGCAATACAGATACATAGATCAGAATTTACTTGAGAACAGAAATAAAACCTCTCCCTCCAAGGATGAGAGGTGGCTTTGTGTGAGGAATCTGGGTCGGGGGTGCAGAACAATAGAAGGTTAAAAGGTGGGGAAATGAAACCCTCCAATTCTCTGTGAAAGGCTGAATGGCCAATAATGAGGGAAATGTCTTGCAAGTAGCACCTTGAAGAGATAGAGAAAAGCAAAAGCAATGAGAGAAAGCTCCAATAGCTGAAGGGGAATTTAAAAACATGATTGAAATCTATCAGCAATGTGGAAGCAAGCAGCCAATCTGAATAAAATATGGCTGGCTGGCTTTCGTTCTAACAGGTACATTGCTATAAAAGAAGCAACTTATCCAAATAAAGCTGTGTATTTTCTGTAGTTCTGGTTGGGGAAAACATTCTCCCTGGAATGGGAAGGCCAGCTCTGACAAGGTTTTATACTTTCTCAAGGGTTTTATACTCCCAGAGCACTCACAACCCCTCGTTTCTGTTATTCGTGTTTGGGTTGAAAGTAACATCCACTCTTACTCTGAATAATACAAATAACTACAATAAATATTTGTGCCTATCCTCTATCCATTTGTGTACCCTGATAACAAAGAGTTTTCTCTGCTGGTTTTCCTTGAAGACAAGGAAAAATAACTCTTTTAAAAAGTAAATAAGTTCCTGTGAACTCTTTCAGAAAAAAGGCAATGCGTGATTTGCAGTCAATAAAACATAAAACATAAAACTACTTGTCGTAATTGATTTCTTTAAATATGAACTGGGCTTATTTCAAGGTGTGTTTTCATCAGCAAGTAGAACTCCTTCAGAGCGGTTCATCTTTACACAGCAGCAAACTCTGAGTAACCAGCTCCTTACAAGTGTCATTGAAGCAAGATATTAACAACTTGTACAGTATTTGGACAGAAGGATCCATTTAGCTCAGACTATCAACTTGAACTGAAAGCAGTCAAGTGTGAACCCCTGAAGCTGCATTCTTTTACTTCCAACAACAAGAGAGAAAATAGGAATCAAATATAATTATATCCCACTACAAATTCTTCTGCTTTCTAAACAAGCTGGTGAAAGGATGGTGCAATTTCCCCCACTAATAACACACTGGGAAATCTTGTCCTGATGCAGCAGCACTCAGAAGGACTGAAGTACACAACAAATTAATTTCATTCCTGGCATTATGTATACATTGAGTGGGGAAAAAATATCGCTTAACATCAGGGGGCTGTGCATATCCCAACCCACGTAGTTTATGCTGGAAAAAAAATAATAACAAAGCTGTGTCATTCAGAAAGAGAATTTCATGGCTGGTGGCTCCTGTAACAATGACTCTTCTGCTGAGTGTGACACTGATGGGCCTCGGATGCAGCATTTGAATTTGTGGTTGCAGCCCGATGTTGCAGAGAAGAACAAGGACAAATGAAAGCACACAAAATGTTCAGCAAAACAACACCAAGACTGGGTTGCACGGTGCATCCGTGTCCTGGTGTTGTACAGAGAACAATCTAATTTTGCCTTGGTGTAACTTTCTTCCTACCACAAGCTCTCCATGAATTCCTTAAATCATTATGTTGTTCCAGGCTTTATTCAGTGATTTGATTTCACTGCTTTTAATCTAAGTGTGAACCTCTTTAGTAAATAGTGGGACAAAGCATCTGTGCTTCTGAAAGTGTTGGTGGATCATGTCAGTTTTATTTAGAATAACACCATTTTCATAACTGAAAAGTGTATATTGCTCTCAATGGGGAAAAAAAAAATTAGACTCTTGCAGAAGTTTCAAAATATATAACTGGTCAGATGTTAAAGTTCACATGCACGAGTGCGAGGCAGCCAAGGCAGGTAGGGTAAGAAAACAGCAAAGAAAGAAATTCAGAGTATTTTCTTTTAGCTCCAGCTCCTCCTTCTTCTCCAGCTCCTAAATCTAAGTCCTTCATTGCCATTTTTCAAGCTCATTTTCCCTTCTTCTTATTGCTACAGTTGCCTTTCACTGCTTCCCTCACCAATTCCCTAAGGATAATCTTCCTGCCACCCAGATTCAACAGGAAATAAATAGCCTGTAAGAGTAGGCCAGGAGAGAGAATTTCTAAAAGATACCATATCATGGTAAAGTTACATAAAACTGGCAACCAAGACGAATGGATGGGGATAGAAGAGGAGCTGGACACAAGAAAAGAGCATCTAGAAGAGAAAGATTCATGAGAGGTTGCAATATTTAAATGCATAACAATAGTGGAAATAACCCAAAGTTTAATTGTGAAGAGTAATTGTGTTGCAGTAAATACAACATTACTGTAAATTTTTACTGGCTTATTGCCATTTGAGGGGAATCCTTTCATGGAGTAAAGAATACAGCATTTTACTGAGGAGACAGAACTGGGCTTGAGATGTCAGCAAAGGAACTGAAACTCTGGGAGCTTTTCCCTCTGCTGGCTGGCTTCCCACAGGTACTGCCACTTTATGAGGTATTTAATGACAAAAACCTGCATTGCCACTTTCATTCTCATTTTACAGCATAGCCCATTTTTATCCTGGCAGAAGCACTAGTAAGCCAGAAACTAAGCACCAAGAGAACTGAATTATTGACTCTGCAGCCTCCCTGAAGCCCAGGAATCTGCAAGGAGAAAGAATTTAGGGAGAGAATCCTGGTGGGGGTTGTGATTGTAGAAAGCAAAAAGCATTTCTATGATTGTAGATTTTGCTTCTCAGACGTGGAGCTAGTGAGACCCATCATTATGGTACCCCACATTACCCTCAGCACAGTTATTACCCTCTCACCTAAGTGACTTTAAAGAATTCTTCCTCTGCTCTTATTCTCATCACCTCAGTTCCAAAATGGACCTAAGAACCAAATAATTCACACTAACACCTCTGTGAAAAGGCACATTCGGGTTATCTGAGCAGAGATTCGCACTGCAAACTTCCAGTTGTCTTTTCTGCTAAAGATGGGAGATACACAACCATTCACGCCCCAAAATATCTTCTCTCCTAAACAGGGGATTGCAAGCTCTATCCAAATCATGTTATTAAGCAGGATCTTTAAAAGATAAAACCCAATAATTTAAGCTGATAATTGTCTCGCTATCCTTAGCTCCATTAAGACATTTGGTGTTAAACAGAAACTAAAACATTGCTGACTTATTCATTAAAATAACAGTATTTTAAATTGTATTAGTAGCCTACATTTCTTCATTTCTAAAATAACTGCTAATGAATCATGCTGGTATAACTAAGAAAGGATATAAAAAGCCTGTATCCACTGAAGCAGGGGGTTATCTCTGTACAAATATGTAGGTGTTTGCAGCATTTATAATGTTCTCAGTGCTGAGTCCCATTGAGAAAGGAAAGCTTGCTCACTGAAGGGGTTTTGAGGTGGATTAATGATTTAAGTGATGTCACAATACTATCCCTACTTCTGCTTCAAGACATCACGTGTGTTTTACAGTATTTGAAAATGTTGAGGAAAGAGTTCCCATCCTGTTTCTTGATGCGTCCAGCAGATTACGTTTCACGCTGACAGCTGGGTTTAGATTTTATGTAACAAGAATACAAAAGAAGGACTGTTGTTAAATAGGTTAGTAAGTCAGAGCAGGTAAATAAGATCAATTGAAAGAATAAAGAAGGTGCAGGCTTTAAACCCATCATCGAAAAGTAGTTTTATGTACAAACTATTTCAGAAGCAGTGCCATCTATTCTTACGTTCCTGGCATAGATCTGATGTTCATTAATTCAGTGGAAAATGCATGGCTGACATCCAAGACATTACTAAGAAAAGAGAAGAGTTCTGGATATTATTTGGCAGTCCCACCCCCGGACATCATGACTACTACAATGAAATTTGACTTCCGTGTTCAAGTTTCAAAATAACTCTGTTTTCTTCCAGACAAGAAGTGATGCAAATAGTGCTAATGCACATCCCTAAAAAAGAATGGGATCAGAGAAAGGAGAGGAACTGTATGAATATGGGAACTGCATTATGTTGCTCTCTACTAATCACAGCATCTCAGATGCAGATTCTTGATGTTTCTGAGTAGCTGCAGAATGTGTTTAGGAGAGGAATCATTCTCACTTTGGTGTCACCTGTACACTGGTGACATGTGTGTGACTATTCTGTAGTCCACTTTCATAGGAGGAAGGATCATTTGGCATCAGCCACTTAGGATCCAGTCTGTGGCCATCTACAGAAGCACATCTAAATTAAGATGATGACTGCACTCACAAATTCAAGGCACAATTCAGGCATGAAATGTTTCAGGAATAAACCACACATCTTTATAAACAAAAATAAGTGCATGAAGAATACACTGTGTATCCAGAGAAAAAAGTGGATAGGACAGAAAATGCAAAACAGGGTGACATCAAACATGCATTTCAAATATTACATTAGGAAGCTTCAGCTCAGAAGTGAATTCAAATTACTTGCAGTATTTTTTGTTTGCTAGAGACCTAAACCAAGGGAAATACCCAGTCCTCAGCTGCACCAGTGAACACCAGGGAGTTTCAATCCTGCAGGCATTCCCAGCAGCTCTGGCTTCTGAGGAACCACTGCCAGAAACAATGGAAAAGTGACCACAGTCCCCAGGACACCTCTCTTACAACAGGGGACAGAAACACAGAGATTATTCTCATTCCCTGTGTCAGGTTCCCAGTGGGGGTCAGGAAAAGCCTAAAGTCATTCCCTCAGCTGGGTGAGTGACGGAGGGTGGTAAAACAGAATATATGGAAATTTAAAAGCTGAGGGATACTTCTGTAGAATCCCCTCAAGTAAGTTTTCCATAGAGTTTTAACATATCTTTCCTGGTCAAGAATTTGGCAAGAAATTTAGAGATGACTCACCCTAGGTCCCCCCTGGCCCACGCTTCACTTTATGTTGGGAAGGAACATCAAAGGAATTATTAGCAGAAAAGGAGAAGAAATAAAGGGGGCTCACAGGACACATCTGAGAACAAGAAATAAAGTGTAAGTGGAGGTGGAAGGACTGGAAGACAGGAAGAAAATACACTAAAACTCCAGTGGTTCCCAGCAAATCTGGGAGACACAATCTGGAGGAGTTTCCAGTGGAGCAAAAGGAGATGGGTTATGCTGTCAGCTGCTCCGGAGTGCCAGCGCTCCGTGACTCAGGGAAGTGCGTGTCAGTAGGACACGAGGCAGGAGGCAGCGTACGCCCTGCCGCTGCACCGCCAAGGGAAGTACAACTCCTGAACTCTCACTCAGGGACTGAACACCAGGCACCAGTTTAAGGATTAATCAAACCATTCAGCAGCCAAAAGAATTGCAGGACATAGTGAGGATGCAGGAGCAAGCAGTGATTTACATTTATGTAGGAGAGACGATGAAAAGGAAAGGCTGTGAGGACCCACTGAGAGAGTCACAGAGTTCTGACACTGGGACAGAGGCATCTCTTATTCTATGGGTTGTTAAGTGATGAATAAAGGGAAAGACACAGCTGTTTAAATCCTAGCCCCAGTAAAGGTGATTTATTTTTTTGCTCTGGACTCTAAAGGGACTGGAATTTCAGTCAGGAAATAAAGAACCATACAAATGATGCAAGCCAGGACTGCTCCAGAACCAGAAAAACAGACTAGAAGATAACTAGAACATACAACAGGAGATTTTCTGGTCATAAACTGCCAGGAGTGGACAGCCTTATCTGCATATAGGTGTTGCTGAGTGGTAAATAACATCAGAAACAAATCCCAGATTCTCTCCCTTTACCAACACCTTACTCTGCCTCAGTGTAGATTTGGGCTTTAAATCTCACTAACTGAGCCTCCCTGACCAATTTCAACCTTCATCTCTGTTCCTCAAAGGGTGAACTGTCAGGGATTTTGTTGCTATGCACTATTATGGCTGGGAAAACCTTTGTAATTCCAATTGATCTTTCTTATCTCTTCTGCCACTCTCCACTACAGGAAAAAGAAGAGGGGGAAGCAGCTGTCTCCTAACTATGATCACTTTCTTGGCTTTTACACCCTGACATCTCTCAGTATTCTGCATTTTCAGTACGTACCCAGAGCAGATGATGCCTAAAGTCAGGGACAGAACAAACCTCCCAACACAGCACTGTTAATGCCAGGTGAGAAACACATCCTCACTAACAGGGAGCTCTGAAAAGAAAGGACATGCAAACACATACAGGAGAAAAGCAGAGGAGGAAAGAAGCCCCAGGGTCTAGGGACTGTGCTAGCAGTGATGAATACACTCCACAAGCATTTAACTGCATGCAAAGCTAGTGTTCGGGCAGAAAGTTCAGGAAACTGGCTTCATTGCTCCAGAAATGAGGGAGCTGAGGAAGGAGCTCTGTGAGGGAGGGCTGAAGTAGTTAAACAGGAATCTACAGCTTAGTATGAGACAAAATTTAGGGAACAGTTTTGAACAACATGCAAATAAATGGAAAAGGAGATAGGAAATCAAAACAAGGCAGCAATTTAATACTGATGGTGATAATCACAGATGGGTATTTCTGAGCAAATAGGCACAGGCACGCATCAGGGACAGAATCACCACTGTGCCCAGCAACAAGTGGTCCCTGTCCCTGGTCTGTGGGCTTCAAGAACCTTTCAAAACACAGCACATTGAGGAAAAGCTCTTAACTAGCACAAGAACGACTTACCTAGCTTAACATGACATGCCAGGAACTCCCAGAGAATTTGGGAGGATCCCAGCAGGCTGATCACACTGCAAGATGACATCCTCAGCTATTCATGCCAAAAGCAGGATGATCTAAAGCAGCAATTTTTGCATGCAGTCATGCAAGGCACACATAGCCAGTGGGACTTTCAAGCATGACCACAGCATAAATTTCTTTGGATAATAAAGACCTCTAAGGTCCTCAAGCTAGTATGGGGAATAAAGTGATGAAAGGAATGTATTATAAAACAAGTCTAGTTTTTGTTTCCTTTAAGAACAGAGTAATTTTTTTAGGAAGGCACTTACTCATTACTAGTCTACAGGCATTAAAAATTAGTGCCCTTAATAAGCTGGGAAGGACATTAAAATATTTAGAAGAGTACAAATGCTAAGTAATTCATGTAAGTAACAAAAGCACTTTAGTGCTAGAGCAAAATCCAGCAAGCACAGTTGTGTGTATTCCCAGACCAAAGAGCAAAAGGGAACATGGCTCACATGTGATTTCTGGATTCACCACTGAAGGAGTTTTCCAAGTCCATTTAATTGAATTCTGAAAGATAAACTTCACTGCAGCAAAGGCTTAAAACCAGTTTAAAAACTCCCAAACATTCTAAAATGTACCTTTTTACAGCATTAGGCATCAACTACCTGTACAGATGTGGCATTTCTATGCCCGTCATCACATGGTGCTTAATTGTAGTTAAATTCATTAGTTTTATTCATTGCTTAGGTTTTTCATTATGTTGCTACACACACAGAACCCCTTGCATTATTTGTACTTGGTGACCCCTCAAAACATCATCATTCAGCACTTAAAAGGACTGGGATTCTCTCCATATGTATTTAAAAGCAGCTTGACTAAATAAATATGTTTCATTCACAGAATATTGTAGGAGGACTGGAAAGAAAAAACAAACAAACAAACAAACAAACCCAAAAATATAAACACACCCCCCCCAATTAAATGTACCCCATGGAAAAAATACCATTTTTCTTTAAAGTATCCAGACCTACACTAAGAAAAATCTTCCACAAATACATCCTGGAAAAACCAACATTTTTGCCCACTGTGGTTTAAATATTCTAATTCTGTCCAGTTGCATGTCTCTGTGAAAACCATCATTAGATCATTTTCTGTCCCATAGCAACCACTTTGTTTTCTCAGGGAAATAAAATATTTTCTCCTCCTCAGGCAATACCTTTCTCTGCATGGTTCCCTAAATGAAGCTGTTTGTAATCCAGAGCTAACATCCCAATTTACAGTGGTTTTCTCAGGGATTTATTCCTATGGATGTGGAAAACAAAATGCTAGCCAGAGGCTTTTCTAATTCTATATATGTGTGCATGTCCACAGCAAGAAAATTCCAAATTTATACAGAAAGCCTGAGTTTTTCACAACATTTCCTTATTTAAAATTGCAGATTCAAGTTATTAATTTACATCATTAAACAATTACCTGGAAGAGAGCGATGGAAAGAAGAAAGAGTTTTAACAGTCTGAAGGTGCAATGATAATTTATGTCTGAATTTACTGAGTAATAAGGAAGTAAACAAGCCACCAGAGACTCTCAAGCCCCTTGAGAGGATCTTCCTGTAGCTGTCAGAGGTGGCAATTTCATAGTAATCCATAAACTTCAGGGCTCCAGGCCACAACCACCAGCTCTCCAACAAAGGTTCTCAGCTCTCTGTGGAGCTGACTTTGTCTTTAAAAGGGTTTTTTAATTATTAAATCACACTAAAGTGACTATACCTATTTTAAATAATTCACTGATGCTGTTTCACTGTGCAAGTCACTGCTGAAATTCCCCACAGGCATTACACAGAAGCAAACATGGAGAGAAACACAGAGTAGAGTAAAAAGCCATCAAAGCAGTGGCAAAAAAACCCCCACAGAAGCAGGATCTGTACCAAGCCACCCTGTGACTTGCTGTGATCACCTGGGAGATTAGGTGCTGTCCTGAGCATTGTCTCCATTCAAGCATAAAAGGACTACCATGAAAAAAGACTTTAAATTTTAATTTTTTTTAATTTGGTAATCCTATTACGTATTTCCACGGCATCAAAATGTTACTGATTTAGAGTTTAAATGACAAGGGGCACTGGAACATGCAAAAAGTCTCCCAGGGGAAAACTGAAATGAGAGATGGAAGGCTAAACAGGATGCAAACACCCACGCAAAACTCTGTAGGAAGAGAGTACGAAAGAAAAATAAGATTCAACTGCCTGTTGTACTACTCCAGCGCTTTAGGAAATCTTATTCCTCCACCTAAATTCTGAAAAATAAACACTGAGAAGATTAAAAAGGTAAAAAAAGCCAAGATGAAATGTTTCTGTCTCTATCTAGCCAAGCTCTTCAAACTAGTACAGAAGGAAGGCTGGTAGGAATCAGTTTGTTCTCATGGTATAATTTCAAATGTTTCGTCATTAAGCTTTAATGCAAAGCAAAGACATGATCCAAACAGCATTTCAATGATGATGCAACGTGATGGGTGCATTGCATAATGTCACAGGATATCAAAAGATGTGTCCTGATGTAACCTCCCTCACTCCCAGGGAGAGGCTCCTGAAAATGCAGGAGGCTCCTCACAGCTTGGAAGCCGTTACTGGAAAGTTGTCACTTGTTTTCAATAACTGAGCAGGATTTGTGACTACCCAGCCTCAGTGGGGCCAAACACCTCGTTATGAAACTCTGCCTCCACTGGCTTCTGCCAGGCTCATCCTTCTCCTTCCATTTGTTACAATTCCTGGCACACAGGCACAGAAAAGAAGGGGACAAAATCCACTTCAGGCAAGTGCTGTGCTCCTTCCTTTGGGGGCTGACTCAAAGCTGCGCTAATTAAACCAGAGGGCCCCCAGGAGGGTCTTACATTCCATCAGTCAGGGATGCCTGGAACGGGAGCACAGCTCAGTCACTGTGTGCCCTGAGACAGGGAGGGCTGATCTAAGAGCTTGCTGGGCTCAGGGAACTGCTAAACCACAAGATAAGTCAAGCCTAGATCAGCTCAAGGCTGGCAAATATCAATTAGCTTTGATATTGGACTGGCAGTTTTGCAGATTGGTTTTCTAACCTGTTTTGCGTTTTTCATTTTCAATATTTTGTACGAATTCCTCTGCACATTCACCCTTTTAAGAATTAGATCAGCTCTCAATGCCTTTTTTTATAGATGAAAGGTGATGCCACATACTGTGTGTTTATGAACAATTTAGCCATTAAAGATGGAGCAGAACTAGGAACCCCTGAGATTTTAATTCCTTATTAAGTAATTGACACGGCAGCTTCTGACAAGAACAGAAAAATGTCATAAAACTAAGCAGAGCTAAGCAGTCCTCAAGATAATTTCCAGCTTCTAATAAAACCAGAGCAGGTACACCTATACATTCCTTTACAAAGCCTGTAACCATGGTAGGAAAAGCAGCACAATTTGATTCTGACAACCTGTAATTCCTCATTACACCACAGCTGGAATAAAAATTTAAAAAAAAATCTCCAAGGCCACTGCATTATAATTTTAAACCAAGAAACACAAAACCTAATCAAACAGCAATTGAAAACTTCCTTCAGCTTAGGTGAGGCTCGGGGACAAGGCTTCAAACATTCCTGTTACAGCATAGCACCACTTTGGCTGAAGTAACATTAAATGCATTGAAAATACATTAGGGAAGAGTGGAGAAGGAAGTTCTAAGGGGAACTATGAGCATGCAATGGCAGGAGATTGGGGATTGACCACCAGGTCTCCAGGATGGAGAACAGCCTCCTACCTTGGGCAAAGAGCAGAGGACACTGCACAGGAATTCAGAGGGTGGACAAACTGAAATATTTTCATTAAAACACTGACTTCACTGAACTCTTCTCCAGATTGCTCTCATCTTCTCCAAAATCAAGAAAAGTGCTATTTGAAATATCTAAGCAGCTTTGAGTGGGTCAAGGCTGCAGAGGCAAATTAAAAGATGTCAGCCCTATCAACACTGGAGTTTCCAGGCACTGTCACTCTTCATGGACACCAGTCCAAAGGAACCTACATCCTGACAATTTCCTATAGCAATGTGGAACTACACACTGAGAAATTCTTTCTTTCAGGCATAACAGTCACAAGAGGTAATAATTAATTTTTTTCTAACTGAATGTCTCTCCCCAGTTTAAGTGACTTATCTCCAAACAATAGAGAAGCAAATTAAACTATAATACACAACAGTTATCACGTATGATTTATTCCTCTAAAACGTACTGTACAAGCACCAAGGAAAACAAGGAACCTGAATCACGTCTTACACTCATGATGGAAAACATACTGGCTAATCCATCCCTGCTGATTTTAAAAGTTTATTTGGGTTTTAAGAGAACTCTGAATGGGGCTTTTGATGCTCCAACACACATTTAAATTCTGGAAATAATTCCATTGATCCAGAATCAAACACTCAGTCCCACTCACTTCTGGAACTCAGATCCATAAAGTGATGGAGTAGATTTAAAGTGTCAGAAGCGCAAACACCTCTAAAACAATACAAAGTATGTTTAACATTCCCTTTATGGTTCTGATAATACTCAGCACCCTAAAAAATCGCAGATTTCCTATTCTTTTCTAGAGAATTGGAAGGATTTTCTTCCAAGCTTTTAGAACTTAATTACTCTAAAATGGCTTCTGTCACTCACTGCACCATGAAAAATGGATATGTACATTCCCAGATGTCCAGACACATGTCCATGGAAAAGTGGGCTTGCTGTAGGCATACCACAGGAATTCTTTATGTAAGCTTTCCTCATCTAAACTGTTCCTGATAAACATTTTACAGGAATAAATTTGAGTCTGTATATTCTACAGCCATCCTCTCTGGAATTCTGCATGGCTTGTGCAGGCGCCTTGCAAAAACCAGAGCAGCATGAAGACCATTGGCTCAATTAAATTCCAAAGCTGAGATGATCAAAAGGACATTAATGCCCAAAGTCTGTTGACTTTGAGGAAAAAATAAGGAGGGGGTTTTTTAATAATTAAAAAAAAATTCCAGCCTAGAGTGTTCAGTGAAATTTGGAGTCATTGCAAATCACATTAAAACATCAATATACTGAAACAAAGTAAATAAATCTGTATATTAAGCAATAACCACTTCCATTAAAAGAGTCTGGAAAAAAAATTCCTATCTGTATTCATGGAAATAAAATATTCCCTGTTTTATGCAGAAGTTTTCTAATCACAGCTGTCCTTTTCTGCTGCACATTTACTGGTTTTCCCAGATAAAAAGGAAGGTAGGACCACATGGAGAAGCCTACCTGCACACAGAATCCTTGCTGAAGTATCATCTGCAAGAAAACTGGGAAACAAGGTGCTCAACTGCATTATTTTTCCCTGACAATCCAAATATCCAGTACTCCTCGCAGTAACACCACTTCTAAAATAAGAGAGTATTTACTCTCAAACATCTCAAGAAGTCACAGCCCCTTTGGCACAGGGACTGGGGTTATGCAGCATTTAATCTCTTCTTGAGATAAATTCTTTTGTATATATTGGTGCAATATAAAACATTTTAGGAAAATTATTCTATTAATCATAATGAATATACTAAACCCACTTTATTTCATCCATCTTGTCAAGGTTCTCCAGGCCGAATGTGGAGTTTGGAGTCATTCTGAGCCCAACATTTTTAATAGAATCATAGAATGGCTTGGGTTGGAAGGAATCTTCAAGATCATCTGGTTCCATCCCCCTGCCATGGGCAGGGACACCTTCAACAAGCCCAGGGTGCTCCAAGCCCTGTCCAGCCTGGACTTGGACACTTCCAGGGATCCAGGGATAGCCACAGCTTCTCTGGGCAACCTGTGCCAGGGCCTCACCACCCTTACAGGGAAGAATTTCTTCCTAGAGATTCTCTTTACTTACCACCAAGTTTAGCTCAAGTCAACAGATTATGAGTCAGTGAAGCCTTTCCTTTTGGGAAAGCTGTGCTCCTGAAGTATTCCATGTTTCTTTGTTTTACCTCTCCCAGGAACAAGAGCACCAAAATCAGACCTTTCTACTACTGCCCCCAAACAGAGAAGCGACCATGGTTTAACCCTTACCTGACAGCAACGGATTCCAGGGACTTCTACTTGGATATGGGAAGCTGGATCCTTTAAGAAGGGCAAAGGAATGAAGGCAACATCAAAAAGAAGTTAGGTGTCAGAATTCCAACTTAAGGGGAGAATTTGAAAGCAGAAAGCCATAAAAGCAAAGCTCTTCTGATGGCATGATTTGAAAATGGAGAAGTAGACAGAACAAACATTTAGAGGAGACGAGGAAGCAACTTCACTTCCTCTTAGCTCCTCCTGCTCTGCGGTCCCTGTCACTCTGAGCATGAAATGAGAAAATGATAATGAGGGACTGGAAGGTCGGGAAGAGCATTAAATGGGACTAAGGCTGGCACAGGAAGGTGGCACAGGACTTGGAAGCCTGGAATATCTTAGTGATATACCTGGAGCAAAGAAACGCTGCTTTGAGTGACAAATGTGCAGGTCAGGGACCAACATCTGCAGTGGGGGACAAGACACCACTACCACCCCTGCCCCAAAAGTGCAGCAGCATCGGCACAAAAAGAGCTTGCAAAGCACGTGCTGGCATTATTTCAAACTTAAATCACAACCTCAACATGATTTCCCTCTATTTCCTCTCTATTATTCTTTGGTTGGGTTTGGAGAATTCATATTTTACAACCTGAAAACAGCCCGAGTATTTTCTCTGCAATTTTCAGCATCAAATACCATAAGAAGTTCACAAAATACTTGTTGGACTGGTTTTAAATATTTATTATATTCTGTTATGGTAGCTATTAATCTATATCTGCTTTTAAGCAGCTGCACAACTCCGTACCTTGTTTACTACGTAGCCCTTACCGTTTCACTCGCCTTCAATCTCTTATCTTACAAAACATCAGACTAAGCTGAGTTTGAAAGCATTATTTTATAATATACTTTGCTACAGTTCATGTCTGGATGTCTGTAATTCCAAGGAATATTGTTACAGTTGGGGAGTTTGGAAGAGTTCTGGTTTAGAGGACTCTTTTGTTCAGTGGCGTGATTCCATATTTTAGGAGGCTCTTTTTAACCACACTCCCACAGGACTCTCATATTGAACACCATTATCTAAAGTACTTATTATGTTTAAAACAGCCCTGGAAGGTTTCACACTTCACCGTTCCAATTAAGTATTTTATTTAGAAAGGCCCATAAGTTTCAGAGTTTTGATATTTTGGGGATCCAATTACGATCTTGAATAAATGCCCTATAAATACAAGACTAACCACAAGCAAACAAGGACAACTGTTGTGCTTTAACTTTCTAGAAATCTAGAGCATCAGAGGGTATTTCTCCAAAAAGCTGAAAATGAAGAAAATATCTGAACAATCCAGGACTGAAACAAGAGTACAGTAAGATACTAAATGTCCCTTAATAAATTAATAAAGGAAAAATTTGAGGAGGTTTTTCTAATAAGTGGATCATGGTGGGTTGAAGTGTTATTTCAATTATTACAGCATTTAACATGTTTAGCTCTACCTCCATGAAACATTCCACGTGTTACACAAAAGAATTGCCTCTATCTGTGCCCCAAGGCTGCTGGAGCAGGAGGGAGTGATACTCCAAATTATCCCTCTGGGACATATTAAAGAGCAAGAAGGAGGAGTGAGAAGGAATCAGTGTTCTGAGCTGATGGGAGTGACAGAGAAATAAATAAAAAAACTCCTGTTTCTGATAGTTTCCAGGAAGCTCAAGCAGCAGGTACAACAATGTAGCATTGAAATCTTGAGGGGGAGTCCCAAGGAAAATAAGCTTGTGCTGGAAAATTGGCAACTGGCTTTTTCATTCAAATAACAGGTAGTCAAGGGGGAAAGGAGAGAAAAAGCAAACATTGCCAATATTTTGGCACTTGTAGGAGTTCTCCAAAAAAAGCATATCTAGGTTCTCTCCAGCTTTAACCTGAGAAAGAAATGCACATTAATGCTGCAAAGGAGCTGACACTTCTAATCTGCAGCCCACTCAGCCAAGGAACATCCACTTATACATCCTCATGCATTATTCACCAGGAAAATTGAAATAATCTACCCGTGGTTAAGCAGCTCGGAAGCAAATGCAAATCAAGGGAAAGCAGTTGAGAACGAGGATCATTCACAATTCCTGACACTCTTCCACAAGACTGGAGCCTCCCATGGGAGCAGCCCAATCATTACAACCCCAATGCCAGCAGCTGTGCCTGGGAATTGGCCTCTCGTCCTGGTGGCACGAGCACTGACCTGTGGCCATGCTTGGAAAAGGAACCTTCTCAGTTTTTATTCAAGTAGATTCTCATTCCTCATCAGTGAAGGTGGGTCCTTGGGCACACACCTGAGAAAGTCTGGATTATTTTTTTATTGTTGTTGTTGTTGTTGTCCTGCCATGATCATTCTAGCACTGGCTACAATCCTGTTCATTCTTTATCTGACTTGTGAAACTTTGGGCATGCAAAATAAAGTTATATAAAAAAAAAAATCTCCAGCGAGGGAAGAAGTTATTGCTGTCACCACCTTCATTTTCAGTACTGAGATTTAACGGGAAATATCTTGGGCCACAATTTACAGCAATTATTTTATTATCTTTAGGAATAGACATGAAGTTCAGAAAGAATAAATTAATTTTTTGCCTCCATCCCAGTCAGCTGTTTTGAACTTATCCACAATTACTTACAGGCTAATGTAAACAGGAGAGGGATGCATAATTCTTGCAAGTTTATACAAATTACTCTGGATACATTCTCCATGAAATCTACATAAATCTTCTATTATGAAGTATTTCCATGTGCCTGAATTTATTATCATCGAGGTGGTTGTAAACACTCAGGTGGTTGTAAACTCATTAATGTTTTCTCTATCAGAATTTAATAGTTTTAACCCTTCCAGTTTTAAGGAAAACCATTACAGTTTTGTTTGTCTCATTTTCTCGCCACAGATATTCCACAGCAAAGAAGTTTTCAATTTAATGGAATTGGATGGAACTGACCACTCTAGACCTGATTTCATGAAATTACAAAATGACAGAAAGCAGAAAACATTCCTGTCATAACCATAAAACTATAAAGTGTAAAATAATGAATAAAAAATCAAATAGGCCTCACTCCAGATAACAAAAAAATCTGTTAGGGTTATATATTTTTGCAGTCCTTTCAGAAATATATTTGACTATCAGAAAGCCTAAAGAAAAAAAAAATCCTAAATTTCAGACATTCCAGGTACAATGAGAAAAAAATGTGTTCCTACACGCAGAATTTGTGATGAAAAATTACTCCAGCAAGAATTTGGTGAGTTCAATTGTATTTCCCTTCATGGACTTTGAGTTAAATTCCCTGTGTTGTAGTGATTCTGCAGCAACAGACACCCCTCAGCCAAGGGAAACAGGAGCCCAGGACAGAGAGAATAGGGCTGGGCCCTTCCTTAGGGAAAGTAACCAAGACATTTTTAATGGTCATGTAATCCAGAACAAAACTGCCATGGGGCCTTTTGGAAGATTTCCAGAGATCTCCACTTTTCCCCAGGAAGCCCAAGGACATCCCCACAGAATGTTATCTCTAATTTGGTCTTTTAGAGGTGATGCTTTCACTACAGAATTACAGTAAATATTCCACAGACTGGAGGCATTTCCTTGCCAAAAATTACCCCTAAATTTCATATCAACCAAAAGCTTAAAAAAATCCTTTGCAATAAGCTATTTATGTCACTGGCACATTGTAAACACATCCTTAAAATTAAACTGATTATTCATTTAGGTTGAATAATTTAAAATCTCCTCTGCTTCAACTGCTGACCCAGGATACAAAGCAATGGCACCCCAGAAATAAAGGAGATGAAATATGTACCCGAGTATTTTGCAAATACTTCAGAACTCTCTTCACATTTCAACTAAAATGACTTTATCCCGAATTTCATGCAGTAAAAGAGAAAAAAACTTGAGTATCAGTAGACAGAGATCTGACTTTGATTTCAAGCTTCATGTGGGTCAGTGCTAATTACACTGGGTTTTTTCAACATGTTTGTAGGGGAAGTCAAAACAACACAAAAAGGTAGCCCTAATGGCTTTATTTTGCACACATGTAAATCTTGACTCTGTGTGTTCAGTTTTATGTGATTAAAAGATATTCAGCTTTGCAGAAAATATTATCTAATGAGAAAAGACTGATCTGGATTTGATCACTGTAAAAGCCAACCAATTCCCATCTTGCCACCTCAGGAGTAACTCTAAAATGTTATTTAACACCACACCAAAGGTATTTCAAAAGGACATCCAGCACAGGTGACCTTGCATTCTCAAAGTCAAATTTTAGGAGTATTGACAAAAAAAATCACAAAAAAACCCACCTTGCTAGAATTCTGAGATGTTTTTACCATGATATGATACTTGCCTGACCTTCCCTTATTGCCTGGGAGGAATTCAACCAGAATGGGGAATTTAATCCTCCACATTATGTATTTTAATGACTCATTGTTTTCATATTTCTTTCTAGTTCCCACAAAGCTTAATGGACTTGAGCATGATTATTAAAATGCTGCAAATAAAAAAAAAAAAACACCAACAAAACAACTTGACGTTTTTAAAAAAGAAAAAAAGTGGAGATACAGTAAAGGACATTCTAAAATTGGAGCCCATTTTGCTGGGGATGGGAGCAAAGTGTCTGAGCCATATGCTGGTGTAACACAGGCAAACTGGATACAAAGCTGATGTCATTGCAACTTGCTCCTTCAGAAAGCAGCTACGGCAGAAATAATCCCCAAATTTCACATTTCAATTTACGGGCAGCTCGAGATCAGCACCAATGTTTGGATATCAGAAGTCCATTAGAGTTCATCTTCCTGTGTCAAGAACATGCTGTTACCAAATAACAAATATAAATAAATGGGTTTTCAACAACTCCTTATACCCAGCTTACGCCATTTTTTTTTTTCTTTTTTTTCTTCATTTGGACAGGAGACCAGAAGAGAAGCAGATTTTTTAAATCTGCACAGTTATCTTTCAGATGGCCTAGGACACAGTCCAGCAGCTGCCAGGAATAAAAAGAAAAGATTTTGTGTTTTTTCTTCTCCAACAGGAAACCCAAACACACCCTAAGATAAGGCCCTAGCCTAAATCCGCAATAATTTCAGTGGCTTTTATCCAGATTTACACTTCTTTAATGCAGAACTCGATTTGTCACTTGCATAACAGAGTTCAGACACCAGAAAAACTCCCCCGGTCATTTGAACTTTCTCCCCTCTCAGCTGGCACGGAACAAACTGCAACTGGTGATTTGGACACAGCAATGGGTGGACAAAAACACAAACTGTATTTGGATAATCCCACAGTGGAGTTTGAGGGTTTGAAGAAAATAAAACAACAAACAAATCCCAAATTCTGTTAAGTCTACCATCTGACCAAAAAGTTCTTCCCGAACACTATTCCCTCCAAATCTCCGGACACGCCAAAAATTATGTTTAACTGCATAAAATTTCTGCCAGTACATAACTTTGAAATGTACTTTCTAAGATAAGAGCTGGGACTCCACAGAAGAATGAGAAGCAGTGTTAGTCCACAGGAATTTTGACTCAACTAGATCTTCTCTTACTTAAAAGAAAAACCCCACCAAAAAAATCCTTCAGTGCAGGCATGTGGAGAGAAAGCTTCACCCACTTTGGAGGTAGAGTGGCTTCAAGCTTCAGTTTTTGTCAGGAAAGATGATGAAAGGAAAAACCTTCTCCATCCCACCATCATGAGAAAATTTCTGTCCTCCCACTATGCACAGCCAAAGCAGCAACGAAACCCCTCACACAGAAAAAGGTGACAAAAAGGAAAATATAGCCCTGCGTTAAAATCCTAAAGCATGTCCTATATTAGCAATCTAGCTAATGAAATTTGCTAGTTGAAATAAACAATAACAGATTAGTTCCTATTTTTTTTTTTTTTGTCTCTCTTGGTTAACTTCATATGCAAGAATGTTCCTCTGCTGCTTATGAAGATCTCTGAATAAACATTGCTATGCTAATGGATGAAAAGATCAAAAATATTCTGTCCTGAGTGGAAAGGAATAAAGTCACCAGACTCTTGAGGTCACTTTTAACTACTTTTAATTCCTAAACTCCCATCTCAGTGTCACAGACCTTGCAAAATGTGGAAGTTCCTGGATCCAATCAAAGAAATGTTTGCAAAGGAAAAAAAGTTTTAGCTTTGGATCAGTCAAGCTCTGAAAAGGTGACAAAGATTACCCTGCACAGGGCTGGACTTCAGCCTTGCTCTCTTTCAGGATGAGGGAATGATTATCCTTAGACCAATTATCTTCCAGTTTTATACAGAATTGCTTGAGGGAAGCAGAAATCAACATATGCAGAAATCATTGCAGCTTCCTCAGATGCAAGAAAGGGCTGTATCTTACAGGGGAACAGAAGCTGAATAACCCAGCAAAGAACTGGGAGAGCACAGAGGTACAATACAGAACAGAGCTGGCACTGACAGAAGTGAAAGAAAAATGAGGAAAGGTGACAAGAAAAGAAAGAAATAAGAAAGAAAACACAATTAAATGGAAAAGTGATCCAAAACAAGCAAGATGCTACCAGCTGAAAAAATGATGATATCTTTATTTGGGGTGAAATTAGTAGTTAGACAAATCCAATCTAGGATTTGAGTGCAAGGGGCTGAATAAAAGGCTCTGGATGTTACAGCTGATCACAGACTGATTGTGGTTGCTGGGGCAGACCAGTGACCTCATTCCAAGCATTCCTCAAGCCACACTGATGCTGTCAGGCTACACCAACAACCTCCCTGTTGGGAAGCTTTCAGAATTAAACACACTCCAAAACTAAGCTCAGGGCTCTCAGTCTGTGGCCTCCCGGGTGCTGCCTCTGAGCATGTGAAAAAAACTTGTGGCATTGCCCTCAAATTTTTTCTTGGTCCCACCTCAAGGAACGTTTTTTTGCCTTTTTGCTACACTGCAGGCCATTGCAAGGGGTTCTTTGCTGGTTTTTTGGGTTTCCACCCCAGGAAAATCAACTGTGCCATGGAGCAGGACCCCAGTGCCTGCCCTTTTCAGCCAGGTCAATGCCAGAGTCCCTGTGTGGGTCACAAAGAACCAGAGCATCTCCTTTCCTCCCTCCAAGATCCCTGCCTCCTGCTCATTTTTAAGACGGAGCATCACAGGGTTTAAGCACAAACCCCTTTGAGCAGATAAGGGAGAAAAAGGCATCAGGCTCCTCAGCATCTCACATTCTTCAGGTAGCTGCTTAATACTGAATGCTAAATAAAATTATCCTGGAACACTGTGGATAAGGGGGGATGTTTCTGAGCCACCAGTACTTGAGAATCCTTTACTCAAAGGCATTTTTCATGGAATTAGCTGGAAATAGTCAATTGACTGCTGAAATGTAGCTAACAAAATGTACTATTCCACTTGTTATTTTATTTGTTTTTGTATGCACCATTTCCCGCCTTTAATTTTAATTCCATGCCCTCTAAGAAATGCAATCTCACAGACAGATCTCCCCCTTTATTTTCCTGTAATAATATCATAGCAGTTTTCTCTAGCTATTTACAATCTCTTCATTCCCTTCACAGCTTTTCCAAGCCATGGAATGAAGAATTATATAAAAATAGGCCACAAGAAACCAGACACACTTGATCTGCACAGCAAAAATAGAGCTCTTTAGCACCTGGCATTCTCAAGAGTGGTAATGAAGCTGGCAAGATAAGCCAGGCTTTGACCCAAAATAAAAAGCTTAGACCTCAAAAGAAGGCGAAATCTCAACTAACACAAAAATTCTGTCTTTTGGTTTCTTGCAAGGTGTGACCCCAGACATCTGGACAAGCAAAAGGACTGGGCTTCCCATAGGTGGGAAATGCAGGAAGAGGACAAGCAACACACATGAAAACATTAATTTCAGCCTGTCATAGTCCCCGAGGGCAAATTACAAATACACCCCGGTGCCTGCAATCCCAGGAGTGCTCGTGGCTGAGGGGGAAGCCAAAAGAAAGGAAAGGGACTCAAAGGAAAAACCAGCAAGCCTGCACTTGGGAGGTCTTTTTTCAGGAGCAACAAATAAATTCTTCAGGATAAATAACTGATCTGTGTTGAATTACAGATTTGATGAGGCACATTTAAAACTGAAAATACATCACAGAATTTATGTTTAAATTTTGCTACCTCAGATGTTCCAAAGAGATGTAAGAGGCTGTTTCCCAAGATGAAAATGCTATAATGTGAAAGATTATGCAGAGGGAATGGAAGTTTATCAAGTAATGGGGTTATCGGTAAGAGAACACATAGGAGGAGGAACAAAATCCGGACTTCTGGAGCCAGCAGAAAACAGAAACCAGAGATACCCCGACATGTTCATAGATAATAAAATCTTAATGTTGTAAATCTTTAATAAATCATTTGTTGTTTCCATTCAGCAGAGATTTCACCCAATTAGAGCCACTTGGCTGGATAATATTTAATCTGCAATTTTTTCTGAATCAAGGTGGCATCATAATTCTGTCTTTTATAAGCAATTTCTTCAGCAACACTGCCTAGAAAATGGAAAACAGGCTTTTTGCTTCAAAATCTGAAATTAGCAAGATGCATAGAATGAAAAAGTAAAAAAAAAAAAAAATCAAAGTAGAATGGAAATTTGCTAAGGAGACAACCTTGTTGGACACCATTAAATCTCCCAGGCCATGCAGGGCATCCAGCAATCAAATAAAGTTGGAGAAATAAAAATCTCCAAACACCAGCTCATTAAAAGGGAGAGGGAATGACAGAAAAGGTTCAAGTAGCATCATTAGGTTTGGGTTCCCTGGAATCTCTGTCCAAGGTTCTAAGGAGACCCGATTTAAATACTTGAAGGGTTTACTCTGAAAATGTCTTCCACAATGTGACAAGATCTTGACTGCAAAAGCTGCATCTTACCCTGAACTCCACGGGAAAGACTCAGAGCCAGCCCAAGAGATTGAGATATAAATGGAGTGACAGCACCAGCGTGAAATATTGTGAGCAGTGTGGAATACAGTGTGAAATATTACGCTCGTTACAAAGCTCTGCGCTCCAGAGCCTGTCCCTTTATTAAGCCTCATCTATAATTTGACAACAAATGATGGCAGAGGTATGACTGACACCAAAGAAGGCTCCAAGCATCAACTAGTTAGTAACCTCTTAGTGCACTGACCTTTTCTCTGTACCCTGCCCATGGGCAGCTCCACACAACACAGACTCCTCTGCAGCCTTTCCTAAGTCTTTCCTCTGCAGGACCGGCGAACTCCTTCCCATCCCTAACACGACCAACCCTGTTTGTCCCTTGTAGAGCATCTGTCCTTGCACCACTGCTTGACCCTTCCTCCTCACAGCATGGCCAGCAGACTCCAACTGACCCTTGAGCAGCTAACCCACCCTTTTATAACACCCATGGCTCCTTGGACTGAGCCTGTGAGCTCAGTGAGGGCAAGGCTGTTCCCACTCTTTGGCAGTTGATACAGCTGCAATTCATCGAGGGAAGATTGCCTTCACTGCTGTCCCTATTCTCTTACAATCCATCCTCCCACAAACAAACAGGCTTCTGGGATGATACTATTTCCTTTTAAAGAGGCTGAATATTACCAGATCAATTTTCACAAAGTTGTGACAGTGGTACCTTGTTATTAAAATCAGAGTATTCATAAGGCACTAAAACAAATTTCTTCAGTGAAGCTTCACTTCTTAAATTGTCAAACCATTGTATATTGAACAGAAAACATAACAGTAACTTCATTGCTATAAATAAAGGAATTTGACTGAAAACTGCTATGTTGAGCTGTTAAAAATTATGTCAATATAAATTCAGCATAATAGAAAGAGGAGCTGCAAGTAAGGGAGTCAATGTACATTTATTTACATTACATTAATGTAATGTAAATAAATGTAAACAGAAATTAGCAATTATATAGTCCAGTATTAGCAATTGAATAGTCCAATTTAACCCTTTCAAGTTTATTTGAACCTATCTAAAAGTGAGAGTAGCCTTGAAATCACACAAATATTTAGTTTTATATCCATAGGAAGCTTTTTTTTAAATACAAATATTTGTTTCATACAATTGGAAAATTAATAAAATTACATCTGTATTTGGAGGGCTTTCCTCATCCAGATCCATTTATTCCATGGATGTTTCTCCCTTCCCCAAATGGGAGTTATATTGAACATAATTTTTTTCCACAAAGCAATGATGGCACATAAAAATCCACATACTCACAAGTTACAAACTCAATCCTGAGCCATCAGTCTTAAATTTGTGGTCTACTTTTAGCCTAATTACAGAAAGGAAATTATTTGGTGCATAAAGAGGTTTGTGATGAAGTGCTCAGCATAAGGACTTACATTACACTCAGAGTTTCATGGGTTGTGGGGTTTTTTTTTTTCCTTCTCTTTCCTTTTTCCTTTTGGGGTTTTTGGGGCGGGTTTTGGGGTTTTTTGGTTAGGGGTTTGTTTGTTAAGATTTTTAATTCATCTCTGCACTTACTTTGGGAAACACAGGAATTCTCTTCAGGAATCATTCCTGACTATTTTTAACAATCTCTATTTTGCCTTTTTTTTTTTTTTAAATCTAGCATTTATTTCATGTGCTTTCATCTCCTTTTCCTGTGTTCTCACCATTGTAAATGGAAGGAATAGAGAGCCCTGGGAGCCTGCACACATCTCTTTCCCCACTTGTCCTACCTCTATTTTTGACCTGGCTCCACTGTTCCTCTGTTAGAAATCCCGCGTGGCATTTGACACAATCTTAGAGAGCTCTTGAGGCTCGTGTGGAAAAAATGATTTAAAGAAAACACGTTAACTTTTGAGGAATACCAGAACTCTCTGGGAGGCTCTTCAAACAGTTTTCCTTCTGTAGCATCCTTTACTGGGCAGCCTGATATCTCATAGCTGCATTGACATATCCCTTATCTCAGAAACCGTTGGTCTCCTAATATCCTAATATCGGTGTGGCCATCCAAACCCTACTGTTTCATTACACTGAGACCTAGAGATATATATGATATCATGATTGAAATGCAGAGATCACATACTTCCAGTGGGCACAGCCTCTTAAAAAAGGCACAATTACAGCAAATATAGGGATACCAATTTTAGTGGAGCCTGAGAAAAGTTAGCAGAGGCTGAGTGCCTCAGATAATGCTGATCAAACTGCAGTAGAAATAAACCCCACCATAAACGTGGTACTTTCCTATATCTGATCTAAACCTCAGAGTTTTTCCTCTCCAATGTTTCAGCTCTGAGTTGTCCAGGAAGGAAAATGTGGCACTGACACAGCACATTTCAGGAGTCTCAGCCACACTCAGGGTCCAGCTGCAGCAGCCACAGTGATTTAAGAAACAATACATGCCTGTTCAAAGAAAGGGTGACCAACTCCAGAACAACTAAAACAAAATGATCCAGCCCCATCAGATCACAAGACCAGGACACAGTTTTCTAAATCCCATTTACAGTATTGCAGGTCTTTAACAAGGCAAAATGTTTTTCCTGGTTCTAATCCAGTTCAAACAGGAGTTAGTTAATATAAAAGCTGCAATCTGAACTATGAGAAGGTCAGACAGCATGATCACATAAACCCCTTCCAGTTTTGTGAACCTATAAAACTGAATCAGACGTGACTGAACAAATTTCAGGTCACAGATAAACTCAAAAGTACTCTTTTCTTTTTACATCCCCTCAGCCAAATGCAACTCCTTAACTAACTCTAGTAGCTTCCCTTGTGTCCAAAAGACATCCAGGTGTAGGATCGGGCACCAGGCTGAATCAGTGAGTAGATTCCTGAGGGACGGGTCATCTGCTGACCATTTCCAGTGCCCCCAAATGGAGCTACAGGGGTCAGAAGGATCCAACCACCAGGCTGAACACCACTAGCAGTTTCACTCACAGGGGGTAAGAGAAAATCATGAATGGAAGTTCCAGTTTGGCTGAAATATTAGTTCAGAATTGCAGCATTTGAGGGGTTTGGGGTACTTGCCCTGCTCTCTGCTCCCAACTTGACCTTTTCCCTGCATATTGAGCTCAATGGCATTAGATTTTTATGGATTTCACCAGAATTTTGAGGACAGTATAACTCACTAAATTATTTTTTGTAAAGCAAGAAATTAACCTTTTTCATTTGATAACCTGTTTGGTATACAAAAGTACATTCCATTTTTGTCCCCGTCAGAGCCACTGAGCCTGGCATCCTCAAATCACTTATTCTATTTGTGTTTTATGGCTTTCTTTCTTTCTTTTTTTTAATTCCATGACTTGGACTAGTTCTGTACATGGCCTCTGATTTTACTTCCCTGTACAGTCCCTCAGTGGGGGCAAGACAGTAAAAGCTATTTTAAAAAAAAAACAAACAAAGGCAAAAAAGCACCTACTGGTGCAAAGATCATGTCTTAGAGCAGCCCAAACCCTTGAAGGGCTTAGGAAAGGTTTCTGACTGGACTCTGAGGAAACAGCTCTGATGACACGAATGTTGCCCAAAAGAGCACAGCTGCAACTGCTGGATACAATGGTCCCAGCCTGGAAGGTGCAGAGGTGAGAGACATTTCTGCTGAGGAGGAGCCAGTGGACAACTGGCAGCTGGCTGGAGGCCAGATTTGGTGGAGGTGGGAGCTACAAGCCCTGGAACCGCTTCCAGCCATTTGGATCTGGGCGTAAAGATTGGGGCAAGGCTCAAATACAGAGCAATTCCCCCCCTTCCTTTCCCCTGCCACCCTCCCAGGCACCTCCAGGGGATATGCCAGCATGACCTGCAGCCACTGCTCAGCCCAGAGTTCTGCCTGAGACCAAAACTAGCTCAAGGGCACTGGAAGCAGCCTGGGATCCCTCCAGTGGGTTATTTTTGGCTCAGGTGCCAGGCTCTTCTGGTTCAGCCTGTAAAATAAACCCTAGGAGGAGTGGCTGTGGCAGTCGGTGCCTACCTGGCAGGTGGCAAGGACACGGTGCAGGCTGGTTTCCAAAACCAGGCCAGAGCATTCTGCAATCAGCTGTACCTACAGCAGCACTTACACATGGCACCGGCTCTCTCCTTGCCTTCCTGCTCAGAATTTCAAGTAAGCCTCAGAAATGGCCACACACCACAGAATTTGCACGCCTCAGCCAGCAGTCCTTGTTATATGCACAGAGTACACCCAAGTTCAAAGGCCAAGAGCTTCTGAAAATGAAGTTTAAACTTTGAAATAAAGCAAATTACTGTATGATTTTGCACCAGTGCACACACAGAAATAACTAACTTGTGATCAAAGGGAAAAGGAAAACCACAGTAAGTTTTTCAAGCTCTGCCCTACATTTCAGTATGTAATTACATTAACACACAGTACCCAGTTTTCCAATTTGTTTGCTGCCACATAGCAAGACTGAGCACAGGAAATTCTATTTCTTGCAACCATTCAGAGGAAAACAGAGAAATAATAGCAACAGATTTATTTCACACCAAGCAGTATTTGTTTGCTTGTAACCCGGCCTAAACATCATTAATGCAAAGGGGTCTTTTTCTATGGACACAGGAAATAATTATTAGTTCAGCACAGATATTTGAAAAAAATTGCAAAAGGAACACAGGATTATGATATCCTACCACACAACATGCATTTAAAACGTGGGAAATTCACATCTTGGTGGTTTTGCCATCGGATTACACGGATATCATCCTTTTTCCACGTTAAATGCTCGCTAACATTTGAAACAGGTAATGTTACTCTCAAATGACAACTGCACAGGGCTACAATAGGTGTTTCTGTCCCTTTTGCTTCTATTAAATAACGAGTGATAAAAATAGAACAAGTCACTGCATGCTGTCAACAGTTTTGTAGATTTTCCTTTTGCTTTGCTGCCTTTTCCTCTTTCAGCTATTATCTGTCTCAATCTGATTTCTCCCAGCTTGAGGAGAATTCTGCAGGCATTTGATTGATGAAAATCAAACTTACTGAACTGTTCCCCAAACCCAACAAAATAAGTAAACAAACAGAATATTCCTTGGGCTGGCCAGTGTTTAATAGCAACACTTGCAGCTGAAAAACCAGGATTGCTGACCTCAATCACTCTCATCTAATTAAAGAAAATGAGTTAGAAAAGCAATTCTACCACAAATCAGATAATATCCTCGTGTTCTGAAATACCTGTTCTGCTTATTCTACAATAAAATACACGTTCCTTATGTTTGCAGTCACAATGCCAGTTAAAAAACCCCACATTTTTACTCATACCAAAAAAATGTTTAATTTCAAAGCAATTTCTCTATGTGGAATACGTCTACAGACTGTATTAGCAGATTTTCAAAATTATCAAAATAAAAACACCCATGTGAAAGCACAGACAAACCATCACACACACATCTCTCTGCATAATTATAGAGGAATACAGAAACTCTGACTTGAAGCCTAGCAACAGTATCCAAGTATTAGTTAGTCTGCTAATCAACTACCAAAAACTCGCACACCAGCTCAATGTGCTTCATTTTCCTAAAGCAAACAAAAAACCAGACAAAAGAATCCTATCACTCCTAGCTCCAGAGCTGATGAAGGACGAGATGCACAATAGAAAACAAACCTTGTTCACTTGAAGAAGAACAACCCATGTCATTTAGTCCGTCTGAAAATTCATCCCATCACAAAGAACCAAGGCAAAAGAGAGATTTAAAAATAGGTTATCCAAGCCAAAGGATTATCAGCTTGCAACATACTTAATATCTGCATATCTGTATCTAATGAAAGCTTCAAAATTCTTACATATATGATTGGGTTTTGTACCTCCATCCTATAGAAGCCATAGTAAATTCTGTACAGCAAATGCTTCCTAAATCTGCTGTGCTCATTTACTCACAGACAGCTGCAGGCTGGATGAAAACAATCAGGGATTAACTTTTCTATTCATCACATCTTTTAATCCATTACTTTCTCTTAGTTTGCAACAAATAAATGCATAAAGTTAAATAAATCATATATGTGCTATAGCTAGTTAAAAAAAAAGTTTTAAAAGGACACTATTATTATTATTAATTATTTTTAATGATGTGCAACTGCTGTACATCAGGGGTATGTGTAAGGTCTTCCTCAAAGCAGAAAAGAAGATGCAGCAATAGTCACTGAGCTGGGATACACTTCTGGGTCCCAAAGATTTCCAGAATAACCAATAATTAAAATAAGCTACTCTGGTGCTGTTATTATTCCTCAAAAAGACTAATTTGGGGGCATGATGAATTGAAATAATCTGGGAAGCCACACTAAGCATTTCATACTGCTTGTAAAACAAGTTTCTAAGTACCTTATGGTAATAGGGTTTCTTGCTTTATGAAAAATACTATTGTAATTTGTTTCAAATAGGATTACTTTTTAAATGATATGGCAATTTCCATTCACCTTTCAAACATCTGCCAAGAAAACAAAAGGGATTCCCTCACAAAAGACATAAATACAAGGAAATCTGGATCTTGTTTTTAATCCTTTATGGGTATCTTTTTTTTCTGTCCTTGGATTCCTTTATCTTTGCTGTTTGATTCAATCTTACAGAAATGCCTCATCCGAGTCTGGAATAAGAACTTTCCTGGTAGAATCAGCCAGGTGGGTTTTATTGCACTAAAGCCACAGGAATCCCTTGCAAGGCTTTTTCTTTATAGGATTGTTCACATTACTCCATGGGACATCATTCTCACCTTTTTTTGCCTCCAAAATAAATATTTTTAATATTTTTCTTCTTTTTCCAGAACAGCTGGAAGTCCTATGATTATTGCAAAGAAGCTTATTTTATATATGCCTAATTTTCACATCTGTCTGATGTAAGTGCTTTACAATTAAATTAAAGAAGGAAGAACAATCTCAATGGGATTTGATCTGTAGGACAAAGATTTAGTGGCTCTGCTGTAAATCAGAATTTTCTACTTCTGAAGCAGATTCTAAAATAATTGCAAAGTGCAAAGCGATTTGGATTATTAAATGAACTTAAAATAATAACAAGGTTTAATGAAATTGTTTGGTATCAAAATTCAGAATCTAACCAAAAATACACTTTCTGAGAGATGAGTGATTAAAAGTTCCTCAAGAGACTTGATAGTATGAATTGTCTTCATCTTCCTGAGGATACTTCCCAAGCTCTTCACTATTCCTTCCCCCTCTGCTGCCTCTAAGGAGGTGCATTACTCAAATGATAAATGTTGGAATACATCCAAAACTACAGGAACACAGTGGATAACCAGACAAGCACAAGAAGCAAAAGCCAACTTGCTGAGGCTGAAATGCTGACATCACTCTGCACATTCATCATCACAGAAGCTCTCAGGTTTTCTGCTCAGGATTTGGTTCTTTGATTTACTCTTCTTTTTTTTTTTTCCACTGGGAGATACTCCAAATATAGACATTTCAACAACTTCATTTTTCATAAGTAATAAAACTTAAAGGACAAGTGTCCAGCTCAATTAAATTAGGTGGGAGGAAATAACATAACGTAATGTTTACACTTTAAGACAAATCTATTAATTTAAATAATCATGCTCAATTCACCATCTTTCAAAAATTGCAAGTGAATAATGGGAGCACCAATGTTTCTATTTTTCAGTGACAAAGATGAAGGCATCAGAAAAATTTGGAGAATCTTCCCATAGAAAGTATTTTCTAAGCATTTTTCTAGAAATCACCAAATCCTACAAGTCAGGAAAAAAAAAAGCATTAACCGTATGTAAATATAAACAACCATAAGATGCTTCACCTAATAAGAATAACGTGTTCATTTTTAATTAATGTTTTACAGATTATTAATAAATACAGAAGAATGAAGAATACTTACATGGAAAGGAACTATCCTATTACCCCAGGGGACAAAAACCTTCCAGACTGCCTCTGAACTTTTATGCAGAAGTTATGACTTAGGTGCATTTTGCCCTCAGTTTTTTCAGTGCACACTGCTAGTGCTACAAGTGCTTCACATTACCACAGAACTTTCAACCATATCTCTGCAGATCATATGCAACCAGGAAGGGAAAGGGAAAGTAGTCCTTAATCCCCATCCTTAGTTTTATATTTCATGTGAGCTGGCCTAATTTCCTGTATAAATGAAATATTCAAGTCAGAGATTTGCCTCGCTAACTTAAATCAGTGCAGGCGACTACACAAAGCCTCTTGCTGCAAAAGAAATGCTTTGCTTTGTTCAACTTCAGATGTTACTGTGGGACTTGAATTAACTTGAATTAAAGCATTTTAAGTCATTTTATTAAACTGTATTAGGCATCACTTGTATCAAACTGGCTTTTGTTTTAATGGGAAATCTCTCTATCTAAAAAGATCTTGAAAGAGCCTCCAGTTTCTTGGGTTTCTTTTGTCAGGGGCCCTTGAGGCCTGTCACTACCCTTAATCCTACCAAACTTGGTGAAAGGGAATGCTCTCGTGGATATGAGGAGTTGGCTTCTGCCACATACTTATTTAATTATAGAGAAGCATCTTTCTCCATTTTCATCTTCTGATCAATTATTCCCATTTGAGAGCAGCTTTGGGCGAGGCCAAAACAACCTGCAAGAGCCAATCTGGCTCTTCCAGGTAGGTGGATGTGTATTTAGTCTATTACAAACTGACTGATTTATACTTAGAAAGCACCTACACTTATCACATTTTCCTTTTCAGAGTCTATTTTTGAAAACATTTCAGCTTTTTCCCCATCTGCATTTTTTAAAAGAGTTACTTTTCAAACCTCCCTGAAATGTCACCAGCCCTGTGGTTGTATATCACATAGAATCAGTTTTAACATCTTTGCAAAATCCTGGCACAAACGAGCAAAACTTATTTCCAGAGTCTGTAAATATTTTGCTTACCAATATCAGCTTCCCTGTGATTCTTGATGTATTCAGCAAGCTCAAAATTTCCTGCTATTATAGCCACCTAAAGGATTGTAAAACAGGCACAATTAATATGTTGTCATCACCTGCTAAGAAGGAAAACATGTTACATCACTACCATACATCAGGCAAACACATTTTCATTTCACAAAGTGGAGTAATGCTATTACTTTCATTCTGCAACACATATCTGAAATACCAGCAAGAAATAAGATCCTAATCTGTTTGTAAGAGCACTGCCAGCCCCCCAGCTGCCCATTTCCCAGGAATGCTGTGATGGTGGCAATTTCAGGAGGCTGCTGGAAGAGTTGCTGCTCTTCACGTGGTGGCAGTCCAAGGCAGCAGTGAACATTAAGCACAGCATCCCCAAAGCTCTGGGAGCTGTATGGGTGTGTGGGGAATGCTGCAGGAGACACACTGAAGGTATTATCTCCCTTCAATTGCTCCTGCCTCGCTCCTTACCTGAGCAATAAAAACAGGAGCTGAAATGCAGAGTGCATGAGAGAACAAGCACTAAGAGCTACCAGTATTCAGGTACTACTAAGGCACCAAAAAACACACTGAGAGACTGGTGAAGTGTATGCATACATATGGAGTTTAAAATGTCTAAATACATCAAGCTCTAAAATAACAATTTTCTTTTTCATTTATTTCCTGGTTGTTGAACACAACAGATCTGAATTCTGATATAAATGGGCTTAAAAAGAAACGCATCTCCAACAGGTGCGAGGGAAGCAATTCCGTTTTGCCATTGCTGACTTCTCCCTTTTTCTTCTTCTCCTCTTTTTGCCCTGAATATCAAGGAATTATCTTTTCTGGCCCCATTTTGCAGCTCTGACAGACCCTGTTCTCTAATGGCACTGTGGCTTTCCTGATGTATGTGCAAGGCATAAGCTGGGTTCGCGTTTCTCATAGATACTTCTGCATCTACAGGGTGCAGGTTAAAAAAAAAAAAATTAAAAAATCTTGCTTTAGGATTCTCTTGGATATTGGACTATATCCAAGAGAGTCACACATGAGAAATTATTAAAAACCCAATGCAAATTTCTGAGCTGATGACCAAAAAAAATTATTTGCTGGTTCATGCCTCTCCACGTATGAAGAATGATGGAAAGGAAGATCTAAATGCTGAAATGGTCTTGAGGAGTGTATGAAGTATAGTTAGTGTCAGCAGTATCTTTGAATGTAATAAACATAGGATCTTATTTCTGCACTCAGCCTAAGAAATTGAATGGACAATTTTATTTGCCAGTAACCAAAACAAACTAATACTGAAAGCCCTGAAATTGAAGACTACACCCAAGCTTTGGCTGCCCCATCCCTGGCAGTGTCCAAGGCCAGGTTGGATGGGACTTGGAGCAACCTGGGATAGTTGAAGATATGCCTGTCCATGGCAAGGAATGGATCTGTATGACTTTAAGGTCCCTCCCAACCCAAAACATTCTGAGATTCTATGACCAGAGAGGTTAGACACAAGCAGGTTGATGCACTGACACCTCAACACCATCTGAAACCATCCATCTGAAAATTACTATTTTAAACACTGGTAAGCCAACCTTTATTCCAGAAGCCCCTCCAGAGAGAAACAGATTCTTCAGCATGGATAAAATATCAGAATCTGCCCCCCAGCCTCCTCTATGCAGCCTGAAGTGCAGCTCATGATTCTCCCTGGCAAACAGCACTAGGAAAGCAACAGCAGAGCTGTATTAATCCTCTCTCTTTAACTTCCAGTTCTGCAGCCTGGCTAGCTCCAGGTTCATAACAGCAACATTTGTGTGCAGCTCTGAGGTTTTCTCTGCATTGTAATCAAGTGATAATAATTCTTTCTGATATTACCTCTAATTAGCAGTAAAATTCCAACAAGGGGGGGAATTCAGCAGTGACAGGCAGCTTGCTAGACAGCAGCCATAGTACTCAAATGAAAGAATTTTTGATACCAAGCAGATTTTAAATCTCAAGTATAAACATGCTCTTCAAGTGATAAACACATTTTATTACTTGGGAAAAAAAAAAAAAGAAGAAAAAAAAAAAAGATCTTTCCAGATAACTAAGACACAGCTTGACAGAGAATTTTTCCCGTATTTGCTTCTGAACCAAGCAGTAGATTCAGCAAGCTCAAGGAACCATTTTTCTTAATTTAATTCACTTTGATGCACTAAAAACAGTATATAAAATCCTTACAGCAAAATGAAGGAAAGATATGTTAAGATCTAAGGAAAGCAAGGAAAAGTTAAAAAGTACAAATATTTCTTGGCATAACATCAATGCACTTCACTTGAATTTGATGGGTAAAATGTGTGGGAGAAAGTGAAGTCAGAGCAAAATCAGAAAGACACAAAATTATTCTCATTCAATTTGTACAGTTGCAAACCACAAAGCACAGCAACCTCAGCCCTTTTTCCATCCAAATGTGTCTTAAACCAAAACTATAGCGAGTTCACATGAAAATATGACTGTGAACCCATTAGGACAAGTGAATGGTCTTCACAAGATCCAGAGCTGGAACAAAATGAAGGTGCTGGAAATTCTCTCCTTGATCAGTACCTAAATCAGAGACTAACTGAAATTCTATATTTGTACTAAATTTCTTTTTACTTTGGAATAAAATAGTAATGTAGTGCCTTGGCAGAAAATACTAGAGTTTGATTCTCTCCATGCTTCATAATTTACATGGTTTTAAATAGCCATAGTTTGCTTTTCAGGATGTTCTGTAGACAAGTGCTAGATTTAAAATTAAGAGGTTATGGCAGGAAAGAAGGTTTTGTTTGAGGTTTCTTTTGATCACAAGACATCTCCTCTTGGCAGTGAAAAAGTAGCACAGCCAGCAAAACTGCAGCAAAAGTTTGCTTCCAATTCCAGTAGGAACTGGATTCCAGTCATCAAAATGCATCACGTGCGTGTATACAGACATGAAATATCGCCATGAAAGGCTGGAGGTAGCACTTTACAACTAGAGGCTATCTACTGACTCTGTTATGCTGAAGCTTCAAAAATTGCAGCTTTTCTAAAACTGCATATGCAGCAGTCTTGCCATAATTCAGGTACTTTCATTCCTGCAGCAAATGTCCTTTCATGTCGTCCTTTTGACATTTATCTCAGATCAAAAGTCTGCATGTCCTCAGTCACAGTATTCTGCAAACATGAGAAAATCTGGTTCTGCATCTTGTACAAAATAAAAACATCACTCACACAAAATTTCCACTGAAACCTGCTATGTTTTTTGCCCTGTTTTTAAAGGGTGTCTTTACTTTGCATCCAGAATCAGAAAGACCTCACCTGCAGGGTCCCAGCACGGTGTCAATCAAGGCCCAGCAGAAATGCCTGACTCAGTAATTCAGTGCTTTTAAACCCAAACCAAGATCTTTGTCTGCTGCAGACATTTGGTTGGGAGCCCTGCCACATTCTACTGTACAGAGAGCAGAAATTATCTTGTTGGGGTTTTTTTAATCAGCGTTAGAGGCAATTTCATATGAATGACAGTAACCAAAGTGAATCACTTATCAGCTCCCTCCCAAGCTTAATTGACCCCACTAAGGCTGTTAACATGGGCACCTAATTATTACCTAATTACCTTTGATAACACACATGTCTGGCCTGGGTAAGTCTGCCACAGGGAAGCAAGCAGAGAGTAAAGCTAAGCAGGAAAATGGATCTTGGTTGGAGGCAACTCATATGAAATAAAAAGAGAGGATAAAAGCATGCAGCTGGACAGTGGTACCTCCTCCTACTCCCCCGATGATCCGTCTCCAGCGTAACAAAACCTAATGGAGTGCCCGAAAGAGGTCCCAGCTGGGACACCCTGAAGCACAAAGCCACAGGGTGAGCAAGTCACTGGAGCAGAGCCAGGAGCTGGCTGTCACTCAGGGGGTGGAACAGGGAGCACGACCAGAAAGGTTGTGTTTACACAGATATTTCCTCTGCCTCGGGAGAAGCAGAGCTGTCACAGTCACCCCAGTGTCTCACTCACTGTCTCACAGACAGATGTTTCTTTCAAACGATGCAACTGCTTCCAGGGCCTCGCTGTTTGCCATGGCAGGCAATGCCAGATGCTCTGCTGCCAAGCCAAGGGAGGAAGGGAGGGAGTTTAATCGACACTTGGCGAGTTGCTACGGGTGGTAACCAAGGGACAGCTCAGCCGAGTGGAAACCTGAATGAATGAATGAAGCAGCTGCAAGGCAGGGACTGGGAGGGAGCAGGCAGGAGGTGGGAGCATCCCAGCACTCCCACTCCAGCACTGGGCAAGGAGCAACACCCTCAACACTGGCACCTTCACAAGTGAGTCTCTTTTCTCCTGACAGATCCTCACACCTGGCTTTCTGATATTCACAGTCAAATGTTCCCTCTGGATACAGACACTGTTTAAGTTGCCTTTCAGGAGTCAATTCAGAAATTAAATATTTGAGGCATCAGGTTAGTTCTGCTGTTTCTGAATCATATTCCCCAAAGAAACTTAGTTTAAATAAGGGCAAATGAAAGTACTTTGTGTAAACAGTGAAACTGGCCAGATGTCCTGTTACAGGTTTCAGTATGACAGAGTTTCACAGTGTTTTCAGACTCTGCATCAGACAGAAGCAGCACTGACTCACCATCATCTCTCTGTTTAGCTCCATAAATGCAATTCTAAAGATTTTGATTTACCTTACATTCAAGTATTTACATTTTTATGGGGATTAATGCAGTTTTTTGTTCCTTTGAAGAAACTAGAAGTTGTATTGACATTTTACCTGGCACTAACCTTTCACAATTGATTTTTTCCTGCTCTTGAAATGTATCAGAGGTAGAGATTATATTAAATTACAGCATGATTTTGTAGCCTGTTAACAAATACAATTTTAGAGCTTTATGGGCTAGTCCCTGAAAGGCAAACACCACAGCTAAATTACATTACCACTCGTAGGAACAAACTGCTCCACCCAAGGAGAAACAACAGAAAAAAGACAGAAACTGAAGCTGTCCTCTCTTAAATCCAGACAACAAACTTTGACAAACTTTCTCTGTGGGACTGAAGAGAGCCTCTTAGTCCATTCAAGTTCCACTCCGTCCAGGCTTCTGCATTTCTGCTGCACAAGCTTACATTTGAGAGACCCAAAGCTCTGACATGCAGAGCCTTTGGAGGGAGCAGAGGGAGCTGCAGGGTTGTAGCTGCCATTCACAGTGAGCACATAAAACATCATCACTCCCACCTGCTTTTTCTCCCTCTGCTCTTCTCTTCCAGACAATTTCCCTCTCCTGAGGAAAGTGCATTTCATTATTCTTTCCTTCAGGGCTGATGTTTCACCTTTCTCTTCTCTCTGCCAGCCAGCAGTGCTTATTGAATGATGGCTTTTCCAGAAAGCTTGGACTGGCAGTAAGTTCAGGCACGGTGCTGTGCATTAAAGGAGGTAACCCCAGCCCAGCACAAAATGTGAATTACATCAGTGCAAATGCAGGTGGACAGACAGGACACTGAGGTAAATCTTCCTTACAGGTTCCCATCTTCAGTGGGAACTACAAGAATGGGGTCACACAGCCCTGTGAATGAGACTGTAACCATCAGACTCCAGAAACTGCCTTCCACCTAAACCACAGGCTTACAAAATCATAAATTATTTCTCATTCCACCAAGGACTATATTATTTTAACAATGAAAAACACCACTCAAGCAGTCACAGCCATCACACAACAGGATTCACTATCGGCAGAGGCACGTGAGAAATTAACACAAAGGAATTTAGAAGGAAGGGTTGGGATCACTTCCTTAATTAAAGATTTTCAGAAATGCTCTTCCACGTATCATAATCAGGATGTGTTTGCTTAGTATTAAAAATATACAACCACATTCCAATAACCACAGCTTTTGGAGATTGACAGCTCTTTAATTTGATATAAAAATCCAATGGTGTTTACTGTGGGGCAATGAAAATGTAACATGGCTAAACTTCAACGTATTTATTTTCTACTATGTCCTCTGGAAAGAAAAGCTCTCCCTAATAAAACAAAGAGGTACTTGGAGTCTAAAGCCACTTTAAAGTTAGTCCCAGCACACCATCAAGTCCACAGCAGTCATCCCCAAGGACATCAGGAAGTTAAATTTAGGTTGTTAAGTGCCAAGACCCTGTTCCCATGTGTGCCCATGTAGGACACGGCAGCGGGAGGCTCCATCCCTGATAAATGGTGACACAAAACCACCCAGCACGCTCAGCAGACTCAAACAAATCCCATCCTAAATGGATCTGCATTAGCTGCTCTCATGTAGCGTGTGGATTTTATAATTCTCCTCGACGGGACAGATGGAGTTCAGTTTGGAAAAGCAGGAAGCAATCTGTGTTCTGAATTTCTTTTCCATAGGTGTGGGATGGAAATGTATCGATCACCCGCTGTTGGTTCCTTATGCAATTCCAGGACTTGAAGAGATGTTTATCGATTCAAAGAGCACCACAAGTACCTGGAACTCGGATTCCTTAGGAAAGGCATTCTCTTGTAATGCCTGAGCAAAATGTGACAATGTAGCAAACATTGTTCTGAGCTCAAATCACAATGCAGACCTCCAGTATTTGCCCTCAGAATGTTAAGAATTCCAAACGGGTCTTTCTCTGAACCAGCTGGAAAATCCTACACAATTGCCACAGCCATGTAATCTAGCGCAGAAATGCTGGACAATCACAAATTCCTTATTTCACTTTGCAAAAATCAAAGGGCAAAGTTTCACCCCACATTTTGTAGTTCCATGGACTGCAGTTGATTTTTGACTTTAAGGCTACGACACAGCAAAATAAAAGTAGCGGAAGCTTCTTGGTTCACCTCATTAAAAAATAAAAGCAAACGCTTGATTAATATTCTATTAATATCACCAATTCCCTGTCTTATCTAACAGTACTGATGAATACATAGAATATGGATGACATAAAACATGACCTCAAGGAGATACATATGCTTGCATTATGGAGACACACATTTACACTCCAAAACTTCATTAAAAAATAATCAATTCTGAAGTTGAGATGTAATACATCTATTTAGAAATACATCAGAAGCAAATCACTACTTCAGGAAGTTTAGGGTTGTGCAGTATTTTGCACATTAAAAAAAAAAAATGGTTTTGTTGAAAATAGATCAGAACTGAAAGATTTTATTTTATAAAATAAAATTAATTTTATCCATTTGAAGTTTCCTTTCAGGTGTAACATTTTTAAGTTTGGGCAAAACTCACTGAAATAAGGTAAGATAGAATAAAGTAAAGCAGTAAAATTGAATTTATTTTCTTTAAATAATAGCCAGCAAAGGTTTATATTAATTGCAGAAATAACCCACATTCTCTACCAGGACAAGAAAATGCTGACAATTTTTCTAAATTACTTTGTAGTAATGTTATGAAGAAATACAAGTTAAAAAAATCATATTCAGCATTTTCCTGCATGCTTCTTTCCTGGACAGAAGAGAACTCTTAACATTTTTAATTATATAATGTAATACAAGCTCAATATTATGCATTTTGAAAGGAACAAAGATGTGTATATTAATATATCTGATGTCCAGTAGATGGCAAAATATCAGCAACCACCACCTTTAATCTTGGCACTTGATTCATTCAAACCCCAAAGTAATTTCTTTTTCTTTTTGTTTCCAATATCCACTTTCTATTTCATTGGAGAGCAGGATTAGCTTTACCTTTTAGATGTTTTCTGTCTATTATCTGCTTGAAAGCCAATTTCATCTTCGTCAGGTCTCGATACAACAAAGCACAATAATGTTACTATCCTTTAAATAGTCCTTTGAAGACAGTTTCTTCACCACTGAATTTTTTTTTCCTCCAAGAGCATTCTGCTGCTACTGTTCCCAAATTTGCCAGCACATGTTAGCATACTGTGTACTAAAATCTCTTAGCAACAATATCTTAGTGTCTAACATTTCCCTTCTTCCAACTATGATTCACGGAGCCATCTGTAGTCAGATATTGACATGCAGCATCCTAAAATAGGCACCTTACATTTGCTCAACAACTAGTTTTAGCATCTGAAAATATAAATTATGGGGAGAGGGCCAATATTTCTGTGAGGCTCCTCAGCATTCCCTGGATCATTTTAGCACTGTTTAAACAAAGGCTCGCCACGAGCGCTTCGCCTCGGTATTGAGGGCAAAGTATTCCCGCTTTTCCAAACGACAGCTCCGCTTACGCAACCCTCTGAGCAATCCCAGGCTTCCCTGGTGAGGACCACCTCACACTGCTACTCAGGCTGTTTTTAATAGTAATCCAAGACTAGATTTTCAAGCTCCAAGATCCCAGCGTTCTTCACACCCTTGGAAGCCTCAGGCTCATGGGAAGCATCCCACGATGGGTGGGACAAGGTCAGTGTCCCAGCTGGGTGAAGACAAAGGAAGAAAATTTACAACCACAGACTCCCAAGCACTGCTTTTGCCTCCCAAAACTCTTACCAAGCTTGCCCTCAGAAAATACAGCATCTTCTTTTCAGCTGCAGCAAATTAACTCTTAGAAGCAAAGACTTTGCATAACCCAAGTTATTAGTGGCAGTGTGCTGTGCAATTCCGTACAACTTAAAAGAATAGTGCTGTACTAAAAATGTTAATTAAACAGGAACAGGAAATGTTAATTAAAAATAATCATATTCAGCAGAATACATTATATAGGAAGAGTTGATAGCATGGCTTTGGAACTGTCTCAAGTGTGAGGAACACACTTCCACCCCAGCGAAATCAGCAGGATTTCATCCACTTCAAAGGAACTGAGATTTTACCCTAAATACTTTTCAGCAATTAATATTTTAAAAACAAGCAAACACACAACAACGTGCAGCCAAATACAGCTGGACTTTATTAAAAAAAAGTATGCTGCAAGCATAACAGTGCTGGCACATTTTCCTTGCTAAAATGCTGGGTTCGCTTGCAAGAGATTTGACAGCCCCCATGGGTCTTCTGGAATACACTCAGTAGCCATGAAGCTGTGCCAGAGCTGAGCGAATTCCAGTCAGAATTTGGGGAAGGCAATCACTCTGAATGACCTCTTTTCTGTCTCTTTTTGGTCCTGCAGCGCTGTCTTAGCAGGACTGGACAACACTTAAAATGCCTGCAGGCACCTTTGTTCTTTTTCCAGTCTTCCTTACTAAGGTTTAAAAGGCAGAACCTGTATTTTATTCTCCATTGTCCTTTCACGAACACACACAACTGCGTTCTTAAAATCTAACCACTCTTATTCATGAATTAGCCATGATTTAATACCTCCAGATTAAACTAAGCCTGCATGGACACCAAGATGAAAAATGCAAGTCCTTTCCTCACAACACGGGAGCAAATCACTTCTAAATCATCTCCTCCCTAGGCTTTGAAATGCAAACTTAACTCCTAGGACAAAAGGAGTCGTTGTTATGCAAGAACCAGCTTGACAGGAAGTGTTGAACTGAATACACCAGCAAGTCGAGCAGAGTTACAAGGAAATATGTCAGGAAGCCTATAAAGGAACATGCAGGCAAATCCATCCCAGGCACAACTTCACTGCTTCACAACGTTCTTTTATTTCCTCCTGTTTCTTGCAAAGAGAAGTAACTCAGATTTTTAAGTTAAGTTATCCTACTTTGTACAGGCTGTATTGAGCCTCCTCCATGGTCACTGCACCTACTGGGAAATTTCATGATTCTATCTATATTAAAAGTAGAGGAAAAAACCTTCCATCTTCTTCCTGCTTCTCTGCTGAAATGCCACCCAGCAAGTTATCCTCAAACAAGATGCATTTTTCTACACTTGTGTTTTAATAATTAAAACAAAGCAGAAAAAGCCAAGTGTGATACACACACACATTTACAATTACAGACTCATTCCCCAGGAAAATCTAGCTCATGCTGGAAAGAGCCATCAAAAGCCAGTTATTACATAATCCTTATTACTGCTACATGGGCGAGCAGCGGTTCCAAAGGAGTCTTTACTGAAAGCAAATAAAGCCAGGTTGCAGCATCAGACGAATCAGACAAGATTCAACAGCCAGCATCAAAATTGACTTAATTTTCTTTGTCCCTTCCAATAATATGCTAAATCGAAAAGCCATGAAATGCAATCTTCTCCAGCTGAACTCTCCTAGAAAAAGGCTGGGAACATGTGCTATTTGCTAGGTTTTGTTTTCCTTGGAGCTACAGGAAACGTTGGGCTGTGCAGAGAATTCAGCTCAAGGGTTTACGGATCTGTGCTGCTGTAGGGTGAAATCTTCCACCTCTCCAGGCAGCCTTACCTCACGGAAAAGCCAAAACCCACCACGTCAGCAGCTTCTTCCCCAAACACTTTCAGAAAAAAAGCCTTCCTACTCACAGCAGACAGACACTTCCCACTATTTCACAGCAGAAACTTTTGGGGATTCAGTTTTGCAAACACTTAATAATATAGTGTTGCTTCAACTGCTAAACCAAATGGCTGAAAATCCTTTTGGAAAGCCCTTAGGATAAAATGCATCGGTGAAGAAGACACTGTGATTATTTTACCTAATACATTTGGTGGCTCCATTCCAAACTCTGTGGGTTAACTACAATAAAACCTTTGGAAACAGCAGTCTAGCAATAGTCCATGCCAATAACATAGTCTGATGGAGATGGGATTGCCAACTGCATGCCAGGAATGCTTCTTCCAAATGGCAGTGGAAGAAGATGCTAAGTCTGTCCTACAAGCACAGATCCTACATTTTTTTAAGGAGCAAGAACTTGGATAGAGCCAGAAGATAATGCTGAGTAGCCTGTTTTGAAATGCAAAGGCAAGAGATGATGCCACACAGCACTCAACCATCATACCTCCATGAATCCATTTCTGCAGGGCAGAAGTGCCCACGAGTCCCACTCACAGCTTATTCTATCTCACAGACAAACTGAATGGTGTTAACATCTCAAAACAGCATGGTTTAAATTAAGATTATACAAATCCCCACTGCCTCTTGTAACTTCACCCACAACAACTAATTGTGTCTGAATCACACTCAAGCCTTTCTTACTTTAAGGCAAGAGCTGGTGGTGACCCTTACAATTTACTTTGATTAATTTGTTCCCTTTTATAACTTCTGAGCTTTCTTTCTGGTGGAAGAAGAAACATTGGCTTCTAACTACCTCAGAGGGTCCACTTTTCCCAGAGGAATTTGACTGCCTGTGGCAACACCTGAGGTGCATCAGCTGGACAGCCCTGTCTGAGCATGGAGAGAATGGGGAAAAGAAGAAAAAAGGGGTCTTGGATCATTTACATGGAACACAACACAACAGATGGTCACATGGAGACTCCTCCATAAGTTTGCTTTTGGTAAAAAAAAAATGAAGACACATCCTGCAGTTAAGTATTTTTAGCATCTCCAAGCATGGCAATATTTTGCCTTTCTCAATAAAAGGTAATCATATAATTTCATTCTTTTATGCTCTACTACTTTACTTCCATTTGGCTGCTTTTCTGAAAAATCACAGGGTTAAAACCAAGGTCAGGAGGGACCAGCCAGCACTAACAAAACCATCTGTGAGTTAGGAGGAATCAATTTAACTCCATTCTGTATCCATATGTATTTTTCTGCTTCTGTATCTCCTAATACTCTCAGGAATATTTCACTTGCCACCACTTCCCCCAATATCAATTTCCCACCTTTCAGTTATTCCCCCTCCATTTAATTATTATTATTTCAATTTTAATTACATCTTTTAAAGAAATTGTGCTGAGTATGCCTACATATATACAGACTCACCTACATTTTTGATTTTTAAAGAAAAATATAGTTTGTTCTGGAATGGTCACTTGTATAGATTTTTTTAAAGTATGAATAAGTTTCATTATTTGACTGAAATCAGGAGAAAAGCTGGAAAAAGCTTGAAGTCTGACTAAAGGCAGAATGCATCATGAGCTCATAGCTGTATTTTTTGCCAACTATACCCAATATTCAGTGATTCATTGTTCACACAGGTGCTTCAGGAAAGGCACTAGCATGGAAATAAATACATGGAAAAAGCAAAGTCTTTCTGTAATTCATATGCTCCATGAACACAATGGTTCCATATTTTAACATCATGACAGAGGCATTATTTTATATTTGCGAAGATGCCTTTCTGAGGCACCTGACAGAGACTTTGGGTTTAAAATTAGTTTGCACACCCTTTAAAAAAAAATAACCAAAAAAAACCCCAAAAAAACCACCACCACAAAAAAAAATAAAATAAAATAAATAAATAAAAAACACCCACTGAGAAGAACTTCTTGTCCTTTGCCTGTAAATTTCATCCAAAAGAGGGAAATTAAAAATGCCAATAACCTAAATCTAAACTGGACTTTGGGAAGCCATCTTAGTGAGATGGTGGATATGCCCAGTTGTGTCTGTGTTCCCCCCAGTCAGCTCAGCTTCCAAATCCATAGGTTTAGTTCCTACTCCTGGTTTTGGAGCCCCTGTATCTGAGTCAGCCTGGAAACCAGTTCCCACTGCCAGGTTATTAACGTGGAGATCAGCACACAGGGCAATTAAAGAAAATAAAACTAAACACCACAACATAACACAACAGGGGAGAGAGGACAAGAAGGGGTAGGTCAGCAGAGTTTTTCAGTGTGAGGAAAACAACACATGTTTTCCCTTGCCCAGACTCCAAAAGAGCTGAATCATTTTGTTTTTCTGAACAACAGAGATGCCAGGCATGGAAAATTTCAGTTCAAATGATTCAAATCTGGCAAAAAAAAAAAAAAAAAGAAAAAGTGAGCAATTGAAAATAGAGGCAGGGCCAACACACTGAAAGGAGCAATTCTACCTGCAGTACAGCTGGAACACTGCTGCCCCTCCTGCAATCCATGGGATGTAGGCACATGGATTATGCAGGGACACCAAAGGCCAATCATTAGGGATGCCTGAGACACAGGTACAACTCTGCCACTAAAAGTTGGCACTAAATGCCACCTCAGAATAGCTGTTCTGTACATTCAAACACATTTGTTCTAAAAACACTGACTAATTATTAACACTATTAGCTAAAATAGCGCCTTTATTGCCCATTTGAATTATTCATATGGAGCTGCTGATTACTAAAAGAGAAAGACCTGATAAACAAGGTGTACGCTCATTTTAACTTACACTTCATTTCAACAGTTTGTCAATACTGCAAAACTCAAATTTCTTAGCTATTGGATTAATATTTGCTAGATAGGCAATGAATTATTTTATGTTAATCTTGAAGCACAAGAAATATGTGGAAAACCAAGTAGCTGTGGACAGTGATGGGATACTATGGCTTTTCTGAAAGGATATTTCTGGAGGTTTTACCAATAAAATAAAAACTAATAAAATAACACATAAGTTACGTAGATGGCCCAGCTAAGATGAGCTGGGTAAGTGATTAATAAACAGAACTGGCAATATAATATAATGATGTGGCACAGGTTTCACCTCAAGTTACTAAAATAAAATACAGGAAAATTTCTGCTGACCCCACATTCTGTAGGCTTTCAGCAACGGGTGACATCAGCTGTACCCAACACAGATTGCTGACTCGATGCACCCCAGGAATCCCTGCAAAGGCAGCTACTGCAAGCTTAGGTACTTAACTGGAAAATACAGCCAAGCTTTTTTGTGCCCTCAGCACCTGGCAATGTCATTCCAACACTAAATCTGCTGGACACTGAAAACGCAAACAGGAGAACACACAGATCCCAGGTGGGCACGGTGTTGGATCCCTGAATTGAGTGTCAGAATTCAGCCTAGATTAGTTTTCCTTCCTGCAATCTGGTATATCTATGCTTGCTTTAACAAGCCCTGTGATTTGGTGAGAAGTGAGCACGTGCACATTTACTCTTTTGGTGGCAAAACTGCACCACAGTCATTGGACACTGATGCCTGATACAAACACTGCCGCTCATTTTCATCAAAAGAAGTAAAGCCTGGGCAGACCTTGAAAACGGCACACAGATTTCTCCATGACTGGATCCTGTTGTTTTTACAGAATAGCACAGCTTTCCTATCATCAATTTTCTGAGCAGCAACTCCAAAGAATCATCCTTTTAAGGTTGCTGAGAAAGGGACAGAATGGAGGTGACTCAAAGGAATAGATGCTGCAGCTACAGCCACTCTCATTATGTACATATGAGATGCCTCGATGTTCCTGCCTGCTGATTACATGAGCAAACATTTTTAGTATGCAAAATCCTATTAACTCAAGGGGATTCCGCATAATTTTATAACAGCTCCACTTGTGGTGTTTGATCGACTGGGTCAGCAACAGGCAGATGGCAAAGAATTCATTCTAAGGCTGCTTTATTGCAGTGCTGGCATCAGGGTTTCCTCGACTCACTCCACTCAGATAAAACAGAACTTTTTCTACATTCCCTACACCTTTTTCTGTTCTAAGAGCAAGAACAAGAATGTTGGAGCTGTCAGCACAAAGAGGAAAACAAATGAAAACTCTTCTGTGTGACACTTACCTTCCCCCCAAAATCCTAAACCAAAAAGGAAAGTTAACATCAAAGACATCAATAAACAAAATAACCTAATCCAAGAGATGACTCTGGAACATATCTCTCCCATAATTAGGGTTTTCTCTTGCTCTATATTTTGATAATTTCTTAATTCTGAGGTGCAGAGAAAAGTATTAACCAGTACTTAGTCAATTTGTGCTTAGCATGTATTTAGATGGAAAATTATTAGCAGTCTGAAAATGGTGCCTAAAATTAAATTATTAATGCACAGTTTCTCCAATTTGAAGAAAATGGTCCCAAAAGTAAACAACAATCTGGCTGTGATTTGCAAGCAGAACTCTTAAGTTCTTGAGATATACAACTTAGGCCCAGAAAACCTTTAAAATATGGAGGGAGTTAAACTGGTACAGAAATATTTGTCTGAGGGTTTTTTTTGAAAGCCCTGTAACTACACATAAACTTGGAGGAGTTACACATGGATCCAGCAAAAATTCCAACTGTTTCACTTGTCAAAGCATTTATCCTTGAATCCTCTGCCAGCATTATCCCAAGTGTGTCAAGAACGTAATAGGGAAGACACATCAAGGAAAGATAAATCAGGATTTCTTTTAGTTGAAAAGCTCCTTGGTTTGAGGAAACAGCCCCCTCCTGTTTCACCACAGCACAGTTCCTGTTAATGGCACTGTGCCATCATTCCTCCAGAAGCACTGATCTTCGTAACTTGAAAAAAATTCTTCCATTTGTTTTGGGTTTGTTTTTTTAAAAAATATTACAGTTTCCATCCCTATTTCTCACAGGTCACTTTGCATTAGGAATGTTTCTCTGACATCCAGGCTAATTAAGCCTGCTTCAGAAATAAGGGCTTGAGGTTGTCAGCCATACCTGACAACCCTTTGGACAATCAATTCTCTTCCATGTGGATTTTTAATTAAGCTTACTGAAAGTGCTTTCATACCAGAAAACGAGGACAAAATTTTGACTAATCCAAAGCAAGAATTCCGTTTTCTTTTGGAGATAACAGATGGCAGTTTCAGCCTCTAACGCTGATGGTGCATTAAGTCAATCCCATCCCTGAAACTTAGCCCAGCTCTTTGGCCTCACAGCCAAGGAAGGAAGAGCTGCTTTTTTGCTAAATCAAAAGGGGCCAAGCAAACCAAAATGCCCAGACAATCCTTGGATCACTCTTTACGTGGATCTTGGATCTGTCTTACATGTGACTGGACATCAGCACACAGCAAGGCACATCTGACTGCAGAACACCAAAGATTTAATCTTTTGTCACCAACAGCTCACAGAATTCTCAGACTCATTAACAGTGTCACCAGAGGATGTTTTCCTCTCGTTCCTAATTACTCCAGGACATGGTCACTTAGTGAATTAGATAAAAGCCAACGTTTTCACTCCCTCACTCCACACCTGTGTTCAGCCTTGTACAGTGTGACTTCTCCCCAAAAACAAGTTCACGTGGTATTTTCTTCCCAATATTTCAGGGGGAAGAGGTATTTCCTTTTTTACCTGAAATGGAGATTGGCTGTTGTAATTCTTGATCTCCTTGTTGGCTCCCCGGAACAGCAGCACCCTTGCACAGCTCTCCTGAAAATGATGGAAAAGGAAAGTTGCTCATAAGGACCCTTTGGCACTAAAGAGACTGTGACTGCTAAGAGGTTATGGAGTGTTTGGTCTATATTTTCATGATTAAAAAATAAACTAAATAAATTATCTGAGAGCTTAAATTAATAAAACAGCATTTTAAAAATGACAGGGCTTCAGGTGCTTTGCAGTGTATTAGAAACACTAGACAAGTGTAAAGAAACATGCAAGAATACCTTAGAAAAATTTTAAGCAACTGTACTGATAAAGTTCCATATTTGACAAATCAGATTTTACACAAATTTGACTCCCATATGGGTTATTTGCCTATTTTGTAGAAAAAACAGTACTGTTCACAGAACAGGGATGAATTATATCCTTCCCGCCTGCTAAAAAGTAAACAAAGCAGTTTTACCACTTATTTTGTTGGGGACTTTTTTTCAACCTACCCTCAATAATAAATGTATGAGGTTTTTTTAGTAAACATGAAATTATTTGATCTGTCTATACACACTGCACTGACCAGCCTTATTGCCTCTCTTTTTGTTGCAGCAGCCCTGTTGTTAGAGAGCAGAAATGAGCCGAGATACAGACTCCTTGTTTATCACAGCATGAAAAGGGTCCTGGCTTATTCCTCTTTACAGCTCAGCCATCCTGACTCCAACCATTCCCTGACTCTGGCTGCAGCAGCTCCTGCTGTGGGTTTCCCTTGCAGCCTCTGACTGCTGCTTATTTCCTGCTGAACTCTGACCGCAGGGATCAGTGTGCAGCCTCTGACTGCAGTTTTACCCAGCCAGACTGTGACTGCAGGGATCAGTGTGCAGCCTCTGAGTGCAGCTTTTACCCAGCCAGACTGTGACTGCAGGGATCAGTGTGCAGCCTCTGACTGCAGCTTTTACCCAGCCAGACTGTGACTGCAGGGATCAGTGTGCAGCCTCTGACTGCAGCTTTTACCCAGCCAGACTGTGACTGCAGGGATCAGTGTGCAGCCTCTGGCTGCAGCTTTTACCCAGCCAGACTGTGACTGCAGCTTCCAACCACAGGCTCTGACTGCACACTCAGACTGACCTCACAGCAATGAGTGTCTCTCCTCAGGATCCTCCTTCATCATTCCCTCTTCCTCATGGTTCCTCCTCCTTCATGATTCCTCCTCCCCAGCTAACCCACTCCCTTATATCACACTTGTCTTTTATTGGATACAGCTGTGACTCAAGGCGGGGAAAAGGCTGAATTGGGTAATTAACACAGCTGTTCCTTATCAGGGGCAAGGTCTCCTGTATTCCCTTCTACTACATATTTTCCCTTAAAAATACTAGCAGTTTCAGCGCAGAGAGGAAAATTTGGCTTCAAACCCTCCAAACTGAGAAAATCTGCAAAAGAAATCCCCTAAAAATATTTTATTTTGTTCAATACAGTGCATTGGTCAAATCATTGCTCTCCATGGCTGTTAAATATGAATGACCACAATCTGGTAGAAATTCCTAGAGCTTCTGAGTGGATTCTCAGAATTTTTGATGATTCCTGTATGGACTGTTTCTTACTTGTCATCTTGAATGTTCATCTTAGGGTCTTATGCAAATCAATTCACATTTCAAAAGGATTTTATATTCCTTCATCATAAATATTGTTCTTAATTTTGTTGTGCTTTCTGAGTTGCCTTGATATGTTGTGCTATGAAGTTCTACCTAATGAGGTATTTGAATGTCCTACCTTTCACTTTGAACATTAATTTGCAGTGAGAGAAGACAAAGTTAATAATTTAGGTATTTTAGTGACAGAAATGAAGCTTATTTACTAGACTGTGAGTCACAGCTTAATTGGCAGAAATTATGATTGAAAATCCTTTCTGTCATTGCATTTTCGAATTTCCCATAGTAGATTCTTGGTCCCATTAAGTCTCCCCATCACAGGACTGCCCTAAGTGTATCTGGAAAGAAGGTTATCCTACCTTTTCCTCAACTGAAAAACAACAGAATGGATCAAGATGGTAAATTAACAATTATCTTTTAGATTATAATTTTTAATGATATGCAATTAACTGAGATAGTCTCATTTGCTTGCACTGCAATCTGCACTTTAGTTGCATTCTCTCTATATCTAAACAATTGATCAATGCCCAATTTTAATCAAGAACTTGAGGATATAAATAATTATATTGAAAACCATACTGTATTTATTGGGTGATTATTCATTTGTTTGTCAGAATAAATCATCCAACAGTACAACACCAAAAGAATTATACATTTAAAAACTGTCTACAAATTTAACTGAGCTGTCTGCAGTGTAACAAAAACATGCAAAGGGATTTATTAACTAAATGGTTGTGACTAAAAAAGTTTTGCCAAAAGCCGTCAAAGAGCTGTTCAACATTAAAAAAAAATCCAAGAAAATTTATTTGGGTTAAGTATTGCATTTGTTTATTTATTTATTTTTAGTCTTTTGAAACAAACAGAAGCATTCTTAACTTCACGTTTGCTCCTTTTTGTTTCCTCCCCATCTGTCAGATTATATTCAATTTTGATACTACAACAGCTTTCATCTCCAACCCAATCCTCCCAGTGAAAGAGGGCACACTTCATCCCAGCAAAAAACAGACTTGCTGCATGGCCATGGAATAACTTTCAAAACCAAGAGTTTATTCAGATCAGCACTTCACTGACATCCAGGAAAACAAATTTACTAGCTTCAGAAAGTAACCCTAGAAAATTCCCCAGGGAAGACTGGAAGGGAAGATCAAACGGGTAACGACTCCATCTACAGGAATCTGGAGGTAACAAGGATACTGCTGTCCTTCCTAACCTCTTCAGCTGGAAAAGGTAGTACCTTTCCTTCCACGGGAACCAGTAACAACTTCCCATTATAAAAACCACTGGCAAAATCAGCACAGGTTAAGGTTCACAGCACCCCGAGGGAAACTTTGAATTTCCACATACACAGGGTGAAGGAAAACAGAAGGACGACAGTGCAGGCAGAAGCTGTTAAAGTTCAGTTCACCAAGCCAATCTTAGTGACTGTGTAAATATTTGAAAATTTGTATATGCAGTTTCAATTAGAGTCTCTAAGTCTCCTGCAGAATAACCTCTTCCACTGAGGTCACGAAGACACATCTCTGCATGAAAAACAGTCATTCTACAGTATTATTCTAATTCCCACCTCATACTGCATAACCTTTGCTGAAAGTGTATGGTCCTGAAAAATGTCTTTTTTTTTTTTTTTTTTTTTTAAGCTGAGAGTATTTTAGACCTAATTGAGGAATCTGTCTTGACAAGACTTTAGAAAAAAAGTAAGATGGTAATTAATTAAGGAGCAGATGTTGTAACAGATGTTTCACTGTTTAGTCACATCTCATGCTTTCTGAATTCAACGTAATATTTTATTTGCTGAATTTTAACATAGTTGTAAAACTCATCCCCTCTCCATCCCATCCCTGCAAAGAGAGTACAAAATGCTATCAAATCAAAAGGTTCCACTACTTATAAGTCATTTATAAATGACTACAGAAGTTGTAAACAGCAAAGAATCCAGTATCTTCTGTATAGAGACATTTCCACAGTATTGTACAACTATTTCTTATTTAATTCTAAATTCAATTATAGAATAACAGCAATAAATTCTGTATAGGAAACAAATATTTAGATATCAAACCCCAAAAAATGGTAAAGCATAATGTTTTATTTTCTAATATCCATACTCTTGCTACCTACAATGAGCAGCCTTATTTGTAATCAGTGAATGAAGCACCAATATAATAATTTTAATTATGTTTTTTCCAGTTTCTAAGCCCGCTTTTTACCACCTAAAGCACTTCATTGCATATAAAATTATGTAGTGATAGGATGAAGGGGAAAGGCTTCAAATTGAAAGAGAGCAGGTTTAGATCAGATATTGGGAAAGAATTCCTCCCTGAGAGGGTGATGAGGCCCTGGGGAAGTTGTGGATGACCCATCCCTGGAATGTTCAAGGCTAGGCTGGATGGGGATTGGAGCAATGAAGTGTAGCGGATGGGGATTGGAACTGGACAATTTGATCTTCCAGTTTCCTTCCAAGCCAACCCATCCCGTGATTCTGTGAGCTGCCAGCTCCTGCTGAACATTTCAGTCCCTGCAGGGGGCCAGCAGGGCTGGGTGACAGGGCAGGGGCTCTCACCTGGTTGTAGAGGGCACAGATGTGCAGGGCCGTGTTCCCGGAGGCGTTCTGCGCGCACATGTCGGCCCCGTAGAACAGGAGGTGCTCCAGGTGTTGGACGTGTCCGTACCTGCAAGCCTGGGCAGGGATGTGGCAATATTTTGGTTATTACACAGCCTAGGCAAGAGTTCCAGGAAAAGGTTTTCAGCAGAGAAGGTGCTGTTTTTACTGAGGGTCTAATTTTTAGAACTACACCTGGTTCTCTGATGGGAGCACAGACACCCAGATATGCATTCCTGCACCAACTCCAACGTGGGCACTTCAGCTACAGCAATCCTGTGCTTGAGTTTAACTATCTGATTATTTTGGGAATGGCAGCCTAAGGGATCAAGAAAATACTGCCTTTGGAAGTTTTTATCCACTAATGTTCCTGACTCAAATGTGACACGTTTTTTGTCCTGCTACACTCCAGAACGCTGCCCACCAGATGGCACTGAAGATGATCAGACTGCCACAGCTTTTTCCCAAACTGCTTTCATGCCTTAGAAGGAAAATCTGGACAAAATCCAAGTAAATCTTGGTTCTGTGATGTCAGGCAGACACACAGCATACACAGGGCGCTGCTCCAAAACAGGCAAAAATCTTCAAGAGTTATTTATCTGTCACGCAAATAAAAGGTTAGACCCTGGCTTTTTGGAAATAATCCTCTATGAAGAAGATTCATAGAAATTAGAAACTTTCCTAATCAGCAAATAAGCTTTAGAAAAACCACAGTAATTCTAGCCCTCTGCCTCTTTTACTTGACTTCCTTCTCCTCTATGGCCCACTAACCAAGCACCTCCCAGTTTCTAATGTTTTGAACTTTGTGGTATCTCAGATCAGCATCATTCCTACATAAATCAGAATTTAAGGTAAGAGATACAGATATAGAAATCCACTCAGTCTTTCTGAGGTACCTCATCACTCCTGAATTCAGTGGGAGGTACAGACTGACACATCTGGCTTGGATCTACAATTTGGAAGAGAAAAGTTAAGTGGACTGCTCAGTGCACAAATTAAATCCCCATCCTTCTTAATTCATTGAGGAATGTGTGAATTATTGATTAGTCAAAATAGATTGTTCCTAACCCAGGTGTAAACATTGATTTATTTATGATTACAACCAACACAGGGGGTTTGGAAAGCTCTATTTCATTATGAGAAAAATAATCTTATGTGTATGAGGCTGGGGTTTAAAAAGAGGGACATTTTCTCTGTATTTTCAGGGAGTCCAGATGGGGTAATACCTGGATCTAGACAATCCATTTCCTCCACACCCTCAGAAAATGTGGTAATAAAATTATTCCTTTCTTTTCCCCTACTCTAGAGATGGATCCAAACAACCTTGACCTGGACCCACTTGGTGAAAAAGCTCAGATTCCTGCCCAAATGTGGGTGCCAAAGGTAACTCCCATTTCTTTCCAAGAAAGGAAGAAAAAAATCCATGCACTAAAGGATTTAGTGCACAGAAAATAAAATGAGTCAAGATGACCCAGGCAGACCTGTAAGGTTGATTACTTGTATCTTTTATTTATCTCATACTACAGCAGCTCCAATTTTTGTCCATACAGAGAAATGACAAAGTAGCTGCAATGACATTGGGACTGTTAGAATCTTTAGACTTCATTGAATTATTGAATTATTATTGAATTTATCACTATGCAAAGGGAAATCAATAAAGCATTTTTACACAACTGCTGGATAACATTCAGGCGTTTCTAGAGAGGACAGCAAGAGGCTGATGGATCCCAGCAGCAGGATCCTGAACCCAAATCTTCCTGTAAAGTTCAGCAGAGACTAAGGGAAAGCGCCCTGACAAACACACTAGGGAGCATTACCAAGGACACTGACACTGACATCTAACCAAAAGAATGAGCTACATTTTCCTACTGAAGTGCCACAAACAGGAATCTAAACTTCCAAGAGTCCACAACATAAATATGACCAGTGCAATTTCTGCAGCAAAATCCACAGTAAGCAGAGGATTTCAAAGTTATGGAACAACACTGGAACAATTTTCTACTTCTAAGTCACCACAGCAAGGATGCAAGGTGAACAAATAAAAAGAAGCAGAAAAAGCAGATAGAAAAAGGAAGAAATTTCATACTTGAATATGCAGGGACTTCAAAATAGTGCTTAACCTGAGAACAACCATGGCACATTTCCTCATGCAAGTCCAACAAAAAGCAAATCTTTCCTACCTGATGAATTTCTTGCCATCCATTTTCATCCTTGCAGCTGACTGTAGCATGTTCATGGAGTAAGAGCTCACAGCAGAAAGGGTCCCCTCCCACCACGGCTGTGTGGTACAGCGGGGTCAGGCCACAGCTGTCCTTGTAGTTGGGAGATGCTCCCAGCTCTAAAAGGGTCTGAAAGCAATCACAGACTGTGAAAAATAGATTTGGGAGGGACTTGCGCCTAGAAAGGGCTTTAACCTGAAAAACTACCTGAAAGGTATGTATGAGGTTGATACTTGACACAACATTTTTTTCTCACCTATTTATCAGCTGGTAAGAGTGGGCCACAGCACATACTAAGTTAAGCAAGAAATGACCTTGGAAGAATTAGGATCTAAAGGAATCTATGGGGATGGCACAGAAAGAAGTAGTGACAATGCCCAGTTTCCATCCTCTCACTAGTTTCAGAAATGTCAGCTCTGAAAGTGGTGCATCACCTTTGCAACACATTCACCTCTTCAGTTCCAAGGTGCTTTATCAAAAATGTCATGCAATTTGAGTATCTGTCAAAAGGGAATCAGCAAAAGCCATAAACCTAAGACTTAATCTAGACCATCAGTGTGATTTAAGAATATCTGTTAAAATACAAAAGAAAACAGAAGACACTGTATTAAGGCATAATGTGCAATCCATGCCACTGGAAGATGCTTTCAAAGAGGTAAGTGACAAGAATTCCTATTTCCCCAGACAGATCTCAGTGTATCAATGGATAAGCTTAAATTTCACCAGTTTTCTTCCTACCAGGAAAAGATAAACCAGAAAATAAAAGGCTCTTTATTGAAAGCAAATGCTAAGATTTGAGAACCACAAGAAAGCACTAGAACAAGCACATCTTAAAGCATCTATGGAGGACAATACATTAATTAACTGAAAATAGTCTCCTTTATGCCTTTTTTTTTTTTTTAATAAGGTAACATGTAATTTGCTCCTGAAAGCATTTACCTTGAGGGCTACTTGGTTCTTGGCTCTAGCTGCTTTGTGCAGAGCTGTCATTCCATCTTTGGCTCTGAAGTCTAAATGTGCTCCTCCATTTTTCAGGGCTTTTATCACTTCTACTGCATTGTCAAGCTGAGCTGCCAAAGTTAGGGGTGTTTCTAAAGAAGAGAATAGGATGTACTTGGAAAAAGGTGAGCAAAATTATAAAATAAAGTTACTTTATAGAATAATGTTAAAAATACCGTTCAAAGAAAAGCATAAAATTATCAATTATCTCCTTTGGACAGCAAAGCCCTACAGATTCCACTGGCTCAGAGTTGTGAAGGAATGTGTGAGATTCACCCTGTGAATCTATTTAAGTTTAACTAACTCAAGGTACACCTTCATGCTGCTTAGTTTTGTTGTTCTGACCTCCAGTTTCTAAGTCATGATAGTTTGGGTCCAGTCCTCGGTCCAACATCTTGGTCATTTTTTCCACAGAGAGATGGTGGACATGATCCATAAATTTTTTCAAATTGGCCTGAAACAAAGAGTGAAAAATGATTCATCCTCTGATTTCAAAACTAAAATTTTGTCTAAAAATGAAGCATTCTGTCAATTGATGTCAACACCCACTGTAGGTAATTGCTAACTCCTGCAGGAAATTGGGATACCTTGGTGTGAAGCTTGGCCAGCTGCTTTTCATCGAGGTTGAACTGTTTGTACACTCTTTTCTTGTAGCGAAACTGAGGAAGGAAAAGAAGAAATTTTAAAAACTTAAAACTCACAATATCATGTTCTGATCTTACCAGGAAGTGTCATCCATGGTGATGGTAGATTTAGGCAAAATTTTAAGAATTTTAGAAATAGGCTCAGTATTTCACATAGTCTCACATCATTTAAGCAAAATTCATATCTTGTGCAAATACACTGAGATCAGTGGAGGTGTGTGGGAAATGAGATCAGGATGTAGAATCTACAGAAATAAGAAAGAATTACACTGAAAAGAGCTTTTCCCCAAGGATTTCTGTGCACTTTATAGTCTCAGGCAGAAAGAGCTGGGAAGGCATGTTAAATAAAAAAATATCGATTTCAAAATTGCAGCTTAGCATTTCTGAAATATGAAAACAAAAAAAAAGGATACCTGAAAATCCCTTAATCAAAGTAAGAGGAACTTGCCCATGGGAATTGTTTTCCTGATGTTGAACAGGACTGGTTTTGTGAATGAGGTTCTGAGGATTGCCTCTCTTTTTGGCTGAAACTCAGTCACATTTTATCCTGAGCAGCTTGGGTGCAGTAGCAAGATCTGTAGCAAAAGTCATGGGGGTTTCCACAGCTATAATTTATCATTCTTTCATTGTCCCATGCAGAATTCCAGGAATGCAGCCTGTCTGTTGGACAAGGGACTGCACTGAATGAGCCTTTAACACCAGCGTTCCACAAGATCACTTTTAACACCTCAATTGCCGCAGCCAACACTTGCAAAAACCACATAAACAAAATAAAGTGGCTATTTAATTTGCTTACAGCTGCAATGTGGTCATCAGTGACTGAAACTCTGAAATAAATTCCTACAAAAGGGAAGACCTGAAGCCTTCTCAGGACCCTGGTTCTTTTCTCTTGGATTTGTGTTATAGTGGAGTAAGTCTATTAACTGCACATTATTAATGGTTGATCTGCCACCATACAGGCAATATCAAAATTAATTAAATGCCAGTTTCATGCCCCAGTTTGCTGCTATATTGCGTGATCTGGCTCTGCTCCAAGTTTGTCCAGTGCCAGAAAAGTTCTGCCCAGCTTATCCTGAACTGCAGAGCCTCTGCAGGAGCAACAGTGGGGGGGGAAATCCCAGTACAGACTGTCCCTTCCCTTACTGCTTTCCCAGGAGATACACAGAGGCAACCTGTGCGCTCTGAAGGATGGCACAGAGGGAACTAGATGGGAGTTAAAAAAGATTTCACTGGGACAGAAAGTTCTCTTTGGGAGAAAGCAAAGGCTTGTTATCCAACAACTGCTACACTGCTATTGCAAACCTAATCACAGCTCCAACAGCTTCACCTAGAACCTTACATTTCTTTATTAAATCACTGAATAAGATACATGTCCTGTGTCCTCAGCAAAGGAAAACTCCACAATGTGCTGTCCCAGAAGGGCTGACTCCTTGCAACTTTTTGGAGGTGGAGCAGGGATTGCCGGCACCTTTGTGAGCAAGGGTTCAAGCTCAGACTTGCTGACAAGCATTTCCCAGATGCAATTCAGGTGCATGCAGACACCTCCAATACAGCTTTCTGCCCAGTTTGCATCAGAATAGAAATGCTTCAGATGTTAGATCTAAAAATACCTCAAGCGAAGGAACTCCTTTATTGACCGGCTGTGGGTATTCCCTCAGAAGTCGCTCCTCATCCAAAAACTTCCCATCTCTCCCATTGCTTGCAGGCTGGAACAGCCCATAATTCAGGACATCTTTCAAACTCTGGTTCAAAGTGCACAAAATCCGCTGCTTTGCAACCCACACTGAAGCTTCTGGGTTAAATCGAATGCACTTCTGCAAAGAGCAATTATTTTAAGGAACCCGATTAGTGAAAAAAACCCCATTTAAACAGCATCTAACATCCTAAAATTTACAAATGTCATGAATAATTAGGAATATACACAATAAATATACAAATTCCTTGACACAACATTGCTCAAGAAGAATTCTGTTTCAGATGTGCATTGATAATACCTAATGCACAAGTACCAGGAAAACACAGGACATTTCAAGTCCTTCCACAAACATCAGGGAACACACACATCCTTCCTCTGAGAGAGAGCAGCTTCATGGAAAACCTCTTCAAAAGGGATGTTACAAGGTGTTTAACTATCCACTTGATCCTTGGCTGTCCCAGTATCAGTTAGATCCACAAGGATTTCACCAAAACAATGGTATTCAGGCAAGAATTCTACTTCCCTTTTAGCTACATTTATCTGAACAGAAGTTTATGGGAGGAATGATACAGTGTGAAGCAAAAGACTTGAAAACCTTGACAAATTTTTTCCAGTGCTTTGCTTCTTACCAAGCTGGAATTCAGGGACTTGGGTAGTTTAGGGGTTTTGCCCACGCTGCAGTCACTGGTTCCAAGGTACCAGCAGATGGCAATGCCTAGAAAGCAATTTGGCGCCTCTGATGTGCATCCTGAACACACAATGCTGTTTCTGCTTTAATCCTTTACAGTCCTCAATATAAAATGAGATGTTAGTCTTTGTCACAAGTAAGGCTGACTTTCATTTTCCTTTCTTATTTTATATTTCAAGATATTTTGTGAAAAGTTTGGGGGGGTTTATATGTTGAAGGGAAGGAGAGAGGGACACAAAGTTGATTATAACAAGTACTTTCCTTCCCAAACATTGCAGTAGTTACAGTATTGACCTAAAAACAAGGCCAGTCTGTTTGCAATCCCTGTGTTCCTTCTGAACCTCTCTTGCCCCACAACTCCTACATGGATTCAAATTTCAGTACAAGATTCAGACTCAAACATCAGCACTTTTCAGCAAAACTGTCAGTTACAAAGTGTGCAATGAGCTTAACTTCTAACATTATCCACACATCCTGAAAGATTACAATGAATGTTATTCAAATGGGAAGATAATTTTGAAATTACATGTATTTTTTTTCTCCCAGGAATGTCTTTCTTACATGAAACAAACTAATTTTGGACTTGTATGACACTGTTTTGATTTTTAAAATACAAAGCAGTTACTTCTGATCACAGTGTAACTAAGCCTGCTGGTTTTTAATGTACCTGGAGAATCCAACATGTTCAATTTTGTTCAGTCTGTTCTTGTGTTCTCTCTGTTCTTGATGGCAGGCAAATGTTTCACAAACTAATTCAGTGAGAGCCCCAGCTCTTCCAGTGATGCATAAGAAACAAAAGTGGGCTTATTGTAAAAAAAAGCTGATCCCATTAGCAATTTAGAATGAAGTAAGGTCAGTTAAGTGAAAAGTAAATTGGTAACTCGAGAAATTTTTGCTATCAAAATGTTTCAGACTGAGAAAAGTGAAACTAGTGAGAAAAGTGTTTATTTATGCTTTCCATGAAGCCAGGCAGGATAGAAGTGGAGCTGTTACCACTCTCTCAGAGGCAGGTGCTGACCAAGAGAATAAAAAGGAGCACTCAGATGCTGCATAAGGTGCATTTTCCATCAGCCTGTCCCTGGAACAACTTCACTGTGCTGCTTCTGTGTCCTCCTGGCAGCCCTCCAGGCAGGGAGCACCACAGTCACCCCCTCTATCCTCCAGACAAGTCATTACTTACTGCCACACTCTGTACCCTGAGGGACATCAGCTGAATCACAGCAGGACCTGCACACAGGCTGCTCTAGTTATGAAATAAGGAACAGTTCATTAGGCACACGTGGCATGGTGACCACAAGGAAAGGAGGCAGCAGCAGAGTCAAAAAAAAATTGACAACTTTTTCTAATCTTCAATGACAAGAAAAATAAATTAAAGAATAGGGATAGTTTAGTGACAAGGAACTATAGAAACACATGAAACAAAGATGTTTTGCACTGACAGATACATTCACTATAAAAAAACCACAAAGAATAGCAAAAAAAAAAAAAAAAGCCCTGAGTGTCTCAAAGTCACTGTCAAACCACACCAGGCCCCTTAAAATGCAAGTGTAGCAGCAAGACAGCACGTCAGCATTGGCTGCTGAGATGCAAGGCCCGTGTTTGGGATGTGAAAGCTCCTTGGATCACAGGAGACACAGTCAATTGTAATCTTGCATTCCTGCATGCTGGTGAGAGCAAGTCACTGAGTGAAGGGCAGGATGGGAAGCCAGGGAAAATACAACTCCCCCCAGCTGAAGGGAAGATATTAATTCAGTAGGAATAATGCTCATGATACAGAATGTCTGAGGGATAATACTTAGCTGCTTAAAATCAATCAGCAAACACTTCTTTCTGCTCAGCTGCCAATCACTCAAACTGTGCTGTGACTGAGGGACATAACAAAATGTTTTGTAGAGCTGCCTCCAAAAATATGATTGCCAGGATATCAAAAGATGAGTTATTCCTTTCAATGGCAGATATTAAAGATGTGACAGCCAAAAAGTGGGAAACACAAATGAGAGCTTGGCATAAGGGAAACAAAAGGGAGCAAGTCCCTCATTTTGGTTTCTGCTGTGCTCAGCTTGCTTCTTTGCTGAAACACTGCTCTCCTATATCAGACTGCACTCAGGAAACACAGAATTCATGAGGGGACAGGTCAGAAAAACCAGTCTGGCCAGTCTGTCAGCAGATCACCTGCCCAGATCAAGGGCATGTGAACAGATACAAGCAGCACAATACTTCTCTTATCAAACTGAAGATAAAACAAGGACGAGCAAACAGAAAGCAGAAAGAAAAAAAATCAAGCACAAAGTGGGATACAAAAGAATACCTGGGAAAAGTTGCAAAAGAAAACCTGGAGTATCTGTGAGGCAGCACAGACTGGAAACAAGTGAAAATGGAGGCATCCCAAGGAAAGATGGGACCCAAGCTGCAGTTGTGACAACTGAGTTCCTCCTTTTTTAAGATAAAAATCACACAAAGTAAACAAAGTGTTTTATCTGAGAAGCAAAAGCACTAAAGGAAAAGATTCTTAATCCTAAAAACCGACAAATAACAAAAAAGTAAAGAAAGGATACAAAAGTAAAAAAAAGCAATGCAGAAACAGAACACCGAAAAGTAGTTTCTACTTAACCTGTTGCTATACCAAACTGCCACTTACCAAACAACATTTTGCAGGGAAAGTCCAATATAACTTTAAAAACTCCAAAAACCAGGGGAGGGAGGAATCAGTAGATGCTCATTATTGCAGTGGAGCACCAAAACAGATGGGCAGAAAGAGTCTCAGAGAAGTCTTCAGCAGACCCAAACTCATCTCAGCCTCAGAATTTAATAAAATATATGGATCTGAGCATTTTGACTTTAAACATAACCCAGAGGGAGCACGTAAGTACAGGGTAAAATAAAAGAGTGGAACAAGCACCATGTGCTGATAATAAAATGATGAAAACATTCCTTAAAACAACTGGCTGACAGAACTGTTCTCAGCGTCTGTGGAAAAGAGCAATTCTAAGCACAAAACACCATCACTGTCAGAATATCAAGCTGAAGGAGATTTTCTTGACAACAGCTCCTGAAGAGCCAGACTGATTTCACTTATAGGCAACATCACTTGGGATTTGTTCCTACATGGGCTGGAAAAGGAAATGGATACAAGATGACTGGGCCTGGATTCAGACCAAATAATATATGCCAGATAATACAGCTTTTTTACCCACTCTCCTTGTGACTGTGGAGGGCTTTCCATGCTCTCCGTTCCCTCAGGAATTTTATTGAGCTCAGGAAATCTTTCAGTCGCTCATTTAAATATTCTCCACTCTCCTGTGAGAAGGATGACACTTACTGAATACAGGTCATGCACAGAGGCAATAAGGAATGACCATTTATACCAAACAGTGTTTCAGTAAATTGGCTTATCACCTGAACTGAGAGAGACAAAAAATAATTGATGTAAGAACTGAAGAGCAATTGTTCTTAAGGGCTCTGTATAAACTTCTCAAGGTTCACATTGTCTACTAAGTTTCAAATGAGAATAAAAGAGCAACAAGACAGACTTCCTACAATAAGTGGTAATTTTTAAAGTTTTCCATGGCAGCACATCCTACTTGTGGTGCTTATCTCATACCTGCAGTGAAATAAAGGCAGTTTGTACCACAGCCACTGCAGATAAGTAAACTTTATTCTTTTGGCTAAGGCTTTAAAGCTTCCCAGTGGGCTGAATTTTATCTAAACCCCTAAACTTGTGTTCCTTAGAACAAATATAGTCTTGATCATACTCCCTAAAAACCAAAAAAAAAAAGCAGAAAGCTAAATTATGTTATTTCATGCTTCTTTGATTAAACAGACTAATTTTAAACATCTCGTATGATAAATTAATTATAATTATACAGGAAATGGGACCTATGTTTACTCTGGCTTGTAGCTGTACAACAGCTCAAACTCCAATCTGCTCCACAGTTTGCTCCATTACATTTAGTCCACCAATATTCCTGTGGGCTAACCTGAACCCAGATTTCACTTCGCTGCACAGAGAATTTGTGGGCTGATAAATTAAGTAAGAAATACATCAGCTGTCTTAGAACTGCTTAGAACAATTCAGTTACTTTTCATGTAGAGTTTATTGAAAAGGAAAAAGTAATTCAAAAATAAAGCAATAAAAATGAACAAATGATAAAATTAATTTTAAAAATTGTCTCCGTAGTGTCAATAAATAACTTATTATTGATCTAAAAACCAGAGTAATTAAATAAGAGGGCTTCAGGAAGCTACTATCCCTGTGGTTTTAAGAGCAGAGTAAACACAGCAAGAAAAGCTGGTATTTCCATTCCATTTCCATGGATCTATTCATTGACAGGGTCACAGATAGAGCACACTGGTAAGATCATCAAAAAAGAGCTCCAGTACCACACCTGAGGGCACACTGTCAAAACAGCTCTTCCCTGTCAAGCTGCAGCCAGCCCATCTCTATAATTCTAAAAATGAACTTAATTAAGAAGAAAGAAAGAGCTTCATCTGAGATAGATCTTCGATGGCAGCAGGGTATGATGTAGCTCTTACATGTCAGCACAGAATGATGTATGTGGCTGACATCCATAAAACGGATATGTTTTTATAATCATCTTGGAAATTTCAAAAGGCTGGTGCCACCAATGAAAATCCTGACAGCAGCATTCAAGGAGACCTGGGGTAATTCAGATAATTAACAACAAACTCAGACAATTTGTGGTTCCAGATGGGATCAGTCTCTCCCAAGACCTTTTCCAGCATGACACTGTTATTCCTATCACAGCACTTGTGTTGGTTTCTCTGGCTGGAAGGTTCAGAAACAACACCCTGCAATAAAGGCACAGCAGCAAAGGAGGAAGGAAAGGTTTGTTTGTGCTTCTCTTTCCTCATCTTTACACTCTAAAAGCCACAGGCTCTCTAAAAGATGTCTTTTGTGTAGCAGGGTGACAGAGAAATACAACAAATACAGTAAAGAGAGAGAATTTGATGACATCTTGGAGGACCTCAGTCTGGTGTCAATCACAAACTATCTCATGAGAAGAGCAACTAGAGAAGCCATATATATATATATATATGAGGCTTTCATAGAGTTAACATGTGATTTTTTGATTCAGTCTTCATCTTCTGATGAGGTTATGGATTCCTAAGTCTCTTTCTTTTACCCAAAATCTCTGAATGCAGATCAGAGAGATATTTTGCTTTATGAATATGGCTTTCATCAGGTTAACACACTAAATCCACTCTCTTGGAAGGGATGGTGCTTTTAGTTGAGGCAACCAGTCAAACCACTGGGGTACAAAGCAGAGACATTAAAATAAAACATTAATTTTGTCTGTAATATGTCAAAAAAGATAGTAAGAAAATGGAACAGATGTACTGCAGATGGAAGCCAGCAAAGCTGATCATTAATTTCACTTTGTTTAATTGCAGTGCACTCTGCCTTACCGTTTGCTGCAGGTCAGGTATGATAATTCGAATCACTAAAGTGTTGCTCTGACTGTCTTCCATTCTGCTGCTTGGCTTTTCTGCAGTTGCTCTGATTGTGTCATAAATAGTTTCTTCTTTGGAGCTGTCTGATTCAGACTCAACAGAATAGTCAGAGAAGCTTTGTGCCATTTCATCCTCACTTGATGTAGGGCTACGAGGCATGGTAAAGTTTTTTTATCCTGCCAATACAAAGGAGAAAAAGAAAAAAGTAAGTTACAGTTCAAGTCTTCAAAAAGAATCAGCTACAAGTTGGGTTTTTTTTCTTCTTGGAAATAACATGCATTTAACAAGGAAGTTTTATGGTTTATCCTCCTTTTATTTCTTTCTGTCAATTATGTGGGTAGGCAGAGTGTGAAGGAAATAAATCTAGCTACCAATTTACTAGAGAAGAGGAAAGGCAGGAGAAGGAAAAAGGAGTAATAAAAAAGATGACCGTCCTTCCCATGCACACCCAAATTCCCAAAGGATCCAGAAAAAACAGCGTAATTTCCCAGTCCTGTGCTAACCAGCACTGCTGTAAACTGTACTAAGAGCTAGGTCTGGCTTTGAAGCCTCCTCCCAGCGAAAAGACATTTCAGGGAATTAATGTAAACACTAAACTAACATCACCCTGTACATCAAGAATCTGCACAGGTGAGGCTTTCATAAAAGTCAGTATTCCCAAATAGTGGAACCAACTAAAAAATGAAATCCTACAGGGAGCCAGACAGACACAGATGCTGCTCTGTGGTTTGTGGCTCACACAACATCATTTTAAACCAACACCACCCAAATCTGTTGATTTTACATACTTAGAGTTTGGAAGCAGTTTCAATCTGTGATATAGCTTAGGCTAAAATGAAAGTCATGTTTATTCCAGACTAAAGACATTTGTAATCAGGGGTCTCACACTAAGAACAGCAGAACATTTTCCTTCTGGGTTTTTCACCTGTAAGAGCAAAAGAAATTATTTTTGTCCCACAAACTCAAAGCTGCTCCAGGACATAAAAATTATTATTGTACGGAAAAATGGAGGAAAACATTTACAGTGGAAAAAACTGAGAAGACCAAGAATAAACTCTGCAGTGCTTGGACATCATATAATTTTTCAGATTTAGGAGGCCAGAAAAATGTATTATTATTTTTCTTTTTTTCCTGTGAGTAATCTTCCAAGACAATTCCTCTGCTTTTTAATGCAAAATAAAAAAAATCAGTTTAAAGAAAAATAAATAAATAAATAAACAAACAAATTAAGAACCAAATAAGCAATTCCACTGTCAGCTCACATTTAAAAAGAGACAGTAAAGCAAAAGTGAAGCATGGAAGGGTGAAGTGATGTGACCAAGGTCACTACTCATAAACCAGGTGACTGTACTGAGGTACCCAGAAACAGGTTTTCTATACTGATCTCTCAGCCAGATCAGCCCAAGTAAATAAAGTCAACAACAACAAGGGATAAAAGAACATTTTTTACCACTGTGTCTAACACTTTAGTTTAAGCCAATTTATTGAAGTTATTCCCTCTTCACTGCCCAGTCACTGTCCCAGCAGTGACTCCAGAGCAGGGACCAAAGGCTGCCACTGCCATTTCCTATTTTAAGGTGCCCATAGGTTGGCCAGGCAGTGGTGAGTCAGGCCTGAGGCTGGAGGTCAAGGACAAGCATTCCCACAACACACCCATCACATCCCCACATCATCAAGCCTTATTGTGGTTTCTGATGAAGGATAATTCCAGTGTCGCTACCCTCAGCTATAATTACTAATGAAGACAAAGCCAGTGCATTCAGAAATCTGAAAGCAAGCCAGTTTACAGCAGCTTAATGCAAGGCTCTATTTACAAAGGGAAACTCTGCAGGGAGTATTTCATTTTTTTGCTGCTTCACTGACTGTAGATTAATGCTGCTCTCCAAAGCACCTTAAGTCAATAAAAAGCATAAACATTTCTGTGGCTTCTCTGTTTATCTGCCACTGCTAAATCATGTGAACCCAAAATACAGCAGAGCAATACACAGAATTTAAGGGCATGAGAGGTACAGGCCAGTGAGTGTGAGCAGAAAGACATAAAGACCATCACGTGGTTTGTCTGTCCCTAAAGCCATCTGAGAGTGCAACACACTCCAGGGCAGTGGATTTGACAGAAAGCAGTAAAGTGCAGTTGTACAGCAGCCAAATAAAGAGTTGAGTTAGGAGGAAAAAACTTCCCCGGGTTTTGGCGAGTGGATTTTCACGCAAAAACTACCCAGGAATATCTCATTCTAGAATAAGAAAGGGAAATCTCCAGCTGAAGAACCACCTCCCAGGAATCAAGCCTTGAAGTTTAATAAATAGTGGGACAAAGAACTCCTTGGAGACTCGTCAACAAGGCACAAGACACTTAATCTTCTGGAAAATAATGCACAAGTAAGCACGGAAAGGATAATGGAAGTCTGTATCCACAGTGGCAAAGCAAACAGGATATGGGCCTCATCAGCACAGTGGAGAAACAGATCATTTAAACACCATTTTTGAAACAAGGCTATCTGAATACTGGAGAAACTGGCAGTTTGTTTCGCTCAAGTTGTGTGGAGATGGAAGATCCTACCATTTGCTAACCAGAGCCACTGGCTATCACAGCTTCCACAGGGAAAGTGTTATCTTTTAGGAATTGTTTCACTTTTGTCCCAAGGATATTCCAAACAATTTTTCCACAACCAGACTTAATACATCAGGAAAATAAGGCAGGTTGCCTGGCTTACTAATTAATACTTGTATAACCCATGAAAATACTGCATCCCAGGTTCCTAATTCTTAGCTGGCAATTCATTGGTTCAATACAGCTGAAATATAGATTAGGTTTATCATGGCTGCCTGGGATGCCTTTTTTCCTTTCCTTAAAAAAAAAAAAAAAAAAAAAAAAAAAAAAACCACCAACAAAAACCAACCCAACAGATCACAGGATTCCTACAGTTGAACTGGCCGTGTTTTGTCCGTGGCTGCTTTTGCTGTAGAGAAGTGCTAGGTGCTGGCAAGATTCTCTGTAAATGAACAAAACCAGATGTCATTATCATCTTGGCAATAAACACACAATGAAAATTGTCATGCCAACAGGGTTTGTTCTACTTCATGTCCTCTGTCCACATTTCTCAACTCCTGGACACTGAGTATGTCCCAGCTCCAGGCACTGTCCTGCCCTGGCCTCTGCACATCCTCTAAGCAAAGCAAGCTTGAGCTGCAGCTGGTTAAACACCTCTTTTGACACAGGAAGGCCACAAAAAAGCAGAAAGATGAGAGAGTGAAAGGATGGCTTTGTGCTCCCCTTATTACTGCACTTTTCCCCCAGCACCTTGCCCTTTAGCTCAGCAGGAGCAGCAAGGTGTGCACCCAGGCTCTGGGGCTATGGCCAGGTGATGTTTCTCTGACCAACAGGACAGATGAAAGAAGCAGAGATCAGGCTGCTGCCTTCCCTCTTTACAGATGTTATTTTTAGATTTGTTTTTTCTCTGTCCAGCCCACAGCTTTCACAAAATCCACCGGAATTTCTTATTCTGCCATTTGCTGCCACTGCACCATTAAGGAGAGTTTGAAACAGTCCAAGCCATGACCATAAAACTGCCTTTTTCTCTAAAAAACAATTTTAAAAATTCCACAAGAACATTGTAAAAGGCTGGAATTAAACAGTGCACAGGTTATCAAACAGGAAAAAATTCAACTCCAGAGTTCACTCTCAGGGTGAAAGGTGTGATCCAGTGAGTGCAAACAGACACAGCAGGGGAAAAACCAAGAGCACCAGCAGATTAATCTATTATTTGGAGCCTTAAGGTTGTTAAACATCACACAAAAGGAATTTAATAAATATATAGGTTTACATTTTTTACTGCTTAGGTATTGTAAGCTTGATGTGAAAGGGTTTAAAATATCATCAACAGGGGAGATACCCCAGACAGGGGATGTTCATTGAACATCCATGTATTATCAGATAAACCCACTATAAAAACCACATTTGAAAAATCTTCAGCTTAATTATGGCTCTGTGTGATTTTTGTTGACCCTGCAAAGTACCAAACCCTCCTGGTCTTGTTTGTCGCTAAAATACAGCCGAGGCACAAGCACCAAATGTCTTGTCCAAGGCCACCAAGGGCAGGTCTCAGAGCAAGGTTTCAAATTCAGGGGTCACTGGCTCCTAGTCAAGATAAGACCAATCTATTTTTATATAAACACTCATTTGCACAATAGGCAGCCCTGTTGCCTGCAGGGATAAGCCCTCCAGACTGCTGTTGTCAGGCCAGTTACAAACCTACCTGCGGGAGTATCTGGGATACAGAGCACGCATTGTCACGGGCTGAGTAATGCCATGAACCAGACTGTGAGAAAAGTTTGCTGGGAGAGGAAGTCACTGCCAGAAAGAGGTACTTAGTAATTAACTCTGAAGGAAAACTATTCAGGAAAGGGATTTCTATGTAAAACCTGCCAGAGCTCCCAACTCTTGGATTCTGTGGCTTTATTCAGGATTATACATATCAGCTCAAGAACAAGCTTGATGAGGTACTAAATTAAAATGCTGGAGAAGATCAAGCATTTTCTTTTCTAGTTATAAAAATATTAAAACAAAAATGCACTTCAGACAGAGCTGAAGGTGGGGGGTTGAGTCCTAGCACACCATGCATTTCACACCTCCCCATGGTTGGGCAGAAAAGGTTGTGCAGAGGAAAATTTGAATTGAAGACCAACTCCAAAGGGCAATTTGCAGTTTGATGGGTTTGAGCTCCCTCTGTATTCCAACTTTAAAGCTGGCAGTACCCAGCATTGCCTCCCAAAAGGCAAGCCCATCCTCCTTCTCACCCAAGAGCACTCCACCCTTGGCCCCAGACTGCTTTAACATGAACAGTGAAGCAAAACAAAGCACTGATCCAGGTCAAATGCCAGCTTTTTTTTTCATTCAGGAGGTTAGTTTCAACATCCATCATGCCTCTGAGCTGGATCACTATGCAAATGTTTGCAGAAGCAGCAGGAGAAAGATGGCACAGGGCCAGAAGTGAACTGCAGGGCTTGAAAAGGGCAGAACCACTTCATCCAAAGGCAGCATTAATGTTTGCCAGCACGGAGTGGGTCTGAGACACCACTGCCCGAGTGGCAGGGAAGAGATCTCCATAAACAGAGCCATCTGATTAACCCCGATGGAAATGTTATCAGCACCCGAATTCCACAACCCCAGCCAGGGCAGGGCTGAAAGTCACGGACCTAAAACTCAACCAGGCAAATACAAAACCTGAAAGAAAACATCTACAAGAAGAAAGCTGGCACATGCACAAAGAGTGCTGAACGATCCACAGCAAAACCTCAGGGGAGACGAGGCACTTGGAGCTCCCCTGTTCTCCCAGCTTCGCCAGACAGGGACAACAACCCCCCCTGATAACAGCTTTATTCCCCATTCAGCAGTCCCTCACTTAAATTCACTTCCTGGTGATGTATTTTTGATCTTTCCGTTAAATAATTATTCTTTTAAAATATTTATCTGAAACACCCAGATAAATATTTTAGAAGATGAGTGCTGACACAAATACTATAGTACCAGAATGACAAGACAAATACTACAGTACCAGAATGACGAGCAAAAATTCCTCCTGTACTTTTCTCTGAAGCTGTCGTTTCTCAGTGCGGCATCTCGTGCTTCCAAACTGAATTATTGATTGGAAATCAATATTCAGAGTCAATGGCCATATCCATTGGTTCTCATCAGCACCACCAGGAAATTGTTTTTACTACTCTGTTAAAGAGCAGATTTATGCAGCCCTTGATTTCTTTGCTGGGTGATCAGCACAAGTGTCGAATTGTTTTGCAGAAGGGCTCAAGAGTGAGACTTCATCCCACCTTTTTCTTTTTTTTTAAGGAAACAAAGAAGAAAATGGTATGAAGAAATTGTTGAACCTGCCACTTATTTCTTAGTTCTCTTGTTTGTGTATATTTGCACAGACTTGCCAAAAAGAGGCTAAGCCCCATTAACTTTTGGTATTTAGAGTCTTAAATGCCAACAACATATGATTAAAGTGGGTCTGTAAGCAGGTAATTTTTTTTTATTTTAGTATTTTTAAACATAGGTACTTTACCACTATCACTGCTGCACACACACAAAATCTACACAAGCAGCCTATTTCTGCAAATACAGGGTAGTTTTTTGAGTTTCTTTCGTTAACAAGCAGCTTTGGATGCTAAATTTCTCTTTGTTCTCTGTCTCTTCTACTTAGCATTTATTTTCCCTGTAAACTATTCAGCTGGTCATGGTATCTCCATGGAAAGGCTGAAGTTCAGCCAGGCAGATGTAAAGAGACATTTTGAGGAGGCATAGGTACAACAAGTACACGAGACAAGCAACTTCTTCTGCTGAATGAGGAAGGCTGGAAGAAAGGCAGAGAAGCAGATGCAGAAAAAGCTTTTGAATGTCTGGAGGGGAATTTCAACATGAAAAACATCTGAAGTAGGATTTCAACATGAGAAAACAGAACCTGCTGGCAGGAAGAGGAACCAGGTGTAAAGATTTAGCACAGTGTGAAGCATTGGTTAGAATGGTTAAAAATGTTAAGAAAATTATTCAAACATATTAATAGGGGAAACATAGCAGGTATTTATAAATGTTAACCAGCACAGGGAAGTTTGCAGTAAAGGCCAACTCCCAGTGGCAATATAAGTTCTTAAGTGGCTTCTTTTAAGCCCCTGCAAGGTTTCCAGAGCAATTCTGGCTGACCTTTATTTAAAGGTCCTTCTCCTAGACAAGGAATTAGGCCCAGCCCCACGAGCCTCACAGAGGTACCTTCCAGGCTCTGCTCATTTCTACAGTTGCTTTTAGCATGGCCACTAGCTTTCACATTTATTAGAACTTCTGCTTTTCAACAGATAGACAACAGTGCTCCTAAGACAATCTTTAAATACTCCTTGCAGTTGAAACTATAGTTTACTAATGGCAAAATAATAATCACTTTGAAGTATCAAATAAGATCTTTACAGGAATTGCAAGCATTTAATTGTAAAAGCAACATCCAGTTTGAAAATTCACCTGTTTAGTACGTATTGATCCAGAAATCTAAACCACTGTAAACAGATGATAAACAAAACAAAACACTAAATAAGTAGCAGCAAAATAACTCGTTCAAATAGGGTGGAAAGCAACAAAATGTTTTAGGAAATGCACCAAGCACATTGTCCCAGATACACAACTTGACTTGTATCCAAAAACAGAGATGTCTTCTTGGACTCAACATTGTATTCATGAACAAAACAACAGCCAAGGTATGAAAAGCCAATATGAAACATGGAAAAGTTTATCCAGTTTAATCTAGTTCCAGATCCAGAAAGGCATTCTTCATAGCATGGCAGCCTTTACATAAAATATTACAAATAAATTCTTTACTGTGAAGGTGGGGAGGCATTGGTTGCCCAGAGCAGCTGTGGGTGCCCCATCCTGGAAGTTTTCTATGACAAAATAAACTGCAGATGCACTGAGTGAAAGAAAAAAAATTCCCCTTCAGTTATCCAAACCAAGAATGCAACAATGTGAGTAGTTATTACATGTTTTTGAAGTAATGCTGAAGTATTACACCACTTCAATTTTTAATAGTCACTGTCTGTTTCTAAAGAGATGGATAAAATGGTCATTTTGGGGTGCCCACCAAATTTCCTTACCAAACAGAAGCATGTAGGGCAAGGCATTTTATCTTCCAGCCTTTCTGCTTGCACTTAGCTACGTAAATATCAAAAAGATTATGATCCGTTGGAAGGGAAAGGACATAAGAGAATTTAAAAAGATTTACAACAAGAGTCTGAAAAAAAACCAAAACTTGTTGAACATATTTACCTGTTTCACATCCCTGATGGACAAAGCAGCTTTGTTGCTTATTAATTTGCATTTGATGCTTATCAACCTCTTTCCTCTTTACCCATAAAACATTTTTTCTGATAATTCAAATGCAAACAGAATTAAATGTTAACAGAGAATCACTGCTGGTGTCTTGTTATGTAGATTAGATCAAGCCCTGAGAGCAGATAAAGCAGATTCCCTCTCTTCCTTGCACATAGGTTAGCATTTACAGTTTGCTGTGAAGTTTAACCTGAATTTTCCTCAAATGTGCTCCTGGTGGGGGCTACTATGTAATTTTATTTGCTGTGTTGACAGAAATAGTCTCACTCTTTGCTTTAGTTTAATCAATGGAATAACATGCCAGTTAAAAAAAAAAGCCAAGCTTCAAATATCACAGAACCCCTAGGTTGGAAGAGACCTTTAAGATCATCGAGTCCAACCCATGCTCCAACACCTCAACTAAACCATGGCACTGAGTGCCACATCCAGTCTTCTTTTAAAGACATCCAGGGATAGTGACTCCACCACCTCCCCAGGCAGACCATTCCAATACTTTATCATTCTTTCCATAAAAAAACTTTTTCCTAATATCCAACCTATATTTCCCTTGGTGCAGCTTAAGACTGTCCTCTCGAATAGATGCTCTGTTTTTCTTATAAAATGATGAGTTATCTTTGGTTGAGAATTGGTACAAGAAATAAAATCAATTACCCTTTCTCCTTGTGTATGTTGGGGTTTTTTTCTCATTTAGTTTCAATGAATTCATTTCTATTTCAGCAAGAAACATCCCTTGAGGTTTGCAGAGGACACCAAGTATCTACAGGTGGGATTTGGGGCACAGAGCTCAGACTCTCCAGGTCTGCAATTCTGGGCCAGTCCCCTGCCAAAGAGCCTATAGGGGGAGATTTTCCCTGGCCTTCACACAAACTTCATTTCTTTCTTTAATCTAGGGGGAAGCAACAAACAAAGGGTGACCCAGAAAGGATGGAGGAGAAGCAGGCAAGGTGAGCAGCCCTTGGTTTAGCTGAACTCCAGTGCAAGCACAGCCACGTGCCTTGTCCTCACCATCCCTCTGCCCATCTGTGTCTGTCTGCAGTGAATATCCCTGTTTCCCAGGGACAGATGGTCTCCAGGCTTTTCTTAATTGCAGAATAACTTCCCTGATATTTTTTTTTCAGAGGTAATTTTGAAAAAGGAACTCTGCTGACGTTTTACCTGCAGCTTCCCCAGCTATTTTCCAACCCAAGGTAAGCACATCTTGGGCTTTAATTTATACTCCAGCCTGTGCTCATGGCACAACCAAGGACACTCTTTAGGGTTTTGTAAGTGAAGGTTGGTGATGGCAGACTGAAGAAAATATCTGCAGGCTTAGAAAGGTTAAGTGATCTGCCAAACTGACCCAGGCAGCACAGTGACTCTGTAGAACACCTGAGAAATAAATTATTTTCTTGACCTTTGAGATTTTTGATTCAATTCATTTTACAGATAAGAAATTAATTGTTACCAAATTATAGCCAGCCAAAAATTAGGCAATCAACCCAATTAAATGGATTAAAAGAGCCAGTTTCCTCAAGGTTTAATTATTACCTTCAGTAAACAGCTCGAGAAATAAAATATCACTTCTTAGGCAAGAAGAAAATAGAATGAGATCCATGTTTGTAACCATTAGGCAAAATAAAGGAAACAAAAAATAGAAAGAATGTTATTGTGTGAAAATACAGATTCATAAACCCTTCCAGCTTTTACTATTTAAATTCCAGGTTTACTTCGGAATTTAATATTAAAAATAAATAGCATGCTAAATCACCCTGGGTTAACTGCTCACAATACCTTTAATTTAGAGACAGTTAAGGATATCAACAAGGCTGTTTTTCTGAAGTATCCCTCTCTCAATGCAGAATCAAAATAGAATCAGCCTCCATGAACACAACAGCCTGGATTCTTTGCTGTGCCTTAGACTCAGAGAATCACCAAGTCATTTGGGTCACAGAGGTCTCTGGAGGACTCTATTTGAACGTCCTGCTCAGAGCAGGTCCAGCAATGAGATCTGCTTGAGTTGCCCATGCTTTTACCCAGGCCTGCCTGGAAAATCTCACTGAAGCCAGCTCTTTTCCAGGCTTACCTCACCCTCTTCTTGCAGGACAATACTCCAGCCCCCTTTTTCTTGGTGGCTGTCCTAAAGTGACTTTATGATGCTTGTATGCCCAGTCATCTGTTCTGTTTATGTTGGATATTATGTCCTGTACCTTTCAGACAGGTTCTGAGAGCAAAGGGGGGGAAGAAGAAGTGTTGATTTGTTTGCAGAAACCACTCTCACTTCTCCACATTCTGCTCCTGGACTGTGTTGTCTGCAGCACGGACAGACAGCGGGACAGAGACCTCCTTGGCTTTTAGTTAGTTTTAGCTAGCTGAGGCAGAGAAGCTCTCTGGACTGTTTTTTGTTGTTGTTGTTGTTGTTTTGGTTTTGTTTTTGTTTTTTTTCCTTTTTCTTGGGGCTGTTTAAACCTGTCCTGGACTGAAAAACCCAGAGAGCAGCACTTAAAGCTCACACCTGCAGCCCACCAGGGCCCAGGACGGCATTTTCCAGCACCGGAGGGACTGATAAGAGACTGAGTGAGCCCAGCTACACCCATGGCAAGGACTTTCTCAATTTGCTGTCTCTCTTCAGAATGACAAGAGTTTTTGCTGTTTCATATTGTTCATTTCTTATGCTTGTGGGCACTCTGTTTGTTAAATAAATTGTTTTTTCCACTTTTCTCCAAGGAAATTCTTTCCCGAACCAGTTGGGGGAGGGGCTGCTATGAATTTGCTATTCTATGGGATGGACCCCATTTGGAGGTTTTCTCCCAAATTTGCCCTAAACCAGGACAGTGGCCCTCCACAGAACCTGCTCCTGTTTGTCTCTATCTTTCCTGTGCTGTGGTGGGTCCAAAACTGGACACAAGGTGCAAGATGTGGTCTGCAGAATGCCAAGTCACAGCTGGTACCATAACTTCTCTCTAGCTGGTGCCTATGCAACTTAGTTTATAACAAAGATTCAGGCAAGTTTCAGCATCACCTAAATTTCTGGTTTTATTTAGACCCCTTTACAGTGATTTTTTCCAAAGTGTATTTTCTACCTGTCTGTGTAGGTCTCTAATTCAGTCCCAGGTAACATAAGGCCTCAAATGAGGCTGTTGGAGAACCAGAATACTTTAAACAGATTTATTTCTAATTGACTAGATTTCATGTTGATTGTACTCCTGGAAGTCCTGATTAAGTGAATTCATTACCATTTATAATTTCTTGACAGCACACTTTGGAGATTCCAGCCATGGAAATTATCACAGTCTAATCAAGATATGCAAACTGAATATAAAAGCACTTACAAAAAACCCAACTTGATTGAATCAGGAGAGAAAATAATCCTAATAAGAAAACCAGCATCACTTGCACTCCAGGCATACTACTATCAATTTCTGCCACAGAGAAAGCATTTAGGAAAAGATTTTATCAAATGTTCCAAAGGAGCAGCTGCTGATAGAGGATTTGACAGAACCTTTGTGAAGGGCACACACGTGTGACCATGACTAGGAATGAGAAGCAGTGACACCCAGGAACACTGTGCTTGGAAGGGTTTCTATAAAACTGGGGACTGGGGTGACCCTGTAAGAGGCACCCCTCACTTTGCTGCTCCAGTGCCTCCAGGTGGGTCGCTGGTGGGAACAATTGTGATGCAAAGCTCATTTCCTGATGCTGCTGCTGATGCTGCCAGAGCTACCTGTGCCTGCACTTGGTCAGAGGGGGGGAACAGCATCCAGGCAGCTCTGCTTTCCCTGTAATGCAGCTGAGCAGGGAAGGCAATAATTAAGCCCATCATGTGAACCAAACCCTTCAGGACATACCCATTAATGAGATTTACAAAACCCTCTCTCTGCTTTGCCACTTGAAGGAATGAAGGAGGCAGAGCTAGCACAAGAAAAGCCCTTTTCAGCACTAACATAAAACTAGAAATACTTTTTCTTCACACTTTGAAAGAAAAGAAGCATTAAAAAGAGATTTGCTGTTAGGTTTTATGTCGGCTTAATGTTCTCCCACAGCTTTTATGTAGCCTCCCTCACAGCTGGTTTTGGGGTTTTTTTCCCCACTTGCCATCACTAGCTGCCTCACCTCAAAAGTTTTCTACAATTCTTAATAAATCCAAACTTCTCCACTTGATTTTTCAGTCACACATGGAGAGTGACCACTTCTGGATATCAGCTGAATTTTCTTACATGCTTCTTAAAGGGGGCTTATATAAAACAAGGAGTGACTTTTCCCACAGGCAGATAATGACAGGACAAGGGGGAATGGTTTAAAACTGAAAGAGAGGAGATTTGGATCAGAAAGAAATTCTTTACTCAGGAGCTGATGAGGCCCTGGCACAGGTTGCCCAGAGCAGCTGTGGCTGCCCCTGGATCCCTGGAAGTGTCCAAGACCAGGCTGGACAGGGCTTGGAGCACCCTGAGATAGTGGAAGGTGGCCCTGCAAACCTAAACATTTCAGCCAACAGAACACGGTTATTCCCATCAATTCAACACATTGTCAAACACAACACACAAAATCCAAATTTGCACACCTGTTTTTGCACCTCTCTCTTTAGACTGGTGTGCTTATCTTGGATAGTGTCCCTACCACAGAAACAAACACTCAATTATTAAATGCTGATAAGCTAGAAATTCGTTAACACACACATTTTTTAAATCTTTCTCTTTTTTTCCCATATTTACAGACTACTGATCCAATTTTTACTGGTTCATGTAACCACACACTTTACAGCAATCCATCTGACACATTTTACGTAATTTTTGTATTTTCATTCTCCTTCCATTGCTCATCCAAAGGCACTGTTAGGACTCACTATCTAATCCTTGATCTGTGTTCATAAATGCACTTGGACACAGATACCTGCGGTGGCCAGTGCAAGAAAAGGCACCTTCAGTTCCTCTTATCACAGAGAAAATGAGTTTTTTAGTTTTCAGATCATACGGAGGCATCATACTTCACCAAAGGAAACCTAAGTTTCAATCAGTGTCCTTTTCATTTCAGTTTTCTGATTTCTGAGTTTCATGTTTCCATTTATTTTGTAATGATAGAGCTGGAAGCCAAGAAAGTCATGATGTTAGTTCAAAAAATTGTTCTGCATAAGAAGTTCTAAGTCATCTCCAGAGTGCTGCAAAACTTTTTGGACCGTATTTTGAAGGAATCAGAGAAAAGCAAAGATAAAGACATTTATAATAAAAGTAGGGACTAGAAGTCTTTATTAATAGGAAACACTGAAAACGCAGCATTTAGGTAAGTAAAAGAGATAAAAGAAATATGATTGTGCACAAGGGGCTCGAGTCCATCAGTTCTCACCTAAGTGTACAAAATCCAAGAAATTCTCCATCCAGTCCTAACATCAACTGCAAATTTGCAGGGACCTCATTGATAAATTGCTCCTAGATAAAAACAGGGGGTTATAATGTCTAACACAAGAAGTATGATAACTTCGGTCTACCTGCTAGTTCATATTTCAGGTACTTTGCGGAGGAGGAGGAGGATAAAAGTCAACAAGATCATCCAGCCATCTTCACTCCAGGCTGCAGCTCAACTGCAAATTCCTCTGCTCTGAGATCATTTTTGTAACCCACTCACCACCATAAAGCAGAAGGAGGAACAGTTTCCTTTTCTGGAGATCAAGAAGCTTTTGGAAGCATTTTTGACCACCTGTTTGTTGAAAAACGCACCTTTGCAGAATCCAGCATGACCCACAGTTGAGGTCCTGGGCTGTAACTGTAGGTTTGCCCACCTGACACAAATAATTCAAACATTTTCTCTCCAAAACCAGCTTGGCACACTTACCTGTCAACACAGGTGACAGCAACAGTGTCAAGATGATCATCAAAATTTAGTTCTCTTTCATCTCAGATTCCTGAACAAAACACAGAAGGATATAAAGATTTATAGCTGAAGAAAGAAATAAAGTGACCCAATGGCCACCCTATTTAAATGCTATAAAGCAGAAACACTCAAGGAGTTGTTTTTTTTTAATCCATGAAGGAGATTTTGATAGGAGAAGGAGAAAGGAATTTTACTACATTGCAAATTTCCAAAGTATTCCTCATACTGTAACATAAATATTATGCATAGTTTTGCAAGGGCAGAGCCTGCCATGGCTTCACTCACTCCAGAGTGCTTCTGGCAGCATGAAGGCAGCACTGAGACAAAAATAGGCTCTTCTGTTTATCAAGAAAGACGTCATTTCAGGCTAGATCTGACAGAAGGTGAAAGGTGCTGCTCTGCTGTTTCCCACAAATATCTTCCTTGATTTAAGTCTTGCCAAGGCTCTAAGCATCCCAGGAATGTGCATCTGCTGAACAGCCCAAGTACGAGCAGCAAAATGCTTGGGTTTGCCTCCCCAAGTCCACCTGAGATCCTGAAATTAGGGTCTGCTGTCCACAGGCCCCCAAAGGGATTCCCCAAATCAGCAAACACGTGCTGAGCATCCCAGTCCAGCTCTGGGCACAGCAGGCATCCAGGTATCCATATCCAGCTGTGCTCCCAAGTGTGCATGACTGGATCCAAATTTCATTGCCTTCACTGATGGTCAGAAGCTCATGCTGAACAAAATTATTTCCTGTTATGCATTTTCCTATTTTACAGATATAAATGAAGGGGAAATCCAGGTATTTCCATTGCAACAGCAAGTTTGACTAACTACTTTTTGTTCTACTCTGCTGTATGGTTCTCCATCAGAAAACACTGCTGAATTCACGAAAAAAAAAAAAACAAACATTCCTATCCAAAAAGTTCTGGGTAGGAATACTTGCCTATCTGTCGCCAGCACCTGTGTGATTCTTTCAGGAGAACCAAAAGAAAATACTGAAGGACATTTCCCACACTGAACTACTGTATTTTGTACCAGTGTCAGCTGCATTGAGATTAAGTCTGGTAGGTTTTGCATTTTTAGGGTGGGAGATAAAAATGTGATCTCCATGATCACTGGGGCTACAGAAAAGGTTGATAAAAAGCAGCTGCTTCTCACAAGGCACAAACCAGAATCTATGCAAGGAAAGAAGTCAGCAGGTTGAATGTAAAGCAAAATAAACTGATCTCACAGGTTTCTTAATCTGAGATGGGATAAAGTGCTTCTACATTTGAACTCTCTCTTTTACACACACACCAGGTTTCAGTTCATAAATGGATCCAGAGAGAGAGGAAGAATAACCTGGGACTGGATATATCAGAGAGAAAACTTTGCAAAACTGCTCTCAAAAGCTGACACATCAGCTCAACATAGTACAAGACCAAGTTTTGTTACCTTTAGGAAAGATTTACAATTTGGTCAGACTGAATAAAGGTAAGACCACAGCAACAGCTTGCACTTGATTGTGGAAGAGAGGGGAATGCCAGAAGCTGATTCTGTGTGGAAGCCATTCTTCTATTTACAAAAATTACCCAGCAGCATGATTCCACTTTGCATTTTGCACGTTAACTTATTTTTCACTGTGCTGTCCAGAGCTAACCCTAAGGATAAGTAAATCAACTTGTAAACCCGTGGCTTGCCAAGAGATGGGGAAAGCTCTTTAAATGAGAGTATTTATATACTGCAAATTCATAGGAAAACAAAAATAAATTGTGCCAATCCTGACTTCTTAATGAGACTGGATATGTTACACAGTGGAGAAAGGCACTGTCACTGGAAGAGTGAGCAACTGCCCTCTCTGCTATTTGTGCAAAAGGATTCCCTTAACATCCACTGGCAGACAAAAACCACATCCCCTCCCAGATCCTGCTTTTCCCTCTCCTCAAGCACAGGATCAGTGGAGCAGAAGCTTCTCATTGTCTCAGTGCCTCCAATGCATCCCTAAATAAATCTCTGTGCTGTGAAAGCCTCGGTTACTGCCCATCCCCAGCACTTCCTCCTGCAGGAGGTTTCCTTTCCAGACATCACTTCCATGTGTGGCCAGGCAAGAGAGCAGGGCCATGCTCAGGCTCATCCCTCTGGAAAACACCCATCACGACAGGCAAGGTGCTTTCCCCTCTGCGGGAGCTCCAGTGGGGTCTCTCCTGCACCTAACCACCCATTTCTAACATGTTTGTAGGAATGTAACACCCTCAGGGATTCCTGAGCCTTTAAAAACTTTGGCTGAAGTTGAGCAGTAAATTCCAGAGGCACTGGCAAGTGAAAGGAGATGGATAAGGAAGGGAGGAAAGGCTGACAACACAGTCACAGGAGCCATTTTCCTGATCGAATCCATCTCTAAGACGCCGGGGTGACCCCAAGCCAACCCAAACAAAGGGTGCAGTTGGTGATTTCCATCCGACTCAGTGCTGAGCAGTGCAGGGATGTGACATTTCTGCAGAGTGCACTGTAGCAGCGCTAACTTGGTTCAGGGAGCAGCAGAGTTGCAGCCATGCAGTATTTATAGGCCTCTCTCCCCAGCTCCTTTTCCCTGCTCTTTTACCCCCCGGCAAATCAGCGGGGATGCTGCCTCCCAAGCCCAGCTGCTGCCACTGCTGGAGGAAAGCCCTTGCTGTACCGCTGTGCTGCAGAGGCAACATTCCCAAAAGATCTGACACGGGGCAAACCTTCCCGCAGATCTGGCAAAATGAGAAAATGTTCCAAGAATTGTGTGAATTTTAGCAAGCAGAATGAAAAAGTCAAGATTTTCCCGTTCCTTTTTTCACAGTGTGAGGAATTTTCCACACAGGAAGGTGATTTTGTCTGGGGGTGTTTCTCTAGGCCCAGGCGCACACCTAGGAAAGTAACAGTAACTAATCAAAAATAAATTCAACTACAAGTCTTCTGACTCACACAAACAAGTCACCAAAATCATACAACCCCATCAGCAATCTGAAGTGGAATATTTCTGCCTAACTTTTTAATTCTCTTCCAATGCCAGAGAATTCCCAGGTTCTGTTTCTGAGCTGGCTCCCAGCTGACCAGCCAGCATAGATGCCTGCACACCACAGAGAAACATCCATCCCTGTTAATTTATGAGGATGGCACAGAAAAGGGATGCTGAAACACTCAAAATTAAGCACTTGAGAGCATTCAGTGACAGGATAAACATGCCTAAATTAATATAACTTCAAATGACACATTTCATTCATTTAACCCTGGCTTTTCTGAACACAAGCACTGTCACAGCATCCTGTTTTCTCTGTTGTCAGGTACATAAAAAATGTCATCTGCCTTGAAGACCCTTTTAGTGGCTCATAGGCTCATGTTGTTCCTAGCAGCCTCTGAAATCAAAGGTAGTTTATACCTGATGTCTACAAATGTGGATCCCAGCAGAGTTCATTTGACTACAGAACACTTGACACGACCCATTTTAGTTAAAAACCTGCTAAAGCAGGCCAGTTATGCTGCATGGGAGCTGAAGGCATTTTGCACTGTCAGGCTGCAGGCAGTCCATTAGTTTAGCAATTCTCAGAGACTCCCAGATGCCTTTTGCACTAATAGACCCCAAACACACACACTGAATTCTCCACTTTTCCCCAAGTTAAATTGAGAGCTCAAATACTGAGGGAAGCACTAAGACCAAGGCTTGTGTCTCCAGCACATGATGGATTCAAATCCTGCCCAGGAGAGATGTAAACCTGAAATCAAACCTGATTTGATTCCAGCTCAGCAAAGGAGGCAAGGAGCTGAAAAATGAGTGTAGCAAGGGAAGAGCTACCTGAGATCTTGGGAGGCTACCCTCAGCTAATCCTGCCATTATGTAAAGCCAGAGCAAACAAAGCCTGGTCACAAGGTGGAAATGCAAACAGAATCAGGAAAACTGTTCAAGGAAGTGGAAAAATAGTTATTTTCTTTATCAGGAGACACCATATTTGGGCACATATTCAAAATGCTGAACAGAATTCCACATGGACCTTTTCAGAACTAAATATGCAGTCTACAGCTGCTCAAACACTTGCTAGAATGAACTCACATATTTGTGTCTCTCTTTGGTGTTTTTTCTATGCTCCAGTACTCTAACCTTTTTCTCCTCAGCGGCCTAAACATAATGGCCCTAAAATGCTTGTAACGTTGTGTGGCAGCAAAGAACGATCTTCAGAAACGCCAGATGCTTTGAGCCTTCACATTATTCACTGCTTTATGGCAGCACGTCATGCCAGCAGCAAAAAAGTAAATCCCAAAATGTAACTCCTGACCAAATCCCAGCAATATAAATATGCACTGCTAATTTCATATATATTAAGGACAAAGAACCTCCTGCACACTGCTTCTTTGAAAGCCACAACATACAAAGAAAAATATAATTCCAGATAGGTCTAGCATCAGATCCTGCATTTTGGCTGCCTGATCACAGTAGGTTAAAAAAAAAAAAAATCAGATATGAAAAGAAAAATCCCTCCTTCCTATGCTTATCTAAACATAAAACGGCAATATATTTAAAGTAGTATGAACTACTGCAAATTATCAGCAATCAGTGATGAAAGAAAAATGTGCCCTCAGTTCATGCCTCATAATTATTTCATTTCCCAAATAGTGCAAAAATCCCTGATAACTGCTATCTAATAAAAGCTCTCCAAAGAGCCAGAAGATGCTCACCTTGGACATAATTTTTCATGAAACTCCTCAGCTCTGTCCAACTCAATGCATTCAATCCTAAATTCTGCACTGAACATTTTCTGATCTTTTGCCCTATGAGAAGGTAGAGAACTTTGAAACTCAGGTTCACAGGAGAACTTGTACCCATTTCCTACCTATCCTGAAACTGGATGCTGAGCCTTAGCTCAAAGGAAAACCTGTGATTGTATGCACCAAAAAATAAGGCAGGCTGCTGGTTTTTTAGACTTCAGCACTTTCCAAGGGTTGTAAATGTGATCAGATGCTGACCAAAGAGAATAAAATACTTCCAAGAAATGAATGAAACCTACAGATTCTGCTTACCTAATAGGCAGAAACAGCCTGAATTCACTCTCAGTAGCAGAATTCTGTGTTTGCTGTGTTTTTAGCAGTCCAGATGGCTCTGTTTTATTTACATGTCCCATCTAAACAATCGCTGCTGCATTGTGGCAACACTTGTCACTGTTGTGACAACAGGAGGGAGATCTCTCCCCTCAGTTAAAAATCACAAATCACCAAGGGCGGCCGTAGCCTCTGCTTCTTCATCATCCCCTTCAAGACAGGAATTTTAGTGAAAGATGGGAATCTATTAACTTTGCTGGCTGAGCTGTGCTAAGTGGAGAGAGATGAAAGATGCAGTAATGAAAGGGAGAGAGCCCAGCATCATGACTGACCTGTGCAAGGGCAGCCCTGGTGACCTGCCCACAAATTAATTATTCAGCTGCCAGGTCTTGCCTGCAACTCCACTGGAAGACACAGGTCAACCCAGCCCCATCCTGTTCAGTTTCTTGGCAAGACTTTCAGGTTGGTGAAAGTGGACAGGATTGTTAGTTTGGAGGGTATTGGGTTAAAAAACAGTTTATATCACTAGCAGTATTTAAGTGAAAGAGAAATGCAAACTGAAGTGCAATATGTTGCACTTCAAAGTGCAGTATTTTGAATAATTTTCAAATAAGTATATTAATCTCTCCTGGAAGATTAAACTGGAAACAAAACTACTATGGCAATCATCTCAATAATAAAGAATTACATCTGTGCTAATCTAAAATTTGGTGAAGGTCTAGCAAGGAAACCACCATGCACATAACAAGCCACAAAGGTTAAGAGCTGCAGCCGTGTGATCTCAAGAAATTCATCAGGGCTAATTAAGCTGATGGTTCACGGGCTCTCCACGGAGAAAATTACAAGCAAAACAAGTTTTAAAAAAAGGGAAAACCACACACAAAAAATGTGTAGGTTGCTTGTCAGAATGCAGGTTGTTCAGCTTCTCCCAGATCAACAAGATCTGGACATGGATCCCCTAATCCAGTCCAAGTTGAGACAGGATTCTCTTCTTTCCCTCAGGAGCAGAGATAGCAACAACCAAGGTTCAAGGAAACTGGAAGCACAACAAATGGAAGAATATAAAGGCTTTCACAACTTAGAAATTCATAAGCATTTTGGACAGCCACATCCAAGCAATGCATTAAGATAACGATCTTGGTTTAAAACAACCAGGTATAAATTTTGAGTTTCCTTAACAACCCACCATCCCCAGAGAAGCCACTACTCCCAGGCAAATACATCCCTGATAAAGGGATGGGAAAAAAGAGAATAAAACTGACAGATGTACCCAAATCTCAACGGAGAGCTCAAGCTGGACCAATAAAACCCACACCAATCAAGCAAATTATGCAACGCTTATTTACTTTTGCTGAAAACACACTGAAATGCTCATTACAGGAGAATTACAGCTGGAAAAGAAACCTCAAAGAGGGCAGCTCCTGACATTTCACATAAAGGACACTTGACTCCAGCTGTCTCCAGTGGAGCAGCCATGAGACACAGCTGTGTCATGCTGACTGCCCCTCACTGAGCACATCATCCCCCTGAGAGTGTCACCCATGCTGCTGTGACATCCCCAGTGCTGTGAGATGAGCTTGGCACCAGTGTGTCCTGCCCTGAGGCTGTTTGTTGTACTGGCTCTGGGTGCTGAATTTAAGGTCTACTGCCTTGGGCTCTGGGGAAGAGCAAAGAACACTGTCCATTCTCTGAATCACCAGAGTGAAAGCTCATTTACTAATATCAACAGAGCATCTGAGCCACAGATACAAACTCCTTGCTCACATAACATATTGCAGCAGAGTTCTGCCAGGCATCAATTTATTTGTTTCAATTTTCCAGTAAGGATCTACTGCACAGAACACCACCTATTCTTTCCATAAGGGGTTTATTTAACACTGCATCCCCACTTATTGTATCAATGTAACTTAAAGTCTTTCATTTGCACAAACTTGGCACTGTCTAGAGTGCACAAAGTGTAAACAAAATTAAAGCACATACATTTTTCTCTCACTTTCAAATATGGGTCATTCTGTCTTTAGTCGTGTTTCTTCTATTCAGTTTTTTCCCTTCCCTGGTACAGATTAGTCAGTCTTGCCCTTGTGACTTAGTTTTGCTATCCACAAAGTTGTTTGTTTAACCCCATAAAAACTATGAAATAATGTAATTCTAAGAAAATGTATGCCCCAAAAGTAAGGTATTGAAGAAGTCATACATGCCTATAAAAAGACACTCAGCTATTGCAGAGCAGCTATACAAATATGGAGATTGCTGTATGGAGAACTGACCTTCCATGCTGAAAAAATAAATGTTAATATGCCCCTAAGCAATATATGGCCATGCAGCCTCCTAAGTGAATTTAAATATTCAATAGACACGGGGTAGCTGCAGCCTCCAAGTGATCATTACCTTGAGAAACAGAGTGTTTTTACTCAAGTGCAACCTCAGAGAGAAACAGCCCTTCCCTTCCTTGTCCTGAAAAGACAAGGTGTGTGTCTGTCAAGAACAAAGCAAAACTATTGTGCACCATGTCACCCTGACCTGAGACACAATTACAAGGTGCACCACAGAGAAAATAAAAAATAAAAAATAAAAGAGAGAGAAAGTCCCTGCAACTTCAAAGAGCACATTTGTGTGTGTGAAATACAAAAACACTCATTTGCTGAAAGATGTATAAGGCTTCCATTAAGCAATTCTTTAATCTCCAGATGACAGAGAATGCTTTCCTGGTTGTGTGAAAGAAAGAAAGAACAGCAGGGAGCACAGAATAGCTGCAAAAGCCATTACTGGCAATAATCCAGAGTAAGATCTGAGCAGCCCGACCATCCTGAGCTATCCTGGGGGATTCCCATGAGTGCCCTTCCTCCAAAGAACAGCTCTGGGTCCTATTTCCTACAGGGCAGGAACCAGGAGTTGTCTGTGCAGCTGCAGCAAATAGCAAAACTTACATCACACTCTGAGCATTTCCAGTGTAACTTTCAGCAAGGTTTGCAAGAAGTCTGAAGGGAGGAGAGAAGCTGGCACCAGGGAGCAGCAGGAGAGGGATGACTGGGCAAGGAAAAGGCAATTTGAATAGGAAGTTGATTAACATGAAGTGGATTGGGCAAAACCAATTCCAAACACACAGCATTGGAAATGGAGCTGATTATTCCCAATTCAGACAGACAGTGGTGTGCAAATGTCAGTTTTCCTTGCTGCATTCACAGGAATAACTGGGATATTGGGGAAGAAATAAAGAACAAAGTCCAAGATACTATATCATGGTATAAATATGTGAAACTCAGGCCCTGGCCCTACTCTTTCCATGTCTGGACAGCAGTGTGGTATGAGTGGCTGCATCTCCAGAGCACCTCAGTTCCTATCAACCATATCCTTATATTTTTCCTACTGGCATCATGAACTGATGGCATTACCAACCCCAGAGAATATGGGAAAGCCTTCAGAGGACAAATCCCACGAGCACCTTGTGTGCTTCATTAATTCTGCTAAACACAATAGGAAGCAACCCAAAACAAGTATCATCACTTAGTGCAAACATGATCAGCTGTTATTAACCTATTAGCAGCACAATTAGCAAACTGGATATCCCTGCTCATTATCCGTCATTCAATTTGCAAACAGTATTTTGAACAGATTAGAACAAAACCTTATCAGTAGAAGTCCCACCTGAGATGTAATGTTTTCAATTAAGAGCTTACCAAGTTTCCCCATAATGCACTGAGGTTCATTTTTGGAGTTCCTAGAAGCTCTGAAAACCTGACATCATTTCATAGAGAGAAAATTTAAAAAAAAAAAATCCATTTCTCTTTTCCCCAAATAAAGCCCAATTCCTGAGAGCCTCCCAACACCCACTGTGCTGGCAGTGCTTTGTTGCTGGCTTTGCTGAGGTTTTTTCCCCACAGCGAGCAGAGCAAGGCTGAGGAGGACACACTCCCCAGTTCAGCAGCACTTGGGTGCAGTGGTCTGGGCTTACCCCAGTCCTGCTCAGAGAGCAGCAGTGGGAATCTCTGCATTGTTCCAAGAAGACTCTGACCCTTATTAAAAGCTGTGTCTTTGTAGTCACAGTCTGCAAAGCCCACACAGTACAACATCCACCGTGCAAAAATGTTCTTTCTCTGTTCCAAACCAAATTTTAAACCCAAATTTCAACTACAGATTCCTGCTTACATCTCTCATGATGCAGAGACCAATGAACAATGGTTCCCAACTTAATCCACCAGCCTTGTGGTATTGCAGCATGTCTGTCCTATTGCGAAAGTCTTTCCTTAAGCATCAGGTACTCATCCAACATAGACTTTTTTTAAAAAAAAGAACAATTTTTCACTCATATTGATTGCACTTTCTAAACTACTTTATAAACAGCAGTAAAAGTGGGTTGGGTTTTTTTCCTTGGAACAAGGTGCATGTCAGTGCTGTGGGTACAACAAACTAAAGCCTAGCTTAATTTATTTTTTTTTGCCATAATAAAATTTATCATAAATAGTTACTTACTGAGAGATTACAACAGAATAAACTGTTCACAAAAAAAAAAGAAAAGAAAAATTTTTAAAAAAATCCAGATTTCAAACTGAAAAGCTGAAACTACCATGTAGGTCAAGCAGGTTTTTAATTTTAAAAAGAGACAAAGTAATTTCCAAAGCAGAAGTTGACAGACTGGAGAGAAGCTGAAGTACTGAACAGCAATTTCATGAACAATTCAGCTATAGCCAAGTGCTAAGAGGGCTAGGAAGGAAACAAAAACAGCAATTGCAACAACATTGTGGAGTAAGGCTTGGGTTAATGATTACACTGATATGGAGTATAAATTATGAAAAGTTTTTATTTAGATTACACTTCACAGGACCATTTCACACTTCTAGCTGACCAGTAAGCAAATGTTGATATCTGAAGATCTCAGTAGGATATTATTTTCAGATTAGGTTGAAAATTATAGACTCTTAGTATCAATAAATATCAATTAAATTAATATACCACTGCATATGTCATTTTGTACTACACAATATTCTACCACTCGGAATAAAAGTCACAAGCATGAGCAAACTGTACCAAAAAAATTCAATATGCATTTTCTCCTAAAAAGGTATTACTGAGAGCCAAATTGCTGCATTCAGCATAATTTGCACTGTATTTTGTCCCATCTGGTTTGACAAGTAAGGGAGCTTGGCAAAAGAGGGAGCAATACATAATTTGATGAGTTTAATTTCGTGAAGTTTTATACCTTCTTTGTCATGGGAAGTCTCATGGGAAGAAAGTTTCAGACTAATCCTCAAAGTTTTAGTCCAGCTTTGTAAACAGAAGAGAAAATCATATCAAACAGGTGGAATACCACAGGAGAGAGAATTTCAAGGAAATGTTTAAGTTTTCAGTTGAATTTTGAAAAAGGCTCCTTTTTCTCTTTTGTGCTTTGAAACATAAGAAGGTGTTTATTTTGGGAACTCATTAAAAATGAAGATCACATCCTCTATAGAAGTGGAAGTGCAAAAGCCACCAGTCACCAACCCTGTGATATACAGACATTTGGGATTAAAAATATAATCCCCTGGAAAACAAAGAAACAGAGCCCCATGATCCAGCTCCATGGGTATCAGGCACTGCACTGACATCACACAGCTGTGTGGGAAATATTGCTCTCCTCAGGAGAAAAACAATGTTACTGGGATATCACAGGGAGGGAACAGAAAAAAGAAGAAGAAAAAAGCAAAATACTGCCTTGGACTGCTTTTTTGTGGTATGAATCTTTTAGGGACCTTGACATGTTTTCTTCTATGTGGCATTTAAGGGCATCTCTCTGCATTAACACTTGCAGTTTTGAAGTCTGAATATTGGCATAAATAACCAACTTCAGCAGAGCTGCTGACACTAGCTGAGGACTTCCAAGTAGGGAAAATAAACACTTTCATTCCTCAAATGTTATCCCTGGATTCTGAAGTGTAAAACTTTCACTTGGCTTTATCCTGCACGTTCAGTTTCCCTGACTGACAGGCCAAGTGGCTTTCACAGTGACACACTTTTCAGACCTGACCCTACAAGTGCCAAGGCCAGAGGGAAAAAGCAGAATTTGCCAGAAGTTAAGCTGCTCCCAATAACATTTTCAAATATTCATTTAAGGTGATCTTTGCTATCAGGTAAACGCTGTGCTGATGGCAAAGCAGTGCATGTTTGCCCTCTATAACATGTGAAAGATGGTGAGTTCAGTTCAGTTTTGCAGAAAACAGGGAAAATCCAGGATCCACAGATGTGAGACAAGTCCTGTGGGGTGAAGGGCCAGGAGAGGTGCGCAGTGCTGACCCTGAAATGGCTTTTCCCCCCTGTGAGAAGCCTCCGTGCCCCCCTGTGGCCTCACCTCTGTACCCACGAGCAGAGCGGTTCCAAAGGCACCCAGGAGGACGAGCCTGCTCCTCTGTCCTGATGGGATGGTGCCTTCCAATGGGGAGAGAAGGGATCCAAGGGGATGGAACAGGGCTGGAAGCAAGAAGCAGGAAAAGCATTACATTTCTGTAAACTGCTGACTCCCCAAGCAGCTTTCAGCCCATTTCATAGAGACGATGATGGCAAGAAGAACAGCTCCATTCCTTCCCTCAGGAACCCACAGGTGGCACACCCTGCTTGTCCTAATAGGAGTTACATCCTTATAACCTGCAGCAGGCAGGGAGACAAGCCTGTCTACCAAAAAACTGCCATTCCACTTGAAACTTTTCATCTTTCCCAGGTCTGACCCGAAGAAGGTAACAAAGGGTAGGTCAGCAGCAGCAGGAATGGGTATGAGCTGGCTTATGTTTTTCAGGCTGTGGCATATTTCAGAAATATCCCAGTAACTCCTGCAGAAGACAGAAATTGTCCAGTCCACTGCACTGACTCTGCAGTGCAGCATCATTAAAGTAATCTACAGAAACAAAACTCATGGCAATGTGCTACACCCAGTCCTGTCCTATGAGATTGTTGTCTAATTGGATAGAGATCATCTGAGAAGCCAGGATGCTTTCATACAGCCAGGGTCCTTCACAGCGTGCTTCAGAATCTGCTGTCAGGAGCAATGGCCACAGACATCAACACACGCCAGGCTAAATTAAGAGGCCAAATTGCTGAGCTTGCTCCAGCAATGCCATGCTCTGGGGGGCCCTGAGAGGAAAGCAGCTGGTCTGAAAGACCTGCTGGAAGACTTCCCCAGGCCACTCACCTGCCAAGTTAAAATTTACTCTTTCTGGAAATATCTAAGTTGTAAGGACTTGCCCTGGGAGTAATCCAGAGGCTGCCAAGTGGCAGGGGCTTTAACACACTTCATTTTCAATCAGAGCCAGAGAGGAGGTGACCAGCAGGGGCAGGTGTCCCATTGTTCCCCATCTGCAGTGTGGCAGTGGGAAAGACTCAGGTGGGAATGTTCTGTGGTGGAAGAACTCAGTGCACTGGATTTTGATCAATTGAAAAATATCTCCATGTGTGACAGTAAAACATTTGAAAATAGCAGGGAGATGGAAAAGTGTTGGTACACATCAATTTTAAACAAAATGTGACTTAACCAAAACTGAGCACAGTTCCCAGTGACACACCCTATCCACAGCACCCTCTTGCCCTGGAAAAGCTGCTTTCAAAATATATGAGGAACATCAACATAATTCAATACCAGGCCACTGCACATCACAGTTTCTGCCATCGGCTCTCATTTAATATTGGTTTCATGGGATCTGTGCTCAGACTTTTCTCATCACTAAAGCTTCTCCTTGTACCCAGAAAAGTCCTATTTCAAATTCTTTCATTGCACGCCTTATTTAATTGAAGATTTTGGTTAAAAAAAATGTTGCAGCAGCCCTGTTGTTAGAGAGTAGAAATGAGCCAAGACACAGACTTCTTGTTTATCACAGCATGAAAAGGGTCCTGGCTCATTCCTCTTTACAGCTCAGCCACCCTGACTCCAACCATTCCCTGACCCTGGCTGCAGCAGCTCCTGCTGTGGGTTTCCCTTGCAGCCTCTGACTGCTGCTTATTTCCTGCTGAACTCTGACTGCAGGGATCAGTGTGCAGCCTCTGACTGCAGCTTTTACCCAGCCAGACTGTGACTGCAGGGATCAGTGTGCAGCCTCTGACTGCAGCTTTTACCCAGCCAGACTGTGACTGTAGGGATCAGTGTGCAGCCTCTGACTGCAGCTTTTACCCAGCCAGACTGTGACTGCAGGGATCAGTGTGCAGCCTCTGACTGCAGCTTTTACCCAGCCAGACTGTGACTGCAGGGATCAGTGTGCAGCCTCTGACTGCAGCTTTTACCCAGCCAGACTGTGACTGCAGGTTCCAACCACAGGCTCTGACTGCACACCCAGACTGACCTCACAGCAATGAGTCTCTCTCCTCGGGATCCTCCTTCATCATTCCCTCTTCCTCATGGTTCCTCCTCCTTCATAATTCCTCCTCCCCAGCTAACCCACTCCCTTATATCACACTTGTCTTTATTGGATACAGCTGTGACTCAAGGTGGGGGGGAAAGGCTGACTTGAGTAATTAACACAGCTGTTACTTAGCAGGGGCAAGGTCACCTGTATTCCCTTCTGCTATAAAAATGAGGTTGGAGCTGGTGTATAAGTACACCATCAGTGACATCTCAAGCTACCAAGACATAGGTCCAGCTTTCTTAGTAAAAAATTCTGAGACAAGACTTTTAAAATATTCCCCAAGAAGGGAAGAATCTTTTGCACCTAAGGCAATATCAGAGATTTTCAGGGGCAAAATTGACTAACTGTGACTTTTACAGCTTAATGAAGAAAGAGAGCACCAGTTCAATCAGAAATGCAGGAAGCCAAAAGGTCGTATTTGGAGTAAAGCTGAATTTGGGAAAGCATTTTATATTTGTTACATGGCTGAGAAACAGAGACATCAGTTTTCCACTAGAAACAGAGATTCTTTTACCAGCAAGATTAAATATGTGGCATTTTAAGGACTTTTTCTAACACTTGTTGCCTTTTCCACTGCAAACACTTTCTCCCTGTTTGTGAATGACTCTTGGTCATTTCTCCCCATCTCTATTTCTCTTTTTCTTTAGTACCTGACCTCTTTCTCCCTTTTCTTCCCCTACATTTTCCCCCCAGTACTCTGGTTGGGCTTCTTTCCAGCTGCTACCACCAGCTATGAGAAATGACCCAGGAACAGATCTCCCTACCAGACACAGCAATGTGAAAGTATTATCTGCAGAATTCAAACTACTCAAGATGCAAAGTCTCCTCTCACATCCCCAGGTAAAATTCATTACAGTGGAGTGGTTGGATGATTTGAAATATTTATATTGAAGCAATAATGCAAATTAAAGGAGTAATATCTTGATAAGACATCAGATTAAGGACTATTGAATGTGTTCTCCGTTACACTCTGGTGATTGAACTTTAAATTTAAAGCTTAAGATGCTGGTTTCACAGCTTCAGAGTTTAACTAACTGCTTTTCTAACTTTCAAAATTTACTCAGACAGAGTAAACATCCTCTGTAATTGACAGGATTAGTCCCAGAAGTGTATTTCCAACTGCATCTTCACTACAATTCTCTCGTGTTATCACTGCTGATATTTTGTCGGTTTAATTAAACAAAAGCATTCGTGCACTGTGCTTCTGAAATTGCAGTGATGAGCTGGTGTACAAGGTGAAGTGTAACGGTGCTACCAAAACCCAGATCAGCAATATTTAGAATCCAAACACAGGAATTTGAAGGCTCCATTTCTGATAGAGTCTGGTCACTCCCACTCCATTTTGGAAGGAGCCAGCCTGGTCAGTCCCACTCTTTTTCTGGACACAGCCAGCCTGGTCAGTCCTACTCTGTTTTGGAGAGGAGCGAGCTCAGCACGTGGGAGGGAGCTGTGCCTTTTGGCCCTGGGGATGGAGCAGAGCCACTGGCCTATTTTACTGAACTGTGGAGGCAGTCACAGCCTCTGGTGCTGCAAGGTGGTGCTGGCACAACGCTGACTGCACAGCTCAGCACCCCCTCGTTAGGCATCCCATTGCTCAACCATGCACAGCTACCAAGGTGCTCCTGGGTGCTCCCAGTGTCCTGAGCACAGTGCACATCCCTCACGTGCTACAGCGGGAGAATCCATGCTCAGGAGTGAACACGGGGACGCTGCCCTCTCCTGCTTCTTCTCATCACAGTGTCCTAACTGGTTTCTAAAAAAAACTGCTTTCTGCGTGGGAGATCATACACCTTTGACTTTCAGCACAAAAATTCATTAGAAGCAATGTTGAGTGTGAAATATATCTCAGGCATCAGAGAGCTGCTTGTGTCCTAGCATAGAAACCAAAATGCTTTTTCAAATATCACCAGAACTTCAAGCAGATCCAAAGTTCGCCATACATTTTATCTTGCTATTTAAATATTTTATTTGTATCAACAGAACGGCTGCACAGTTTTCCCCTCCTTCCTGAAAGAAGGGACACGTTAAAGCTGCTACACTGAACAGCAGTGGCACTTTCTGCTTGCTCCCAAGGGATTTTGTGTTTGTAACCGCGGTGTAACTCATCCAGCAGCACACGGGGTTTGCAGCACTGCTGTTAATCCTGTTTCCAAAGCTTTTCCAGAGAGGGAGAGCCCTTACACGCTCTGGCATCTGATCCAGGGTAACCCTGTGCTGGCTCCCAGATTCACTGGCTCGAAGGCAGCCTATTAAAACAAGCCCCGAGTTCTGGGCAAGCCATGCATAGCAAAGGCACATTCCAGGCCCTGGGTTTTTAACGGGAATTCAACCTCATCTGCTCATCCTTAAATGTGCAGCGACTCCTCCGTCAAACACGCGCACTCAGCCTCTCTGAGATGGCAGTGACAGTCACCTCCGCAGCCGCGCCAGAGCCCGGGAATTCTCATTCCCAGCATCTCTGACATCAGGCAAAAACACGCTCCCGTAAACTGCTGGCAGAGCGCCCGTGCCGTATCCCGGGCTGCTGATTGCTCCACACAGACACTCCCAGCCGGATCCTTCAGCTCACACACAAAGCTCTGCGCCAGGGAAACCGAAATCCAGGGGCAGATACAGAGCTCTGTGCCAGGGAAACCGAAATCCAGGGGCAGCTGCACTGCCAGCCTAGCTCAAAAGCTCAAAAGGACGCTATTTTCTCCTGTTTTTCCTGCATTCCTGGAAATCTGCAAGCTCCCATCCACGCTTCCCTGGAATTTTTGGAATGTGTTAGAAGCTCTGTTCATAAATGATCACGGTGAGTTCAGTAGTGGCAAAGTGAGTGTACAGTGAGTACATACCAAGCTGAGTTCGTTCATTTTTAACTTTGAAACTTTCTGTTGAAGTATGAAGACTGAAGAAAGAAACTGATTAGAAAAATCACTATCAACATTTTTTTTTTAAATTTATTGTTCCTCCCTGGATGGAATGGAAAACAAAAAAATAAAGCAGAAAGTGAACAGCAGTGCTGAAAGCAGTTTATGCCCTCAGAATTCGTGGTTTGTGAATTCCAGGTGTAACTTCTCAGGCAGGCAGGAAAATTGGGTTTCAAAAACCACTGATTTTAGCATGAGGCTGTTTTTTGGAAGTTAATTACATGCAAATCATTATGCATGTATTTACATTTTTGATTACGACAAGATTGAGAAGTTAGAAAATAGAGCAATGATCCTCCTGTAGGTCTCAGCAAAGCTGTTTCAGGTCTGCCAGAGACGTGAATAACTAACACAGACAAAATAAGCAAAGGTCACAAAAAGGAAAGGATTAAAAGGCTGAAGATAACTTCACTCTACTGTCCTCACCAAGGAGTTCACGCTATCTAGGGTGCCTACTTTTTTAATTAATGGAGAACTAGTTTGATGGGAAGACCTACGTCACGCTGGGGCTCTGAGGGGCTTCTCTGAAAACTCACAGTTCTCTTACACTGAGAACACTCCTCCAACCCCCAGCAGGACAGGCCGACCTCAGGAGCCGTGAAACTCCAGCCTGCCAGTGAAACTGAAGACAGAAATTTGATGAAGCCAGTGGAGCCTCTTGCATAATTCACTTTCTTTGGTGCACTCCTGGCTGGGCTGGGGAAGGAGCACAACAATTCCCAGCCTTCCTCCAACAGACACTTCCTAAAGCTGCAGGATCCCTCCCTCTGATGTATTTTCATGGGCTCTTAATCCTAGTTTACAGCAGGACACCTAGAAAAGGAGTAACACTTCTTTTGGCCAGTGTTCAGGCCTTCCTACCTGAATTCAGCTGCTACTTTTTGCAACTTCAATCCTTCCAGGCCAACCCACTGTGGCCAGGGAAGAAACTCCAAAGCTGTGCTGTAGTTTGGAGTTTCTGTACCTGCCTGCACAAAATTATTGCAAATACCTGATATATGTAAGTGCTTATACCTGATAGATCAAATTTGAGACTGGGAACAAGTGGTGGCATCCAGCAACAAATCCAAACATTTACCAGCAGGTGCTCCAGAGTGTAGCTGCAACTTTTAAACAGCACAGGAACATGGAAATATGGATTCATATTTCCCCCTTTTCTTGCTGTCTTGCCATCTAAACCTGTGCATCATAGAATTATAGAATGGTCTGGGTTGAAAAGGACTTTAAAGATCATAGCTACAGGCATCAGGAAGAAAGTGGGAGAGATTAAAAATATTATCAGTTATCACCTCTACCCTGAAGAATTTCTTCAAATAACACAAAAAAGAAAAGCCCCACCACTAATTACCTATTTATTCACCAGAGAGTTGAGGTACTGTAAAACTTGCATTAAGGTTTCACTTTGCTGAATTGCATTTCAGCCCAGTTACCTCCCCAGACTCGGATTGTTTTAATGTGTTACTGTGTTTTTAATGTAAGCAGGGGAGAGCCATTCTCTTTCACAGTTAAGTCACAACCTTGATCCACAAATAGCTTTAAACAAAGATAGCGTTTGTTTCCAAAGACTTTTTTTTTTCCTCCCCTGGCAGAGAGTCCCTTCAACAAGGCAGGTTATTCTGAGAGGACTTAAACAGAGCCAAGGCCACAGGAGGAAGGGAAGATAGAAAAAAGGCAAGGATGTAAAAACTTTCAGGAGAAGAATCCGTTCACCAGCGCATTCAGTCACTTGCAGAGAGGTTGTATGACTTCTCCTGTGTTAAAGAGCAAGGCCTGATTCAATTTCCCTCTGCTTTTAGTACTGTGGCAAGCCCTTAAGAAGCACTTTCCCGATATCTCCACTCATATTCCCCTCTCCTACCTCACCCCGCCGCTCGCGGTCCTACAAAGAGCGTGAGGGGAGCTCGCTCTGCCTTTGAGCGAGTATTTATCCTTCCTCATATCCTCGCTTATTTCCTGCCCTCTCCCCTCAGTGCGAAGAAGCCGGGACACCCTTGTGCTCCCTTCAAGCCTTCCCGCCCGCCCCACCGTGAGCGCCGGGCCCACCTGCACCGGCCCGTCCGGCCCTCACCGCGCCCTCCTCCCCTCACCGCCACCTCCCCCTCACCGCCACCTCCCCCTCCCCTCACAGCCCCCTCCCCTCATCTCCACCTCCCCCTCCCCTCACCGCCCCTTCCCCATCCTCTCATCTCCACCTACCCATCCCTCCACCGCCGTTTTCCCATTCCCTCACCGCCCTCTCCCCATCCCCTCACCGCCCCATCCCCACCCGGCAGCCGGGGCAGGAGGTGCCGCTTGCCTGGAAGGAGCAGCCGGACCTCCCGCCCCAGCCGCGGTCTGGGGATGCGCCTCCGAAACTCCTCCGCCGCCGAGCTCGGCGGAGCCCTTCAGGCGTCCCGCGGCCGCCGCCCCTCCCCTCACGCCCCGGTTCACCTGCAAGGGGAGCACAGCGCGGGTCCCTCGGACGGGGCAGCGCCGCGATGTCCCCGGCTACCGCCGCCGCCGCCTCCTCCGGCTCGCCCGGGCTCGCCGGGGCCGCGTTTCCCGGGGGGCCGGTCCGGGGAGCCGCCCCCCGGCTCGCCCTGGCAGCGCCCGCCTCGCCGCCCGGGCCGCCCCCTGCGCCCGCCGCCCTCAGCGGCCGCTCCCGCCCCGGGCCGCGCCCCCGCCCCGGCCGTGCCCCCTCAGCGCCGCGGGCCGCGGGTACCTGCGGGGCCGGCGGGGCGCCGAGGGCTGTCCCAGCTCGGCCCTCAGCCAGCGCCTCTCCCCGCACACTCCATTTCTTGCGTTTGTTGGTTTTTTTCACTCCTGCTGCCCCGGGACCGGCCCGAGCACGCTCAGCTGGGCGGGAGCATCCCGCGCATCCCAGCACGGGGTGGCTGTCCAGAGGCTCCGCTGCTGCTGCTGCTGCTGCTGCTGGGGGTGAACGGCTCCGTCAGAAACTTCTCCCGACGCGCCGGTTTCCCGAGGAATGGAGGGCGCCAGGCTCAACACAAGCGTGCGGAGGGCGCGGGGAGCACGGATGTGGAGCTGGGGGCAATCCCGGCTGGAGATGTGGGCAGGGATGTGCTGGTCCCGCACGCTCCGACTGCGCCGCTGCTGCTGCTGCCGCCGTCTCCCCGCATCTTCCCGGCCGTCCCGCACCTGCTTCCAGGGGCAGCCGCGGCTCGGCAGGGCAGCCCGAAAGCACCGCAAGCTGTCACGGCACGGGCTGGATCTCACACACCCATTCCGAGCCACGATCTCTGCCCAGGCACTGGGAGGACTGGGAGACGTGAGAACCACGGTCCGAGTCCTTGGTGGATGCAACGAAGTTAGGATCACGGCAAAATGTCATTTCTCAAAACATCGTGGACTCTTTTTATCCTCAAAGGAGTCGAACTTTGGATCAATAATGCCGTTTAGAGCAAATCTCAAGTTACTCCACACAAGTATATGGATTTCAGACTACTTGACGGTGTCAACCCATAGGCACAATGACCCTCGCTACATTTTTTTCCACATAAGCCATTTCAAACTGCATAGAACAGAAAATGCACATAAATATCTTCAGTAACTCAGTTTTGGATTTCCTGAACTGCTTTGAACAGCTACCAAACTTTTTTACTATGATAGCTCTTTTTCAAATAAGAAGTGTCCTTGAAAAGGGGAATATTCTTTAATATATACAGAGCAACTATGTTACCTCATGAATATTAATGAACATTCAGCAATGAAAATTTTCATGCAAGAGGACCTGTGCACATAGGTGCATTCACTGGCAAAGTTCACACATCATTCTCCCTTCTGGTTGCAAGTCTCTGGTGAAACATGGAGATTTTAGATATAATGAAGGATATCAGGAATGCCAAGCTCTCAAAATGCAACATCCTTACGGGAAATAAAAAGCAAACAAAACAGAGGAGAATTAGGCAAGCAAAAAAACCAAAAGAAGACTATTGGGCTTGAATGGGAATTTCCTACCTCTTCAGAGCTGATTTACCCATGACTACTTTTTGCTCTTTAAATTTTAAAGCATCTGAACATTTGCTCTGTCAGTCGAGAAAAAATGGACTTACTTAAACTCATGTTAGATCCCCTGGGGATATCATGGGGAAAATAGGACAGCAGTGCTAAGGAGAAAAATTTCATCTCCAGCATCTTTTGCAATTAAAAACCTGAAAACAGTGAACAGCAACAAAAGAGGGGGGGGGAACCCCACACAAAACAACAGTTTTTCATTAGTTTTTATGTTTTAATTCAAAACTCAATACTATAGCCAATGACCAGTTTACAAAAAGTGGAAACAAAAATATTTTTATTGACATCTGATTCATCAAATTCCACACAAATAGCCTCAAAGTATGACCAAACTAAACAGCACATGTCTTTGCCATGCCTGAGATGCAAGAGAAACTCAGCACCCTTCAAGTACATTCTAAATGCTGCTGGAAGGACAAATTTACATCCCCTAAATTTTGACTAAAGTTATGTCTAAAAGTTTTCCTTGTTAAGTCCTGCCAAAGCTTTATCTATAATTAAATAAATTTTCAGTTTCCAGAGGTTTAGCTTTAGGCCTTTTAAAAAACATTATGGTGACCCTCAGGAGCCTCTTGAGCCAAGAAAACCAGGGCAAAGCAGCCACCCCCAACTACAACCAGTTGCCTGAAAAACATGGGAAGTTTGGACCTGATGGTAGTAAATTTTGTCTGTGACATTTCATCCTTCAGAAAAAAAGGAGGTGGAGCAAGAGCAAATCTCCATATTTCATAGGAATTACACAACTGTGCAGCTCCAGGGAACTTCCTTCCATGGGTACAGTTGATTATTAATTATACCAGCCTGGAGAATGAACAGTTTGTAGGCTGAGAGGGGCAGGTGGGATGAAACCCATGGTTCTTATTCATAGCAAAGGAAGTTTCAAGGACTTTCTAACCTCTCATTGTTTCAGATTAATGACCTGGTTTAAGTGCATTCTGGTAATTTCGAATGCAAGACCAGCATTAATCTCATTACAAGATTTTTAAAACTGTCAAACAGACCCTGCATCAGCTGCATGACAAGAAATTGAGGTAGGACTAAAGCAATAACGTGTCTGACTCCAAATTCATATTTCTTGTATGAGGTAAAAAGTTAAATATTTTGTTAAAAAAGAAAAAAAAACCTTACATATTCCTTGGCATTTCATAATTTTCCAAACTTATGAAATTTTATACAAGATGTGGCTGTATAAATTAGCTGGGAATTTTATTTAGTATTTTTTGCACCTTTTCTGAACCCCATAGGAAGTACTCTCATGGCCAAATTAAATCTTTCAAATAATTTTGAAGAATGGTTTTGCTTACATGACAAGGTCTCAACCTTCTCACTCTTAAGGCCCATATGACCACTACTGAATTCCCAATCCTTTTCTATGTTCTGTTCAATACTCTCTGACTAAGCTCTTTTTGGATGAGATATTTTGACATCTTTATCCTATTATTGTACTTTGCTTCTGTACTTCTTCAGTAATTTTCCCCTTTCTATTCAGACATGCTTTATCAGTTGGCCTTAGTAAGCCAGTTTATTAAGCTTAAACCAATATAAAGTTAAATTAATGCAGACTTTTTTTTTCTCCTGTGTCTGTGAATAGATTCTTCCAGCAGTTCTTTATGTTCTTCAAGAACAGAAGTCATTAAAAGCACCAGTTAGACACAGATCTGGAAGAGGTGTTAGATACATGAATGTCTCCTGATGTAAGATTATTGTGACCTTTGAGGTAATTTGGCATTTAAATATAAAAAACGTTGTGTCAATTTTCACTAGGTTCCTTGCTCTCCAAGATAAAATACGTTTTTAAATAAATGACTGACAAGGAAAGAAATCTGTTACTATTCCATTATAGATAAAAAACCATTGAGCCATTTGTTGCAAGTTTCTTGCTATTTGAAAAAGAAAATGAAAGGCTTCCCTAACTTCCCCTCCTTACCTCATTCACGTTGAAGAAAATAATTCTTGTACAAATTAGTATAAAGGCAAAAAATTAAACTATGCAGCAAAAATTGAACAATAAATCATCTCCATTTCCTGCACCGAAAGTTTGGGTGCCTTTCTTTTTTCTTCTGATGGTTTTGTGATTTGGCTCTTCTGATTTCCATGGTTAATTTATTTCTTCCTCAGGTTACAAGCCTGATGACACAAAGGCACAATGGTTCATTTTAAGAGCTTGGCCTGTCCTGTTGGACATCACTACGACCCCCCAGACCACTGGTGCCTCTCCAGTGCCCACAGTGCTTTGGTTGCCCCACTGCCACTCCTTTTCCAGGGACAACAATCCACAGAAACAGGATTGGCTTTGCAACGTGTGTAAAGCAACCTGAGAATTTTACACATCAGTATCAAAGGCATCTTACTTCATCTGAAGCCCTGGAGGAGGAGTGTGGTTTAATCCAGAGCTGGGCCTCCCTCCTCCTCCTCCTCCCTGGAGCTCTCTCCTGAGCCCAGGCTAGAGCAGCTGCACCCCAGCCATCCCAACCATCCCTCCACATCAGCACTGCCTCCTCCAGCTATAAATGCAGTTTTTAAATAACCTCCTCACTTTTATTGTGTGCAGCAGATGTTGTGCTCCTGTGCCTCTGCTTCACTCGGAGCCCACGTCCCCTGAAAGCCTCTAATCAATGAGATTTCCTGTCTGAACTAATTGAAATCAATGAGAACAATAAAACAGAACACAGCAAAGGAAAACTGGAATTTAAATATGGCAGCTCAGGCTTTTGCTGAATGTTCCCCACCTTACTTCTGTTCTTTACTGTATCTGGGCAGTAATAAAACTGGAAGACAGCAGTCATCCATGCACTCAGAAATAATCAGAGAAGCAGCTCATTTCCCACACTTTTGGCTGAGGACAAAGCTGAGTGAGTGCAGATGACCAAAGAAGATTCATCAGAGGTGTGTGTCAGTCACAAATACAATGGAAAACAAGTGTTACACACCTTGCTCAAATGCAAGGAGTTTTTCTGCCTATAAAAATAGGTATCATTTTTTAAAATATTCTTCTCAAGGGAATTTAGCATTTAACTCTCACAGGAGCTATGCCAAAATGAAGCATCTTACATAAAATACAAATTACAGACTTAGACTGCAGGGACCTAAGGAAAAAGTGAAACATACTGGAGATTATTCCTGTTTCCACACATTAGCAGGCCTGTCTTAGGAATTACCACAATTGACATGCAAGGTTAATTATGTTGGCACCCACAATTACCTCACCCTTACACCAAAACCAGCTGCAGACATCTGAGATTCAAAGGTGCTGGAATGGACAGATCCCTTTTGAATCTGAGAGATCCTTGCACAAGGTGAGTTTAGGAAAAAAGGAGAGGTGTTTGGAGCCTGTGGTCCCAAATTCAGCCTGGCTCTGCTGCTCTCAAGACCAGACCCACAATAAAAGCTGGAAAGAATGCAAATTCCATATTCTGGCTGATCTCAGTGTTGCCTCAGCATATGTGGGAAAATCTGTGTTTAAATTGGAGTTTGGGAGATGTGCTCAGTGCTTTGCATGTGCTTATGTGCAAATTTCTGGGTAGGAATGGACAAGTGCTTACTGAAATGCTTTAATGAAAACCAGATCAAATCAGGACATTTCATGCACAGAGATTTCAGTGGGGGTCTGCACTCATAACTAAGCAGTCATTGCAGCAATTTCCAAAGATACCAAGAAAAGAATTTAAAAGGAAAGTCAAGTGTCATGTTTTTAATGCTTTTTTAGAGGGATTTCAAGCAACTTCAGATGACAAACATTTCTATCCACTGCACTCCTGCTCTCCTATCAAGCCACAGCTAATTAGCTGTAGGCTGCCCTGCTGCTAACTCAGGCAACAAACCACTAGTGACTTGAGCAGATGTTCTCCTTTTCCTGCCAATAGGAATATTTACTAACATTATTTCTTTTCATGTTAAGGTTTTCTGTCTCAAAACTTACTCCTCAGGATCAGGAATATGCCACATTTAACCACTCACAGCCATAAATACCCATTTGCTAAGGCTGGTGTTTGCTTGAAAGATACACAACAAGATTTTGACAGAGCTGAATTATACAAAGTGGGGATTGCATGGACTCCATGTCTTTAAAAATTAGAGTTTATTGAAGTTTGTTGTTAAAAGACAGAGTTCATCAAACCCATGAGGGCTCTCTGCTGTCAAGCTGAACATGCACTTGATCTTTATGGAGCTTGTCTCTGCAAAAAGAGGAGGCTGCTCAACAAGGGGAAGAGATGCTCCCTGCTAGAGCCAGCTTTTATTATGCAGGAATATCATCTCCACTTTGTAAACAAAGCAAAGCACTACCCTCTTCTAGTCAGCATTCACCAACCAGCACCTCAGGGACATCTCAGCAACCTTTGGTAAACAAGAGCAGATAATTTTTTTTTTTTTAAGGTTAAATGTATTTACCAGTCATTGACTACTTGGGTTCATTTACAAAGAATTTCCAAAGTTCATAAATACCTTCAGTGTTAAGTTCACTTTCCACACGGATCTGGTAAAATAGAGATAGAGAAACTTTCCCAAGGGCATGAGTTAGTCACAGTGAATGAAGAATTCATAAATCCTGCTTCTTGCTAAATCCAAATTATGTTCCCTCTTATATTAGTTGGAAGTTTCTGAACTGCAGTTAATGCTACCAGGTGTTAGGCAAGCTTAGACTTTATTGCTTCTCAGCCTCTTGCAAACTGCAAATCAATTTCAAAAAATGAAATACATGTGAGTACTGTCTGATGGCTGCCACGTCACAGAGACCCAGGGCAAAATGAAAGGACACGAAACAGACATTTTTTTTCTCTCTTGATTTTTCTTTTGTCCTTCATTTGAATTGAAAACATAGGCCACAGTAGGTGGTAGCAAATCACTGAGCAAAAGTCCTGTCTGTGGATTACAAGGGTTAGAAGACCACAGGAACCTGTTCTCCTTCTCACTGCAGTGGTGGAGGAACTCACACATGCTTACACACCTCACTAAAGGGGCAGGTAAAGTCATTAATTTAAATAGCCAGGTATTAAGCATACAATTAGAACTTTATAGCTAAACTGTTTTATTTGTTGCTGGGCAAGGCTGGGTGTGTGTAACCATTACTGGGCAGCAAGTCCCCCAGATTTGCTGATTTGTCACTTGGATTATCTGACTACAGACTGTTGCATAGATAAAAGTGCAAAACAGTGACACATTCAACAGCTGGGAATAAAAACACTCCACCTGTAGTCTCACATCTCTCAGCAGGCAAACAGAGCAGTCATTTCCAAGCCTTGTAATATTTAGAAAGTCAGAAACAACATCAGTACATCAGGCTGTCATCCAGTTCATGTAAATTTTACTGAAATCAAGGGATTTTTGTGTAGAAAGATGTGATTGGTGCTGTGACCTGATTTTGAAAGACAGTGAGCACCCAGACCTGCCTTTGGCTCCACAAACAGCTGTAGATGTTCATCATGTCAGACAGGGAAGCCATTAGCCTTTCAGCATCCTGGTATTTCAGATCATTTAGATAGATTCACCCAGAGGAAATTACTGTAGCTATTAATTTATGTTCACTTCCTCACACGTAGGGGGAACACATGAAAGTCAAGTCGTCTCTGCTGCTGACGATAAAAGCCCTGCATTCAAAGATCAGGTACTTTGTGGTCTGGCTGGTCCAAGCCCTTCATGCCTTGTCAGCTCCCTGTCCTCGGTGGAAGACCACCAGTTAATGGATTTAACCTTTCCATCAGTGAGAAATAACAGATCAGCTTGTCAAAGATAAGTTACACTGAGGCCATGGACGTCCCCTTTCCCCTTCACTTCTTTTTACAGCCATTACATCTAATTCCTTTCACCACTGCTTTCCTTGGTTTCATCAAAACCACAGTTATTCAAGCAAGTAAAAGGCAGCTTAAAAGAGCAAAGTTGCAGCTGCTCACAGGGCTCTGTGCCCTCTGAAACTCAACTCCCACACGTGCCAGCTTCAAAATGTCACCAACCATCTCCTGGAGACACCTTGACAACCTCTGCCAGCTGCTGGCTCCAGCAGCAGGTTAAGAAAAATGATCATTTAATAACTTATTTTTCCAAGGTAACGTAAAGAAAGAGCAAAATCACTCGGTGTCAAAATGAATCTCTGGGGGTGAAATGACTGGGAAAAAAAAAAAGTTATTTCTCTGCATTCCATGCATTTCCTGCTAATACAAGTGCTTGTACATAACGTGGTCAGACATAGACTGGCAGAAACTATGGGGGTGTCAAAAGAGGATCAGAGGTCTGCACTGAAAAATTCCAGGGGCAACAGCCCCACAATTTCAGCTTGGTTCATATTTCCAGGAAAACACCCGAGACAATGGCAATGACAAAACAAAACCCCAAGTGTAAGCAGTGAGAAACATTAAAATATTGAAGAAATTAAGAAGTCAGGGCAAGAAACTGCTGAAAACTTTCTTTTCTGTGACACTCAGGGTCCTGGGACTATCCCAAATGGATGAACTTGGGAAATCTAAAATACAGGCAAGGCCAACTCAGTCAGTGATTTTTGTAGTTTCAACAGTAGAAACACTGAAGTGAAATGAATTACTTTATTTATTATTTACAAGCAAGTTTCCCCTGGAACAAGCTGAGTTGAAGAAAGTTTTCAGGTCCACATACAGCATTGTGGTAGTGTCAGCTGGGTTTCAGAGCTGTGAAACAGAAACCCACCTGTCACACGCTCCAGGGCTGCTCTGGGAATGGGACAAATCTCCAAGTTTATCAGAAATTGAAGATATTTTCTATAGCAGGCAAATTTTGATGCCACAACTGAATGTAGAGCGGATTTGTATCAAGTTCAGCAACCACCCATGGACCCAAAGATTTTGTTTAGTTTTCTATAGAGAATATTTCTCTTTTTCAGGAAAAAGAAAGTTCCAGAGGAGGCTGGAAGGACAAAGAATGCTAAAACTAAGGTCATGGTGGGGACTGCTAAGTGTCTTATTCCATAATACAGTGAAGTAATGGACCTGTGTAAGAATATTTCCAAAAGGGCAAACTGTAAATGAACTGACCTCTTAATGTTTATTTAACAGTTCTAAAGAGTGATTTACTACTGTTTAAAAAAGCACATAGGAGCACAGCCAGCACAGGATGAACCTGAAATCAAAGCATCAGAACACCAATTCAATACTGCCCATATTCAAACTATCCCAGAACAGAACAGAATAACAGAGTGCTTTGGGTGTCATTGAACTCCTTGGAACTGGTACAAGAAAAATGGGCATGCTGGTGTTTTATGGATTTATTTTTTACCTAGTTTTGTCACAGTTTTCCATAGAATTCAACACTGACTTGCAGAAATATATTATGTTTTAGCCTCTGATGAAAAATGCCAATATTAATTAGTACTTTGATGCTAATTAGCATTTAAACTGAATTGCAACTATTAGGATATTAAAGGCAAGGTAAACTATTACAGTGTTTGTTTCAGGGATAGGGAAAGGCCTCAAGTTTAGTTTAGCTTTTAATTTCCCATACCAGGTGACTTTAGTGATAGGAAAAACATTCCTTCTGTCAAAGGCCATCTGGGGACAAAGTGATGTAGAGCAGAGTAACATTTACAGCTTTCCAGAGGGATTTATTTACATGATATCAATCCTTCAAGCCAATGGTGCAACCAATTCTTTGTGGGGTTGTGTTTTTACCAAAAAATCCTGTTATTTAATTTATTTTGTGGGGGGGGAGGGGGGAAGCAGTTGATTCTCTCTTAACTTTTATATGTTTTGCATAATCACACATTCCACTCCTGCCTCTTCCCAAATTTTAAATGTTTGTTGTTTTTTTTTTTCCTATTACTTTCAAAGGCAACACGATTGACCCTACCTTTAGGAAGGACAGGAGTCAATCCAGACTTCAGGAAACAGAGAAGGAGCAGTTGAGAGAAGATTTCTCAGCACCCAAAGCCTAGCAGTCTTCCAGAAGAATTGGGAACTGGAAAACTCCCTGTGATCAAAACTTGTCTGCACTTATCAGCAACACCTTGAATTTTCTAATCTGAGAGATCCACAACATCTACTTACAGAAAAAAAAAACATGTACAAAGCACGGGCAGCCCCAGCATTCTGCAAATCATTTCACTATTCCTTCAAAAAAGCATATGTCAGTTCTCCCTAGCAATGTTTCCAGCAAGAAGACAAACAAAACACACGACCAACACATTCAGTGGGATTAAACTTTTTTGCTTTTCCACCACCCATCCATAATGGCAGTGACATGGAACTTGCATAACTCCATCTGAATCACTTTATGCCACCTCTGAGCTTGTCACTGAGCATTTTCAGAGTGTAATTTTACATTTCATGGCAGTGCTGGGTTAGCAGTTGGACTTGGTGATCTTAGAGATCTTTTCCAATCTGAACAGTTCTACGATTGCTGAAAATCCTGTTGTCCTGGAAATAAGATGGAGTGAGTAAGCTGTGGAACCCACCCAGGGAAACCTGGCAAAGACCAACCAACCTTTGACTTTAATGAATTCCCCCAGATATTTTACACCTCGAGTTTCCTGCTTGATGAGGGGATCTGAATGGGAAACATTCTGCATTAACATACCTAACTTCCTGTTTGTTTGATTTATAACATTTACAAACCTGCTTAATGCCACTGCATAAATACATAACATTACTGCTAATTTTTTTCCCTGAGTCATGTTGTGAAGCTGAAGAACCTCCTGCCTGACTTCACAGTGATGTGGTCTGAAAGCAGAAAGGGAGCATGAAAGAGGAAAACAATGTAGTTTTGCTCTAATGGTTGCTCCTGCTATAAAACATACATAAACCTTTTGCAATCTCATACAGTTTTTATTGCCCCCAGAAAGAAAAACCATCCTGTTATGCATCTTGGCTCTACTAGAACTGACAGTGCATGGAGCAAACTGATTTCCCTTCAGGAATGCATTTGGTCACTAGGAAAAGAAGGAAAGCTGAGGAAGAAAACTTGAACTTGAGCATGGGATCACTTTACATCACACTGAGAGCAACCTGGCTTGTAACAAACTGCAGAAGCCGTGAATATTCTGTGATGCTGAGCACTCATCAGGTTTTTGGGGGAGCCTCAGCCCCCCACTAGGCCCACTGGAGCAGGACAGCCAAGGGATTGCTGCAGAGACAGATTCCCTGGAGTGCAGAGATCCACAGCTGGATCTCCCCGGAGCGAGGTGAGCACAGGGATGGGCAAACACAGCCTGTGCACCTACTCTGCCCTCCAGGACCAAGGAGATGTGTGGGACAGCTCCACAGAGATTTTGGAGGACAGCAGAAACCCCACAAGGCCTCCCTCCGCTGCTGGAGGCAATGATACCTAAGGGAGGGAACAGGATCTTGCCTGGAGAGAGGATGGGAAATTCTGGTGGCACTGGCAGGAATTAATCCAAGCGTGACTAATGAAGTGACAGGTGATTTCCAGAGCCACTTCACCTCCTGAGTCCCTGAATTTCCCCTTATCAGCTCATCCAAGCTGAAACTGCAGCCTTGTCCCTAACTGAGGAGCCACAAACAGGCTGTCACACTCTGTGGGTGTTCCATCCCTTGGCACGAAATCGATGCACTGGGAGCAACACATGTATCCAGGGAAGAAGAAAATGAAGCCCCAAAACAGCTACTGAAATAAAAAGTTGCCCCAAATTCTCAATATTAAAGAAGGAAAAAATAAAAGAAGGGTAGGCCCCACCTCTGCAAGGCCAGCACTGCACACATACACAGAAACAGGGAGCTTCATTTTTCAGGGGATTTCTTATTTTGCCTTGGGAGTCCTGGGGTCAGCAGAACCTCTCTGCCACATTCTCCATAGGCACTGGCCTTATTTCTGTTTTCCCCTTCCATGCTTCCAGGAATTTCTTGATCAAGAAGATTCTCCAGCCCTGGCACAGCTGTCCAGGGCAGCAGTGGAGTTGCCATTCCTGGAGGGAATTAAAATCCCTGTGGACATGGTCCTTGGGGATATGGTTTAATGGCACCTTGGCAGTACTGGGTTGGTAGTAGGATTTGATAATCTTTGAGGTCTTCTCCAACCTAAATGATTCTATGAGTTATGAGCTTAAAGACAAAGCAGACGCTGCAACTCATCACCCATATTTGTGCCACTTATAAATCTGCTCTCCAAGTTCAGCACTCAAGTCATCCTTCCAAGGAATTTTATTCCTAACTGGGTATCAGGCTATGTCATGACCACCTTAAATTCAAATGTATTTCCATTTGTTTAAAAACAAAAGGAAAATGTGTAGATGCAAATATTTGAACAAAGAATTGCTCTGTTTTTCTCCAATCAAGAAGCAGGCAGTACATACAATGTATCTGGCCAACTGCATTCAAATAATAGCTCAAATCCTGAATATGCATGGCTAATGAATAATCATCACGTTGAAAAAAATTACAGAATCCATTTCAGAGCAGTTCTGTAAAGCAAGAGCAAGAAAATTCAGCAGGGAGAAATGATATGTAACTTCCAGAGTCTGAGTTTTTTACACTGCAGAATTTCTCTGATTTGCTATTTGCAAGCTAATTTAACAGCTAACTGCCCTTTCCCTCACTTCAGGTTTTCCCAAGCAGTGGAATTTCCCTCTTTCCCTGTCCCTTCCCTAGAGATCACTACCTTAATTAAAACTAACTTGCAGTATCTTCCCAGTAAAGGACAGTAATAGGTCAGTAAATAAAAGTATAGAGTTATATATAAGTATATGCACAGCTTTTAAAGCTTTCCCCTCTTTAGGGGTTGCCAAAAACTGAGTAGAGATTCACAGGGATTCCATTTCCATTACAAAATTATAAACAATAATTTCAAAATACCGGGGTTTGTGTTTTCAAATCACAACATTTCCACAACACTTCCTTCAGAACAAACTGAGTTTTAGACTAGAAACATTCTTTTTTTTTTTTAATTCTGTTTTTCACTCCTAATTGGGGGGGAGTTTTGTGTCATTGCCCACTGCAGACTGTTGTGAACAGCTTGAAAATGTGCTTTGACTTATTCCAGGGATATAGAAGATAAAACTAAGTTAGCCATTTAAAAAATAATCATAACAATTTGATGTTGCTTTTGGTCTTAAAGGTTTTAACTGACTGACTGACTCTTGAGATCTCCAGCTGAAATCTGTAAGGGAGGTAATGAAGAAAGGAACTCTGGTGACCAAGCAAATATCTCGGCATCAACAGACAGCTAAACCAAGCAGAAATTAATTCTGCTAAAGCTAATGAAGCATCTCCCTTGCACTCTTTCAGGGTCTAAAATCAGATTTTAAGGACAACTTGCAGTTCACATTCAAATTGGCCTATAGGTAACAAACTGAAAAACATCCTGAAAACCCGACTGGGAGTATTTCTATGCCTCGTCAGATGTTTACCTGCCCAAGTGCTTGCCCAAGAAAAATAGGGTGATGTTCAGGCATGTAAAAATATTCCATTAGTCAATTTAATCCAGCTGTCTTGCAAATTCTCCTTAGTTACACATATTCCTTTACAAATCATGTTGGTATCATCTTGAACACCTATTTTATCCCGACTGGCAGATACAGCATTTAATTGAGAGAATTTATGGGATGGTCAATGCTGGGTCTCACATACAGGCAGCAGCAAAGTAGGGCATTTTTGTCTTAATCCCAAGTTTTTTCTTGCAGGTCTTTGCACAAAATCCCAGGATAAAACTGGTACAGTTGTTCACAGGAAGAAATGAAATGCAGTTTCATTTACCGTGGCATTCATTTTGTGCATGTTGGCAGGGCCTTGAAGGGTCTGGGACAGTTTGATTCATACCAGCTGGGGTTTTTAGGGCCACAGTTCCAGTGAGAACAGGACACATCCATCCTCCTCCATCACCAAAGTTACTCAAGCTGCAGTTCTAAAGCCTCATCTTAGTTATGATCTCATCTCAGAGTTTTCCTTCATCACCAGCACAGCAGAGTCTAGCTTTCTGTCTGTTTTAAATGGTGCTGTAAAGACAACTTAGGCCTGCATGGGATGTATTGTTTGCATGCTGCTTGTAAGGTTTTATATTTGGTAGAAGTTAATAACAGCAAAGTGGATTAAAAGCAAAAGCAGCAGAAAAAAATAATTCCATAAGAGTAGTGTTTGTTTCTATAATTCACAATTTGTTGTACAGGACATCAAGTCACTTATTAAGTTAAGCTGAATTGTATCTGTTTATTTATTTTACACGTGTTAGATCCAACAGTGATTTCAAGTTCTATAGTTAATTTTGTGTTATAAAACTGGGATGTGTGATACCATTAAAACTGACACTAAATTCCTGTAAGCATGACAGAAAATTTAAAATCTTGTCTAATTTTCATCAACATTGTCCTTGCAGTAAATTATAGTGATGAGGGAAATGCAATCATATGGTTTGATTGCTAGAAGGCTCAGAGTACCTTTTTTCAGTTTGTTTGGTTTTTTTAAGAGCTGCATTTACTGCTAAAAATGTCAATAAATTGCCTTTTTGCTTAAAAAAACACTGTTAAAAAGCTTAGAATTTTTTTCCCTACTGAAAAATTCTTACTGGCTGTCACAAAGAAATTTTGAAGGCAGGCAGCCAACAAGACTGTTCTAATTCCTTTGTCCCCGTTTCTCAAAATATCAAAATGATGTTATGTGCCTTGTTGTCCCAGATTGTCTGTCTGTGGATTGCAGGGCAGAGCAGCTCATTTCATGATAACCCAGAAATAAGAAGCTAAACACTCCCCTTGATTGCCATCCCCACGCTCCTGACAGCAGCTGGGTTGTGCTCCAGTGACAGGGTATGGGCTGGATGAGCTCTGGAGGAAATATAGGAAATACTTGGTGCACCTTTGATCCTCACAGTGCCCCAGGAGTGCTGAGTATCACCAGCAGTATTAAAGATAAGGTGAATTTATGAGCAGTGGCACAGAAATCTCTGGAAGGGCTGTACCAGACTGGGTTTCCTCAGGGTCTGACACAGCCCCAGCCACGTACAACATCATCATGATGTGTTATTTGTGCTCACCACAGCCTTCACTGCAGTTACCCCTTCTGTCCTGATGCTGGGATTTTAAACCAGGTGTTGACTGTTTCAAGTGACTTCTGCACCACAGCACACTCCCCAGCCACTTGCAGTTACTGAAATGCCATATGTATATTATATATATATACATTTAAATATCTGGACAGCCAGGCATTGAAACGGGCTGCCCAGGGCAGTCCTGGAGTCCCCATGCCTGGAGGGATTCAAAATTCATGTGGATGTGGTACCTGGGGACATGGGTTAGTGGTGGGCTTGGCAGTGCTGTGGGAATGCCTGGACTTGCTGATTTTAAAGGGTTTTTCCAACTTAAATGATTCTGTGAATATATCTATCCTATATAATATATTGTATTGCATTTTCCTATTTATTGCACCATTTTAAAACACAAGGAAAGGCTTTGTACTGCCAGGTTGGATCCCTGGAATGCTTCACACCCTTAAATAATTCAAGGTCTCCACTTTCACATCCTCAGAGAGAGGGCTGGAATGTGGGTATCAGTTGCTTCCTCATGCTGAGAACAGAGGCAAGGATGGAATTTTGACTCAGCCACCCATCATGGGGTAAGGATTGAGCAATTTGGGCAGTCTGTCCCAAAACAAAAGCTTGTTCCTGTAGGCACAACTCCTCCATGCAAATTAATAACTTGAAGCCCGGTGACCCAGCACTTCTGACTTAAAGTTGAGTTTCCCCCAGGCATAAAAGCACCACAGGCAGGATAAAGCCTCAGGCTTTGAGGGAAAGCATAACCCAGTTATTTCCAGCAATGCTCCGAGTCAATGTGCTGCAAATGCCAACATCTGCTAACCTGGTGACACTTGTGGAGCGTGACCACACATTATGTGCTTGGAGACTTCTAAAGGGAACAAAAATTGAAGTAAAAGCCTTAAAAGTGTCATCAGAACCCCTACATTGCCCACCCCTCCCAGAAGCAAACCCATAAACAAGGATCAATAAACAGGCTCATTTTAAAGCAGATCAAGTCACTGCAAAGTATTTTTCAACCAAATTACCAACCACGTTTTAAAGACTTCAAAGGGCCCAGTTAATTATTCCCTATCTCCTGTTGCCCTGTCTCCCATCAAGTCTCATTTTAAGTGAGACATCCCTCCATTTGGCCACAGGGTCTTGGAAGTGACTCTGGAGCTCCCTTTTCCGTCTGTCCAAATCTTTTTTTATGTTCCTGGGCAGAAAGTGTAGCTTGTTCTGATTTCTTCCAACACTCATCTGAATGCTAAATTTGCCTGCTGTGAGGAGGCCTGCTGATTCCAATGCTCCTTATTCCAGGGACACAGATGCATTTCCCCATCTCTGCACTGCTGTTCCCCATTGATGTGAAAGGGGTGTCACTTTTCTCACTTCCTAAGTATTGGAAAACAAATTCCCACGTGGCAGTGGGTTGCTGAAGCACCACAATGATGGCACAAGTGTTGCAGCTCACTTGATTCCCCGTTCTTAATGTGCCAAAAGATCAGTTCATCAGGGAGGATGCAGTCAGAAGAATGGAAATCAGGCACCTCCCGTGGCTTTAAACTGAAACATGAATGTATCACACAGGAAAACATCCTTCTTAAAGTGCCTCTCTCCGGCTGGCACAGACAATGAGGGGGGGGTGCAAATGGGCTTAAACAACGGCATCTAAAGCCAGAGCTGCTTTGATTCTGTTGAAACAAGCCAGCATTTCAAAGACTATTCACACATTTAGTGGCAGGTGTGTGTTGCTGCTGCTTATTAGAAAAGCCCCCAGCTGCTTTCTGTGAATTCAGCTTGGGGAGCCGGCGCGTTCCAGTTCCAATCTGCATTCTGGGACAGGTAGCAGAGACCAATTAATCATGAGAACTCCCTCAGATGGTCTCACCTTCTTTTGTCTTTCAACAGCACCAGGGAAAATAAAAATGGGTCATCAGTGCCTTAGCAAGAGCCTACAACATCCTTTCCTTGAAGAGATGTTATACTTTCAGCACAGACCTGAGGTGCAGGAACAGCAACGAGCTGCTCAGTGCCAAAGCACTTCATCTGTGGGTGGGCACTGCTCGTCTGCACAGGCAGCTCTGAAACACTGTTTGATAGCAAGGACATTGGAGAGAAGGGGGTTTGGGCAATCAAGGTGAAGGCCAAATGCCACACAGGATGTGCTTCCAGGCAAGGAGCAACAGTAGATGAGAAAAGCAGGTTTGTGGATAAATAAAACAGACAAAAAAGAGGTAGAAATGGAAGAAAGTTGTCCTACGAGGCAAAAAACTTCATTATCCTTCACTTGGCTTACACAAAGAGAGCGAGGAGGGGCTGCACACAAAACCAAGGGGGAGGAGAGGCAAAGAAATGACAACTCAAGTTCTGACTTGGCAGAAATCAGCCAAAGCTGTGCAGCTGGAACAGCAGGAAGAGATTCCTTGGGATTGACAGAACAGTAAGATGAAACCTGTGTTACATTTATTGCAGAGATCGAGAAGAATAGGAAAAGGAAAAAAAAAAAAAAAAAGAAAGAAACCAGACAGCTCTACAAGCATGATTTGAATAATAAAAATAGCAGGAGATAGTTGGCATGGAACACTTAGCAAATGAGACCTAAATTGCAGCATGGATTTACTCACAGAGTGCTGGCCTAACAAATCTCCCACTGCCTCACTGAGGAAGCAGCAATAACAAGAAAGGTTTGGCAGAGAGAAAATCTGCAGGTATAATTACATGGCCTGCAGGAAACATTGTTATTTACATACATATTTATATCTATATGTATATAAAACCAGCTGGAAATGAAACATCAAGGGGGGTGCAACCACCACAATCAAACTCCAGCCAGTGCAATAGCAAAGAACAGGAATAAATTAAAAAGATTTTACATTACAGGGCAGGAGTTTTGAATCACAAGGCATATTCTGCTCTATTCCCAGGAAAACAGTTGGGAATGTGTGGGGGCAAGATTCACAAGAGGGGAGATGTTTTCTGTTTCCCTTCAAACACCTAGAAAGAAAAAAAGAAAATAAAATTAGGTTTTGAGCAGATGACATTTGGAGCCTTAAATTTCAAGGCTGAAAGTGTCTGTGATGAATTATCCTGACTTCATACAAGAGGTAGTGCCAAGGAATCTCACCCAGTAATTCCTGGCTGAACAACCACATATCTAGGAAAAATACTTAGTCTCAGTTTAAATACTTCAACAAATTGACTATGTCCATAGGTTAATTGTTCTGATGGCTAATTACTCAGCCAGTCTGAAATGTATCCTGAACTACTCTGTCCCCAGCTCCCAAACTCTGAGCTTTGTTGCATTTTGCTTGATTGCAGAGCTCTCTGCAATTCTCTCCTTGAAGGTTCTACAGCTTTTCTCCAAGTTCCCTTATCTTGGAGTAGGTTGGACTTCTTTAGTTTCTCATTACTGATTATGATTTTGAGATTCCAAATAATTTCTGGATTTTTTTTCCCTAATCTTTCCAAGTTTCTATTTTTTTTTTCTCTCCACATAAGATAGACACAATTTACTAGCCAATGCCTAATCCCACACAGTGATAAATCCTAATAAAAATAAATACAAATCAAAGCAATTGCACCTTAATATGAACCAGAAGCCGGGTCTGAATTCTACAATCTGACTTCTAGTAGAGTTAACCCTGATTCAGGTTTTTCTCCTGATTTTTTACACTTAATCAGAAGAGAATCTGAGGCAACTACACAGCTCTGGTTAGAGCAAGGGAAAAAAAATGGACAACACAGGAGGTTCAAGAGAGGATAACTGAGATAATAATGCCTCTAAATGACAGCAAAAGAAGGTTAAACGTGCTGTGGAAAAGAGAAAATTAACAGAAGACCTTGCTGAAATACCAAATACCCTTAGGGAACAGAAAGGATGAATTTAAGTAGACTGGCAATTTAATAGAGAACTATGCAAGCATGATTAATTAATTAACATCTGTATTAGTTAATGACAACCAAAAGCTCTGTGTTAATGCTGAGCTGTAGTAGGAGGAAAAACAAAAACAGTAGAGAACTTTCTACATTTTAATGCAGAAGTTTAACAAGCAGGATTGATTTTTGTTATAATAAAAGAGCTCTTTGTTTGGAGAGATACAAACTTTAGTCTGACTAAACCTAGCAATTAATTAATATCACCATGACACCAGTATGATATATAAATGACATATAATTGAGTAGACTTTAACAGGATGCTTCTGTAGGAAAGAAAGGTTGCTGCCAACTGTTTTTATTTCAATTCTACTGACCAAGACAAATCCCAGGGCTTTAAATATGATGCCAATCTAATTTCAGCCTCTGAGATTCAGTTTCCAAGTGAGGATCTTGGTCAGCAAAGTCAGTAGAAATCATTTAGCCATTAATTCTTTTATGCTTGGGTTTTTTTGTTTATTTTTGGGGGGTTGTGTTTGTTTTGGTTTGGTTTTTTTTAATCCATGAGATTTCAGCAATGAAATTAAAAAAAAAATAAGAAAGAAAAATGGCTCAGTTTTCCTGGCAGCAGCCCAGGGTTCTCACAATGAACTCCTGCAGTTTTTGGTTAAGCCTCTTAAGTGCCTTGGGGAATGGCAATAATCTCTCCAGCACTCAGAAGTGTCTTTGGAAGCTACTTTTGGACACTTCACTTTTTGCAGGGAGTACCATTTGAAGCAGTGCTCATTTTGAAATGCTTCCCAATTTAAATTCAACTCCCACAATAACCTTGACAACACTTTTGCCAGGGCACAGAAGCCCAGGAGCAGCAGCACCTCACTGCCTTTATGTTTTGCTGGGACAGAGCACAGAAAGTCACAATGAAAAGAATTAGAAACAAATGCCAAGAGTGCACTGTTCTGATAATAAAATCATGATGAAACTGTTACTGTGACACCCATTTTTAGTTCTATTTACAACAGAATTCCCTTGCATGGATACAGCTCACTAATAAAACCAGGGAGAGAGCTTTTCACATGGAGATTTGACAATTCCTCCTAGTAAAACCTCTCACATCTATTAGGAAGCCTTCAGTCCAGGTTCATAAAGCACAAAATAAATCCTCACTGAGTACAGAGTCTAGGGTGAATTTTGTTCCCTTCCTCAGGCTACCCTCCTGCTGAAGTCAAAGCTTTCTTGGAGGAGACTGTAAAGATTTAATGTAAGAACACTTTTTTTAGTGCATGAAGTAGAAATTTGGCTCATTTATTGCACCATTTTTGTGTAAGTGTGACATCCTCTGGCAGGTAGTGGAGAGGAAAATTGATCCAGCAAGCAGCTCAATAAACTGCAGTGTCCCAGAGCTCTGAATTTATGTAAGTTCTTATCCCAACAAACTTTACCAACATATTTGCCCAACGTGAGCCTCAGAGTGATATTTGCCTAAGAAATAGTTTTGAGAGATAAAAAGATGTCATTCAAAGCAAGCAATAAAATCAGAGGTGTTTACTGGTATTTGTCCTTTTTCTAATAAACAGATCTGAAAGCAGCACTGGTTAAAGTTACTTCACATTTGTAAAAGAGGCAAAGCAATGTGAGGAAAAAAATTAGACGGGAAGAGACCTCTGGATTTCATGTTCCTCATGTGCCAGTGAAGAGTTTTCACAAGGAACTGCTCCATGATCTTCCTAAAGACTGAGAAAAGACTGACTGATCTGTGGTTCCTGTCCTCTTTTTTCCCATCATATTAGTTAATTCACGAGAATTTATTGTAACCTTTATTGTAAAGTCCTCAGGTGAATGATGCAAGAAGTCCTGGTCCAAGACTACAGAAAGAGGTGTCACTGAATTTTGGCCAGAGATGAGAACTCCTGCTCCTCAGCACGCACCACCTTCCCTCCCCTGATGCTGAAGCTCCACGAAACAGGAGGGCAATGCCATAAAATCCTGCCCATGGAAGGGGCAGCCAACACCCCCCTGCTCTCCCACTTTGCTTGGCATCAGCTGTGATGGTTGCCAGGACCATCCATGAGACAATTGCACTCACTAACCCATCTGGAAGCTAATTAGTCAACACAGAGAAAAAGCAGACCTTTTCTTGGGCCAGAGCAGGCAAAAGGAATGGCAGGAGAACTGCTGGAGGGGGAGGAAAAGCCCCTGCCTTGCTGATGGCAGCATGCCAACAGATCAGCTTGGAAGTCTGGGAAACAGCAGCCTCAAAACCTTTAGGATCCTAAAATTGTTCTCTAAAGCAATTGTTAGCCCAAAGGCCTATTGCTTGAAGTACAAAAAAAAAAAAAAAAAAAAACAAAAAAACAAAAACAAAAACAAAAACAAAACAAAAAAAAAAACCAAACAAAAAAACCCCCAAAACAAACAAACAAACAAACAAAAAAACCACAAACAAAACAAACAACCCAAAGAAACAAACAAAAAAACCCCACCAAAACTTTTAAATCATTAAAAAATGGTCAGATGAGGGAAATTCAATCCTCCTCTAGCTGCTGATGCAAATTAATGATGCATCCAAGTTTCTAACCTGTTTTTCAGATGTGAACCACAGGGCTAGACAAAAGCTGGTTTGTCAAGCTGATGCACAGAACTCTGCTGTCAGGAATGCCACTTAAATATTAAGCAGAAGTCTGCAGCAGCCCTCCTACCATGAGCACATCCAGAGCAGAGGAGAGATGGTTTATTTATCCTGCATGGAATTTAAAGTAAAACTTCATCCAAATGAAATCATGTCCATGGTGCCATCTGGGTTTATTCCAGCAGGATTATCATTCTGGATTGTTTTATTTTGGGGAAAAAGCTCAATGAGGATTGTGACTTTGAGGCTGCAGCATGTAGAGACTTCAGGAGGTGATGTACTTGTGTTTTAAACTGCATTTCTTTGTGAGGGATTTTTATTTCTCATACCCCAAGAGCTGTTTCCCCGACTTCAAAAACAGGTCTCTCTGCTGAGTTTTATATTCTGTAAAAATCTGTAACTTTGCTATTCAGAATTCTTTTCCCCTAATTTGATCCCCGCTCTTCACAAACTCCCCTCTCAGCCTCTGTACTTTCTCCCAGTTGCCAGTGACATCAGCTGTTGTCTAGGAAACCCATCTTTGTGTTCTCCTGAGCACCCCGGCCCCAATAATGAAAGAAATCCCTTTGCATCCCTGGGTCACATCACGTTAATTCAGCAGCTCTGGGGGAGAGCCAAGCAGCTGATTTAGGGAGCAACCTGCACAGCAAAGTGCTCTTTACAGGACAGCCAGGGTGAAGGAGCTTCCAGAAGGAAATCCTTACTGACAATCCCCAACTGAGGCAGGCTGGACAGGGAATTGCACATATTCAAGTTGATCTCTCATCTTGGCCACTTCACAGAGCAGTGGAAGCCAGGATTGGTTGAAATTCTTCTCTGGTTTAATTAGAGGCTTCCAAGTCCTTTAAGAACATCATTTTCTCTGGGCCAGATAGAAGATCAATTAAGAGTAAACCTGCTAAATTCACAGCCTGATCATGAACAGCTCTCTAGAAAACTGCTCAATATCAGCATCAACGTCAGTGAAACCATGTGCTACTTCTTGGCTAAGAAGGGTTATTTGCCAGCAGCATTTTTTTCTTTTTTCTTTTTTTTTTTTTTTTTTTGCTGCAGCACTACAACAATGAAGCAATCTAAAATTTATACATGTACACAAATGCACACACAGAAAATGTACAGAAGACACAGCTGGAAGAAGCCATGGGGAATAATCTGGCTACTCCCATCTGAAGGAATAATCAGCTTTAGAGCAGTCTTGGACTGCTCTAAAAAATGGCCTTTAGGATGGATGTTCTGTGAGGACCAAAAGTGGAAAGACATCCATGGATTGTGTAAAAGCTAAAGGAAGAGTGTTCATTCTATCCCAAAAGAGAGCAGATATCTAAAAAACATGGCAACAGGGAGCAGGAATTAATGAATTTCAAATAATTCCTTTTAGCACAAGGAGATTATTTGTTGTCCATACCTACTGACACCATCTCCATGATTTTTTAATGATTTACCACACTCCTGGTCCCTTGCTCCAGGGAAAGCAAGCCTGCATTAAAATGGTAATAAAAAAAGCCCTAATCCTCATGATTTATAGTCTCTTACTGAGCTGTGCAAATGATCCACTGTCCTCAGAATATTAAAGCTATTTGCCATTCAAACCCAGATCCGATTTTCACAGAGGACCTCTCCCATTAATTGAAGGTTAGATCAATATCACTATTTGTAGTGTGTATGAAATACATGCCAGGAGACATTTCCATATTAATATTCAACAACATATTACACTGACAAACTCATTCTTCCCTGAGGCCAACCTTAAACAGGAGATATTTTACCCTGTTAATCTCATTCTCCTCCACAGCAGCTCCTCACGTCGCTGGGCTCGGCTTCCACCTTCGCAAATTGAATTCATCTCAAAGCTTGCACCTTTCATTGCTTGTTGTCACCACGTTGCAATTCTGCTCTTCTTTGGGTCAGGACTGTTGTTTTCTGGAACGTCCTGTTAAACCAGCACAGGGGGATGTGGAATTTAGGTGGTTTTCACTACTCAGTGCTTTGCACACTGGTCAGAAGATTCAGCCACACTGTGACACTCTGGACAAGGTTCAGCACATCTGCCCAGAGTTTCTGGCTGTAGATTTGCAAAGAAATCAAGAGCTTTACCAAAAATAAATGCAGGCAAAACAGATATTTCACAATTTAGAGTTACAGCAACTACAAATCAATTAACTTGGATCCAAATCTCGCTCTCACCTTGCCATTCACTGCAGTCAGCCACGTGTCTCAGGCAGCAGTGTGAGGGAAGACAGCCTGGATGACCTCTTCTATGCCCTATTAAGAAGGGAAGTGCACTGGGAGTGGAATCAGAAATGTGAATGATGCCCACTATAACCTCTTAACTGTGTCAAGTGTATTTTCCTCTCCTCTTGTTGGATGGGAATGCACAATCGGGAGGCCCAGGTAATGAGATCTGCAGGCTTTGCTTTTTACATGAAACGCTCATCAGGATCATCCATTATTAACCTCTGCAGCAAAAGATCACCAGGTCTTTTTCCTCTTTCATTAAGTTTGCTAGATAGAAAAAGGGGTCAGTCTATCCCAAGCATGGTGTCCTCAGTGACCTCAAAAAGTTTTCCACCAAGGTGATTTGCTTTCACCACTATATATTTTTCTCCCTTCCCTCCCTGTTCTGCACACATAAGGTAAAGCAGATGTCATTTCCTCTTTGAAGCCCACAACCTCCAATTAACATGACTAACAACCATTTAAATGAATGGTTAATGATTAGTTTCAGGATTTTCCATTTCCATTTTGTGTCTCGAAAACACTGCTGCTTTTCTGAAAACATAATTTATTTAGAGATTCTTAAAATGTCAGCAAAGCCCTAATACAGAGTTCACTATCTCCCATAAAATTTCACCCACAGATGGAACATCTAACTCAGAAGAAAAAATGGAGGAAATCTTCCCCAAAAGAAACTTTCAAATTGCTCTTTGTATTTTGTGAGTGAACATCAAGACCTGTGACACAACTGATGACAAGTGTCTCCCTCGGATCTTGTATCACTCACCAGGAAAACATCCCTGATGGGAAATGCAGAATTGAATTGCAGAGTTAGAGGAGGCTGAAGGCTCAGCAATCACTTCCAAAAGTCCCATTTAAAATATCAGCATCAAATACTCAGTGGTTTTAATAAATTGCACCCACAGAAGCCATTGCAACTGGGCTGGTTTATATGTAAGGTAACCTTCATGTGGATGAATGTCTCCCTCTACAATTTACTCCTAAGGAAAGAAGGTGTCTCCCCTTGGAAAAGAAATGTGTGAGGGGAAATACCTGCTTCTTCTTGGAAGATTTTTTGATAGATTTTTCTTCCATTTAGAAAGAATAACATTTAAATGATGAAGACAATTTTTCCTTGTTAAGCAATTCCAAGAATTAATGAAAGCTTATTACCAAATTATAAAGAAGCAACTGTGGAAGTAAAAAAAAAAAAAAAGTTTGTATTAATGCAAAATTAAAAACTGAAAACCTAAAGAACATCCTTCACCATTAACAGTAAACAAAGGCAAGTAAACTCTTAGCAAACTGAAGGGAATTTTGCTTTGATCCTAAGGGGACTGCAAATGTAACTTGGTTGCAGAGATCTGAGGAGCAAGGTTGGTGCTCTTTACCATCACACCTACAAGAGGTCAAGATTGAAAGGTAACTTATGTTGCTCAGGCAGGTGATAAGGCAAGCTTACAGTGCTATTCCTACATGTAAGGTGATTTGTTATCAACCTGAGCAGTCATACAAACTGAAACCAGAATAATAAAGTAAAATTCACTCAGAGGCTGAGGAATTTATGATTTCCATTTGTTTGAGAAGGCATGGATACTGGGAATTTGAGCTGACAGCTGTTCAAAAGTGGGAAGGAAGGTAAAATCAACCCCTCTCACTTCCAGGTAGCTAGAGCAGAACTTTGAAAAAAAAAAATCCTTTCTTGACAGATTTTGCAGCTTTTACCATTAAGAGACCATTTGCATAAAGAAAAATCACCTGAAGGTGGAACTGGCAGAAGTAAAGTTGTTTAAAATCACCTTAATCTTCATCATACTTGGAAGCAAAGCTGTCCTCTCCTTCTGCATATGATCCCAAATCCCAGGATACATGGTGGTTCCTCCAGAGAGAACATTTTTCCCACAGAGATTCTTATGGAAGGCAAAATCACATTCCACAATATTAAGTGGTTTCGTGGATACCTGTGGATTCCAGCCCTGAGTGGAAAGAAGTTTCAGCTCATTATTTCTCTCTTCATCCCCTTCTTTTTCCTACTGTTAAAATGAGAGGAAGGCTCACTAGTCCAAGCTGTCTCCCTAAAAAAACTCCAGGAAAAAAAACCAGCTGTGTGAGCCTAGGAGAGCAAGGACAAGGACAGCACCTTCCACTCACCTCCTCTGTAAGCTCAGCATAGTAATTATACAAGCAAAATACTCCAGGGCATCAGCACCATTCATTCCCAATGGTGAATTCCTTCCCCTGTCCATCAGGAAGCTCCATGCACTTTTCAAGAGAGGAGGAGGCAGCAGCTGCTGTTTCATTTTCCAAATCCAATGCCACATAACATGAAGTACAGGTTTCCCACTCAAAATGAGTAAGACATTTCTGATAGCAAGCCTGCACACAAATAGCTGGATTTTAGACATACATGGCTGGCACATGGAACGTCTCCAAAAGGGTCTGGAAAGAAGAGTTGGAAAAACTTTAGGTTCTACACTTAACATGAACTGGAAGGGACAGCCAATTTATTTTTATTTTTTTTTAATAAATACTGACAGTTACTACTCCTGGGTCCCCTCCTGAACTATGGTTCTTCTGTGAACAGCATGTCATGCTTTCTTTGGGATTTCATTTAAAAGGAAAATCACCCAAGCCAGTGGATAGCTTTCCATTAACCCAGGTCAGGTTTTTATTGACAATATTTATTGGAGATGACACCTTGAGATAAATTTTTTTACACTGATGGCAGAGCTGCAACAATGCAGCAATCTAAGGTTTATACATATACACAAACACACACACAAACTCCAGTTTTGAATTTCAGAAGTTAATGCCTTCACCAATAAAGTCAACTTTTAATGAAAAGTGTGCTTTCAATTAAAGAACACGCAAATTACCAGTAATTCATAATTACTGTAATGAATTTAATGCCATCAGTAATAAACAACAAGCCTTTAAACAATCTTGAAACCCAAATTTATCATTCCAGTGTAATGACAGAGAAACAGCCCTAGACACGTCTCTGGTAGGAGCTCTACCTCCTGGCTGTTAGAAACTGGGCTCTTCTGATGGTCTGCTGGTGGTTTTTATCTCCCAGCTGTATTCTCTCCCAGTCAGTCCTGCTGTCAAGCTCACAACTTAATTAATTTATTTACACTGTTGCTAAATGGATGCATAATCTTCCCATTAAATATCTACCAAAAGTGGGCACCAAGGGAAGTGCAGAGTCACATCTCCTTTTCCCCAGGTGATTCTATACCTATATTCTGTATTTAAATCACACTTACTTCTATCCCTGGTTAAATTTACCATGTGGACTTTTGGCCAAAAGCTGTTAGTTTTTCAAATACAGCCTGAGTAATGTATTTTTATTATATTACTTTGAGTAAGTATTAAATTATGTTAAATATCTTTTAAATACATGGAATATATTTCATATCATAAAAACAACTGCTTTTAAAAAAATTTATTCCTATTTTTACAGCCATATTAAAATAGGCAGAAACCATGCAAGAGCAGATCTGCCAAACTCACATCTATTCACCAAATTCGACCAGATTCACTGGGTTGAATGTTTATTCTCTTTTTAGCTCATTTTTTTCCTGACCTAACACAAAACATCAGGATAGTTTTATGGGTAAGTTTATTTGAGGAATATCCTAAAAACAAGTATTACATCCTAGAAACAAGTATTATTATGCCCCAAAATTAACTTAAATGGAAAAGAGATCCTCTCTAAATTTGAAGCACTTACAATATCAACATCTGTGCAGAGCTGGAGTTACTCATTAAAATCACCAGCTGTTTAAAACAATTCAATTCTGTATCAGTCTTCTAAGAAAAAGAAATAATCAGATGTTTCCAGAACTGGGCTTTGGAATGCCAGGCCATCCTTCATTTGAGGGTTTGGAATACAAATGTAGGGAGAAGTTGAATAAATCAGAAAGCAATTACGTAAAATTTTTTATATATATATAAATCAGATATAAGAAGCAAATTCCTGCTACTTCAGAAAAGAAAGAAATAAGGGAAGAGAAGGAAACCTCTGTGCTTACATAACTCCCAAAGTACTGGTGGTTTCAGCAGTGAGGAACAAACCTGGACTCATAAAGCAGGAGCCTGCCTAAATCTGTGGCAGTTTCCAGGTTTTCCCTCAAAACCAGGCACTACCAGGCTCTGCACAGCCCATTAAATTTGACCTAATGATAACCACAATGTTAATGGATAGAGATACTCTACAAGAACCAAAACAATCCAGTGTTGATTTTATAGGTCATGAGAATTAAATGTGAGCAGCAAGCACACTAGCAAAGAGAAATTACTGAGGAGGAATTATCCCAAATTATCCCAGCACTTCTATTAAACATTTATGTTGTCACCAGAGCCAGAAAACGCTGAGTCCTGACGCCTTCCCCACCATCCATTGTCAGGTCAGCTCCTGGGAACAAATGCCAAGGGATGGACAATGGCCTGTGTTATTTTCCAGTTGGAATATTGTGAACTGAAGCATGGGAGAGTAGGAATGTTCCATCCCATGGCTGTCTGTGCTTCTCCTCTGCTCCCATGGCACCCCGTGCATCCCACATCATTCCCAATCCTGCTCCCCCCTCACACACCCGGCCTCAGCCTTTGGGGACCCCCCCTCTTGTACCCTGTGAATGGCTGGGCACTGCACTGCTGTGCTTTTGTCCCATTTTTGGCACCTTACCCAGGAATTCTCTTGTTTCCTCCACATCCTGGTGCTTTCAGGAGTAGGATTTCCAAGCGCTGGGAAGAAATTTGTGGCTTGGATCAAAATCAGCCTTTTTTTCTTATTTGCAGTAATCACAACAGTTATCAGCTCTGTTTCTTGTCTCCTCCCTACCAGTCTGGGCTAGGGAGCCACTTCCTCAAGTAATTCCTGTACCCAAGAGACAAAAAGAAGGAAAGCTTAAGCTGCAAGATCCCATTTAGTACCTGACCACTGTCTGAGTTACAGCACTGCCTGAGGCCTCCATCAGGGTACACCCTAAAAAACAATCACACTGCAGGAAAGCACATCCCACCTTTTTAACCTTCCTTAATTCCCTCTTCTAACTCAATTTCAGCCTGTCTGCTCTTGCATCCGGCATTACCCAGGGAAGGAGCACGCACCGGTGTGTGCTGTGCACAGGACAATTGCCAGATGTGGATGAGGGAACATAAAATATGGGCTACAATTTGAATTTATTCTTTTTTTTCCTACAGGAAAATGTTATTTCTTGCTGAATGCAGACAACAGGAAAATTGCAAGGAAGATAATGGGATGTGCTTAGAAAAGTGTGCTTGCAGCAAGTAGGGAGAGAATGAAATCCAAGTACTGTGCTTCCATCTAGAGGAGTAGCTGGGCAATTTATTTCCAAATATCAACTGAGGAACTCTCACTGCTCCTGGATCAACTTTGGTCTGCCCATTTGGAACAGCTCGAGTCTATGGATATGGCATAGTAGCTGAGTTCAGATATATGGGTTATAACTGCACCTCATCCTAGTAAGCAGAGAGCACAGAACAATCCCAGCCCTGTGTCTCCCTTTCAGCAGCATTTTCCACAGAAAAACGGTACCAGGAGCATTTCCCTGTGGAGCTTCCCCCCCAAACAGTACAGTGTTTTCCACACACGGACCCAGATACTTCCCAAAGAGACCAGGACACTTGAGATATTTAAGAAATTTAGCAGCTTCTCCCACGAGCACACCTTGTGTCTGCACCTGGGACATCCTGGAACTGGCATATACCACAGAGCTCCTTGCACAGTGCCAAGGAAGTGGTGCTGGACGGGGAACAAAGATGCCTTCTGAGCATCCAGACATGAAAAGCTAACTTTAGGCGACAAAAACATGCTTCAGGAAAAAAAAAAAATAAAATTAAAAACCCCCTCTCAAATGATCAGTCAGTATAGGAATAGGAAGCCCCAGCCTGTCCTTTCCTCTGGAAGTGACAGTGAGGATGTCCCATGGAATGTCAGATGTGGGCACCACCCATCCTCTCGCTCATGTAGGCCAGTACTGAGGAGAGAAAACAATCCCCCTCCTGCACCTCACAGGGTTTGCTTCCCAATTTCAGTCATTTAGTATTTCTCCAATTCACCTCTGATGAATTGCAACCTGTTTTGGTTTTTTTAACTTTAGCTCCTTTCTATCATTGTCAAATGCTTTGCCTCAGTAGGAACTTCATGACTGACAAGTATGTGTAAACATAAAATAAAACACCCACCTTTCCCACGTCATCCCAGTTAGTGACGATTCCACGCTGAGTGGGATGTTCCAGTGCCAGGATCCCTCTTTTACTTGGTGCTTCATCCCCTATATTGCTGTATTTTTGACCCATTCCAACCATAACACCCTACAAAGGACATTATTCCAATGTTAGTGCAGTTTGTCAGGAACATCAGGGACAAAATCCCATTTTTAAGTTAAAACTTCCTGTGAAATACTGTTCCTGCCCTCACAAAATGCACTCCCAAAACATGCAAGGAACTAAAAGGTGGATTTGTGGGTAACCACTTTGTTATAATTCCTTCCTTCCATAAACCCCCCAGAAATACCAAGGCAGCTTCAAAAATGAAGGGCTGCTTATGCTCACACAGGAGCCCAGCCAAGGTGAGCATCAGCAAACTCATGGTTCTCCACAAGGAATGGGTCCTCTGGCATTGCATGAAGGAATAAACAGAAGGAATTAGAGGTGGAAAAGATATAACTTCTCTAGATTCACTTATTTGGTTGCTCTCTCTGTCTAAGCAGTTCCACTGTTTTGCCTTTAAACAGTGAGGTTCCCTCTTGCTGGAAGTCAAATGGTTTTGAAAAACTAATATAAAGCAGAGGCAGATCTCCTAAAAGGAAAATCACTTATTAAATACTGATTTTACTAGGTTTATCACATTTGCCTTAGGAAGTCTGTCATGATTGCCCCATTTAATATCACAACATATGAGGTAAAATGTTATTCATCACACAGAACTTCAGGGCAGAGTTTTGACAGCCCAGAAAAATCAAAAGCTGACTCATGTTATGAATAAATTCCAAGAGGTGGGGCTTTTCTTCCATAAGACACTTTCATATCATTAAAACACAGCATTTTGGGAAAGAATAGACCAGGAAAGTCAGAGGATCTTACCAAGCACGTGAAGTATCCACATAAATTCCCACTTGAATAGGATTTCACAAAGCAAATTAATCAGGACATTCACAGCCTTTTGTTTCTTCCAGAGGGGAAATCTCCTGCTGCAGCCTCCAGGGTCCTGTGATCCTCTGTTAATTGGCCTCATGACCAATTAACAAGCAAGCTCAGCTACAGGACACACACACACGGCTCTACTGGGACTTAAGCATAAATCTCACCTCTTCCAAGGGAAATTATCTTCTAGAAAGTTCCTCTGCTTAAAATTAATTGATTGTCTGCACATATCAGCTGTAACAGTAGTTAATGGTAAATAAACCACCAAAAACACCCATTACTTCAAAGAATGCAGTTTTTCCCTCATGGAAAGTTGAAAATCACTTTTTCTTTTAGAGGGCGATCATCAATCTCAAACAAACAACTAAAAATAACAATTTTATAAAAATAAAGTTTCAGGGAAGCATTTGCTGTGTGTTTTATTTAAGTGGCACCACTCTGTGATGTGGAGAGCTCACTCCAGGACCTATTCCATATTTGGAAGTGGCAAACACTTTATGGAAGTGGCTGTTCTGGGAAAAGAGGCAGCTGGCACAACCGCCCAGGAACACCCCAGATTCAGGAGCTGGCCAACACCTCAAGTCCTGGTCTCCCTGAAATTCATGGCAAAACCCTCACCAAGGGCAGGCCCAGTTATGGATCCCTGGGTTATTTTTAGGACTGGAAAACTGCCTCTTTAGGCAGTTGATACGAGGGAAAGATTTTACTTTTCCTTCTTTGGCAACTTCACTCAGTGAGAGGAAAGGCACTTCAGAAATGGGAAAGGAATGAAAAACAGCACTTGTCCAGTGAAGTTCTTGTCCCTAACAAGGCAAAAATGGATTTTATCACATAAATTTGGAAAGAGCTTTAATGTGGGAATGTTTATGCCTTAGTTCTAGCAGCTGGTGGGTTTGAACATTCATTCTCATTGCCATGAATTATTTTCTCCCAAAACCCTCAGGAAAAGGCTTTGGACTGCAATAATACAATTATGAGCAGTATCCAACATTACAGCACTGCACCCAAACTCTGACTCCACCACAAACCAAAGGGAAATTTAGTTCTTCAACACATCAGGAATTACATCAGCTGAGACACTGGAATTTGAGGGTAGAGAATTTTAAACAAATTTCCTCAATTTGCTCGAGCTCAGACCAAGTGAAGCATTTAAATCATGAACTGTAACAGGAGCACACACTCAGGGCAATACTTACCCACAAAAAGCTGCTTCCTAAATGACATGAGCTCACCTCCTAAAACATTTTTATCAGCTTCTGCAGTGGAGTTCACAGGATATCTACATGTCAAGCCATTTGACTTTTTTTTTCCCCAGCTTGTTCTTATTACAGTGACAGCACAAAGGCCTGGAGAAAGCAGGACAGATTTTCAAACACCTCTGGATCCTTTCCCACTCACTGAGCCTCAGGACAGAGGGTTGTTTTCTCTCCCCCAAGGTCAAAAACCCCTCACACTGAATGAGTAAGACTGGAAGGACTGAAGGGCCATTGTTGCCTTTGGAAAACATTCTGCTTCATTATAACATAATTAGCTAAGAAAAGCTCATTATCATTCTTCTAACACTCATTTTCAGGCTGGGAAGGGAAAAGTCAGCATTATCAGTGCTCATGTTCCCACTGCACCTGGTGTTTATGAGTTATCTCAGTATTTGGGTGACACCAGGGCTGAACACAGGGACTGAATCAACTGCTCAAAGGAGATGAACCATCACTATTAAAAAAAAAAAAAAAATCAATCATAGCAGAATATATTGGATTTATATAAAAATCCAGATCTTTACCAAACTAAGAAATATTAAAGACCAGCAAAAGAAGGTGGTTTACAGTATTTACCTGCAGCAGTTAACTAACTCTTAAGCAGATAAATCACTTCACTAAAGTATCTCCAAGTCAACCTTGTTTCTGCTCATCAGTAAAACAGATGGGATCCTTCCTTTTCTATACTCACTGGGCTTTCCTTTTCCCACAAGATTCTTAGCTGAATTTATTGATTTGTACCTTGAACCTGAAACACATAAAATATGTAAGTTTGTGTCTTTAGAAGCTTGAATTTCATGTGTTCTGCAGCTGGGGAACATTTTGCCCCCAAGACAGGCAGTAACTAAGCCCCACCAAGAGAAGTGCAAGGAAATTAAAAAAATACCAAACCCCCACAAGTTACAGAAAGAAAAAATTACAAAAAGCATATAAGAAGTTGGAGATATTTATGTCATCTCAAATGTGAATCTTTACTGAATCTTTAATCACCAGCTTACCTCATTGCCATACACAGATCTGTGCATCTTGAGTTCTTTACAAACTGAATTGGAAAGAACCTCCTTAATTCTTTTATTTTCAGTCAAAAAAAGCAAACCACCCAACCAACCAAAGAAAATCAAAAATCCAGTAGTTCTTCCTTTATTGCACTCCATAAAACTTCTTGCTATAATCAAGAAGCCAATATACAGTAATAGCTTGATATTCCTTTAGAATTTATAGTTTAACTCTTAAAATAAAATTTGTATAGAAAAGATATCATTTACAACCCATTCAGTAGTAATCAACCATTATGTACCCACAAACAATATTAAATAACTTGTATGCAGCAGTTTCCTTTATAGGGCAGAGGGGAATATTTTTCTCCTTAGCAAATATAATATCCCACTGTTCAAGAGCAATTCAAGTCAACTTTGGAGCAAGTGTGATATGCACAAATTTCACTGGAGAAGCTCAAGATTCCGTGTAGTGTCCCAGGGATTTGTACGACCGTGTCCAGTGCACAGCGGCACAGCAGCGTGTGAGGAGTCTCTGGGCTGGCACTGGCACTGCCCACGGGGAAAGGAGCCACCCAGGGAGTGCAGCCAGTGTTTTCACAGCACACCAGAGAGGCACAGGAGAACAAGGAGGTGTAGTGTGACCAGGTAGGTGAGGAATAAGTAGCGGGATTTGGCTCGGGTCGTCAGCAGCTTGGAGCAGTAAAGGCTTCGCCCCCGGAGCCAGCGGCGCAAGGAAAGGGCTCCTCCTTTCATCTGAGGGAGAGACAAAAGTTACCAGAGGGAGAATCAGGAATACAAACCAGGAACAGCTCCACTGCAGCCTGGATTTCTGAGGCACTGAGAACCTTTTGCCTCTGACACAGCAACTGACCACAAAACACAACCAACCCCAACACCAAAGCATAAAGGATTTAAAGGCCCCAAACCCAGCATTAATGAGAGGGGAAAGGAATGAATCCAAGCTGTGTGTTATGCAACTCCACACACATAAATATGCATACTGCATTTTGGGCATGCATAATTAAATGCAGACACAGTTTACTTAATGGCCACACGTGTAGTATAAATACAATTACATACATTTTTTAACCTGGACATATGCAGGTTATGTGTTATGCATATGTGTTTTCTGGCACAGTTTACACAGCTGCTGGTCTTGGACTCACAGGCCCAACAGAAAGAAATGAAGGATGTTTTCCACCACTTTTAAGGAGCTGATAATTCAGGGGTTTTAAAGGCTTTTATCCCCTTACCTTTCTCACAACAACGTGTTCACTGGGATTGATGATTAAGGCTTCCCTCTCCTCCTCAGCTTCCATCTGGACAGTGAAGTCACTGGGGACAGACCTGTAACTGCCTACTTCAAATCTAGGGAAAAATTCAAGGCACAGAGACATGCACTGTTGAATTATCTCCTCTGTTAAGAACTGAATTGACACAAAAAACATAATTTTGCATACTTAAAATAACTGAGAGAAGGTCCCCCCAAAAAGCTGACTCACTTTATGTTGCCAGGTCTTCTTCAGTCTCTATTTACCATCTACTCTCAGGGTGTTTCATTTATTCACAATTAATCCCCACCATCACCAGCTGACTGAACAGTGATTTTCAGGTGATGGTAGTGAGGGACACTTTATTTAGGCAGGTGCATAATGATATTTTCAATCTAACCAGTGGCTCTGCTAAAGTTCTTATATGGGAAATTTTTCCCTAACCTGGAAAAAAAAGAAATAGCACTGACTACTGAGTCTAAAAGACTAACTTAAATAAAGAAAAAATAAAAACCCCAAGCCTATAACACTTTCTTGATCGAGTGTTTAACTTAGCTTTTTAACACATGGATTTTCACTGCTTTGGGCACTGTGGGTTCACACAGGTTTGTTTATTATAAGTAGTAGTATCTCAGAAAAAATCTAAGACCCACAGGAAAACCTCTTACTAATCTCACTAAAAATAAAAGGCAAACAAATAATCTCTGTTTTACCTGTTACTTCTCTCTTCAGAGAGTCCAAGAGCCTCTTCTGCAGCTTCTCTCCTCCTCTTCTCCTCTGCCAGTGTTTCTGTGAGCTGGGAGAGACCCTGCTGCAGTGACTCATACTGCTGCTCAGTCTCTGCAAGCCTGGGACAAAATAAAATCTGAATATCAGTATTTTATGGACCTGAAGAATTACTTACTTGTTCTTTATTTATTAGGAAATCTTCCATTTTGTGACAGACTTAATTATAATGAGACGCTTTAGCTTAAATATTGAGATAAAGTCACCAATAATCAGTACATATATGTACAGATACAAATCACAAGTATTACCAGATGATAACAATTCAAGAATATGGCTTATGATTCATGTAATCCACTGTAAATCCACTCCTTCCCCTTCTCCCCACAAATGCCTCAGAGGGATAGAAAAGCATTACTTTCACACTCACGACACAGCTGTCAGGAAAATAATATTGCTAATACATGCTCTGAGGCCTGACCTTTTCCTGAGCTCATTTAGCTCCATATTGTCTATCTCCACAATAATCCCAGATCTCTCCCGTGGTGCTCCAGGGGGAACTTCTGCTCTGGTTTCATCCTAGAAAATATTAAGGAGAAAAAAAAAAAAAACAACAAAAACCAAGTGACCATTTTTCTGCTTGCCAAAATTATTTCAATTACAGAAGCCATAAGCCCACAAAACAGTGGAACAGAAAATTCTTTGTGCCACTTAATATTTTCATTTCCATCTCTCAACAATGTCTGAGGGGAAAGAAATGCATCTACACATCCACAATTCCAGAGGCAAGGCAGCTATTAATTTATTTTTAATTTACAGTTCTTGTTTGCATTTATTTCCATTTGTGGAAGAGCATGGGTTGTTTTCTATATGTATCCATATGCTATTTCAGGGTGTCCTATTAATGATTGTTAATGAATAACCAAGGCAGTACAGGAAAGCTTTTTAAAAATAAAGGAAAAACGATGAATCATAAAGGACTGGGTTAGAAGGGACCTTAAAAATCACAAAGTTCCAACCCCAAATAATGATGTTATGGATGTGTATGAGGGGCAGGTAAGGGGTACTGAAATGCTGAACTGGTGACGTAGATCTCACTTCTGAAAATATTGCTCAAGCACTGTAAAATGATCCATAACTGATGTGAAATCATCACTAAATTTCCTGATCTGCTCAGCAGTGATCAGCCAGTTCTCTCTGCCAGCTGCAGACCAACTCAAAAAAGATGTTTCAAAACAAAAGAATATGTAAAACAGTTTCCTTAAATGAAAAGTCAAATTAGACCAGCTTAACAACAATACAGACAGTTATCTTCAGTCACGGGCCAGCAAAAGTACTGGGTCACTACAACAAAAAGTACTTTATTTCATTTTTAGCAAGAAAACCAGGAAAGTGTTAGCACAGAAGGAAGAAACCTAAAAATCCTTCCATGTATCTGGTTACCTGGACTGAGCCTTGGAAAGATGTCCCTTGCATTGCCTGATATTCCCTCTCCAGCCTTAAGTAACGATTTTGCAGATCAGTGTAATGAAGCTGGTTGTCCCTCAGAGTCTGGGAAAGAGTCTTCAGCTGGGCAGACAGGACAGCATTCTCTTCTGCTGACTGCAGAACCTGAGAGAAATTCACATTGAAGTCATTAAAATTAGCTCTCCCAGGAAATCCCTGCAGATTTGAGACCTGCTGTTTCAAAATTGCATCCACTTTTTGGCAAGGTCACAGTTCGGCTGGGATTTAAAATGTTTTATGAGCTGAGAAAATAATTAAAGCTGAGCAGTGATTTCCCCTGTCATCAATATACCCAGACCAGAAGTTGAAATCTTGTTCCAGCTAAGACAGACACCTGTTTGTCTATAATGAAAAATATTTTACTGTGAGTAGAAGTTCAGAGGTTCATCAATGTCTTCAGAATGTCGAGTGAAATAAAGCTCTCAGACAAATACCAAGTCAGGAAAGCCAGTCAGGCAGAAAGAAAACTGACATTTAATTTGAATGTCCAGGCCGAGTTCTTCTAAAATATCTATGTTTCAAAGTAAAACACCATTCAGTCATGCAAGACACCACCACCCCAGCAATATTCCAATGTGAAGCCAGCCCAGATGCACATGAGCTTTTCAGGATCAGAGCTGTTCCAAGCTACCTTGGAATTAATCTGCTGGAAGTGCAGGTCCTTCTGCTGCATCTCCTGGAGGCAGCGCTGCAGCTCGGTCTGCAGCTGGTTCTTCTCAGCCAGGACACGTTTGATTTCCTCTGCTCCATCTGCACTTCCAGCAAGGGAGGCAGTTTCCAAAGCCTTAAAAATATCAGGATATTCAGGGTAAATGGTACAGAGTTCTCTAAGTAACCCACAACCCCAACATTAAATATACACTACAGAATTCCCTTCTGACAAGATTATTTTCTTCTCACAACTTAATACCACATTTGAAAGACACTTTAAAGACAAGATTTATATATATATATGTAGTATTAATACTTGCATTAAAAATATAACAAAAAATCACCACAAAAAGGCAACCCAACCTATTTTTTAATTTGCAAATAATGTGAAAAAAATGCAAAGGATTAATATAAACACCTCTCAAAAATTATTTTCAAGCTAATTAAGTCTTGTATTCGTGGCTTGTAAAACAGCTGTTTTGTAAATATGAATTTAAAGCCAAAAGAACCCATTTTGAAAAGGAAAAAAATATTTACAAAAAAAATTTACAGCTTTGGCCTTCTTTATCTCTGGCAGCTCAGCATTTTGATATTTATTTCATGCTTTACGGAATCTATTGCTTTACGGAATCTATTCAGCCATACAATCGTGAAATAAAAAGGATTTACCACATAAAATACTCCATTACCCACAGACATTACTGGTCAATAGCTCTTACTCATGATTGTAATCACAGAAAATGAACAGCATACAAACTGCAGCAGCTAAAATGCTGCTTTGAATGAAATTAAAATGAATACTGCTTCCTTCCTTTGGCACAGAAAAGGTAAGTAAGAATATTATTCTAAAATAGCACTTTCCTTGAATCTTTCACGAGAGTCTACAAAAGAGCATTTGCCAGCCTGGGTGTCAGCTGCTGCCCTTCTAAATCCAGATTTTGTTCCTGGCAGAAGCCAGCTCCAGCTGCTTCAGGGGAGAAACAACAACACTTCCATTCCCCTTTCTCCCCCAGTTAGGTCCTAGTCCAATCTGCAGTAACTAGACACAGATTTAAGCTCTGAAGAATGAACTTCATTAGGTGTTTAAAACCTCTCTGCATCAACTATACAAACTGTGAAACCTGCTGTCCATGCAAACCATCAAGCTCTTTTTTGATCCTCTTAAAAAGCCTGTCCCTGAAAATGAGTTACAGCCGTAATAAATCTGAGAGAAATAAACCCATTTATTTTTTTTTCAACTTCTTCCTTTTATATTCTGCATTTAACTAATTTAAGACAGTAACTTACAGGATTACTATAGACTGCTCTTTCGAGAAGCAGACTGCAAATTTCAGACAATCACCTGCTACCATCCACTTTACATTCAGCTACAGTCCATTTTTTTACCTTGACTGGATAACTGCTGCCAGCAGGGAGTGACTTCTTCCCAATCATGTCTTGCTGCAGCCTCTGGAGCTCTGCAATCTGCCTGTCTTTCTCAGCCACTGTGATCTGACACTGATTCCTCAGTGCCTGGGACTCAGAAAGGAGGAGGTTTTTTTCCATTCTGAACATAAAACATCAGATGTTAAGTAATTCTATATTCTACACAAATCAATGAAGAGGATAAGGCTGTACTGTCATACCTTAATCCAGCCAGCTCGTTCTGGTATGATGTGATCTCTCTCTCAGTTTCTGCCTGGAAGGCTTTTGTCTGATGCAAAGCCTTCTCCAAATCATCAACCTTGGTCTTCAGCTTGGATATTTCAACAGCTGCGAGGCTGGCTCCCTCTTTAGCCTAGGTTTAATAAACATCATTAGTGAACTGGAATGAAAACTAGATGGGTGAAGTTTGATTAGTGCTAAAATTCTAATTGCAGACTAAGGTGTTCCCTATTTGCTTTGTTTAACAGGGTAATTACCTTAACTCCCAAAACTGTAAACACACCTCCTCTGGGCACACAGTGCCATCTTAGCACTCACACAATCTACAAAGTTAAACTCCAGAATCCATCATGTCTCTGAGCATTCTTTGCACGAAGAATAAAATTACAGAGCCGTGTGGCTAATTACAACTTACCAAAGTTTCCCCATTGCTCTGAAGCACATCCAAACTACTTTTAAAAGAATTTCTCTCATTGATGCTGCTGCAATCAATGGGAAACGAAGCTGTGCCCTGCTTGGCTTCAGAAGTTACCTTCTGATGGCTGAGCTCCTGCAGCAATTTGTCTCGGTCATCCTGGAGGCTGGCCATAGCCTTGGCAAACGCTTCAATCTGCTGGACATAACTCCCACACTCGGCTGAGAGCCTGCTCACCTCCAGCTCCCGGCTGACTAAAGTCCTACAGACACTTCCAACATCAGCAGCCACCTGAGCAAGGGTAACCTGATCTGCAGCATCAAGGACAGCCCCACGCAGAAGAGAGTTTTCTTTGAGGATACTCATGAGATGGGATTTAAACCCCTCCAATTCAGCTGCAAGTTCATCTCCTTTTTTTCTTTCAGCCTTGAGCTCAGAGGTGTATTTGCTCTGAAGAACTTTGAAGTCCTCTATGATCCGATCTCTGTCGTTCTGCAGAGCAGTCATTGCTTTCCCAAAGGCCTCATTTTGGGATCTCAATTCACTGTTTTGAGACTGAACTTCAAGCAACATCTTCTCTGCAGAACCATCAGGTTTATCTCCATCTTCAAGTTTCAAAAGAGTCCCACTGTATTCCTCATCTGCATTTCTGCCTCTGGATTTCCAGAGTTCTTGAGCTTTTTTCTGAAGCTTTTCTCCATGCTGTCCATTGGATTCTTTTTTCTGAACACTCTCACTACTTAGCAGCTTCTCTCCAGATTCAGAAACAAGTTTCTCTTTGTTTAGTGATGCAATTAGAGATTCTAAATCACCTACTTTAGATGCCAATTTTTTATTCTCATGTTCCAAAGCCACAGCAGCCCCCCTCTGCAGTTCACTGGAAAGCTGCATCTCTTTTATTTGTTTTTGAAGATCGTATTTTTCATGCTCGAGGCTTTTAATACACTCCAATTTCTGCTTAAGTAAGTCCTTCAGCTGATGGTCTTTCAGAGATAAAACCTGGTTAAGATCTTCCCTGTATTTTATCAGCTGTGCACTCAGCATTGCGTTTTCAGAATGCAGATCATCTATCCTATTGAGGAGGACCCTTAACTCCTGTTTCAAAGCATTAGTCTCACTTGCACTGCCAACTAGAAGGCTGTCCCTCTGATTTAAGACATCCTGGTGAAGATGTTCCAGCTCCTTGTACCTGGTAAAAAGATCATCCCGGTCATTCTGGAGAGATGACATGGATTTTTTAAAGGCATCTACTTCACTGGCAATGGCAGCCTTATCCTGACCTGCCTTTTCTGCTTTCACCTGGAGATTTCTCAGCTCCTTCTCCAGCCTCTGACGGGACTCCTCAGCTTGTTGTCTCTCCGTCTGCAAAGACCTTACCTGAAGTTCATACTCTTTGATCTGATTCCTATGTTGAGTCTGTACCTGAATCAGGTAATCTGAAATTTCATCCCCTTTTGAAGAAATGAGTAAGGAAATTTCTTTGTCTTTATTATTTAGCATGATCTTCATTTGCTCAGAAATGGTCATCTGCTTTTGCAATTCAGCACTCATTTTTTCTTTCTCTGCTAGAAGCTCCTGCAATTCTTGCTCCTGTCTTGTAAAATTACTTTCCAGAGCTTTTATCTCTCTTCCTGCACTCTTACTATTCTCTATGAGATGATTAAGAGAATTATTTTCTTTCAGGAGTGCTTGCAAAGCTTCTTCTTTGGACTGAAGAACACTCTCCAGCTCTTGCTGTCTGTTAAAAAAGAAGGTATTTTCTTCCTTTATCCTGCAGAGCTCTTCATAGCGCTGCCTATCAACAGATTTTTGCCTCAAGTACAGTTCATCCTTTGTTTCCTCCACCACAGAATATTTGATATTTAGTTCTTGAATCTGAGTCATTTTGTCTTTCAATTCATCTTGCAAGGCTGCTATTCTTTTGTTACTGTCTTCCAGCTGTTTCTCCTTGTTTTGAATGGCCTCTTTGAACTGCGTTTCCCAGGTTTTCATCTCGGTGATGACCCTGTCCCTGTCATCCTGAAGGGAGGACATGCACTTTGTGAAAGCAGCCAATCGTGCCAGAGCTGCATTCAGATCTGCCTGCAGCTGCTTGTTCTGAGAGTCCTTTGCGCTGACCTCCTCCTGCAAGGCCTGAACCTCACTCATCACCCGATCTTTTTCTCTCTCAAGAGCACCATGTCTTTCCTCCAGGTTCGAAACTTCACTTTTGTGAAGCAATTTCAGCTGCTGAAGATGAAATTCCAATTCTCTCTCATATCCTCTCTTTTGAAGCTGCAGTTCATCTCCCTTCTTCTGAAGTTCTTTCCTCCAGTTTAGATTCTCGTTTTTAAGCCTGTCCACTTCCCTCTTTGACTGATCCAAGAGGTTCATCTGTGCAGAAAGCTTTCCCTTGAGATGAAGTATTTCATCACTTGATTCTGCCAGTTTTTCTGATGCATTACTTAAGTCCTTTTCGAATTTTTCATTTTTTGACTGTGACAATTTCACAGATCTTTCCAAATCCAGGATTAGCTCTTGGAACTTTATAGAATCCTTTTGCAATTGGTTGATCTCCTGCTGTTTCTCCTTTAAGAGTTCTTGCAATTCTTTTGTTTTGTTTTTAGTCCCATTATTATCCCTCTGAGCACTTTTCACCTTCTCCTCAAAGATCTTTACAAGATGGAGTTGCTGCTCTTCCTTTTCTCTAACAGCATTAGATTTTTCTGCCTTTATTTCTTCTAGCTGCTGTAACAGCAAGTTATTCTGTACCTGAACTGATTTCATCCTATCAGTAAGATGATCAACTTTTTTAACATGATTAAGCAATTCTGTCTCAAGAAATTCTTTCTCACTCTTTACTTTGTAAGAACTTTCTTGTACATTTTCTAATTCTTCCTGTAACAGACATTTGTCGTCCTCTAAAATCTTAACTTTTTCGTTTAGACTAACAATTTCTTGTGTTAGACTTTTACATTCCATGTCCAGCTTTGTTAGACAATGAGTTTTGTGGAGCAAAGATTTCTCAGTTTCTTGCGTTTTTTCAGATACTAACTTTCTTTCTTGTTCTAGGACAAGTACAGCTTGTTCTTTTTCAGAGAGTTTGTCCTTCAACACATTAATGTCCTTTAACAGTGATGCATTCTCACATAATGCATCACTGATTTTGGATTGTGTATCATTTTGGTACACTTCCATTTGACCCTGCAGTTCTCCCAAGGCTGCTTTAGTTACGGTGATGTTATTATGAAGGACATCATTCTCATTCTGAATTTTTTCTAAAGCCTGCTTTAGGTTTTCAGATGTTTGTTTCAGCTGCTCGTTCTCCTCCATCAGCTGATGGTTCTGCTCAGTGAGCTCACACAGACGATCCTGGTGTTCCTGCATCCTGGCCTCCTGCTCACAGATCTGCCTTTCTGCTTTGCTCTGTAACTCCTCAACCTCCATTTTCTTGGATTCACCAAGTTGTTTCAGTTGGCTCTTAATAACCTCATTTTCATCAAGGAGATTTTGTAAATGCTTCTGCAGAGCCTCCTTTTCAGACTGTGCTTCCCTGAGTCTTTGAACAGCCTCTTGCTTCTCTTTCCTACTGAGATCAATGACTTGCCTCATATCTGCCACCTTACTACTGATATTCTCATATGCCTGAAGAAGCGATTCATACTCCTGCTTTAATTCACTATGTTTAGCCTTCCAGCCTGTCAATTCAACTGTCTGAGAATCTTTTAAGGTATTTAATTGGAAAGAAAAGGCCTCTTTTTCCTGAACTATGGACTCCATGGTGGATTTCAGACTTTCACATGCCGCGGTGAGGTTTTCATTTTCAGTCAGCAGCCTCGCATTTTCCGAAGCAAGGCTCTCTTCTCCGGACAACGAAGCCACAGCACTTGAACTCTGTTTTTCTCTGCCAAGCTCTAGCAAGTGCTCCAGCATTCCTGTCTTGTTCACCAGTTCTTCTCTTTCCAGCATCAGCTGATCAATCTTTTCCTTCAGACATCTATTTTCTCTCAAGGCTTCTTTACGCGATATTAAAGCCGCTTGTAATTTCCTTTGGAGGCGTTCTCTGGATCTCTCTTCTGTTACAGCTCCTTGCTCTTGGGCTTTGGAATCATTTAAATTTGCAGGTTTTGCCAGTGGCTCTTCCATTGTTTGCGTTTGTTTCTGGATTTCACATTCTGTTGCTTCCCTCAGTTTAGTTTTCCCAGAGTAATCAGCCTCTGATAGTTGAAAAGCAGTGACTTTTCCTTCCAAATTCCCTTGAAGGGAATTACTTTCTGAACCAAGCTCTCCCAATTCCTTTTCAGTCCCATTTTCTTCCTTAAGCTCTTTGCCTGACACCACAGGTTTACTCATCTCTGCTCTCTCACGAAGCATACACAGCTCTGCCACAAGACTGTTGTTTTCTTCCCTGAAATGTTCTACCTCCTTTTTCATCTTAATTAGTTCCAAATTGGACTTTTCCAAAGAGCTGAGAAGTTCCTCTTTTTCACTCTTCATGTCTTCAAGTGCTGTTTTGTAATGGTGGGCTTCTTCCTGGCCCTCCTTTACGGCTTTGTTTAGTAATTCTTTTTCCAGACCAAGTTTCTCTTTTAAATCCGTAAGTGAACATTTCAGTGCTTCTATTTCCTCATTTTTTCCTGCAACCTCCTGCTTAACTTCAATTCTTGACCTCTGCAGTTCATCCTGGCTCATCCTGTAATCCTCTTCACTTTTTTGAGTAAGTGCTTTTCTCTCATTATTCACCTGTTCAAGCGCTGCCTTGAGCTCTACAGTCTCAGCCTCATGTGCTTTCAGCTTTATCTGTAGGTGCTTTATGTCCTCCAACAAGCTGCCCTGACACAGCTCCTGCTGTGTCAAAGACTTTAAACTCATTGTTTCTTCCTTATCATCACCAAATTCAACCAATATTTTTCTCAACTCTTTCCTTAACATCTCTGTTTCCTCCTGAAGTTTTGCATAATCACTTCTTAGTTCTTTTAGCTCGGTGTCTTCACTTGGCATTGCAGCGATCATGTTTTCTGACTCTTTCAAGGATGCAACCTGAACCTTGTTTCTTGGTTTGCCTGACTCCAAATTCCTTGGGTCAGCTTGTTCTTCTCCCAGCAGTGCCTCGGGTGGAACCAGCTCCTTCCCTTCTAACTGGTTAAAGCCCAGCTCTTTACATTTTGTTTGGAGAACTTCCCAGAGTGCTTTATGTTCTTGCCTGAGCTGCTCAAGGTGGGTTTTTTGCTCATCAAAATCTATTGCCAGTTTTATGTGCTCTTCCCTCTCTTGCTGGAATTTTTTCATATCTTCTTTCATGACCAAAAGCTGCCCCTGTAAAGCCTCTTTTTCTTTTTGTAATTGATTCATGGCATCAACGTCATTGTTGGGATTCAGACACTTATTCCTGTCTCCAGCATTTGAACCAGGCTCTTCTAAACTGGATTTTTTCAACAATTCTTCCTTCTTTTTAAGTTCAGACTTCACCTCTTCAAGAGTCAAGAGCAACTGAGAATGTTCCTCTTGATATGCCCTTGCTCTTTCATTAAGCACAGATTGCAGATGAGCAAGCATACAGTCCTTCTCCCCTAAAGATTTTAGGTTCTGCTCACAAACATTTTGTTTGTCAGCTATGACATCATTCAGTTCTGCGATATTGTGCTGAAGTTCCTCTAAATAGGATGCTCTTGAAGATAAGGTTTTGGTCAGATCACTTATCTTGGCATCTTTTTCTACAAGTTGCTGTTTCAAAGTTCGAAGATGAGACTCAAAATCACTATTTTGTCCTTCAATTAGTTTCAGTTTGTCTGTTAACTCATTAACTTGCTTCAACAGCTCCTCTGCTTTTTTCTGCTCTTTTTCTATTTCTTCCTGTCCACTCTTTTCTAATTTCCCAACTTTTTGCATTAGATCTCTTCTTACTATCAAGGCTGCTTGAAGCTTCTTTTTCAGATTCTCTTTTTCCTTTCCCATCTTCTCAAGATTACACTTCATCTCCTCTTTTTCATTCATTAAATCTTTAAACTCAGCTTCTCTACTGCTTAACATAACCTGGTTATGTTCCAGTTCTTTCTTACAATCCCCAAGTTCCTGCAATACTCGGTTTAGCTCTGCCACTGAACTATTATGAACAGCTTCAAGGGCTTGCAGTTTGGCAGTCAACGTACTCCTCTCTTCAGAAAAATTCAGCATTTCATTAGACAATGACTCCATGACCTGGGTAACAGAAGAGTCTTTTTCTTTCATTTGCTGGCTTAGACCAGAAATTAAATCCTTCTGCTGATTGACCTGGGATGTTAAGTTTTTGATGAGGTGATCTTTTTCTCCCATTTCTTCAAGGAGACTTGCTACTTTTTTACCTTCAGCCTGCAGCTTTTCTTGACTAGTTCTTACCATTTCCTCTGATTCATTCATCTTATCTTGAAGAAATTCCACCTGCTTCTTTATTTCTGCCAAAGACTCCTCCCTTTCTTTCAGGACACACTCTTGTTCACCTAATGTTTCCTTGAGTGAGACCATTTCTTTTGACAGACATTCCATTTCAGACGTGTATTTGCCTTTCATCTTTTCCATGTCACTCTGCAGCACCTCCTTCTGCTTCTCAAGCGACTCCATACTTCTTAATTCATCTTTCATGGTGTCTATTTCTTTCTGTTTTTCTAAAAGTGCCAGTTGCAAACGTTCTCCTTCTGTTCCTTTGCTCAGAATAGCAGTTACCAGAGCGGAGAATTTTTCCAACTGAGTTTTACTATCAGTTGGCTGCAGTTCAGAATCTGAAATTTGTGCCTTCTTTTCTTTACATAAAAGACTACTACTAAGTAATGGAGATAAGCTCTGAGTTAATTTCTCTTTTATAAGATCCAGCTCTTGCTGCAAAGACCAGATTTCACTATCTTTTGATTTCATTTCACTTTCTAAACTGCTCAATTGCTCAGTAAGATCATTATTTTGTGAATTTGCCCTATCAAGTTCTGTCACCCATTTGTTTTCTGACTCAAGCAGGCTCTGTTCTAGAGTTTGACATTTAAGTTCTAATTTAGAAAGTTCTTCACCCTTCACACTAACCTGCATCTGTAACTTCTCTTTTTCAGTCTTCATCTGCAGTTTGACAGCGTCTATCTGCATCCTTGAATAATTCTCACTGGTTTCAAGTTTTTCATGGATTTCCCGGAGCTCTTCCAATTTCTTTTGCAAATCAGTCTGAGACGCAGTAAGTTGTGTGTTTTCAGCCATCAGTTTACCAACATCATCTTGTAATAGGTTTTTTTCTTTCTCTAAAGACTGCACCTGACACTGCAGACTATTTATTAAAAGCGCATTGTCATGGCAGTCTTGAGATGATTTGGAATTTACATTGTTGAACTCCAACTTCAAACATTCCAATTTCTCAGCCTGTTCAGTGCACGTCACACGCAGAGACTCCACAGCCAAGTCTTTCTGCTGTAGTTCTTGTTCCTGGGTATTTATTTGGTCTAGTGCTTTCTGGTGCTCATTTTTAAGAGAGTCAAGCTCAACAGTCAAAGAATCAATTTTTTTCTGATGATTATCAAGCTTCTCATTCTTTTCCTGAAATTCCTCAGTCAGTTTTTTCATGGCTGTTCCACTTTCTTCTAATTTGGATCTGAGAACATCAATCTCACTAGAAAGAGCATTAACACTGCTCTCTGCCAACTGTACACTGGCATCTTTCTCCTTTAAGGAATTAAGCAGTCCAGCAATAACTTCGTCTTTGTGCCCAAGTGCCACATTCAACTCAGTTCTCAGCTCGTACTGTGTTTCAATTTTCTCTTGAAGAGATAAAAAGGCATTTTCTTTCTCATGGACTAGCTCTTTAGAGTTTTGTAGTTCTTGTGTTAGTTCATGGACGTGACTTTGGAGCTGAGAAATTAAATGTGTCTTCTCTTCATCTTTCCTCGCTTTCTCCTTCAGAGTTTCGAGGAGACCTTTGTTTTCAGTAAGAGATAATTCCTTTTCTGATAAGGACTGGTCCATCTCAATTATTACATTCTTCTGATGCTCTACTTCTTTTTGGAAATTCTCTTTCATTTCCTGCAGCTCTACCACCTCTTTCTTTAAGACACCACACTCAGTCTCTTTCTCTTGAAGCTGCATCTTTAAATTCTCACTGAGTATTGAAATACTGTTGATGGCTGATTCTTTTTCTGAAACAAGTACTTTTAACTGTTCTGCTTCAGAGGCTAAAAGCTGTAACTTTTTCTCCTGCACAACACAAGAATCCTGCACCTCAGAAAGCTGTGCTTTTAAACTGTTGCATTCATGTACCTTTTGTTCTAAAGATGCATCTTTCTGTACAATTGAATCATTCAACTGGGACAATTGTTCTGTCATCTTTTAAGCTGACTTTGAAGGTTAGAAATAACCTCCATATTCTCAGACAGTTGAACCCTAAGTACATCAGACTCTTCAGATTTATCTTTTAATAACTTAAATTCATTTTCTTTTTCCTGCATTGCACGTCTGAGGTCATTGGTTTCAAAGTTCAGGGCTTGTATTTGGTATTGCAGATCTGCAATGAATTCCACATATCGCTGCTCTCCTGCCACTTTATCTTTCACTTCCTGAACCAAAGCCTCCTTCTCAGAAAGGAGAGTTTCTTTTTCCTCAAAGGTGATTTTAAAGTTTTCTTTCTCCATCATCAGGCTATCAATTTGGTCCTTCAAATCTAAAATATTATGACTTTGTTGGGACAGGTGTGAAGTTAAAGCAGCTATTTCCTCTGACTTTTTGATTACTGTAACATTAACTGTCTCTAGGTCTGCTTTCAATTTTTCATTTTCTAGAGCCGCTGTTTGTAATTGGTGCCTTGCTGAAGTAATTTCAGACTGAAGACATTTACATTCCTGTGACTTCTCGTTCAATAACCTTGAAAAGTCCTCCTTTTCATGCCTAAGCACCTCCACTTCTTTGCTTAATAGCTGTAGCTGATTATTTAACACTGTATTTTCTTCCATTTTTTCAAAAATTTGCCTCTGAAACTTCTCAAGTTCTGAACCCTGACTTTTCTCAGTCCGGTCTCTTTCCTCTACCAGCTGAGTTAATTTAGTTTTTTCATCTTTAAGATTTTTTATTTCATCCTGCAACTCTACAACACGAAGCTTACTCTCTTCCATTTCCTTACGTAATGAATCATTTTGAAGATTTTTCTCTTCTAGAGACCTGTTTGCAGTTTCAAAATCCAAATTTATGCTTTGAATTCGTTCCTGCAGGAGTAAATTATTTTCCTTGCTATGGCTGAGCTCTTGGATTAGACCACTGCATTCAGATAATTTATTATTTAGCAGTTCTTCTTTCTTTATTCCTTCATCTCTAATCTCCTTCAGCTGAATGAGCAGTGATTGCACTTGTTCATGCAATTGTTGGGTCTGTTCCTTGCTTTCAGACAACTGCTCAGCCAGCACATTACACTCCTTTGTTTTCTCCCCCAGCTGTTCTGCAACTGAACTTTCCTTTTGCTTGGCAACTACCGACAGTTGTTCCATCTCTTTTGCCAGAGTGTTTTTATCACAATTTAGTACTGAAAGAGTTTTCTCGTACTCAGCAGTGCTAACAGATAACTTAGTCTCCAATTCTGCCACAGCCTGGGTTTTCTTTAACAACTCACACTCTTTTACATCCAGGAGTTTGGACAAATTCTCATTTTCCCTGATTAGCTGTTCCTTCTCTTTTTCCATTGTACCTATACTTTTTTTCAGATCTTCATTTGCTTTTATTTGCTCTGCCAATTTTTCTTGTTTCCCTTCAAGATCTGCCTGCAATTTGCTATTAGCTGAAGCTTTCTCCTGTGTATCCATCTCCCATTTTTTAATTTGTTTATGTATTTCATTTAATTGGTCATTAAGTTCTTTGCAACACGTCTCTTTGGCTTTCAGATCCCCAATTAATTTAAGTTTAGTCTCTTCGTTCTGCTTCTCCAAAGCCCCAAGTTTCTGCTCTAATGCAATAATGAGCTCTTGTTTCTCTTGCAATTCTTTTGTAGCTGTTTCCTCATGATCAGTATGTTCTGTGAGCTTTCTGGATAACTCAGCCAACTCTTCATCTTTTTTAGTGTTTTCCAAAACCAGTTTGTTGTATGAATCTTTAATTGACTTTAACTCATTTTCCAATGTCTGCGCTTCGCTCTCTTTCTCTTTAAGCAAACTGTTCCATTTTTCCTTCAGGGCATTGTTTTCCTCAAGCTGAGATTTCAAATATTCTATTTCTTTTCTTTGTTTATCCTCTGTTTCTTGCAGCTTTTCAGAAGATTTAGTAATTTGCTCTTTCAGCAGAGTAATTTGTGACTCGCACTCCACAAGCTTGTTATGGTACGCGACATTGCTGGCCTTGATTTCGGAACGGAGATCCTTAATTGTCACACTGTTCTCAGTGCTCTGCCTTAGTAATTCCTCGTTTTCTTTGGTTTTAGCTTCATTCTCAGCTCTAACTCTCTCCAGCTCCATTCTCATGGTGTCACTCTGCTCAGAAAGGGCAGAGATCTTCACGCTGGCATCTCTCACATCAGCTGTCTGTACTTCCTTCAGCAAATGCATTTCCCTTTCAGCCTTTGATAAAGCCTCTTCCAAACCTCGCATCTCCTCCTCTTTGCATTGCACTTGATGCTTCAGGATCATAACCTGCTCAGAATATTCTGTCATGTTCAGAGACAGGACAGACATCTCCCTGTCTTTTTCTGCCAGTGCTTCCTTCAGATTATCGATTTCTCTTTCACGTTTCTGCAGATCCTGAATGAGTTGAGACCTCTCCTCCAAATGACTTGAATTCAACTTGTCAAGCTCTTCATTTGTCTGGTCCAGGTCCAGCTGCATGGACTCCACCACACTGTCTTGTTTCAAAGTCTAAACAGCAAGAAAACAATGTTACAAGAACACTCCAAATAACTGTTAGAGGGAGAAGTTACACCCCACATGTAGAACAAGCATTTAAGGTAATCAGCCTGTACCCTATGTAAAGTCACAAGAAGTTCTTCTTTAGATAGTTTTAGCAAACAGAAAGCTCAGTGTATGAAACTTAAAGCAGCTCATGCTGTCACTTTTTCTGACACTTAAATGGACCATGAAAAATGAACACAGAATTTCTTCTCTTACATTATTTTTATGAATTACCTTTTCTTTCAGTGTAGCGACTCTTTCCGTGAGATCACTGATGGCTGTTTTCTGCTCAATGTTCTCCACTTCATATACACTGCACTTCTTTAAGGCTTCACTCAGCTTAGTATTAAAAGTAGATGTTCATGTGATAGAAATACATAGAATTCTATTAAAATTCTGATGTTACCAGTCATAATATTGAGTTTACACAACAGTGAAGTTTATACTTTCAAATTAATAAACAATAACTTATCACCCCAATAAAATGTAAATACTTTCATGCAAAACTGTGTTAGGTCTAAGAAATCCTTACACCAAACTTAAAGCAAAGCAATTAAATGAAGAAAACTGTAAAGACAGAGTAAAAACTTTCAGACTGGGACAACGGCAATAACTCTCTAGGGACACAAATCGAAAGTTATGGTTAAAGCTCATCAGTTCTAGTAGGTGAAATACTAACTACAAGTTTAACTTACTTTTTGCTCAGCATGCACAAGCTTTTCCCCAAGCTCTTTGTTCAGAATATCCTTTTCTTGAAGCAGTTTCCTCAAAGTTTCAATTTGTTCCAGCTTTTCTGTCGTGCTCACCAGTTTTTGTTCTCTTTCTCCAAGTGAATTTTCAAGGAAACTGTTTCTGTCACTTAATCTGAAAAGAAAATACATATTTAGACATTTTGAAAACAAAGCTTACATTAAGTTTTCTAAGCTTACTAACCCCAAATTAAGAGAATCATTATTTTTACACTTTCCACTTAAACTTCCAAGTATAAAAATAACACAACTGCAAACAGAAACATGAGTCAGGTTTTTCCAAGTGTTTTGAGAGATTATACTCCTCATTAGAAGTTGAAGTTTAAAGCAGAGAAAGCCAATGGTGTGTGGAGTTGTAAAGAACCTTCGTTTTACCCTTTAAGCTGCTCATTCAAGCCAGAGATCAGAATTTGATGCTTTTCCACATCTCGCATTTGTTGGTTGCGCAGTTGGGTGAGTTGAGTTTGCAAACGCTCATTTTCATTCTGCAACAAAGCAATGATGAAGAGCATTATCACACCCAGAGAAGCATGAGAGAACTGGAGAAAAAAGGAAGCAAGCTTTGCTCACACAGCTTTTTCGGGGTTTCAAACACATTACAAATGTCCTACTCTAGTCAGATCCACTGCACCAATTCAAAAATAATACCACAAAAAAAAAGAAAAATAAAAAAGTCATACAACAGCAACCAACAACCAAAAGCAAAACACATCCAGAATCAACAGCAAGTAGGACAAACATGGCAAACTTGTCACCATTCATGAATAGAAGGTGGCATTTTGGAGGAGGCAGAACACACCTGCACCGCCCTCAATAGCTGCCCTTCTTCCTCTACACCAAACGTTACCTGTATTGAAAGGCTTTGTTACAAGAGTCTCAATAATTAATGTAAGCTTGTCTCTCATCTTAAAACCAGTCATTCCTTTTTATACACGTGCAACTTAACAGATGAAGAATACTCATTACTATGAGTAATGCACCAAGAGTTTGAGTTCAAGATCAGTTGTGTCACTTAGTGAAAATACGGTTTACAAATTATCACAGTCATTTGTCAGTCAGGCAATACTAAAAATAACTTTTCCTTTTAAAAGAACTTGACTGTTCTTTGTGGGGCCTTCAGTGAATGGTTTTAAAATGTAACTATGTGTCTAGCTAATATCTGGAGTTTAGACTGCACATGTATATATCTAAAATCATGAATCATTTTTCTATAAGCAGTATCTTCTCTAAGAATGTGTACATATATATATGAAAAATTAAATACACACACATTTACAGAAAAGAAACTTGAGGGATATAAGGAGTGGGAAATTCAAACGAGTCGTAACCAAATTTAATTCTGGACCTTCTGGCAAAGACCTCCACAAAGAATTATGAAAATCATGTTGTCTTTTTACTGTGTTTCTAAAACAAATACAGTTTAATCCTAATCATAATTCTCCACATGCTGAACAAAAGCAACAGGCTTCAACCTCAAAGCATAATATAGGATGTGCACACTCTCTGATAACAATTCATGAGTGTAAATTAGGTTTCAGCCATTATTTGTCAGCTGCAAATTGATGGGTCTGGCTTACTGTAGGCTATGATATAAAGAACATAAACTGAGAATGATTCTCTTGTATCATCAGGTTTTCACAATTCCAAAGCTCACCTGGAGAGCCTCCATTCTACCTTGAAGCTGAAATCTGTCTTCCAAATCCTGACAACGCTCTTCCAGAAAAAGTATTTGTTCCTGCAGTTGGTTTCTTTCCAATTCCAACTCTTCAACCACACTCCGTAAACCTACTCAGGTCAAAGAAGGAAAATTCTTTCAAGAGAAGTCTACCAAAATTCCTGAAGTCTAGAAATGGCTGCAGCTCTTCATTCAAAGTTCTCATCAGTGTTGGGCAAAAGCAAATCTCACCCATTTCCAGTGGAAATGCCTGAGGCAACTACATCCCCAAAATTTAGACAGCAAAAGTACCCTTAACTGTTGGAAAACTAAAGTTGCAGAGCTCATGAACTCAGAGGGCCTGGCAGAAATATTCTAGTATTGAGCCACCACTATTGTGACTCCACCAATAGTGTGGTTCATCCTACATTAACCACAAGTTGATCAGGTGCTTGCAGGATCATATCTTAAGTAATTATTAATAAACTGGTCTGGACTGACAATTTGCAAGTGAGCCCAATCCATCTTAACAGTAAGATGTATTTGCAATCTTTTCCACTGATATAAAACATCAGCATTAAAAACTGAGAACTGTATTTTTAAATTAAGCAGCAACGGAATGGAATTCTGGTTTACAACATAACTGATATAAACTGGAAACACGTTCACGGGAACAAGACTCTTAACTTGAAACAAACACATGATCTTGCCACATGGGATATTGATGGGCATCAAAGCTCATCCAACTCCAGTGCTCAGCCATACTGATGCTCTACTTGTGAGCCAGAACTAGGCAGTTCATCCAGCACGCACATGCTTGGAAATGAAAAGGAAGAAAACACAAGCCAAAAAAATCCAACGAAGATTAGAATACACCACTAATGGGCTGTTAGCTGAATTTGAAAACAAAAATAGACACAAAATGCAGATGCTGTGTGCATGCTTTCATCAACTGTCTAGTCGCTATCACACCTGCATTGGGTGAAGGGTACTCTGGCCACCAACCTCCCATGTTTTCTCCTTCAGCTGAGTCAGTGCTATCCAAGGTGACATTCAGTTCTTGGAAGCATTGTTTGCCATCGAAGGGGAATTCTTCCTACACACAAAACATGAGAAGGAAGTTTAACTTAAAGAAGGAAGCAAGCAGGGGTAAGATAATTCTGCTACTAAAACCACAGTTTCCATCAAAAATCCCCAAACTCAGCACCAATTCAGGCACTTAAATGCAAGTATGTGGGATTGCCGTGGCCCAGAGCGGCCTGCCAAGCTTCCAGCTATTAGTTCCATAAAAGCAAAGTTTCCCACAGGTTTTTTTAAGATACCTGCAAGCCTTTAAAAACACCCTCGGCTATCTGAGAAGCCAATGGATAATAATGTTTGGATATCTTAATTAGCGCCCTGATTTCTAAAGTTAAGAGCTCTCTCAAGTATCAGTTAACTAATTATATTCTTCCAATGGTCTGTTAATGTGACAATGACATCCTAATTCTTAGAGAATTTTCATGCAAGGTACAGCACCACCTACCTAGAAGTCCACCTGAATTAAGTGGCACTAATTATTCAGTAAAGTTCCACCAGCAAAGAGATTTGTAAAGATTTTATTGAAGCCAAAAATGGCCTTAACATCTGAAGCATGCACGTGAATTACTCCAGAGAGAACATTGTGATTTTTCAGTGGAACGGAGTAAGAGGTGTGATGCCATTGGAATTTCTCATCTTCTGGCTATGTAGATGATCATTAAATTAATCAGTGTTTTCAGTTCTAATCTATGCTCTTAAGCTCCTGCTGTTTTAAAGACTAAAGCACCACATAACTAACAGTACTTCCCACTTTTTATTAACAGACAGGTAAAAATAAATTCACATCTCTTTGAACCCACCTGCAGCTTCCTGCTGGTCTGACTGCCTTTTCTTCTTGCCTGCTGCAGCCTGCCCACTCCTTGAACTGTGGCCAGTTCCTCCTCCAGCTCCTGCTGCCCTGAGACTATGGCTGGATCGGAGCAGCCAGGAAAGAACCAGTCATCCTCAATCAGTTTTGTGCCACAGGAAAGCATTTACATTTATATCAGACACTACTACATGAAAAGAGACCAGGGACAGGGTGAAGTCCCTACAAATGACTGACAGGAACAAGGCTAAAGATTAAAATCCACTGCGTTCACCTCGTGATTTCCCTCCAACACTGCTATGTAGAACATAAAGTCTGAGTATCGCACTAAGAAGAAGCAAACCGAAGTCTAACTTCACTTCTTCATCAGCTCTAAAGGAAGGCTTTATACAGGAGGGTGGAAAGGGTGAGGTTATACCATACTAAGAAGGAAGGTCAATAAATTAAAATGCCGAATTACATCTCAGTTTAATTTACCAGGTTCAAATACACCTGATTTGTATGATGAAAACCACAGCTTTTTCAGCTGATGCTTTTTTAATCTCAACAATCACATTCATTTTTACAAAAACTTTCATTTTAGTACGAGCTCTAAAGCCAGATCATTTGAGGAAGTCACAAGCACGTGCTACACTGCAAACCATCTTATCATAAATTAGTAACATCAATCTTTTCAGGACAAATACAGAATCACTAGTAAACAAACACACCGAATAAACTGAGAATATGAAAGCTTAGGTATGCATCCTGTTCATTGTTAGAAATGATTTGTCATCTGAAGTGCATTCCCATCTGTTTTGTGATACAACAAAACACATTCAGGGTAAAGATTAGGAAACAACACGATCCATGCAAAGCAGACACAACAGCACAGCCAGGGAAAGGAAGGGAAAGTAAAGGTGGCTCCATACTTTAATTGAAAGTTACATTAATTGGATAATTACAAATCTGGCTTTCAGTTTAGCCACATAAATCCACAGTTGTCCTCACAGCACACAGAACTCAGAGAATTGATGTCAATGCATCTGTGAAGTCAACACCAGGAACTATTTGGAGATTCAGCCCTACAGGGAATACTCTGCTTTCACCTGAGTTGGCCAAGGATGAATTACGCCACAGATTTCCTTAACTTACAATTCTGTAGCACCTGCTACATTTAAATTCTTCCTGTAATATTTCAAAATTACACACCTAATGTCTCGTCAGAAAAGATTAGTGGGGAAAAAAGGTAAAGAAAAAAAACAATGACCCTTTTCAAGTGGGATTGATAAATTGGATTATACTTCTGATTTCAATTACACTTTGGCTTCTCGCACTGTCAGTTCATAAGTGTTTTAAACACCTTTGTGTATTCTCTAGATTTTACACATATTTTTTATCATTATACATACTTTTTCAAGGCTGTAAAATTAAATACCAAATTTTTATCACAGGCCTTAAACAGCTGTTTACAGGAACTGCCAGTTAGGGGGTTCAAAGAATAAGATCTATTCCAGGTAAAAATTTAGCCCCTCCTCTGAAACTGTAATGTAAGAACCCAACATATTCAGGCTCTTGAGTACCTGATAATGAAAAAGCAATGAAATTACCATTATCACAAGAATAATGAAAGCTTTAGAAGGATTTAGCACACTCAGACAAGTGTTAAAATACTTCCAGTTAAATTGAGCATTGCTTTAACAACCATTAGTAAGTAAATATATTTTCTAATGTTTTTTGGAAGCTTTTCATTTGCAATTATCTAACATAAAAACCTGAAAACTTCACAGAACACCATCTTTGCATATAAACAAACTATGATGTGTCTGTACTTCCTTGAGTCACTACTGATGCTACATATTACTTAGATATGGCTTAAAATATTGGTAGCTAATATTAATGCATGCAAAGTTCAGCAATTTATGGAATGGAATATTAATTTTTAAAAAATAATACTGAATTTCAGGTAGTACTAAGAATTAATGTGATTCTTACTTAATCACAACCACTTGTGGCAAGCCAAGAAATTTGTCTCCAGATACAACATAAATATGGAGTCAGCTGTTACTAAGTGAAAAAAATGAAGATGATTTCATTAATATAAAGGAAGAAACAGGTGTTGCAAGGCAGGAGAAACTCAAGTTAAAACCCAGCAGTTGTTACATGTATTACTAAAAAACCACAAACCATCAATGGCAGACCTTGCAAGGTACTGTTGGCAATTTTCTCCACAAGAAGCAAGAGCAGGAGAAATCAGCAACAGTACCTTCCAAGGGGCCATTGCTGCAGGAACCTGCATGCACAAAACTGATGGGAAACTGTTCTCCCTGGCTGCCCAAATCGCAGTGGAGGGTAGGAGTGGAGGGGGAAGGGACGCTCAGGGCTCACCGGGTGGAACGGCAGGAAAAAAAGAAACAGAAAGGTCATGCTATTCCCAAGGGGAAAAAAAAAAATTGCAAAATTAAACCTGGACTGAGGCAGAGGAAATTTTACAAGCGTTATTAATATTGCATGTGGCTCTGTTAGCTCATCTGTGGCCAGCACGGATGAGCTAACAGGTAGATTTAATGGAGGGGTATTATCCCCTTTCAATACCAAAGCATAAATCCTTCAAAAAGGAAGAGACGTGATCCTTAAAACATTTCTGTCCTTACACACTGAGCTTTCAAATGGATCATGGAAGTAAAAAACAATCCAGTCACAGATTGAAAAGAGAAGGCTCAAATTAGCTAATTGGATTAATTATGATGGTAGGTCCTGTGCATTAAGATTTGCCATTATTCCCCACGCAGTTAACTAAGGGGACAAAAAATGTCATTTAGCTCAGATGGCATGGAAAGAGCAGTAAAAGCTATCTAAAATTTAACCAAACTTTTATAAGTTTTAATAGAAGCCACTTCAGTTTCTCATCAGCTGCTTAATTAATAATTCAGCAAGTTCTAAAACCGAACATCACTTGAAATGCTATTTTCTGTAGGTAATTTGATATTTTTAACCACCTCCAAGCCACTGCCATGAGCATTATTCAGCTGGCCTATACCAGTGGCACCTACTAACACATCACTAAATATCCTAAACAAAATTAATGATTAATTAAAGAGAAACTCCATGTCAGGTACATTTTGCTTAAGCACTACCTTGATTCCTCTAATTTAAACCAACACTACAGGCCCCCACACTTTCACCAGTTTTCTAGGCAGGCAGCTTTAATATTTCAATGGGGAACTATTTATCATCGATAAAATATGATTTTTTAATCATTTTTATCATTTATCATATGCAGACAATAAGCCTTTCAAGCAGCCTTACAGAGCAGCAGCTCAAATGGCAAACAGAACAGCACATCTACTAAATATTATGTAAAACAAGATGAATGTATGAAAAACAAACTCAAGGGAATAGGAAAAGGCAGAAATTGCAAATTTCAGCAATTTCACTAACTATACATACTTTATGACCACAGAAATGAGTCACGGTGGTGTGCTATCAATTCGGTCTGAAGCACAACAGACACACACAGATCTATAAAAACAGGATTGTTGTACTGGAAATAAAATAATTCACCTTCTCTCTCCTCCTCAATCTGAGCCATTCTCAAGGCCATGGCAGATTTCTCTTCGTGGACTTGATCCCGGGACTCCTCTGACTCCGGGACATTTTCCTGCCATTCCAAGAGCTGACTCTGCAATTCATCCACACTACCTGATTCACTGGCCTAACAAGAGAAATTCTGGGTTAAAATAAATTTACCACACCCCTCTGCAAATGTAAATACACTGTAAGTTGGCAAACCATCATAATTCACCGTTTTACATAAATAAAAATCTATGAAATTGGTAAGTGTAGACTGTAGATATTGTAGATTATGTGAAAAACAAGTCCCACGACTTCATAAAATATTAAAAATATTTTGTCTACAAAATAACAGCCACACTTTGATGATTCATGTTAAACATAACTAAATAAATAGCAAACTGCTTGGAAAAATGTAATTTAGAGTGTGTGCAAAGTAGGTAGAAGTCAATCTTTTTGAGTAATGCAAAACCTGTCATCTTGTTCTCCAACTGAACAGTCACTGACAATTCCATCTATCAATAAATTAATTCTCAGCTCCAAAATCCAGCTGACACACTTTTCAAAGTCTAATTAGCATCATTAATCAATAACTCATGCAAATCAATTTTCAAGTCAACCTGTGAAGCTGCTCTCTTTGTAACTTGGTCAAGATCAGCCTGCAGCTTCCTCTGCTGCTCTTCGTAGAGCTCCAGCTTTCTCAGCAGTTCTTCTACAAAAACATAATAGATTTGGCTCATGAGGACACAAATCATTTACTTTTGCCTCTTTACTTTGGATCATCTGCAAAAGATTTTCTTTTACCATTTTGAGTTCTGATTTCATACAGTGACTGCAGTTTTGACTGGAGTTCTTCATTTTCAGCTTCTAACTCTGACACACGATTGCTTAAGGCAGATACATCATTGTTCTTTGAGGAAATCTGAAATAAAACACAGGGGGTTTCAAACAGCAAAAATCACAGCCAAGTCCTTTTCTTCCTTATTCTTTAGTAGTATCTAGAATAGCTGTTTTTCCAATATTTAAAGTGCAATACAACAGTTCACATCTAATAAATTTACTCCTGAATGCTGGTAACACAATTCGTACTATTTTTTTATTTAAACTTCATCCATTATCATACTTAATTCAGAAAGTAAGCTCTTTTAATATTCCATTTACCCCACAGTTTACTTTTTCCCCATCAAATCTCCAAGCACAGTAGTTGGAGAAAGACACAGAGCCTTATACACAAAGCTACACATACATTTTTCAGTTCATCCTCCAGCTGTTTAATTCTTGATTTAGACCAAGCCTTCATTTTCAAAAACTTGGCTTCAGATTTGCTGGCCTCTTCTGTTTTCAGTTTCACTTGGACTAAGAAACAAGAAGCAGGAATTATTTAAAATTATAGAGAGATTATTAATACAAAACTTGTGTGTAATTCCTTTAGCAACTGGAAGTTACACAAGACAACAGCATTTACAGAAAAACATAAGAATTAGCAACAGTGAGAAATTTATAGTTCATGTGATTATCTTGGTAATCCTCTAACCCTCATTAATATAGTACTTGATCACTTTAATTACTGTGGCAATAATACTCCATCAAATTTCATGTAGTTCTAATTGCAGTAGGTATGGGACTGGCTCAAAACATGTAAAAGTCTGGCGCAAAAGAAACCTTTAATATTGTCAGTGACAACTGTTTAAATAGGATACCTTCCAAATCTTCCATCTTCTCTTTGGTTATAGATTCCAGATCTTTGATTTCTTTGGATTCACTCTGTCCACCACCACTCAACTCTGCCACTTGTTTCTGAAGCTGAACCAGGGCCTGGTCCTTCTCTTGGAGCTCAGTTTCATGTTTCTCTTGAATTTCATGCAGTTCAGCATTGTATTTCGCCTTAACTTTTGTCATTTCAAGCTCATGTTTCTCCATCATGTCTTTTAATTGGGCTCTCATTACATGTTTCTCAGCATCCAGTTTAGACTGGAGGTTTTCTTTTTCAGACAGAAGACGTTTCATATTTTCATTAAGCTCCTGTTAAAAAAAAAAAAAACAACAGTATAAAAAACATTTATAATTTTAATGCTAAGCACTTTTCCTACCACTGTCAAACATTATACCTGTACTCCTACTTATGGCATTTCTTACTTTCAATTGTTGGTCCTTGGCATCCAGCTCTTTTTGCAAGACATCAATCACCTGTGTCCTTCCCAGCATGACTTCTTCCTTTTCATGGAGCTTCTGTTTCAAAGCCTTTAGTAGCTACCAAAAATAAAAAGTTAAATAATCAAGCAGTCTATAAAAGATTTATTTTTATTCTCCCAACCAGACACTTGAACTGTGTCACAGAGTTTAGTAATTACATGATTCCCAATTCAAGCTGCTGAGTTTCCAGAGCAACGTACCTGTTCTAGGTCAGCACTTGCATCAGATTTAGCAGCTAATCTAAAAAGCTCCTGTTCATGTTTTTCTCTCTGTGCTTCCAGCTCCTTTTCCTTTTCCTGGATAATATTTTGAAACAAACGTATCTAAAACCACAAAGAAAATAAGTAAGAAACCAGTCCACAAACTATGGCAAAACTACACTGAACTGTCTAACTAAAGGTAGAGTAAGAGAATGGATTCCAAGTCTGAATTTTGCTTCTGGTAACATTAAATACACTAATTAGTCACTTATGTTCATTCCTAACAAGTTGCTATCAACTAAGCCCAAACGGCAGCCTCCTCCTCAAGCACCTGCATTCTACTTCCAATACGGTTTGTAGCTCTCTTACCAGTTTCCTAAGAACTGAATATAACTTTTGGAACCCTGCATTTACTTACATTTTCCACATATGTAGCTTCTTTTCCTTGGAAATGTTCTTTTTCCTTGTTCTGAATATTTTTCAGACTCTCGATCTGCTCCTGGAACAAGCTGCATTTTTCTTCACTGTCTCCCACCTTCTTGGTAAGGTTCTGCACCAGGATCTCCATGCTTTGCAGTGATGACTCCTTAGCTGCCAGCTGGTTCTTTACAATGCAAACCAAAAGACAATTAGAAAAATGATACAGCAATCATGAAGCCATTCCCTGGTAAGGACAAAATAAGTAAGTAAATATATATAAATGAAGACAGTCAGTAAATTTACATGAATTAACTGTGTTTCAGAGAAGGACTGACTACATAATCACATCAGAATCCTTTGGTTCCTTGAAAACTCTAAGAGATTTCATAACTGAGCTGCTAACATACCTTCAATTCTTCATTGGGCAGGAATATTTCATTGGCAGCATCACTGGATCCATAGGCCATCTGCAAATCCCTGATGTAAGCATCCCTTTCAGCCAGCTTCTTCTCCTTCTCTGCCAGCATGGCATCCATGTCAGCCCCACGGCTGCGCTGTGCCTCCAGCTCAGCATCCTGAGGGTGGAAAGGCAGAATTGTTTGTGGCCTGTGCTTCCATCTCCAGCACAGAAGATCAGCTTGCATCATTTCCTTACTACCTGTGTTAGAGTACTCCAAAAATTACAATCAGATGTATAACTGGTTCTGTTTGAAGTGTAATCGTTATTTACTGGATCTTTCTCTCTCCAACTCTGCAGCATTCCCATTCCCGCCACCATCCCCAGGGAAGTTATGGCCACAAAACACCACAACATGAAATCAGCCCTTGCCTACATTTATCCCTGTTATGACATACTTTTTCAATGAGGAAAATTGAAGCCAACCAGTATTTTTTGTTCAAAATGCAAGATTTAAATACAACATTGACCCACAGAGCTCATCTTTGTGTATCCTACTCCATTCGTGCAGGATTCCCTGTTCACTGAGGGCACAATGACAGAATTCCCACGGCTCTTGCTGAGGCTGTAACAATTCCTCAACACAAAACTCCCAGAATGGCTGTTCAGTAGCACAGAATTAAATATATATTTAAACAAATATTCAAACATAATCCTATACCACAAAGGTGAAAAGTCACATCATATAAAACACCACCTTTTTCTGTAACTCTTCATTTTTTTGTGTGATCTGGGATTCCAGCTCTTCAATTCTCCTTCTCAGCACTAAGATTTTCCCTCGATTTGCTGCAGCATTTTCCTGGTCTCCATCTTTTGACGCCTGCAAAAACAGGGAGGTTTGCATTCCATGAACACGTAACTCCTGGATTTGGTACCTCTCCTTAGTCTAATAATATTGGTGAAAAAAGCAGACTTTACTCATAGACTGTGTTGCAGTTCTCTTATATATTTCATATTCCAGGTAGAAGTTGGCACAGAATTTGTATTAAGCTTATAAAGGTCTTTGTATTTAAATTATTCATGATAATTACTGCTAAAAAGTGGACTGCAATGTGTAGCAAGGAGATTCACTTCCTTTGGCAATTGAAACTCAAATAATCTGGCAAGTGTAGCCCATAGATATCAGAGGGAAGATAGGACTATTCGGGGAAAAAATGTAAATTCAACCATGCCTAAGCATGTTTTTAATCACAATTTCCACAGCTGTAATTGCGGTTTTATAGAAATCATCTGCCATTACAAGAAATCAAGTGCAACTGCTAAGCATGTTTTGTTGGCCAAAAAAAAAAAATCAGAAGAATAAATAGTTACTGCACATTTTCCAGGGAAACTGGGGACTGCAACAAACTGATTTTTACTGTTCCCTTCCAGCACAGCTTTAAAATACAAATCCCCCTGAAAAACTAAATCCTCACTGAAGTTATTTTAGCGCTGTATGAAATCCTACTCTGAAGAAATACAAGTCTACTTGCACAACTGTGTTACTACAAATGGATCTGAGACTCTCTTGTTAACAGTAAAACACCTGTCACTTTCCAACACCTAATTTACACCTTGCTAATAAGGACAGTTTTACATTCCCTACGGAACAAGACAGGTTTTGTTTTCATTTCTTCTCCAAACCTTATCTGCCTGATTCATATGTGTCAAAACTTCAAGCTGCTAATAGGATGAAGGAGTGAGAATTTTTTATTAAAACAATTTGAAGGGAATGTGCAATTTTCTGAATTTCTATTGAAAAATAAAAGAATTGAATAGAAACACAGGTGAACTGACAGCACCCACTCAGTCTACCCTGTTCCTAACCTGACTCGGCTCAAAACTGGAATTTCCCCATTGAGTCCAGCATGGAAAACAGCCTAGAGCATCCCAGAAATTATATCTGCCTTCAAATGCAAGAACACCTTACCTTTTTTGGTTCTGCTTTGGCCTCTAATCCTCCTGCCGCTGGTAACTGCTTCTTAAGTTCTTCCAGCTGTGAGGTTAATGATGCAACCTTGGCTTTGTTCTGCAGCTTCAGCTTGGAAAGTTTGGCATCAGCAGATTCCTTCTCCTCCTACAAACATCAAAGTCATGACAGACTAAATTAGCTACATGGACAACTGCCTGCCTCAATTCTTCCATTAAAAAAAATAGAGAGAGAGGGAGAAATCTGAAGTGATTAACAAAAAGTATCTTCCCTGAAGAGACATTACAATGTTTCATTTTCATTCTTTAAATTTTCTCTTCTTTATTTAAGCTTTCTGTACATGGTGGTTATTACTGTATAGAATTCAAAATCTTATGACATAAAATTCCCTATTTTTTCATAGCAATACAAATTGTAGGGTTGATTTTTTAACAAGAATGAATTACTTTTTCATTAAAAAATACAAAAAGACAGACACCTTCATGACAGTGTAAAAGCTTATTTCATTTTGTTTAAAGAGAACTCAATATACATTGAGTTTTAAAACATGCAGTATTTTAACATTTGGCTGTTCACATCCACAGATAAAAAGGGCAGAAAGAAATCTCTCATAGGAAGAGATCAACCTTAAGATTTTTTAAAAAAGTGACAAGCTGCAAAAAAGCCTTCAAGCTATTAAATTCCTTCTAGTCCAATTCTGGAACAGAGCACATGCTGGGAACAAGCAGCAATGTCCAGACCCCAGAATAGCTCCTTGTGACCATCCTAGAGCTGCTGTAACAGACTGCAAGCTTGTAAAACGTGACCAAAAGGACTGAAGGGAGGTTTGAAACAATGGTTTTGACACGAACACACGCACAGTACCTTTAACTGAAGATCTTTTCTCCGGAGCTCAGCATCCTTCTCCCTGACGAGCTCCTTTAGCTGTGCCAGCAGCTGCTCAGTGCTTGTCAGCTGCTCTGCCAGATCCGTCACCGCCGCGCTTCCCACGTCCCCGGAGCCTGCAGCCTGCCGAGACCCAGGGGAATGTTCAGCCTGGGGAGACTCAGGGTGCTCTCAAAAAGCCACGTGGGGCACACAGCACTGCTCCTCAAATGCCTGCACCTGCTAGCTCAGTTCACTACAATAGTCAGCAAATGCAATACTAAAACTTCCATGGATTATATAGACTTAGAGCAGGCTGCTTTTACCAAGTCACAGGGAATTCTAAATCTTATCAACTGCTTTAGCAATATTGGCTTGAAATACAGCAAAGCCATCCAAGCATTCCAGGTATGAACACCTGAACTTCCTCATCCACTGGATTTGCGTTGTGACAGCCAGCAGTGCTGCTAAATAAAATAAATACCCATAAAATATTTATATTGAACCTACTCTACCCAAAGATGCCCTGGGGATGGAGCTTATGTAACTCGTACAGATGTTTCCTTAAGGCAGGATAAGCAGAGTGAGGACGAGCCCAGCAGCTGTGGCAGGCTTGAGAGATTAAATATCAAGGAGATAAGAAACAAGGACACAACCTGACTTTTAGAGCCCTAAAACTGTCATGGTAAAACTAGTCAAACAACTGCTTTAGAAAAGAGAAAATACATATGGTAAGTGTACGAAAAATGAAAGGTTCTCTGTGTCAGAGAATCTTAAAAAGATATTAATAGTAATTCAGTACTCACTGCTGTTTGGGAAGGAGAATCATCTCCACTACCCCATTTCCACATAATTCCACGATGGCTGAAACATAAATGAAATAATATCACAGTAAGTATCAGGGACTCAAATGACTGTAATTAATTCATATTTCTATGTATCTCGTTGTAAAATGCTTGAGAGTGATTTGTTCAGTTCTGACAGCATGTCTGATCTCCACTACACCACCAGTTGTGGAGAAATAACACTTCTCGTTATGTACAAAATATGCATAACGTGCCTTTTCTAAAAACTGCCAATACTTCCAAAAATAATCCAGAGAAGTCTTTAAAGAGTAAATACCATGGAGTATTATTCACCACAGCTGCCTCTCCAACATATAAATAGAAGATACAAACCACATACAGTTTGCTAATATTTAACCTGACCCTACACACTGCCTGTCACTGCAGGAAAACAGGGATTACATCGATGCAGATTTCTAAAAAATCACACATTAAGGCTAAAGCCATTAAATAACATCAAACTGCTGTGACTGCTGCTTATCTGAAAAGTACAACCAGCACGGCACCTGCTCAGTAATTGTCACTCTCAACTAGCAACACCCAGAGGAAAACCAGGTGTCCTTCCCATTCTGTTACAGACTTCTGAAGCACACATCCACAGACCAGGCCTGAATTTGGAAAGCAGTTCATAGCAAGCGTTAGCACCCAGCTTATCTTGGAAAGAATGCAGCCTGACAGCAGAGGCTGCTTTTACAGCAGTTCATCACTTCAAAGCCCAACCCAGGAATCACAGACTGCAACCTTTGGCCCACATCACCTACAAGGCCAGACTGGATCCTCCTAAGGATCTTTACTAACAGTAAAATCAGCAAAGGAGCCATGGGCATGGGAACTGCAGAACCTGTAAGTCAAACTCTCCTCTCATAACGACTGCAGAGCTGTGACACCAAACCTGTTCCCAGCGAAAAGCTCACTTCCAGACACAGGGAAGGGTTACCCAGGTACAAAGAGGCCAGAATGACTCACTAGATGGAACACAGGTGGTGCATTTGTAAACGCTTCAGCTCACTTCCAGCTCTGACTGACAGAATCATTTTGCTGGTCTCACCTGCCAACATTCCTACCTGAACAGCTCAGCTGCTCCTTCCTGGTGGCTTTTTTTTTTTTTTTATTTACATCAGTGACACTAAACACTGAGAAGTTTTCCAAATCAAGCTGGGAAACAAAACTGAGCAGGCTTTTCCTACCCACCATGAAATCAACCAAGGACAGGTTTTACTTTTTTCCTGGGGTACAGACGGCAACTTAAAGCCACAATCTTTAGTTAAAGCTGCAATCCCTCCATGAGACACAACAGATGCCACTTAATCCTATAAAACAACTTTCTCCTAATGCTCAAAGTACACCTGAGGTCTCAACTCTGATCACAACAGGATATTACCAAAAAGAAAAGCCCCAGTGGCAGCTCTGCCTTCCTAACTCATCCCCTACCAGCTGCAGCTAAATCCAGCTAAAAAAAACTAATCATGTATTATTCATCTGGGTATTTTCCAGCCTCCTCAGTCCCCTGAGTCAGAGACCACAGGGCCCAGCACAAAGGGCACATGACAGATTTGGGCAGCAGCTCATTCCAGTTCTCCACGACTGAGGAAGGTGATGGCAGTCCCCTCCCTCCTCTCTGCCACAGGCCTACAGCAGAAAAACAAACTCTGTAACAACCCAACTAAGCCTAATATTATTTTAAACCCATTCCCCGAAACAATTTGGTGCTGGAAACACACCCACTGAAAGAAAACCACTTTTATTTACTTTCTCTAGCACCTGCACACTTCTGCTTTTACCCACCAAGATGCTGGTTCTTCTGCTGAACAAACTAAATTTGTCTTTGAAAGATCTGTGCCATATATGAACTAAAAGCTCCTGGACAAAACCTTGGCCAAAATCTGCATGAACATACAACACACAGCACAAACTGAAGCAGCGTTAACCAAACCACACACCCCCTGTAAAAATATATTGAGACATTTATATGGCTACTACCTGCACCTGTTATAAAGACGATCTCTCAGTCACACTGACCACATTTAAATATTCATATGAATTGTTACTTACTTTCCATAATAAATATATTATATATAAATCCATTTATAATACAAGGGAAGCACTATTTTGTAAGAGTGACCCAGTGCAGAAACAGCACATCAGAGCAGTGCAGGTGCATGCGGGGCGTAGAGAACTCCAATGAGTCACTTCCACCCTTTCCCACATTTCCAACCCCTCCTGCCCGGCTCCATCGGCGCCTGGCAATGGGAGTGCACGACCCACCCACCTCCCCCGCCTACCCCCTCAGGGGCTCCGCGGGGCGGGCTAGCACCGGCCGAGGCCCGGGCGGGCCTGCCGGCGGAGGGCAGAGGTTTTGCCGTGGCCGCGATGTCCGCACTCACCTGCGGGGCGGCGGAGGGGCGGCCGCGGCCCCCGAGCCCGCCGAGCCCCCTCAGCCCCGACGCGGCCCCGTCGCCGCCGCCTCTGCGGCCCCGCAGCCCCGGCCGCGCCCGCCGCGAGCGGCTCCGCCCCCGCCGCAGCGCCCCCTGCCGGCGCGGAGGACCGCCCGTCTCCCACAGGGCGCTCTGGCCCGGAGGACTTTTGCTCTCCTGGTATTCCCAAACTTTTTTCCCATTTTTCTGTGGGGCAGCAGGGACCTACAAGCCAGACGTACGTCTCCCTATAAATTACCACGTATGAATTAACTGCTCACCTGTGCCAGCACCTCACCACCACCCTCACAGGAGAGAATTTCTTCCTAATACCTACTCGAAATTCACCTTCCCTCAATTTAAAGCCATTACCCCGGGGCAAAGGCCTTCAGTCCAGGTTAGACTCTCCTTTACTTTGTTTTGCACGAACAATGCCAAAGCCGCCAGTAAAATTCCACCACCTCAGTACATTGCAGTGTATAATGTAATTGAGAGATATTTATAAATAAAACACTTTCATACTAGAAAAACTGGCTGCTGTACTGTTAGGAGAGGGAATTTTCATAACAGTAGTTGTATTGATCTCACTTTCAGGGAGAGGAATGGATTGAAAATCATTTTTCTAAACAGAAGAAAAGAAAACCACCTCTAGCTTGCTATGGGGTAAAACACGCAGGTACAAAAGGAAGCTGTGCCTGGTATCTGACAGCAGCAGTACGAAATGTGGGGTTGTGCTTCGTGTCAGGTAGAAAAAGGTGGCCTGTGTTGTAATGGTGAAACGTGTGGAACAAGGCCATGAGACAGTTATAAAAACGAGTTTTAATAAGCAAACAAACAAACAAAAAGCATGGAAAGAGGCCTTTAGGTAAATATTTTGCTCGCTTTTAAGTGAATAGTGTGAACTTTAAAGTTTTCACAATGTAAGTTTTAAGTTTTCTTTAACATGTAGGATAGAAGAATGCGGGAGTCTTATTATTGGCTTGAAAATAACATTATTATAAGCTGCTTTGTAACAAGATGCTTTAAACTATAGCTTTAGAAAATATAAAAGGAGTTGTAATCACCTAAATAAAAGAAGGAAGTGATCTCAAGCTAAGAAGTGCTGATCCTGGAAAGGAAAACTGGACTATCCTGGGAAGAGAAGCTACACATCACCTTCACTGATTTACGATCCTGGAGAGGAAAGCTGGACCTCACCATCGCTGATGTACAATCCTGGAAAAGGAAAGCTGGACTTCACCATCACTGATATGTAATTATGAAAAAGGAAGCTGGACCTCACCATCATTGATGTAGGCTTCTGAAGAAGGGAAGCTGGACATCATCTTCACTAATTTACAACTTTAGGGTATAGAAATTAGATGTCACCAATAGGAACTGATCCCAATAGGGTGTAGAAATTAAACTTCACAAATAGAAACTAAGAGAAAATCATAAAAAAACCTGCTGAGAAATGCTTATGAAAATGCTCAGTAAATACCAGCAAAACTTTGTAGCCGGCGAGCAGCTGGAGGGGAGACCCCCACTGTACCCAGTGCACTGCTTTGCTCACACTTTACCACTTGAAATAATGAACAAATAAATTGATTGCTGCTTGATGTATTGGCCAAGTCAAGCTCTTCATTTATTACAGCAGCATTTTTATTTTGCATTTTGGAATCTTTTAGACAGTCCTTTTATCTGTGTGCACACTGCAGCTTTCTAGAGATAACTGGCACTGGGTTCCGGGCTACAGCCCCACTGTTCCCCAGGCAAGCATTACTTCATCCCACAGAACAGAGAATAAACCTCAATTTGCAGGATCCTACAGCATTACCATGACTGGGAGCACAAAAGAAGGCTTTAAAAGTCATTCAATTTCAAGATGTGGCTGTCATTTTAATCACTTTAATCTTTTCTTGGTGCAACACTCCTACCGTCGTTTATTTCAGATGCAAGCTAAATGGTGACACTGCATGTTCTCACCCAAGCCTTGACCACTTAGGAACATGACAGTCAATGAGGATGGATGCCTGAAGTTTCCTGGAAGACTTTAGCATCTCTGGAAATAGGAGTCTGAGCATGGAATGAACTCCAGAACCACAGGCTTGCACAGAGCACTCCTTGGAGAACCCTCTGGAGAATAAGGTTTCTGTGGTTTGCAGCAGTATCCAAAAAAAATTCATTAGTGAATCTGACCACAACATCCATCCTCTCAACTTGTAACCTTTGGGATTTTATCCCCATCCTGCAGTGTCTCCATAGCTTTTCTCCAATCCTGCCCTCAAAGCAGCACCTCTGAATACCTGTGAGAGAGGAGAAAACAGAACTGCAGAGAGCTTCACTCTCATCCCTATCTACCAAAACGGTGTAAAGGGCTGGTTTGAACTGTATCAAGCATCAAACCAACCCTTTGCAGTGAGGAATGATGAAGTGTTGCAGCAGCCCTCTTGTTAGAGGGCAGAAATGAGCCAAGACACAGACTTCTTGTTTATCACAGCATGAAAAGGGTCCTGGCTTATTCCTCTTTACAGCTCAGCCATCCTGACTCCAACCATTCCCTGACTCTGCCTGCAGCAGCTCCTGCTGTGGGTTTCCCTTGCAGCCTCTGACTGCTACTTATTTCCTGCTGAACTCTGACTGCAGCTTTTACCCAGCCAGACTGTGACTGCAGGTTCCAACAACAAGCTCTGACTGCAGTGATTCTCTCTCTCTCTCTCTCTCTCTCTCTCTCTCTCTCTCTCTCTCTCTCTCTCTCTCTCTCTCTCTCTCTCTCTCTCTCTCTCTCTCTCTCTCTCTCTCTCTCTCTCTCTCTCTCTCTCTCTCTCTCTCTCTCTCTCTCTCTCTCTCTCTCTCTCTCTCTCTCTCTCTCTCTCTCTCTCTCTCTCTCTCTCTCTCTCTCTCTCTCTCTCTCTCTCTCTCTCTCTCTCTCTCTCTCTCTCTCTCTCTCTCTCTCTCTCTCTCTCTCTCTCTCTCTCTCTCTCTCTCTCTCTCTCTCTCTCTCTCTCTCTCAAGCCTACTTCATGACTCTCTCCTTCATACTCCTCAAGGCTCCTCCTCCATGGTAATTCTCCCCTCTTTTATCTCACTCATCCTTATTGGATACAGCTGTTACTCACAGGGGCAAGGCTGAATTGGTTAATTGGCACAACTGTTACTTATCAGGGGTGAGGTCACCTGTATTCCCCTCTGCTGCAGTGAAGCTGCCATTCCTGAAGAGCGCTGGCATGCCTTGAGTAACTCGGCTGGACTCACAAGGTGCTGGGGTATGGATTCACAACCTTCTAAATCAATTCTTGACTACTTATCCCTTAAATAGAATCAACACTGGATCACATGTAGGGATTTTGTTATTTGGGAGGGGAACTTTGCTCCAAACCCTTTTTTTTCAAATTCATTCCACTTAGGAGGAAGAAACCAAAACTATTTTCCTAGGCTCCAGGACAGTTTTCCCTGTGCTGTAAGTTGTCATACCCATAAAAATAAAATCATCTGCAGGTCTTCATTTTATCCCAATGTATAAATTATTCTTGGAAAGACAGGAGTGGAGATGGCAACGCACTTCTTTTGGGGATCTCACAGCCAATCAGTCGCTCTCTTCTCCCTCTCCAAAATGCAGAATGGTGTTAGCACTGTGCTGCTAGTGCAGTATTCACCTTGTGTGGAGTCAGATAGTGCAGTGTGCTTGTTCTGCCTCAATAAACATGGGGATCTCACAGACAACGCTTTCTTGGATGTTTAGGCATAGCCAAACTCTTCTGCTGTGATGCCAGCTTAGGACTGACTGTATTCACCAGTGAGATCCAAGCCCTTGGAGACACAGGAGATTCAGACACATTAAACTCTCTTCCAGCTGGAGGAACACCGCTGTTGTTGAATGCATTTAATATTTATATAATAGCGGTATCCAGATGCCCCAGTTAGTGCAACAGCGAGTTACTTAATGTGCAGCTCTCTGCTGGGACAGCTCTGTTATCTTAGCAACTCCTTTGTACAAAATAAAGCTGCTCACCGGTCAGCCTCCTCACTCCTCTCACACCAAAAAGCGGTGGGAGGAAATTGCTTGCTCTGCCTGTCTGTTTTTCCCCGTGCATCTGCTTCTTTTCACAATTTCCTGCATCCTGAAATAACACGGAGACATCCCATCTCATCTTTGATGAGGGATGGTAAAACTAGAGAAGGATTTCAAATAGGATCAAGCCAAATTCTTCTCAACCAGGTGTATCAGCCCCACATTCCTACCAGTCCCAGGAGGCTTCCAAGCTCTCTCCATGCCCAAGTAACTCCATGCCAGTTACCTGGTCACCAACATGAGGACTTGGAGGAGGAATTCACGGTAAAAACAAGAATGAATTCCTGCTGTTGCTGAAACTTCCATTTGTTACCTTCTCCTTCTTGTTCCTATATAACTTGTGTGTCCCTCCCCAAAAAAGAGATTGCTGGTTATGAGAGCAACTGAGAAGTAGATGTAGGGAAGAACATTCTTGGATCATCAGATGACCATTAGTACATAAATGATGTGTAGTGGCATAAAAAGCACGCTCAAAGGATGAGGTTTTAGTCATGCCACTAATTCAGAACAGAGCAAACCACTCAGATAATTACAAAATAAAATCAAAGCAACCCTGGCAAAAGTGACAAGTTACTCAGAACTCACTGCAGGGGACAACAGACACTTCTGCACAGTGACACAGCCACTCTCCCTGAATTTAGCTTGCATTATCCTGGGTCTTAGAGGACACAGCGGAACCACACAAAATATCTGGCTGATATTTCCACTGAGGGAAGCCCAAAATTAAGAGGCCCAAATTTCCCCAAAATCTGGGAATCACCCCAGGCACCAGCACAGGCTGGGGGCTGGCCAGGGAGAAAACAGCTTTGCAGAGGACTTGGGTGGACTCGGTGTTGAACAAATTTTAATATTTTAATATTTGAACTAAGGTTTTAATGTCTCTCTTGGTTTCAATGGTCCTCTTTGTGGACTGGCCAGCAAATCTGGGCATAACACAGCAGCAGCAGGGGGAGAAATGCCAAAGTTCAAGGAGCAGTCACTTTTCAACAAACTGCAGGAGAGGGCTCAGCAGTCAGCACAGCCAGACTCAGAAAATGCAAATCTTACAGGAATTAAATCATGTTCTGGTTGATCTTTACAAAAAGAAAGTAACACATTTAAAACACAGGGCCTCATTGCTTAGGCTGCTTCTAGAAGAGAAACACAACAGGATGATAATTTAGACAAAGTGTTCAAGGCTATCAAAAAAGAAATAGTAAAAAGGATTGCTTGAAGATTAGACACACAAAATACAGAGCTTCTTTTTGCACTTAGCAAAAAAGGAGAGTATTTTATGTATGCAGGCCATACAGCAGGGAAACAAGTTTAAAAGTACTACTATTAAAAAAAGAGACATTGACAATATAATAGAGAAAAAACGCTGCCATCAGGATGATTTAAGCATAAGGAATCTAAGATACCTCTCTGCTACAAACCTTCCCCCAATTTATATTGAGTCAGTGCTTTAATACTTTTTCACCTGAAATGAGCCTGAGTTTGACAAATGGTGCTGCAGCAATGGAAAAAGTCATTGTGCAGAAATTGCTGTTTTCCAGTGTCTGTTTTTAATCAGGTGGGAAATAAAAATAAGGAAGGAGAGAAATCTACTTGGAACTTGCTGAGTCTCTGGATGGGAAGCATGGATGCACCTCCCATGGAAACAACTGGAGTTCTATCCAGCTGTAAGTACCAATGAATCACCACACACTCCAAGTCCTTTTTTTTTTTGACATTTTTATTAATCAAAGACAGGATGACTTCTGTATTTTGAGTGATGGGAGAGATCCCAGGACACTTTCATAGCTACAATAAGCTCGACTAAAAGGTACATTGTGGAATACATCGGGGATTTGGAACAACACCCTTGTTGTGACTGGTGAACTGGTGTCACTGGTGCCACTGGTGTCACTGGTGTCAAGAGCACAAGCGAGGGTCCTCAGGAAGAGGACATCCCATTGGCAATGGACACAACTCTGGCAGAAATATGCCAGCAGCCCCAGAAGAAGAAAAAGGAGGATCTGGCATTGCACCTGGCTGAGAGGGTCTCCAGTTACTGGAGATGTCCCAAGGTCTGTCTCCACCACGGAGCAGAGCAATGTAAGTATTTCAGTATTTGACCTCTCACACCTACAGATGGAGCAGGTTTTATTCATGCTATATAAATACACACCTATACTGTGCATTGGCATGTAAGGAAAGAAAGTTCTTCAAGATTTTAGTACTCTTAGGTGCAAGCTTGAAGGCCTAAGTTTACACATCACTGTTTTCAACAAAACCCAAAAGCTGACTAGGTGGGGAAGTAACCTCCATGTGCCATTTCAACTCCTTAGCATTTTATAATTGATTTTCAGTATACCAGTAAATACTCAGTGCAAGCACATGCTCACTTAAAATCCTAAGCATGGATAATGTATGAGGAAAATCAAAAAAGAAGCTATCACGTGTTGTCTACATGCTCACAGAAATATAGATATTAAAAAAAAAAAAGAGAGAGAAGTGTTTCTCACTTATAGCAGTATTTTGGTTTTGGTTTAAGAAATGTAGATGCTCTCTCCCAAAATAACAGCACTTGACAAGGTTATATCATTGGCTTGTAGGAAAGAAAAAGGTACAGTGATGGGAACAAAGTGTTTACGTGACTTGAAACTGAATATTTCCATATTCATCACAAAGACTGCAACAAGGTACACTTATGATCCAACACTTCTTATGTTGAGGGCAAATCCACTGCTTGGTTTGTGACAAGGAAGACCCAAAGCAGAACAAATCAAAACCCACAGAAATGCCAATCAAAAATAATGACAGTTTATGGGACAGGAAAAAAAACGAGTTTCCGGGAGAAAAGCTGTAGTGTTCCTTCTGCACATCACCCACTGGAGTTTGCCCAGGTTCTCCACAAGAGACCATGGCTTCACAAGAGCTGATCTTCCCCATTAACAGGGGTACAGATCAAAACACCCACTAACTGGTAACAACACACATCTCCTTCCCATGAATGGAGACGGTGATTTGACAGAACCTTGAGAAACAAAATTACAAGGGAGTGTTTCTGCCTATGGACAGGAGCTGAAAATATGCAATACAGAAAAGAGGTTAATGGTTTTCTGTAACTTCATCTTGAAAGGACAGCTTACAAATCAGGATTATTGCAGGAGCATCCATAACATGGCCATTACAGAAGCAATACTGAAGGCTGCTTTGTTAACCCCAGTAATTGTACTCTCATTGCACAGGTCTTGTTGGCAGCAAAAGTATTCAAAATTATCCAATAGGAAAGAATCAGCAATTTCATTCACCTTGCACTGGGATAACTTCCAGCAGGAGAAAGTTCTCAATTTACCTATGAAACAAAAAAAAATTAAACAGATTAAGAGATTATTGACAGTAACACCATTTCTGGTACGGGGAGAGAAGCAGTGCTTAGACTGCCACTGTTAAGAGAATAAAACAGTGAGGAGAAGGCAAAGCTCAATCTGTGACAATGCCCATGGTATAAACACAGAAATTGGATGGAGGCCTTGTGATCTTTGTTGCCATGGCATTGAGGGCAGTGGAGGGAGGCAGAAGCTGCATGGTCTGGTTCTTCGACCCCACACCCAGAAATGTGTTGCACAAACCCAGCACAAACCTCCCACCAAGAAATATTCTGTACAGAGTGGAAGATCTGACCACAGTGCCACCCCCAGCACAGCAGTGGCTAGTAAGATATAAAATGTACCCCCAATTTCGTAGCAAACTGGGAATGAGAATTTGACATGAAATTTCAGGGATGGATCACTGGGCTCATCCTGTCACCCTCCTGAGAAGGGACACTTTTTGTAAAGTCTTGTGTCCTGTAGTTCATGGGACATTTGTGCCCCCAGCATCAGTCCTGTAGTTTTGTTTTTGCCCCAGCCATGTACTTGCTTTTTCAAGTTCAAGTGTTTAGAAGTTTCCAAATTTGCTTTCACTAGGAATTTAGCAGTGTGTATCCAATTCACCCACTGGGAAATACAGGGTGGAGCTTGAGTGACACCTGGCATCACCAGCCAGCTCAGCCAGCACTCACAGAATCATTTTGGCTGAACAAGACCTCGGAGATCATCAAGTCCAATCTTTAACTCAGCACTGCCAAGCCCTCCATTAACCCAAGTCCCCAGGTGCCACATCCACATGGCCTTTAAATCCCTCCAGGGATGGGGACTCCAGCACTGCCCTGAGCAGCCTTGACAAGGCTCTCAGTGAAGAACGTGCAGCAGACAGAGCCAGAAGAGTAGATAAGGGTGGTAAAACACTGGCACAGATTGTCCAGAGGGGTGGTGGATGTCCCATCCCTGGAAACATTCAAGGCCAGACTCTGAGTAACCCGATCTAGTTAAAGATGTCCTTCCTGAGACACAGAGCACTTCACCCTCAGGAGAAGAGAGTTTATTTTAATAGTTTTGATTCATAAATGACTGAGCCATTCATCTGCAGTTTTATCTTGTGGACTACTCATCCTTTAGCTGTTTTCAGAGAGTAACAAATTGTATTTCAAATTCAATGCCATCTGTATTTTTTTCCAGCTCTCTTGTGTGGGTTTTTGTTTGTTTGTTTGCTTATTTTTTAATCTGAATATACAGCTATCTACGTATATGTTTGTACAGCTATAACTCACCTATCTAAATCATTACATTATTGCTTGGATATAAGCATGACCTTCAAGAGTATTTGCAAGCTCCTTTTGCGTGAGGCTGAGAAATGCATGCTAGGGCTAGATTAGAGGTGTCCAGGCAATGAAAGCTGATCCAAGTGGGTTTATTTTAGGTCTGTGGGACACTGTACATACCAAATTTCAACTGCAAGCAAGCGTCTTCAGTCGTCAAGCAGGTGCTGTTGGTCCTGCACACGGTAGGGCTGTTGTCACAGTGGTAACATCTTAAGGTGTAACCTAAGACAACAAGGGTTTATCTTCACTGACTAATAAACTACTGAGACAGCAGCAGCAGCATTAAAAAGGAAAAGAAAAAAAAAAAAAGAAGAAAAATCACTTATCTGCATCTAATTGTCACAAAACATATGCCTGGTTATTATCTCAAGACTTCAGCTAAAATTGTTAAACTCAAGACTGCAGTTAAAATTGTCAAGCTTATGTCAGTGCACCAATTGAGGCTGGCAGTTTTGATAGGCACATCTTGAAGCATGTATTCATGTCACTTTTAAAAACACTTACCATTATCTGCCTGCAGAACAAGGTATTAAATGTTTTCTCCTTTTATTCGCTCTTGAAGACTGCCTTTTCCTGGCAATGACAGATACTTGCAGTTGAGTTTTATTCTATCCATTTTTTAATTGCATCTCCTTTACCTCTCATACTACACACTGGTTCCAATTCACACAAGAGGAATCCCATTTTCCAGCAGCAAAATACCAGTTTTCTCTTGTGTTAAGCAGCACCACATCCTGCCACCGATTCTCTCTCCTGTCCCCAGACAATCAGAACAGAAACTGAGCTCTGCTTCAATGGTTAATGACTTTCCCCACAGTAGTATCAAATAATCCAGGCTTTTCTAGATGTTTTTCCTCCCTCTGGCATTTTTTCCCATGGTTTTCTCAGCCTCTGTCACAACATTAAGCCACGAAGTCCCTCTCTTCTACTCACCAGAGCCACACAAAGCAATCAGAACAATGCAGGCGGTCAGCAGGATGCAGTTCATCTTGGTCATACTTTCTCCCTAGTTTGAGGGCATAAAGAGGTATTACAAATTTATTCTATTTAAAAGCAAAGTGCCAGGTGATGAACCAAGGCTTGTTACAAGATTTGTTACAGTATAAAACTGAAAGCACTGGCCAGGATAAATAGGGAAACACAAGAGAGAAAAATAACTGCACTTTCCAAGGGAGAATTTTTATTCTGAGATTTTTATTTTCAGAACTGATATTTGAGCCCTGACAGGCTCAGATGGGTCTCCTCTCTGATTACACCATTCAACAGGCCTCCCAATTTCTCACAGCTACAAATGCACCTAACAAAAAGAAATGCCTCAAATGCTTTTTCTCTTTCAGCAATTCCCCAGTAACCCTGGAGCCAGACAGCTCTCCTTTCTCCTCTCTCATGGGGTTGCAAGAGGTTTGGCTGCTCTACAGGAGCTTTTGCCTCTCCTCTCCCAAAATCTGTCCCTGTCACTGAGGGACTGACACAGGCAGTAACTCACCAAGTGCCTGCAGCAATGGCTCAGGTCTCCATGGCTGCTGCAATCCATAGGCAGCAGTGAAACAGGAAAGTCAGGAACTTTTTAAACACAGGCAGCTCCAAAGCAGGAGTTCTCAGGCAGATTTCTGCACACAGACTCTGAACTACAGCTCCTACTAACAAACCTCTGCTATTGCAGAGTAGGATATTCCAAGGAGGCATCAAGCAGACACAGCAGCGAGAGGGACCATACTTGTGCTAGGAGGACATGAATTATGTTTGTCTTAGCCCAAGTGGCAAAGTTCCAAAATATTAAAGGTATTCAGATAACAAGTTTTACATCCGATGAAACTGTAGTGAAACAGTTACTGCTCTTAATTCTGCCTGCAGCTATAAGATTTTAGCATGGCAGACCTTAACCATGTTAGTTAGCATGGAGCTTTTTCCTCCCAGGACAGTGACTGTGGACTTAAAAAGATGGGTTCACAGAAAAAAAGTATTTAAATGCTTCTCAGCCTTAAGTCTAGTTAATTTTTCTACTAATAAAAACCCCCAAACCTCATCAAACAAAGACCCCACACCTACCCAAAAGAACCTTAAAAATCCCATCCAATGGTTAAAAAACCAACCCGCTGTCTTTTTTCTTGTCTCTGTATGACTTCCTGTTGAGCACAGGGGAAACTATAAAAAAACAAAACCACAATGTGCCAGACGAGCTTATTTTCTGGGGTAAACAACTTTGCAAGAAGCCTTTCCAGGCCAGAGGCTCGTCACACAGTGGTGTGGATCTACAGGAGCGCTGTTAAGTCTGGTGGTTAAGCAAGAGCCCTTCTGGATAGCAAACAGAACCACCCTGGGAATCTCTCCACCTTCCAGGAGTCCTCAGTCACCCCCTGTGTCAGCAGATGAAAACAGATTTGCCTTTCAGCAACACCAAGTCATGACCAGCATAATTGTAAGGCAGATGAATAAAAATCATCAGAGCCAGCAAAACGGTAGTAATTCAATGCAACTGGTTTGGGGAAAAAAAATAATTGTTTCTGTGTGAGGCATCAGGAAATTCAGACCTTTGAAAAACAATTACTATATATATAAACAGCAATTCACAGCATGGCTTAAAAGAAATTAAAGGAGAAAACATCTCCTAAACTGAATTTTCTAAATTAGTCTTATGAGTCAAGCATCCGACCCATCTCAATGACAAGAAAGAGCAACTGCTACAGCACGGAAGGCTCAGTGCCCGGTTGTGAAACAGAATTTCTCTGCAGTCCCACCTGGGAGAAGGCAGGCGGACAAGACCCGCTGCTGCTGTCATCGCAAATGACAGCATGGGGGCAAAGCAGAAAGGACAGGGGGAAGGGGACCACGAGCCGCATCCCTGCGGGGCACCAGCGGCTCCCCGCGCCCCGTGTCCCGTGGCGGGGCAGGTGCCGGTGCCTCCTGGCCGCGTTCCACCGCCCGTTCTCCGTCCCTCGGCCCCGCGCCCGGCCCGCGCAGCGCAGCGCAGCGCACTGCGGTGCGGCCGCCGTGACTCAGGCCACGGCCACGGCCACAGCACTCCTGCCGCGGGCCAAGCACGCAGTTCCACGCAAACGCTGCCCCCCGCTCCCCGCGGCTCCCGGGAAAAGCCGCCTTTCTCCTCGCTTTCTGCCCCCTTCTGTCCCCCCACAGCGGGGACCTCCGCGCTCCCCCCGCCGCCACCGCTCGGCCTCGCCGGGCTCCCCGCGCTGCCGCCGCTGCTCCGGGCTTGTCCCGCTCACCTTCCCCGGGTAAATCCTGCCGTGTGCGGGGAGCGGGGGTGCGACGCTGCCCTTGCCAGTGGTGCCTCTCCCGGCGGGGCCGCCTCCGGGGCGGGGCCGGGAGCCGCTGAGGTGGCCGCGGGCCGGGCGGGGGCGGTAGCTTGCGCGCTCCCCGCTCCCTCCGGCCGGAGCGGGCGGGTGTCACTCTCCCGCACGCGTCGTGTGGCCATCGCCACTTGGGTTACATCCTGGGACAGCTGGGGTTGGAAGGCAACTTCAAGACCATCTCGTTCCTGCCAAGGGCAGGGACACCTTCCACTAGCGCAGGTTGCTCCAACCATCCAATCTGGCCTTGAACACTTCAAGTGTTCAAGCCACAGCTCCTCTGGGAAGCCTGTGTCAAGGCCTCACCGTCCTCTGATTAAATAATTTCTTCTCAATATCCCATTTAAACCCACCCTCTACCACTTAAAACCCATTCTCCTTTGTCCTGTCACTCCAGGCCCTTGTCCAAGGCCCCTCTTCAGCTTTCTTGGGGGCCTTTTAGGTACTGGAACGGTGTTATAAATAAGTAGAGCCAATTAAAATAAACAAGAATTTATTACCAGATTGTCAGTGAAAACTCACGAGCACGGAATTGACAAAGCCAATACCGAAATGTACCAGAATCAACACCGAAATTCACAGAGCCTGCGGAGCAAGGAAATGGACAGGGCCGGCCCTGGGTGAGATCTCCCTGGAGTGTCACACGACACTCCCTCCCCAGATCTCACCACTGTCTGTCCCGGCCTGTCAGTTTTATACCCTTAGTTCACTGAACAAGTTAAAACATGTTTAAAAAAAAGTCCAGCTATCGAGGGGAATATGTAATTTCTTTGAGTTGGTGGTGGTGCCACTGCTCAGTTCTGAATTTCTATAATTTATCTCTCGATGACTCTGCTGATGTTATCGCAGTGGGGATCGGCTATTCTAGCATAGATTTCCTGGGTGGGATAGGTGGTTCTGGGAATCCTTAATGGCTTGGCCTTATCAGATGTCAATTGTCCCTCGTCTGGGTGGCTCTCCGCCTCCCATTGTCATTGTGATTACATGCCTCTTTCCTGGAGCTGATGACAATCTTCTGTGCCGAGGGAGTTGTCTTTTGATATTCCTAGAACTTACAAGTTTACTAACACCCATAACAGCAAGCATTATGTTTACATGAGAACTTGAATTAACATTTATTACAAAACTTATCACATATTATTACCCTTCACCAATATCACCCCGTCAGGAAATTATTATATTTTTGGGAACATGAATTAACAAATATTACAAACGGGTTCCAAGGTCTCCCCAGATACCTCATGGTATGAATTAATAGAGTAATGAACACAGTGAAGACTTTTAGACACACAACAGAAAAACCAGGAGTGGAAAGTGGCACGTTCCTCCAGAGGTACCTGAATATAAACATTCAAAACCCAGGAAAACACTGAACAGCAACAGAAACGAGGACCCCAAAACTATTTTACTAATACTTAAATCCATGCTATCTAGAAACAAACAAGTTCAGTACTGACTTGAGGACAATATGAAATACCTGTAAAACTCCCAGTTATATTTTAAAAGGATTCTTAGATTTATTTTTGTTACCTCACCTAAACCGCCAGTTTACTTACTAAACCTAAATCACTCAGAACTTACATCAGATTCTCTTGGTGTGTCATCAGTCAGCTCAGCATATGACCTTCTGTCTAAAAGATTTTGCCTCTGTTTAAGCCATAAATAAAAGCAGAGGGATGTAAGAGTAAGATGCTTGTGGATTACTGGATGCAGCTTATTAAATGAGAATCCCCTCAATTAATATGATAGAATCCCATATTAATTCTCTTAGATGAGGAACTGGGAACAAGGAGCTTCAGCCACAGCTGAGTATTTACGTCTTTTCCTTCCTCAAAATCTGGCAACAGTCCCTCCAACAGAGCACACATTTATCTGTATCATCACAAATGAACGGTATTTCAAACTCGACCTGAATTTTCCATCTTAAATTCTTTGCATACTTTTTGAGAAATTTTTTTTTCCTGTCATTGTTTAATGGCAGGAAAAAATAAAACCACCACCAGAACACTGGAATAACTTGCAAAGACACTTTCAGTTGGGTTTTGTTTTTTTTTTTGACTGGCTGGCACACCACTTGTTTTTCTCTCTGTGATGCAGTCACAGCAAACCATTCAACACACTAAACCATTCAACCAGCAAAATCCCACAAATGTGTTAAAGGAATCCTACAGAGGAATTACAAAGAGACTGTCAGCAGAGGGACAGAAAAAGGACCAGACCTGTGGGTTTGTAAGAAATGTTTTATAAGTTTTAGTTATGAATATAGTATGGTTTTTTGATTGTAATTTTAGTGTAGTAGATACCTTGAAAAGGCCTCTTGCCTTGGAATGTACTTTATCATAGTTTGATAAGGGTTTCTAAGACAACCTGAGTCTCTGCTTGGAGATTCCTTCCCATTGGTTCTTTTCCCTGTCCCATTCCTGTTTTATGTATGATTTTCTCCTCTGTCTATCACGGAATTCTTATCTTTAAGGTCTGAGAGCTTCGGCCACCGGTTGGCAGAACCCCTTGAGACCACTCCCAAATTTATTTTGGATTTGTTAGTGTTTAAGCAATCTAGTTGGCATGTATTGTTGAGATGGTTTTATTGGTTTGTAAATGTAGAACCCACCCCTTGAACTGTCCTGAACAAAAACGCCCTGCAGCTGAGGTTCGGGGTCTCTCTGAAGGCACCGGACAGAGGCTGGGGAACCCCCTGACCCCCCCGAATAAAACCTCTGTTTCCTAAATGCCTCTGAGGGTCCACTCTTTCTAACCACAGCCGTGACAGTGTGAGCCAATCTGCCTGCAGAGCCAAGATCTCACCAACAGGTACTGTTGAGGCGTATCAAAGCAGCTGGGTGGCCCAGCTGAACACCGGGCTGGGCCAGAGAAAGATACGCGAAGCGACAAGACCAGGTGCATGCTGGTGTTGGATGTGCCAGGGTCTCACAAGCTGAGTCCACAGGTGTCCAGCGAGGCTGGTTTTACCTGGCAGGTGAAGTCCTACCCAAGCATCAGTCAGATCTGAGTCAGGAGAAGGTGGCAGAGCTTCAGGCTGAGCCTCAGGACGGTGGCCAAAGGGAAGGACATTCCCATGGTTCCAGTGACTAAGGAAGTGTTGGGCAGCTGGATGCACTGGAGTGACACCTGCCCCATGCCTGTGCTCACCCAGAGCTGCTGTCTGCGGCAGCGGGACCTCCACTCAGTTCTCTCCTGCTGCTCAGTGAGTATTCCCACAGTCCAGCAGTGCTGCCAAACATCACCAACCCCTTTGTTTTTCATTTCACATGGATTCCATGATTCACGCCTCTTGGGAGGAGTGAGGAGAGCTACTGGCTTCAGCCCCACTTCAAATGCACGTCATGAGGCAACACACCCTGTGCTGCAATAGCTGCCTGAAGCAAAGAAACACCCCTTTGGCCTGCTACAAACACATTTGTGCTCAGGGCAGGAACAGCCATCCCTCAATTCCCTACCTGGTTCCCTCCTCACTCCAAGACCCCTCTGCCACCGGCTGTGCCCAGAGCAGAGGCCTCAAACCCCGGCACCACAGCGCTCAGGGGCTGAAAGCACCACACTGTCCTGGATCTCAACTTCTCCCACAGAGAGCAAGAATTCCAGCTCATCTGTAACAATCCAAGGGAGAACCACTCCCCAAGAATGAGTGAAATTGCCAAGGGCTGCCAATGTTTGTTGTGTAGAGTCCCATGCCCTTGAGCTGATTCCGCTGCACTAGAACATAGAGACCCTGGAAGGACACTTCCCAAGAGCAGCCTCCAGCCTTGAGTGTTCTCTGTCCTTGGAAACACACAGCACACTGACAGCCCTGCAGTAAGTTCTGGTTCCACTAAAACCTTCTTGTACCGATCCTTGACAAAACTTTTGTGGAAATTTCTTATCCCTCACAGCTAATAGTGTGGTAATCCTCAAAACTCCTCCTGTTTTGGAAGCACTCCAGCTAACTCAGTGCTGTTCTGACTCCTGTGAGGGAGAACACAAGCTGGTTTTCTTCCTGGAGATGTTTCACCTAACGACTGTCGTCAGGATCAGACTCAGTATTTTTCTACCTTATGTCACTGTGGCAAATCCACCAGGGAAAGCTGAGCACATGAAGAATCCAATACCTGGACTTGCAAAAAAAAACCAGAGAAATCTGGAAATTAGTCAATAATGGAAAATTTGAGCAGGAATCACAACAAATACCTCATAAAACCTACAAATTTCTTTCTGTCAAAAGAAAGAACTGACTACACCAGTGCTGGCCACAAAATTATTGCTCAAGTCTTAGCAAAAACAGTCCCATGTAGCACTTGAGAACAAAAGAGGCAGTAAAGTTTTTTATTAATGACAACAGAAACAAAATTAAAATGATAAAGCAAACAGATACTTCTTTAAATAAAAATTTTCTAGTCATCTGCTGTTCTGCCAGCCTCCTTTTTTTTTCTTTTATTTTTGATTCAGTTACAAAAATCCATCCAGGGCTCAGGAAAACATGATACATAACATAAATTTGTCACCTATGACAATAGCAAACATCATGTAACGAAAAAAACCCCCTCAAAACATATTTACAAATCCATACTCTGTAGTCATTGAGAAATTCCTTAGTTAATGAGTGGCAGATTATGCATGGACACTACATTCCCAGAGGCACTCTCCAGTCAGAGTCACTTAGCATAAAAGCCAGCTGACAGACAGATTGTCTAAAAATAAGGCCAGTTTCACTCCTAATTTATACATTTTGATGACCAGAATTTTTTGCTGTTACGATGTTAATTAAAAAAAAAATATAGCATAACAGCACCTAATCTCACCCAAATGAGATATTCAGACCAAACTGCAAGTTTCATTCTTAGCAGCAGTTATCCAGAGCAGAAACTCACATGAAAGGACAACAGAATACACCCTCTAAATGCTTTGTATAAAACCAAACCCCCATACCATATTTGCAGTATGATCATAAATAAATAGGCAATACTTAATACTTTAAAAATGTAAGATATGAGTACCTTGGACTATCAAGCTGTTTCACACTTCAGAAAAAAGTGAACAAAGCCCAAACACCTTCCTCTTCCTCTCCCTCCCCCTGTTTTCCTCCCTCTTGCCCCACTTCCAAACCAGGGAAATAGAAGTTATACTCTAATGAATATGAGGACTGGCACCAACATTCATGCTAGTTGCCCTGATGTGCAACAGAGTTCATTTACAACAGTCAGAAATATTCCTATGCACTAGCCCCAAAGAGTTCAGCTTATGCAAACAGTTTGGGAAAAAAAATCCCATTACAGTGACATGGGCAGCATCCAGAGGGTGCAGGAATGTCCAACACTCTACACAGATCTCAGGAGTCATCAGTGCCTGTGGAATCTTGGTCTTCATCCACTGCAGATTCATTAGGATTCGTTGCCTAATACAAAACACACCCAGGTTTAATTAAAATCTTCCCTTCCAGTTAAATGTAAGAAAGCACTAACAACTGCCTAGAAAAATCTGGGTTGCATTATCACACCCATTAGCTGAAGCAGACATTGTGATCTATGTCCTAAAACCAAGTTTAATTTGCAACAGAGGTCATTTTGCTAAACTACTTGACCTTTCACTCCCTAAGGATCCATTTGGTTTCAACAGTCCATACCTACAGTTATGTAAAGCCACAGTTCAGTAGCTCAGCTGCACATTTTCTTGGTGGTTTAGGTTGTCTTTTACTAAAGTAACTTAAAAACAAAAGGGTCATTACTACTTCTAAAACAGGGGTGGAGCAACAGAGAAAAGCAAATTATTTTTCCAATCAGCTGAAGGGAAGAAGTCAGACAGGAAGGCAGTTACAACTCCTAAAAATGTGAGCAAGAGTTAAGAGATGTCATTGTCTGTTAGAAGCACGACATCTGCTGGCACCTACTGTTAGAGCCACTGGGAATGAGTGTCCGAAATCCTGGGATAAACCTGTCATGGTGTGCAAGCAGCTGCCTGCTCCTGAGGAAAGCTCACAGCTCCTCGGGGCTTGCACAAAAACTGGGGATAAAATAAATCAAGAGCTCTTCTCTAAATGTGCCAAAGAAAAGGGAGAAATAATATAATTAACCCACAATCTCCAAACTAAAACTACATTATAATTATCAGCAAGTGAAGTACCTTGGTTATTTGAAAAGTCATTAAATGACTTTAGGAAAGGCACTTTCAGCAAGAACTAATGCACATCACAGACTCTACAGTTTTTAAACTGTCATTAACTGGAGCATGTCTGAATAGAGCAGACACATTATTATGGCTAAAATTAATGAGCGTGGTCCCACTGAGGAGGGAGCTCTGAAACCCAAGCAGCTCATGCAATGCCACGTCTGCAGGCACCAGTGAGGAGCTCTGAATCATGGGGCATGTTTTGTATGGAATCAGCAATATGAACACTATTTAGCACTGTAGTTTTTGTCCTTTTTATAGTTTTGGGGTTTGTTTTAGCCAACGGCATCTCTGCTTACCGTTCATGCTGTAGACACCTTGAATGTTGGACACACCATATGAAACCTAGGGATTGTGACATTAAAGAATCTGTCCTTGTTGTAGAGGCAGTGGAAGGTGTAGTAGCCCTCCATGTATCCAGAGGTTGTGGAAAACGTGGTACAGCTGGTGTACTCGTAGACTTTCCCTGGGCTGATAACTGGGAACTCTCCTGTGGGTGAAATCACAACAGTAACGACTGATGGAGAACGACCATTTAGCAGTTGCTACAGGACTTGCACTCCACAACAGACTCAGGCAGATCAATTTGTATTCCAGTGGATGCATAAATGGGTGCTCAGCAATTATTGATATTACAAAAAACTGAAGAGGGCCTAAGTAGCAGGACGCTCAGATACCCCTTACAAAACAACGTGAAAGCCAAAACAGAGGGACACATCTCTTTTTCTCTGATTTTGATATAAACCCCACAACTCAACGAACAGGCAACAACAGAATTTTAATAACAAGAACATGAAATACTCTCTCCAGTAATTTTTCACTTACCAACTACTCCAGGACCTTGGACTTCTTCCACATCACCTTTGGCATTTGTTATTCTCCAGTATCGACTCTCCAGCTGACAGGCATTCTCAGGAAGGGCATCTTTGGACATTTCAATTCTAGAAGGCAAAGAACATACTTAATACATTCCTTTGGAGAAATGCTTTAGTGCCCTTGGGATCACCAAGCAGACTGGGAAAAGAGAACACCCACTAAGGTAACCCAAATCAGTTGGCAGGATCCATCTCCCTGCTTCACTGTCTTTTACCCTTTTCTAAATCACAAGAGCTGCTTGTAACTTCTTTCCCCCACTCATCACTGTATTTTAGCAATTACCAATTTGACTGGTACTTTGTGTACCTGGCCAAGTAACGATTAGGATTATTTTATTAAAAAGTACAGCATGTTGTACACCTCCTGTTCATTTCAGAACACAATAATGCTGTGCATAAATTTGCTTTGAATATTCCACATGTTTATCCTGCATTGTAAGAATTAATTCAGTTATTTTTACCTGATTCTGTAAGTGAAGAAATAATGTGGTGGATGTACAGAACTGAGTTCAGGTAGAAAAGAGGTGGACACAGACACAGTGATATCTTCTGTGGTAGCAACACAATCTTTATCATGCACATACCTACAGAGAGGAGAGCATTAACTCTGCAGACAGCTCTGCACATTCAGTACAGAAAACGAAACACAAAGTGGTTAATTATTCTTAAAAATTAATATTAATAAAAACACTCGTTTAAATAGGGATATGTCATTAAAAAAAAAACCCTAGAAACTCTAGCAGCAAATTTATTGACAGATCCAAGGACTTGGTTCTACAGCATTCCAGTTTGACAGAATTAAGGTTCTTGATTGTATTTAAAAGAAATCACACGTGCATGAAGACTCAAACACCAGAACAAGTCCTGCTTATTTACATATTGAAGAGACCATTTAGCTGAAACATTTGGTTTTTAATAACTCTGAACAGTCCTGCAGCAAAAACACACTCATGGCACACAGAATAAATATCATGTTGTTTGCTAAACTTCAGATCACTGATAATGCAAAATTCTGGTCCCATTAATGCAAAGTTACAAGCTCTGAAGATTCTGGTTAAAAACATACAGTTGCTTTAAGCATTCTGGTTTACATGTTTATTTTCAGTAGTTTCATGGCCTTTCTCCTCTCCCCACCACCAGCTTTTGTATCAGATGCCTAAAACTACCTGGGGAGAGGTAAACATGCATAGAAGCAGCACCAAAACCTGGCACTGAGGTTACAAATCCCAGTCACAATACCTGAAAATCTGGTCTCTGATGATAGGATAACCTCCAGTGACAACTTTGTTTACATAGGATGTAAACCATTCCAAGTAAGATGTACCTAGGTGCCAAGGAAGAAAAGCATTCCTAAGGATGGGCAAATTTACCACTAAGCACATTACAGTGAATACTTCAAAGAAAAAGTTTAAAGCTTTGATTATTTTTATAAAAAACTCTCAAGCTTACTGAGGTGAGTCAGTCAATATTCCAGATCATTCTACCAACAAGGATAATTTGGAGAAACCAATTAAGAACTAAAGAGTTCAGGGTGCATCCTCCAGAAATGACATAGCTAACAAAGAATCTCTTAGTTAAGTATTTAACATTACAATCAGGGTCTTCAGTGGTGTCTCATAATTTGGATTCCATATGGAAAGCTTCTAAGGAACACTGCAGCATTTCCTCTCCTTTAAAAGAGGGGTAAATCAGAGACACACTCTGCACTCCTCTACAGCCTCAGAAGTCTAAGGCTGTATGTCATTCTGGGATTTTATACACTTGCAGCCATTGTCTGAGAACAGCTTTTCATACACCCACAGCCATTATTTTGGAACAGCTTGATTGCTTAGCAGACACTCACGCTGTCACATTTAATTCTCAAAGAAGAGTTTCACATACCAGCTCTCTGCACAAGAATTTCTCAGCCATAAATCTTCCAAGCATTGCAATTTAGAGTTCAACAGAAAAGCAGAAAGTTAAACTGTTTGTCAATATTAGTGATTCAAAACTGGATTGAAGCTGAGCTACCAAGAAATTATTATCCTTGCCTTCCCTGATGTGTTATCAAGTACTCCCACTCGTGTTAGATTAAGTGTACTTACCACTTCTTCCTTGGAGCGTGAGCTGTGTGTGCTGTCCTTTGATCTTTTGGAATTCTAAGGGACTCCAAGTTTATTATCCTCCTTTCTACCACTAATCCACAAAATGCAAACCTTATATAAAGTAGCTCTGAATGGAGGAAGTGGATCTATTTACCTGCCACCTTCAAACAGCCAAGAGAAATGCTGTGTATGGAACTCCCCCTCCACCCCATGGTAAGTCAAGATTAAGCCAAGTGGAATACTTCTAAATACATTGGATGATCCCGCACTATTTTATTCTGAATATTTAATCTAAAAGTGTTACCTGTAATGAACATAACAATAGCAGATGGATTGCGAGCCATTTGGTCCTGAAAGGGAAAGAAAGAAGTTCAAGGATGTATTAGAGAGCACTGGACTTTCAAGGTTAAAATTTAAATAACACGGGGAACACTTTCCCTGTATTCATTAAACCTGAAGTCTGGCTGCTTGACACATCATTGTAGTCCCAGTCACATCCTCAGACATGTCAGACTCTCATCCTGCCCCCATGAGTGCTCCCATGACCACTGACTTCACAGCTTCAACTTCCCACTAAGGCTACTGCAGTCCCAATCAGCACAGAAGTCATTGGGAAATGCAAACACATCTTCCTTACTGGGCACTGGTAGAAGATCTCGTATTTATTCCGTCCCTCCACACTCTCCAGGGCCATGTACTGGCTGAGGCCAGTGTGGATGCAGAAGGTCAGGGGCAGGCACTGCTTGAGGCCCAGCCTCTGCTGGAAGCCTCCGGCCGCCGTGTCGATGTCCAGCAGGTCCTCGGAGCGGTAGTGGTTGGACAGGGCCATGCTGCCCATCAGGCTGGGAACAACAACAACAGGGAACATGAACAGGAGACATCACTCACAAGGCAAAGCTGGCTCGTAAACTTTTGGAAACTGCCTCTTTCAATGCTCTAGATGCATATTAGACTGAGGTGAAATCCAAGTCGAATATCCCTATGCTGAACTAGTTATTAGTTCACATCATCCAAGCTTTGTGTAAGCATCACCCAAACCTGAGTGTACACTCCACACCCACACCCCCAGCTGGGAACACCAGGGAAAGGCAAATGAGATGTAAATTCCTGCAGATGCTGAGCTTCCACTGGTGTTATGAAAGCAGTGACTGAGATGCAAGCTGCCACATGTCAGCACGCTAAAAGCTGATCCCATCCTGGGCAACAGGTTCCATTCCTCTTTCTCCTTAGGAAGTCTGGCCTGGAATTAGACCAGACATTCTACAGACGCAGTGCCAACATCCCAACACAGAAACCTGCAGCATCACACAAGGACAAGTCCCACATCGTTTCCATTTCTCATCTAACAACCTGCTGTACAAACTTCCACTGCCTACCCCTGATCTTCCCAGTATTCATCCCCCACCAGTGGGACCACACCTTCCCCTGGCAATTTCTCCAAGCTGGAAGACATCCCCAGAACCTTGGGTATGCTTCTGCAGCCCCTCCATAGCCACATCATTACAGTAAAGGCTTCATGGGGGTGAAGCAGTGGGAAGAGAGGAGGCACACAACCTGCAGAGCATCATGTGAAATCTACAGAAATATGGCACCTATCTCCTGTCTAAAAAATTTTAAAGTCTCTCCTGGAAAACAGAACTAGAAATCATCCTTACGGTTTCATAAAACAGTTTCCTATACTGCTTCTGCACATAAAACACTCGAATTGGAGAAAGCTGCACCTTTTTTACGAGTGAAGGTTTTGGCAGAGCAATATGAGTGCATTCCTCCCTACAGACATTGTGAAGATTTGCTGCAGTTTTCCATCTTTTGCTTATGTTTGCAGCACTTCATCAGGTGCTTCAAACACCTACCTTTTCTACTGCAGAAATACCAGGAACTTTGGTCATCAGCCTTCTAACCTTAACGTAAAAGTGAGTTTTTTCACTGCAGAAACTGCATAAAATAGCAAAATCTTCTACTGAGAAAACTTTATTTGAAGAACTGAAAATTTGATTCTACCTTAATATGACTAACCAGTTTTAAGTCATTCCCTAACCATTTTAAAGAATAAAAGAATTATTAAAGAATGAAGCCTGAAGACTTCAAGGGGCTAATTTACTTCTGTAATACAAAGCCAAACTTCAGGGGAGCAACTTGCAGTGCTATGATTAAAAGTCTAACAGCTGGAAGTTTAGAGTTGTTGCAAAAAACTGACAAGGGTTCTCACTAGGAAAAGGGGAAGTGTAAGAGTAATTTGAGCAATTAGAAAACCACCTGGGCTTCCAATTACTTCCAAGATTAGAAGACAGCCAATTCTGGAAGTGTCACTTAAGCGGTGACTCAGTCACAATACATTTAAAAGCTTCATTTATCCTGTTCAGGGGACATTTCACTTTTTAATAAGTGAAGTGTCTAAGAAATACAGAAGGAATTAATATTTGGTAGGTAGCTTTCACTCCTTACCCTGGAACAACCAGCTTCTGCCCATTATGGATACGGAACGAACACCGATAGTCATCGGGGAGTTTGCAGTGGATTTGTGCTTCCACAGCGTCCAAATCTTCCTCCCTCACACTCTCTGGAAAAGAAAGGGTAGTTCAGGTATTTCAGACACAAAGCATGGAATCTGTAAATGCCCTCATCCAACCAATGTGGACTCAAATCAGTATCTAGTGGCTTTACTGTATGCTGGGTGGTACACAATGGGTGTCACATAAATTTGCAAGGAAAGTGGTAACTATAATTGATTGTTTAACACAGCACCAATCTCAGTCCAGTGCAACCTCGACAGGCCTGAAAGCAGCAAATGTTTATAAAGTGGAATGAACCTTTTCCCCACAATGCTGCCAATAACTGAGGCCCAGTTACAGCTCTCAGGCAGTATTGATTTTACTCTTTCATCACCCTAAGGGTTGCTTCTTTCAGTTTCCAGTTCAATCAGTGACACAGAAATGCTGGCTGCAGCCCCCATTCACCTGGAATCTGAAGCAATAAATGGGTTGTAAAAGGGGGATTTTCAAATCAACAACACAAAGGGGTGGAGAAGAACTATTCTTGCATTTCCACATGCACTTCAGGGGGATTCCCACACCCTCACTTCCAGCAAAAAAACAATTGGGTGGCCCCTGTGGTCTGTTCCAATCCATTTTTTTAAATCGTTTTCATACTTACTATCTGTTTCATTAACAGGACAAAAATTAACAATTCATTGGAACAATATCCCTTAGAAATAGCATGAAAAAGGCCTAAATTTTATCTAAAACCTGCCATTATTATGTGGGAGTGGAAATTGATGGTTTGAAATTTATTTTTGCCTTTCTGTACATAAATAAAAGCTTCACATTCTATCTTGAAAAATACTTAGCAAAACGTAATAATCCAGCACTATCCAAGCAAACCAAGAAAATACAAGATTTAAACAGGGAAGAGATAATCTGTCTCTTACTATTGTCTCTTAAGAGATCATTTGTCTCTTAATTTCACAGATTAGGTTAAATTAGACACCACGGTCTGAAAGTCAACTTCATACAGAAAATGGAAATGCAGCTGAACATGTAGAAGCTTTTTTGTCCCCTATACCAGAAAAGCCCAAACTCACAGTAGCTGTGATTTATGACCTAGAACACTGTAAGTACTTCAAGTATTAAAATACAAACTGAAATTGAAAATAGCATCTTGGAGGGGAGTAAAAAAAAGGAAAAACTATTGTTCCAGCACTGGACCATTCTAAGATCTACAGAAGAAAATAAAACCCAACGAGATCCTTTTTGTTTGGCTTCAGATTAGAACGTCTGCTTTCATGTGACAGTGTTTTAATGAGGTCTTATGAAAACAAATAAAATCCCACCAGCAGGTCCTTGAAGCAATGGAGTCACTACACTAAAAAAACAGCAAACAACAGGTCACAGCAACCTAAAAGGGTGATAAAGACAGAGTGGTCACAAGAAAAAAATCACCTTGATTTCAGAGAATCTGTGGATCAGTGGGAACTGGGCAAGGACTCTGCCTGTTTGCAAGGGAGAGCACATCTACCTGACTTTCAGGACTCTGCTAATTAAGGCACACACCTTTCAGGAAAGCAGCGTGAGGCTTAACAACAGGCAGGGCTGGGTGAGCCAACCTACTCACAGGTGTGCCAGGGTACCTTTCAAAGAGCCAATCATGCGTGGACACCACTGCCCCAGGTATTGCTCCAGGTCATCCCAGGCTTTCTTCAGCGTGGCGTAGTAGTGGATGTATCTTCCCAAATCACAGTAGGTGCTGATGAAAATGGCTCTCCAGCCCTGATTCCGCCGGCTTTTCTCCTCACTGAGGGCACACGGAGAAAATGTGTTCAAATGGCAGCTTCAAGAGCCTTCTGAACCCGAGGAGCAGGTATTTTTGTTATTTGGCAGGAACGGGATGCATAACATTAACCCAGGAACACTCTGTGCCATGTGAAGCTACACAAACTCAGTTAATTCCAGCATCTATTCAACAGCAAGCTGGAACAGAATTAGGAAACATTTGGGGTACTTAGGGGAAAATTTAGAAACAATACTCCTTTACACAGAGTGCCTTCTGAACAGAGCTCTGTCTGGTAGTGAGCCTTAGAGCTGGTGAAAAGCTAATTCACATCCCTCATTACTCAGCTTTTCTCAGCTATGGAGAAGCTGAGAGTATGAGCTGGATGTAGAGATGGACTGAAAATTGGCTGAACAACATCTCTTAAAAATTCATTCTAAAAAAAAAGAAGCTTAAAACAATCTTACTCTGAAATGAGCCAGTATTTTTTGCAGTGTCTTTTCCACAGCGGGTCATGGCTTGATAGCTGATTTAATCTTCGATTCAAATAGCAGCAACTATAAATATAAAATCATTAAATGTGATTGCAGCAAAACAAACAAAGAAATGCTGTATCACACATCACACTCTCATGAAATAAATGCAGAGTTTGAAAATAACTTAGCTGTCCTTTTAGAGCTGTGCTTACAATAGTTAAACTCTTCATCACAGTTGTGTAAGTCATGAACTACTTTTCCACACACTTAAAGAACTGGCAGCAATTAAGTGCTTTCGTAAAGCAGGTCACCCTGCAGACCTGCACCAGAGTAAACAGTGCCTGAAAGATTCCAGCATGACTCCACTCCACCAGTGGAAAGCACTTCCAGTAGCACAGGCTAGCTGTGATTTAAACCCCTTTTTATCTCGATGGTCAGGCTCTGCCTTGTCTTTTCCACAGTAAGCTACAGAAAGCATACAGTTTGAGTATTACAAACTTACTTTATCCACTTTAAATTGTTTAAATAACAAACTTGGAAGAAAGTCTCCAAAAGGCACCATTAGTTTAGATGTGGCAACATCACTTCCTCTGGTAGCTTGTTCTACAGTGCCACGTTTCAAAGGCTGTGATTAATATCTAAATACCCCAAATGAGGGTACCAAACAAGGCTCCAGTTACTTCTTTTTGGGGTTTTATAAACTGTTTAAACTAGAATTGTACTAGTATCCCAAAATCAACCTCAAGAAAGAGATTCTCCTGCATTCCCTGACATTACCCTTTCCATCCACATCTCCACAAACACATTCACTTCACACCTGTACATCTGGCTGTGCAAAAATTTCATGATACGGGGGCTTTTTTTATTTTTTGGGGGGTGGGGAACCCAAAGTCAAAAAGCCCTTGTGGAAATCTATTGTACTGGCGTTTATCAATCAAGCCTGTAATTTCTGGAAAGGAGTAAGTCACCCCAGCATCACAGGAACATGTGGCTTCAAACGTGATAAAAGTGCAAATAAAGCCATTCTCACTAATTACACAAACAATGGAAAACCTGGCACATGATCAAATATCTAAGGGCCACCATAACAACTGGTTTAGGTTTTTGCTTATGCTTAATGTTTTTTGGTGATATCCTAACAGAATTCTCCCTGATATCCTTATGACTCTTGGCTAGTATTTATTAGGGGTAATAAAAAACCCCAAACCCCCACATTTCTGGTAATATTCTGTTTTCTTCTTACACTTATTCCTCCCTCTTTGATTAAACACTGTGGTTTCAATCACTGCCAAACCTTGCACTTGACTGCTGAGGTTTTACCCAAAACCACACTCTCATCTTCACAAGCATGACTCACAACCCTTCAGCCACCGAGCCCAAGAAGCACCTGCCACTTCCATTCAAGTTTTTCTCCTTGAAAAGTCACCCTATTTCGTTTTGTTTGGTCTACCTCAAACAGTGGAATACATTTACTAGCAACAAGACCACCCTTTGCTTGCCCATAGAAACACAAGCTTCAGGGAAATACTGATTTCACAAATTTACTTACTGCTTCGTTTAGGTACAAACACATGATGGGGGAGAGAAAAACAGATTCATTCAATTGTTTGGGTTGGAAGGGACCTTAAAGACCAACCAATTCTCCTGCCATGAGCAGTGAAACCTTCCACTAGACCCCGTCCAACCTGGCCTTGGACACTTCCAGGCATGGGGCAGCCACAGCTTCTCTGGGCAACCTGGGCCAGGGCCTCACCACTTTCTCAGTAAAAGAACATGGGATTTTGTTAGAAATATGAAGGTATAAGGGGGGAAAGGAATATATAAGAAAATGTGTATGGAAAGCTCGCTGCTGCTGGAAGGGAAGGGTGCTCAGGCCGTGTCCTCCGCTGGGCGCCTCCTCCGGAGGCAGGCGAACGCTTTCCCCGCACAGCCCGGGGAGCGCTCCGCCCGCCGCGCCCCTGCCATCCGCCCGTGCCATCGCCATCCCCCCGGGCCGCCCGTACCTCACCAGATCCCGGTAGTCGAGGAAGCTGAGGATGAGCAGCAGCGGGTCGGTGGGCAGCAGCTCCAGGCTGAGGCTCGAGGCAGGCTCCATGTCCGGGGGCGCCGCCATCTTGCGAGACGTCCCGGGAACGCGCCGCCCATCGCGCCTCCCTCCCGCCGCCCGAGCGGCGCCTCCCGGGGGCGGCGGCTCCGCCCCATCCCCGGAACCCCCAGGTCTGCCCTCGGATCTGCTGTGTCTGCCTTCGCAACTCCCAAATCTGCCCTGGGAACTGCCGTGTCTGCCCTCGGATCTGCCGTGTCTGCCCTCGAAGCTGCCGAATCTGCCCTCATAACTCCCAAATCAGCCCTCGGAATTCAGCCCTCGGAACTCCGAAATCAGCTCTCGGAACTCGTCCCTCAAAACTCTGAAATCAGCCCTCGGAGCTCCCAAATCAGCCCTCAGAATTCAGCCCTCGGAGCTCCCAAATCAGCCCTCAGAATTCAGCCCTCGGAGCTCCCAAATCAGCCCTCAGAATTCAGCCCTCGGAGCTCCCAAATCAGCCCTCAAAACTCCGAACCAGAACTCAGCCCTCAGTCCTCAGAACTCAAAACTCGGCTCTCAGAACTCAATCCTTAGAATTGCGAGCTCAGCCCCCAGAATTGGGCCCTCACAACTCAGCCCGTGGTCCGTTGAAATTCAATTTATGTGCCAAGGGGATTTGGTCAGGGAATGGTCTGCTTTTCACAAGATCAGCTTCTTAGTGATCTAAATGGACACTAATAAGTGGGCAAAACTGAGACTGGGAGAATAAACTTACTGAACTGAATATCATCAAAACAAACAAACAAAAAAATCGTGTTGCATCTTCAAGATCACATTTTATAGGAAATAACCCTCAGTGTGTGACTGCTGCACAAAAAATAGATGCTATTCCTTTTATGCCACTCACCTTTAGTGAGTTAAGTATTCCTATATGAAAGAAGGAATTATTTCTCCTGCATGATTTTACACTAGAAATTCTTTTATTTTCTCTCTTCTTTTTTGGGTATCAGTAGGATTTTAATGAAACAATTCATTGTCCTGGCAACACTGCTCAAATAAGAATTCAAAAGGAACAAGGGGGTGGTCTTATGACTGCAGTACTGCTAGCTGTTGGGGAGTTTTTTGTCCTTTATAATTTCTATAGTTGTAAAGTTCCCGGTAGAGAAGAAAACACAATAGCAAAAGTATATTTAAAATGCTAATAAAATTATATTACTTGTGTTTGTCCTTGGGTTTGTGGCCCATGAAAATCTAATAATGCAGAGCCAAGAGAAGGTCTATAATTCTTTATGTCTTTCAGGTTTTGCCAAAAGCCTGGATACTTTTGCTTCTAGCACTTGCATAGATCCAAGCTGTTATTCAAGGGCTTAGGCAGTGGTGCAGATGGAGGTGGAGGAGCTATAGGAGTTAGTTATAAAAACTGATTATCACCCCTGGCCAGGCTAGAGGCTCCTCAAGTGCAGAAACAGCTGGCATTTTACTTTCCTAATGGATGTTCTAACAATGATTTTAAGAAACAAACAAACAAAACCATAGTAAGACAGAACCAAAAGCAAACATAAACCCATTTAAAATTGTAGTATTTCAATGTTTTACCCACAGCAGCCTTTGCATCCTCCATCAAATAACTGACAGCTGCAGAAACTGTGACACCAGTAAGTTACCATGGAATTTTCCTAGCTCAGCCTAGACATAAAGGTTTTTTTCCACTTTAATAGTGCAGCCTAATTTTTCTTCCATTATCACTGGCCATGGAGCCCAAATGGCCAAATAGAAGAGAGGTACTCATCGGGCTGAAAACTGCTCAGATTGCTCCGTGCTTCCCGTGTTTAATCTGTGAGAGATGATGAGGCTTTTAGCATCCTTCATTTATTTTTACTTCTTGAAAATCTGATGAAATGACACACTGGGGATCTTAATCACCGGGTGCTGAGTGTCTCTGGAAATCCAGCTAATGTGCTAAGGTTTTGGGGAATGGTCTGCTCTTCAAAAGATCAGCTTTTTAGTGCTGTAAGTGGACAATAGTACCTGGGCAAAACTGAGACTTTGAGGGGAGGAGGCAGCTTGGGGGATTGGTAGCAAGAAAGAAGCTGAGGTTCAGAAAATTTGTGTTGTTGTTATTATACCGTTCTTGTTGGGTTTGTTCTTTGCTGTAGCAAAGATGCAGTAAGGTCAGGGCTTCACAGGAATAACCAGGCAGTGACCTTGGCTTGGAAATCTGACCATGTAAAATTAACCAGAACACAAGGAGTGACAGTAATAAAGAGCACAGAAGGAGCAGGGTAGGATAATTCAAAACGGGAGCTGTAAGATCCTGTGGTGACTCCGGTGAATCACACAAATATAAAGACACTTCAGGGTCCTTTGAACAGTGGGGGATTTACATATGAACTGATAACAAATCGCATCTTCAGGCTTCACAAGAGTGAATCTCAGACGAGATGTGAGAGATGACAGGGAGGTAGCAGAGCCAGAACTTCAGGGAAATGTCTACCTGAAGAACCAAGTATTGCATGGGAGCTTGTTAGACATTTTAGTAACAAATGGGATCTCTGACAGAGTACAGCTTCCAGCTGCCTCCTGACACAATGAAACAATAGCTGAAAAAACCCCTGCCTTGTTGCAATCAGGTAGACACAGGATAAACCAAGGAAACCCCTCCCCAACCTCCCAGGGTGGTAAATTAGCCTTGGCAGCTCCACAGTCAAATGAAGTCCGGGGAATCTCCAAGAACCAACCAATGGATTTCATCTCGTGCTTACTAAGGACCTGGAGTCTGCTCCTGGCTTTCATCCTTCTTTGGTCCATCTCCCACGTGGATGCTTTTGCCTGCATCAGTGCCTGAGGATATCAAAACTCCATGGCCGGTCCTCCCCGCTCTGCATCCAGGTGGCTTCAGGCTTGTCTTTGGTTATTAGCAAATCTTTTTGTCTCAGATTCTTAGCTCCAAAATGGGCCTGAAATATTTATGCACGTTTGGAGAGCTTGGAATCCCACTTGGAGAGCAATGTTGATAGACTGCGCATTTTTCCTCAGATCAAAGATTCCATGTTGACACAAAGCAGCGTAGCCAAGTTTTATTCTTTCACAGCCTGGCTTAGCTCCAAGTTGGCTTTCAATTCATATCATCCTCTCACATAAATCAAATAGAAGATATTACTACAAATGGAAACGTTACCTGGGAAAGTATAAAAACCAAAGTTTATTTACTTTAGAGAGCATAGAAAGGCATGATTCTTGCCTCAGCAGTATTTCTAATTTCACACAGCTCCAGCAGTTTCACTGCATGTGATCCCCAGTGTCATGATGTGGTTGGTGGCCTAAGGGATGTGTGAAAGACCACGCTGAAAGGGGCTGCAGGAATAGTTCATGATCCCATGGAAAGTGCCAAGACCCTGCTTGATTTGTGTTGGAGCTCAGGAGATCCTCCTTTACCTGAGGAACATAGGGAATAATGAGGCATCCCTGGAGAAAACTGCTATCGAGTCTTTCCTGACCTGAAAAAACCCCAGATGTGTATGACCCAGATTAGTTTTCAGCTGCACACGCTGTCCTTAGGTCATTAGCTGAGATTGTTAACGAGGCAGGCAGTCGGTCACGGCTGCCGTGGTGGGGATTTTTGGCTACCAACTCCTCCAGCCAGAGCACATTCATCAGAGCATGCAGCAACAAATGACTGAAGTGCTGAGCTGGATTTGGAGAGGTAGCCCACAGATAAAAGCCTCCAGAAGCCCTTTGCAATTCCCTTAGTCATCCATTCCCACTGAAAGCTTCTCTTTGGGAGTTTCCAGGAGGCCTGGTGCGACCTTTGCTCGTCCTTTTGCTCGGAGCTCTTATCTGTGCAGTGCAGACCCGGGCTCTTTCTGCTTGCACTCCTCCAGAGCGGTTTTTACGGGATAAACAAGCCGTGTTTGCTGATGCACGTTTCCTTATCAGCTGGACAGCACGCTTCTCCTGCATGGTGGGTCACACTCGCTGCTGGGCCAGCTCCAGGAATTCCAGGGCGGCTGCATCACGGCTCATTAGGCCCTCGCTCGCAGCCATGGACTGCAAAAAAATCACAGCCACCTTGTGATGGAGCCTTATCTTAGAGCCCACCAGGAGTGTCCTCGCGTCGCAAAGCACCTTTAGGTTGATAATTGCAGGTCTTGGACCTTTTTAATGAGATAGCAACATGATAAGCGCTGGTTTGGGGAGCTGTCACAATGCCAGACTGAAGACCACGTGCCCTACTGAAGGAGAATTTCACTTTTATTGTGTTTCTTTAAAATGTAAGTAAATAAGTAAAGCATTTCTGTATCTCAAAACCAGCTCACAGCTGTTACAAAATACAGTGGTAAAGTTGTCTGAGACGAGATGCAGGATACATCTGAGAAGAGAAAACCAAAACCCCATGGAAGTCTTACCAACCAACCCAAGAAATTACAGCCCCGAAGAGGAAACGTCTCAGGTGTCACATGAAACATAGCTGGTACAGAGCTACTGTACTACAGAAGGAGTTATTTCTCTTGGGTCTTGAAATAACTTTCAAAAGTTATTTCTCTCTCAACACCGCAGAGCAACTGCTTTCCATCACCCTAGTTGTTTCCTGTTAAAACATTCCTTGTTGCCTCTCCTCCAGTTCTAGCACATCCACAGGATTCAACAGGATTCAACCTTCTTGCAGTCCATTCCCCCTTGGCTACAGGCTTTGCTGCCTTATGCCAAGCTGTAAATGTAACCAGAAGATGCCAGATACAGAGCAGATCACGGAGCACTTAGCAAAAGGTGCACTCAATTTTTCACTAAAAAATAAAAATCTCTTCCCCGAAAATCTTTAAAAAAAAATCTAAATTTGTCATGCACGGCCTGCTATGGGACAGGGCTTGTGGCTTAAAGTAGGAGCCAGAAATAGAATAACACATTAATTAATGCTTGCAAAGCACTTGAAAATGGCACAGGGTGTATGCTCCTGCAAACCACCAGGTTGATTAATTACCATCAGCGATCTGCTGGTTTGTTAGGAACCTTCCCGAGATGTGCCTTCTCATTAGCCTGGTACAAAGCAACCCTCAGCAGGAGGGAACAAGTTGCTTCAAACACAGTTCAACTCACTGCCAGTTTAATCTTCATCTCACTGACAGACTTCTGAATCTTAATTTAATTATAGTGCCTTAAATGTTTTGTGATAGCATATCTCAATCTCTCTGTTCTGTGTCTTTTTATGTTTTTTTTAAAGTTGTTGTGGGACAGAAGAATAGATAATTTCTTCCAGTGTCCATTAAAATTCCCTTTGCCTGCAGTGCAGTATGTGCTCCATAAAAGAGATGAACCTGCTGCAAGTGAAATAAGCTGATGCTGCACTGTCTTTTTAGAGCAACAAAAATCTTTATAGATTATTTTCCCGAGTGCCATGAATCTCCTTCAAAGCCTTAAGTCACTGATACCAATTAATAAACTTAATAGTCTCATTTTCAATTCACATTCAGGCCGTACAGAGCGTGTGCTCTGGCAGATGCTTGAAAGCTTTGCCTTTCAGAGATAAAATGTTACCTTGTGCATGAGGGGGGCAGATTCAGGAGCAGAAAGACCTGTTAAAGTGCAGCACCTGAGGCCTCCTTGTTTTCTGAATTTACAGTCTCAGGCTGGCAGTCGTATAAATGAGTGATGCTCTCTGATGTTCTCTTCCAAGCAGGCAACGAAATTGGCAGGGAGTCTTGGGTTTTGTGCTGATGTGTCCAGAATTCAAATAATTTCATTCTCGGCTATAATGACAATTGGAGGCAGAGTATTACCTTGAGAAAAGAGAAGGGAGAGGCGGCTTCTGGAATCCTGTATTGAATTAACAACCGATTCCCATTTACTCTCTCCGCTGAAAACTCTATTATGCAGGGCTCTTATTGCCCTTATTCAAGGGCAGGGAATTAAAGAAGTGATATGGATGGTAATGCTCTCATCTTCCTGCCATGACACTGCATAATGGGGACAAAGAAGGGGAATCTTGACGGATGATACGCCTTTTAAAATACTGCTGATAGCGAAAACACGGGAAGGGCGACGCATTTGAGTATCAGCGATGAAGTCGCAGTCAGATTTTTGTGCTTTTTGCTTAGGACTTTAAATCAGCTTTGCTTTCCTTTTTGCTGTTGTTTTTGGAACATTTTATTTTCTTGTTTTTGCAGGAGAGAGTCCTTGCGGTAAGGAAAAGAACCGAGATGAGGTAAAGTGTTGCTTACACTAATTCCAAGAGAAATCTGCTCTCTCTCCTCCTGGACTTGGAGAGCAAGCACTGGGAATATGGCAGGGAAAAGTCCAGCAGCAGACTGGTATAATTATTTGGGGAGAGCAGTACTGCTGCCCAAGTGGTGGCTCTTCTGGCACTTTCCAGTTCAGTTTAAGGTCTTTCTGAAGTCACACAGAATAAATAAATTTAGTTAGTTAGTTAGTTAGTTAGTTAGTTACACACATAAATAAAAATGGTGGTCTTATAAAAAATAATACCCGCTGTGGACCCTTCCTTTACAAATACATACACTTAGGTCTAAAATAATATATTTCCCTGTGTAAACTAGACCTTACACAAAATAAGGAGTGCTTTTGCATTAGGAATTTTATGGAGTGAGTAAGAACATCTCCATTCTATGAGTGGGTAAATGAGGAGCAAAATATTGAACTACCTTGCCAAAAGTCACTTTCTGAGGCGAGAACGAAACACGTCTTGGTCTACTTAGAGCAAACCTACAAGATCTCCCTGAGCTATTAACACTTTTCCCTGGTCTCAGCCCAGATGTAAGTGAGGCCCCTTGCCCTAAATTTTCAGTCAAAGTTTTCTGTGAGGTGAAATCATGAAAATCAGCCCTGTTACAGCTCACACTCCGTGTATGTGTGACACGACCTGGAGAACCACTGTGCACCTCCACCCTACCTCAGCATCCCGGCTACACTCACTCAGCTTTGGAAATTAACTCATTAATGACCTTAGGCTTTGTTTCTAGCTGGACAGAATATTTGCAAGGAGCCACTGTGAATGAAGAGAGCTGATAGCTGTATTTTCCTTGCCTTTTCTTGCCTCTGCTGGCTGGCATTCAGGCTAATAATTATAATTATAACCAGCTGCCTGCGGCCTCCAGAGGTCAGCATATCACTGGAAAATAGCTAAATATCAGTGCCCTCAAACTATACTTTCCAAGTTGTTCTCGTTGGGTGTAGTTTCCAATTTCACTGATAACAAAATTTAAAGGGTTTGTCCCCAACTCTACTTGTGACAGCAAAAGCAAGAAAAGAGCTCTCAGAATATCCTTTGCAAAATGCAGAACATTGTCATTGGTCAGTGGCTGGGGCATCCCCTGGGTGATAAATTTATTGAGAATAGTCAAGTAGATATCCACAGGTTCAGGTGCTATTGATGATGTGTCTGTAGTGATGGAGTGAATGGACCTGCCAAGCACCTTCTGGGTGGGTGCCAGACTTGCTCAGTTGTGGAAAAATCTTTAATTTTTAGCGCCTTTTAACAAAATTGCAGTTGTAGTCTCACTCTCAGAAAAAGTAATGTCAAATCAGAGATGAGAAACAAGAGTTTATCAGAGATGTGAAACAGCTTTCAGGCAAGAAGAAAGTTAGACTATTCACCTCAGGAAAAAAAGTTGGAGAGAAAATGATATAATAGAATCATGGAATGGTTTGGGTTGGAAGGGACCTTAAAGATGACTGAAATGAATTCTTTCTAAATATGTTTATTGGCTCTCGTGATATTATCCTGGATTCCATAATCCAAAGCAAAATCAGGATGAGCTACCTTTCTAAAAGACCCAAATCTTACACGATCTCCAAGATCAGATAGACTCAGTCTGTTGCAAAACACCAAAAAAACAGCAAAACTTTCATAAACACCGAAGAGCCTTGGTGTCACACAACACTGATTTCTCCTACAGCACAATCTAATTTCTTAGCATGAAGAGCACAAGATTTACTGAGCCCTTGGTGTTCTCACATTTTTGCTTTGAAATGCAACCTGAAGTGGATCCAGCTGTAGACAAAGAGTAGAAATCCTGCTACAAAAGAATAAAATTAATAATACAAACAAAAATATTCACAACTCAAAAAAAAAAGAAAAAAACCCCACTCAAATCTTTCATTATTTTTATTAAAGCTGCAGAGTCTTACTACACACAACAAATATTTTATTGATATAATCTAAGTTAATAAAATAGTTGAACAACTCTTTAGATTTATATTTGTATAGAAATGATCTGGGGAACATCTTGTCTTGAGACAGCAGTGCCCGAAAACAACTATTCAGCAGGGGTTTTTAAAAGAAGAGTTTGGGACTAGAGGATGCACTGTTCATTCTCAAAGGAAAAAGAAAAAATCCATGCAAAAATAACTTCCACCCAAAGTGTAAGGCCATATGGAATGACCACATGAGGGATGGCTCCTTCCTTCCAGGACTCCTCGTCACACCTACTGTGGGAGCTTGTCATCTAAACTCAGTAAGGGAAACGAGACAGAAAGGAAACGGAATTGCACAATCCTAGTCTGCAGGTGACAACGTCATAACATCTCTTTACAGAAGTCCCTACTCTGTTCCAGTTGGGAGGATGGGTTGTGGTGCTGTGTCCGTCCCCAGCTGCCAGCTGATGTCAGTTACTGTCCGCACTGTGAACACAAGTCAGTCTAGCTACTGTTGCTTTGCTCTCCCTCCTTCACCTGGGTGTAGTTTACATTCTACCTAGCACTGCCTGCCAAGGGCCGACTGCGTGGTGTTTCCCCCCGTGTCAAAGCCCAGAGCCCAAGGGATGATCTCCTGGGCGCGGCTGGGCCCGGGAGGGGTCTGTCCCGGAGCGCCAGGCAGGTCCGTGCTAGATCATGCCGTTGATCTTAGTCCACTCGTAGATGTCCTGCTCGCACACGATGTCCGAGTTGATGAGGAGGTACCTGTCCCCCACACAGAAGTGCTTCTGGCAGGCGGCGCACTTGAAGCACTCGAGGTGATAGACCTTGTCCTTCACCCGCATGGTCATCTCGTAGGCCCGGATCCGCTTCTCGCAGGAGGCGCACAGCCCGTCCTGGCCAAAGAGCCTGCAGCGACACAGCACAGAGTGAGCCCAGCTCCTTGGCTGGCCAACTGGGGAAAACCGGGTCTAAACCGGGTCCAAAACCGGGTCCACAACATCCTTCATCCCTTAGGACCCGTGCCGAGTTAGAGAGAGGTCACATGGAAAGCTGCCCAGCAGAACTGGGAACTTTGCAACACTGAAAACTGAGACAGAAAATCCAAGGTGCTCACCTTGGCTAAAATCACAGAATGGGTCAGGGTTGGAAGGAAATTTAAAGTCCATCCTGTGCCACCCCTTGCCATGGGCAAAGACAACTTCCACTAGCACAGGTTGCTCCAAGCCCCATCCAACCTGGCTTTGGACATTTCCAGGGATGGGGCAACCTCAGCTTCTCTGGGCAACCTGTTCCAGGGCCTCTCCACCCTCACAGGGAAGGATTTCTTCCTTAATATCCAATCTAAATCTACTCAAATCTGTCAATATAATTGGCTTCTCTGATCAATGACCTTATCCTGAATTGGACGAGCAAAGGTTGCCCAGAGCACTGAATAACACTTCCATATTAACACTTCCACTTCTGTGATTGACAGAAATTACCTTTTGTTAATAATTTTTTCGTTTCTTAAGCTGTTGCTCTGTAATTTACAGAAAGGAGTTGGGATAAGCCATGGTCTAAGGCTCTCCTGCCTTTTGTCTGTGCCTCCACACTGGAAATTCTTTCAAACATTTCTATATCCATGAAGGCACTCCTGATCCATGACAGTCACTCCTTATTCAGAAGGACACATTCTGAGACCTCCTAGATACCTCTGAAACAGTTTTATGCTGTGGACTGCTCTTTAATCCACATGGAGAAACCCTGCTGAGGTCCTCATGATAATTGGCTATGAAAAGAAGCCTCTAATGAACGCCCTGCAGAGTTTATTAAGTCAAATCAGTAATAAAGAAGCATAAATATATTGCTACTTTATTATTAAAAGGGACGAATGCTACAGATGATGTATTCATTGAGTTTGACTTCTAAACTTCCACAGTAATTCTGGAAAGAGGTTTTTCCACCTCCTACACATCTCCAGCATGTGCTGTGCCTGATTTAAATCATCTTCTGAACTGGAAAAAGGATGTCTGGTAAATTAAGAGACCTTTAAGGAGAAAGAACATAATTCCTTTTGTCTACCAGGAGATGTCAGTGTTTACTTCTGCCTAGTGAAAGCAGAGCTAAGGTTACACAAAGGTTGCCAAATTTTTCATTAATGAGGGAAGATATTATCTGTTTCATTATTAAATAAATAAAAACGTTGGATTTCACTGCAAGAAAATGCATTAATTGTGTTGCCATACTTCCTGTTGCTTCCATTTTAAGATGAAATGAATATCTGGGAAGTGTAATTAACACCGGAACGCTGCTGGATTTACAAGTGGTCCCATTAGCAGAACTCAGTCCTTAACTTTTGCTCAGCAAAATTCCCATCAGCAAAACCCAGGGACAGCATAATTAGGAAGTCTGCTGAGATTTTGGTTTCGTTTTTATTGGCAAGTAAATTAGCCTTCAGAAAAAAAGCTGGAAAAATACCAAATATCATTATTCTGTTCCACAAACCTCCTGACACTTTAGGGATCCATTAGAGAAATGGAACACAACCAGCACAACAACGATCAATCCATTTTAATCAAGAATGTAAAGATCCTTTGTTATCAGTTTTTGTGAAATATCTTAGTCTCCAATTAATCCTTTACTTACAAATTTTGGCAAAAAGGGCAGTCAGAGAGTTATTGATGCAAACACCCATAACAAGTGTATTTGTAGGATCTGATTCTGCAAAATGTGCAAATTCTTGCTTATTCAGCACCAGGCTTAAGAATGCCAAAAACCCAAATGATCTTTCACCTCTTACCTGGGTTTAAACACCTTTAAGCTCTAAGGCAATACTGGGAGAAGAAGAAAACTCCTTAAAACCATTCAGGGGAATCAGTTCATTGCCAGCTCAATGGGAGATTGCTGGAATTCAGCCCCTTTTCCCAATTTCTGCTTGCCAGAATGCCACACTGACCCTTCACCTGGAGCTATGGGGTTAAGTCTGTGCGGAATGACAGATGCCAGCAACTCTTGAGTCCTAGGATCTCTTTCTGTATTCTTCACATTATCAAATAACTCTGGTTTGTCCACCATGTGCACTGCTTTAATTCCATTAAAAATGCTTTTTTTCCCCAAAACACTTTTAAAGATTTAGCTGTAAACAACTCCAAGTTATCTAACCAACACAGATAATCTCTAGTTTTATCTTTAACTTACTGAAGAATCCCAGCAATACTAAAAGCATCTGCATATGGATCCCAAAAATATGAGGACAGGCTGAGGGAGTTGGGGCTGTGCACTCTGGAGAAGGCTCTGGGGAGAGCTTAGAGCCCTTTCCAGTGCTTAAAGGGGTTCCAGAAGAGTTGGAGACGGTCTTTGGACAAGGGATGGAGCAATGGGACAAAGGGGAACAGCTGTAAAGGGACAGAGGGTGTGTTTAGTTGGGATATTGGGAAGGAGCTCAGCTTGCCCAGAGAAGCTGTGGATGCCCCATCCCTGGAAGGCCAGGTTGGAGGGGAACTGGAGCAACCTGTCCTAGCGGAAGGTGGCAGAGGGGCTGAAATGAGAGGAGCTGTAAGGTCCCTTTCCAGCCCGAACAATTCGGGGACTCCACGACAGGAGCCATACTGCCAACCTGAGCTTGCAGATGCTGTTACACCCATTGCCAGGCTTCGAGAGCGATTCCAAATGAATTCCTTATTCCCAGCAAAGGACAGGGAGGAGGGAGGGAGGGAGGGTGTGAGGAGTGGGATGCATACCTGAGATAGTCCCTCCTGCAGAGCTTCCTGCCCAGCTTGTAGTAGAGGCGCCTGCCCACCTCGCCGAGGCGGCAGCCGCACAGGTCGCAGCTGAGGCAGTCCTCGTGCCAGTACTGGTCGATGGCCTTCAGGAAATAGCGGTCCCCAATGTTCTGCTGGCACCCCCCGCATGTCAGCAGCGACGGGGGGATCTGCAGCACCTCATCCACTGGCTCCCTGCGCGAAGGAGACAACCGTCGGGCCAGGGAAACCCACCCCGGGAGCATCCGCGCCAGGAGGAGGAGAAGCAAAATAAATCACAAACTGGGACAGGTTAGGATAGGGGTGGTGTCCTCGTTTTTTGCTCGTTTTCACCAGGACTAAGAAAGGCGCCCAGGGGATTTTACACTTCCCGTTGGGAAATGGGAATTTGGAGACTAGGCTTGACGGTGTCACTTCTCAGAACAGCACGAAATGAATAAACACAACAGCTGATTCTGTTGCCCAACTGGTTTAAGTCTGGCTGCTGGTTTTAATAAAGCCAAGCATTTTACCTCATGTTGCTGCAGGATTTCTTTTTTCCCTTAGCCAAGGACATGAATCCCCTGGGATGGGTCTATGCCAACATACCTTAATTATCTGGGATTTACACATCCGTGAGTGAAAGGAGGCACAAATCTTTATTGTGATATTAGCACTGATTCTTCATGCACCGTATTTTGTCCCTTTTTCTAAAAAGCTTGGCGATCTAGGATAATTCTGGTAAAAGAAACGAGAATTTTCTTCCAAGCTACTTTCTTAAGGACTTCTGTGACTTTTGGTGTAATTTCACAACTTAAAAAAAAAAAAATTAAAAGAATGGTGCCTGAACTCAGGTTTTGTAATGTTTTGGGCTTCACCCAAATGCAAGAGAAGTCAATCAAAAAATCTTCTGGACCCATCCCTTAAGCACTTGCTTCATTTCAAGCCTGCGGCTAGTAGAGTGGACCCCAAATTTTTTCATATTATTGGATTAGTGCTCCAGCACAGAGTCCCTGAGCAATTTGCCCCTGTCATTGGTCTGTCCTCTCCTGGGCTGGTGGGGGCAGAATAGACCTACACTGATGAAGAAGCTCTGCTCCCAGTTTCCAGCAGGCAACAGGAAAAAAATTGTATTACTCCTGCTTATTTACTGGATCAGCAGTTTTCTGGGCAAAAATTACTTTCTTCAGCAGGGAGGAACGACCTCTGGTCAAGAACTTCTGGGTTGAGAAAGCGATCCTGCAGTTTTTATTTAGGCAAGCTGAGCCCTGAGATGTTATCTGGTTCTATTCTGCTCTGGTTTCTCCCTTCCAAGTTTAAACTGCTGTGCCCTGCAAGCTGTGTGGTAACACCCCTCTCCTGCCAGCTCTCCATCCTGTGAGTTTTCATTAAAATCATGGGGAACTCATGATTAGGCCCTACTTTTTCCTTTTTCCCAAATTTATCCCTTTGGGCCGCATGCTCCCTCTCCTAACACGTGGGGCTCCATGCTGACAACCTCTGAGAGCTTTCCAGCAGGAGGAAGCACACATCATTATCCTTTATTATCCGTCATCTGAAACTTCGGACTGTACCCCAAGATATTTCATCTGAGGGGTGTTTGGGAATCCCAAGCCAGGTTTCCCTGAGAGCCCTGAGCTCTGGAACAGCCCAGCGGATGTTTATGCAGAGCAGCAGTCCTGGTTTACGCATTAGGCTTTTGATGTCCGTGGATTTCTAAGCCAGCACTTAAGCCACCAGACCACAAGGCAGGTAAATAAATAAAGATTAAAAAGAAAACTTTGTAGTTGAAAGCCTGGACATCATTAGGAGCTGGGATTAGCGTTTCCTTAAAAACGGCAGAAAAGAAAATGTAACGTGCAAAACATCGTGGGATGAAGTGATTTAATCCCCAAGAGCAGCGGTGCCCGTGTGCTTTGCGATGGCTTTTTTAGTATCTCACAGGAAACAAACCACGAATGACTCAATCTACTGAGAGCGATGTTTTCAGCATTATCTGGAAACGGAGATTTTATAATGTATTTCTTTTTTCATCTCTCTTATCGCGATCCCAGACAAGCCTAAGTGCAGTTAATTAGCACGTCCAGGGCTGAAGTGACCCTGGGTCTGTGCTGAGTTCCCAGCCCTAGGTGTGCGGCAGGGACGGGACGGGACGCCGGGAGCACAGCCCGGGAGAAACCTGGATCTGGACACGGCAGCCGATCCCTTCCCTGAGTGGGAAATCCAGGGAGGAAAATTCTCATCTTCTACATCCCGGTCCATCAAGTCTGTCTACATGCTCTTAGCAGAACACCCAGCCCCCACCAAAGCTTTCTACGAGCTCTTCTTGGAAGTTGCATTATGAAAACGTGGAAGTTGGGCACCCGCAGATAACAGCCCTGACCTTTCACTGATCGGCTGCAGCGAGTTGGGCAGACCTGGGATGGGGCAGAGAGGGTCCCTCGGGATGGAAAACCTGAAAGCTTGGGAAGCGGGATGCTCTCTCTCTCGCCGAGCATCCCCACCACCCCGCGGTGGGATGAGCGAGTGGGAGATGCCCTGCCCGGGGGGAATTGCGGCTCCCTGCTCCCGGCTGCTTCTTCCCACAACTTGGGGGGCTCTGCCCAAGCTCCTCCACACCGTCAGCCCCGCGGGGCCGGGGCAGCCCGGTGTCCGGTGCGGGGGAAGGAGGGTCGGAGCGGCTGGGGCTGCCGCCGAAGCCCTCCGGGGCTGCCGGGCGCACAATGCCGGCGGCGGCTCCGTCGGGGAGGACGGGCGGCACCGCGAGGCTCCCGGGGAGGATGGCGAGCGGGGGGGACCGGGGCGAAAAAGCGCGCACTTACTCGGAAGGATCGAGGCTTTTCCTCTCGATGGCCGATGACATTGGCAGGGCCGGTTCCTTTGTGGCGTGCCGGTGGTGGGCTCTGCCCCCGCCGCCCCCGCAGAGGCTGTCTGCTCGCGGAGCCTTGTCGCCAGCCGCGCTGCCCCGCCGCCCCGCGATGACATTCACAGGATTTCCTCCTGCAGCACCGAGACACACAGAGAGAGAGACACACGGGGGCTGGGGCTGCGCTCCGGCCCCGCACGGCTCCCCCCCCACTCCGCCCCCCGGCCCCGCACGGCCCCCCCGGCGCTGACCTCCCATCCCCGCCGCGCTCCCCCCGCGCCCCGGCCGGCGGGGCCGCTCCCGCGGCGGGCGGGGGGCGGCGGCCGCGGCCGCCACCGCGGCTCCGCGCCCGGCGCTCAGCGGCTCCGCACGGGCAGCGGCAGCTCCGCCGAACGCGCTCCGCGCCCGGGCGGCAGCGCCGAGAGCGGCGGCGGCAGCCGCATCCCCGGGATTTATTATTACTCCGTGGCTCAGCCCCGGCTCTCTGGTTTCATTTCCTTTTTCCTGATCACGATTCAAATACAATAGAAGGAAATCACACTTAAAGAGACAGCTGCCCGTTTCTTAACTGCACTCCTGGGGATTCGGCAGTACAAATAGCAGCATCACGACTCGCTGGGTTCCTTAAAGAGACAGAGCGGGGCTCCCCAGAGCCGGGGCTGGGGGCTGCCGAGGCGTTCTCGGCATTATTCCCTTACTAACGCTGTCTCTGTGGGCGGGCAGGTGGGCGACCTGAGAATGATCCCAAGAGCTGGAAAAAAAAAAAAATATAAGCGCCTGGTTCCGGATTGTGCCGCCTTCTCAGCTGAACCCAGGAGCGGGCACTCAGCATCCCTCTCCTCGCCCTCTGTGACACGGACGTGCACATGCCCACACGCACACATGGGCTCGTACGGCACTTGGAGAGCCACACGTGAAGATCCCGAGCATTATTTGTCCCCCCCAGAGCTCAAACCCGTCAGCTCAGCTGTGTCTCATTTATAGCCCCGAGTGGACATTGGCGTCCAGACACCCCCGGATTCTTGGCAAGCCGTGTAACAAATTTACACCCTGGCACCGTGCGATGCTAATGAGCTATATAAAAGCCGGCGAGTAGGAAGTATCGATCTGTAATTAATCCAAGAGAGGCTAAAGATGGGGAGAGTCTTGCCCGAATATGTCCATTTTCCCTCCCACCCTTCCTGCTCTCCACCAGCACAGCACATCCCGGAAAGGACTGACTGATACACAGCGCCGGGGTGAAAACTATTGCAGCAACCCGAGCCTTTGCCAGGCTCTGTGGCGTTAGACGCTGGCCCTTGCTGGAGGCAGAGTTCTGGACGAGATGAACTGCTTGTTCTGTTAATTCCTTTAAAAACAGCCAAGAAATATCTGTAATAAAGCCCCAGAGAGTAGTAGTAGCAGCAATATTTCGCTTCTATATTAATTCCCAGAAGAGAAATGTATTTGATGTCTATTTTTATGACCACATTCTCCCCTTTTTTCAGCTTTTTGGCAGCTGGGGATATAATATCTGCAATACATTAATGAGCCCGATCCCAAGATTAGTAATGTCAGCAGAAGGACTGTTATTCCTTTCAAGGGGCTTTGAACCAAGCTCTTGAAATACTTTAGAGCTATCACTGGTCATTAGAACACATCTTTCTTATTCTTTAAGCACATTATCTCCAATGTATTTTAAGCTATTACAGCAGGACAGTCACTCTCATTTCTGTTGAAGGAAAAGGCTCCTTTGTGAGGTTTTCACAGACAGGACTGAATTATATGATAACTATTTAATTTCTGGCATGTTTACCCTGTGATCAGCAAAGTAAAATAAATGTAAATCTTGCCAGAAGACTGAATAACTAAATGTTGCAAGATTGCAGAAAAAAAAATCTTCCAGGAACTTCACTTGGTTAAAAAAAGAACCAGAAATTGAATTAAAGGTGGCTCAAAAATGTGCAGAAGGACATCAAACGTGTTAAAAAAAAAACCAAGACATTTCTATGAGCTTGGTTTCTCCTGTGTCTCAAGGTTTAATAAAATATAAGCTCCTAAAATATAAAAGGCAAAATTTCCCTGATGATTGGGGGTACTCATATTTGGATAAACTCCTGATGGAATTATGTGAGCAACTCCATAATGCCAGTAAATGTTCTGGTCTCAGAAGTTGTGCACACACTCCAGACTCACTGGCCTGCTGCCCCCCTTCTATTTATTTTCCCAAAATTCACAGGAAATTAATATATTTAAGACCTCTGTGCCTTTGTGTATCTAGAAGGGTTCAAAAGTTATGGTGAGAGACAAAAGCATCAACATTGGCACATAAGGAATTACTTAATTCCTTAGGAAAACGACATCAAAATGAAGGCTTGCAATACACAGTGGCCAATGATTATTGGAAAAAAACCAATTTTTAAGGTTTTGCAATTCCTTGCTTTGCTCAGACCACCTCAGGTCTCGCCGATAATAAGATATTTCTCATATTGATAGTTGAGCACGTGCACTGATGGACAGACCAGGAGCATTCCCTGCATTGCCAGATCAATCCCTTCACCTGCAGAAAGCTTTTCTGCACAAAGTCAGTGGAACAATGTGCTATGTAGAAGCTGAAGAGGACAATTTATATGTGTTTCATTTTTTCAGTCAGATCGAGAACAAACTTTCCTGTCAGATCTTTAAGCACAAAACTCGTGATAGTGCTGGGATCACTCCATGGGCCTGCAAGCACCATCTGTCTCCTCGTCTAAAGTAATTGTAATTAAAACTGTGAGATTATTTCTTGTTTTCTCTCAGTCCTGTGAAGGAGAGATTCCAGGCAAAGTCGTGAGCGAAGAAAAGTAGAAAAAAAGCTGGATTTGCAGTGAAAAGCTCAGCAAGGAAGTCCTCAGAATGCTGACCAAGAGCTGCATCCTCAAATACCCCTGAGGAAAAAGCCATACACCTTTTTGGGACAATTCCATTTTCATTTATTTGGTTTACCTATAATAAACTCATGCTCTGGACAGTGAAATTCGGCCTTTACAGCTGAGGACTTTCTGTCCCACCGGAACAGATGACCAAGTAATCAAGAAGGACTTCTTTTTCCTTCACCTTGAGCAAGTCCCTTAATACTTCTTTGCCTCAATTTTCCCATCTGCAAATGTTTACTTTCCTCAGCACAATTGGCTGTTGATTTACTTTTGCCTCCTGCTGAATAACGTTCCCAAAGACAAAGCGTTATTCAGCGCTGGAATTGGTGGTGCCGACATTTCCTGCCCAGGCACTAAAAGACCAGCACTATTTTTAGTGAGGGCTTTTCTTTCCATTGTTTCTTTCTCTCTAAAGCTGGATTTTCCAGTGCTCTTTAGTGTGGCTCTTTTTTTGTGTGTGTGTGTGTGTGTGTTCATTGATTGAAAATCCTGAGGGATGAGTTTTGGTTTCAATTAACTTTTATTAATAAAGATCACGCTATAGACTAATTATTGGAGCATGGCTGAGGTCAAATCTGCTGTTAGAGACTACATTTAGCACTTGGGGCTTGGAATCTGTGCCATGAATAAGTCAGCTGGACTTTTCTAGATGCTTCTCAATAGGAATTTAATGTAAAGCTGCATCATTTCTATGAGTGGTGTAATCTAAAGAAATAGCTCAGTGTGTCTGTTTCCAAAGAAACATCCTCTCTTGCACTCAGGGAGTATTTTCAGCTTGGTTTTGGAAGGCCAAAATATCATCATCACCACTCAGCCTCAGGTTGTTCCTACCTTTATTCCCTTGGTATAACCCAGCTTTATCCCCTCTATAGCTTATGGATACTATTGAGCTATTTCAGGTCACCCTCATTTAGAGAAGTCTGTGTTCAGTAAGATTAACTTTGCTGCCCTCAATAGCCAGTAATGCTGGTTGCCTAAAAATGCAGTTTATGAAGATAGAAGTCTCTGCATAGATGGAAGAATTAAATCTCGGTGACGGTGGCCTAGATTTGCTGTTAATGCTTTCTGTGGGAGAGAAAAGTCAGGACCGTGACTAAAGGTGAACAATTAACACAAAAGTTGGCATAAAGGAATCAGGATTTCTGTAATTTGGGCTGTCTTCTGCTGCTGAGCCACCATTTGGTGATAGAATCACTTCTCCACTCCAATCCACCTATCTGCAAGGATCCTCCTCTTTCCCACCACTCACTGGACTGAAGCCTTGACCTGCCAGCCCCTGGGATGAGGCTCTGAAGTAATGGAAAATTTGGGTTAGTTTGGGTTTTTTGAACCCAAATTTGACACCACAGAACAAGAACCTTGGTCTCTCTTAAAGAACACAGAATATTTGAGAAGGATTTTGGAGGCTGGAACTGGGGGATCTCTAAAGTCCCTTCCAAGCCAAACCATTCTGTGATTCTATGATTCTGTATAAACCAGCTGCTGCCAAGGAGATGGGACTGTGCCACTGGAGAACCAATGCTGTATCAATAGTTACTCATATCAGCACAGTGTCATATTAATGGCATGAAGGGCACCACATAATTCAAAGACAAAAATAAAACATGTTTTTGTTCCCTTTTCATGAACGTGGAAATTTTGTTTAAGCCAGTAAGTTCTGGTCTGGTCTGTGTGCTCTCCACAAGTGCTGTTTTGATTTTGTTGGGTTTTTTTGGTTTATTTTTTTTTCATATCAAACCCTTCTCATCATTCTCCTAATTAGCACATTTTCTAACCTTCTCAAAAACAGAGGTGGATAGAGAGGATAAGGAGGTGTCACTGAATGGTGGCCATATGCACTGAACACACTTTGGAGGCTTTTGGTGAAGTGTGACTCAGAGAACCTACAGTCTTCTGACCAAGGACACACTTCTCTTTTTGGGGCTTAACCCTTCCTTTGAACTGGAAGAAAACAAACCAGAACAATAAAAACCACACTCAGGGTGAGGTTTGCCCTGGGACTGTGAGGTCCAGACGTTAGATAAGGCTCCTGGTGCATAAAGAGGTCTGGGCAGTTACAAAGTTTTGTTTTGTTTTGCCCTATTTTCTCCCACAAGCAGCAAAGAGGAGAGGAAAAAAAAAAAAAAAAAAAAACAAAAAAAAAAAAAAAAACAAAAACCAAACCCAGCCCAGCAACTGTGGCTGTAGCCCAGAGAAATCTTCAACTACAGATCACATCAGGGATGATGAAAAGTTAGTTACAGGCAGTCAGATGAAGGGATATTTCACGGCACAAACGTGAAAGGTTCCCCCTCCCCATTTCCTCCCTCTTCTTTTATTGATTTCTCTTGCTGCCTTGCACACAAGCCACATCCAATTACTCTGTCATGGTTTTCATAAGGCTACTGCTCTACAGTACAGTCCTTTCAAGTAATTCCCTCTTTTTTTCCATGGTAAATACTCTCTCCTGTGCTGATGCACGGGAATGACCCCAGTAGGGCACTGGAGAGAGTTTTGACTTTGGCATTAAACATCTCATCCCAAACCACTCATTTCAAGGGAGAGACACATCTGAACCAAAACAGGCTTTGAGCTGGACCCACAAATACTTCCAGTTCAGAAAATAAATGGTGACTTGGGAATGCAATTCCCTCAGGGAAAATTTCAGAGGGAGTCATAGACAACCTGAGACTGTAGCTCAGGCTCTCCTGTGTACATATACAGACACAGATGTGTATATATGTTTATATGTTTATATATTTATGTTGTTGGATATTTTTTCACATTTCTATGTAGTATGTATGTAATTATGCATTTGTGAAAACAAAGACACTTGCAGACTTGCAGGTCTTCATCCTGTGTCATTTCCAAGCTGCTTCCCAACAAAAGCAGCTTTTCCAGATGACAGGCTCTAGTCAACACAGGAGGTGGTAACTCCTTCACCTTTCCACCTGGAAGAGTCACCAGGTAGATTCAATAACCTTGGCACTAACCAGCAATATTACCAGGAAATCTGACATCATTCCAGGAACCCATCAGACCTATCGTTCCCCCATGGAACATTGGTATTTCTGCTCCTAATTCTTTCTAGGGTTCAACATGCAATGAAGCAATATTCCTTAATTAAGTGTATTAGGAGGTGGATTTAATGAGTAAGTCTGATGTCACCTAGTTCACATGGACCAGGGAAACAGTGAGAACTCCTGCTGAGTGGCTGCCCCATCCCACTGCCCAGGCAAATCCCCAAGGATACATGGTCTGGGGACTGTGTAATCAAAGCATCATGGAGTGGTTTGGCTTGGAAGGGACCTTGAAGGACCATCTCGTTCCAAACCCCCTGCCGTGCACAATAAGGTGCTGACACTTCACGTGCAAGCAGCATGGACCTTTGGAGAAAAGACAGCCTGAAGAAAAACAAACAGCTCGACTGACTATTGTTCCACCAGCTCCAATTAAAGCTGCAGCACAGAGGAGGCATGCTCACCTCGGCTTGCTATATCAGCGCTCGCTTTCCCACATTCCCTGTGGAAATCCATCCGACACGTTTCATGCTCTCAGTCTGTCCAAGTTCCATCTGCAGACCTGTGTGCTGGGCCACTTCATGTCCCCTAATTCGCCTTCCTTCACTGGCCTACCCTCTGCTGACGAAATTTCATCACTTGGGAATGCCTGATGCATCCTTTAAATTCCTTCTAATTTTTTTCCTACATAACAAGGCTCTGTCTCGAGCTTACCAGCCACCTAATTACTAACCTTGACCTTGGGGGGGGGGGAAAAAAAAGCAGCAGAGTGCATTTAATAACAACCCCAGTGAGTTGAGGCAGCTTTACAATTATGTTGCATAATGTAGTCATGAGGAAAGGGTTACCAGGGAGATAATGGTAAACATCAGCCTTAATTCTGTCTGAAAAATAATTGGAGTGGTCTCCCTTTGTGGCTGGGGGAGAGGAGAAAATTGGATGGGTAAATTTCCAGTTACTGCAGATGTTAGTGGAACATGCTGCACTCCACCACTGAGGGAATTATTAGCTGCCTCTGGATGCCATGGGTATGAGTTGTCTGGCTCCCTCCCCACGCACACAAGTCTGTGGAGAAGTGTCATTTCAGGGAGAAAAGAGCATTGGCTCCAGCACAACTGGGGTCTCTTCATGCTGTTACTGCATCTCTTCACAGTGGCCCTATCAAAATCACGTTTGTTGGAGTATTCATCAATCCTGATACATTTTTACAATAGCCAGTCTCTGTGAAGTCCTCTTGCTGCAATCCTCATGCCCCTTCTCTCTGCACCAGTCACCTCTGGAGCCCCTGGCTGGCCTCTGGAGCACCACCACAGCTGCCAGCAGTGCCATGTCCCCACTCTGGCAGGGCAGGGCAGGCAGGTGTGTGCCAAAGCAGGAGAGCTGGGATGCTGAGAGGTTTGCTGGCAGAGCATCCTGTCCTGTCCCACCCCGTCTGGTCACCACCATCCACCCACTGCTGAGTTTTCTTCTCTCATGTATGGACTGGGTGCCACTGGGCCACTCCCAGGTAGAAATAAGCCCAGAAGAAGAAAAAGATTCACTTTGGAGTGCACCCTTCCCTGGAGCTCTCCTTTCTGGTTTCTAAGCCCCTTTGGGGACCTTTTCACTGATGTCACCACTTAGAAGTTTCAGCTTCTCTTCCTGGTCATCAGGAACAACAACAAAGCCTTGGGAAGCCTGGACAATGCTTCCCTGCATTTTCTGTCCCAGCCAGAGCCTGCACCTGAGGCCAGGCACCTCTCACCCTGCCTGGGCTACAGCTCTCTCCCAGATAATTTAGGCAGCGAGTCCATCAGCCTTTATTTATATTTAGAGCAGGCATCTAATTCCAAAACTGCAGGGGCTGAGCACTCTCAGATTAATTTGTGGTTCAATTCCCCTTTGGCTGAGCTGCAGAGTCACCTAAGCACAGTGACAGGTAGGTGCAGCAGCTCCTATCACACACTGCCTCTCAGCCAGCCTTCCAGCGACGTCTAAAGGTGGAATTATTCAGCAGCCCCTATTAATATTTAAGTGAAGGCAGTGTCACACAGCCACCTGTGTTTTTCAGCATGAACTTTCTGTCAGCTCTAGCACTGCTTTGCAGAGGATTCGGAGGAGCAGGGGCTGACACAGGAGGTCCTGGCTGCTGGATCCCAGCAGTGCAGCAGGCAGCACTGGGAGCTCTGGTGGCTGTGGGGATATGGAGCCAGAGAATCAGGATCAGTGGGCAAACCCATGGTGGGCAAATGGTTTCCAGTGCTTGTGGCTCTCACACCTCCCATCTTCTGTGCTGTGTCGGGGGCTGTAACGAGATGGTCTTTAATGTCCCTCCCAACCCAAACCATTCCACGGTTCTCTGGAGCTCAAGGACACAGACAGCTCGTTTTGGCAGGGCAGCCAGGCCAAGCACTCCTGATTGCACTCGAGCAATGTGTTCCCTGCTGGAGCTTTCCAGCAGCACAGCCGAGCTCAGCTCTGCTGGCTGCGAGACCCCAGCCCCGCCGGGCTCGGAGCGCATCCAGCGCTGCCGCGCTCCCCCCTCGGCTCCTCGGCTGATCTCTCTTGATGTCAAGCCACACTTGTTGGCACAAACACATCCTTTAGAGCTGTTTCTACTACCCAATTAGGAGGCTGTCAGCAGCACGGCCATCACTCCTCCTGCAGCTTCTGACAAGCCTGGACACCGCTATGCTGCAGCCGAAGATTAAAGGAGTCTGTCCTTTGTGTTACCCAGCGGCTGTGTGCCGGCCAGAAACTAATTCCCCTTGCCAAGGGATGTGCATGTGGAACAGCTAATGGGCTCTGCAAGCCTCTCTCCCTTCCTTGTGAACACACAGTAAAGAACTGAGTTGTTTAAAACACATTTCTCCCACGAAGCCAAGAGAGAGCTGGCATTCCTGAGAGCTGGAGACTCGTGGGGGTGGAGGTGTTTTCAGTAGTTACAACAGTTCAGGAATTCTCAATCCTTTTTAATGATTCATTTAGTGGCTCCACACATCCTCTGAGACTGAGGAACGGGTGGGTGATGCTCTCACCTCCAGACTGCTGGCTCAGAGCTGCTCTGGGCAAAATGGGTTGAGTGACAATCCCGTACATTAACTTTACCACCCAACATAAAGATTACTGGGTAGTACAAAAGAAATGTTGCTTTAATCTCCTGCAGCAGCACAGAGGAGCTCGGATTTGTCAGGTGCTGGCAGCAGGAGTGATGGTTTGGTGGGGAACCTGGCCTCAACAGCATCCCAGGCTGCATCTGAGGCTGCACTTGGCCCATTAACTTCCAAATTCAGGCTGCATTCCTGACTGATGGAATATGTAGAGCTGAAACACAATCAAAATAATTGATCACCCTTAAATCCCATCAAACTCACCAAGAACTGGGACAAGCATATACAAAGTACTCAAAGCCCATAAATTCATTTAGCACCGGATAAAGTCCACTCACTTCCACTGGTGTAAATCTGGAGTAATTCCACTGAAGTAGAATAAGGTCAGTTGGAGTTGACTAGCATTAAACTGGCATCGTTGAAAATAATTTTTTAGCTATGAAGAATGAAAGATAAATGTTCTTTGAATTCCTGACCCCCCTGTGAAAATGAAATACAAGATGTGGGAACTCTTTGAAACTGATAGAAATGTCTCCGTCTCAGATCTCCCTGCGTTAATCAAAACAAGGCACTGTAATCAGCCCCGATTCCGGGTCTATCTGTAAGGAACAAAGTGAGCTCAGAGAATTAAATCATTTAACACATTATTTCCTTCCTCATTTCAGCGCCGATTGAGCTTCTTGCACAACTTCTGCCCCTCCTGCCCCTGCGGCTGGGTTATGCTGCAGCTGCAGGGCTGCTGCAGGGCAGGACAGTCCCCAACAGCCCTGTTGACTGGAGGGATTTCTGCTTTAGGAACTTCTCCTTCAGGCTCAGAGATGTCTCCTCGGCCTTCCTGAGGTCTGATTTCCTATTTCCTTTACTGCCTGCTGAGTAGGAAACTTGGGACAGACCTAAATGGGGAATATTTGCCTGTGCTGTTACGCTGCCCCAGCAAAATCCTGGCTGTGCAGCCACAGCTTGGATCTTGGAATAATTTAGGCTGGAAAAACCCTCCAAAAGACTGTTCCCCCAGCATTGCCAAGGCCACCACTAAACCATGTCCCCAAGCGCCACATCCACACAGCTTTTAAATCTCTCCAGGGATGGGAACTCCAGCCCTGCCCTAGGCAGCCTGTTCTGGAGCATCCTCTCAAGGAGTTTCTTGCTGCCTTTCTCAGGTGAAACAAAATCCAGTTGTGTTCCCCACAGCAGAGTACAGCAGAAGTGACAGGCTTTAAGCTTACTCTAAGCTTATGTTTGGGGAAAGGCTGAATTATGATCTTTTCTTTTTTTTTTTTTTTTTTTTTTTTTAAGATAGCACAAGTAGAATCACCAGACTCCTAGAATAACATTATCTACACTGAATTGATAAACCCTGTTTAGGGTTTTTTTAGATTTTAGATTTGTTTTCTAGATTAACAGTTTCAATTGAAAAGATTTTATCAATTGTTCAGAGAATATTCTAGAGATATTTTTGCTGTTTTACATAATATGAGATGTAATTCATAATTGCATAACCAGTGGCCTGAGCAGAGGAAAAATATTTTCCAGGTGGGATTAGTGCCCTAATGTTGCACTGACAATACGAACAATAGGATGGTTTGCAATCTCAGCAACATTTTCTGTGTTTTATTCCCAGCACCCTGTGGCTCTTTCAGAATGAATGGCCATTCTTATAGAATTAATGTCTATTTAAGTCATTATATATCCGTGGAAAAGATATAACTTCAATTTGAAAGGTGAGATTAGCTTTGCTTCCAGAGAGGAGTGCCCATTGAGATCCTACAGGTACATTCTGCACTACTGCTTTTCTCTGAGCTGTTGAAAGTTTTTATTAGGCTTTGTCCACTAATTGATTTTTCTTTTCCCCTGTTTCACAACTTTCTGTGTTTTTGAGAACTCACTAAAACAATGAGCATGAATTTCTGGCCAGACAATAATCGGCTGTCTCAGGAAAACTGGGATGGTTGGACTTGACGATCCTAAAGGTCTTTTCCAACCTAGCTGATTCTGTGATTTTTTATCATTCTAAAAGCACCCACAGTAGTTTTCTAACTATTTCTATTTCCAATAGATTTCCTGTTAGCTGTGCCTACAGGAACTAAGTGTCCAATAAACAGGCATTGGCTCTCAACTAAAGCACTTTGCATTCCACGGCCAGGAACAAGCGATGATGCTCAATTGACAACTCACTTCCTCCCCGGTGTCGTTTGGGGAAAGTGTCAAGGAGAAAAACTGCCAGGGAGGGAAATAATAATAAAAGATGGGTGCTGGGCTGGCGGGGTTTCCTGCAGAGCTGCCTGTGCACAGATGGCTTCCTGCGATAGCTCCTCCCGGCCACCACGGCCCGCCGGGTCCCCCCGGCACACGGCAGCTCTGGAGGCTTCATGGCTCAGTCTGGAGAAGAGAAGGCTCTGGGGAGACCTTAGAGCCCCTTCCAGTGCCTAAAGGGGCTCCAAGAGTTCTGGACTTTGGACAAGGGCCTGGGGTGACAGGACGAGGGGGAATGGCTTCACATTGACAGGGGACAGGGTTAGGTGCGGTATTGGGCAAAAATCCTTCCCCGAGAGGGTCCTGAAGCCCTGGCACAGGTTGCCCAGGGAAGCTGTGGATGCCAAGTGGGTTGGCTCAGAAACAAAAATTCTGGATGCTTAGATGGCTTATAAGTAAGTCCATATCTTGCAAGCCTTTCCTTTTTAAAGGATTCGTCGGCTTACAGATGTACAGCAATACTGGAGATAAAGGAGAACATCTGAAGGTTTCCTGCCAAAATCAGCAGCAGCAGTCAGCTTATCTCGAGATGTTCATAGAACCCTGGAATGCTTTGGGTTGGAAAGGACCTTCAAATCCATCTCATCCCAACCCTCTGCCACAGGCAGGGACACCTTCCATAGCCCGGGTTGCTCTGGTTGCTGGTGAACATCTGACAGAACCACTCTTTACCAACACTATTGCAGCTTTAATAAGTCGGGGGGGGTTATGACATTACTTCCTAGGTCGGTGTGGGCAAAATCCCGTGCCTAGCCTGGAAAAGTTTCCTTGTTCTCTCAGTTGTACCTCTGGTAACATCCATAGAATTTATCTTGGTATTCCTTCAGCAAGAGCATTATGTTCCATTAACTTCAGGGCAAACATGGTGGTGTGTAATGAAAATACTGAAAAGCTTGAAAACTAATCTAAAACCAGGAAATCAACCTTGAATTTCATGGGGGGGAAAAAAGTGCCTCAGTCTTTCTGGGTAGGGCTCTAGCGAGGAAATCTTCAATTCTTCATGAAAGCCTGATTTTTCTTCATTCCAAAGCTTTATTTTGTGTGAGTAAGAATGGTTGTATGATTGACTGAGAGATGGAGAGAGAGACACACATTGACCAGGGACAACCTCTCCCGACTTCCTTGGCCAGTGTTTACCTCAATCACCTCTTGCCTGTACTGGCTCAAGTCTTGTCCAACTTAGCAAAACCTTGGGGCAGCTGGAATTTCCGGCAGATATCGCTAAGCACACACTTCTAATAAATCATAACACTCGTTTTTTCACTTCCTTTCCCTGAAATTTTTAGTTTTCTAACAAGCTGCCAGCTTCCCTTTAATTACACAGACAAATCTCCATCTCCAGCATACACACTGGACTCTTTTACAACCACAATATTTATTGCTAACTGACCCATGGAACCTATTCAGCATATAACCCTCTTTTTTTTCTTTTTGACCACAATCCATTTCCCCCATGTACATGTTTCTCTGGCTCCCTGTATCTCATCCCATCCCATCCCATTAGCTCTCGGTGCTGAATAGCCTGTTCCAGGACATCAAACTTTAATTTAAACAGAAGATGATCAATAAGCTTAGCAAATTGCCTATGGCAACATCAGCAGTTTGAATCAAAGGGTTTTATAGGTAATTTAAAGGGCATCCTCACTCACCCCCAGCATGTGGTAGGTACCTATTGCTTGCTTTGCCAAGTTGGCTGAACACGAGGAAGAGGAGCTTCTCCTCCACAGCTGAGCTGGGAAATGGCACAGAGCATCCATTCTGGATGCTTTTGAAAGTGTGTCTTGAAACCACAAAAGACAGGGCATATCAGGAGGGGGGAAAAGAACCTAACTGGCAAGGCTTGTTAAAAAACCCTGACAAATCAGAGCTTAGCATCAATATCAGCACTAAAGAAACAGAGATGTAAAAGGAAAACACACACACGCTCATCAGTCCAGCCCTCCTCTGTGGTGCTGGAGATTGGGACCACCATGTTTTCACCTGAGGGAGGAGAAACCATCATTTAACCTTTCCCTAAAAACTCTGCAGTTTGATTTCCAGGCATGCAGGCAGCCTTAGGCCTGACACCTGCAATCACAGGGTAACAGAATGGTTTAGCTTTGAAGGGACCTTAAAGACCATGACCTCAAAGACCATCTCATTCCAACCTCCCTGCCATGGGACACCTTCCACTATCCCAGATTGCTCCAAGTCCTGTCCAACTTGGCCTTGGACACCTCCTAGGATGGGGAAACCAGAGCTTCTCTGGGCACCCTGTGCCAGGGCCTCACCACCCTCACAGGGAAGAATTTCTTCCTCATATCCAATCACCCTCTCTCATTTTATAACCATTCCCCCTTCTCCCATCACTCCATGACCTTGGAAAAAAAGATGGTCTTCTTCAGGATCCTTGAAATCTCCTGGTAGGAAAGGGAATTCTTTGGGCAGTGGGTAGCAGCAGCAAGTGTGTCTGGCCTGTTTCAGACACACAAACATTATTTAGGAGCACAAGGGGCCCAAAAGGCCCTTGTGAGAGGGGATATATGGCTCAAAAGGCACTTAGCTCCTAGCTGGCTCCGGGTCGGAAATTACACAATGGATGTTGAAATCTTGGCTTGTTGAAAAGTTGTCATTCGAGTAATGGATGCTTTATTTCCTGTTTTTGCTGAAAGCTAAAGCGAAACATAATTAGCAAGCGAGAAAGCAACCTTGGCAGCCAAACAAAAAAAGCACATTTTGGGCGCCCAAGCCAATTAAAATTGTTTATGTAGCTCACGAACAATATTTTCCTCCAAATCATTAAAACAGAGAATTCATCATAACACAGCCAGGCCTGGTGCTCCCAGCCCTGCTCCTGTGCCAGGCTGTCAGCTCCCAAGGATGGACTGAGGGCACGCTGTGATGTCCAGGATGCTCTCAGGGATCAAAGAGAAAAGGCTTGTGACTGGAAGGGGAATGCTCGGCTTCCGTTTCTTTTGGGTTTGGGATAATCCTGTGCATAGGAGAACTTTAATTTGCCTTGGAGATTGGAATGCCTATTAATTATAAATTAAAAACCTCTTTTTTTTCAGCCCTTTTCCTCTCTAAAATCAGAGTTGAAGAACCCCCACTATTCTTTTTAATACTTGAATCCATGCCCTGCTGGATTCTCACGTGGATGCCCAGAGATTGTTTCTGATGATGTAAGGTCTGGCTTCTCTTCTTGCTACATGAGAAAATAATCCTTTAGGAAAGAAACACTGGATGGACAAATATTCCTGCTCTTTAGGATGATGCCCATCTGCTCTCCTTGTAACAAATCATTGTGCTTTCCATGTGAATTCTCGGCTTTCATTCCTAGAGATGAGATCATTTTACATTTTGTTTTGAATTGGCCCATTCTAATGTTTTGCTTGCTTCTGAAGCAAAATTAAATCTAGTTGTGAAAATTATTACCCCCCTTCAGTAAAAGCTATGCATGTCCTGAAATAAAAAACAAAAGGGAATGGGTTGATACAGAGGAGGAACAATTTCTCTCACCAAGCAATAAAGTGCACACACTCGCCAAAGTAGTGCGCTGTCTAGACATGCCCTGAGTTGTGTTTTTCTGTAATTTTGTTTTGCTTGTAACTTTTGTTTTTGCTTGCTGCCTGTTTCTGGCTGTGTTTGGTGCATGTGTGTTTATGTTACCGAGCATCGCCCGCTTTGTTCCGAGACTTTCAGAAGGAAGAATGGATTGGGCGTGACATGCCCTGGGAACGTTCTCCAAACAAAGCTCTGGGTGGGTGCTCAGGCTGCTTTGACTCGCTCTTGGTGCAAAGTTGAGAGCACTTTGTGAGTGGACTCATGGATGGAAGCTGCTAGGAGCAGAAATCCCGGGCTCAGGCTCTGATCCCCACTGGGCCCAAGGGATAAGAAGGCTCCTTTGTCATTTACAGTGCAGAAGTTCTTGTGCTTAAACATGAATCGTGGATCTGTAATCCTGGAATGGTTTGGGTTGGAAAGGGCCTTAAAGCTCGTCTTGTCCAACGCCCTGCAAAGAGCAGGGGCATCTTCAACTAGACCAGGCTGCTCAGGATCCCATCCAAGTTTGCCTTGGGTGTTTCCAGGGATGGGGCATCCACCACCTCCCTGGGCAACCTGTGCCCGTCCCTCACCACCCTCACAGGGAAAAGTCCTTTATAAACACACAAACCTGGGGGAGAGAATTAACCACATGACCAGAAACAACAAAGGCAAGGTCTTCCTTGCCACTGTGGAGGACACCAGGCAGTTCTGGAGCTGTCCTGGCACTTCTGCAGGCACACCAACACGGGTGAAATTTAACAGTTTCACTTTGTAAGAGTGCTGACCATAAAATCAGTAACGAAACATGATGTGCATGGTCTTCTTACCTGATCAAACAAGGAATTTTATTTTATGAAATGTTTTAGCCCTGAGTGGATTTTCTTTGACAAATGCCTCTCACTGAAACCATCTGTGATGGGGTAGAGAAAGGAGCAGCCTGGTAAGGCCATGATATCCTACAACCCACTTGGAATGAAACAACTGCTTGCCTCAAAGGCAACAATTTGGTCAAATCCTTGATATTGTGAAGTTGTGGGTTTGGTGTTGCTGTCATTGTGGCATTAATACACTGAGAAATCCAGATAGTTTATCAGCATCCATTAAGGAATGGGAGGAAATTAGGACAAAAGCCTGTTGTTTATTCAAGGTTGTGTTTTATTTATCCTCTGGCTTTTAAAAGCCTCTTATTTTATGTGCCTCCTGGGCACACAGGCTTTAGTTTAAAAACATCACCACTAAAACAAACAACCAAACTGACAAAAGTCCTTTTGGGGAGAGCAGCTGAGATGTAAAAGCAGCTCAGCACTCGAAGTACCCCTTGAGGAAAAAACTCTCTGCTGAGGTCTGAAGGACCATGACCCCTGGATCAGACCAAATGGGGAAATCGTGACTCCTGGCAAAGCAGATGTTCCTACTTGGGCTCTTCAGACTTTCATCTGTGACTTCTGAGCAGCCCAGGCTCCTGCCAGGGAGGTTGGGAGGTTGTGGGGCGGATGTGATCACATCCCTCTGTGTCCAGACTCCAACTCATCCAGGGGCTCAATTAAGCAGTGAGGACTTCCATGTTTAATAGAGGGGGAAAAACAGACAGGAAAAGCAGCAACCAAAGGACAAATATTTCTTTTTTCTGGGGACACATGATAAGCATAAAACGTTGGGACCTTTCTTGCTGATACCAACTGATTTTCCAGCCTCTTCTCTGACAGCTCAAGGTTCGTGTATTGTCCTTTTTGCTACTCATGGTTAAACTCACCAAACACCAAAATATTGAAACATTCTAAAATGGTCTGTTGACAGATTTTTTTGTTTTCTGCTCTATTCCTTCCTTTCCTCATCCATCAGGGATTGTCAGAAGCTCTGTGCTGAGGGCAGACTCAGCTGAGCAGGAAGAGCTGTTAAAATGCTCCTCCAGGAAAATTTGTTCTCACAGATTTCACAGCTTCTCCTTCACCACCTTCAGCCCACCTGACCAGGGTGGGACGCTGAAATCCTCACCTGTGGTCCAGCACTAAGGGAATCCTTTCTGACCTGCCTTTCCTTTGCTACCTTGCCACCTCTTCCAGTAGGATTCTGTATTATTACCCAATTCAGTATTTCTGTTTCCCTTTGTAGCATGTGCTGAGCTCTGTAACCCAGGTGTAAGTACTGTGCACACTGTGGGTGTGTTCATGGATGGATGGATGGATGGATGGAGGTCCTGCTCAATAAAATTATATTGATGCAGCTCCTGATGGATGAAATTAATTCATCTTTCCACTTTGGACAGGGTTAAAAGGCCTTTATGGTGAGCAGTTGTATAAGAGAACCAACGTTACACCCACCCCTGCTCCTGTGTGTATTCACATGTGTTGGGAAACACCTTTTTTAGCAAAGAACTTCCAAGGGAGGTAACCTGAACAGGAATAAAGAGCAGCAAGGGCGTCACCGAAGGATCTTCATCATTTTTCTCCTCTAGGGCAGTTCTCCCCCCTCGACTAACGCTGCTCCCAAACTGGGAGGGCACTCAGGGCAGGGATGGCACCAGTCTGCAGACCTTGGGAGGAAGGCCGCCCTGCCCCGTCCTTGCACACACCAAGGGGTTCTTATGTCCCATTGAGGAAACACAGCAATGTTTGGAGAAGCCAAACAGGGAGGCAAAGAGGAACCAGGGCTCTTTTAAAACACTTTGGTCACCAAAAAACAAAAAAAGTCCTACGCAGCTTTTTTTCTGCGCTCAGCGCGGAGGGAGCAGCAGCCAATTGCGTTATAGCCCTGCTGATTACTTATGATTCCCTTCCTGTGAGGACAGGCCCTGATGTGTTGTTTTTTGATAACACTGGCTCCTTTAGAGCAATAACCCTGGTACAGTTTCCTGCCTAATCGGAGAGCAATTACTGTACCTCAAAAGGGAAAACGTTGAGAAGGGCCCGGGCTGAGCTCAGAAGTGATAACAGGAACATTTTCTTGCTAAGCCCTGGTTAGACCTGAGCTCATCTGAGCATCTCCCATGGCAACACGTGACAAAATCAAAGAGAAAGGAGAGGCTGAGGGCTGCTCTTGTCTACCATGTTCCACTGGGATCACATCCTCTGGTGCTCGCGTGGTTGATGCCCATCAGTTGTGAGAGGACATGGGATCTTTTCCCTCTAGGCCCTGACTCTGAATTTTCTGCAGTTTAGGAGTGAACAGTTTTGCTGTTACTGGTTTCTGACCAGTGTTAATTGACCTGGTGGCCTTGGCCTGGTGGTCACTGGTGGCAGATGACCACATCCAGAAGGAGAAGGCTGCACTGCCATGGCTTGCAGAGGTGTTATTGCCTTTTAGCAAATTAATTTGCCAAGCCTCTGTGGGAACAAAAATCAGTTTTAAGGGGTTGACAGGTTATCCAGCAGAGTGGTGTAGCCAAAGACAGTGGTTTTGAAATGGGACTGGCAAGCGAAATATTTTGGGGGGGAAAAGTAGTTTCTGCTTGGACTGCTGGCGTATTCCTGGTGCTCCAATGCTTTCTTTAGGACTCATGGCCTCAGGCATTTCCACTTAAGGCTGAGGCTGTGCTTTGGACCTCCTCTGTGGAGAAGTCCCTGGCTACAAAGGGTGTGTGCCTGTGGCAGAGGAGCGCTATCGCCCTGGAGTCGAGCAGGGAGAGGAAATGACTCAGTCATCAAAAGGCCCTCCTTCCTCAGGGAACTGTCCTTAATCAGAATTATCCCGTTACAATAATACCATTTCAGAAGGACTGGGAACCAGAGCACTTGCGTAGCCATGTAAACTGCTTCCTGTATTTGCCAAACAAAACAACATTCAGCAATTAATAGAATTTAGCTATTAGTGCTGCCATGATAAAACGGCAACCCTGGCTGTTTCATCCTGCAAAACATTTGGTGCAATCCCTCCCCCAGGAAAAGTCCTTTTCTTCTGGCTCTGTGTTACCTGCCGCTCCAGGAGAGAATAAATAAGAATAAACAAGATTTGTGGCATTTTGCTTGGCTTGAAAGTGTCATAGCTATGGAAATTGTCCTCATTACCCTTGCAAGAGCTACTGCAAAGCTTCCTCCTGGGATGCCCTGATTAGTCATTGCTTTAGTATTAAGCTGGGATACTTTGTGCTGCTTGCCAGGGATCCTGTGCAATCTCTACCTTTTGGTGCTCGATAATAGGCAGCTCCCGAAAGCGGCGGCGGAGGCGCCGGAATGAAGCGGTGGGTCCTTGGGAGCCGGGGCACTGCAGAGCCTCTGCTCCCCTAATTAACTCTGATTAGACACAGCCACAGCTGGGCAGCAGCTCGGCAGCAAATGGCCCCTTTTGTTCTCCTTGGATGTGACAGGAGAGCAGCTCGTGGCGTGACAAGGAAAGGCCGCCTGTGACTGCTCTGCCCTGGCCGGCTCCGGCCATCGGTCACCGCGGGGCCTCCACCCAACTTCCACTCGATCCCAGAGGGGCTCTCCTGGGAAGGGACATTAAAGATCACCCAGCTCCAGGGCAGGGACACTTCCCACTGTCCCAGGCTGCTCAGAGCCCCATCCAACCTGGCCTTGGACATTTCCAGGGATGGGGCAGCCACAGCTTCTCTGGGCACCCTGTGCCAGGGCCTCTCCACCCTGACAGGGAAGGATTTCTTCCTCATATCCCATTTAAACTCACCCTGCCTCGTTTTAAAACCACTCCCCCTTCCCTCATCACTCCATACCCTTGCTCAAAGGCCCTCTCTGAAAAACATGAATGAAAAGCATCCTTGCATGAGTTAATCTGGACGTGGGCATTTTCAAATATGCAAAGGAATCATTGCTGGCATGTGAAAAACCTACCGAGTGAAACCTGAAAACTGCCTTTTTTCCTTTTTTTTTTCCTGACAATGAAATAAAAAACCAAACCAAAAAAAGAATATATCACTCAGAGAGTGATTTGACAAAAAAAAAAAATCACTCAGGATGCCCAGCTACCCAGGATGACTTCAGCAGTGTGGGCTTTACTCCTGAGAATGAATTAGCTGATAATCAAACAGACTCGGCATGGGCATTTCCACACACTTTGCTTTTCAGCCTTTGCAAATGCACCAGGATTGGAAGGAGGATAGAGCAGAGGAAGAGAATGTGGCTCTCTGCTTTTCTTGGAAATGTGGACTACAAACTTTTAGCATCTGCCTTCACTGGTTTCTGGCTATTGGGAATGATAAAGATTGAACACTGGGTCTTCTCATCACGAGGATTGCTCAGAAAAAGACTTTCCTTGAAGTCTTCTGTATACAAGATGTGTGCTGAGCAAAAAAATACCCCACTCCATGTCCAAATTCAAACTGCAGAGCAAAAGAGAGAGAGAGATGGTACCAACATACCCCATGGGAAACATGACTAATCACAAGAAGTGACAAAAATAAGTCATTTTCATAGAACCTGCCAGCAAGGGGCCAGAGCTCCTGCTGAGCCACCACCCTTTACCTGACTTTGAGTCAGAACTTGACAGAAACAGACGGTAAAATTCTTCTCTGCATTGGATGAGGTGGCTTGGGAATGCAGCAGTGGGTTTTGGGGAGCATTTGGGACTCTGACTAAATCACTGAAATCAAAGGGTTCTTTCCACTGGCTTTCTGTTCGAAAATAAAACTGATTTGGGGAGAAGGCATTGTCTTTGAAGGACTCAGGAGATGTTAATTCAGCTCTTGGCTGTGCCAGAGGTTCCCAGGGTATTCTTGGGAAGACTGCCTTGTGTGCTTCTGGAAGTTTTCCACTTGCACAGTCAAATGATGCTGCTTCCTTCCCAGCACCTTCTGCCTGCCTCGTCCTTGGGAACTGTTTGTGTAGGATCCATCCCAGAGCTGTGTTTGCACAGCATCCATCACACTGCGCTCCCAGCTGGGGTGGGGTCACAGAGAAGGACACTGGAGCGAATGATTCGGTGGGAAGAACATCAATTAGGAAATATGATTTATAAAACGAGCCAGTTCAACCAGACAAAAACATTAGATTATTTTGTACTGCACTAAGACTTCCTTTTAAATCCTTGAGTCATTTTGGGCTCACTTGCTGTGCTGGAGATGAAAAATAGGAGACAAATCAAACTGAAAGAAGAGAGATTTTGGTCAGAATTTAGGAAGGAACTGTTCCTTGTGAGGTGCTGAGGCCCTGGCACAGGGTGCCCAGAGAAGCTGTGGCTGCCCCATCCCTGGAAGTGTCCCAGGCCAGATTGGAAGGGGCTTGGAGCAACTTGGGATAGTGGAAAGTGTCCCTGCCCATGGCAGGAGGTGGGAATGGGATGAGCTTTAAGGTCCCTCCCAACGCAAAGCAGTCCATGCCTCTGTTAGCCATAACCCTGTGCAACACATCCCTCATTTCTAGGCAGAATTTCTATATTGTCCAAAGAATCTAAATCCTCAACCTCCTTCACACAGCTTCTGAGTCAGTAATTAACAAAAGCAGTGCCAGCAGGCCTGGGAGGTTTTTCCTAACAAGCAGCAAGCACATTTTAAGTGAATAGTGAAATTTTGGGAGAGCTGCTTGAAGGTTCTCCTTCCTCATTAGAGCATCAGAAATAGCATCCTTATTTCTGCGTCTCTCACCACCTCCCCTTCTCAGTTTCACCAGCCTAATTGGGATAGGAGCCCTTTTTCCCCTCTGAATTTCCTATCCATGCATCCCAGAGATACCTTATGGTCCATAATAAATCCTGAGCCACAGGGATCCAAGTGTGCTTAATGTCTGCAATCACCCAAGGCAGATTTGCTTTGTTTATGATGGCAACTGATCAGGAAAATCTTCTTTCAAGATTATAAGGTTACCTCAGAAAGAGATGAGGCACAATAAATCAAAAACACCTTGGCAATACAAAGGGGAAAAAAAATAGTTGGCATACTTGGGTAAAAGATACAAGCCCAGGTGGGTAAGAATTGCACTGAGCATGATACAAAGCCAGTCTTTCCTGGGAGCAAAATGATGTTTGGCAGGATAGCAACAGAGGAAAAAAATAACATTTTTCCAGCTTTATTGGCAAAGATTACAAAGGGTCAGATCCATCATGCCTTTGTTAGACCAAGTCCGTGGAGACTTTCCTTGACACAACCAGATCTATCAAAAGAGGAGGAAAACACAGTTAGCAGCCAGCACTGAGGGATTCTTGTCAGGTTCCCCCAAATTACTTGGAAAATATCTTTCCTTCAATTCTAGACTTGTCCCTAGGTATTAAACATCTGCTCAATTGTAGAAATACTTGAAAGATTACTGGGAGATAAAACTGAGAATAAAATAAAAGGTCTTCCAATGCTGGCTGATAACATGTACATGCATCCAATAAAACAGATCTCCTCCCCGTGGTCTGTGACACAGCAGGGAAGGCACTCGGCTGAAATTTGTCACCTGGACCACGATCCAACTCCTCCCTTGTTCCCTGAATTTCTTCATACATCTATAATCATCCGTGATTTTATAATACACCATCACAGCAGTCTGCAGAGGCTTCAGCTCTCTGTGCAGGTGGTCACCTATCATACCAGCCATGCCACAAAAAAACCAGCTGCTGGCCTAAAACATTTGCAGACGAAAACCCAGTCCTAAAAAAACTCCCAAAAGCGTGCAAAAATTTGGGTGGAACTCAATAGGACTGTGTAAAATCTCTGGGATATTTGCCTGAGTGCCTGAGTGGTTCCAGGTCAGCAGCACACCGACAAGCAGAACATCAGCTGCTGTACTCAAAACTGGTATTTCAGAGAATTTCCATGGTGGGGTATTTAAGCAAGGTAAAATACATGTTGTGGATTAGCCCAGAGGGACTGGGCCATGTCCCTGGGAATATGGGATGGCTGCTTGCCCACCAGCCATCCAGACTGGCCACCCCGAAGGCTGTGGGTACCTGGGAGGGTGAGGGCTCCCAGAGGATGGGTGGTTGTTGTTCCCACTGGATCCCAGCTGTGGAAAGCTGGGAGGAAATCAGCTCTGTGTATGGTATCCCCGTGAGGTCCCTCCTCAGAGGGTAAAAAGCTTTTGAAGAGGGCTGGTGGGAGGATGAAAAGATATTTCTGGCACACCCCTGACTGCTGACGGGAACTGCTAGAAGGGAACCTGGTCTCCTGAGGATGTGGTGACAGAAATCCCTAGAAAGGAGCAACTCTGCTGGCCCAGACCCACCACCCCCACCTGAGGCCATCCCTTTCTGGAGGTCTGAGCTGCCCAAAGGTGCCGCAGAACCGTGTCCCGGGCGGCCACTCCCTGTGTCCCTGAAGGAGCTGATAAAGCCACCGTAACGACGGGGCTGGAAGCGCAGGGGACAAACAGAGCCCGGGCAGATGCTGCCGATGCTCCTCTGCAGGGAGATGATAATGAGGGCACGGCTATCCCTCCTCCCACACGTCCCGGCCCCTCGGAGCAGGAGGAAAGGGAAAGGCTGTGTGGTCTGGGAGCCCACCGCCCCTGAGCCGCCCTTATCGGCGTCCCCAGAGGCACTGACACCCCTTTCACAGCGGCGTGTCAAACACCCTTCCCGGCGATAGCAACGGCACCAACCGAGAAACAGCCTGCGAAAAGAACTAAAAACAAACATTTCAGGGCTGCTTGGTTTATTTCCTGCCTTTTTTTTTTTTTTTTTTTTTAACCATCCTGGAGGCACCTCTGAGGGTACCTCTGTGTTTTTGTTTGGGTTTTTTTTTTTTTTTGTACACGCTCCCATCACACATCACATTATGTGTCACATATATTTCACACTGACAGGAGAAAAGGGAAGTGTACAAAATGTCCTGAGCTCTGGGAAACCCGAATCCTTGCTCAGCAAGTGCTGACCACATCCACCTCAGTGCTGTGGGAGCTGCAGGGGCTCAGAGTTCACCCAAGGCGCACACACAGATATAATGAATTAGGAGGGAGAACTCTAAAAAGGAAAATATGGGTGAGGGAAGACAAGGGGGAAATAAAAATGAAAGTATGTGAAGGGACACAGAGGAGAGGAAAGCCAAGGAATGAGATGCTATATTTAATTAAAGTCCAAAATGTAGCTGGAACACAAAGGAGCCACATGGTTTGCTGTCACAGGAGTAATGGAGTGCATCTGCTTTTGTCATCAACCCTGCTTATATGAACAATAAACAGAAGGACTTTAAAACTCAGGTTTTAAATACGTAATATATCTATCAATTAAAAATTAGTGGGTTGTTTTTGGGTTTTTTTCCCTCAAAAAAGGCATGTGACAATGCCAATGGGTGGGTTTAGATTGGATATTGAAATTCTTTCCTGTGAGGGTGGTGATATCCTGGCACAGGTTACTCAGAGAAGCTGTGGATCCCTGGAAGTGTTCAAGGCCAGGCTGGACAGGGCTTGGAGCAACCTGGGACAGTGGGAGGTGTCCCTGCCCGTGGCAGGGCTGGAATGAGATGATTTTTTGAGTCCCTTCCAACCCAAACCCTGCTGCGACCCCGTGATTCTGTGACCCTGCGGCTGCATATCAAACATGAAGGATCAGACCCAGCACATCTTTGTGTGGAAGGACCCCACAACACTTTGCAGGAACAGACTCGCCAGGCTGTGAGGCGGTGCTGAATCCGTGTTTAGCCAGGATCACAGGAACAGCAGCTAAAAACAACAAAGGCTGCGGAACACGTGCGAAAATAACAGCGCCACAAACAGCTGTGGGAGTGAGAGACTCACAGGTGCCCGGCTGAGGGCAATCCTTGCCTCAATCCTGGCAAAAGGTGACTCTGCTGAGCAAAATAATTATGGAGGTGAGAGTTTAATGTCAGTACAGAGGGAAAAAAAAACAACCCCAAAGCTCTGCAAAAATCGTAGCCGGCAGATCAGAGCCAGTTTTGGAAGGAGTGGTGAGAGAAAAGCAGCGTGGCTTCAGATCAGGATGAAGTTGCATCAATCAGATATGCAGATTTTTACAGTTTATGGGGGGGGGGGGTGGATAAGGAAGAATGGGGTTTAAAAAGTGCTTGTTATTTTCCTTGATGCTATAAAGGCATTTTATTTGGAGGGAGCCATTAGAGAACGCAGCAAAAACGATACAGCAATTCAGACAAGAACATCGGGAGGACAAATGGGGGGGACTCCTGCAGTGCTGCAGGAATTGGGGAAAATTAAGCAACTGGTTCAATCCAAACCTGACATGAAACAAAGAACTAGGAATGTTCCAGCACTTCCATCGTGCACTTCCAATGGACATTAGGCTGGTAAATGAGTGGGAGCATGTGACAGTGGAAGATCTAAACTTCACATTATGCAAATGGCACTGCAGAATTGCCAGAGAAAATGAGGTAACGTTGGTTCTCTTTGCTAACTGGCAAAATTGCTGTAGTCATCTGGAGGTTTCAAATCTGTTGGGAAGAAAGAGAAAGTGTTTCTGCCTTGGAAAGAACAGGGATTTTTGTATAAATATGCCCGGGGAGTTTAATTGCTGCTAAGGAAAAGGAGGAAAGAAGTACAAAGATTTGCTTAGCCAAGAGCTTAAAACATGAAAGCATCAATGTGCTGAAAGGGAGCACTAACACTCCATAGGCTCTCACTAAATACATGCTGTACACATCAATTTTATCTTTAAGGGACCTGGATGAGGGAACAGCAAAGACATTCCTGCACCCACACAAGGCTGAATGGATCCCCCAGCCCCATGGCTGGACCTTCCTGCCAGGAATAGAACTGCCAGGAATTTGTCAAAGCTCTAGACAAGGGTGTTATACAACTCCTGTGCCTACAGGAAAAAAAAAAATAATAAAATAAAAAAGAGCCAGGAAAGAAGACATATTAAAGTCTCTGCCTTGGCCAAATTCCAACTCAATTAATTACAGTCCTCCTTTTAACATTGCCCCTGAAGTTTCAGCAGGATAATGCATCCTTCCATGCGTGCCCTGTGAGGCTGGAGGAGGCAGAGCCCACCACGGAGCCACCGGTGGGTACCACGGGTGCTGCACACAGCCCGGCTGTCGGCTCGGGATTGGGGAGGCCCTGGCGCCCGGGAAAATGGGAGGAGTGAAGGTGATGAAACCATAGGAAACCAGCAGCAGTCCGTTTGCTGTAGATCTTCCTGCTGGGCAATTTGTTTTTTTGGTTAATGCGCTCAGGAAACCTCGCTTCTGCCTTCTAGTGGGGAAAAGACAGGAGAGCAGCGCAGGAGTGAGAATTCCTGAAGGGAAAATTAGCTTGGGGTTCCTCAACATCATTATTGACAAAACTCCAGCAGAAATCTTGTGGTTTTTCACTTGTAACCATGACTGTTGTGTTCACTTCTCACCCTGACCCCACGGATTATACAAACCCCTTTGGAAAGTGCACTCTCTAAAGAGGAAGGACAAAGTGCAGCAGTCACGGCACTGAGGGGCTGCATGGATTTTTTTAGTTCTCTGTGGAGGTCCCAGTAGTAATCTTAGGATTATGGAATGGTTTGGTTTGAAGGGATCTTTAAGAACATCTTGTTCCAGCCTCCTGCCCTGGGCAGGGACACCTCCCACCATCCCAGGCTGCTCCAAGCCCTGTCCAGCCTGGCCTTGGACACTGCCAGGGATGAGGCAGCCACAGCTCCTCTGGGCATCCTGCTCCAGTTTTAGCCAAAACTCTTCATAGGATGATGAATTTTACAAATAATTAAAAACGTTATCAGTGTTGAGTTAATAAAATGGCACTGCTTACTCATCCTTTGAATATGCAATCCAGGCCTTCCCCAAATAAAACTGAAACAGAAACTTCACCTTCTCTAACACTTACAAGATTTGTTTTTTTCCTAACAGCCATCATGTGATGTGCTGTTGGCCACTAGGGATGGATACACCCGGTGGGAATAATTACGGAAAAAGTCAAATATTCGAGGATTGCCTCCTTTCCTTCATCACACTCTTCATCACCAGCAGAAGCCAGAACTGAGACTTCTCCCTCTATCTCCTTCAAACCACCGTGACTGTCCCGTGCCCCTCAGAGAAATCCTGGAGCTCAAGGGATGAGCTGAAAATGGAGCTTTAAAGCAGTTCTTGAACGCTCTCTAGTGGCTAAAGAGCAACTACTGCTAATGGCACCTTCCATCACCACCTCAATTTTAATTAATAAATCACTCGCTGTGACTCATGCCTCTCAGAGATAAAAAGATTTTTAAATTAAGGCTATAATTATTCTCGTAATTATAATAAGATTTCATTACAATTTATTCTTAGGCACCGGAGTGGTGTTTTTCACTATGCAAAGTGCAAAGAGAGTTTAACATCACTCCTGTGCATCAAAATAACATTTATCTTTCTGAACAAGCAAAGATTTTCGTCCAAACTGTGTGTTGCTCACTGAAAATTCATCTTATCCACAACTACGAATATTATCCTGCCTATTATCCCACCGATTCCAGGATTCCTGGTTTCCAGAGTGGCCACTCAAGGTCATCACAGAAGCCCTGAATGTATGTCACAGAAAAATGCTAATTTTTCATTTCACAGCAAGAAAACAAAGTTGAGAAAGAACTGGGTGACCCAGTTATGGAAATCTGGCAGCTCCCAGACCAAAGGCCAGATTAAAGCGAGGAACATGCCACAGACAGCGATGACAAAATCCTGGTGTTGGGTTGGAATAATGAACAGATCACAGGCCCCTGTCCACGGGAATATTTGCATGGAGCATTATTTACATACCTTTTCACAGTTTAATTGCAACCTGTCCAGCAAAAACAAACACCCTGCTTCACAGACACATGCTATTTGAATGTTTTCTTTTATTTTTGTCTCCTATCTGTTTATTTTAAAACCGTGCCTTCTTGTTTGCCTGCCCTTCTCCTCACGGCTGCTTCCTTCATCATCATCGGTTTAAACACCAGGCTGCTCTCCAAGCAGATTGGGAAATGGCTCCAGTAACAATCCTTCACAAAATATCCTGGGTCTGGAAGGATTGTGTGCCCAATATTTATTCCAAATCCCCCATTTTTTCAGCTCTTCAGATCCACCAAGCCCTCCTGTCCTCAAACAGATGTGGAGACATAAAACAAAGCTCAGTGGTGGCTCTGTGAGCAGCTGATGCAAAGCAGCTCCCAAACTTCATCTTTGCCAGGAAAACTTTCTGTTAGCCAGCAAATTGCACTCCCTGCTAATTTTTCATGACATTTCACAGCCTGATGACAATTTCTCACTTATTAAGTCATTAAAATATAATGTGCAATTAATTTTACTTTCCAATTAGATAATTGTCCTGCCATTGCAATTCTCAGAGTGTAACGTGTTCTATTACTGCAATGTTTTACTTACGAATGCCAGTGAATCAAAATTACACCTTGTTTTGGTTTTTTTAAAACTTTAAACCTTTCATTGCTCCTCAGCAAGGTGTGCTCCAGCTTCCTCAGGGAGAGCTGTTCCCAAATTTCTCACTTCCTCTGCTGCAGCAGGGTCTTACCCTGTGTGTTTGCAGATATCTGGTGAATAATTCTACAGCTCCTGAAACACATTTATCATTCATCACTGGGGCACTGGGGAATAGAATTGCCCCGTGGACTTAAGGAGTTTGGACTTCAAGTAAAAAAAAAACTATTGAAGCACAGGCAAAGATTAGGAATAAATCTGAATTTATGTAGGTGATCTCCTCACCTGTTTTCACATTATTTTTATGGCTCGTGGGGTTGTGCTTTGTTTGGCCTTTTTTAAATCTGTTCGGGGCTTTTTTCATGCCGAAGCATTTGCAATTCTTTGGTGGAAGTCTTAGTGGAAGAATTCTTTAGTTCAGCTTCCCTGGGATGGATATGGCCTTGAGAAACCCACAAATTTACTTCTCTGAGAGTGCTGAGCACACAGGAAGGAAAAGGACTGCAGTGCCAGTGGGCACTCCTGGAGCCAGCACACGTGGAAAGGCAGCTGTCACACCAATACTTGTTTAAAGCAACCATTAATTGTTCCTCAGCAAAGGGTCTGGGATCAGTCTTCCTCAGAAGAGCCCAGCTGAGCCTCCAGTTCTGACTGGAGTGTGAGAATGTTCAGCCCTTCCTTGCTCTCCTCTGGGCTGGAGGTCTTTTATCCTGCAGGGGTAAAAGCTCTCTGCATTCCCCATGCCAGTATTTCTTGTGAGATGTAATGCTGTTCACTGTGAGGAAATGACATCTCTGTTATCACTTTATCTGCCAAGCAGGTTAATGGGTAGACTCCACCATCTCACAGATAAGCAGAAAAGCACTCAAACACACTCAATATATTATCAACCTTAAAATACACCTGACTTACAGGAGAAATACTCAGAACTTCCAAAAGACAGGACATTTGGGCTTAAATATCATGGAAAGAAAATGGTAAAACATCCTGTGATTTTCTTCCCTTTCGCCCCATGGTTACATTACGAAGGTTGCACAGCAGAACTGGAAGGTACAACCTGTACCTGCCCCTTGTCAAGGGTTGTTTACTTCCAGCTCTTCCAGCCATTTTCACTAAGAACACTTTTATTGTCCACAAAAGGATATTTTGTAGAAGAGGTTATAAGTATTTCCTGTCCCTTTCTGACCTGGCAAACAGATACTGGGTTAAGAAATGTAAATTATATAATATTAGCCTGAGCTAAGCAGGTCAGTACAAATAAGCACAGGACTCAGATTGCAGAGAGGCATCCCCTCACCTCAGCTGTTTCTGGGAGAAACTTTGCTATTTGAAAGCTCTTAATAAATTTTTTTCAACTGGGAAACAAAATTAAAGCAACAAGTTGGTGTGGGCACCTGCAAATTAGACTGTGTACTTGGGTCTTCCTAAATAAAATTAAAGATGCTCTACCTTTTTTCATTAAACATCCCAAGGGATTGGGGGAAAGAAGGAGGTACCAGGCAACATGAATTTGCCACAACCAAACTGTGCCAGGCTATTTCATTTCCTTCCACAGATGGACAGAGGAGAAGCAGAGGAAAATCAGAGGAAGATCTCCTGACTTTTATAAGGTTTCTGATACTCTCTCTCACAACTCAGAAGCAGCATGAGAAATCATGACCCAAATGAAAACCACAGTAAAGTGGGTGCAAAGCCAGTCCACATAAAGAATAATTTCCAGTCATTCCCTGTCAAAAGGAAAGGAGGTATCAAGTGAGGAATTTGTCCTGTATCAGCACTACTATCATCCTTCACCTCCAGTTACTCCCTATTTCACTCCTCCTTTACCTTTCTTTTGTATGTGATGTGCAGGAAGATTCTGATGTGCACCTTGGAGAGTGTGAGGTTTGATTGGCAATTTTCAGGTGTTGTGAGCATGAATAAATTACGGATATAATTAGCAAAACCCATTGTTTTCTAATGACTGTGCCTGACCAAATCAGCTGAAGAGATAAAGGGCTCAGGCAAAAATTTCCTGGGGGGGAGGTGTAAGAGGGCAGGCATTGGATCTGTTCATTTGTCAAGAACTATTTGGGCTCTTCCATTCACGGAAAGAGCCATAGGAATAAAGATAAAATTATTCTATCCATAGAAATAAAGATAAAAAGTTGGTATTAGGCACATCATGAGCCCCATGTTACCCTTTCCATCTGCAGTAAAACCTGGCCCTTGGCATCTTTGCCTCTCAGTTACTGATTTTCATGATACATTTCAGCACTGGGTGGAATATCCTTTCAGTAAGAGCCATTTTTTTACTCCACAGTTACATAGCACATCTCTTTGAGGGGAAAAAAAAAAAAAAAGTAATATTTTCTGAGGTGATTACAAGTTTGGGATGACAACCTCCGTAGATGTTCTCCAGAATTAAAGATCTAAGACAGTCAGACTATGATTAGCTTAAATTTGACTTACAGCCTCATGATACTCTCCTTTAAATGGCTGTGATACACTAAAGTGGCTGAAAAAAACCCCAAATTGAACAGGAGATTGGTATTTAAGAAGATGCTTTGGTTGGGGCTGCAGCATTTGTCAGAATATTTTCCTTAGCAGTAAGGAACTAAAGACAGAATCACTTGATCTAATTTACAAATACAAAAAGATGACTGAAAGAGCAGATTAGAGGGAGGAGAGGCATAAACATCCTGGAGAGTGTGGTGAGCTGGGTCCATCCAAATCAGCTAAGTCAGGCAAATATAAAGCCCTGAGCAGTTTTGAGCTGCTTTTCAGAGCTCCTTTGGCATATGTGACCAACCTCCTCCCTTCCTGTGCCAGGGCTTTGTCCATAAACTAAGGCTTGATCAGCTTTGCATAAAGTTTGTGGAGCAAAGGAGCGTTGGTCCCAGCCTGGTTCTGCAGCTGGAGACTTCAGTAAACAATTGCTTCATGGAAGGGTCAAAGAACTGAAATAGAAACACCATTTGTAAGGATTTCCCATCTCTGGCTGTGTAGGGAAATCTATCATTTAGTAGCATTTAATCAATTTTTTGCTGCATTGGATTGGAATTAAGTTAGTTTTGACTAATCATACCAATAGACGTCATTTACTCTCCTTTGAACTCAAACACCTTCTGAATTTTTTACTGATTTTTCTCCCCAAACATCAATGTTTAACATTTCTGATAAAAACCTTGTATTTTAATCTTATTCAGACGAAAAACACACACTGAGCTTTCAATCCTTATTCAGAGAAGTTTATTTTGTCTGGGTCTCATTTTATTATGAAAGTTAGCCAGCCTGTGGGCTTAGATAGAATGGAAATTTCTCTCCTTTGAGCAAATTCCTGTGGAAAAAGGAAACATAAATAAAAAACAAAGTGATACCTTTCTAAAACAGCCTGATAAGCTGGAGGAGCCCCAGCTTTTGAAATGTGCAGACTGGGCCCCCCTCAAAACCTAATAACCATAATCCCTGTGTAACAAATCCGGGAACTGGACACAGAGGTTGGTCCTTCCCATTCTCTGTGCTCCAGCAGTGGAGTGGGGTCTGCTTTTCCACTTAGGCTGTGGTTATCTCTAGAACCTGACAGAACACTGGCAATACTGAAATCCCATAATATTCCATGAGCTCAGGCAGGGAACTGCTTGATGAATAGACCTGTGATAACGTGCAGGAAGCAAGTTTCATTTTAGTCTTATGGAGCTTATTTAAAAAAAAAACAAAACAAACCAACCAAACCAAACCAAAACCAAACCAAAAAAAAACCCACAAAAACACACACACCTCCCCAAAAAAAAACCCCAAACACACACAAAAAACCTCCCCAACCCAGCATAGAAAAAAATGGATGCTATGAATTCCATTAATTTCATTATATCATTCAGGATGATTCTGAGCATGGCCAGGGAATAGAGGTGGCAGTTAAGGAGAGAGCATTGTGTGGGTCAGAGTTCCTGGTTTGGGGAAGGAGAGAACAGATCAGCAGGGTGGGAAAGCTGGTGAGCTGTAGAACCAGTTGCTGTTTTGGATAAGTGGGGAACCAGAAGGTGGAAGGAGACAGGGATGGGATGCCAGGTTTGGGAAGACAGGAGCACACCTCTGTTTGTGTGCTTTGATCACCTGCACAGGAATGGTCAGAGCCTGGCAGAGCTGCAGGGAGACACAGCTCATCCTTGGAGCTCACAAGGAGCTAACCTGGGACATCACTTCTGCTTGGAAATAGTTTTTACGGCATTGTAGGGGGGCAAAAAAAGCTGTAACTTTTCCTTTTTTCTTTTCAACTTGGAGATAGGACAAGGGGGTAGAGGACTAGTAGTACTTCCGTGTAGGATTTCCCCCAGAGGGAGTGGCAAGGCTTGGCTTGGTCAAAAGTCTAAAAGTAAAGGGGACCAAAGCGGGCAAAAGGGAAGAAATCTGAAATGGGAAGGGTCAGGAATGTGGTTTCCCTCAACTTGAGCAATTCTGTGCTCTAAAGGTTCACATTTGTGGAAGTGCTTCTGCTGGGGGGGCTTTCCCTGGTGACTGAACAAATGTGACTCCAAACCCAGCAGCTCTGGAGCTGACCTTCCTTTTACAGAGCTCCCAAACACGAAATGCAGGGATACTTATCTCTGAGAAATGTAAATGCCGAGACCCACATGCTAATTACAAGCTGGTCATGCTGGAAGCTGCCAGGATGGAATTTACCCACAGCTCAGCAACACGCCCTCCCAGCAAAGGTCTCAGCTCTGACTGCTGCTTGGGAATCCTGCGGGGTGTTCCTCTGCCAGGCGTGGGTGATCAGTACTGCTGGCACAGAGGGATGAGGGATTCGTGGTGGCTGTTCCTGCAGGAATGGTAGCAAAGGGGTGGCAGATCAATAATTCACAGCAAGAGCTGCCTGCAGCTATGAGCACGTTCAGTACCAAGAGGTGTTTCAGGAGCTGGGATGGACGGTGTCATCTCCTGCAATAACTGCTCTCAGGAGCAGTTAACTTCAGTTTAACTTCTTTTATTTTTGAGACCGCAAACATTTGCTACTTCGTGTTTCACTTTTCTGTGAAGAATAAACATCTCAAAAGGTTTTGGGTACAAACTCTGTCAGAGCTTGGCTGGAAAATCTGCCTAAGCTGCGCCCAGAACTTGTGGAGAATTGCAATGGCAATGCGAGGAAAAAGGAGAAATGAATAGGAATGGATGAGGCAATTCCATATTATTTTAGACCGTTGTATTTAGTGGTTAAAAAGCCTCCAGCGCTTCCTATGTTGTCAGAAAAACTGCATTTTGCTTGGGGAAAAAAGATCATTTCAACCCCCGTGTACGGGGCTTGGAGAAGTAAATCCATAGAAATGAAATCTTGTCAATACAATGGAATTAAGAAAATACAATGGTATTACCAAAATCTTTTTTGCCAACAGTGAAACGGACTTTCAATATTTGAAGATTTTGTTTTATACTTCATTTGTTCAACTGAAATAATTGGAATGGGAGACTTATTACATGTCCCATAACTTGCTATGCAAGACGAGGTGATTTGTAAAGCAAATATCTGATACAAAATGACAAAGCATTGAGCTGCTCCAAAAAATGCAGGGATACATGGAAAGCAGAAGCATAAGGGGCAATATTTACAGATGGAATGGAGGGGGGAAATCTGACCATCGACTAACCAATTTCTTGCTGGATTATCAGCTTGAATTAACTCCCAGGGAGCAAGAACCAGGATGGAAACAAGGGCAAGGATTTGGTGAGGAAGGGCCATGAGACATCTCCCTTCTGGTGATGGGGAACCATCAGGTCGGCCCAATTGTTCAAGGAGCTGGGCTTTTTCCCTCGTTTCAATGTCACTGATTGTGTGCATCCACGAATAAAGAGATCAAAGAAAAGAAAAACACTTTTAAAAACAATGCTGTAAATACAGTCTTAAGTTGCTTATTATAACCAAAATTTCCAACGTCTATGTGCAAATACTATGAACTGGATTTTCAGGGATTTCTTGTCCCGAAGTCTTGCACCATCAGTTCCAGGAGGACAACTCAATAAATACCAAATCTTTTCCCATTTAGCTCCCAGCCTGCTGACGGCAATGGCATTTCATTTTCCAGCTGTGCCGCACTAAACAGCAGGAGCATTCATCCCAAAATTACCTTTGCCTGACAGAAACCCAGATATTATACTTATTAAGACTGAAGTAATTAATATTGAAATAATAAATTGCTAGCATAGAAGTAAATGTTTACTGAGCGCTGGCAGCTTTTTGTGACTGAAACGTGCAGGACTAAAACCAAACACGTTACGTGGGGATCGTGCGGACATACAGGGATTGCATCTGGAGACGAAAATCCCAGACTGAAAGACAGACGAAGCAACTGTTCCCGGCGACTGAACTGCGGCTGTTAGGGCTCAATTACAGCCGTGATGCGCTTCCACGGTTCAGAGACCGGCCCCGGGGCACAGAAAACGCGTTTTGGAGCCCCAGTCCTGCCGGGAACAGGGGGCGGCAGGGGCGACGGACGCCTCACTATTGTGTCTGGCGCTGAGGCGCCCGCCGCGCGCCTCAAGGACCCGCCACGCCGCGCCTCCTCCGCCCGGCCAGTGCAGCAGCTGCCGCCGCGGGCTCAGGCGTTCTCCGCGGGCACCCGCGGGCTGGCCAGGACCCCGCGCGCTCCCGCGCCGCCTCGCCTCTACGCGCCGGCGTGCGCGCGGCCGCTCCCTCCCTCCCTCTCTCTCCTCTCTCTCTCTCTCCCGTGGTAGCAGGAGCAGCGCGGGCGGCGGGGCTGGAGCGTGGCTGAGGCGGCCATTCCTACAGAGCGAGAGAGAGCGCAGCGTGTCCCCCCCCCCGGGCTAGGTCGCGTACAGGGTGAGGAGGGCGGCGCGGCCCCTCCGGACACCCCGAGCGGGGCGGGAAGGGGGGAAGGGGAGCGTGAAGGGAAAATGACCGTTGGGCGCGAGGCGGCCGCCCCGCGCGGTCACGTGACTGCCGCCCCGCGCGCGCCGAGGGAGGGGCGGGTGTGGGGAGGGGGGGGCTCCGCGGCGCGCGCGCTGGGGCTGGGGCAGGTGCGGCCGTGCGCGCGCGCCCGCGTGCGCGCTCCCGCGCGTCCCCGCCATCCGCGCTCCCCCTACGACGCGCCCGCCGCTCTCTCCGCTCTCTTGTCTCTCTCCCGCCCTCCCTCCCTCCTTCACAGAGATGCCCTCGGCTACCAACAGCACCATGGCGAGCAGCACCACCGGCAGCAGCACCGGCAAAGCGGGACCGGGCAGCGAGGCTGCCCCGGCGGCGGCGGCCCCGCAGGCGGCGGCGGGTGTGAACATCACCACGGTGCAGACCGAGGCCATGAAGCAGATCCTGGGGGTAATCGACAAGAAGCTGCGCAACCTGGAGAAGAAGAAGGTGATCCCCACGTCCCCTCGGACCCCAGCCCACCCCGGTTGTCCCCCCGCCTTGCGGCCGCCCCTGCCCCCGAGCCGGTCCGGCCTGTTTCCCTTCCGCTCCCTTGTGCCGGGCCCTCCGCCGAGCCCTCCCGGGTAGTTCCCGGCGTGGCCCCCAGAGGCCGCCTGCTGGAAGGTTCGAGAAGGGAGAGCGCCGCTCCCCCGGCCTGTCCCCTTCCCCTCCCGGGGTACTCTGCCCCATCCTCGGCCGCCCTCCCGTCTCCCCGGGACCCGGCCCGGTTTCTCCCCGGCCCGCGGAGCAGAGTCCGGAGGGGTCGCGGCTGCCGCCTCCCACTTCGCCCCCGCTGCCCGGAGCCCCCTCGGCGGCGCCGCTCCCTTCCCCCTCCTTCCGCCTTTTGTTCCCCGCGGCGGGGCCTTTCCCAGCCGCGCCATCCCGGGGATCGGCTCCCCACATGCCCGCTCCGTGCGGTGGCCGGAGCGCGCCCGGTGCCCGTGGCCGGCGGAGCGAGCGGGCAGAGGCTGCGGTGCCCCCGGTGCCGGGCACATGGACGCGGAGCTGTAACATGGCGGCGGCCCGGCCTCCCCGGCGGAGCTCATTGTGCCGCCCGCACAAAGCCGGGGCCACCCCACCCCGCCCCAGTGTCACCGCTCGCTTTCCATCGCCCTAAGCTCAACTCTTTGGGAGCCTGAGCTCAGCTGGAAGCGGCCTTTCACGGGTTATTTTTAGAAAGAGCAGCTACTCAATCCGTGGTTGTTCGGACGGTTCGAGTTGTGGCACAAGAGGAAAAGGGTGTCGTGGTTACTCGCGGCGTGTTTTGCAGCCTCTCGGTGGAGGCAGATTAAATGAGCTTCGCAGGGCTTTACAACCTCCAGAGCATGAGGTGTCCATCAGAAAAAGAACTAATATATAGCCTCAAGACTTGCCTCAAAACACCACAGTGCCAAGCTAAAATTACCGAAAAATAATTTTATGTTTGTGCCAGACCCCTAAATATCTTTTTATTTTTGGAAGTGAATAAGCACAATAAGTGTTCTCTTAATTTTTTTTAACTGGCACTTTAAATCATATTCATAGTGTTCCATATTGTATAAGGTGGAAATATTCCCAGTAAATTAGTCTGTGCAGGTGGGTTGTAAAGGAAAGAAGCTGTGCTTTACCTATAAATAATACACTGTGTATCAACAATACACTGTATAAATACACTGTGTACAGTGTAGCTTCCCACTTCAAAACTGGGTGTGGGACTTTCCTGGTTTTTAAAAATGACATGGCCAAAATCAGCAAGCCAGGACCTTTTAGGTAAGTTTTAGAATCAGAGGAGCTTTTCCTCCATGTCTGTTGTCTGTAGACAGGACAAGATGTCTGTCGTTAACTTGGCATTAATGCACAGGAAGATCTGCACAATCAATACTGGTCCTCAACTCGAGAAGGAGAGTAGATCTTTCTGTCTCTAGTTGTTCCAATGCAAAAAAAAAAAAGTGTTTGGAATTTAACTGTTCTACCCAACATGCACAGAAATACTCTGAAAATTTTTTTATGATGTTAAAAATGTGTATTTTAAAAAGAAAGGTTAGCAGGTGAACATTCTGACCTGTTCTGTACTTGGGAGTAGTCAAGAGGGTAAAGCATGGTGTTACTGGTGTGAAGGTCAGCTTTCCTTGGGAGCAGTGTTTTTATTTACCTTTAAATTATTTATACCAAATTTACACTTGCCTTAGCCATTCCATTCTATTTCAGTGGAGTTTCAGTGTTCTGTGAAGTAAACAGAGGGGACAAAGTGCCTTCTTTTTTTTTTCTGGACGTGGCTTTTGTTGGAAGATGTTCTGTGAAAATGACTGAAAGCATTTATTTTCTGAGTGCTCTGTGCTGGGCAGTGTGGGCTTAAAGAAAAGGCAAGGGCTGGGGCTTAAAAAGGAAAAGCTCCATGTTGGCTCTCACTGATGAATTAAAGTTCAAAGATTCCTAAGTCTTAATGGGCTGAAGTTCTGAAACTTCCTGAAGGAGGACTCGTAAGCACTACAAAAGTCATGAGAGAAATGGGCTTTGGTGTATAAAAGCAGAGGAACTCATTTGTGGGCTTGAGCCTCTCCCTTGGTGAGGGAATCGAGTTCTGTGGTAGATAATGCCCTCTAATGAAGAGAGCATTGCATGCTTTGTGTGCTAAAACAAAGCTCATTGTACACATCAGGATTCCCTTATATTTTGCATCTTTGGACAAGAATATATTTTTAATTTTTTCCAACCGTCCAGAAAGTGAAATTGTGCTGGATACTGCACAGACAGGAGTGGGTGAGAAATGCAGTAAATCTCGCTGGGAACTTGTGCTTGGTTGGACAGTTAATCCTTTCTTTGTCAGCAGCTGCTAATGAAGGCCAGCAGAGATGATTTGGGGAGCTTTGTGTCACAGAATGAGCACAAAAATATACTTAGTGACACGTTGCAGAAGGATGAAAAATGATTGCTCTGGAAGAGGTACCATCTTAGGCTTTAAATGAAAGGAACGTGCAGCTTTTAGTAGAGGAAAGATCTCTCTTCATGAAGAAATTTGCATTTTTGGAGTGAAGTTAGTCATGTTTACCTCTAAACGCCGAGGATAAAATAATGTACCTACCAAAATACAAATGGAAATAATATTTATAACTTTGGTCTATACTATTTTGAATGTTTCTGTATAAACTAAAACACTGGATTATTAGTTACAGTTTCATTTTCTTTTCCTGAATGTGACCTCATTTGAAGGAATGAGTGTTGCTTGTGTTAAAAGGGGCTGGGATACGTTGAATTGATGTTCAGAAATGGATGGGAAAACATGGCCTGAAAATGTCTGTGTTCCCCTCATCTCTTTGTATTTGGAAAAGATAGGAATGCTGTCCTGTGTTCTTAAAAGACAAGATGTTTGTGTGTGCGTGGAGGGGATAATTAAAGGGGTATTTTCTCTCCAGGACCTTCAGATGTGCAACTCTAGTTTATGTTGACAAGCTTAGTTAATTTAAAAGTTGCCTGGACTCCTCCAGGTGTTTGTCAGGTGCCTGGGGTTAGAATCCTGCCAGCTCTTCACGTTCCCTAGGAGAAAATATTTCACCTTCAATTTCTCCTTTTCCCTGGCTCTTGTGGTTTTTGTTTTTAGGGGGGAAAATCCTTTCCGAATTTTAAGTCAATTGAATGTAGATCAAGCTCTGGTTTTGTTTCAGGGCTGAATGAAAAAAAAACCCAGTTATTTTTGCTTTCAACTTGTGTAATAGAGCATGAGCCATGTAAGAACAGTTCATCAAACAAATGTTTTGCCAAAAGGGCAAAATAATTCTTTGCAGACACGTGGGTTAGGGGATGGGCAGATGTTCACAGGGTAACATGTGAGCTTAAAACCTTGATGTGAGCTTGGTGTCTGGAGTTGAAAGGATGGCACATGTTGCCTGTGCCTGGTAACTTGAGCTGCTGTCACTTTATCAGCTCGTCTGAGTTTCCTCCTGAGTGTAACCCTGGCTGGGGTGCAAAACGAGCAGTTCACAGGTGCTGCTGTCCTTGCTACACAAGAACTCGCACGGAACAGCAGGTGGGCATTTGAAGTTGACGTGACTTGGTTCAGTTGGATTTCCCATGGGAAACAGAAACCTGTAGTAAAAGCTGGGGTCAGTTTTCCATTCTGGTAGCAAGAAGTTTGAAGCTGCTCATTGGTAGCAGCTCTCTCAATGCTTCTGTCCATGATTTGGGCCACTTGAATTTTCCAGGCTTGTGAGTCGCTCCAGAACCTCTCCTTGTGAGGCTTGGTTTGAAATTTATCTTTGAGATTTAACAGGATTTTGGAACAAATTGTAAAATTCATCTGAGATGATATGTTAATAGCCTGAATCTTTCATTGAAACATCTCTTAGTTGGAGTTTTGGATATCAAGCTTCAGGTCTGAAAACCCAAGCAGTTTATCTGTGAAAACCCGTGGTAGTTGGTGCTTTGGGGGTTCAGCCTGGTCTGTTTTGGTTTTAAGTGGTTATTGTAGAATAGGGATTGTCTCACAGTGAGTTCAGTTAACTGGATGCATGATGAGTCCAAGGAGCTGTGAAACATCATCTAGTTTCAGTTTTTCAGATGCTGCTTTGGGGTTTGGACTATGGTTTTTGTTTCAGAAAAAAAAGACACGTGGAATGTGTCGGGAGAGGCACATTTGTCTTCTAGAATTCACTTGTAACTTTTTTGAACAAAAGTGATGTGTAGAGCAAAATCCATGTCTCCTACAGTGTAGTCAACTTCCCTGTAAATTCAGAGGGTTTCTGTAGGAAATTGTGTATGGTGGTGATTTGGAGGGAACATCTCTGTGCATTCACCAAAACTTGGGGTTCCACTCTTCTGTGACTTAATTCTGGTTACTGAGGAAGCTTTTTACCCTTCTGGGGTTAACTGATCAAAATGAAGCTGCAGTCTCAGAATTGATGTGTCCTTGTCATTTGTTTAAAAACTAATACATTATGCAGATATTTTTTAATAAACTTCCCAGAGTGTGGGGAAAAACCCACCAGAATATCTACAAGTGCAATTCCAAAAATAAATTCAGTTTAAACAGAAGACCTGTAAATGTTGTGTGTTCTGGAGTACTGGTGTTATTTTATCCTTCCATCTTCCTGGTTCCAACTCAGGACTGAAACAGCTTCTCAGAACCGGTGAGTTTTGAGAGGTTTTGAACTTCCTTGCTAAGTGTTCTACCGTTGTCATTTTTTAAAATTTTTTGCCTTGTTTGGGGTTTTTTTGAGAAAATAGAAGACTGGTTTTGGTTTGTGGGGGTTTTTTTGGTCATTTCTGGACAGTTTTTGCTGCAAAGCCATGAATGAGTGTGGAGGTGATGGTGGAGGGCAGACATGTAAATCAGGTTAATAAACTTATGATTTGTAACTTGGCATTTAATCGGCTTCAATGCCAACTGTATTACACAGCTATTTTAAATTTTGAATTAATTGCTTTTGTGCTGTCAGAAACATTCATTCAGTTTTTGAGATACCTCAGGAAAGAGACTTGGAATGTCCTTTCCATCTTTTCTTAGCTTGTAGTGGAGTTTGAATTACTAAGGGTTTATTCCAGCTGTTTGCAGAGGTTACCTTGTCCCCTTGCACCTTGCAGCTTGTTGTGCACACTTGTGCTGCTGTAATTGGTAGAACCATAGCATTGAAATTATCTGGTTAAATATAGAGCCTCCCTCCTGCTCCTGACCCCCTTTTTTAAGGGTTATTTTTAATCTGATGATTCCAGTGATCCAGTTTGTAGCACAGCACTGGAAGTGGCAGCTCAGTGGTCAGGCATTCCTAAGCCCAGTTGGTTTGCAGGGTAATGCCAGGTAACTGCATTTTTTGTTTCCACTTCAGGATGACATTTTTGAGACAATTCAGAGGAGGTGAAGAGAGCTGCCTATTACTGTGATAAAGTAACTCAGTTTTGAATTCCTATGAAAGTAAAATCCAGGGCATACTTAAGCAGTGAACACCACAGCCCCAGGAGCCTGTTTGCGGTGCTTTTCCCCCAGGAAACTCCAAAATACTTCAGGTGTCTCAGTGGAAAAAGCTGAAGCAGGGTAGCTTGCTTTTGCTGCCTGCAGGACTGGGAGCTGCTGACTCATGAGCTGTTCAGTACAGGATTCATGTGCTCACTTGGCCACTGGATTATTTTTTTTCCTGCTGGTTTGGTTTTCATGCTCGGAGATCTCTGTCTGAGGAGTGAGGGTGAAGTGTAAGCGGGGGTAAGATGAAGAGAGTCTTCCCCTCTTGCAGGCACTGCAGTAGGTTCCTGAGCAGGAGTTTCACTGCAGTTGTTCTACAGCTCTAATGCTGCTCTTGGATTGCTGTTAGTCGACAGTGCAGATTACAAAGGAAGGCATTTTACTTAATATTTCTGTGTAATGCAGCTTTGGATCTGAGAAGTGTCTCTGCGATGATAGAAAAATGCTTACTTGGCAGTCAAAATCTTTGTGGTAACATTTAACTAAATGCACATTGGCTTCTTCTCTGCATTGCAGCTGACAGGGCTTTCCTTCCTCTGCTTTTACTTTCCCAATAGGAATATTTTTAAAGAGGTAAATGTGAAGACAAGTAACTTTTCTTCTATTCCTAACAGAAAGAGACATATTACCCTTGGCTTTTTAGTTGAATAAAAATAAGCGAAGCATTTACATTAGACCGTAGAATATTTGACCATTCAAGAAAAAGCTTGTGCATTGTTCAGTATGTTACTGCAATATCTTAATCTGAAAGGACCAACCATGCATGGAAAAAGTATACAGGAAATATTGCAGTTATTTAAGATATTTTTGTCTCTTCCCTCCCTTATGCCCTCAGCATGGATTCTGTGTTTCACAGTGTAATTTTGCAATATATGTTTTCTTCAGCAAAGTCAGACAAAGTAGTGTTCTGGAATACAGTGTTCCACCCAATTTATTTTACTGTTGTTTATGGGTTTGTGTTGGAAACTGGATCACAGAATTTGTTTTGATGCATTTTTGTAGACCCTGTTCAAACTGGCTCGTGTTTGCAGTCTATTTACTGAGCAGCCTCACAAACAATTGCATCAGGGTGACCAAGGGAATTGTAATCTGCAGCAGGGGAGCTGGTGACTTGAGCAAGTAGGAGCTTCCTTTGAATTTTCCTTGTCTGCAAGGCCACTTTGTTTTAGGATTTCAACCATCAGAGGTGTGGGTTGACCTGGCTTTGTGCTGGGGCACTGCAGTGGTTCAGCTCTCTTACCTCCCTTTTAGCTTCACAGCTCAGCTGCACTCTCCCAAATCAAGAGACTGTCCTGTGATTGTCCAAGCATGTCATCATCTGCTCTGAGATCAGGATGGGGAAGAGTAACCTGACCTTACTTCCTGTTGAGATAGATTTGCAGTGTGCCAAAAGCTCTCCAGGGCTACTTTTTTGATCTGTTATGAACTGTGGCTGCTGCATTTAACAACTGTTACCATGCAGTTTCTGTCCCCAGCATGAAATTCCCAGTAATACATTTCTGAAGCTCTGCAAGTTCTTGCTTTGACTTTGCCTAGGCCATTGCTGGCTCTGATACACTGGAAGGTGAAGTAGTTAAATCTTCTGTCTGACCTGGAGGACTTGCAGAGATCCAAGCTGTGGGCACCAAAAGTGACATCAAAAGGACCAAACCTGACAGGGGTGATTTGGTTTCAGGAAGTAATGGTGGGCATCAAATACATCCTTTGGTGGGTGTCCTTTGGAAGAGGAGCTTGCCTGGTAAACTGTTCCACAGACTTTGATCTTTCCAAAAGCCTGAGCACAGAAGTTCAATTAACTAGAAAAATAAGAGTAAAATATTTTATCTGAAAAGTCTGTAACTAAGAGCAACAGCAACCAAAAAAGGTGTAAACTCTTGAGACAGTGGCATCAGGGTTTTGATTCTTTGACATTTAAAATGTCAAATGTTTTGTTATCCTAGATTGGGAAAATAATTGTTAAGGATTCATTTCAATAACTTTTTAAAGTAGATAATGGCAAATTTCATTAAAAACACAGTAATTTGTGATAATACAGAAATGGTGAAAACAGCTTAATTATCAGGTGTGTTATCCTTACAGGTTTTGCTTCCTTTTGGAAACCCTTTGCAGTTAGCCTGTGGAATCTGTCACTGGGGCACACAGGAGTTGCACCTGCTTTTGGCTGATGCCACTCTTGTGCAGAGTTTTCTGTTTAAGCAGATGAGAAAACTGATCCTGCTGAAAAGTAGCCTAATGATTCTTTTTTCAGTTTCCTCCAGTGGAAAAAAAAATCCTAATGCTCTTGAACAAAACTATTTTAGAGCTATTAATACAAATTGTGTTGGTGGGCATTCTTGCATGGAGGATTAGAAACTGTTTAAAATTCTTTACAACTATCTTAAGTGATAGTTCTGAATCTTAATAGCATTGACTGTGGGGGTTTGCAGTCAGGTTTTTGGTAGTGATAAAGTGGTGATGAGCTCTACCTCAGCCCTCAGTTTAGCTCTCTGGTGTTTGGACTGAAGGGAATGTGGATTGAGAGTGCTTTTCCCCCTAGGAGGAATGTGAATTTCTTTGGAAATTCCAGCTACCCATGAAGTCATTGTAATAGCCAACTAAAAAAAAGATAAAAATATTTACCTCTTGGGAAAATATTTATGTTTTAACCCAGAAGACAGTTTTTCTGATGTACTCTTCTACAGGACAGTTGTGTGCTTGTGTAACACGTTAGAGTCTCTGTACTGTAATATTACAGTGAAAAGTTTCGGTAGCACAAGTAGAAGAAAGCTTTAAACTGATTTTTGCCTCTTCATAACAGCATTTTTCTTTTGTTTCAGAGTAAACTTGATGATTACCAGGAAAGAATGAACAAGGGAGAACGTCTGAATCAAGATCAACTGGTAAAAAACCAAAAAAATCCTAACCAGATCTCTGTTAAATAGTTTTGTTGTCTTTGTGATGAGGAGTCTTGTGCTGCCTGACTCCTTGTTGGGGCTGGTTCTTAAAGTAGGTTATTGTAGAGCTTGATTCAGCAGCAGTTTTGCAGTTGTAGTAAATAAAAAGCAAGTATCAATTTAAATTCAGTTGTATAGTGCAAACATGCACGTTGATATTTCAAGAGATCACCAGATGCTCAGTAATCAACAGTGTTTTGTTGATGATTTTTAACATTGAGAAAGTGAAGGGAAAAAAATGTACCCTCCAAATATTGCAGCTGTTGACACTTGAAAGAATGAGCTGCTTCCCTTGGTCCCTTGGATGATTTCATCTCTCTTTGGTGATTCTGTGCCAGCTGAAAGCTGAAATATCAGAGATCTGTATATTTTTATTTTGTAATGGCCTGTTGTGAAGATAAACCACGATGGAAAACTGACATCCGTCTTGAGGAGGGAAGCTCATGGTTTTTATGGAGCCTGACTACCAGGCTTGATAAAAATCTTCTTAGTTTGGGAAAATCCATTGTTTTGTCATTGCAGGAATATCAATGTCTCAGCCATATCCCCCTGATTTGATTCTGATTTGATGTAATTTCTCACTACTACCAAATGGGTTGAGGAATTCGGTTTGCTTTGGTGCAGATCAGAGTATCAGGTTTAAGAAGATAGCAAAAGTAAATATTTCTGGAGAAGGGGACATTGTGCTCTGTATATTCTGATTTTGGCTCTGACTGGGGTAACAATGCATTAATTCTCAAACTTTTGAGCAGCTCTGAGTTGCCAGATTGTTTTTGTGCCCCATTCTCCCAGTTGTTAATTAGTTTTTGTCAGGAACTGGCTATAGCCAAACGTGGAACCAGTCCATCATTGATGTGAGCACACAAAGGCATACTTTTATATATGTTTAGCATATATAGAGAAACTGGAGGCCCCAAGGACATACACAAGTCTTTGATATCTGTGCCAGTGAAAATCTGAATTTGCCTTAGCATAGTTGTAGTCCCATTCAGGGATGCTGGGTCTCACTTCAGGAATAAAAAATGGGAATTTATTTGTTGTAAGTATATATTCTGTTCTTGTGCTGATGGTTTACATTTGTGGTCTTTCTGGATTTTTTAAAGGATGCGGTGTCAAAATACCAGGAAGTGACAAATAATCTGGAATTTGCTAAGGAACTGCAGAGGAGTTTTATGGCTCTGAGCCAAGATGTAAGTAAAGATCAAGCATTGCCATGTGGGTTATCCAAACACTTGAAACTCTTCCTCTGAGGCTGTAGTCACCTGTCTTTACAGGGGTGAATTGCCCTTGATATCTTGTATGTTTGACTGTTTTCTTATGATCTTTATATTAGTTGATGTCAGGTTTTCTGAAGAATTTCTGATGTACTGCGTAAATGTATGGAAACAGGAATAATGTAATTTTCTGACTAAACACAAGTGTTGAAAAAGGTGATCACAGACCAGGTCTGTCATGCAACATTAAAGATGGTCACTTGCTGCCATTGGTAACATTTTCTTAAATGGATTTCATAGGGTTTTCATTTCTTAATAATACAATCTAAAACTACATTATGGGACAACTAATACTATTTCTGTAAAGGGTAAATTAACTGGATACTATGAAATACAATGAAATAGGTAATCTTTTGGGTTGGTGTTTTGTCAAGGATGCAGAATAATGCTGTGATCGAGAATTAAATTCTGAGCATTTGGGAGCTCTGGAAAGAGCAGCAGCATTTGGAGGAATTGGTTGAGTAGTGGATGTTAATACACCTGACTGCCCTAAGGAGTGTATTTAGCTTGTGAACAGGCTGGAATAATTGGAAGGGCAGCAGCATCCTTGTGTTAGAAACTGCTTTCTACATTGGCTGTGTTTGTAAATTAATTTGTAGGACTAAGCCAGCCTGGTTCTTTATTTTCTGGCATCGCAGTTCCAGCTGTGTTTATGGAATGTTAGTAATGGAGAATGTCCTTTTCTGGACAAGTCTGGTCTGAAGTGTTTCCCTGGTCAGCTGACTGCCAAGAGAAGCCAGTGAATGCAGGAGTACCAGATTGGTGCTCTGCTTTCAGACCTGCTTGCAGTTTTTCCTGACTGGAGTTAGTTGATTTAAGATAGATCTTTGATTTTTAAAAAGGAAACTTAGATGTTTCAAATGAGGAAGTTACCATCACAGTAGATTTTTTGGAAGAGAATATTAAATTTCCAAAGTGAACCAGCTGAACTTGGGATGCTGGATGCTCGGATTAAGATGAAGAGTGGAAGAAACATGCTGTGGGTTCACAGTGGTGCTGCATTTAGACCTGTCTTGTGGAAGGTTCAGTGCAGAGCACAAGGCTGCTGATGATGTGTCATCCTCTCCATCCCTGCATCCCTGCTCCTCTCACTGGGAGTGCTGCAGTGGATGCACATGCTTGTTCCCTGGGGTGTCAGACTGGGGGTCTCATGTCCAAGAATTTATTGAAATTGTTTTTTGAGCTTGCTGATCCTGTGTATCTCCCCAGCCTTTCATGGCAAAACATTCCATGAGTTCTTTCCTGTGGTGCATGAAAAAAACAAAGAGTACTTTTGTTTATCTGTTTTAAACTGATCCTGGTAGTTCCAATGAATGCTTCCTGCCATCATGGGATATGGTGAATAACCTCTCTCTTCCTGCTCTCTGTGTGGCCAGTGTGAAAAATCTGGATCACCCAAGCCTTTCCAAATGGAAGAACCCAACACCAGGGCTCTGCTCTTGCCCAGTGGAAGAACCCAACACTTAGGCTTTTCCATTGCCTTCCTCTGTACATTTTCTTAGCAATTAAGGACATTTCCAAACTGTCTTTCCCTTGGGTCCATTGCAGATCCAGAAAACAATAAAGAAGACAGCTCGCAGGGAGCAGCTGATGCGAGAGGAGGCTGAGCAGAAGCGTTTAAAGACTGTGCTGGAGCTGCAGTTTATTCTGGAGAAGCTGGGGGATGATGAAGTGCGCAGCGACCTCAAACAAGGATCCAACGGGGTGCCAGTGCTGACAGAGGAGGAACTGACAATGCTGGATGAGTTCTATAAGCTGGTTTACCCTGAACGAGACATGAACGTGAGGTGGGGTTACAGCAAAGTGCTCCTCTTTCTAATTGCCAGTCAGTTAACAATGTATTTAGTATGGTAATTTAAAGACTCAGTAAGAAATTAACTCTTATTAATTAATTTTTAAGGTTGAATGAGCAGTATGAGCAAGCATCTGTTCACCTGTGGGACTTACTGGAAGGGAAGGAAAAACCAGTTTGTGGAACAACCTGTAAGTACAGTGTCTGCATGAAGAGACAGCACACTGACTCTGTGCCTGAACTAAAACACATCTGATGTAAGAGAACTTGGGCAGTTAATTATCTCTGAGTTCTTACAGGAACTTTTTCTCAGCTCTTAGCTGGACTGTAACAGTGACTTGTGAAGTTTGTACTCAATGTGTACAGCATTACTCAGTATAGAAGCTCAGTCTGTCCTGCTGTTTCAGCAGTACTCTGCTGCTGCTGGTGCTCAGTAACAGTTCTTTGTTTTCTGCAAACCTGGGTGTGTACAAGGTGATACACTGGCATGGCCTTTCTGTGGGATGTTCTCTCCCCCTTAGCTCCTGCAAAACGTGTTGCGGTTTTGCCTTTTTTTAATGGATTAATTGTAGATCAGGGTGTGACCATGCCAGCCAGACTGCTTTTTTCTGGAAATAATTCCCAAATACCTGGCCTAGGCAGCCAGTAATGCTTTGCCAACAGGGCTGATGTCATGGGTTAAGATGCCCCAGCACTCATCTGAAGCATGCATCTGAGAGCAAGTGTTCTTTGCTTACAAAGGCTCTTTTGAGCCACTTCACCTCAGGGGAAGAACCTTCATGAATCAGGTGGTACCTGTGTAGATTTATTTTTACTAACAGTTGTTTTGGAAGAAATTGTCTTACAGTAATGGTTTTAAGTAACAGGAATAAAAGTGTAGTAATTAAATTCATAAACTTGACCTCACTGTGAAGTGCTCCACAAAGCTACTAAAGAGTTGTATGTACTCTTAAGATCCTTCTTGCCCTTCAGATTTTTCTGAATGACAGTGGGTTATTTATGGATTTATTGAAAGTGACCCAGTAAGAGAAGAAATCCTGGGCCAGTAGTGGTCATGGACTGGCTTGGGGCAACAACATCTTTGCAGCAAAAGGGACCATAAAATGTACATGCAATCTTTGGGAAGGAGGGAGAAGAGGATGAGGACTGAGGTGGTGCTGATGTTTCTCTGTCCCATTTTCCCAGATAAAGCACTGAAGGAGGTTGTTGAACGAATTCTTCAGACCAGTTACTTTGACAGCACCCACAACCACCAGAATGGGCTGTGTGAGGAAGAGGAGGCAGCACCTGCACCTGCAGTAGAAGACACTGCAGCAGAGGCTGGTGAGAAGGGGAAGATGCCTTGTGACTGACACGTTTGTGGTGTTGTTCCGTCTTGTCTCTTCAGTCCTCAGAGTGATTAAATTCCAAATGCAGTGTTCATCTCTAGTACTGAAACCATCCAAGATGAAAGTTCTGGCTGCCTGGGACTTTGCCCGTTTTTCAGTGGTTCCCACCAGTTTAAGCTGTGTTAGAAGGGAGCAGTTTCTGAAGCAGACAGTGTGATTACATACCTAAGAAGCCTGGGAATGTTGTATCCAATTTTAAGACAACTCAGGACATTTTTCCCTTTTGTGGAGAAAGCACAGCTGAACGTAACTCTCCCTAGTGAGAACTTAATGGTTTTTTTTTTTCTTTTCAATTCAAAGCTAAGAAATATTTGTTATTACTAATTCTCTGTTAATGCCCATGGCATTTCTTCTTAGTATTCTGAGACATGAGATTTCTCATCTAACTTCGTATCTTCTATGTCTATAATATGAGGGTGGTTGGGGTCTTCATTGTTGTTGTTTGGTTTTTGTTTATTTGGTTTTTCCCACATAAATGGTTTATTTCTTTTTCTTCCAGAGCCTGATCCTGCAGAAGAGTTTACTGAACCAGCTGAAGTTGAATCAACTGAGGTATTATTCACTGAAAGACTGTCATTTTGTATACCTTCAATGCCACTTACTTTTACTTTCATACCCTTTCTTATTTTTATTTTAGTATGTAAACAGACAATTCATGGCAGAGACTCAGTTCAGCAGTAGTGAGAAGGAACAGGTAGATGAGTGGACAGTTGAAACGGTTGAGGTAAGATCTTGTGTACTGCAGGTAAAATTGCAATCCCTGTTTCTGCTGGCTCACAATTCATGATAGGTTTTAGTATTGCATCCCTTCTCCCCCAATACGTAAAAAATACATATATTTAAGTAGGCTTGGACTCACTACTCGATTTTTTAATTACATACTTAGCTCAGGACTACCTAAAATGAAAAGAAATAAAGCCTATTTAGTCTTGCAGAGAACTTGCTTTTCTTCATTAGCAGCTTGCTTGGGAAAATAGCTTAAAAGTCTTATGCTTAAAACTACTTTAAAGACTTTTTTGAAGTCTTTTTTCTTTTTGGAGAACTTAGCTGCAAATATAGAACTTGAGAGTTTATCTGCCCAGCTGCTGACAGTGTGGTGTAGTTGTGCTTTCATTGAGCAGGTCCCTGGAGAGGGAGCTGAAAATGAGTAACTCAACTAATACCTACTCCAGGTTGCTTATGTGCATCATTTGGTGTTACAGTATGCTTGTGTGTGTGTACGTCTCTGCTTGCCACAACTACAGTTCTTGGAGTATCTCACTTGTAACTACTTCACACTTGTGCTGTTTGTGGGGCACTGGTGTTGGGACCCATTCCCAGTTCAGTGATTTGCACTCACACTTTGCTACGTGTACAAGTCCGTGATTTTATTGCACTGGAATTTGTGGTCCTCCTGTATTGGAAAGGGCAGGTTTGGTATGTTGGAGCTTGAGTTGTATCTGTCTGTTGAAAACAAGTATGAGCAGCTTCTTTCAGGTGCTGGAGAGTTTGTTTGTGATTTGATTTTAGCCTTCTGCAGCAGCTAATTGCAGATGGTCAGTTTTTTAGACTTCCTTGGTGCCTTTGGGCTGTTTTTAAGTGTAGGAGTGGAGTAAGTGTTCATCATCTTGTCAAGTGCTGAAAAACCAGAGCAGCTGTTTTGCTGGCTCTAAAATCTGGCTGATTGTACATTGAGTCTGGCTGAAATTCCTGTTTTACAGTGTTGAAGACCACTAAGAGATTTAAGAGTACTGAGGATGGGTATGAGGCTTCTAAAACTAAGTAGACAGCTTTGCCATGTCTGTGAGGGAGTTTGTTAGTTCCTTGTCATAGTATTTCATTACCTTACTTAAAAGAACTTAAATTATCACTGCTACTCCCTGCTACTGAATGTGTTTTAAGAATTACCTTAAAAAACTGAAGAAATCCTCCAAACCAAAGATTAAAGTAATGCTTGGTTTAAGTATTCTTAGAAGGCACAGCATTTTAAAATTAATGCTTGGTCAGCTTCAATTATACCCATTTTATATCTGTGTTTCTAGTAAGTGTCCAGAAGGGTTCAGTTCTCTGTAGTTCTTAGTATAAGGAGTATGGATGAAGACATAATTCAGGTTGTAGTTCAGTATCAGACAAATTTCAGAAACTCAAAATTTCCTAGTCAGCTGGATCTGGAATTGGATCAGCTGTTTTTTTCACAGGACAATACAAACATTATGTGCTTCAATTGCTCCTTCTGTCCCAATATTTTGGACATCGGTAGAAAGGAATAATTTAGAAAAAATCAAAGTCGAAGCCTGTTTCTTCATAATAAAGAACTTCATTTTCTCAGCTATAACACAAAAAAGGGAAATTGAGAATATCTGCCTGTAAAATTATTCTTGCTGGTACCACAGTCTCCTTTCTCAGGAGAATGTGGCTGAATTGTGCTTTGGTAACATCGTGACACAGAATGTACACTGATAGCTGTGAATTTTGAAATCTGGAAAAGAACATTTGCTCAGAGGATCACCAGAATTATTCACAAAGGGGGAGGATCTCATAAATTCCTCCCTTTTTCAGTAACCCTCAAGTATATGTGATGCAGTCAGGATTTCTGTGGTGTGTTTCTAGTTTGGGAAGTGATGATGTCTTCATCACAGTATATGTTTTTTGTATGGTGCTTGCATAAAGTTTAAATAATTGCTTGTGAATTTTCCAGGTTTATTTGGATTATATGATGTGATTTTGGTGAAGATGTCTTTTATTGGTAACAGTGTTTAGGGAGATTTTTATTGTTTTGTGGGGTTTAAATTTTTTTAACTACTTCTTCTGTAATTAGTGCCTGAGTCTGGTTGTACACAAAATTCTCTGTGTCTTAGATTGTGGAACTTTGGTTGAGTGATTTTGTGTAGAATTGAAAACTGTTCTCAGACTGACAAAATACAAGTTTATTCTGATGGCTTGTGGTGTCATAAAACTTGAGGGTTTACCTTTCTCCTCCTTTTTGCCTGTTCCCTGTCAGTCTCCTTGCATTGTGTCTGGCAGCTCTGCCTGCTGACCTCACATAACCTGAATTTTGTTCAGTTGTTTCATCCTACTGTGGTTGTACTCAGTCAGAGTACCTGGTAGTGCTAATAAGGCTGAAGGAATAGATCCTAAACTGTTCTTTTTGACATCATAAAAGGACTGTTGAAAAAGATAATGTAAAATATGAAACACGGTCTGAAGTTACTGCTGTACTTGTGAAAAAGAAAAAGTTGGATATTTTTGTCACTGTTGTGTGTTCTTGGTGATTCCATCAACTCTTCTTTTTTCTTTTTTTTTTTTCTTTTTTTTTTTTTTCTTGAAGATACTGAATTGTTGTGAATGACTTGGACTCCCTAAGTTGAGTGGTAGTGCTCAAATAATTGAGAGCACTTTTGGTAACAGTTACAACAGGAGATGAGCAGCTGCTGGGTTTACCACTCAGGTTTCACCTGATGATCTGGCTTGTGCTTTTTCCTCAATTTTTAAACTTTGTAATGTGCAAAAGGTCTATATATGTGCTCTAGATATTTTTTTCCACTCACAGGCTTAATTGTCAATTTGGGAACAGTCCATGATGTGAAATTCGGGGACAATATGATAGACCAGAGTTGTGCTTGGTTTCCAGTGTGGACTGCCTCAGGGTGTGTTTTTCCTGGGAATTGTCAAATTGCCTCTCTGTGGATTGCTACCGGAGTCTGAAGGGAATCTCAGAGAGGACTGTGGGTTGTGGTTAGCTTTTAGTTTTGTTCGGGTTTTCTGTTTGGGATTTGCTCAAGGAGCAAGCCATTGGAGTTGGTGAGGCAACTGCATGTGCAGAATTTTTTGGACAAAGACAATTTGGAAATCTGGGCAAGCAGTAGGAATGCTGGAAGATGCTGTAGGTTTCTCTGAGAAATTAAAAAGAAATTTGCAGGCTTTGAGGGTGGATTGTGGCAGTGAGACTTAAAGTTCAAACTTTTGTTACAGGACTGGTTTGTGAATTGCCATTACTGCTGTACAGAAATCTGTCTTCTGCAGTTCTAATAAGGACTTGAGTATTTTACATCAATATTTGGAACTTTTGGGTGCCTGTATGCTGATTTCTATCTGTGTAACTAAGTTTTAAGGCTCAGCTGTTTATCTGGAATGTTAGTAATATTAGAAGCTCATTGAAATAGAGAAGTAACGATAAGAGGCAATGATATTTTTAAAGGGCATTTGTTGACATTGAAAATGGCATTTCTGGCTTATGGGAGCTGCCTGAGGAGCAGGTTAGGGACTGGTTAGGGCCATCAAAGTGCAGCTTGACCATCTTTGTCACTGTCTGTTTTCAAACTATTTGCTGATGGATGTTTGAGGAGCCCATGCCCAGCTTTGCTGGTGGTTCTGCTGTCTGATCAGGTACTATCTGAAAGCCTATTGCAGTTTGTTCCTTTGTTGATGTGGGATGTCTGGTAAATCTGAGCTTTCTTGCCCTCCCTAATCCGTGCTTCTGCTTCTGGGCTTCTGGTGTCCCCTCACAGTGCTGTCTGGCAATCCCTGTCATGCAATGCTGCCTGCTGTTCCTGAGACAGTAAATCAGGGAGCTGGGATAACAGTGGCTGTGAAAACTGAGCATTATGAACTCTTAAGAAAGACAAAAATATTCTGACTCCATTTATATTTACCAAAAAGCTGTGAGAAAATAATTGTTCCTCATTTATACATATTTCTGAAGCTTATTCTTTCCCTGCTTCCTTTAAATTTCCAAGTGGTGATAAATTGCTGTCTCAAATCTGCTCTAAGAAACTCCCTGTAATATTGAACAAATACTTCTTTGATGGAAAAGAGTAGGTAGAGAGAAGAAGAGCAGAGTGTGAACTTTGTAGTCCTGTAGAGTGCTGGGATGAGTAGCTGGCCACCAGTACTGACCTGTCTGTAGGATGTAATACTGTCCTTCAACACCACTACAGCAATTCCATCATCCATAACCAGTTAGGCAAAAGTCAGAAATGCCAAGAACTCCCGAGTCACGTGAGTGCAGTGCTGCCTTTGCTGAAATGGGGCTGAAATTGCAGTTGGTTGTTGTCTCTTGTTAGGTTGTAAATTCCCTGCAGCAACAGACACAGGCGACCTCTCCTCCCGTCCCGGAACCTCACGCGCTCACTGCTGTGGCTCAGGCAGACCCCCTGGTCAGGAGACAGCGAGTACAGGACCTCATGGCACAGATGCAGGGCCCCTACAACTTCATGCAGGTATTTCTGTGCTCTAAACATTCATATGTTTAACCCACAGCAGTGTGGATTTGATTTTTACTGGCTTTTTTATTTTTTCTCCCCAGGACTCGATGCTGGAATTTGAGAACCAAACGCTTGATCCTGCCATTGTATCTGCACAGCCCATGAACCCAGCACAGAGTTTGGACATGCCCCAAATGGTTTGCCCTCCAGGTTTGTAATGGTAAATCCTAAACAGAAATACTGGGGAAGCCTGCAAGGCATCTCTTAGAAATCCTTCAGTTGCTGCTGCATAGTAAAAAGGTCACCACAAGTAATAGTACAATCCTGTTATAGAGTGTTTTTCTCAGAAATGTGATTGTACTGTTTTTAGACTTGCAGTTCTCACTTACTTACGGGTTTTGCTTAGAAATACGGAACATCTAAAGCTTCTTTGGTTTTGCTTTGGATTATTTTGGATGAGTAGAAAAAATGTTCTTTGCATGGAAACAGGAGTTGGTAATTTGAGTATAGCTTTGCCATGCTTAAGGCTTCATCATCCTCATGATGATCAGCTTTCACATAAGTGCTCAGAGAAGACAATAATGCTATTCTGTGAAAGGTTTGATTTTACTATGTAATAAGTGAAATTACTTTCCTCCAGTTCATGCTGAGTCAAGACTTGCCCAGCCTACCCAAGTTCCTGTGCAACCAGAAGCTACACAGGTAAAATGTTTAGTAAATTCTGGTTTGGATTTGAGTTTGATACTAGACCTCCTTGGAGTTGAAAAAGGATTTATTTCCTAACTATGTTAGAAACTCTTAAGAAAAAGCTGATGTTCCAGTTTTGGGAAATTGGTGATTTCCAATGTTGCTTACTGGTTTTTTAGTACCATTCTCTGCAGGCATTGTGTATTTCCAGTAATGAGAAGCAGGTAGTTTGTTACTTATTTGCAACAGAAATGCCAAAGCCAAAACCACTTGGTTATAGGACAGCCTGTGTCTGTTCAAGTGAGTGTCAGGGCACAAGTAGATCTCATGCATTAACCATACAGAGTTTGTGTTCTGTCAGTTGCTGTCTTGGATTGGGATTTTATCCTGGAGTTGTGGAGCAGTCAGCGTGAGTTGAGTGTTGTTTCCAGTTGAGCTTTAAGTAGGATCTCCTAAACTTGCTTCTGCACTGTATAAATGAACTGGTCACTTTCTTGTTAAGATGTTTCAGTTGTCTGGTGATTAAAGAAGTTCCTGATTTTGTATTAAGCATGTGTGGCATCTCTGAGCACTCTGCTGGTCTCAATAATGGGTCTGATCCCTGTAGTATTTGCAAACCAAAAAAAAAGAAAAAAAATCTGGATAGATGATCTCACAGTACAGGCAGTATAAATTGCTTCCTTTGGGTTGTCCAGATAAGGTCTGGAAGGTTTAAGTCACTCATTTATGTAGAAAGAGGAGTGAGGGAATTATTTCTTGAGTTTCCTCTGTATGTACCTCCTGAAGTGCTGGTGCTCTCCACAGTTTTGTTGTCTTGTAAGAGCAGACTAATTTTTTGGGGCAGGGGGTTTTCTCTGCACTGGTTCTTATTTTACTGTTAGGTGATGTCTGACTTAATCCAATGGATTTTTTTTTTCCTTACTTCCCTTACCTCAACCAGTGCTACCAGTGATTCTCTCAAGGATCTTGCAAGCAGTGGCTAAACTTGCTCATGGTTTTGGAACATTCCAGTGTGATGTGAACACCCCCATCAGTTGTTATCCATTGCCTCTTAAACTCCCCAGTACAGCCTTTAATGCACAGTGCTCTGCCTTTGCTGGCTGGACTTCTCCCTCAGCTCTCTGTGTGGGAGCAGAGCTTGTAAAATTTAAAATTCAGGCCATTGGAAGCCAGTCCTTGTCCACTGATGTTTAAACTTGGAGCTGTGTCCTGTGGAACGTTGGTGGTTAAAATGTAATGGATTTGTACTGGTTGGAAGATCTGCTGGCTCACAGACTAGAGAGTACCATCGGCTCCAGAGTTCTCTGATACTTTTTACAAAACTGTGTGTGAGCATCAGCTGACTTTTGGGGGCTTTGGGGTTTATTTTGTCAGGTTCCCTTGGTTTCTTCTACAAGTGAGGGATATACAGCTTCCCAACCCATGTATCAGCCTTCTCACACAGCAGAGCAACGGCCACAGAAAGAATCAATTGACCAGATTCAGGCAAGTCAGGTTTCACAGGGGTGGGAAGAACTCTGATTGCAGGTGACATCAAATGTTAGTCTGTGTTTCTTCATAAATTACATTATTTTTAGTTGATAGGGGTGCTTCAATTCCCTTCAGTTTCAAAATTCAGAACCTGTCTGTGACCAGTAAGTCCTCTACAGCAAGACCTTTCATTTGGAAGCTTGTTTGTTTAGTTGGATGCAGCATGCCAACATCAGCATGGGAGCATCAGTGTTGTTGGCTTAGGAAATGGATTTATTTTTTCACAGCAGTTAGCCTAGAAATTTCTTCATTTCCCCCCTCTAGTTTTTTCTAGTTGTGTTTCAAGTTAATGAGGGAGAAGATGGTTAGGCTTTTCCTCTCATTATGCTGTTGTGAATGAGGCTGTTGAGCTGAAGCAGAAAACAGTCATTAGTAGAGGTGAAGCTGAGGCATTGCCACTCTCTTTTAAGCAAAGTTTTTGAAGTTAAATTTTTGGTACCTCAAGTGCTGCTAAAATGCTGTTTGTTTTAATTATTAGGCTTCCATGTCCCTGAATGCAGACCAGACCCCATCCTCATCATCACTTCCCACTGCATCCCAGCCACAGGTGTTCCAGGCTGGCTCCAGCAAGCCTTTGCATAGCAGCGGAATCAACGTCAATGCAGCTCCATTCCAATCCATGCAAACAGTGAGTAGGAATCACTACTGCATCCCTTTGCTTTGGGACTCATTCCTTGTGGTGGAATCAGTCCTGGAGCTGCATAGCATAGTCCTTGGTTATTCACATTTCTCAGGCTTTGATGCTTCTTTACAGAGCTGTGAAACTGAATTTCTGCTCTTACAGGTATTCAACATGAATGCACCTGTTCCTCCTGTGAATGAGCCAGAAACCCTTAAGCAGCAAAACCAGTACCAGGCCAGTTACAACCAGAGTTTCTCCAATCAACCTCACCAAGTAGAACAATCAGATCTCCAGCAAGAACAACTCCAGACAGGTAAAATTCTTGAGGTCTTGGTAGAGCAGGTGATAAGTCTGTGAAGTCCTGGATGATGGAGGAAAGCATGTCCCAGGTTCCCTTGCAGACCTTTCCCCTGAGCAATACCAGGTTTTGTTACTCTGTCTGGATTTGAATATACAACAGGGAGTGAAATTTAGTGTATCTATGTCCAGATGTTAAGCCATTTGACTGAGGTTTATATGGGTTTAAAAAAAAACAAAACATCAACAGCATTATTCTGAAAATGCAAGCACTGTAGTGAAGTACTGGCTCTGCTGATGTTAAGGTTGCTTAAAAAAACCACTGCAAATTGAGGTGACATTCTGTAGAGGAAATAGTAAGCCAGAAACGAGAGCAGATATGGATTGCTTCTCACAGTCAATGTAAGGCCTGGAATCTTGTGCTGAAATCAGTGAGATATGGTTTGAATTCAACAGGCAAAATGCTTTCCAGGTTAGCAACTTGAAAGAATAAAAGTCTGTCCAGAGCTGTTTTACTCTCAGCACTGCCTTCACTTTCCACTGAAGTGCTAACAGGTACTGGATGTGAAATAAGGAGAAAGAGCCTCATCCTTTCCCTCTGTAACACAGTGTTGGGTTTGAAGAGCTACCTGGGAACATAAATCCAGACTTTTATACTTCCTCTACTTCTTCCCCCCGCTTGCCCTGCAGTGGTTGGTACCTACCACGGTTCCCCGGACCAGAGTCACCAAGTGGCAGGAAACCACCAGCAGGCTCCCCAGCAGAGCTCTGGATTTCCCAGGAACAGCCAGCCTTACTACAACAGCCGGGGCGTGTCCCGGGGGGGCTCCCGCGGCGCCCGGGGCCTCATGAACGGTTACAGGGGCCCAGCAAACGGATTCAGAGGTGAGCGAGCCTGGAACTACCTGCTCTTGTGAGACACTGAAACTTGCAGTAACAATCTTACTGGCTGTAGATAAGCAACTGAAAATTGGAGTGTTTGGACCTCTGTTACAATACAGTATTAAGCATCTGTTGCAAGTATAAGCAAATGCAGAAATATCCACCCATCAAGCAAGGAATTCGGATGCCAGTTGGTATTTCAAAAATGCTTTTTGTTTCCACAATGTGTTTTACAGTTCTGTGTTTCATCAGAATGAGAATAGGCTGGCTTATGTAGAAGTACAAGAACACAAGTCCAAAAGTCTCTAGGCCAAGGGAATTAACAGGAATGGCGGAATGGTACTGTAGTTGTGGATAGATAAGAGAATGTTCATGATTCCTGGACCTTAGATGTGTGGCTGTCAGTGTTACAAAGAGGTTTATGTTAGAATAGAACAGAGATTTCCTTGTCAGGTGTTCTGGGATTACTTATGGACACAGGTACCATCTCCCATGTTCTCTTCCCCTCCTGTGGCTGGGGAGCAGAGAAGAAAACTCTGTAATAAAAATACAGCTGACTGGAGTGTGTGAATGCAGTAATCACAGCTGGGACATTTAGATCCTACCTAGGATCGTGTTCAGCTCTGGACTGAATGTTCTGTAAATCAGACCTCAGGTTACTCTGAGAAATGCACTGAACTCTGCCTCCTCCCAGTCCTTACCAGGTGTTCATTCTCATTTTTTGTAATATACTAGGCCTGATGTTGGACACATTTGCTTGACTTGCAGGTAGACAGCCCTTGCTAAAGGGATGGGATTTTTTTAAGCTTTAGGTAAAATGCTGTTACTGCTTTTTTTTCTATAGTAGCAGAAGGTGAAGTATTAAGTGCAACTTTGATTTCCAAGTGAAAGATTTGTGCCCTGTTCCACAGGGGGATACGATGGCTACCGTCCTTCCTTTTCCAACACTCCAAACAGTGGCTACACACAGCCCCAGTTCAATGCTCCTCGGGATTACTCAAACTACCAGAGGGTAAGCTACCAGTGGGGAGGGAAATATCTGTCAAAAGCACTCAGAGCTGTTAGTGACACCTTCCTCTGGGACTTCTTTTATTGCTCAGGAAGACAAACTGCCTCTGTGTAGCTTGGAAGTTGAACACTAAATGCATCTATTTATATGTCTTGGTTATATTGAGCAACACATCCTGTAACTGGAGAGAGCATTTGTCACTGCACATTGTATTACAGCTGCTAGGCACTAGTGGAAGTAAGAATTTATTTTTTGAAGATTATTTGAAACTAATGAAATGTTGCATGTTGAAGTTACAGGTGTTTTGTTTTGTCAGTGCATATTGTTCTAAAAGGTCCTTATTTTGCTGGCAATTAAAAACAGTGCCCAGGTTTTATGTTGTAACTTTTTAAATTTCTTTGCTTCAGGATGGATATCAACAAAATTTCAAACGTGGCTCTGGACAAAGTGGACCTCGGGGAGCTCCTAGAGGTAGTTTTCTGAGTAGTGAATAATTGATTTGGGTTGAGTGGAAGTTTCTTCCTTTCCAACTTTTCAAGTTCTGCACTTCAAAAGCAACCTTCACTCCTTACTCAGCAGCTGGCAATTAAAAATAAGCTGACTTTCCTCTGACCTCATGGGTGACCCTGCTGACTTGAATTACTGGGGTCCTGTGAACTGGTGGTGGAAGTTTAGTTGGCTGTTAAATTGAATTAATTAATAGATTGGCTGAGGAATTCTTGGAAAAGAAGTTAAAACAGCAATTGCTGTTGACATTTAGATGTAGCAGAACTACTTAACTGTCTTCTATTAATGAAAGCCTTAGGAAACAAACCCGACACACATAATGAGGCTGTAGTTAAGCTTCTGAATTCTATTTTCATCACTGCTTCCTCAGGTCTTTTTCTCAGTACGTTTTTGGTGATGAGAGTGTGTTCTGTCTCAGTACAGACATTGCCATGAGTGCCTTGTCGCTGAGGGCAGCTCAAGGCTGTGCCCTGCATCTGTGAAACCCCACGTGGTGATTCTGGTTTGAAGGGTTCTGTCCCTGCCTTGGTCCTGAAAGCCCTGAGGTGTGGAGCTGAGGCCTCTGGAGTTCAGTGCAACATTGGGCTGTGGTGAAGCTGAGAGCGTGTTTTAGGAAGCACAACGAAGTCTGACTGAGTTTAGACCAGAAGATTTAGGACTGGTTTTAAACTAACCAGATATCCTGCAGAATTCAACTCCCTTTTTGTGTTTTCTAGGTCGTGGAGGGCCCCCCAGACCAAACAGAGGGATGCCTCAGATGAACGCTCAGCAAGTGAATTAAACACGTTCACAGGATTCCGTTCAACGCCAAAAACACGCTGGCCAGTGTACAATACATGTTACCAGAAGAATTACTATCTATTTGTTCCCCCTTACAGGAAGTTTGTTGTAAAGGGACTATTTTCATTACCCATAATGACAGGACTACAGTTGCCAGCTTTATATTCCCTGGATATTGAAAGGAACGAAACAACGTTTACTCTGCATGTTCTGTCCTAAGCATCATCTTGAGCCTTGCACATGAGATTCAGATTCCTCACCCTTGCTAAGAATAAAGCAAAAAAGGCAATTTTCAGGGTGATCCAATCTCCATGGTTAACTGAAGTGGCAGGAAAAAGCAAATACTCACTTCTGATATTTAAAAGCGATTTAACAAAATTCAGATTAAATCTGCAAATTCGTAAAGATTTACTGTGGTGGCAGTTAACAAAACTTCAGTGTTCCCGTGAAAGGATGGAAAAGGTGAAGTGTGGCTTGGTAGAACAACTGCATTTCAGCTTTTTCTCATTAAATCAAAGCACTGAACAGTTCAAGATGTGTAGTGATGCAATTGCCCTAAATAGACAGGTGGGCTTAGAGGCAGTTTGTGACAAAGAAGAGGCACCCTTAGCTGCAGCACTCCTCATCACCAGAGCCCTGATTCCTGTGGCTAAGGAGTTAAGAGCGCTTGCATAACTGCTAAAGTAACTGTGTAATTAATTTTTTTTTAGGAGACAAGGTGGAAAAAAAAAAAAAAAACAGAAAAAAAAAAAAAGCTTTGATTTGGCACTTGGACAAAATTTTGCAACAAATCCTGAGCTATAATCTGGATGGCCACTGTATATTTGATGTGAAGTATTTAGATATCTCTTTGAAACACTTTTAAGTTTCTTTGATAGCAATGACTTTTGTAAGGATTGGTATTCTCTATCATTCCTTATGACTTGCACATTGTCTGTCACTAATACTTGACCTTGCTGTGTTATCACCTAAATAACTGATGCCGGTACTGATGGAAATCCCTAATGGATAATCATAACACTTTTGGTCACATGTCCTTTTGTCTTTCCTGCAGCCTTGAAGGTTTTAAGAAATCTCAAATGCCCGCTGCTGCTGCCCTTCCAATTGCTATCTTTTGAAAAGCACCAGTCTGTGTTTGAGTCGATTTCCCCTTTTCAGGGAAATGACAGCCAGCAGTTACCGTTCGAATGGTATAAGCAAGATAAATAAAACATGTTTATAAAAATTGTATCCTGGAACACTGGTTTTCAACGGCTGAAAGAGATTCAATGTGATGGGGTGACATTTCATAAGGGGTTTTTTTCTTTCCTTTTTTTTTTTTTCCCCCCGATAGTCTCGTTTTCCTGACTAGATGTAAACCCTCCTCCTGTTTTTCTGGTTTTATTCTACTAGCTGTGACTTCTGGGAAACTTTTCTTTTTGATGGACTTTTCCTTTTTTTTTTTTTTATCATCAAGGCAGCGATGTATAAAAGAAATGGCATAAGCCTGGGAGCTGGAAAATACCAAGTCTTACTCAAGTTTTACTGCATCCTTGTGGTATAATCTTTGGGAAAATCACTTGTGCCTGCCTTTTGCGCACATGCACTCTCTCTGCAGTGGGGAGAATATTTTGATAGCTGCCTCCATAGAGGTGTTGGTAGTTCTGTTGCATTCTATAGCACGTGCAAGAAGAAAAGTGCTATATTCTATGTTAAGTATTGCTCATCAAATAATTCCTACCTGTGGAAAGGTGAAATTAAGGAACAGCTGCGTGGTGTTTAACTGTGCTGTACAAAACTGAAGGTTGTTTTCACTCAGAGGGTCATTTCTACTTTGTATCACAACTGAACTTTCAGAACTTGCAGTCAGATACTTTTGACTTCGTTGTGAAACAGTCTGGAACTCCATACAAATAGGTGGGATATCACTTTTCCATGTCCTGTGTGAAGAGCACAAATGAGAAATGTTTTCACTGCGGGAAGTGATAAGCTTGTGAAGACCATATTCCACACCAGGCATCCTGAAACGGGGCTGATGTCTGGAAGCAGCAGTTTGAGTCAAGGCCTAGAACATTCCTAAACTGCAGTCCGGTGAGAAGTTGCTGTTCTGTGTCTTTTTTAGGAAGCTATTACTGAGATAATAGTCCCAACTGTTTTTTTAACTGGAAAAAAAAAATAAAAAGACAAACCTTTTAATGTTGAACTGATGTAGGAAAACAGTGAATTCTTTTAATTACTTTATTTTTCTTTGTGCATCAGCTTCTAAATGGTTGGTAGAACACAAGCTGCTCAGCTTTCTCCATTGCACACCAAATGCTCCTTAAGGAACTAACTGTCAGTAAATGTGCACCATACTCAGACCTCTGAAGGGATTAAAACATTCCACCTTGAGTCTGGGGGGGTTGGTCTGGGGGTTTTTCCAACTGTGTTTATTAATAAAACACTGGGCCTCTTCATTGAGAGGGAAGTTTGTAAACCTCCTGTATGACAGTGGTCTCTAAAGAGCTGCCCTGCTGTTTCCTGATGGAGGGACAGGGAGCAAGTCTGTGAGATGTGAGCTGGGAATCTCCATGGACCCCTTCAGTCTCCACCTGTGGTGTAAGGAGGTGTCCTGAAACACGAGCTGGGGTCACCTGTGGCTCAGGGAGCCCTCGCTGCTTCTCTGGCCTGTTCAGGGGAGCTCTCAGTTTTTACTCCATAGCTTGGCTCTAGATCCGAGTTCCTTCCAGATCCCAAGCACTGCTAGGCACGTTTTGTTTGGAAAAGGTTCCTGTTTAGAGCAAAGACTGTTAGCAGAAGTTTATGTTGCAGCAAAGCCGTGGCAGTTTGGGGCTGGCTCTGGTGCTGAGCCTGTTCTGGATGTAGGGATGAGCTGTTTGTTCCATGGGTAGCTGGGGAATGATCCTGTGGCTGGAAGGAGAGTGTGGGACAGGTCTGTGTCTGAGCTGTTCCAAACAAAACTTCTGCCTCCTGCTTCCTCTTGGCCGTAATTCAAGGGTTCCTGAGCAAGTAATTTATAAATCCCTCAAGCATTTCAGATGTTTGTATTGTTACTGTGTCTGGGGAACTTGGATCCTTCTGAGACATCCTCCTACTTAAAAACCACCAGAAATCATGAGCTGTTGTTTTGTACCTGAGGCCAGCCTGCTCCTGAATTTTACTCTTCTGGTTTTGCTGTGTACAGGCAGTTCTCTAAGAACAGTTCACCAGTGCAGCTTAGGGGTTTTGCTGTGGAGAGGGTTCTAAACTTCACTTAACCCGTTTTCTTCCCCAGATCCTGTCTTTTGTATCCAGCAATCTCTCAATCATCAGGCAGAGTAGTTGGAAGAGGATTGTTGGCTTCTTATTACTTAACCACGCAATGTATCCTGCTGGGACTTAATTCTCAGAGAACCTCGTGTCCTTAAAAACGTGTCTTCTCAAAATGTCCCACCAACATTAAGTATTTAGGAAGATTGGTTGTGTTACCAGGTCTTTGGAGAAAGAGGGAAGCTTGATCCTTTCTCCCAAGTGGCATTTGAGTAGAGGGAAGTTACTGAAGAGGCTCTAACTGCAGATCAATACTGCAAGATGATAAATTATACTGGAAAGGTTCTTAAAATTTGTATGATTAAGAACAAATAGGGCAAAATCTTTGTGGCCCAGCAGAGCAAGGTACAGAACCAGTTGGTTGGAAGAATCTTGATATTCCCCCCACCCTGTTCATGAGGCTGCAGTCACATCCTGGGAAATCCTGACTGCCCCTCTTGCTGATGTGTAGCTTCTTGGTTAAAGTCTATTGCAAAGACACGGATGCTCGAAGGTACAAGCTGGAGCTGAGGTTTGTCACTGTGTGAAGGAGACTGGCTTTGTTTCTAATTCTCCAGTATTCCTTCTGCACTGAGCATGGATGGGGCTAAATGTTTCCCAGCACTTGAGCTGGCAGCAGTGAACTTGCACGGATGTGCTGGGAAGGTGCAGGTGTCCCTCACTGGTGGACCAGAACATCTGAAGAGCAATGAGCCCAAACAACAAAACTCTCCTGTTGAACTTGAGGACAATTTCCTTATTTAAATCTGGCCTTAAATACATTTATGATTATTGTCTGGTGCTGTGCTGGAAGCTCCAGCATTGCAACACTGTGCAGCTCCCTTCTAATGGTGTTTTTCCTGAAATGACAGGATTTGTTAGAATGCATCTGAGCACTCCATTGGTCTTGGACTGATCTTGGCTGTCGTGAAATCAGTGGCACAACTTCAGGGAAGGAGCTTTTGACTTTGACAAAAATAAGGGAACTTTGGCACCATTCCCTTATTTTTGTCAGCATACCTCACAGTCGTGGAGAGGGCTAATTGCTGAAACTGTAACATTTTCCTGTTTGGCCAATACATTTTTCCAGAGGGAGGGAGGTGGGGAAGGTCCTTCAAACTTGTGTTTTCGGTGTGACGTGGCAGAGTGTGATGAGAAGCTTCCTTTGCTAGACTGTTCACCTAGTGGAAGAGGTGCTATTCTATTAACCACTTTCAGAGGCTTTTTGAATATAATGGTATTAAAATCTGTGGATCTCTGGATCCAGCCTTAATGGAGGGAAGGAAATCTGCTTTCCAAAAAGCCACTTGGAGCAGCACATAGGAGAACTGCGTGAGGAAAACTGGAGCCTAACTCGGCGTTTGGTTCTGAATTAAATTCTTTTGCTGCAGTTTTACTGAAAGCCAGATTCTTTCCCCCTCTCTTCAGAACACTCATAAAAGTCAGAAGGGTGTAGCTAGCTCGGATCCAACTCTGCTGGCCCATTCCTACCCGACAGCGGATCAGGAGGACACCTGGAATTTTGGCCTCAAGCTAAATTTTAGGAAATATCTGTTAGACTTTTATTGAATGAAAATGTATTTCCTCTTTTGAAGCTCTTGGACATTAGAATGAATTTTAGTAATGCTTCTAGCACATGAAGTAAGTGTTGAGAATTTTTAGTTTGTTGTCAGGTTTAAATTTTCTGATGGCCTTAAACATACCTGTATATATGTCTTTGCAGTTCTTTAACGCAGCGTTGGAGACAAATTGGTCCATGGCTTATGTAAACACTTGACAAATAAATCTATTTAAATGTTTTATGTCCTTCCCTTTCAAGCAAATATTTCATACTTGATGGGATTGTCTTGCTACACTTCTGTTGCGTTGGTGGTTTTGTCTCAGTGACTGGGTTTAACTGGGTTCACCTAAAAAAAAAATTGTTCTACAGCCTTTATGATTATTAATTCAGTATTTTTATCATATTTTTGTTATATTTTAAAGCAACCCCAAATACATCCAGTGGTAATAAACACATTTTTCCTACGCTGTCACCTGGTTTTAAATACTTCATTGTTTGAATGGTCAAGTTAAAAAAAAAATGCTATTAAAAGCTAAGAATAAATATGTCTATGCAAATAGCTCAGCTCAACTTTGGTATTGAAAGGTTAGGAGTAGCTTTTCTGTCAGTTTGAGAATAAAATTCCGTGTTTCTGAAACCTCGCTGGAGTGTCAGGTGAGGTTGGTAAATCATTTTGTTGTTGCTGCTCCACGATTGTGCAGCTTGGGATTTTGTATGGAGAGCTTTCAAACAGCTCTGGTGGATTTATTCAGCAGCTGAAATGTTAGAAGTTCCCTGCTCTTACTGAGAAGCAGGATTCCTAATATTTCCTGAAGGTTCCTTTAGTATCCTGTAATGATGAATCCTAAAGATCTGTTGTTTTCTGGATGTGTTCTGTTTGCTCTCTGCAGTCTTGTTTCCTCGGGAAGCTGGCTCCAAGTGCCCTTTTTATTATGTATTTGTTTTTGTCGTCTCTCTCCCCAGGAGCAAAGGCCAACCAGACTCAGAATTTGCTGGCGTGGAAACAGAATTATCTTTATAAAATCAGAGGCCTTTGTGCTCTTCGTGCCCACACACCTGGAGTGGCCGCAGGCAGGATTTCTTTAGAACAAAAAAAAAAAAAAAAAAAAAAAAAAAAAAAAAAGAAGAAGAAAAGAAAAAAAAAAGGTGTTGCTGTCAGGGCTGAAGTTCGGTTCATCCCCCTTTCACAGCCAAAAGTCACCGAAATAAATAAATAAATAGATAAATGAGATAAATGTGACAGACATGGATGGATGCATGGATGGATGGATGGATAGATGGATAGATAGATAGGCAGATAGATAGATAGATAGATAGATAGATAGATAGATAGATAGATAGATAGATAGATAGATAGATAGATAGATAGATGACAGCTGTGGGAGGTAAGGGCTACTCTGTGTCTCGCAGGGATTTTGGGAGCCGCCTGGGCACGGGAGTCCTTTCCCATGCGGAAAGTTACTTGCAGTTATTCTGCTTGAAAGTTCGAGCTACGGAGAAATGTGTGTCAGTACAGCAATGTGTGTGTGTACAGCAGTGTGTGTTTGTACAGAAATGTGCGTTTATACAGAAATGTGTGTTCATTTATACACAAATGTGCATTTATACACAAATCTGTGCTTAGGCACAGATCGCTGTACCCGTGGCGCAGGCGGCCGGCGCGGGCAGCCCCGGGGTCCTCCCACGCTGCGCGGCGCCCGCGCCCGGCCCCACGTGGCTCCCACGTGGTGCAGCGGCAGCGGAGCCGGGAGCGGAGCCGGGAGCGGCAGCGGAGCCGCGGGAGAAGCTCCGGGAGAAGCTCCGGGGGAAGCTCCGGGGGAAGCTCCGGGAGCCGCAGCCATGCAGCGCCGCAAGGTGGACAACCGCATCCGCGTCCTCATCGAGAACGGCGTGGCGGAGCGGCAGCGGAGCCTGTTCGTGGTGGTGGGCGACCGCGGCAAGGACCAGGTAACGCCGCCCCTGGTCGGGAGGGGTGCGGGGGCTGTGACCCGCCCGGGCCTGCCGCGGTTCCCCCGTCCCCGCTCCTCTCTGCCTCCGGCGGGAGTTAAACCCGCACAGCCCCCGGCAGGCAGTGGGGCCTGAGGGGGAGAGAGCTCTCAGGGACGGAGGGGGTGGAAGTGGTGTGCGAGACCTCCCTCAGACATCTCCTGTCTGGGAAGCTCGTGAACATCAAATGAAACTCAGGGCAGCCCGGGGTTTGTGTGTTCGGTTCGGTATTTTTAAACTGGGGCAAAGGATGTTGAATTTTCTGGCCAGCTGGAGGTTTTTTCCACCCGGTTCTGCCCTGAGCTGTGATGGTTTCTCTCTCGGAGTGGGCTTTGGGTCGTCTCGCAGATGAACCTACTCGGTGCCGAGTTGTAAGGAGGAAATCAAGTGCTAAATTCCTTTTTCTTCAGAGGCTCTGGCCCTGTGTTTTTCGAGTGGGGAAAGGAAGAGCAGCACGGCAAACCCGTGATGTTTTAGGATGAGTCAATTCACAGAATCACACAGCTGTTCAGGGTAGAAACCCCCTCCCAGATCACTGGGTCCAGCAAAACCAGCCCCTAACCCACGTCCCCAAGTGCCACATCTACGTGGCTTTTAAATCCCTGCAGGGATGGGGACCTGACAGCCTGCTCAGGGAAGAGATTTTGCCTGATATCCAACCGAAATCTCCCCTGGGGCCGTTTCCTCTCCTTGTCCCTTGTTCTGAGCTGCCCCTTCCCCTCAGGGAGCTGTGCAGAGCCAGAGGGTCCCCCCTGAGCCCCCTTCTCTCCAGCCTGAGCCCCTTTGCCAGCTCCCTCAGCCTCTCCTGGGGCTCCAGCCCCTTCCCCAGCTCCAATCCCTTCCCTGGACCTGCTCCAGCCCCTCAGTGTCGTTCTTGCAGTGAGGGGCCCCAAACTGAGCCCAGGATTTGAGGTGTGGCCTGAGCAGAGGGGAACAGTGACTGCCCTGCTCCTGCTGCTGTTCTGTGCTCACTGCTGATCTGAACTGATCATTCATTCATCTCCACTTCGTGGGCAAATAAAATAAATTATCAAAAACAAAACAGCTTGGAAAGGAGTGAGTTATTCAGGTGGCAGTGCAGGAATGCTGGCATTATTCACTGAGGGGTTCTGGCATCCCCCAGGTCTGGTTGTGTCCAGTGTTTTCACTGAAACACTCTGGAAAATCTGAATGGATTATCCACGAGAGACAAACACTGGGAACTCTGCTTAGCCTGGAATTATCAGTGTTAGTTGTGCCAGAGAGGGGAACCAAGGGAACAGGAGGTAAAAGCCAGTGTCCTGCAGCCCTGGAGAAGGCACAGCCACAGCTTTGCTTCATGCCAAGGGATCCCCCTGCTCTCCACAGCGGAAATACAGCTGTAAAACCGAGTTTAGAAAAACCCTTTGCTTTTTGCTGTTCCCCTGGGAGCTGTCTGTGAGTGTTGTGTGCTTTGGCAGGTCGTTATCCTCCACCACATGTTGTCCAAGGCCACGGTGAAGGCCAGGCCCTCTGTGCTGTGGTGCTACAAGAAGGAGCTGGGCTTCAGCAGGTGAGAGACCCCCGGGTGTGGTGCTGCTCTCTGGGGAGCCAGTGCTGCAGGCTGGGGGATTTGGGTGTGGGGGGAAGGCAGGGTTGTTCCTCGAGGAGCTGAGGGAAGTTTGCTCTTCCAGGACTGAAATTTGGCTCCATAAATAGAGTTGATACTGCCAGAAAGTACCTCTGGTTTTCCTCCTGGAGCTCTAACACTGACTCTGCTGCCCTGGACCAAATCCCCCCTCACCTTTTCAACCTCAAAACTCGGCTCCCTCAGCTGTTTAACCTCAGTCATATTTAGGACTGAGCTCTGACTTCCAGACTCAGCCTGACCACCGTTTTCTCAAACCCTTTCCCAAGAAAACCCCTGTATGATCTTCTTTTTCCCCTCCAGCCACCGGAAGAAGAGGATGAGGCAGCTCCAGAAGAAGATTAAGAGTGGAACCCTGAACATCAAGGACGACGATCCCTTCGAGCTGTTCATAGCAGCCACAAACATCCGCTACTGCTACTACAACGAGACCCACAAGATCCTTGGGAACACCTTTGGAATGTGTGTCCTTCAGGTCAGGGATCACTTGGCTCCCAAAAGGGCATTGCAGTAACCAGCTGAGATGTCTCAGGGACGGGATTTGTTGCTTCTGTCGCTTCAGTTTTGGTGGCCTTGCTTCTCCCTCACGAGTTGTGAGAGGTGGCCTCGTTGGTAGGAGTGGTAACAGGACGTGGGCTGGTGCAGATTTGAGTGTGAATTGAACTTGGAGGAATGAAGTTTTTAGGCTTTCTGTGCCTTTCAGTAGGAGCCAGCCAGCACTGCTGGCCTCTGGGCAGCTCTGAAGTTCCTTTTACTCCCCAGGATTTTGAAGCCTTGACTCCAAACCTGTTGGCCAGAACTGTGGAGACAGTGGAAGGTGGTGGAATTGTGGTGATTCTGCTGAGAACCATGAACTCCCTGAAGCAGCTCTACACCATGACCATGGTATGTGCAGCACAGTGTGTCTGTTCTCTACCAGCAGCTACGCTGAGGTGATGCTGAGAGGGTATTTATTGGTTCTGTTATGGGCTGTTACCTTCCTTCCCTCATCTTTCCTGCTTCTTCATTCATCTCTGATGGGGTTTATTACACTCAGGCGTCTGCAGATGTGGGTGTTTCACAACAAAGTCAGAGTCCTGTCTGGGATGTGCTGCAGCTGGAAATGGAGAGACAAGAGTGGGAAAGAAGAGGTGACAATCCTGCCAGTGTCACTGTCCCTGCTGCCCCTTCTCCAGGCTGACATTTCCTTTCTGCTTTTGTCGCTGTTGCTTTCAGGACGTTCACTCTCGGTACAGGACAGAGGCACACCAGGACGTGGTGGGGAGGTTCAACGAGAGGTGAGGGGCTCAGAGTGCAAAGGATCTGGGCTGTCTGCCCAAGGGAAGCACCAGGAACAGCCCTGGGTGTTCCTGATGGGAAAACATCCCACAGGTTTGCATGGGGACAGGCCTTCTTTGGGAGCTGGACTTACTCAGCTGTGGCTGGCTGTAAATACTCTGTGTTTGGGAGAGAGCTCACATGAGCCACCAGGGAGTGGTGCTGGGGTTTTCACTGAGTGTTCTCTGCCTGCTCAGGTTCATCCTGTCCCTGGCCTCGTGCAAGACCTGCCTGGTGATCGATGACCAGCTGAACATCCTGCCCATCTCCAGCCATGCTGCAAACATCACTCCTGTCCCCCCTCAGTCCCAGGTCAGTGAGTGATCCCAGCCCTTTTCCCTGGCAGAAATCCCTCTCAGTTGGCCTTGGGGTGTTAAAGATTTAATTTTTTTTTTAATTTCACCCTGATTTATATCAAAGGATGGCACTGCAGAGAGGAAGCAGAATGTTCTGCAAAAATTATGTGGGTGAAACTTGGGGAACTGTTTTTTCTGTACTCTGAACAGAATTATTTTTTTAATCTTCTGTCCCAGCTCTTTTTGTGCTTGCCTATATTTATTAATTTTCTTGTACTGCTGCTCAGCCCAGTGAGGTGGAGCTTGACTGTGGTTGTATGGAGGGATTTCAAGGTGATGGACAGATGGACAAGACAAATAAAAATACATTTTTGGCAGTTGGAGAGTGGGAGAGCACTTTAGAAATAATTATATTGCAGGCTCAGGACACTGCTGGAAGCTGTGTCTGTTGTTTCAATTCCTGAGTTACACCTGTCACATTCCAGGAAAAATTCCCTGAGGATAATCCAGACACATACTTGCACTGTTAGAAATGTATCCTTTTTATCACTTCCAGTCATAGACTGCAGTAAAGTGAAACCAATTTTAAACAGAAATCTTGAATCTTTGGGCTGTGCTGTGTGGCCTAAGGAATACCCAGCACGTGTTCTGTCAGAGATGGTAAAAACATTCTAATAGGGCACTGATTAAAAAAAAAATAATAACAAAGCAACCTTCTGTTATCATTAGAACAACACTGACAGCAGCACAAAATGCTTATCTGTTGGCTGGAGGGGCTGGTGCCTTTGGAATTTTAAGTGACAACCAGGAAAATCAGCCTTCATTCCCATCTAAAACTGGTGATGTTTGTGTCCAAGTTTGTGTCCAAACTGATGATGTTTGTGTCCAAGTTGATGGTTTGGCTCTGAAGTTCTTGATATCATTTTGGTATTGGTGCTGCAGGAGTTCTTCCCCCTGCATGGACACTTCCTGTGACAGGTGTAACAAAGCTCACGAGTGTCCAAAGACTGAAAAATGAATTAAATGATTCAGAACACTCTTCTATAATCCCTTTTTCCTAGCCATGCCATTCTCTAATTACTATGTACTGCAAAATCCTTCCTTTTTTCCCCTTCCAAGCCTGGGGAGGTCAGGGCTGGGGAGCCTCTTTGTGACCATTCTCCTGAAGATGCCTGCAGATTTAAGTGTTAAATCCATGTCTGTCCATATAAATTCTCCTGGGTTTGGGCTGTACATTCTTCTTGTGGCAGCTTCTCCTTCCAGATCCCTTTCTCTGCCTGACCAGAGGTGTCAGAAGACACCACAGAGGTAGGATGGGGCTGAAATGTCCTGGCTGATGCTGTTGTGTGCCCACAGGAGGAGAGCCTGCGGCCCCAGGACTTGGAGCTGAGGGAGCTGAAGGAGAGCCTGCAGGACACCCAGCCTGTGGGAGTGCTGGTGGATGGCTGCAAAACCCTGGATCAGGTTGGTGTGCTGGCCAGAGCTGAGCTGCTCTGGGCGTGTGAGGGAAGCTCCAACACCCTTTTCTGGGGCCTTTCTGATCCTCAGGCAAAGGCAGTTCTGAAGTTCATTGAAGCCATCTCTGAGAAGACCCTGAGGAGCACTGTGGCACTGACAGCAGCCAGGGGACGAGGCAAATCTGCTGCTTTGGGGCTGGCTATTGCTGGAGCAGTAGCTTTTGGGTGAGTGATCCCCCAGGCCTTACCTGCATCCCTGAGTTTTTTTTTTAAAAAAACAAAACCAACAGGACAGGATCTGAATGTATCTGTAATTTCCAATCCTAAACCCCTCACTTTCAGTCTTGTATCTTGTGATTGCTGCATACACTGTTGGTCAAATTCTTCTTAAAACACAAAATAATCACACAGAAATTGAGATGAGTGCCTATAGAAATCTGCTGTGTTTTGTTTATTAGGTAAAGTCAGTCCCTCCTATTAAAAACCCATCCTATTTAGTACTTATGTGGTAACATTTGTTAGAAAAACTGTTCAGCTCTTGTTTTGTTTTTTTCTCTGCAGTTACTCCAATATCTTTGTCACATCTCCCAGCCCTGACAACCTTCACACTCTCTTTGAGTTCATATTTAAAGGCTTTGATGCACTGCAGTATCAGGTGAGGGGAGCAGACCATTTTACAATGCTTCCAAAGCCTTTCTGCCTGGGAGGTTTTACACCTCATCTGTGCTTTTGACTTCTTTTGGTATTTTTTTGGTATTTGCTACCAGCCTTTTTTACCATGTTCTGCAAGAAGAGCAATCATGGTAGAGTTATGTTTCCTTCTCTGTTTTTCAGCAGGGTAGATCAGTTTCTTTGTGAAGCAGATTTTAACATCAATAAATAATTGCCCAGTTCTCAGGCCTTTGAGGCTTTTATAAGAATTTTTGATTAGAATGTGAAATAAGAGTCTCTGAGCCTATTTTGATGATGATGATTGTTTTTTTTTCTTAGATCTTGGCTTTTTATATTGCTGAAAAATGTTATTTTCCAGGAACACCTGGACTATGAGATTGTTCAGTCCTTAAATCCAGAATTTAACAAGGCAGTGGTGAGAGTGAATGTGTTCAAGGAGCACAGGCAGACCATCCAGGTAATTGGTGTTCTTGCCTTTCCAGTTTTTGTTTCTGGCTGTTGTTTTTGGTGTTGAAGTTGTTTTGATTTTAAGCATGTTAATTCTGTGTGATGTGTAACTGTCCTGGTGGGTTGTGCTGTAAGACACATCTTTAGGAGTGACTTCCTTAAATTACCTTCTCTCCTTCAGGGAATAACTTGTGGATTACAAAGCTCCCTGGTGGGTTTCTCCCAAAACAAAAGCAGAGGAAGGTGAAAGGAGCAGTGCAGGAAGAGCTTTTAGTGATTAGATTTCCTCTATTTTCCTCACCTCTGCAGATGAATTCCTGTGGAATTGTGCTGAACAACATGTGTGAGCCAGGCCTTGTTAGGGCAACATAAACCCTCTCCTGGCGTTCTGTTTTTCCACATCAGGATCTCTGCTTGGTGTTTGAGGAGAACAGGGCCAGCAAAGAGCTTTCCAGGGCTCCAGCTTTGCAGATTCTGATGTTTCCTGGTTGCAGGCAGGCTGCTGCTGGCAGTGACAGTGCCCAAACTCTCTTTGCAGTACATCCACCCTGCTGATTCTGTGAAGCTGGGCCAGGCCGAGCTTGTGGTGATCGATGAAGCCGCTGCCATTCCTCTGCCCCTGGTGAAGAACCTGCTGGGCCCTTACCTGGTGTTCATGGCTTCCACCATCAACGGGTAAGGCTGGAGCCGGCACTCCCTGCTGGGGCTTCCCCAGAGCTCTGGATGGCTGCCTGGCCCCTTGCTGCAGCCTCCCTGTGTGCTGCTCTCCAGGTACGAGGGCACGGGTCGCTCGCTGTCCCTGAAGCTGATCCAGCAGCTCCGCCAGCAGAGCGCCCAGAGCCAGGTGACCCTGACAGCAGAGAACAAATCCACAGCCACTGCCAAGCTCACCTCAGGTACAGCACCTCTGGGCTGTGTGTGTGCCCCTGGCTGGGGCTGCTGTCAGCCAGGTGCCGTGGCTGTCCCACACACCCACCTGATTTGCAGCTGTGGGGAAGGGCTCGTGTGGGGAGGTGACGGAACTCTGCTGGTTTTCCCTCACGAGTTTCAGATGGAAGGCTTGTAAGAGGGGACAACTGACAGTTTCCTAATCTGGGAGCCCTTCAGAGCACGGGGATCCTGTGGGGTGGCTGCCTGGCTGTGCCTTCCAGCACTGAGTGTCCCTTGCAACCCTTGCAGCTCGCACGCTGCACGAGGTGTCACTGCACGAGTCCATCAGGTACGCCCCTGGGGACCCCGTGGAGAAGTGGCTGAATGATCTCCTGTGCCTGGACTGCCTCAACATCACCAGGATCATCTCTGGCTGCCCTCTGCCAGACACCTGTGACCTGTATCCTTGCTGAATGTTTCTCAGCCTGGCTGATGGTTGGTTCTGGAGCTGATGGGACAAGCCCAGCACACGATCTGTTCCCCGAGACCTCACTGCTGGAGTTAAGCTCTCGTTGCACTGGTGGTGTGTGTTGCCAGGACATCACCAAACCCCAGTTCTGAGACAACCTCAGGGAGGGGTTGCATGAAGGGAAGCCCCTCTTGGAGTTATAAAAAGTTTATCTTCACAGATGATGGGTGTGACAGCTGCAAACACTGCCCAGCATCATTTATTCTTGTAGATTAAGCTGTGGAGTCTAAGAGGACAAGCCAGCTTGTGGCCCAGATATTGAAAATAAACCAACAAGAAGCTTTTTCCTGGTTTCCAAGGAGGTTTTTTCCTTAATCCCTGTGTTTAGATACTATGTAAATAGAGACACACTCTTTTGTTACCACAGAGCATCAGAAGTTTTCCTGCAGAGGCTGATGGCCCTCTATGTGGCTTCACACTACAAGGTCGGGCTTGGGCTTCTTCCATCCAATTTCATTCCCCATTTCAGTGTGGAATTTTCTGGGGACAGCAGTGCTTGTTACAACAGCCTGATTGAGATTTCTCAACAGCTCCTGTTGCTTCTTGCTGTGTACAGAGCTGTATTCTCCTTTCTCTGAGATCTCTGCCTCAGTCCTGGCTCTACATACTGGATTTCCAGATAGTCTGGAATATTTTTGCCTTGAGAAAATGTGGAGACTAAAATTCTAAATGAGCCTCCAAGCTTGTTAGGATTTTATCGGTGCTGAACCTCATTGGCAATTCTCTTTACCGTGTTCTGGTGGCCTCAAGTTCATCAAGAGCAGCACAATTATGAGACTGAAAAGAGGAATATCATCTCAAGGCTTCAAGACCAGGGCTGATCTGTAAATGTGAGTGAGGAAGTCCAGAAGTGCTGAACTACTGCGTTCTAAAAATCTGAGGCTTAAAAAAAAAAGAGGATTTGGTACTTAGGAGGTAAGGAGCTGTATGAAAACAGGAAGTTCAGGTTCATACATATTAGAGCACAAAGTTTCCCTTGAGGAAAACAGCTGCAGTCTGGAGGTGTGAGAGCCATGAGCTGGCCTGGGAGCTCCTCCATCCCTCAGTGTTGTACGAGTTCCAGATTTCTTAATAGCTCTAAATTTGGAAAATAGAGAGATTGTTTAGAAATCAGCTGGGCTTTGAAGCTGTCCTCATGGAATAACCATTTGGGTAACACTCTCAGGCACATCTGTGGCATTCATGGGGTTGTCCTGTGCAGGGCCAGGGGCTGGACTCAATCCTGATGGGTCCCTTCCAGCTCAGGGTATTCTGGGATTCTCTGGGCACTTTTTCATCTTTCTGATGTCTTCACCCTCCAGAACTCCCCCAACGACCTCCAGATGCTCTCTGATGCCCCTGCCCATCATCTCTTTTGCCTTTTGCCACCCGTTCCACCCACCCAGAATTCCTTACCAGAAGTCCTGGCTGTTGTTCAGGTAAGAGAACGACCTGAGTGTCAGTTTTGATCCTGGTGTGGTTGAGTAGGAGAAAGCATTTTGTGCGTGTTCATGGTCCTGTGTTTTTCCTGGCAGGTGTGCATGGAGGGAGAGATCTCCCGCCAGTCCATCATGAACAGCCTCTCCAGGGGAAAGAAAGCCTCTGGTGATCTCATTCCCTGGACCATTTCAGAGCAGGTGGGTGCTCTGGCTGTGCCCTCGCAGCCAGGGTGTATTTCATGTGTTTCTTGTTTCCAGAGTGCCCAGCTGTGTCCTTTAAATGGATTTTTTGTGCCTTGTGCAGTTCCAGGACCCGGATTTTGGGGGCCTCTCCGGCGGGCGCGTCGTTCGCATCGCGGTTCACCCGGATTACCAGGGGGTAAATACCTGGGACCCAGCTGGGGTGGTGCTGTGGAAATGGCTCTCTGGGCAGCGCTCAGGGACAGGGCAAACACTCCAGTTCCTCTGGTTTTTAGCAGTTTAAGCTCAGGGCACCAAACCAGTGCTGCTGTCGTTCCTCGGCAGCACGGGAGCATCCCGAGCCACCGTACACAATCCAGATCCGGGGTATTTTCTGTGACATGACCAAGTGTTTGGTGTTTCCTGAGTGCCAGAGTTAAACCCCAGGAGTCATTACAGAGCCCTGAACTGCCAGGGCTGATGCTGATTTCAGACACCCTGGCTCTGTACTGTCCTTCTCCCTGGAGCTGCCAGGTGGCCCAAAAAAAGCATTTCTGCAGTGACTGAGTGATGTCTGCCCTGCTGATTGTCAGTGGGTGTTAAGGGGAGAACGTTGCTGCCCTGCATTGAAAATCACAGACCTCGTTCTGCTTACGGTGTGTTGTTGCCTCTTCACAGATGGGCTATGGCAGCAGAGCTCTGGCTTTGCTGCAGATGTACTACGAAGGCAAATTCCCATGTTTGGAAGAAGAAACAGTTCAAAAGCCAAAAGAAATCACAACTGTGAGCAGTGAGGTATGGTGATTTTTTAAATTTTCTGTCATGCTAAGCTGCTCAATTTCCCCTGTAAGTCTCCACTCCGTAGGGAGGAAAAACTCAGATTTGATTTTCCTACAGAGGAAGAGCTTTGATTTGCAGCTTCCTGTGGGGACTGCTGCTAACCCATTCCCACTTTCTCTTCCAGACTGTTGGGTTATTAGAAGAGGTTGTGACACCTCGGAAAGATTTGCCTCCCTTGCTGCTCAAACTGAGTGAGAGACAAGCTGAGCACCTGGACTATCTCGGGGTGTCCTATGGCCTGACACCCAGACTGCTCAAGTAGGACATGATTCTATTGCCCAGCTACATCTTGCCCTTCTTAAACAGATAATGAGCTTTACTTGCCCAGTTTTTCCAGGGTGTAGAAGTAAGGACAGACTGTGATATGTAGGGAGTGGTTCAATTCTAATCCCTGTGACCTGTAGAAACTCGAGGTGCTGCCAACTTCAGAGCTGGTGGTTGTTTTCCTGACTGATGTAAATGCCTTTAAAAAGTTTGTGCATTTTTTGGCATCACAGTCATAATTTTTCACTTCCCTGAGCTGAATCAGTGCTCATTTGCACTGATTTTTGGAATGTCTTAAGAGACTTGTGCTTGCTTCTCAGCAGCTGTCCTTGTACAGCAGATAAATTGCATTTAACCACAGTTTATTACTGTGTGGTCAGCAGCTCCATAATCCCCAGTGTGTTCCCTCTTTTCCCCAGGTTTTGGAAGCGTGCTGGATTTGTGCCAGTTTATCTGAGGCAGACCCCTGTAAGTACCACACTGCTCCTGAGTGAAAATGCAGCCCTGCTGAAATCCCTGGGCACGTATTCCAGTAGTTTCTGTGAGAAGGGGTTTGGGGCAGGAAGGTTTGCTGAGGCTGCTTTTAGGGCTTGGTTTGTGCTCATTTTTGTTCTTTGGGCCTACAGTTAAAGGAGTAGAGTTTTGGGGTGGTGAATGTGGATCTCTAAGGAGTTTGCACGTAAAAATTGAGAGCTGTTGAGGGCTGTTAATGTAGTTATTGGTAAAATAGCTGAGATTTACCAAATTGCAGAAGTTCATAGGTTTTCCATTAGGTGGAGATGGTCAGTAGCAGTTGATGCATTTGTTGTTGTTGATTTAGAAGATGTTTTCCTTACTCAGCTGAGCACAGAGTGCAGAAGGTTCATGGGGGTGATGGGAAGTCCATCACAAAATCACAGAATTGTATCTTATTTATCAGAATGACCTGACAGGGGAACATTCCTGCATCATGCTGAAGATGCTCAACGAAGAGGACTCTGAGCAGGAACCTTGGCTCACTGCCTTCTGGAAAGGTAGCTCTGATCCTGCTGACTCTGCAACAACCCTCTGGGCTGTTTATTACTCTAGAGGCCCACTGGGGTAATTTATTTTGTCCTCTTGCCCTGTAGATTTTAGGAGGCGCTTCCTTTCCCTGCTTTCCTACCAGTTCAGCACCTTCTCTCCCTCCTTGGCACTGAATATTCTACAGAACAAAAACATCAAACAGCAGCCCCAAGCACGTGAGTACCCTGACTGGGACAGCTGTAAGTGCATGACAGAGCATGGCTGGAGCCTGGCACCTGCCATTTGCTGTTTTCTCAAGATGTTCAGCAGAGGAGAGTCCTCTGGGGAGGGCTTGGTACCTGTGTCTTGTGGGGTTTTAGTGTCTGTGTTGGTTAGAGGGCTTTTCTGCTGCAGCAAGGGGGCAAACCTCTTTTCCAGCAAAACCAGTGTGACTTGTTAAAGGCAAAGGAAGAATATTAAATACCTGACTAAATGCTCAACACTGAGGTCCTGGGCAGCTCTGAAGAACGTTCCTGACCTTTGCTGTCCTTTTGCTGTCCCCCCCCCAGCCATCAGCCGTGCTGAGCTGGAGTCGGCCTTCATCCCGTACGACCTGAAGAGGCTGGAGATGTACTCCCGCAACATGGTGGACTATCACCTCATCATGGACATGGTGCCCACCATGGCCAGGATGTTCTTCCTCAGCCAGCTGGGAGAAATCTCCCTCTCTGCTGCACAGTCGGTGTGTGTGCACGGGCTGGAGCGAGGGAGGATCTGGGCACAACACGGGGCGCGGTGGGGAATGCGTGTCTGTGTTTGCTCTGGGACTGAAACACGTGTCTCTCCCTCAGGCCCTTTTCCTAGGGCTTGGCCTGCAGCATAAATCTCTGGACCAGCTGGAGAAGGAGCTGGAGCTGCCCAGCAGTCAATTGATGGGACTCTTCAACAGGATTGTCCGCAAAGTGGTGCAGGTGGGAGCAGCAGGACAAGCCTTGGTCATGTGGGACCGTAATTCCAATATGAACAGAAAGTATGGTGCCAAGAGAGAGCTGGGGCAGAGCTGGGCATCCTTAACATGTCCCCAGTTACTGACCATAAACTTCTTGGCAAGGTGGGGGAAATCCCAGCTGGAAATGCATGGCAGTGATTTAAGTGCTCATTTGGAACTGGATGAACTTTAAGGTCCCTTCCAACCCAAATCAATTCATGATTCTGTGTAGTGATTTCCCAGATAAGAGTGCTTATGTAATGGTTTTCCATGTGGAAATGCTGAACAGACAAGCCATGTTGCCTGAGCCATTGCTCAGAGCATTGGTGGCATCTCAGCTTTCCTTGGAGAAGAATAAAATTCTTTTCCAGTGTTATATAGAGGTAGACTTGAAATCCAGGGAAGTAATTGGCAAGTTTTGGATCTGGATCCTGGTTTTCTTTCTCTCCGAGGTTCAGGATAGCAAAGCTCCTGAGGTCTGGCATTAGGAGTTCATTGTAGAGGTGATAAATGGTGTTTAAAAAGCCATGTCTTACATGTGCTGGGTTATTTCATTTTCAGCTGTTCAACACAGTCCAGGAAAAAGCTGTGGAGGAGCAGATGGCAGCAACAAAGGATGTTGTGATGGAGCCAACGCTGAAATCTTTAAATGACGATTTGGTAATTACAAACTTTATTCCTGCTTCATAAGTAAATACTTCAGGGACTTCCCTTGAGGGCAGAAACATTAAATTTTCTTAGATGGAAAGGGTTCCACACCATGTCTGGCACTGTAAGGGAGTTAAAACCTGACAGGTTTGCATTATGTGCACCTGGAGTTGTGCCTTAAAGCTGCAATGTGGGGTTTTCACAGAAAATCACAAGTTTGTGTGTACAAATAACATAAAAACGCAGTTAGATAAAAGAGAGAAGCTATTCAGGACCAGCTGGTATTTGTTTTAGGGGATGTATTGTGGGAAAAGGCATTTTCCTCCCTTGACAAAGTCATTGTTGCCCTCAGGACCTAATGCATCTTGTGCTGTCCTGTTTCAGGAGGAGGCTGCAAAGGAGTTCCAAGAAAAACACAAGCAAGAAGTGATGAAACTGAAGGAAATGGACCTTACACAGTAAGAATTCATCTGCCAGGGTCTCAAATCCAGTTTTTCCCTGGGTGGAATGCTGGGTCTTGCTGGGATTTGTGCACAAGGCTGTTGGTGCAGTACACCATCAATAAATGTGAACTAGTGTGTACTGTCAGCAGTGGGTAACACATAAAACCTAAATCAACACAGAGAGAAGCCAAGCAGAGCTTTTACTTAAGTGTCAGCAGATTTCTGTCTTTCTGGACCAACAGGAGTTACAGATGCCACTGATTCTCTCTCTTCTCTCTCTCCTCACACTTTTTGTCCTATAAACACTGTTCACTGTGTTGATGTCCCAGGAAAGTTGTCTGGCTTGGCTCTAAATTGATCTCTGTTAAATCTGGCAAAAGGAATAAAAGCTTCTTTGAATCTCTGGTTGTCATGTTTGCAGAAAGGACAAGGATAGACGTGATTTGAAGTGACTTGCAAGTCAGTCACATAAGGAAAATAATACAACCAGAATGTTTTAGAATTCATTCCATTTTGTAGCATTGATAGTACTGCATATCTTTTTGTCATTTTGAACCGTGTTTCCTTTTTTTTTTTTTCTCCTCAGCCAGAAATAGATTTTTGTTCTCCTCCATGAGGAGATAGAGACAAAAATCTATTTTGAATGCTTTTCAATGCAGGTTATAGAAAACTTGTGAGGCTTTGTTCAGCTTTGTGGACAAAGCCTTATCCCAAATCTCCAAGAACTTGAGATGGAGAGCAGTCCCTCCATTTTGCTAGACACCTGCATTGCCTCTTGAAATCTGGGTGTAATTTCCAGGGTGCTTGAACACCCAGACAAAGACCACAGGACATGAGCTTATTTGAGTAGCAATTACTGTCTTTTTTTTTCAAAAGCAAGCAGCAGCTCTTCACTTCTTCCCATTCTGATTCAGAAAAACTGTCCCATGCCAGCTTTGCCAGCCTGACTTTGTGTGTGTTTCCCAAATCTGATTGAGTTGGGTGCTGGCACATTGGCTTTGTTTACAGAGTAGAAACACCTTATTTTGATGGGTTTTTTTCCTTTATGCTAACAATTTGACTTGACTTTTCCTTCCCACCTAGGTACATTATCCGGGGGGACGACGAGGAGTGGAACGAGGTGCTGAGCAAAGCAGGACAGAACGCTTCTGTTGTCAGCTTGAAAAGGTAAAGGCAGCTGGAATGTTCCACAGAGGTCTCTGGTCTTCCTTGCTGGCTTTGTTAAAATGTTTTCCAAAAGAGTGGAGCCTCAGGGTTAAATGCAGGTTAAGTGAACTCAGTGTCCTGGATAGATCCTCAGTTTTCCTGGGGGAACTGGGGTGTGAGCAGCTGCAAGCTCTACTACCCAGTGTTTCTGTGCTGCTCTAAGCATAGTCCTCCCTTTGTTAACTTGTGTAATTCTGACTTTATTGCTGATGATCTGATCCTGATCCAACACAGGAGCTGGGACTATTCCTCCCTTGGGTCACTCATTCCACCTGACTGCCCCATTTGCTTTGGGATCTAACACGGGGTGGGAGCCCCTGGAGGTGCCACTGGAGAAAATGCAAATTGAGGGAAGAAAAATTATTTCAAATGTGAGCTTGAGCCTGGAAAACGTCTGTGTTTCTGCAATTCTTTAATTTTCATCCGTCTTCTTCCTTCTGCCTTGCCCAGCATGTAATCTTCTCGTATTTTTCCTTGGGGGTTTATAGCTGAGACTTCCCTGCTCACTTATTTCTCCTTCCTGGGGTGCCTGACAGCTCAAGTAATTATGTGATCTCTATTCCACCCTTTCATGGTTTTTTCCAAGCTCTAAGTTTCCAAAAGCCTTCCAGGAAGGAGAGCCTTAGCAGTTGATTATAAAGATCAGAGCTTGGGATTCTGTTGTGTTTGCTTGAGTCAGACTCCAGTGCAGGGACAAAATGGAATGTCTAAAACGATCAGTGGTAGTTTCTCTTCACTCTAAATTCCAGACACCCCATTTAGGACAGATAAAGTTTTGAAAAGCAAAGACAAGAGCTAAAAATCAAGATCTTCTGCGAATCCTGAGAATCTCAGGACCCTATAAAATCTGTCAGGCTCTTGTTTGTGCTTTTTCTAGCACCAAGTTCAAATTTTCTCCCTCGCTCCTGTTTTACAACAAAAATTTCCCTGCTGGATGGCAATCCAGTGTATTTTTAACAGATGTTTTGTACCTGTTTTCCAGTGAAAAGAAAAGAAAACTAGAAACAGCACGAGGACCCAAGCAACAGAAGAAATTTAAGAAGACTAAAGATCTAAAGCAGAAGAGGAAGAAATGACTTAAAAGCCAATCAGTGAACTCAAATGAACAAGTGCTGGGTCTGTACTTCAGAAGTCCTATTCTCCTCTAAAGCAAGAGACTCTTTTGGAGGGAAGAAAAATCCTTAGAGGCATTTTTCAAGTGTTTGTATCGTGGGAAGAGCAGTGTACAAGTGTTTGTGTGAAGATTTTTATATGAAGTGTGAGTGAGGAACTGGAATGCACTGGGATGTCAGGAAGGTGCTTGAGCAGCAGCAGCGTTCCCATTCCAAGAGGGCAGATCAGTCTGTAAACTTCCTGCAGCTTAATGGTGCTGTGGTTTATTAAACAGGAGTTTGGACAACAAAGGACAGAAATGTGACTCTGCCTTAGCACTGCAGCACACCTTGATCTCTGCAGCTGCTGGTTCTGGTGATCCTTTGGAGCCTGAGGGGGCTTTCCTGTACTTTGTGTTTGGGGCTGGCTGATCACTGCACACTGGCTCTGTCTCCACACTGTCCAAGAGCTGCCCCTTGGCTTTGGGGGAAAGTTCTGTGTCCAGGTTGCCAGAAATCAGCACTGTTGTACCAAAACCTGGTTGTGTGATCTTCTCTTTGACCTCAGGGGCCAGTTGAGCAGCCAAGCACTGAATTCCCAGCAGCGTGGCCATAACTGTGTGCCAGTCTGGAGCTGGGACTTGCTGTGGCTCCAGCACTGCTGCCAGCACTGTCAGACTCCAGGGGCTTCAAACCCAGGGCAGGCCTTTGCCATAGAGTGTCCCAGTCCCAATCCTGAGTGCCCTGGTGCATTGCCTTGATGTTCTTCTGGCTTTTTGCTGAGGGGGGTTGGAGCAGAGACCTCCCTGCAGCTGATGTACAGCAGTGTTGTATTTACCTGCAGATCTCACAGCTCCTTTTCCTGGCAAATCCTAAGGAAACAGTTCCTTACTAGGTAAAGACAGCTTTTCTTCTCTAGGAGGCTGATTTTAATTAAGCACAGGTTTTGCACAACACAGCCTGTGCCTGCCTGTGCTTTGGAAGGCTCTGGTGTCTGTGGTGTGCCACCACAGTTGGTGACAGTGGCACATCCCTGAGCAGGGACATCTATAGCTCTCAGGGGCTGGGATCACCCAGCAGCACTGCCAGGGCTGTGGTGGCCGCTGGCTGCCCTGGGCTGGCTCCAAAGGTCTTGGAAAGGGAGCAGACATGGAAGGCAAGGAGTGAGAGGCTCTGGAGAGCTGTGTCCAGGCAGTGCATGGAAGAAAAGGTGAGTGTGAATTCTCCCTGGTTTTGCTGTTACTGTTAAAAACAGTGGTGTGTACCCTGAGGTGGTCTGTCCTCTTGTTTATTCCGTGGAGCCTGTTGGAGTGCTGGCCTGGATTTGGGAGGAGCCAAGTGTCCTGGAGCTGTGAGGTTTTTCCTGTCAGAAATCCATCATGGGGATGTTTTCCCTGGCTGTCCCAAGTGGGAGGAGCAGCTTTGGAGTCCTTGCAGCCACAGGATGCAGTGGGTACATGCCCTGAAAACCAGTTCAGGATTGTTCACCTGACTCTGCCTCTAACCTGTGACTTTCAGGGAGTCTCCTGGAGTTCTGGATATTCCAATGCTGCTTTTTAAAGAAGGAAGTCCAAACACAGTCAGTCATTCAATCTGAGCTGTCCCCGTGGTGCGTTGTGGGGGGAAGGAAGGAGGGGTAGGGGGTGGTGTCTAAGACATTCCCAGCTGGAATTGGGACCATGCACTTCAGACACCTTTAGGTGGGCACTAAAGGGCTGGTCCCAGTGCTCCAAGCCCTGTGGGGGAGGTGAGCAGGGGGCAAATTACAAAAAAAAAAAAAAAAAAAAAAAAAAAAAAAAAAAAAAAAATAGGGGGAGGGAATGATTTAGAATCCCTGGCCTTCTTTCTTTTTTATAACAGCAGTTTGTTATTTTGGGGCCCAAGCCTAAAAAACCTGGAGTGTTCCCAAGTGTCACACTTCCAGACTAGGATCTGATGGGGTGGTTAGAGTAGAACCATGGAAGGGGTTGGGTTGGAAGGGACCTTAAAGCTCATCCCATTCCAACCCCCTGCCAGGGGCAGGGACACCTTCCACTGTACCAGATGGCTCCAAGCCTCGTCCAGCCTGGCCTTGGACACTTCCAGGGGTGGGACAGCCACAGCTGGGTAACAGGGGATGTGTCTGACTCCATTTCCCTTCACAGCTGGGCAGCAGATGAGTGGGAATACTGCACCAAAACCTGTTGGAATTCCAGCTGCCAGCTCCGTGTGAAGCACTACATCAGCTGTGAACACTCACCAGAACACTTTTGCCACGGACCAAGGGACCCCTCAGGGCTTGTCTTGCTCATTTCTCCCTGGAAAGGGACATGGCACAAGCACCTTTCAAGCCATCAGGGAAATCCTGGAAAAGGCAGGAAATCAGGGTTATGGGAAGAGCTTTGTGCTGTCACACAACTGTTCACTTGTTTCATGGTCGGGTGCTGGCCATGGAGCTGGGCCTTTGGACATTCCATAGGCTGGTGTGTAAAGCATTAAAGAAGGAGTTCCACTGGCATGGGATTTACCTTGCTGGCATTTCCATCCCAGGCAGGACTTCATGTGACACTGAGATCAGCTCAGTTTTGAGCAGGGTGCTGAGAACACCAAAGGCTGTGCGTTCAGTCACTGGATGGGCCATTTCCTGAGAGCTCAGCTTCATGATCCTTGTCGGTCCCTTCCATTTCAGTATTTTGTGATCTGGAAATACAGATTAAATATTTCAACTAGAATTTTACAAACTGAGTTTTTACCATTGGAGGGTGTGAGTGGCAGAGATCTCAAAGGAAGAGGAAGGAGAGCATCAGCTCTCACCTGGCAGCTGTTTAATGAGCAGCTGGAGCAGGACCGTGCCTGGCCTGGAGCAGCTCCTCCTGCCCGCAGTGATACAGCTCTGCTCATGTCCCAGGGAAGCGGCGGGCACAGGACGGGAGCGGGGGCCCTGCTCTGCTCAGGAGGTGCCGGTGCTCGGGGGGCTCTGCGAGGCCGGCCTTGCCCAGCGGGACAAGGAGGGTCCCCGCGCCCCGCCCGCTTCCAGCCGCCATCCAGCGCCTGCTCCAGGGAAACGCCGCCCTCCTGCCGGGCCCGGCACAGCCCCGATTCCCCGCGGCCGCAGCGGGACCTGCCCGGAGCCCCAGCAGGAGCTCGGCCCCGCGGCGGCCGCGGTCGGAGCAGCAGCGGCGGTGCCGAGCTCGGTCCCAGCGCCCGTCCCGGAGCGGCTCTTCCCGGCCGCGGGAACCCTGGTTCCTATCCCCGCCCCAATCTCGCCACGGTCCTGCGGCCACAGGAGCCGCAGCCCGCCCGCCGAGGGAGAAGCGGCTCCGCCCAGCACCCCCAGCAGACACCGGCAGGACCAGGAGCCGAACCCCCGGCTCCCGTTCCCGGCCCCACCTCAGCGCCTCGAGCTCCAAGTGACGGTCCCGCCGCATCCCGGGATGAGTATCCACCGCAGAACGCGGAGCGGGCGCGGCTCCGCCGGGATTTACGGGCGGGGCGGGGCCGAGGGGATTTAATGCACCGGAATGGGCCTGTAAGCCATTTGTCCCCCATCGGTGCTCGGTGGGGGAGGCTGTGGCTGCGCCGGGCTATGTATCTCTCTCTCTCCGTATTTCTTTCCCTTTATACTTTTCTTTATCTCTTTTCCTCTGTACCTTTCCTTTTCCCCCTCCCTCTCCCCCCGGTCCAGTCCCCCCTACACACCCAGCCCTACTCTCCCCCTGCATCCTCCCCTCCTTCCTCCACATTTCCTCCCCCCCACCCCAGCTCCCACCTGCCTCCTCACCCTGCTCCCCTTTCCCCCAATTCCTCCCCACCTGCCCTCAATTCTCTCCCTCCTTCCTTCACCCTTCCTTCCATTCCAGCTTCCCCTATTCCCCTTTCCTCTTTCCTCCTCTGCTCCTTGACCCCCCATTTGTGCTCCGTCCTCATCCTCCGCCCTCCACCTGTCCCACCCCCCACCCCACCTCCCCACTCCTTGCTCCCCTGCACACCCCGACCCCCTCACCTGCCTGCCTTCCTTCCCTGACCCCGACCACCCCGTCGGTCTCCCTATTCCCATCCTCTCTCCTCCCCTTTTCCCTCTTCCTCCCGCAGCTGCGGGGCTCGGGGTCCTGGGGTGGGGTGGGTTAGGAAGGGCCCCCTCCGGAGGGGGGGGATCCCTGGGGGGGGTCTGGGTGGGCCCGCTCCAGAGGGGAGTCTGGGAGAGGGGGCGGAGGGGGGACTTTCCCTCCCTCCATTCCCCTCCCCCGGCCCCCTCCTCCGGACGGGGCTGGCCCGGCCCCCTCCCCGGGACCCCCCTCCTCCGGACAGGGGTGCGGGGGGAGGGGGTTGGCGGGGGAAGCAGAGGGGGTCACGTCACTCTGCAGTGTGAACAGACCGGTCACCAGACAGACAAACAGCCCCTCCCATCCTGCCCCTCCTCCCTCCCCCCAGGCCCCGGCGGAGGAGGTGGTCCCGGGGAGGGGGCCGGGTGAGCCCCATCTGGAGGAGGGGACGGGGGTAGGGGACTGGAAGGAGGGCAAGTCCCCCCTCTGCTCCGCCCCCTCCCCCGGACCCCCCTCTCAGGGGGCCCAACCTGACCCCCCCCGAAGGGACCACCACCTCCGGAGGGGGCCCTTCCTAATCCACCCACCCCGGCCCCTCCGGAGGGAGCCCACCCCATCCCACCCAGGGACCCGCTCCGGAGGAGGGGCCCTCCCTGACCCCCAGCCCCGACCCGCCGGGGAGCCCCCCCTGTGATGGGGGAAGCCGGAGCCCCGGCGGTGTCGGGCGGTGCTTGAGAACCGCACGGGGGAGCCGCCGAGCGGGCCCGGCCCCGTGTGGGGCTCCAGCGAGGCCAGGGGGCGCGGGCTCCGGCCTTTGGGCTTTATTCTCCGGCACCCTGAGCCCCGCGGCTGCGGGGAAAGAGGGCGAGGGGGAAAGAGGATGGGTCAGAGAGGGATGGGGTGGGGTAGGGAGAAGGGTTGAGGTGAGCTGGGGAGAAGGACGGGGGAGGAGAAAGGCCGGGTAGGGGGGCAGGATGATGGACGGAGGAGGGCTACAGGAAGAAGAGAGGGGCACAGAGGGGAGTCGGGCTGGGGAGAGGGGAACGAGAGGGCCGAAAGGAGCGGGAGGTGGGAGTTCGGGCATGTGCAGGAGAGGATGGAGAGGGAGCAGGGGAGGCTGGGGAGCGGGGAGAGGGCAGGAGGGGGGCTGGGAGGGACAGGGAGCATGGCGGGGACGGAAGAGAAAAAGAAGCTGAAGGGGTAGAAAAGAGGGGATAAGGCGGGGGAGAAGGGCAGAAGAAAGAGAGAAGTAGAGAGGGGCCTCCCCTGGGCCACACTAGGGGAGCCCGGCCCGGCCCAGCCTCCCCAACCTCTGAGGGAGCAAATGGGGGCGGGGGGGCGGTGAGTTCCGGGGATTAAATCACCCAAGGCTCCGAGTGGCGCCTTGGGCACAGCCCAAAGCCGGGCCCGGCCCCGCCCCTGAACCCGCCCCAGAGCCCCAGGAACCCGCCAGGGCTCCGGGCACGGGCAGGATCCCGTGCTCAGCCCGACGCGCCGGGCCGGGCTCTGCCCTGAGCCCCGAACCCCTCCCGGGAGCCCGCGCTGAGCCCCAGCCCGGCCCTGCGGCTCTGCCGGCCCCACACGCTCCGCCGCGGCTGCCGAGCTCCCGGTGGGGCCGGGGGAGCCCGGCTTTGGGCTGTGCCCGAGGCGCCGCTCGGAGCTCAGAGACACAGGCTCGGCCTGGCCAAAGAGCCCGCTTGGAGCACCAAAACACGGCGTTGGGGCTTTCATTCGAGCACAACACAACGCTGCATTTCGGTTTCTCTTGGTGAGCACAAACACTCAGCACTTGGTCTCTTCCTCAAGCCCTGCAATCACAGCATTGAGTCCCGGTTCCTGAGCCCCAACTCTGGCCATAGGAGCCTGCTCTCAGGGCTCCAAAATGCTCGATTCAGTCTCTGCTTTTAACCCGCAGTCTGATTTAGCACCCCTAAAACGCAGCCCTGGCTCTCTCTGTGAGCCCCAAAACTGCTCCAGTCTGTGGGGTTTGGAGCCCCAGGAGTGACCCCAGCTGGGCACCAGCAGCTGCTCCCTCACCCCTTGTGGGATGGGGAAGAGAGCAGAGACAAAAATCCAGCTCAGAACAGTTTAATAATGGAAACCAAGTCAAATACCATTGTTTAGTATTAATGGCAACACATAATAAATAACAGTGAGAGCAGCAAGAGCAGTGAGTACAATAAGGAGCAGGAGAGAGAGAAAAACTCCTCCACACAGCCCCATTAACATTATAAATCCAAACTGTGATCCAGAGCACCACAAACTGCCAGTGGGGGGGATTTCCCTATTCTGTTATGTTCTTTGTGTTCCACCCTGGGGATTTGTGGACTAAGGGTGGCACTGGCTGCTCCTCTGGGCAAGGGAAAGGCTCCTGTGCTGCTCCCAAAATCAGAACACCTGGAACTGGTGCCCTGGGAGCCCAGCCCAGTCCTTGCAGTGACTGGGGGTCACCTAGAAGGTCTTTACCTGCATAAAATGGAAATGACATCCTGGTCCAGTGCATTTCCAGCAGGATTGGACACTCCTGGCCAAAGTGACCAGTGCATGGAACCTGCACCAGTGACAATCCAGGGGGGATCAAGTTGGATTCCTGCAGATTTCGTTGTGCAGAAGCTCCACTTCTTTCTGGCACCTTGTCTTGTTTAAATGTTTCCCTGCTGGAAGAGGTCAATTAGTCTTTGTAATGACCAGCTTGCCAGAGGCAGGGAAAACCAACCAACATTCCCTGAGCATCCCCATCACTTCCATGTCCACCTGCAAGGAGTGGCCAGTGGACAGGAGCCAGCCCAGGACAGGCTCAGGGATGAGGCTTCCAACCCAAACCATTCCATGATGATTCCGTGATCTCTCCCTGCATTAACTTTGCATTGTTCCCCTCTCAAATTTAAATTCCCAAATTTAGATCATTTATTAAAGGAATAATTTTAAATTATTCCAGGAATATAAAGGGGAGATTTGTATGATCCAAACATACAAGAATCATTCCTACTTCCATCAAATCATTATTAATTGGAAGCACATTCCCTCATCTCTGTCCTTGTCTAGCTTTCCTGGCAATCCTTATGATCCCAAGTTTCTCCAAGAGGTCTGCTGGGATTACTGGAAGGTTTACTCTGTCAGAAATCCAGGGACATTTACAACATTTGTTCCTCTGCCTCTTTATCCCTTACCCAGGTTTCCTTTAGGATGGTGCTGTGGAAGAAGTTTGGAATTACTGGAAATGGATCAGCTTTACAGTTTTCCCTCACTGATTCTCAGCTGTTTCAAAATTCTTGGAATTACCCTCAGATGTGCCCTAGAACACTGCTGTGAAAGGATCCTGAAAAGAGAAAACCACCTCCAGCAGCAGCTGGAATGATCCCATTTCTGTTCTTACCTGGTCTCCAGGTGCTCCTGGCAGAGCTCCCACCAGCCATTGCCATTCCTAAACAAAGCTGTGGGAGACATTCCTGCTGTCCACGAGGGTCAGGAGGCACTTTGGGATGTCCTTTGCTGTGGAATCAGACAACAGAGTGTAAATAAATCATCCTTGTGGCCCCTTCCAAGCCAAACCACCCAGTGATCCCATGGTAGGATCAGCACAATACCAATTCCATCCCAGAAACATCCTCCCACTAACCCAGAACTTTCCTTTTTCTGCATCTCATCAGGGATGTGCTGCCGAGTGCCCCGGGCAGGGGATGCCTCAGCTTTCCCTGGGATGTCTCAGCATTCCCGGGATGACCGAGCATTCCCGGGATGTCTCAGCATTCCCGGGATTTCTCAGCATTCCCTGGGATCTCTCAGCATTCCCGGGATCTCTCAGCATTCCCGGGACGCCCCAGCATTCCCGGGATGCCGTTCCACGCCGATCCCGCCGTTCAGCGCTCCCCGGGCTGCAGCGCCGGGCGCTCCCCACGGGGCGGCAGCTCCGGGCGCTCCCGGCCCCGGCCGGTCCCGGTGTCCCGGGGGCTGCTGAGGCTTTGACCCGCCCGGACCGGCGGGGCCGTGACCAGCACGGGCGGAAATCCCACTGATGCCCTTTATTTCACCCTCAAAGGATCGCGGCACATCCTGAGCCGGAAGCGACCCGCACCGAGTCCAAACCCTGGCCCCGCACAGGGCGCCCCAAGAATTCCACCCTGTGCCCGAGAGCCTTGTCCAGACCCAAACGCTTCCCCAAAGATCCTGAAAACGCAGCGGGGCTGGGAGGATGACGACGGAGGGTTTTTTATCTGTATCTCGTTCTACAGGACCGTTTGTATGGTTACAGGTGATCCTACGGTCAGCATGTCCCCTACATCCCGCTGTACATCCATACACGACGTCGCCTTGGCGGCGGCGGCTCCCGTGACCGACGGAAGCCCCGCCTGGCCCCCGCTCCCGTTCCCGCAGTCAGACCAGGTTTCCTTCCCGGCTCCACCCCCGGATTCCCGCGGCAGTCTCAGGTGTCTCGTTCCATAAAGCGAATTATCCACAGTAACTCAGAGCCAGCCCGAGCCGGTCCCTCCGGTGAGCACCGATCACCTCATTCTTACCCCAAACTGTGCATTCTCTCCCCTGCACATTAATTCAGATTTTACCCCAAAATGTTCACTTTGGCCCGTAGGCAATCCGCCCCAGAGCGGCGCCCCGGGTCCCGCTCGGCTGAGGCAGCTCCGGTGCCCTCTGCCCGCTGCTGCCGCTGCTGCCGCCTTCCCGCTCCGTGCCCCGGGACGGGACAGCGATCCCTGTGCCGGGACACCCCATCCCTTTCCCGGGACACCCATCCCTGTGCCGGGACACCCATCCCTGTGCCGGGACACCCCATCCCTGTGCCGGGACACCCCATCCCTTTCCCGGGACACCCATCCCTGTGCCGGGACACCCCATCCCTGTGCCGGGACACCCCATCCCTTTCCCGGGACACCTATCCCTGTGCCGGGACACCCCATCCCTTTCCCGGGACACCTATCCCTTTCCCGGGACACCTATCCCTGTGCCGGGACACCCATCCCTGTGCCGGGACACCCCATCCCTTTCCCGGGACACCCCATCCCTTTCCCGGGACACCCATCCCTGTGCCGGGACACCCCATCCCTGTGCCGGGACACCCCATCCCTTTCCCGGGACACCTATCCCCGTGCCGGGGTACCGATCCCCTGCGGCCCCCACCGCCCGCCGGGGCTGTCCCCGTTCCCCGTTCGGGGCTGTCCCCGTTCGGGGCTGTCTCCGTTCCCCGTTCGGGGCTGTCCCCGTTCCCCGCTCACCTCCGAGCCCAGAGCAGCCGCCCCCGGTGCCCCCGGCCCGACCCCGATGCTCCCCGGGCTCCGCCACTGCCGCTCCCGGCTCCGCGCCTGTGCTCCGGGGGCTCCCTCGTTTCCTTCCGGGAGCAGCCCCGGCCCGGGCCTGGATAGAGAAATATATTTGTATTTTCAACGCCTCTAGCTCCGTAATCAGAATTCCTTACAGACTATATCCCATCCATAACACAGCAGATACGGGGGTTTATTTCGGAACTAGTTTTCAAATGCATTTAAAAATTCTCAGAATACACAAAAATGGTAATATTTGCAGTTTTCAGTATTTTACACACAAACCCCTCATGAATTTTCAGGCATTTTGGGGCTGTAACCTCCCTTTTGGGGAGGGGGGGACCTCACTCGGGCCCCCTCATCCCTCACACCCACCACACTGGAGTCCCCCACCACATTGGGCTGTGCCAAGTGACACCTCCAGACTCCCCCAGCCCCGTTTTCCTCCCCGCTCACAGACAGCACAAAACGAGTCCAAATTGCCCTGGTCAGCAGCTCGATGCTTCCATAAAGACTTTTCCACTTGGACATGCCCCCAAAAATGGGGGAAAAACCAAAGGAGGGCAGGGCAGTGAGACACTAATTTTGAAGACTTTAAAAAACTAAGGTTATATTGCTGATTTAGCTGGGAAAAATAAGCTTTGCTGAAATCAGTTAAAATTCAGAGGATGGTTACGAGAGACCGGATTTTAGGATAAGCTATCCCGGATCTAATGACTCATTGCCTGCCAAGTTTATGTTTGTGTAAGCTGGGCTTGTAAAGAAAAACAAGGAAATTGATCAATAGACCCCAAAACCACAAGATGATTGCAAACCCTCTATCTCTAGAAACAGTCTTGGGAACAGGAAACTAGAGGTTTTTCCAAGGAGTCATTTATCACATATGCATCGAAAGGTTGAAAGTTTAGAACGAGGAAGACTAGTTCTACTTCCTCCTTTTGGTGACCACTCCCCACACAAGACCCCCGACTCATTTCAGAGAACAAACTACGCATGCTTCATCGCCTTTTTGTCAATTAGCACACGAAGCGGGGAAGAGGAGGTGACAGGGGTATGAATATGCATTTGTATTTTGTGTATTCAACACTTTTGTGGATAAAAGGCTTTGTAATTACCTGTGATCTTTGCAGTGTGCATTAGGGAGCTATCCCACGCTGCCCGGCCGTCAATAAACACACACTTTCTAACTTAACTGTTAGAGAGTCTTTTGTCCATCACAGTTGGGTATCGATATTAGATCCATATTCATATTTTAATAAATCAGCAGCCCCAAAAAGTTCCCCCAGCTCCTCTCCCGCAGGCCAGTAGCTGCCCCACAGCACAGGGAATGTCCCTGAGAATGGTGCCTCGTCCTGGATTGTCCCACGGGACACTGCAAAGTGCTGGAGGAGGGCAAGCCCCACTTAGCAACCACCGAACCACCCGTGTGTTACCTGCAGCATTACCATCCTGAATCCAAATCCAGTAAAGAAAAAGTGCCCTATCCCAGTTCAATCCAGCACAGCAGCCAGCACACCCTGTCCCTGCTCATCTCACAGCTGGAGAACTCCAGAAGGATTCTGTGAGGCGCAGGGCCAAAACCCCTACTGCAATCCCAAAAACCAACAGGCTCTGCCTTTCCCATCGCCTCTGAGCCAGGTGACCTTATGGCAGCAGGATAAGAAACCAGTTAGACGGGAATTCCTCTCCCTTATCCTGAGCTGCCTGTGCCTGACGAAGGCACTGTCCTTGAATTGCTTTCTCAGCGGGGTCCAGTTTGACCTTCTGCACCATTTTTCTTGGTACAGAAGTTAGATTATCAGGGCCGGAGTTTCCTGGAAAAGTCCAAGCGGGATACAGCTGGAGAATGCCCAGCCAGCAATGGAGCTCCTCAGGATTCCAGGACCTTGGGTGGAAGATTGAGGTGGTTCCTTCTGGGACATACTGGGATGAATCCCATACAACATCACAGCCTCATGGATACTGAAGAGGTCCAAGTGGTCCCAAATGGAAAATCACTGCCCCTCCTCCCCTGCTGGACACACAGATAAGCCAGCGGTGCTTGGCAGAGCTGGGGTGCCTGTGGGAGGGCAGGTAACCGGAGAAGGACACCGGGAACAGCTAAAAGCAGAGAGGACGCCCAGAGAGCCGAATTCCCACAGGACTCTGCCACCCCGAGTGGATCAGCTGGCTCCAGGAGGATGCTTGGCGCGGCTTTGGGCATCGGGGTCCTGCTGGCCCTGGTGGGCTGCACGGCCACCCAGGGCTGTGGTGAGTGTCAGCCACCCACAGAGAACCAGGAGAGACCACGGATGGGACACGGGATGCCAGTGACCTCCCCTCTCCTTCCAGTGGCCCCGCAGGACATGGTCTCGCAGCTGCTCCAGCGCTTGGAGGGATCTGTCAATCTGGAGGAGGCGGCGAATCCCAGCGTCCTGCTGGCCATGAACCTGGCTGGGGGGGACAGCGACGGTCCCGTCCACAAGTGGCTGCTCCAGGAGATCAAGGACGAGGCGGTGAGGAGAGCCCAGAAAGGTACGGAGGGAAAGGAGGGAAGGCACCAGCTCCTGGAGGACCAGGTTTCTGCCAGTTCTCGGGGTGCCCAGCCCAGCCCAGCCCAGCCTGGCTGCCCTCTTGTCCCCACAGACATGACCTCGGGACAGGTGGCTCTGCACGTCCTCGCCCTCCTCTCCTCCTGCCAGGATCCCCAGCGTGTCCATGCTCTGGACCAGACCCTCGACCTGATCCGTGTCCTGCAGCAGAAAACAGATGAGGAGATGGCCAAACTGGGTTTGTTGGGATTTGGGGGCCTGGGGGTGTAACTGTCCCCACACCCTGTTATCTTGCCAACTCTTTGCTTTCAGAGGCCGAGGGATTTCCCAAAACTACCCTGTACAGCCTGGGCCTGGACACCCTGGCCCTGTGCCTGGCTGAGGCGGGCGGCGCTCAAGGGCCATCGGTGGCCCTGGCCAAGCAGCTGCTGAGCCCTGAGAGCCACCTCTCCGTGGGTAAGGAACCCCTCTGCTCCCACATTCCCACTCCTGGGGTCTATCCTGAGCCTTGGCAGTGACTCCAGGATCCCACAGACACCCGGGCCATGGTGGCACTGGCACTGGCCTGTGTCTACAACTACGTGGAGCTCCAGGACGTGCGGGATCTGCTCCAGGAGGCACTTTGGACAGTGAGCAACAGCTTCCTGGATGAGCAGGCAAAGGGGAATGGCATGATTGGGAATATCTACAGCATGGGGCTGGCCCTGCAGGTAGGGGAGGTGCCAGGGGAGTGTGGCATTACAGCCACCTGGTCCCATTTCCAGACGTGTCGTTCCACCTCCCGTCCATTCCACAGGCGCTGGAGGCCACCAGGAAGTTTTATGCCCCACGGAAGTGGGACTGTGCCCAGGCCTTCTCCGTGGTGTACGCCCACGATTACCAGCAGCCCATGGCCATCGCCCAGGTGCTGCCAGCCCTGGTGGGCAGGTCCTACCTGGATGCGGCCGGCCTGGACTGCACTGCCACCAAGGACATGTCCCCAAGCCGACAGCTGCCCCTGTCCCCTATGCTGGGGACACACGGTGTTCCCAGAGGTACCCTGATCCCACCTGGAGTCCCCCAGACCCTGCAGGGATGATGCTCCCACCCTGTGCCCACTGGGGGTGTGCCAGGTGCCCACCCTGCTGCTCTCTCCCTGCACAGCCCCTATCCAGGTGCAATACTCCATCACCAACAAGCTCCAAGGAAAACACTTCCACTACTCCACCTCAGTGACAGTCCCAAGTGGCTCCACTCTGCTCCAGGTGATGGAGGTGGCAGCAGAGAAGAACCCCCAAACCTTTAGGTGAGAGCCAGGGCGGCTTTGGGGATGGGATTTGGCATTTCCCCAGCCAGGCCTGAGCTTCCTCAACTCTCTCACAGCTTCCAGACGGAGCAGACATTCTGGGGTCCCTATGTGACCTCCATCCATGGGCTGGCTGGCAGCACAGAGGACAGGACCTACTGGCAGTTCCTCAGTGCTGGGGATGCCCTCGATGAAGGTGGGGAGGGGCCCAGGGAGCCTGTGGTGGGGATCTCCATGTCCCAGCCTCACACACCCCTCTGCCGCAGGGGTTGGCACGTACAAGCCACACGATGGGGAGCACATCCAGGCTGTCTTCAGCACCTACTGATGCCACCAGGACACCCTGGACCCCTCCATGGAGCAATAAAGTGCTATTCCAGCATGTCCCTGTGTGTGTTTCTGTGTGTGTCCCTGGGAGAAAACACAGCTCACATCCCTTTTGCCTTCCTTCCACCTTAATTCCATGAGCTCAGCTCCTCTCCTTCTCTTCCCCAGCACCACACACAAGCACAGCCTCACCTGGACATCAACAAAGCCTTTCCCCAGCAGCCACAGGCTTGTTCCTCCAGCCACATTCCTGTGCTTCAGTTCAACCTATTCTGATCCCCACACAAGCTCTCAAGGCATTAATCAGATGCAATTATCTCCATTTGATTATTACAATCCCAATTAGCATCAGCCTCAGGCCACCAGTTGCATTTTCCCCCGGAAATCCACAGGTGGTGGCCCGGGGTTGCAGCTGATTCTAATCCCAATTCTGTGACTCCATCTCTGGCCAGGAGGCACCAGCACCTCCCAGCTGCTCTCCAGCCAGCCCCATTCCCTACTCCCACTGGGCCTTGCCCAGCCACACCTTCAGCCTGGACCTGCTCCCAGCTGGACCCTTCCCAAACCATTCCATGATGCCACAGACAGCATCTCCAGAAGGAGCTGGGAGGCACAGGATCCAGAGTCTTCCTAACAGCCTGAAAACCAGCATCCACCACCTTCCATCATCGCCAGGACATGTGCTCTTATCCCAGACATCAAACCAGTCAGGCATCCTGTCTGACTCAACCCATGGTGACGGTGCCACCCTCCAGGTCCTTCCGTGACCACACAGATAAGCTGGCATCGTGTGGCAGCGCCACAGCGCAGGCGTGGGCAGGCAGGTGACCACAGGATGGCACCAGGAGCAGATAAAAGCAGGGGGCACAGCTGGAGAGATGAGTGCCCGCGGGACTCTGCTGCCCTGAGTGGATCAGCTCTCCTGAGGACAGAGGATGCTCGGCATGGCTCACAGCATCGGGGTCCTGCTGGCCCTGGCAAGTGCCACGGTCACGCAGGGCTGCGGGGAGTGTCGGCCCTCCTGCAGCGGCACTGCGGACAGACCGGTGACACTGCAGGGGGACGAGTGGATGCCACACAGGGCTCCTGGTGACCTGCCCTCAGTGGCACAGGGGTGCCAGGCTACAGTCACCCACGGCCACCTGGTCCAGGAGCTGCTGCAGCGCATGGAGAAATCCGTCAAGTTTGATGAGCCACCGAACCCCAGCATCCTGCTGGCCATGAACCTGGCTGGAGCCACCCATGGCCACGTCCACAGCTGGCTGCTCCAGCAGATAAAGAACAATGCAGTGGAGAGAGCCCAGACAGGTGGGGAAGGGAGAGGAGGAGAACCCAGGACAGGGGAGAGGGCGCACCTGATCCCAGCAGACCCCATACTGCAGGCTCAGCACCGCCAGCTCTCAGGATGCCACGTCCCATCCCACCACTCTATTCTCTTGTCCCCACAGACATGACCTCAGGAGAAGTGGCTCTGTACACCCTCGCCCTCCTCTCCTCCTGCCAGGACCCCCGGTATGTCCATGCCATGGGGAAGACCATCAACCTGATCCCCATCCTGAAGCAGAAAATGAATGAGGAGATAAGCAAAAACGGTACACAGGGACATGAGAGAAGAACTGGGGGGACTGGGGGAGGTGTGTCACCCTTGATGCACCCTGTCAGCTCAGCCCTCTTTGCCTGGCAGAGATCACCTGGTACAGAGAGAGCCTGGACATCCTGGCCCTGTGCCTGGCGAAGGAATACGACAACCAAGATGCGGTCAGTGCTGTGGCCGAGGAGTTGCTGAACACCAAGAGCTCCCTCTGTGTGGGTAAGGGAATCCTCCAGCCCTGCCACACCCCCTCTGCTCCCAGAGGTGTCTTTGGGGTGCTGGCAGTGACACTGGGATCCCACAGACACCCAGGCCATGGCGGTACTGGCGCTGGTGTGCGCCTACAACCACACAGGCAAGCAGGATCTGATCCATGCTGCACTAAAGGCGGTGACCAACAATCTCCTGGATGAGCAAAAGAGGGGGCACGGCATGATCGGGAATATCTACAGCATGGGGCTGGCCCTGCAGGTATGGAGAGGGGCTGTGGGGTCACGGTTCCGCTCCCAGGCTGCTCATGGCACCTCCCACGTTCTCCGCAGGCTCTGGAGGCCTCCAGTGAGTTTTACGCCCCTCGGGAGTGGGACCGTGCCCAGGCCTTCAGCGTGGTCTACAACCACGACTACCAACAGCCCATGGCCATAGCCCAGGTGCTGCCTCCCCTCACGGGCAAGTCGTACCTGAATGCAGGTAGGTGGGGCAGTGCTGGAATGTCCCCGAGCCAGCTGCTGCCCCTGTCTCCAGTGCCGGGGACGTTCGGGGTTCCAACCTGGAGCCGACCCCGTGGGGATGACGCTCCTGCCCTGTGCCAGGTGGGGTGTGCCAGGTGCCCACCCTGCCCCTCTCCCCGCCCACAGCTGCCATCACGGTGCAGTTCTCCATCACCAACACGCTGAAGAATTACTTCCACTACTCCACTTCGGTGTGTGTCCCAGATAACTCCACGCTGCTTCGTGTGATGGAGGTGGCAAGGAATGAGAAACCAGACATCTTTAGGTGAGAGCCAAAGGGTGGGAGAGAAGGGGAGGTGTTTGCATCCTCCCCACTCAGCTCTAAGCCCAATCCCTTTGCCGGCAGCTTCAAGATAAAGCAGGAAAACTTGGGTCCCTTTGTGACCTCCATCCATGGGCTGGCTGGCAATGAAACTGAATGCACCTACTGGCAGTTCTTCAGCTGCTGGAGTCCCCTCCAGAAAGGTGGGCACCAAGGGGGGATGTGGGGCACAAGGGGCTGTGCTTGGGGGTCTCCACATCCCAACCTCACACATCCCTCTGCCGCAGGGGTTGGCATCTACAAGCCAAAAAACTGGGAGCACATCCAGGCTATCTTCAGCACCTACTGATGCCACCAGGACACCCTGGACCCCTCCATGGAGCAATAAAGTGTTATTCCAGCGTGTTTCTGTGTGTGTTTCTGTGTGTGTCCCTGGGGGAAAACACAGCTCACATCCCTTTTGCCTTCCTTCCAGCTTAATTCCTGGAGGAATTAAGCTGGAAGGAAGCTCAGCTCCTCTCCTCTTCCCCAGCACCACATGGACTTGTTCCTCCAGCCACATTCCTGTGCTTCAGTTCAAGCTATTCTGATCCCCACACAAGCTCTCAAGGCATTAATCAGATGCAATTATCTCCATTTGATTATTACAATCCCAATTAGCATCAGCCTCAGGCCACCAGTTGCATTTTCCCCCGGAAATCCACAGGTGGTGGCCCGGGGTTGCAGCTGATTCTAATCCCAATTCTGTGACTCCATCTCTGGCCAGGAGGCACCAGCACCTCCCAGCTGCTCTCCAGCCAGCCCCATTCCCTACTCCCACTGGGCCTTGCCCAGCCACACCTTCAGCCTGGACCTGCTCCCAGCTGGACCCTTCCCAAACCATTCCATGATGCCACAGACAGCATCTCCAGAAGGAGCTGGGAGGCACAGGATCCAGAGTCTTCCTAACAGCCTGAAAAACAGCATCCACCACCTTCCATCATCTCCAGAACATGTGCTCTTATCCCAGACACCAAACCAGTCAGGCATCCTGTCTGACTCAACCCATGGTGACGGTGCCACCCTCCAGATCCTTCCGTGACCACACAGATAAGCTGGCACCGTGTGGCAGCGCCACAGCTCAGGTGTTCCATTGGAGATGACATTCCTGCCCTGTGCTGCATGAGGCGTCCCAGGTACCCAGTCTGCCCCTCTCCCCCCTGCTAAATCCCACTTGGTGCAGTTCTCCATCACCAACACGCTCCACGGAAAACACTTCCACTGCTCTGCTTCATTGGTTTGGTTGTTTGCTTGTGGGATTCACAGGGTTCATTTTCTTCAGTGTGTGGCACAGTGCTGGGTTTGGATTCAGGATGGGAATACTGTGGACAACAGAGAGATGGTTTCGTGGTTGGTGAGAACTTTTCCTCCTCCAGCACTTTGCAGTGTCCCATGGGACAATCCATGTTCCCAGCTCTGTCAGCCAGGAGGTGAGACCATCATCCTCCTCCTCATCACTCAGTCCTACTTGGCTGAGAATCTTCCCATCTGTTCTGCTCCAGAGGGCCACCAGTGCCCACATGGAGCTCCTCACCCCTGGAAGCACTGAGGTGCCCTGGGACTGTGAGCGCTGGGGCGGGGCAGGGCTGTGACGTCACGCAGGTGTTCCACCCGCAGCACTGTGACATCAGCACGGTGTCCCCACAGGACAGGTGCCACCACCCCCGGCTCCCAGTGCAGCCACGATGGGACACGGATGAAGCCATGACTTTCCTGCTCCCCACGCTCGCCCTGCTGGTGGCCGGCACGGCCGTCCTGCTGGCCGCCCGCATCTGGAGGGCGCGGCAGCGCCTCGGGAGCCGGGCCGGGGGCTCGCGGGGCGGCTCGGCCGCTCCCGGTTCCCCCCCGGCCCAGGAGCCCCCTCCCCAGGGCCCGGCTGCCCCCGGGAGCCCCCCGTACCTCCCCTGCGGCCGCGGCCCCGGCTGCGGCCCCTGCGCCACGGCGGCCCGGGAGCTGCGGGACCTGGTGACGCCGCTGTGGCCCGGGGTGTCCTTCCCGCAGGACTCGCAGGTGTGGCGGCTGTTGTGGGAGGACCTGGAGCAGCTGCTGGAGCGAGGCCACCTGCCCTGCTGCGCCTCCTCCAGCTCCTCCGGGAGCCCCCAGCCTCCCCGGAGCCGGCACCCAACAAGAGCCCTGATCGGTCAGAAAACATCTGCCCCTGGAAAATCCTCAGTCCTCCGCAGAACCCGACGCTGGTCCAGATCCTCCAGCCTTCCAAGAATGTCCATCCCTCGGAAAGGCTCCTCCATTGCCATCCAGACCCTCTGTGACCCGTGCTGCGCTCCAGCTGGAACCTGGCCCGTTCCTGCCGAGAAGCAGGTGGAGGTGTCCTGGAGCCGCCGGTGCCCAATCCACGGCTCTCGGGATCCTGCGGCGGAGCCTTCTGGGCAGACTCTCCGCACGCTGCTGGACAAGAGGCTCCAGAGGGAAAGGCAGCTCCTCCCTTGTCCCATGGAGCTGGCTGCGAAGGACAAGGCTGAGGAAGATCTCCACACCAAAGGGAGTCTCCACCCCTGCCAGAGCCTCCACGAGATCTGCTGGACTCCAGATGGAGGAGCCCATATGGACATTCCCTGCTGCCTCGGAGCCGTGGCATTCCACAGAACTCAGACACCCATAGCCAGGAGAAGCCTGGAAGCACAACTGGGAGGCCAGGCCATTCCAGCAAAGCACTCCCAGCAGCAGGAAGTGTCCCTGAGCCGCAGGTGCCCATGGCACGGCTCCCAGGACACGGCAGCAGTGCCACAGGAGAACACCCTCCGGGCAGCACTGGACAGGAGGCTGCAGCGGGAATGGGAACGGAAATACCCCCTTTTCGAGGGAGCTCTTGGGAGATGGCTGTTCCGGCTCAGGATGCAGCTCGTGGACAGCAGCTGGCACGCTCCATAGCATTCTTCGTGCTGCATAAATTCGGGGTTTCCCCAAAAGCTGTCTGAGAGCTCCCACTGTTCTGCTGTCCACTTGGGAGAGGGCTCCTTTCTTCCCAGGAGCTGGCACATGTTGGGTTTGGATTCAGGATGGGAATGCTGTGGGTAACACGTGGGTCACAGTCCAGCCAGCCGGAAAATTGGGATGAAGAAGTTGGAAATTTATTTAATTAGAACTAAGAGGTGGAAAAGGGAAAAAGGTGGAAAAGTGTTCCAGTCTTCCCATGGGGAGACCACACAAGAGCAACAGCCCCAAATTGCCTGTGTCCTCTCTGACTGGCTCCGCTGGGTCCCTAGCTTCCCACAGCATTTGCTCCCGGGATAAAGAGTGGAACTGGAATACCATTAATAATATCAGTGTCAGAAGCAGTGGGAATCTTTGTTTGGAATGAGAAATAGAGGAAAAGTGGAGTAAAATGCCATGAAGCATCAGGTAGGGAGAGGGTGGTGGAAAAGCAACTTTTAGAATTGGTAAATTTCCCAGACTTATTTCCAGATATTATTATTATTATTTTAAAATCATGTTTTATCCCTCCACCACAAAACCATTCCTGTACCTATGAAGATATTTAGAGATAAAAGAGGAACAGGTAATTTAAAAACTTCAGGGGGAAAAAAACAATTCTAGATTGAAGCATGTAAGAGATTCCAAAGCAAGGAGGCATATATCCCAATTTTAGCAAGATTAATGGATAATAAATATTAAATATTAATGTCCCCACAAAATAAGCCAGTTTCTAATTTTCCAAACTGGCAAAGAGCAGACTCATGGACTTCTGATGTCTACGAAGCATCCAAAGAGCTCAAAACTGGAATTCTTTGTGTTCCAGAATGCGTTTGGTCTGTTGGCTGTTACGGAATTCCCTCTAAAACTGGAATTTTCATTTAAAAATACAGTTTAAGCCACTTCTCTGGAGAAAGAGAAACAGTGTCTTTGTGTTCAAATTTTATTCTGAAAACAAAACCCATCCTGTGGCTCTGACAAGCAAAAAACTATAGAAAATACAGAATAAAATAAGAAATACAAGGTTATAATTCCCATCCTGGGACCTGTAAGTGTGTACAACACAGAAAAATGGCTATGGAATTCAGGGACTAAAGAGGCTGTAGTTCTAGGCTTAGGGATATTTTTAGTTTCAAGCATTTCTAAGCAAGTCAGGCTGGGAGAGCTGCAGTCTGTGCTCAGCTTTCCTTGGATTATGCACTAAAGAGGGCCAGGACGTTGCTGGAATTGAGATCACAACTGGGTTTTGAATAAGGAGAGTGACCACAAAAAGGGAAGGAAAAACCTTAATGAACTCTCGTTAAAGTGAGAATTTTACCTCATTACTTGAAGCCTCCTTCCCAATTCCAGCTTGCCTTCCACTCCTATCTTTCTAGTTTCTGCACGCATCTGCCTCTTCTGGGATGGATGGGATCAGGCTGAAATCTAATCTGTCCTGAGTCTGCTCTGCAGCTGTTCAGCTCTGTAATTCTGAAATCTGGGCGTGTCCGTGCCCAGAGGCCGTTCCGCTCTGCTGGCCCCACCTGTTCCTTCCCAGCACTAACACGCAGCACTGACACACGACTGTCATTCGTCTAAAACTCCTCATTAAGCCTCCCCCAAACACCCAATCCCAGAGGTCTGCGGGTGCCCGATCAGGTTATTTTGCCTTTTTTGTGCCCGCGGCGCCGTTGGCCTTGGAGTTGGTCTTGGCTTTCTTCCTGGCCGCTCCCTTGGGCTCCGGCTCCTTGCGCTTGGCCGAGGTGATGGACCCGGTGACCTTGAAGAAGTCATCCAGCCGGCCCTGGGTGCTTCCCTGGCGGCTCTTGCTCAGCCTCCTGACGCCGTTGCGGATGCGCTCCTCGTTGAACTGCTTCTCCCCGCACATGAACTGCACCAGCTGCTCCTCGTCCGGCTCGCTCCACTTCAGCTCCACGGCGTCGGGGTCGATCACGTCGGGCTCCAGGAAGAGCTTCTGGGCCTCCCTGTGCAGCCAGTTCTCGGGCAGGGGGTACTTCTTGGTGTCGAGCTGCTGCACGATCCTCTCGATGGATTTGTGCTCCCGGATGAGCTCCACGGCGCGCTTCGGCCCGATGCCGCGGATGCTGGCGCAGTAGTCGCAGCCCAGCAGGATGCACAGGTCCACAAACTGCTCCCAGGTCAGCTGCATATCCTGCAGGATCCGGTTCAGGTGGAACTCCTGGATGGGCAGCTTCTTGGTCTCGCTGGCCGTGAGGTGCCGCATCAGCACGGGGCTGCCGAAGGTGAGGCAATCCATGTCCTCCGTGGCGGCGGCGTACACCTTCCCGGCCTTCACCAGGGCGGCGCAGCTGGCCTCCGCCTCTCCGGGTGCCTCCACGTAGGGAATTCCCATCAGCGCCAGCAGCTTCTTGCACTCCTGCGTGTGCTGCGGGGTCACCTTGACCAGCCTCTTGCTGTACTTCTCGACGTTCTCCTCCTCCCCGGCCTCCTGCGCTTCCTGCAGGTGCCTCTCCGCCTCGGCCCGGCGCTCCGTGCGCTTGGCCAGCTCCCCGGATTTCAGCTGCGGGGGCTTCCCGTCGAAGACGTACACCGGCTTGATGCCGTTCTCCACCATGCGGATGGTGCGGTAGAACATGCCCATGAGGTGGCTGGTGGTCTCCCCGTCGTCGTTCTGCAGCACGTCGGCTCCCTGCCGCACGGCGATCAGGAACTGGTAGATGCTCATGGAGGCGTCGATGGCCACCTTCCGGCCGAAGTAGGACTTGATGTCGTTCTCCCGGATGGCCCCAGGGGCCACGTCGGCGATAAGCTTGGCCAAGCCATGGATTCCCATCCTGGGGAAGGGAAAAGGGGCTCTGCATGAGGAACGCTGGGTCGCCCAAGGAGGGGGAAGCAAAGAGGGCCGTGCTTCCCCTGCAAACCATCACTCCAAGGGCTGAGGCCTCTACTGGAGCTGTTATGCCGAGTCCTGCCTCAGGCCACCCTTACCCCTCACCATCCGCACCTCGGCCCATCATTACTCCTCTTCCAACCTCTGTCCTTCCCATCCCAATCCCCCTCCCCAAAATTCGACTGTCTCCCCCATTACAACCATCCAGACCCCATCACCTCCCCGTTCTTATCTCCCTACTTCCCAGCACCCCAGGCCTGCCATCAACCCCTCTTCCCTCCCCCTCAGATCCCTGTTCTACCACAGCTGCCATTACCCCCTCAGGTCTCCGTTTCCCCTCAGGCCCTCGTTCTCCCTCAGTCGCCATTACCCCCTCAGAGCCCCCGTTTCCCCTCAGGTCCCCGTTCTCCCTCAGTCGCCATTACCCGGCCGCTCGCGCCGCCGCCGCTCCCGCGCTCCGCCGCCGAGCCCGCCGGGAGCCGCCGCCAGCCAATGGGGAAGCGGCTCGCGCTCGCCGCGCCTCGTTCCCGTCCTCACTTCCACTTCCGGCGGCGGAGCGGGGCGGACGTGCGGCAGCGGGAGCGGAGCCGACGTGTCGCAGCAGGGACCGGCGACATGGTGAGGCCGGGGATGGGGGGGCCGGCGGTGGCCACAGGGGGCCCGACCCGGTGGCGGCCCGGCCCCGCTCAACACTGCCGCGTCCCCGCAGGAGCTGGAGGCGATGAGCAGATACACGAGCCCGGTGAACCCGGCCGTGTTCCCGCACCTCACCGTGGTGCTGTTGGCCATCGGCATGTTCTTCACCGCCTGGTTCTTCGTGTATCCCCGCGGCTGAGCGGGCGGGGGGGTGCCGTCCTCTTGCTGTGCCTCCCGTTCCCGGATGATCGCCCTGATTCCCGGGGGCAGGGGAGCGGGTGGGGGTCCCCTCGCTTTGCTGTGCCTCTGTTATCACCTTAACCCCCGGCCTGGCAGCTACGAGGTGACATCCACCAAGTACACCCGGGACATCTACAAGGAGCTGCTGATCTCGCTGGTGGCCTCGCTCTTCATGGGCTTCGGCGTCCTCTTCCTGCTGCTCTGGGTCGGGATCTACGTCTGAACCCCCCGGGGGCTGGATGGGGGACTCGGGGAAGCTCTTTTTATATTTCTTTTATATTTCAATGAGAGAACGCCTGTAGCAGGTGTGGTCTGTGACAGGCAGTGTCCCACAGGTGAATAAAAGTGGCTCTGTGACACACCTGCCTGGGGACTGATAGTTTGGTGGCTTGTGTTGTTTTTTTTTTTTAACCTGGCTTTTCCAAAGGGCTTGGATAGGATTATGGGAAGTCAACAGCCAGAAATGCCCTCTGGGATCACCCAGTCCAACCACTCCTCCAGCACTGCCAAGGCCACCACTAACCTGTGTGCCACAGCCACACAGCTTTTACATCCCTCCAGGGATGGGGGCTCCACCTTTGGAGCCTGTTCCAGTGCTCTGAATCCCTTTCCATGAAGGAATTTTTCCTAATGCTCAACCTAAGCCTCTCCTGATGCAGCTTGAGGCTGTTTCCTCTTGTCCTGTCACTTTCCCTGGGAGAAGAGACCAATCCTACCTGGCTGCACCCTCCTCTCATAGAGTTGAGGAGAGTGAAAATGTCCCCCCTGAGCCTCCCTTTCTCCATATTGGCACAAGATCCAGGTACTTTGGGATATGCCCAGTGTTATCCCAGATTTCTGTGTGTGGTCACAAGTGTTCCAGGGCCACCTTGTGTCCTGGTGCAGCCAGGCTGAGCAAAATAAATCCTAAATCTGCTTTTAATCCCACAGCCTTCTTTGCTGTCACATCCCCTCACCCTTTTTTGGGGGGAATGTTGTGACTGTTCTCATCCCTAGCCAGGAGTTTTGTGGTGCTGGATGTGCCCTTTGTTAATTCCTGAATTAACTGCCTGGCCTAGAAACAAGAAATTGATGTATGTGTCTTTAGGAGGCAGATTGGAATTTTAGCCCAGCTTTCAAACCATTCCACTTCCAAATCACAAATTCAAGCCCCAGGTTCCTATTTGGGAAGGAAGATTTCTTTCTGTGGACTTTGGGATCCCTCTGGATCTGAGCCTGCCCTCTGATGTGAGCAATGAGAGGTCAGAGGTGCGTTTTTCTTTTCCTTTCTTTCTCCTCTTTTGGCCTCTTCCTTTCTCCTTTTTTCTTCTTCCTCCTCTCTTTGTCCTTCTGCTTTCTTTTTCCTTTTCCCCTTTCTTTTCCCTCTATTTTTTTCTCCTCCTTCCTTCATTTTCCCTTTCTAATTTATTTTCCCTTCTTCCTTTCTCCTTTTTATCCCCATTCCAAAGAGCCATGACTGGGCATATCCAGAAACTTCCATTGCCTAAAGACCAGGAATTTCCTCCATTCCACTCACCTGAGTTATTCCCTAGGAAGGGAGGAAAACACCAGGAGCCATCCTTGGATACAAAGCAGTATTTATATATTTTATTCATATGGGCACATTTACCTCCAGCATAAAACAAAGTCTAAATAAGCAAAACAAAACGAAACAACAAAAAAGAATCCGGGGAATCCGACGACTCAGCCCTCAAATTCAGCAAAATATAAATATAAATCAGGAAGAAAAGAGGGAAACCACGCTTGTTCCCCAAAAATAAAAACCAGGAATCAATAACAACCTGCTACAAATGCAACTCTACGAACTGGCTGGCAAAATACAGTGATTAAAGCTGTGGCAGCAACATTTAAACCAACAAAATTAGTGCTTTACGTGGTGGTTTTTTTCCTTAATTCTTCCAGTGGTGCCATAGTCTCTATTTACAGGCTTTAAGCTCCAACAGTAGGACAGAAGAGTTGGGAATTTGCTTTTGAAACAACTCCCAAACAGCCTCGTTCTCCACCCTTTTGTCTTCCTTCCTGCCAGGAATGTCTCTTTGCCGCTGGATAGGGAGGGATTTCCCCAAGCTGGAGAGGTCGGCTCAGAATTCCCTCCGTCCCACACAGGGAAAGGCCTGATTGTGAACTCTCTTAGTACTGATTGGGGACAGGGAGGGGGCAGAGATGTGTTTTGGGGGGGAAATCCGTGCAGACAGCTGTTTCCACAGGCCTGGAAGCAGTTCCATGACTCCTTCATTTGATAACTCTGAAGCCCTTTGGAGCTCGTTGCTGCTTCGCTGGGAAGCAGCCGATGGATGATTTTTATCGTGGAATCCTGGAATGGTTTGGGTGGGAAGGGACCTTAAAGCCCACTCCCTGCCATGGGCAGGGACACCTTCCACTAGTCCAGGCAACTCCAAACCCATCCAACCTGTCCTGGAACACTTCCAGGGATGGAACTTCCAAAATTTATCTGGGCAACCGGTGCCACTTTAAGACATAAGGTACTATTGACACTAAAAACTTCATCCTGAATCCCTGTCCTCTCCTGATGCCAGGGATTGCTGCCAGCTCCATGTGGGTAGGGCGGGCTTTGGCACTCCAGGAATTACCACATCCCAGTTTAACCACCCTGGCACCATTTCTGAGGCAGCATTTGGGAATGTGTGTGGGAAAACACTGTTCCCTGGGGCTGTTCCATAAGGGAAAAGGCACTAGAGATGTTTCCAAGCCCTCAGGCACTTGGCTTGTTGGGGATCTCCCTAAATCCCATGGCTGAGCATCCTGGGGACACCTGAGAGATCCCAGCTCCTCCTGGGCCACCACTGATTGATTCCTTCCCTCAGGAGTGGGGTGGGATGTATTGGGGTGTCTTGGCTGAGGAGGCGGGGGGTGATTGCAGGCTCTGGTTCCCCCAACATTCCCTGTTTCCTTTTCCAGGGGTTTTTATCCCAGCTCAGCATCACTCACCTGAGGAAGGACGTGCCAGCCTGGGCCACTGATTGCCAAGGGGACAATAAACCTGCCAAGGAAGTCACTTCCCAGTTTAGAACCAGGAAAAACCACTCAGGGCAGGTGGAGGGAAGAGCACTCAGCTACATCCAGGTGTTTCCTTCCCAATTTCAGGGACAAACAGAAATCCTACTGAGCATGGAGCCCCCCTTGCTTGTGCAGAGGTATTCTTAAGCCTTGGGGCATCCTGTTGTCCCACTGAGCTTCCCAAAACTGGGTTTTCCAACTGCTTGGCTGCTCGGAATTCCCTGCTCGCTCACTATTCCCTGCTTTCCAGGATTCAGTGGATTTTAGTAAATATAATTCAGAGTTACCAGGCCTTGAAACCTCCCTACGAACAGTTTTTGGGGGCAGATGCCAAATCCAAGTGACATCACCAGGAATTTTAGGGCTGCTCTGCTGGGATAAGCTCAGGAGGGGGATGATGGGAGATAAAACCAGACGTGCCCAGGAACCAACATTTTACCTGGATAAAATCCAGGTTTGTTTTTCTGGAGCAGCTTCAGCGTGTCCTTAGGATCAGCATGTGGCATTCCCTCCTCACTTGTTTCCTCAGGGAAATCCATCTTGGAATAACCTGGAGGTGGCTGAGCCTCCAGGAACACAACTCCTTTGTAGCACAAGGAGCAGGATGGGGAGGAGGAAGCACAGGGAGCCACTCGGCATTCCCACAGGACACGTGGCTCAATGGGGCCAGAAGGAAATTCCTGGTTTTTTACGGCTTAAACCCCACAAGAATTCAGTAGTTTAGCAAGTTAAGGACTTGTAACAGTAAAATATCCCAAATCCCCCCAGCACAACTCTGTGAGGGCAGGGACAGCCTGCAGCTGCTGCCATCCCAACTTTTGGGAGAACACCACCCCTCTCTCTCGAGGCAGAGATCCCGCCTGGACACAGATCCTGGTGTTTCCAGGGACTCAGCCTTGCTCCACAGGGCACTCCAAGCTTTGCCAGTGCTGCACATCTGGGCAGAGGTTGGCATTGGCTCCAGAGCTGACCAGGCAGCTCCTCACATACCGCTTTCCAAGTGGATAAAAACGGATCCCACCACACTTAATGTGGGTAAGTCCCGGTCATTTGTCACCCCTGGCTTGGGGACAGGTGTCCCCAGGTGTGGCATGGCCTCAGCAGCAGCTTGAGTGCGGGTTTTATCCATCCAGACCTGGATATCCTACGTGGATATGGGATTTAAGAGCACAAAGAAGAGGGGGGATGACATCAAAGCTGCTCCTTCTCCGGTTGTTCCTAGAGGAACGTGTCCATTGGCAGGTCCGGGAGTCTCTGAGAGGTCTGTGGGAAGTGGCCCTGGGCCAAGCAGAAGGAACAGCAACTCCAGTGTACGACTTCCAGTAGGTCCAGGCACAGCCATCCTTTCCAGGCCAAACTCCAGCATCTGGCTCCTGGAAAGGGCTCCAGTGTTGAAGCAGTTCCAGTGTTGTGAAGAACTGATGTGGGACATCTGGATGGGGCTCCTGTCCATGGAAGGAGCACCCCTCTGAGATGTGGCAGAGCCATCCATGCTCAGTCCGGTGTGATGCTTCCAAATCCAGTGTCAGAAGGGGAAAGGGAAGTGATGGAGGACACAAACATCCCCATAAGGGAGGGAGAGGGATGTGGGATGCTGGGAATCGCTGTGAGGTCCCCCCAGGAGCCACCACAGGGCTGCTGGTGGCTTTTAGGTCCTGTGTGTGCTGAGCTTCAGTGTCTCCAGCCATCACCATTCCAGCTCCGGAGCTGCCGCAGGACACGGGGATGAGGTGGGGCTGGGGGCCAGCGGAGCAGGGAATTCGGGAGGCTCCCAGTGGCACCAGTTCCCCTCCTGTCTCCGAGCAGAGGGCACTGGTGCTGCCAGGACTCACTCACAGAGCCAGTAGAACTGGAAGTAATAGTCAGTGAAGAGGTGTCCCAGCTGCTCCAGGGAAGTGCCGCAGTCGGCTCGGCCCTGGGAATGGGAAAAGCAGCTTAGAGAGGGGTGCGACTCCAAGGGCGGAATTCTGCCTGGATTATGGGCTGGGACAGGGACAGATCATCCTCCTACCACCCACAGGACTGTGGGAAGCTCTTGGTGCTAACCCTGCATTTCCCATTCATAAATCCCACTTTTCTCTCCTTCCACGTGGCCCAGACAAGCTGCGGGTACTCACCGGCTGCGCCACTCGGAAGTGGTAGGAAAACTCTCGGAAGGACAGCATCACCAGAGGCCAGCGGTGCGTGGTGTCCTGGGGAAGGAAGGGGAGGAGCAGGGATGAGAGCAGGGATGAGCCTGGGGGATGTTCTCCAGGCTGGATCTGTGAGGAAATCCACAGCCTCGTGCTGCAAAGTGACCCCACGGATGTTTCCTGGAGCACAAGTGGGATGAGGAAGGGCTCTGGGAGCTGGGGGGGGAAGCTCAGCCTGGAGAAAAGGAGGCTCCAGGAGGACCTTCTGGCTCTGCATAACTCCCTGACAGGAGGGGGCAGCCAGGTGGGATCAGGCTCTGCTCCCAGGGAACAAAGGACAGGATAAGAGGAAACAGCCTCAAGCTGTGCCAGGGGAGGTTTAAGTTGGATATCGGGGAAAATTCCTTCGTGGGAAGGGCTGCCCAGGACAGCAGCGGAGTCCCCATTCCTGGAGGGATTTAAAAGCCATGTGGATGTGGCACCTGGGGACATGGTGGCCTTGGCAGTGCTGGGGGAATGGTTGGACTTTTCCAACCTCAATGATTCCATGTGTATTTAGTGAGCTGTCCCCTTCTCCCTACCTGTGCATCTGTGGGGTCAGTGGAGCTGTTCCCGCTCACAGCATCCTGGCAGGGATCACTGGAAACCAGGCCACAAAGGGAGATGGACACAGCGGAGGAGGAGCTGGGAAGAGAGCACACCATGAGAGCCTGCGAGGGGGAACATCTGTCCCTTTCCCACGGGGACACCGTGGCCGCATCAGCCACTCCAGGGGCTCCCAAGGGACATGACCCATGGGCACTCACTTCATCTCCAGGGTCAGGTTGGTGTTCACGGCCGTCTGCTGGCTCACAGGGATGCGGTAGCTGAAATTCCCAGTCCTGGGAACACAGAGAGAGCATTAGATGTCACCAGGCTGTGGGAAGGTCAGGACAAGACTTAAAATCCCTGGCAGGCTGAGAACTCAGAGGGGAGAACTTCCCAATGTCCCAAGGACGAGCCCACCACCAGACACAAACCCTGAGGGAAAGCTGGGAGCAACAGCTCCTCTTCCCATGGAGCAGCATGAGGTGATGGCAGGAAACACCCAAGAAAACCTTGGAAAAACTCCCAGATTTTCCTATTTGCTGCTCCCACAGCGCTGCTGCCACCGAAGTGCCACCAGCCAGCCCTTCCTGCTCACCTGCAGGCGTTGGCAGCGGCGCAGTACTGGGAATGGATGGCCAGGTTGATCTCCAGGATCCGGATGGATTCCAGCACCGGGCTTGGCCCTGCCGGGAGAGAACAGGATGTTTAGGAACAGCCAAGGGTGGAAAATCCCGAGAGCACGGGCTGGAAGGGAGAGAAGGTGGGATCCACGTACCACCCGTGCCGGGCTGCTCCGTGCGGGGCCGCTCGCTCACCGGCTGCCGGAGGCTGCGCTGCTGCCGGGAGCTGCTGCGGGAGAGCGAGAGGTTGGAGATGTACTTGGATTTGCCCTGGATGTGGGAGAAGGGGGAGGAGGGGCTGGCATTGGGGCTGCCGAAGCTCTGAGACCTGTCAGGAGTCTTTGGCCACTTGGTGTAGGAGGTGGATTTCCCGGTGATGCCCCTGGATTTGGCTTTGATATTTGTCACTGGCAGGAGGGAGGGCTGGCTTTGGTCTGCGGAAAAACGGGAGAGAAGGTTGTGCTGAGAGGCAGAGAGAGGCTGGGAGCACTGGGATCGCCCTGTCCCCGTGTCACCTCCTGATGCTTCCCAGGAGGCCCAGAGAAGCTGTGGCTGCCCCACCCCTGGAAGTGTTCCAGGCCAGGCTGGACAGAGCTTGGAGCAACCTGGGATAGCGGAAGGTTCCCTGCCCATGGCAGGGGTGGGACCAGATGGGCTTTAAGGTCCCTTCTGACCCAAAGCATTTCAGGATTCTGTGCTTCCATTCCCTCTGTGCCTGATGAAGCTGGTGATGGAATGAGGTCAGACCTCAAGGTAGGGCTGCTCAGATGAGCTGTGCCTGGTGTAGCTTCCCATGACTTTTTGCTGGCAACATGGGAAGCTCCAAACCCTTCCCAGTCCCCACATCCCTCTGGCAACAGGATCCAAACTGCGCCACATGGGCAGAGAAGGATATAAAGGATATATCCAAGGATAAGAATAGAAAGGGTATCAGCTATTAGAGAGCTTCCAAAGGAGTGGAATGAGGATGATGAGGGATCTGGAGGGGAGACGGAGCTGGAATTGTTCATCCTGGAGGAGACTGAGGAGACCTCACAAGGAGCAGGGCAGGGGACACGAGGTGACACAAACCTTGGAGATGTCCCAGCATTCCTGGGAATCTGGGCTGGCCCTCACCTGTCCGGTTGGTGGCATGGGCAGGGCTGGTCTCCGAGGGGACAACAGAGGAGATGTCAGTGGGAGCAGCAGAGCAGCACGTGGAAAAACAGGGAGGGCTGAAACAGGCCAGCACACTGCGACCGGGAATGCCAAGGGCTACTCCATGCATCTCATCCGGGACTGCAGGGACACAGGAATAAATCAAGGGATGGAACAGGAGCAGCACCCAGTGTCCTGCAGCCCTTCCATGAAACCAGAGCCATCCCAATCCATCACCCACCATGCTCTGGGGGAGCCCTGCTGCCGGCTCCGTTGGATGCAGCCGTGGATCGCACTGTCTGCGTCTTGTCAATGTTCTGGCTTGACCTGGAATGCAGGAAAAGATGCTGGAAACCTTCTGGATGTGGGCAGTGGGGTCACTTGTAGGTGGGGAGAAAAGTGGCTGCAGCAGGAGGACGGGAAGAGGCACATGGAGTAAGTGGAGATGTGGAGGAGAACAGAGTGATCTGGGAAAGGCAGGAGAAAGGCACATGAGCCATGAGACAGCATGGAGAGCTCAGAAATTCCAGAGGAAATCGTGTGGCAGTTCCATGTCTGGCAGGGAAAAGTCCCAGCTGGTTCAGAGAACACCAGCAACCCTCCTGGAACATGCTGGAACAGGGCACACATCGTGGATTTGACTCCCATCAGGGATCTCCCGGGTGGATTTTAGGTGCTTGGGAATCAACAGGCTCCAAGCTCTCACCATTCCCTAAGGAATGTGCCCCTTATCCATTGAAGAAAGACTGTTCCTCACCTTGTTCCTTAGAAACACACACAAACCCTCCCTGCCAGTTCATCCCATGGAATTCCAGGTGTTTCACTGCAGCTATCCAAGACCTGAGCTGAGGACACCACAGACACCTCCTGAGGGTAAGGGAGATGGGAAAGGGAGGGAATCTTTCTCCCAGGTTTACAGAACAAGGAGCACTTCTGGACACCTGTGTCCATGTCTTACCTGTCCCTGAGCATTGCTCCAGGTTTCTGTGGGATTAACAGAGCTTCACTCATTTAGAGGAATTAAAATAACCGCTTTGTCATCTCCAAGATTTGTCTAATTAGAGGCGTTTCTTTTCTAGGTGAAAGGAGACTCAGCGCCAGTCTCCCAAAGGGAATGTGGGCACAAGCCTCTGTGGAGCTTCACCTTCATCCCAGTCTAAATCCAACCCTTATCCCCCATGTTCCTGCACTGCCCTGGTCTCTTTTCCTTACACAGCTTTATCTTGCTCCTGCTCTCCCTGCAGGATGCCATTTCTTTATTTAACCTTTAATTAACTGATTTTTCCATCTCCTATTCCTAATATCCCTTCCCTGACAAGACCCAGATCCCTAAGATCCCTTCCCTTCTTACTGGAATCCCACTGGAAGTCTCACATCCCTTTCTCTGTTTTCAGTCTCTTTCATGGTGCAGGAAAAAAAGAGGAACTAAGAGAAGGGAGGAAGGAATTAAATAAGGAAATAATGAAACAGTCACATACCGTGGACACAGAGCAACTGGAATTCCGGGACCCCCATGCCGGAGGAGGGCCAGGAGACAGGCAGTGGGTACAGCAAAGGAGCTACAGGACAGTGCAGGGAGACAGGGAGAACAGGAAAAGTGGGAAGATGACCAGGAGGATAGGGAATGAAAGAGGACATAGAAGATAATGGGAAGGAAAAGACAAAAACGGGGAAATTGGAGATGAAGTGGAAGGAAAATGGGTTGGATGAGAGATGTAAGGAGGAGAGGAAGGAGAAAAATGGGAGAGGGAAAAGAGAGGGAGAAAAAGAGACTCATTATCAGGTTACATGAGCTCCCAAAGCTGATCCAGCCCTGCTGCATCAGTGGGATGGGGCTGTTTTAGTCCAGCTGGAGGCATCCTAGGAGCATTCAGCACATCCTAACAGGACATTTCCTTCTCTATTCCTCACTTCTTGCTCCAGATAATTCAACCACCGTCAGACTGGGATGTGTGGCTGTGCTTAGCCAGGTTTGCAGCTCTGGAATTGTGCTCAGTGATCCCAGTTTCTGAGCTCCAGCCTCTCCCAGGTGACCTCATCCCTCCCAGTGATTCCTGAATACCCACCCATCGATGTCCACGAGATCCTCCTCACTGCGCAGGCTCAGCACGTAGAGCGTGGACATGGACACCACGCTGGAAAAGAGAGAAGGACAGGATGAGGAGGAGCAGGGATCAGGGATACAGCATGGGATAGATCCCTTCCACAGGATTCCAGCCCAGCAGAGATGGATGCCCCATCTCTGGAAGCGTTTGAGGCCAGGTTGGAGCAACTTGGGATAGTGGAAATTCCCAGCTCACGGCAGGAGGTTGGAACCAGATAACCTTTAAGGCCTCTTCCAACCCAAAGCATTCCAGGATTCTCTGGTAGAAGCCATGGATCCACAGCCCCTCACCACACATTCCATGGATGGCAGGGTCCCAGTGGATGAGCTGGAGGGAGCCGGTGCAGAAGCCCAGGAGTGGGATCTCACCTGAATGCCATGATGATGACCAGGGCAATGATGGTGCCCTGAAGGAAGCGCTGGCTGATGCAGGCCTGCTCCGGGACAACTGACGTAGACTGTGAGGGAAAAAAATCCTGGATCAGCTCAGGACCCTCTGGATCAGCTCAGCTCCATCACTGCTCTGGTCCTTGCATGTATCTCCCCCAGCCCATCCTGCACCCTCTTCCTGCCTCCCTGAAAATCCTGAACCCCCCAAGTTTGGAAGTCATTTCATGTCTCCATTAGGAGATAGAAAGGAAGGTCATGGGAAAACTGAGGTTGGTTGGAAAAGCCCTCCAGGATGATGGAGCCCAACCCTTCCCCTAGAACTGCCAAGGCCACCACTAAGCCATGTCCCCAAGTGCCACATCCACACGGTTTTTAAATCCCACCAGCAATGGGAACTGCACCACTGGAGCATGCTCCAGTGCCTGACAGCCCTTTCCCTTAAGAAATTTTCCCTAATATCCACCTTAGCCCTCCCCTGGCACAACCTGAGGCCATTTCCTCTTGGATAAGGCAGGGAGGAGAGCCTGGTCTCCTGGCGCCAACCTCCTTCCAGGGATTTGTGGACAGTGAGGTTCCCCCTGATCCTCCTTCACTCCAGGCTGAGCCTTCTCTGCTCCCAGTGCTGCTCCTTTGGGATCCATCCCTTACCTTGCTGGCGACTTTGTGGGGTCTCTTTTTGTGGGGCACGCTTCCTGCCCGGCTGAACTGGCTCCCAGTTTGGCTGCAAGGAGAAAGGAGGAATGGAGGTGGAGCTGGGCAGGGATAGCTCTCCAAGCCATTCCCAGGCAAAAATGGGATTTTCTGGAGAGAAAAGACCTCTGTGGTGGGACAGTCACAAACCCTTTTGCTGCTTTGCCCCAAAACCACCATAAGCAGGGTCAGGATGGAGATTTTGGAAGCATGGGAAACTCTTTGCTGTGAGAAAGCCACTGACTTCAGGGAAACATGGAGACCATTTCATCCTGGGTGTTGTTGGGCTGGTCCTGTGGGAGTTCCAAACCTCCCCAGGCTCAGCTCCCTAAATCCACTCCAGGCTAAGTGACACCAACCAACATCCCACTCCTTCCTCATCTCCCTGTTCCCAATCTCAGCTGCCCCTTGGAGTTTCCTGGGATGAAAGGGGACATTCCCCGTGTCTCCATGGGTACCTGAAGGCTCCAGAGCTCACAGTTGACTTCATGCTGTCCAGCCTCTTGAGCTTGGCCAGCTTGTGGCTCCACCTTTCCAGCTCATCGATCCGTGTCTCCAGGTTATCCGTGAGCTTGCACAACTCCTTCACGGCTCCCACGTTCTCCATGAAGATCCGCTCCTACCAGGGAATCAGGCCAGCAGGCTGAGGCACACCTGGATCTGGATGATCCATGCCCTCCATGTGTGCTGTGTGAGACAGTCCACTCGATTCCCAGAGCAGCAACCAGGCTGCCACAGGTCGGGAAAGGTCAGGAAACCAGATGCTCCAGGTTATCCTGACATAAGCACCTTATCTTATCTAGGAAGGGGAGATTAGGACTGGGAGCCTCCCTGCAGGAAGCTGCCAACAAGGAGCCCTTCCCGAGGGAGATGCTGCCAAATTTCACCAGCGTCAGGCTGGTTCCTCCCTGCTCCCGACTTCTGGAAGACCAGCCAGGTCTGAAAGTCATCTGGGAGCATTTCCCAGGCACCACACTTTCCCTCTTCCATATCCAGCTCCACGACTCCCTCGAGTCAGGTTCCCCAGCCTCCTGGCTGCCACCAACCTTGTTCACCACCAGGAAGTTCTCCAGGGTTTTCCCATTGGAAAAGACCAGGTCTCCAGTGTCCTTCACAGCTTCTGGGAGGATCTCCTTCACTTCCTGAGCGATGACACCTGTGTGGAGATGGAACAGTGGGATGGGATCATCCCGCACCCCCTGGACACTCCAGGAGTGACACCAGGGTGTCCCTTCCTCATTCCAAGCTGTGCAGGGCTCCTTGGAGACCCTGAAGGGCAGAGGATGGTCAGACAAGGCAGCTCCCCAAATTCTACGGATAGGGATCATCACCCCACCAGAGTGTACTTGGAGAAACCTTCTCCCTGTGGGAAGTGCCACCTTCTCTCCTACTCACTAAAGAGGGAATTTCATTAGATTCCTTAAGTTGGGAGGTTAGAAGGCCCCTCTTGCCCACCCCACACCTGGGGGGCTGCCCTGGTACAGAGCTGGGTGCAGCCTCCAGGAAAGGCAGGGAATTCCTGTGGGACATTCCTGTCTCACAGGTGCATTCCCATGGGATGTACCTGTCTCAGAGGTGCTGTCAATGCCCACCGTGGCTGCAAACTCGGGTTTGTAGTTGTAGTGCACCAGCCTCATCCTGGAGATCCGCTTCAGCTGCTCCGTGGTGTCCACCTGGGACAAAACAGGCACACGGAATACCCAACGGGATATTGCTTCTCAAATCCCCACCACTCTGTGTCCAAGCAGGAACAACCCACTGTGGCCCACGGGAATTCCTTTGGGAGATAGCCCTGAACCCTGCTCTGAGCAGCCATAAGGACAAACACTGGGGCTAACGTCCAGGTCGGGAAAAGATCCTTGGACAGGGAAATCAGGAGACTGAGTCTCCTTGCAGAACCAGACACAGGGAAGAGACAGTTCCCAAAAACAGGTGACATGATTATATCCAGCTTTTCTGGACAGGCAAATGCAGCTGAGAGGAATTCAGAGCAGAGCCGAGCCTCTCACCCAGGCTCTGGCAAGGCCCAGTGTGGTACCTGCCATGTTGACCTTTTTTCCACTTGTTTTCCACCTTTTTCCCTCTGTTTGCTACTTCTGGCTAACACTGGAAGAGTCAGTATTCCCTAAGACACAGTGGACTGGCTGTGCTTGGGACAGAAAGAATCCTACGGCGCTTCCCATCCACTCTACAGTCATAGGATCATGGAATATCCCGAGTTGGAAGGGACCCACAAGAATCACCGGAGATCTTCAGACTTCTGGTGACCCCGAGCCCACCCTGTTTTCCAGGTCCTCACCTCCTGGATGTCCTCTTTCACTCGGACATCCGAAGGGTGCATCAGGGACCCCATGACCTTCACGTTGCCGTGGACCACCAGGGCCTCATCGGGGCGGTCCGTGTTGATCCCCACGCGGCCGTGGTGGAACACCGTGTCCGGGAGCTGCGCCCGCTGCCAGAGCACATCACTGTCACTCTCAAACTGCCCTGGGTTGGAAGCCTGTGGAGAAACGGGAAACCAGGCACTGGCTGAAAGGCAGGGAGGGGAACACTGGGAAGCAGAGATGGGGAAGGTCGGCCCTTCCTGCTCCTCTCCTCTCCTCTCCTGCTCCTCTCCTCTCCTCTCCTCTCCTCTCCTCTCCTCTCCTCTCCTCTCCTCTCCTCTCCTCTCAGGAATATCCTTGGTTCCTTCAGCTGTTATCCCAGCTATCAGTGTTCCAGCCACTCAGGGCAGCAAGGAGTGACATGGGTGATACTCCTGGGTCCCAAATTCAGAGCATTCCAGGCTGTCTGCAATTCCCTGAAATTCTGTGCTGGGCATCCTGGAAGTGGCCTAATCCATTGTAGACTTCTTGTCTGAGGTCCCTGTTTGGGTTTTGCTACCTGCTTTCATGTTTTGGAGCTGAGGGCTCCAGTGAAACCCTGGGAGAGCCTGGGAATGGTGTCATTCTTTTCCTGCTCCTCTGCCTTAGGACATGAAAAGGTGATGTTCTGGGAAAGTGCCCCAATTTTCCTGCATTTTTCTTGTTCCTGTTGCAGAGTTCCAACAACCCTCTTCCCTCATTCCCAGCAATTCTACTGGACACTGATCCCATTTGGAGAACGGGATTCCCTCCTTATCCTGTAACAGGTTCTTGAACCAGGTATGGAAAGTCTGAAGCCAGAACCCAAGCGTAGACAGGGAAAGCTACAAGCAAGGCAGGGAGGTGGGAAAGGTGGGAAATCAAGTTTGGAAAAGACCTCTAAGAACATCAAAGCCAACCCAGCAGCACCACTACACTCACCACTAAACCACATCCACAGATTTTCTGAATGTGGAATGTGGGAAACAGCCAGGATGGTGCAGCAAAGGGATGTGGGGACAGAGGGAGGACTCGGGGATTTACCCGTACGATGATCCGCTCAGAGATGTGGGCTGCCAGCGTGTAGTTCTGGTTCTGGGCATGTGCCTGCAGGGCCACCACCAGCATGAAGTACCTGCAGAGGGACACAGCTCAGGGACACATCCTGCGCTGGGAAGAGCCGGATCTCCATCCCCTCTGGAGCCCCTCTCCTTGTGCCGGGTGTCCCCAACCCCTCCCAGAGCAGGGACACCCTTCTGGTATGGACAATCCAGGCCCTATTCCCTCATCCCACTCCAGCCACTCTGCCCAAGCCAGGGACAGGCAGATGCACAGGATTCTCAGGATGTTCTGGAGGAGGTCCCCCTGTCCTCCCTCACCTCTGGTCCGGGTTGGGTTTGCCTTTTTTCCTCATGTTGTTGGCCGTGGTCTCGCTGAAGTGCAGCCGCCCCACAGTGACCTTGGTGACCTGCTCCGGGGGCAGGTTCACCCTGGAAGGAAAGGAAAACAAAGGAATGAGTGAGGATGGTGGCTATCTGGAAATGGTGCCTATCTTTTCCCACTCCTCTCCTATCTCTTCCTTCCTTAGGTGGGAAGTACAGAGCTTTCCTGCACCTGGAGGCCTTGGACACAACAACACATCCCTCATTCCCAGCTGGACACTGCTCCAATCTCGGCACCTGCAACACATTCCTCATGCCCTGAGGCTGCTCTGAGGAACCAGGTATGGAAAGGCTGGAGCCACAACCTGGAGAGGGGGGCTTTTTTGGGAATGGCCATCTCCTGGCCTGCTCCACCATGGCAGGTCTATGAGCTGGGCACAGAGCAGGGTTGGGAATGCAAAGAGAGGAAAACAGGAGAAAACTGGAGAGTGTGACACCCACACAGTGGAGTGGGAAACCTTAAATTCCACCATCTCCCCACCTTCTGCTGCTGCTGCTTATTCCCTGGAAACACAGGATGTTCATTCCCAGATGGATATACTCACGTGACGGGGTTGAAGGGCCGTTTGCTGCGGTCCGACTGCGACTGCTCGATGTTGATGGACTGGTTCAAGGCCTCGAGCTGGAGAGAAGGATTTGGGAATGTGGGACAGAGCACAGAGACCTTCCCCTTCCCAGCTCTCCGCCAACCCTTCCATGACTGGGTACATCCAACTCCAAACACCCAGCCAGAGTGTGGGCATTGTCCAAGTGTCAAAAAGGCTGAGGGTTGGAAGGCTCTTCGCAAAGTGCTTTTATCCCTCCGGAGTCAAAGGTGAGTGGGAGTCAATCCTGACGACACCCAGACTGAGCCCATCTTAGGACTTGTATTTCAACTGCCTCAGGGGATGTTTAGATTGGATATTAGGGAAAATTCCTTCATGGAAAGGGTGGTCAGACATTGAACCAGTCTGCCCGGGGCAGCTGTAGAGTCACCATTCCTAGAGGGATTTAAAAGCTGTGTGGATGTGGCACTTGGGGGCATGGCTTAATGGTGTCTGTAACAGTGCTGGGGGAAGGGCTGGACGCCATGATCCCAGCCGGCTTTTCCAACCTAACCAATTCCATGACTGCGTGATTCCACACATCCCTCTACGACATGAGGAGGTGGCGTTACCTGTTCCCAGCCACCTCCCAACCCCTCTTTTCCCAGTGGGATTCACCAGGATCCCTCAGCTCCCGCTTACCTTCACTCCGTGCAGCTTCAGGTAGAAGCATTCCAAGGGTTTCAGGCCCTCGGGGGTCTTCACGTACTTGGGGTCGCCGAGCATTCCGATGTACACGGTGACCTGGAAGTGGTTCTTCTTCTGGCACACGAAGGCGTCGTCCCCCACGGAGAAGTTGAAGCCCTTGTCGGCATCCACGCGGTACGTGAGCATCGGGCTGGGAAGAGGGAGCAGGTGAGACCAGGAGTTTCCCCCCAGAAACCGTGGATATCCCCATTCCTGGAAGTGCTCCATGCCAGGCTGGACGGGGCTTGGAGCAGCCTGGGCTAGTGGAAGGTGTCCCTGCCCATGGAGATCATCACTGGATGATCTATAAGGTCCCTTCCAACCCACATCATCCTACAGCTCTTCCCATTCAGCTGGGAATGAATGTGGAGATCCCACATTCCAAAGTCTGTCCAAAGCCTGGAGCATCCCTTTAATGTGGCATAACTGGGATAAGCAGCTCAGACTGACCCACACCGTGTGGCATTCCCAATGTCACCTCCTTCCAGGCTGTATCCCTGTATCCTGAATTCCTGCTGAAATCACAACCGCCTGCTCCAGCTGCTGTGGAAAAGCTTCCAGCTCTCAGCGGACAGGTCCGGAGGAGGAGGAGAGGGAGGAGGAGAGGGAGGAGGAGGGGTCCTGGCTGCTCCATGAACACACACCAGCTGGAAAGGTTTAATCTACATCTCTTTAATGGGCTGGTTTCCATGGGAATCAGGAAAATATGTGGCCTTTGCAGCGAGTCCATTTTCCTCACCATCCATAAAGCCCAGTCCTGGGTGGATGGGCCCTCGGAAGGGGGGAAGGAGCTGCCTCTCATCCCCAAATGAACATCCAAATCCCATTGTTTTTAATTAAGGAACAAGGCATGAGGTAAAAGGGGAGCTCAGCCCAGCCTTGGATCTCAGGTTTAAAAATTATGGAGTACTTTTCCCCCAAAACCAAACTACTTCTGACTTCCACCTCCAAAAAGACTGGAGCAACAGGAAGGGAGGTGGACAGACTGACAGTAAGGAATGTGGCAGAACTCAGGAGACTCTGGGAAGCAGGAGATAGGGATTTTTCACTGGTATCTCTCCTTTTTTTCTGGAATAAAACCATTCCCCGGTGCAGTCACCTGAGGAGTTCATGTGGATGAGAGCTGGGGGTGATTCCAGGTTGCCATGAGTAATTCTGGGATGGCCACGAGGAACTACTCACTCCTTACGCCCCAGGGAGCTGGGAATGCTTGTGCTCTGGACACAAACCAGGCGGTGGGAGCAGAGCACTACCTTAGCCCAGAGGCACGAGAGGAATTCCCCAACCTCCTCCCAGCCTCAGCCCTGGATTCTCCATCTGGATATTCCTGACGGGGACACGCAGCTGAAGCTGACCCCAGCACCCTCACCCCAAGGGTGGCAAAGCCATTCCTGACTGTTTTTATGGCTCCTGAGTGTTCACCACTCTTCCCACTGTTTTTAATTGGCAAAGCCAAGGAGAGGGAGGGTCTGTCCGAGCTTCCAAGCCGTGGGTGCTTCCCAAACCGGATAACTGATGGCTGCTAAATGTGTGCTGATAGAGGGGAAGACAGGCAGGCTCCCCCTCCTCTGCCTTCTGGAAATTCCAGGTCTTCCACAATCCCCTTCCAGAGGCTCCTTTTCACTGACTTTCCCGTTTTCCCAATGGCTGTGGCTGGTGCATCCTCTGAATCAGGATCCCTGCACTGGGACTGACCAGAGGGGAAAAGCTGCTTTCCATGCTGGCTTTTCCAGGGAGAGTGGAGGGGCCAAAGGGCAAAGTGCCAGGAATAAAAGATCAGGGGTCAAATGGATTATTTGATCCCAAACATGCCCACTGACAGGGGTGGATTAAGGCAGGACAGAAGGGCAGGATCAGAGGAGGTTTTTCCCGATCCCACAGGGAATTGGGATTTGGCCAAGAGCAGGACAGCAGAGGGACGCTCATGTTCCCCCATTTCTCTCCTCCTTCCTTCCTTCCCCATATCTAAACCACTCCTAAGACATAATATTGAGAGACCCCTAATCCAAAGACATTCCCTAATTCCATGCCTTCCCTGATTTCTTTTGCTTCCAGGATACAAATTCCAGCTGAGCAGCAGGACACCCATCTCTCCCACACGATCCCACCTGTGTGTCCGTACTATGTATTCCCTTCAGCTTCCCGGGATCCATCCATGATCCATCACCCCGTATCACACATCCCAAAACACATCCAGCAGGTCTGGACCACATCCCACCGGCCTCCATTCCCTTGGTGAGATCCAGGATGTGTGGCATGGCCAGGTTTGGAGCTGTTGATCTGGACACTTCTAACAGCCAAGGGGTAAAGCCCCAGGATTAGCCCCAGTTTTCTGGACAGGAAAAGAACAGCACCTTCCCAGTTTGCCAATTCCAAAGTTCTGGCCTGGGCACAGAGATGTTTCCATGAAGGGCTGCACTATTCCCAGCTGCCTTCCCTCAAACTGGGAGAAGGAGGAGGGAGCTGGAATTTATCAGAGCTCGCTGTCAGAGAGATGAATGGCTCCTTCTCCCAGGAGTAAATTAGGGAATTGCCCGGTTCCAGGCCTCTTTGGCTCCGCTGCTGGAAACCAGCTCATCCCTGGAAAAGTTCACTGAGTCTAAAACCACAAAATCAGAGCAAAAGGCCAAAAAAATTCTATGTTATCCATAAAATTAATCCAGGGATTTCTGCCTCCTTCAACAGCACAGATTCCTTGGCAAAACCTGAGACACAAGCCTGGACTGAAACCTAATCCCTACCCCATCCCCTTATGGAACCTAATTTTTTGTGTGCAAAGGGAGGAAAACATGGAATAGTATTAATTGTATTCTTTGCCCTGTAATCGTTCCCAAGAATCTGGTAAGAACCTGGACAGCTTCCCATGCTCTCCCTCCTTCACCTCCTTCCTGGACTCTTTTCTTAGGATCAAGGGTAGGAAAAATCAGATAATTCAGATGATTCACATTCCTGAGGCCGTGAAAAGGTTTTGGGCACCTGGATCACAGGGAACTCAAAGAGCACATCGAGACTGGGGACAGCTTCCAGCAGAAACCAGACTGGGAATGGCTGCTCCTTGGAAGCTAAACTGAGGGAAATAATTATGGATCTGGATGTGGATGCTGCTCATTTGCTGAGGACACCCAAAAGCAGAAAGGAAGGAGGCAATTCCCACCTGCCAAATTGGAATTAACCAACTTAAAAATTGCCCTTATAGGAGCAAGGAAAGATGGATTTTTTTTTTGTGTGTGTGTTTGTCATAGATTATCCCGAGAAATTGCTGCACCAGGAGAATGAAGGGATATTCCATTCAAAAAGAGCTGTAGGTCCGCCTTGCACAGGAGCAGGAAGAGTCCCCTGAGGTAACGTGGAGCTAAAAATTAATTAATCAACCTTTAACCCTTAATACCACTCAAATCCAGCGCCACAACAAAGCCCACGTGGCTTCCTCAAATCTCCACGGCGTCACCTCAGTGGAATTTATTCCTTACACAACGGGATGACGACCTCAATGCCCCAGCAGTGGGTTTGCTCTGGCTTTTACCCTAAATCCTGAAAGCAGGAATTAGGGAAGTGATCCCTAGATCCAAAGAGCAGGGCTGGTTTTGCAGATGTACTTCACCACCTCCTCAGTGTCCAGCAGAAAATATCATGGAGTTTTGTCTCTGCCAATCCACCTGGGGACATCAGGGTGCACGGGAAATCTCTGGAACTGGGATAGAAATGCCTGGAAATGGCCTGGGACAAGATGTGATGTGTTTGGGATGGAAAATCATTTTCCCAGAGCAGGAAGCGGCAAGAAGGAGAAGGGAGGCTGGAAAACCAAAGGATAAGATGTGGCGTGTCCAGACAGAGGTCAGAGGAGGTGGCAGTGGAATTCCTGCACGTGGAAGAGGGATCTGGGGAAGAGGATCCATGGGAGATGCTCAGCTTTCCCCATCCCACCATCCAGAGGGAGCAAACTGGTGGTGGGGAGCAGGGAAAGGTTTCCAGAGCAGGATAGCTTTGGAGCTGCTGATACTCTTTTATGGAAATGGCTTGGTAAACCAGAAGGAATAGTCTTCCCAAATCATCACTCTCCTGCTGTGGGGTGGGAAAACAGCCCCAGAGTCCAAAAGAGGCGACCAGCTCCGACAGACAATTCCCTTCCCTGCCCTGGCACCACCATGAAAGATGGGATAAAGACTGGATGAGCAGATTTGTGTGGGGAAGCTGGGACTCTGCTCCCACCCTTGGAGCCCTTGGCTCCCATTCCCAGGCAAAGTGTGATCCTAGTCCCGGGTTATCCACAGGCACCGGAGCATTCCCTGCTCCATGTCCCCCACAGGACCGCAGCTGGCTGTGTGGAAAGAGGAGGGAGGGAATTGGGAGGGAACAGAGGGTCCCTGAGAGGTTCCTGGAAGCCATCCCACTGCTTGCCAGCTCTTTGTCACCTCCCAGGAATGCAGGGAGGATCCAGAGTGGTTTTCCTCCTGAGCACTCCTCCTTCCCGGTGCACTGTCTCCACCCTCTGCTGCCCCAATTCCCAGCCCACCTTCCCACTTCTCTCTTCCCTGTCTTGGCCATCCCAGCCTTCCTCTCTGGCCTGCCCACTTCTTAGATTCCCTAAACCCTTTCCCTCTCTTTCCTTCCTCCTCTGCCCCCCAACCACTCCCACTCCAGCTCCTGCAGCTCCTTTCCATGCTCCTCGAGCTGTCCTGAAGTGGCTCTGGGTGACCTTCAGCCACCCACACTAGGAATTCCCAATCCTAAATTTAAAATCCAGGATCCTGGTAAACCTAGGGAGGGGGAAAAGGTGCTGCTCATCCCAACTTTCCTCAGGACAAGGCCAGATTTGCCAATAAAGTCCTCCATGGTGAGCAAGGTCTGAGTGGCTGCAGAATCGTCACCAAAGCTGCTGAAATGCCTTCTGCTATTCCTTAATTATCCACAAAAAGTGTGGAGGAGTAACATTCCCAGCAGGAAAGGGGCAGTGGGGAGCATTACTTCCCACAAAGCCCAGCCCAGGGAGATCCTTATCCCATATTTCGAGCGGGATGCTCCCAACCCCAGCAGCTTGCCACCTGCACAAGGAATGTCAATCCCGCTTTTCCCAGCGGCGAAGGAATTACTCACAGCTCCTTGTAGTTGGCATCGTACAGCGTCGCCCACTTGTTCTGCTGGTGTGGCTGCCACTTGATGGACTGGAAGTTGGGGTCCAGGTAGGAGCCGTTCAGGCTGTCGTTATCCTGAATCAGGCCTGTGGAGAGCGTCGAAACGGATCAGATCCCGATTTTACACCCTGGGCTGAGCATCCAGAGCCCAAGGAAGCGGCTGGCACTGCCTGAGGCTTCCCTGCTGACTGCCAGGGCAGCACCAGATCCAGGCCAGGGGTGAATCCCACAGGTTGGCAACCTCTGGCACACATCTTCCCTCCTCCCACGCCCCTGGCCCGGCGGGAGGGGGGCTGGAATTCCGGGGATAACGGGGGTACCTGGTGAGAGCGCGCCCGGCTGGTGCCAGGGAGGCGTCTGGACGCGATCGGGATTGAGCGGCACGGATCCCATCCCCGGCTCCTGCTTGATCAGCCCGTTGAGCATCTGGGCGTTGAGGGTGTTGGGGGGGGACTCGGAGTGTTTCCGCTTCTTGGCGGGATGCACCGGGAGGCTGTGGATACCGCCGGAAGGCTCAGCAGGGAACCGAGAGGCGGGAGGTGACAATCCCACAACCCGTGAGCGGGACACACGGGATCTCACATGGAAAACACAACATTCCCACGGCTGCTGTCCCACCTTATCCCACACTGTTGACTCTGGGTCACTCATGTGCCGAGCCACGTCTTTAATTCCACAGGATCCCAGAATGGTTTGGGTCAGAAGAGACCTTAAAGCTCATCCAGTTCCAACCCCCTGCCAGCGGCAGGGAACCTTTCCACGGATTTCCCCTTGTTTGTTCCTACCACCGAACCCCACGCTCCAGACAATCCACACACCTCCAGCTCCCATTCCCTCGCCCCCGCCATTCCCAGGCCTTACTCTGCTCCGTGCTGCTGGAGGAGCTGGTGCAGCATCTGGGATTGCTGGGCATGGTGGAGCTCAGCGGGCGCCATTCCCGGCCCAACGCCGTACGGAGGCATCAGGGGCTCGGCCTTCAGGAACATATCCCGCTGCAGGCCGGGAAAGTGGGAATTGTGCTGCGGCTGGAGGGGGTGAGGGGGCGGTGGGGGCGGCGGGGGGGGACCCTGGAGGTGAGGGGGTGGAGGGGGAGGTGGTGGAGGAGGAGGAGGGTGCTCCAGGCGGGAAGGGGGAGTCATGTGACACATATTTTCAGGAGTCATGGTCCGGAGGAGGTGAGGATCTGGAAAGGGAGAAAGAGCCAAAGGAGTGTCCATTAGGAGTGTCCTGATCCCAGGCCCAGCACTGACCCAGTTATCTTGGACTCATAGACTGGATACGGCTTGGAAGAACCTGGGCTAGGGGAACTGTCCCTGCCCATGGCAGGGGATTGGAATGGGATGAGAATAAGGTACTTTTCCACCAAAACCATTCCAGGATTCTGTCATTCCACGGGACAACGAGAGAGAAGAGACAATGGAATGACCTAAATACTCCCAGGACTTCCAGGGAGGATTTCTGAGGGGACACTTTAAACATCCTAACTGAAACCAGGAGGAGACTTTGATCCCTGAATTTAAATAAATAAAAAGGGAACATTCAAATGCAATCCACCTTTCTCCTCCTCCATTTGGAACAGGATACTAAAGCCACTCCATAGAGTGGATTTGACTACACCAGCATGAAAAGAAATGTTTGAGGTGTGGAGGGACATGCAAATCCATGTCCCTTCCTGCTCTACTCCTCATCACCTCAACGTTCCAGAACCACTCCCTTCCATGGGCAGGGATATCTTCCACTCTCCCAGGCTGCTCCAAGCCCTGCCCAGCCTGGCCCTGAACATTTCCAGGGATGAGACATCTTCTCTGAGAAATCCATTCCAGGGCCTCACTGCCCTTACAGGGAAGAATTCCTTCCCAGTGTCCCATCTAACCCTGCCCTCTGGCAGTGGGAAGCCATTCCCCCTTTCCTGGCTTTCCATGCCCTTGTCCAAAGACCCTCTCCAGCCTCCAGCCTCCTTTTTCTTCACCAGGACAAAGCCCATCTCTTTTTCCAGCCTTTCCTTGATATTTGCATCAACCTGTGCCTTCAGGTGTCCCCACAGGACACCACAGTCCTGGCAGGAATGAAGGACTGACTCCTGGACATGAGGAAACCGCAGGGTAGGAAGGGACAGTGACTTTGTTTTAAATGCAAGACAAAGCTTCTTCATGCTCCAACGTGGAAAACTGGATGGAAAATGCATCCAGGGACTGGCCAAGCTGGGCACAGCCTCTGGGAAGACTGAGAGAGCCGGCAGGGAAGGATCTGTTGGATCTTTTCAAGCTGAACTGGATGGACTTTGGCCTCAGAACACCCAGGCAGGGGTTGAGTAACGAGGCCAAAGCGCTTGACCAGGAATGGGAAAACTCCTCCCGTCGGAAGGTTTGGAAAACTGGAATGTGTTTGCGCTGGGTCGTCCTGCTGAAGGCTGCCAGGGCAGGGCTGCTTCCACCCATCCTGCCCCCTTCCAAGGTTTTCTGTCTCCTCCTGGGACCTCTCAGTGCCTTTTCCACACACATGGAACTGGATTCCTCCTTCCAGGCTCAATCCCAGGCCAGCCTTCCTTTGGGAGCTGCCTCAGCGACAGCCCAGCCAAGGATAGGCAAGTGATGTGCTTGCCCAAGGCATTCCCAAATCCAGGGACAATTATCTCCAGGAATGTGCTCCCAGCTTTGTGGGTGCCCTCCGGAGCCTCCTCTCCTTCCCAACTGAGCTCCAAGCACTCCAAGGCCGCTCTCCCCATGGTGAGCAACCCGGCCTCTTTGTTATATTTAAGGAAGGGCCAGGAGGAATTCCAGGGATTTTTTTTAGCAAGATAAACAGAACTCTTGACCTCTTCCATAAAAAAAAAAAAAAGAAAAGAGAAGCAGGCGCTGTTCCCGGTGGGGACTGGGCTGGAGCCTGCGGAAGAGGGTGCTCCTGCCGAGGGGGAAGGGAGACCAGAACAACCTTCCCTCCTTCCTTCCCAAGGAGTTTTTCCATGGAAGAACAGTGAAGGTCACCAGAGGGACCAAACCACCCTTGGTGGCTTTCCTGGGGGAAGCCAGGAGTGCCTTGCAGCGACCCTGGAGGGGAGGTCCCAGCCTCCTGGGCCATTTCAGTGGGAGCGTAAAATCCTCAGGATCAGCTGGAGGGGAGGGAAAGGCTGGGAAGGAACTTACTGGAGAATGGCAGGTTCATGGCTGCTTCCCAGAGCCAGGTTCCATGTCAGGGCCGCGCTCCCGCTCCGTGTTCCCGAGGCAGAGGGCAGGACGAGGGGGATGCCGGGTTCCACATCCCACCTCGCCACGATCTCCCCGCGCCCACGGACTCCCACCACGGATTCAGCGTCCGTGGATTCTGGATTCCCACCACGGATTCTGTGTCCGTGGGTTCCCAGCTCGCCTCCTGTGCCGGTCCCTCTCCCCTTTTCCAGAGCCGGGAGCGGAACAATGGGCGAAAGCCGAGGGATATTTACTAACTGATAATCTCCCCACGTAGTGCAGCCGCCTGTTTTCTCCCGGCTGATAAAGATTGCAGAGCCAACCACTTTCACGGAATAAAGAGGGGGCGGATGCTGGATTTGGGGTTTGGATTAGGGATTTTTTTCCCCCCTTCTCCCTTTTTGAAGCACTTACCGTTCACCTGCTGAGGGGAGTAGGCTTCCGATCCGGAATCCGGGGGAGAGTCCGGCAAAGTGCTGCGGAGCAATGGGGAAAGAGAAGGGAAAGTAATTTTAATCCAGTTTCCAGCACAACCAAGAGGTTCAGGTGGATCCAAGGACCCTCCAGTAGATCCCGGACACCCAGATCCCTGTGTCCAGCTGGGATTACCATCATTGTCACTGTTTCCACTGGAGCTCGGGAATAGGGAGGTTTTGTTGAGCTGACAGTGAGAATTCCAGGGAAAAGAAGCCAAACGGAAATTTATCTGCTTCCCAGGGAAAGGTGTGCTTCCCAGGGAAATGTCACTGATCGAGTGGAATGCACAGAGCTCTCTCCCCATCCCAGGAAGCTGTTCCAGGCCAGGTTGGAAAAGGAGCAACCTGGGATAGTGGAAGGTGTCCCTGCCCATGGCAGGTGCTGGGACTGGATGGGCTTTATGGTCCCTTCCCATCCAAACAATTCCATGATTCTATGAAATGGGAGGCTCTGGGGAACCTGGGAAGCCCATGGGCATGGATTTTGCCTGTACAAACCTGAACACCACCACAGCTCCTGCTGTATCCCCCTGGATATATTCCAACATCATCAGGAGCAGGATTTGGCCCTGACTGTGAAACACAATCCCAAAAAAAGTGGGAGCTCAGAGCTGCCTTTTCCAGCACATCCATGGCTAGGGATGGCAGCACAAGGTCCTGTGTGGTGGCACAGCAGGGAGACCATGGCACATTCCCATTTTCCACAGGAATTCTTTTCCATTCACCCATCCTACACCATCAGCTTCATGGATGTGAATAACCCCAGACAAATCCCAGTGCTTCCTGGATGAATGCCGGCCAAAAAGCAAATGAACCGGGGAGGCAAAGCACAGGACTCACTGCTCCAGCTCTGCTCCTGACAGCACCCACAATTCCAGCTGGGAATCAGGATACAGGATCTTCCTGGACCAGAGAAGCCCAAGGCCCATTAATCGGGTTCTCCATGGGAAGTTGCACACAGCAGGGGCTGGAGAGGGATGAGATAGGGTGTTCCCAAAAACCCCCTTGCCATACTTCCCTCATCCTCCACCTTCCCTTGGAGCACCTTTCCATCATTCACTTCCCATGCCTGGCTGGAGCATCTATTCCCAGCCTTATTCCCAGGCTGCTTGCCGTGTGGGGTCTCAGTTCATACTGTATTTCCTATGGATTTATCAGGATTTATGCACCAGCAAGCCAAGTCTTGACCAGTAACAAAAGGGAACAGCACAATTCAAGGAATCCAGGAGGCTGGAAAAGGTGGACACTGCAGAATTCCCACAGGGAGGTAGCGTGGATGTGCCCAGTCCAAGGGAAGGGTTTGTTGGTATCCACCACCTTGTCCCTGAGCACAAAATGGGATGCTTGGGCTAGGAAGTGGACTCCATTATCCTTGTGTGCCCCTTCCAGAATATTCCATGCTTCTCCACCGGAAAAAGGCTGGCAAAAGGGGGAACAGTCATTCTGAGGGAATGCTGCCATCAAAGCTGATCCAGTTCAGCTACATCCAAACAAGGTCTCCACCTCTGACAGCAAGGTGTGATCCTTACTCATGACATCCTGCAGAATTCCAGATGCATCCAGAAGAAAAGGACATAACAAGGCACAACTTCATGCTTTCAATTCCCCCTAAACTCCAGGTATCCTTCTGGGATCACTGCAAGGGAAAACCCCCTGGTCTGGGAATAAAAGAAGGGCAGATTTTTTCTTTTAGCTTTCTGGGATGTCTTTCTGAGTTCATCCAAAGGGTGAAAGTCATTGGCTGAGTGTTCCCAAATTTGGGAATCCCCACGCTGTGCTTGCCAGCAACACTAGAGGGCATAAGGCAAAGGAAGAAGAGCCAGTCCCGGAGCCATCCTGGCCTCACTGTCCTTGCATCCATAATCCCATGGGAGAAGGCTGTCCAAGGCCACCACCACCTAAAGATCCAGGCTGGAGCACAGGACAGCACCTTGGGATGTTACTCTTCCCCTCCTTCCATCCCAGAGAGCAGGAACCACATCCTTTCTCCTCTCAGGAATAACTCTCCAGTTGGGTCCATCCGCAATCCTAACACCTGCCTCTACTCTTCCTCAGAGCTTGTTGAAAAAGACACATTCAGCTCAGATCCATCCTTTCCTTCTCTGGAGCAGAGCATCTACAACATCAGGCCAGGAGAAGAACACCTCCCTGCCCAGTGTAGCAAACTGTTCTCTGGGACAGTCATGGCAACATCCCAGAGACTGAATTCCATCCCAGAGACTGAATTTTGTCTTCTCCCAGTTTATTCTGTGTCTCTTCCTCCTTAAAAAATCCTCCAATGTTCTTCCACCTGTAGATGTCCAGCACAGGTATCCAGAACTGTACGATGCAGTGGGGGATTTTCCCAAAAAAAACTCTTGGGAAGCTTCAGGAGCTCCACTTGTCCAAAACCGAGGACTCACACACAGCGACGCTGCCACCTGCCACAGCTCCGTGGGACCCTCCAGGTGCCACCAGCCCGGAGGAGCCTCCATCCCAGCCCCCACCCTCATCCCACCACCCCACTCCCACTCACCCAGGTGCGTAGGAGGCCTTGGGCTCTGATTTGATTGGAGGCACCACGTTGTTCAGGCAGTGGCCGCCCAGGAAGCCCTTGGGCACCACCATGCCATTGTTGTTGTTGCAGTTGAGGTGAGCTCCGTAGGGATTGGCCAGGAGAGGAGCATGCCGGCCGGGGAGCTGGCTGCCGGCGGGAGGCAGGTGGAGGGGAGCGCTGGGAGAGGGATTGCTCACGCTGCCGACGGAGCCGGCGGGAGGCGCGGGGATGCCGGCGGAGCTGGAGGGCTGGGGGTGCGCGTAGCTGGTGGGAGCGGGGATCTCAGGGAAGCAGCTGAGGGAGAAAAGGGGACAACGTCAGGGGAACAGGTCAGTGGGACTGATGGAAGAGTCCAAAAATCCACCCAGGAAGTTTTAAAGCGCCCAGGACAGCAGCCTCAAGGAATGTGTAGCCAGCGGGATCTGCTCACCACGCTCCAGCTTTACAGACCAGCTATGCCAAAGATCCCACTCCCACCCTGCTCCCAGATTCCCTTGGTGCTCTCCAGGTCTACTCTGTCCTCCTTCCCAAAGTTGGGGTACACAGGGAAATCCTTCCCTTCTCCACACTCATGTAGTCCTGGGGATTTAATCTGAGCTCCCAGCGCTCAGATGAAGGAAAAGTGTTTATGGTGGCCTTGGGGGAACAAAGAGAGGGAACAAAAAGGACTGGGAAAACTCGACGGTAGGAAGGCAGGAAGAGACAGGAGAAAGGGCTGGGAAGAGCAAAGGAGCAAAGAGCAATCCAGGAAGACTCTGGAACAGCAGAGGTGATTCCTAAACGATTCCTCAAGTTTCAGGGCTGGAAACTTCTCAACAGGTTTCCAGAGAAGCTGTGGCTGCCCCATCCCTGAAAGTGTTCCAGGACAGGCTGGGCGGGGCTTGGAGCAACCTGGGATAGTGGAAGGTTTCCTGCCCATGGCAAGGGGTGGAACTCGATGAGTTTTAAGGTTCCTCCCCACCCCAAACCATTCCAGGATTCTGTGATCTCTCCTTGGAAAATCCCAAGGAACACCATTCCTGCTGCAGAGCAAGGGAAGCACTTACATCTCCGGAGAGTCTTCCTTGCTGATGTACTCTTCCAGGATGCTGGTGTCGATATTGGATGGTTCCAGAGCTCCATTAATGTCGTGGCCTGCAGGGGAGAGGAGGTGAAAGCATGAGCCAGGAAAAGGACAGGAAAGGGCCCTGGAAACACCACCAGACCCTTGCACAGTCAAGGAACTGATCTGAGAATCGTGGAATCGCGGAATGGCTTGGAAGGGACCGTAAAGATCATCTCGTTCCAACCCCCTGCCATGGGCAGGGATGACTCAGTAGATCCCTGGGAACTGCCAGCTGCCCATACCCACTGCATCCTGGTGCAAAGCCTCATCCCAGGAGATGGGGCACATGGGACAAGCCAGGGCAGGGACACAGATACACGGTGAGGACCAGATCCTTTGGGATCCCTTCCAACTCTATGATTCCCTTTGGACTCTTTGCAGAACACACTGGAATTTCTCCACCACAGCTCTGGATCAGCTGCCGACCTTCTTCCCTCTCTTCTGTACCACCAGTGGATTTCCCTGTCCTTTTTCCAGAGGGCTCCTCCTCCCCTCCCTGCCCTGTTCCAGGGAAGCTGGGCAGGGTTTTGTTGACAGAAAATCCTTCTTTTATCTGTCTCTCCCAAGTGGGAGTCCGGAGCCCACCAGAGCCAGAGCCAGCCCGCGGTGCCAAAGGCACTGCCAAGAAAGTGGAAGAGAAGATCCAACTCCCCCCCCGCTCTGATAAGGGAGTCAGTGAAAGACCATCCTGAAAGACCCCACGTGAAAGCCCAGGAGAAGCCCCTGACCCCCTGGATCCCCCAGGTTCCCGGGAAAGGTCACCCGCTGATCCGCAAAGGCCGGCCCGGGGGGCTCCAGCCCACCCGGCCAATTGCAGCTCTCCCTCTGCAAATCCCTTTCATACCAAGACAGGCAAATCGGCAGAAATAAATCCAGCTAGGAATTCTGCCAGGCGGACAGGGTGTGTGTGGATATGGGGATCTCTGCCTCAGAAACCTTGGCTGGAGGGGGGGGGAAATCCTGGGTAACTGCTCGTTTTTGGGACATCTCCGTGGCAGAGCCCAGGGACCTGGGGGACAGGGTGAGGATGTTCTTCCATGTGAACATGGGATCCATCTGGAGCAGGGACACAGGATGCTGCGTCCTGGTGAGCACTGAGGTGAGGAGAGGACGGAGCAGGCAGAGCCTCTGGGACCTCCAGCTGTGCCAGTACCTCCAGTATGGAGCTGCAGATCCCAGGGGAGCACAGGGGTGGCTTCTGTCCCTCCGCTATGACAGCCACATCCTGTTCTGCAGTTCCTGGGATGTGGGAGCTCCACGCTCCTGTCCTCAGAGTTTTGGGAGCTCACTGATGGCCATCCACGTGTCCCTCACTCATCCCTAAGGATTTCTGCCATAGCCTGCTCCCAACACTTTACCACAAACACATCTCCCAAGGCACCTCTTCAAGCCCTCACCATGATCCCCTGACATCCCCAAAACCTCCTGCCAGGTGGGTGGGAATCCTCCCTGTGCTCCACTGCCTCCCAATCAGCCAAAAAACCCCGGGGCTATAAATCACAGGATGCCTTTGGCAAACGCCCACCCCAAAGGCCATCAGGAAACTTCATCCCAAATTTTGGCATTGGGATCCACAATCAAAGCAGCAAAAAGGACGCTTGGCCAATTTTTGTCACTCAGCCTGTCCAAGCAAAGTCCAATCCCAGCAGGTTTCCTTCACACTTCCAAACTCCAGAAGCTCCTCTGTGGCGGTAGAGGAGCCCAGGAACCCTCCAGGAAGGATGAGAAGACCTCTCTAGACAGTAGGATGCTGCACTTCCCAATTTTCTGAGGATGCTGAGGCCCTGGCACAGAAAAGCTGTGGCTGCTCCATCCCTAGAAGTGTTCCAGGCCAGGCTGGATGGGGCTTGGAGCAACCTGGGATAGTGGAAGGTGTCCCTGCCCATGGCAAGAGGGTGGAACTGGATGAGCTTTATAGCCCTTCCAGCTCAAACCATTCCAAGATTACTTTGCTTCCTTGAAGTCACCTTGAGGAAGGTGAGATAAGCCCAGTGACGCGAGAGGTGCGTCAGGGCTGGAGGGGAGATGTGGCTGCCCACCAGAAACCAAGGACCTTCCTCTGCTCCAGCACAGTGGGATTTGCACGAATCCAGGGATATCAGGGCAGGGACAAAGAATGTCTCACCGCCCGGAGCTTCCCTGCAGCCTGGCTCTTACCAAAGCCAGCTTAGGTGATTAATTAAAAGCTAATACTGCTCCATAGTCACGAGATCCCAATGGCACCGGCATTCCCTCCCCCTCCCAAGTGGGGATTAGGGGGAAGCCACCAGGGAGGGCAGCTCAACACCCACATGGCTCTGCACAGGACAGGCTCCCACATCTCACCCTAGCAAAGAAAGATGGAGGAGCCCAGGGAAGCACTGAGCTCATCCATCCCAAACCTGCCAGGTCCCTACGCCCCATCCTCCTCCTGTCCCTGGCACTGCCACCCTGCTCTCCCACCATGTCACCGCTCCACTTTCCAACCCTTCTCTGGGAAAAGAGCCGTGGCAATGCCAAAAAACCCCAACCTCTGCCTGAAGAACGGGAAGTTAAAACCCTCAGCACCCTTCTGGTGAGCGGAGCCGGGCGGGCTGAGGCCCCCGGACGTGTGAGAATGTCAGGAATCCCAATGTTTGGACTGGTTTTCTCTGCCTTCCCCAAGCCTCCAAACACGCTCCACATCCCAACGGAGGTGCTTCCCGCCCCGCCGCCTCCTCCCTGCCCCTGCTCCCACCGCCTCGTCCCTCCTGGTGGCACCTTCCCGGCTCCTTGTCCCGGTTTTGGGTGCTCCCAGAGGGAGCACGTGGCCACAGGGCTTGCAAAGAGTTAATGGAGCCTGGCCTCCGTGAACTGTCATATTTACAGGTCTGAGGGATTTAACCCGGAATTTTCCTGGAGTGATAGGCTGAGAAGTTTATGGAATTTCTATTTATAACAGTCCCCCCTCCCTCTTCAATTCCTACTCTGTTGCCTGTCTTCAAATCACCCCTAATCCTGCCTGGGTCACCTGGGGGTGGGAGGAAGGGAGAGAGCTGGAGAACTTCATCCCGGGATGCGCTAACACGAACCAGATGTGGGAAGCTGGAGATGACGACGAGGTCAGCACTCTGCAGGGGCTGGGGAACATCAGCCCGGGGTGGGGGGACACCGGGGAGGAGGAGAAGGAGGAGGAGAAGAGGCTGTTCCAAGCTCAGAGCTTCCCAGTGACATTGGAGCCACGTACCGGAGAATTTTCAGGGAGAACTGAGGCATGGATCAGATTCAGCCTGGGAGGGATCAAATATCCAAACTGGTACAGGGTGGAATAAGATCAGGAGACCCCAGAAGCTTCTGGTTCCATGTGCTCCCTCTCCTAACGGTCCTCCAGCACGTGCTGGAGCAGCAGTGGGATAAATGGATGAGCAGGACACACGGCACGAAGCTCCACCCGGAATCACCTGGGACGCCACAGCAGTGCCGGTGCTCGGCGAGCCCCGGGCACACCCCTGTGTCCATCCCCGTGTCCGTGCACCAGGGCTCGGTTGTGCAATCCTCAAGCCAGGCTGCAGCATCGGCACATTCCCGGGGCCCCGCGCCGCTCCTCACCCCCTGCTCCCTCCTGCCGTGTTTATCCTTCGGCCCAGGGGGATTGGCTGCCGGCCTGGCCGCGAGCACCAGGAATCCGGGCCACGGCAAACAAACCAAACACCGCCTAAGCCCGTGGAGCCGCAGGGCCAGCGCTCCGCTTCGGGGCTTCTCCCCATCCTGGAGGGTTCGGCCGCGCGGGGAGAAGCCGCTCCAGATGGGAATAGCATCCCTCCCATGCCTGCCACCTCGGCAAGCCCAGGGACTTGGGCTGCACACCTGGACACGGCTGCTCCCGTAAGGAACAGCGAGATGACGTCCCTATTGCCTCATGTGCCCAACCCGGGCTGCTTCCATCCCCTCTGGTGACCCTGGAGGAGCCCCTGGCTCCCCCTGGATCCCAGCCCAGCATTCCTGCCTAATTAATGCTCTTTATTACCTGACTGGGATGATAACCAGCCCCCAAACGGGGCGCCTGTAACCGGAGCGGGACACGGAGCCAGCGCTGCCCCAGCTCCCCAGAGACCACCCCAGAGCAAAGTCCCGGCTGTCCAAGGCGCTTCCAGGGGATCCCAAGGCCTTTCCTCTGAACCACAGCCCCTCCTCATCCCGTTACTGTCATCCTTTGCTCCCCTCAGGAATATCATCCTTGAGCGGTTTCTCTTGGATTAGGACACCTTTTGTCCCTTCCCATCACAAAAGGTGGGACTGTCCCAGGCGATGCTGAGGTCCATCCATCCCCTGTGTCCCATCCTGGGGACATTCCCTAGCTAGCCCATTCCCAAGGACAGCCCTGTCCTTCCAAACCAAAGAGGCAGCTCCTGCATCCCCGATCATAATGGAGCAAAAAACACAAGGTCCAAATTCCAACCAATTCCACACCAAAAACACAGCCAAGGATGAGCTCTGGGATCTGTGGGATAAGATCCCAAGGAAAACACCAAACTGGGGGGTAAGGATTTGGGGGTTCATGACAATTTGGTTGTCATGGAATTAAAATGGAAGTAATCAACCCAGCAATGGGTACAGGCTTGGAACAGACACATCCCACCACACCTTCTCCATGGAGGGGCCGGGATTGTTCCCAGCCCACCTGAACCTGACCCCCTCCTTCCTGGGAGTGAGCTCCCAGCCAACATCCCTGCTCCCAAATCCAACCCCTCTGCACTCCTAGAGAAACTATCCCATGCCAGGCAGGGCAAGAAGCAGGGAAGGCAGTGATCAGGGACAGGGATACAGGACAATGGGATTTAGCCAAACCCCTGCACTGAAGGAGAAAAGAGCGTTTTACAGGGTGTCCAGGAAGACTCAGGAGCAACAGCCTGGGTACACAGTGAGCCAGCTCCAGAGGCAAAACACTTGGAATAATTAACTGGCCTGATGGGAAGTACAACCACACCCATGGCAGGGGGTTGGAACTGGCTGATCTTTAAGGTGCTTTCCAACCCAAACCATTCCAGGCTTCCCTGAATACCCAGTGTCCAGAAGCAGCAGCATCTCCCTGTTCCCTGGAAAGCTCTCTTTGCTCCTACATAATCCCACAACTCCTTAGCTTACATCCACAGATTAATATATTTGGCAAAAGCCCCTTTGGATGAGGTGGACAAGGCCCTGGGAAACACCCCAGACTGAGGGATAAGGGGATAACACCCTCCATTCCCCATTCCCAAGAGGACAAAGTGTTGGTGGGAGATATCCCAAGGCACAGGAAGTGTGAGGAGCCAGAGGAAATTATCCTGCTGTGCCATGGCAGGCCATGGGCATGTTCCTCAGGAAGCTCTGCAGGAAAAGGAGGCAGAAAGGATGATCCTCCCTCCCAAACTTCCCTGAGCCCTCCCTCTGAGCACCTTCTCTCCTCCAACCCTCCTGGAATTTCCCCCCATCTCCCTTCTCCCCTCGCCAGAGCTGCTCTCCCTCCTGCATCCCTTTCTCCTGGCAGCTCCCCACCCTTGTCCTGGCCTTTCCCCCGCCCTTGCCAGCTGTGAACCTTGGCATGGATGGAGCCATTGTCCTGGGAGAACGGGGGCCGAGGGGGAGGAGGGGAAGGTGTGAGGGGGGACACAGAGGCGCGTTTGTCCCTGTCCCCGCGGCCGTCAATGCCGCGCTTGTCCATTCATGCTCTCCGAGGGCAGGAACAGCGGCTCCATTTGGGAGGCTCCAAGGTGCCTGCCCAGGGGGGCACATTGCCCTGTTTGTTTGGAGACAACGCCTTTATCTCCCTTCCCGGGATGAGGGTGTTGGAGCAGGGACAACAGGACCGGAGGAGGTCACTTCATCTGGTGGCTCCCGCTGCACGCGGCCGGGGCCTCATCCCTGGGGACAACAGGGATGGGGAAAAGCTCCTGAGGATCCCTCTGCTGAGGTGCCTCACCTGACCTTGTTCCATCCAGATTGCAGCTCTGGGGGGACAGGAGGGACCTTTTCCATGGGATGACACAAGGTGGATGAGCTCCTGGACACTGCCATGGTGGTGAAGGTCCATATCCATGGCCCACACCATTCCCTCTGAGTGAATTATTGCCGGAACGGATAAAAAATGTAATAATATAATCAGCAGCTACACACCAGCACCAAGAAGAGACCCGATCCAGCTGCCCAGAGCTTTCCCATGCTCAGCAGTGACCAGGAGAGGGAATACTCAGGGAAGCACAGGGACTTGACAAGTTGATGGCAGATCCTGAACTGTGATCCCGCTGCTCTTCTCCTTCCAAGGAAAGAACCCAGGGGTGCAGTCCCTGGACACTGACCTTGCTGCAGGGCAACACTGTGGCCCTGGAAAGGCTCTTAGGGAATCTGGAGATCCAGGATGAGCCACGATCAGCCCAGTTCTAAGACATCCACACCACACACAAAAGGAACTCAGGATAACTCAGGATTTGGAGAGGTGCTGCCTCTCCTGAAGGCAACCCCAGCTCAAAACAATCCTTAGGGAGGGAGATTAAGAATGGAACAGCACCAGGATACAGGAGCAGAGGCAGCCAAGCATCGCCAGGAACACCGTGTCCAGATCGGACTCATCATTCCCTCCCTTCCAGCTGGGAGGCACCAAGGTCTGTCCAGGCTGGACAATCTCCAGAGGAGACTGGGAAGAAAAAGCAGAGCCATTTATCTAGATGGGACTTTTTCCAGGGCTTGGGAAGGGCCATCCCCAGTTTTGTGCAAGCACCACACATCTTTCACAGGGAGGATTGCTGGGTCACCAGGGTTTTCCTGCTGCTCACACAGCTGGGACGTTTGCTCCAGAGTTGTCTCCCAAGAAAATCACAAGGGGTGTGAAAAGCTTCTTCAGCCATGTGGCACAAAGCTCCCAAGGAGGATCCCACTTTTCCCAGGATCTAACATGACCATAGAAGTGGGGCAGGTCCAGGGCTGTCATTTCTGTCTCCATGATCCCATGGCAGGGGGTGGAATTCGATGGTCTTTAGAGTCCCTTCCAAACCAAACCTAGGATTCTACACAATTGAACTCATTGCTGAAACCCCAAAATTCCCTAGGGTTTACTGCCATGCTAGCTATTCCCACATCCACTTTTTACAGTGAACTGAGGTTTCTTTTTTTTAAAAAAAAAACAACCCTTGTTTGCCTTTTCTGACCAACTCTGAGCCATCCTGGAACATATTTCCTGCTCCAGGGATTTAGCAAACACTTCCCAGACAATACAGCCGAGATACCAAACGTGCTGCTTGGATCCCATCCATCCCGCGCGCTCCGTGGGTGTTCCTGGGATCACTTCAAAGTGCTGGGCTGGCTGGAGAGGCCCAAATCCAGAGGGAAGGTTCAGGGCACGCTGCTTGAGGATGTGCCATGGGGACGAGAGGACCAGGAGGTCACTTGGGAAAGCGGGAATGAGTCATCTCCAAATTAAACACCAGGCACAAGGATTTTCCTAGCAGAGACCCCCAGGAAGGGACCAGGGTCAAAAACATTCCAGGGGGACCTTCTCGGTCTCCACAACTCCCTGGCAGGAGCCAGGTGGGGGTCAGGCTCTGCTCCCAAAGAACACAGGACAGGACGAAAGGAAATGGCCTCAAGTTGCACCAGGGGAGGTTCAGGTTGGATATCAGGGAAAATTCCTTCATAGAAAGGGTTGTAAGGCACTGGAGCAGGCTCCAGTGGTGGAGTCCCCATCCCTGGAGGGATTTAAAATCTGCGTGGATGTGGCACTTGGGGACAGGGGGACAGTGGTGGTCTTGGTAGAGCCAGGGGAACCGTTGGACTGGATGATCCCAGGAGGCTTTTCCAACCTAAGTAACTCCATGATCCCACGATCTCTGCTCACATGGGGTGAAAGAAACTCCCAAGATTCCTGGCCCCTTGTTTCTCTTCAATCGCCTCTGCAAGGGATTATTTGGACACAGGAAAGGAAGAGGTGGCAAAGGCCTTTTCTCCTGGCAAAACTGGGATGGTGACCTCAGTCTCATGGACAAACTCTCTGGCAGTGGGAAAAAACCTGCAGAGCCCATCCCTGCTGCAACACAACTTGGGAATGAGGGAAAAACACCTTAACGACATGAGAATGGGGGATGGTTCGAATCCATGATCCTGCAGGGTTTTCCAACTTAAACCCAACTTTTCACAGGTTGGAAATCCTGTAAAAATCCCTCTCAGTGATCATTCCTGACCTGCTGTACCCACAGATGCCCTCTGGATGTCCAGAGCCACACTACGTGTGCTTAAAAACCGGGAAGTAGGAAAGGTCCCTACCTTGACATTCCACAGCCCATCCTGTTGTACTGGGTTGAGTTTGTCCAGTTCCTCTTCCTCAGAACACCAGCACAACTTCCAGCATCCAAACTCCTCATCCTGGGCTGTGAAAGCTGTTCCCAGCCTGCAGGTCCTCACAGGGCTGTTCCCTGTATCCCTCTGGCTCCTCAACACGGTGAGGTGAGATTTGGAATATCATTTATCACCCAGCATGTGTTGGGTTGGAAGGGACCTTAAGGATCATCTGGTCACACCTCTTCCATGGGCAGGGACACCTCCCACTAGCCCAGGTTACTCCAAGCCCTGTTCAGGCTTGGCCTTCCCTACACATTAACCTCTCCATTCCAACACCCCTTCCCAAAAACTGAATTAAAACAAGACAGAACAGAGGGGACATGGACAGGTAGGATCACCCCCTGCCCAGAACTCCTCGGATTTTAGGATGGATGGGATCTCACCTGGGAAAACCCCATGTCTGTTCAGGAGAGGAGCACTGACCCCATTATCAGCAAGCAGCCAACTGTAAAAAGGTTTAATGGCCCTTATGAGGCTCCGTTTTCCAAGTTTTCCTTTACTTAAGCAGGTGTTTCATTCCCAATAAAGTCAAAGCGTCCTTTTTAGTGCTTCCACGAATCAATGTCCATAAACCCTGGCTTGTCATAACACAGGAGATAAGCCAAGATCCAGCAGGCTGATAAGATGTTTGCTTTCCTGTTGATGTGGATTTCGAGCAATCGGCACTCAGGATTACAAGCCATAAATGATGTGGATGCCCCAACCCCTGGAAGTGTTCAAGGCCAGGTTGGACGGGGCTCGGAGCAACCTGGGATAGTGGAAGGCGTCCCTGCCCATGAAACGAGATGGGATTTAAGGTCCCTTCCAACCTGAACCATTCCAGGATTCTATAAATCAATGAATGAAACCTCCAGTTCTTTGGAAATCCTACCTGAGTCTTCCAAAAATCCTGTTCCACGCCCACCCCATGCCCTCTGCACTGTCTCCTCCCCACCAAACTACTTTGGTAGGAAAACCAGGACAATTTGCCACTCTATAGTGAAGTTGGGGTGATACCAAAGACTCTACGGAAAAAAAACCAAACCAAACCAAAAAAAAAAAACAAAAAACAAAAAACAAAAAACAAAAAAAAAAAAAAAAAAAAACCACAAAAAAAAAACCACAAAAAAAACCCAACAAAAAACAAACACAAAAACAGGGAAAATCAAATCAACCCCACCAAAAATTCCTTTAATGCCTGGTTTTTATGCCCAGGCTGGATCCAAGCACTCCGAGGCCATTTAAAACTCCAGCCTTGGCTTTTCCAACCAGTTTTCATCCCCACCACCCCAAAAATTCAGGGAAATACTCAAGTGTTCACACTTGGGAACATTTGTGGACAGGGAATTCCACAAGAATTCTGTCTGCTTTGTTTGCAGCCAAGTCTGGCCACTCTTCCCACCTTTCCCTCTCCCTGTTTGGAGGAACTGCCCCAAAGCAGCCAAAGTTCAGTGAGATAAGTGGTGGACCCTGAGTGTCACATTACATTTTCCCTCGGGAAGGAGGCATTTCCTTCAAATGTGCCTTGAACGTGCTCCAGGTGCCGCTGGAAGCCGGCCTGGAGTGCGGGATCCTGGGCTGGCCACATCATCCACCACCACCGGATCAGGGAGAAGATGCCATGGATGGGGCTGGAACTGGCTGATCTTTAATGTCCCTTCCAAGCCAAAGCATTCCATGATTGCATGTCCTACTGTGCAGGAGGAATGGGAAAAAGGAAGGTCTGTTGGATAAGCAAGGGCATGCCAAGCATGCCGGTCAGTTGGAATAAGAGGATATATCCATGAAAACATAAGTGAGAGCCACTGGATAGCCAAGTGTAGTGTCCAGTCACAGAATCCTGGAGTAGTGTGGGTTGGATGGGACCTTAAAGCTCATCCAAGTTCCATTCCCTGCCACGGGCAGGGACACCTTCCACTAGCCCAGGCTGCTCCAAGCCCTGTCCAGCCTGGCTTTGGATACTTCCAGGGATCAATCCACCCTCCACTTCTCAGAGTTCCCATTTACCCTCCACAGCAGCAGGACACCTCCCTGGCTCTCTGCCACTGTCTCATCCCTGTCTGTCCATCCCTAGTCCTGGTATCCCTCTGGAATGTCCCATGCTGAGGGCTGTCTCTCCTGAATGAGGCTGGAGCACAGGATGGGCACCCCGAAGGCACCGGCTCGGCCCCAAAAGCCACGAGACCGTTCCTGTTTGTGTCTCCAGCCACAGCTGCTCCCTTGTCCTCTGGCACGGCGCACGCTGGTTAATCATTCCTCAGGCACATTCAGTGTCCCGGGATTCTTATCGGAGAGTGCAAAGTCCAATCAGCAGCACCACTGGGAAGAGGCAGGAGGGCTCCCCGGCAAGGGTGGCACAGCTGTGCCGGAGCTACGCCATGCCCAGGCTGGGACACACGAGAGGGATGCCAAGGCATGGGCTGGGAAGTGCCCATAGGTTCACTTGCACCTTCCTAGCACAGCTCCCAGCTCTGGATCGTGGAGTCCTGGAATGGCTTGGGTCAGAAGCAACTGTAAGGATCATCTACTCTCTGCCATGGGCAGGGACACCTTCCACTACCTCAGGCTGCTCCAAGCCCCATCCAGCCCAGCCTTGGACACTTCCAGGGATGGGGCAGCCACAGCTTCTCTGGGCAACCTGTTCCACCACTCTCAGCACCAGATCACTCCAGCCATTCCCAGCAGGAGGAATCCATAAGGCCCCTATCCAGAAGAGGGAAAGCAGAGCAGGATCCCATCTCTCTTCTTTGAAATAACCATGCCCAGGAGACATTTAATTCCCTCTTTCTGGAGGCTGGGATGACTGTCCTGGAAGGGCTCTAACTGATAAGGGTGAGGAAGCAGATCCCAAGGCTCCTCCCTGACCAGGACTCCTTTCCCATATCCCTGCATGCAGCAGCCCTTCCACACCCCATCCCACGCACGGGCTCTCTGTGTCACCGTTTCCATCCCGGCCACACCTCCGGCACGACTCCCTCTAATCCAAGTGACACCTCTTCCCGAAGCTTCCCCCTGTCTGTGTCCGGGCATTGCTCCCAGGGCACCAGCCAATGGAAGGGGCATTACCCGGGGCGCGGGCAAAGTTCCTCCTCACGGAGCCTCGTGCTGACGTCGCCTTTCCAAACCCCAGCCTGCTCTTTATCAGGCTTTAAGGATCCACCCTCTCGTGAACAGCTCTCTGGCCTTACTCCACCTGGATGTCTCTTGCCCTTTTCTCAGGATAAGGGAGTTTTGGGGTCCGGGATAAAGGAGTTTTGGGGAAATGGGAGGCAGAAGCACCAGCACAACCATCACAAGACCACGCCGGGAGTGGCGGCGTTTGGCACCGGCCTTTCCCTGAGGAGCGGATGAGGATGAGCCCTTCGGCTGAAGAGACTCCAGGAATCTCCTACTGGGATGGACATGGCAGCTTCCCCCCAGTGTCCAGGAATGCCCCCTGGATGTGGTGATGAGCTCAAGGGAATGCTTTTGTCTCTTCCCTGCTCTGCTCAGGCCCTGGGATTGAGCCAGACTCAGCAGCATCCTCACGTCACCTGCTCCTGTTGAGGGCCGACCAAGCCAGGCGGGCAGGGAAGCTTCAAACAGAGGGAAGAGAGAGGAGAACCAGGGAACAATCCCATTGGGAAGAGAGATGGAGAGGCAGAGGGAAAAGCAAGGCAAGCCATGGAAGGGCTGGGGGGTCCGTGCCATTACCTGCTCGGATCCAGCGCATCCTGAGCATGGTGAGAGCTGATGTCAAGCTCCTGCCGTATCCCTGCCCTCTCCCTGTGTCATTATTCCCTGAGCTCAGCTCCTCCAGCTCCCAGGGCTGCTTGCTGCCTGCTGGTTTTTCTATTCCCTCCGGGAAGAGTGGGAGGGCCGGGGAGGCGGCCGGGCGGCCGCTGCTCCGCGCTGGGATTTGGGACGGCGAGGGGATTACCCGCAGGGATGGTCATGTGTTTGTGCTGTACCAGCTTCCCCGGGCCCACTCCGGCACGGGCTGACTCCCGGCTCCCAAAGAACTCCGGGCAAAGCCTCTTACCTTCCCACGGCGCCAGCCAGGCCCCGCAGCGACTGTCACCTGCGCCGCCACCTCGTCCCCGAGCCGCTCCTCCCGCAGCCAGGAGCCCCCGGCGCAGGGATCACGCCGGGCTTTCCCAAGGAGTTCTCCCCCTGCCACAGCAGCTCCGTGCGGGAAAAGCTCTCTGCGGCATCAGGCCTCAGAAGTGGATTTGGGGGCAGGCAGAGGGTGAGGAGCGAGCAGGAAGCCCCCAAAGAGCCATTTTTTTAAGGTATTCCAGGAAAAGTGATGCCCTGATCCGTGCAGTTGCATTTCTATGTCAGGGCCAGGAGCCTAAAACACGGGACACCAGGACAGACCCCCCAGGTTTCCCTGTCCTCCTGCCCTTTCTGCTCCCAGTTTTCAGCCTCAGGACATCCCAAAGCAACAGGAAGACTTGGGAGCAGTCCCTGGATTCTCATGGATACGCTGGTTTACACCAGTAGGAGTCTGACCAGCGAATTCCTTCTCCATTCATTCCCACCACCACCAAATCCCCCCTTATGGCCCAGCATGGGGGACAAGGGGCAATCCCAGCTGTCCTGGGGTCATCTCACGGCCTCAGCTCCAGTATTCTATATTCCCTCCTCCAAGGAAAACAGGGAAATGCTCCAGACCTCTTCCTGCAGGGTGACACTTCCTCCTCACAGGCACCAAGTGCTCCAAAATCAAAATCACCAGCAGTGCTACCAACACCAGGAACATGGGAACAGGTTGTCCAGAGAAGTCATGGATGACAGAAGGAGGGTTTAGATGGGATATTGGGAAGAAATCCTTCCCTGGGAGTGTGGTGAGGCCCTGGAATGGATTTCCCAGGGAAGCTGTGGCTGCCCCATCTCTGGAATATCCCAGACCAGGTTGGATGGGGTTTGGAGCAATGTGGGATACTGGAAGGTGTCCCTGCCCATGTGGGATTGGATGATCCTTAAGGTCCCTTCCCACCCAAATCATTCCAGGATTCCACAATCACACATCTCCAAACATTCCCACAGGCAAAACCATCCACTCCTGGTCGCTCCCAGCTTGGAGATTCCTGTGCACACAGCCCAGCAAACCCTGCACAGGCACACAGCTGCTCCACAGACAATATTCCCAGTGTTCCAGCCACTTGTGCTCCATGAAAACCTGTGGAGCTGTTGGATGAGCTTCATGGAAATCTTCCCCTTCTGCTGAACCAACTCCTGTCCTTCCCAGCTCCACCTCGACCCCAACCCTGCTCAACTCCCAGTGCTCGCTCTCCTTTCTCTGCTCCTTTCCCGAATTCCCGCCTCCCAGCCCCCGCCGGCCCTGCTCCCAACATCTTTCCCGCTGTACATTCTTCCCCAAGCCCTTATCTCATAAATTAGCCGGGAGAGGGATCCCAAATAGCTGAGCCGTGGCGTAAGCGTTTCCCTGAGGCAGGGGCGGGCGGGAGCAAGGGAAAGGTTGGGAGCAGGATGCCAGCCAAGGGTCAGACGCTGTCAACTCCCTCCTCTTCCTTTGAATCCAAACACAAACGCTCCAGGAACACTCCCAGACCCGTGGAAATCTCCCTTCCCTCCCCTGCCAGAACCCCCCGGCATTCCGCGCTCGCTGCTCCAGGATTTTTGCCTGAGCTCTCCTCAGCACTTCCAAACACATGGATCAGCTGTGCTAACACAAACCACAGAGTTTGGGAAGACTCCTGAGTGGGAAGGGATGATCCATGAGCATCATCCAACTCCAACTCCTGGCTGTGCACAGGACAATCCCGAAAATTCCACCATGTGCCTGAGGACAACAAGAATCTTCCTAACACAGGAGAAGCCCAGCTTGAGGACACTCAATGCAGAAAGCCAGGACTGCATTCCCAGCACCTTTATCCCAGGAAAGCGTGAAGTTATTCCCAATGCATCTTTTCCCTCAGAGACTTTTCTTCCCTAGCTCATCCCAAATACCAGAGCAAAGCCTGGGATCTTTCCCATCATTTTTCTGCTTCTCCATCCTCACACACCTCAGACCTCACCATCAAAGAGCAGACAGCCATATTCCAGGGAAATAAGGATATCTGGGAAAACAAGGATACCCAGGGAAACAAGGATATCCATGGAAGTAAATATATCCAGGAAAACAAGGTTATCTAGGGATACAAGGATAGCCAGGAAAACAAAGGGTACCCAGGAAAACAAAGACATCCATGGAAATAAATATATTCAGGAAAACAAGGATACCCAGGAAACAAAAATACACAAGGAAATACGGATATCCAGGAAAACAAGGATACCCAGGAAAACAAGGACAGCCAGGAAAACAAAGGATACCCAGGGAAACAAGAATAGCCAGGGAAATAAGGATATCCAGGAAAACAAAGGGTACCCAGGGAAACAAGGATATCCAGGAACATAACGAAATCCTGCCCGAGCAAACACCAAGGAAAATTTAGGAAAATCCATGTCCATCTCTCACAGCTGAGAAAACCAGAGGCACCAAGCAGACCTGAGATTTTGGGAGCACTGGCTTCCCAAAACAAGCCTGGCTCTGCAAATGGGACCAGCCAAATTCCAGGGTTTGGAATGACCACAGGCACTGATTCTTCCCCAGCTCCACCAGCACAGCCCCCACTCCCAAACGTCTTCATGAGGAGCCCAGTTAATCCTTGTCTGACACTGGGAAATACCACGGGCTCAGGGATTCCTCTTAAATTTTCTGGGGTTGCTTACAGCAGGCTCAGGTCCTGGGAAAATCAGAGTCAAACAAAGGAATGAGAATTCCCAAATTATTCCAGGGTTCTCAGCCTGCAGGAAGAAATCTCTTCAGGGATGGGATGATCCGTGAAAAGAAGAAAATGCTTCACTCCAAGAGAAAACCAGGTTGGAAAAGGATTTCCTTATGATGGGAATTCAGTGATAAATTTTAAAGGAGTGATGGGATACTTAATTTATTCCTGTAAATTATTAAATTCCAACATATCTATTGTTTACCACATCCAAAAACCATTAATTCCTCAGGAGGGCTGGATTCCACAGTAAATCCAACTCCACGCCGTGATTTAAGGCCCTGACCTTCACTCCCCAAAATCCAGAGGATCAGTTTGGCCTCAGAATTCCTCACAGCACCACAATTAACCTGGGCACGAGAGGGAAAAACTGAGCAGCAATTCCTGGTGGTAAAACTTCCTTCTCTTCCCTTCTCCCCCTCAAGCTCAGTGTCCAAACAGATGCTCTGGAATAACAGCGGGAAAGGGATCGAGCTGCCCAAACAAAGTTGTGCTCCGTGGAATATTTGGCTCAGAGAGGTTTTAAGAAGGATTTTACAGCTGAGGGTATAAGAAATATCCTTCAGGCACAGTTTCCTTGATCCTGGATTTTTACAGGGACAGGATGGTTTTGATTCAAGAGAAAAAGAAAGAAGGAGAAAGAGATTAAAAAGAGGGAAAGGAGGAGGAAAAAGGGGGAAAGGGGGAGGAAAAAGGGGGAAAGGGGGAGGAAAAAGGGGGAAAGGAAGAAAAGTGGAGAAAAGGAAGAAAAAAGAAAGAAAGAAAGGAGGAAAATAGAGAGGAAGAATCCCAGAATGGCTAAGGTTGTCAGGGATCCGTTGGAGTCATCTTGCTCAAGCAGGATCACCCCCAGCACCCGGAAAGAACAGGAAAACAGTAAAAGAAAGAAACTCCCACATTATAATAAAGATGCTCTGGGGAGAGGGAGAAATTCCATGTCTCCAGCTGAAGAGACAGAGGGCTGGTCCATAAATACCATTGGGATGCTGAGCCAGAGCTCTGCAGGACTCCTGGGAGGTGCTCTGCACCCCTGGGATGGGAAGTGGGAGAGGAGGATTTAGGAGTTTGGCCCAAGCAAAATCCTAAAACCAAAGGAAACCCCGGAAGGCTGCAGGGAACGTGGGCTGAGAGCAGCTGATAAGAGCCCTTGTGGTGAGGCTTCCCATCCTCACTAATCCTGGGGCTCCTGGGAATCTGGGATCATGGCTGGAACTAACAAGGGGTGCTTCCTCCTTTGAAGAAGAGATGCCTTACTGAGAGATCACAGGCATGGCGGGAGAGAGGGAAGCAAGGAGGAAGCAGCTCCAGCTTCCACTCGCTCCCAAGAGCATCTTCAGTTCCCTCTTCCCAGGGTCAATCCTTCTACCAGCCAAAGAATCCACAGGGACACCACTGTCCTGCCCCAACTTCCTCTGGGGGCTCACTGCACAATCCCACTGCTCCACAGGGGATCCCAGCTCCGGAGCTGACCCATGGATCGGGATCCACCCCGGGACGTGCTGGGGCAAGGGAGCCTTGCCAGGATGGGCAAGGGAATTATTTATTCCCTCAAGCAACACATCCGTGTGCCAGCAGCTCATCCCAAGGACACGGCCCGTGGCAACTGTAACTCGGCCTGGCAAGGGACCCATTGGGAAATGAGGGAAACAAAGCAAGGAGGGGGAAAGAGAAGGAACCGAGCACTCCATGAGGAAGAGCAGAGCGTGCCAAGGAGCCAGGGCAGGGAAGGGAACACAGAGCCGAGGCCGGAACAACAGCGGGATCAGGCTCCCAACACATCCCAGTTCAGCCATCAGCAACCACACTTCATCCAACAGAGGCCAAACTCTCTTCCCGACCACTTTTCCACCCTGGTGGGAAGGGGAGTGATCCACAGCCATGCAGTGTCCACACGGGTCCAGGCTCTGGAAAACATCTGGGATCCATGGGCTGGAGCCACTGCCACGAGCCTGCTCCTGCTCCAGGGATGGTGAGGGGTACTCCAAGGTCCTTGCTGGGGTCGCAGTGGGAATCTAACCCATGGCACACCACAGCTCCCAGGATAGGATATCCAGCTTGACACCCACTGTGTGCACTGGAGGATGCACAACTGCCCCTGGATTGTGCCCTGGGACAGATTGTGCCATTTCAGAGCTGGACAAGGCTAGGATGGGATGGAGCCAGGCTGGGAGAGCTGGGGTTGTTTAGCCTGGAGAAGGGAAAGCTCCAGGGAGACCTTGGAGCTCCTTCCAGAGCCTAAAGGGACTCCAGGAGAGCTGGAGAGGGACTTTGGCAAAGGGCCTGGAGTGACAGGACAAGGGGGAACGGCTTCCCACTGCCAGAGAACAGGGTTAGAGGGGATGTTGGGAAGGAATTCCTCCCTGTGAGGGTGCTGAGGCCCCGGAACGGGTTTCCCAGAGAAGCTGCGGCCGCCCCATCCTTGGAAGTGTCCGAGGCCAGGTCGGACGGGGCTTGGAGCAACCTGGGACAGCGGAAGGCGTCCCTGCCCAGGGCAGGGGGTGGCACTGGATGAGCCTCAAGCTCCCTTCCCACCCAGCCCCCTGCGAGGCGGGGGGACCCCGGCGGCGGGCAGGGACCCCGGGACGGCGCTGCCCCCCCCGTTACCTTCAAAGAAGCGCTGCAGAGCCTCCGTCTCGTCCACCACCTCCATGGCTGGGCCATGCACGGGCCGGCCCCGGCTCAGTCCCTGCGGCTGCAGGGGGGCATCGCCCCGGCCCGGGGGGCCCCGCCGCGACCCCCGAGCCCCGTCCCAGCCCCGTGCGAGCCCCGCGGCCCCGCTCTCAGCGCCGGGCTCCCGGTGCCGGTGCCCAGCGCGGCCGCCCGATGCCCATCAGCGTCCGCCGAGCGCTGCTGCCCCGGACTCGGGCTGCTGCGGCCGCTCCTCCCTCTTTCCCTCTTCCCCTCCCTCTTTCCCTCTTCCCCTCCCTCTTTCCCTCTTCCCCTCCCTCCTTCCCTGCCCGCTGCTCCTCCTCCGCCCCGCTCCGCGCTCGGGGCACGCCCGCGGAGAGGGTTTGGCCAGCCAGTCCCGAGGTTGCCCAAAGTCACCTAAAAAACAGAGGCGAGCCACTGGAGGGACCTCTAGATTAGAAATCCGGTCACCAAGCGCTAAAAAGCGGTCAAAAGCCACCAAAACCCAAGCACTAAAGCCCCCAAACCCAAGCACTAAAGTCCCCAAAACCCAGCCACTAAAGCCCCCCAAAACCCACCCACTAAAGCCCCAAACCCAGCCACTAAAGCCCCCAAAACCCAGCCACTAAAGCCCCCCAAACCCAGCCACTAAAGCCCCCCAAACCCAGCCACTAAAGCCCCCCTAAACCCAGCCACTAAAGCCCCCAAACCCAGCCACTAAAGCCCCCAAACCCAGCCACTAAAGCCCCAAACCCAGCCACTAAAGCCCCCAAACCCAGCCACTAAAGCCCCTCTAAACCCAGCCACTAAAGCCCCAAACCCAGCCACTAAAGCCCCCCAAAACCCAGCCACTAAAGCCCCCAAACCCAGCCACTAAAGCCTCCAAACCCAGCCACTAAAGCCCCCCAAAACCCAGCCACTAAAGCCCCCAAAACCCAGCCACTAAAGCCCCCCCAAACCCAGCCACTAAAGCCCCCCAAAACCCAGCCACTAAAGCCCCCAAAACCCAGCCACTAAAGCCCCCTAAACCCAGCCACTAAAGCCCCAAACCCAGCCACTAAAGCCCCCAAACCCAGCCACTAAAGCCCCCCTAAACCCAGCCACTAAAGCCCCCAAACCCAGCCACTAAAGCCCCCCAAACTCAGCCACTAAAGCCCCAAAAATCTGTGCACAAAGCACCAAAAAAACCCCCAACCAACCAACCAAACAAAACAAACCCCAAAAAACCCTCAAAAAAACAAAACCACAAAAAAAACCCCACCACCCACAAATCACCAGGAAACAAACCAAACCAAAAAACCAGGCACAGACTACCAAAATCTGTCCAGAAACCACCGCCAAAACAGCCAGAAAGCACTAAAATTTGTCCACACGACAACAAAATCCCTTACAAGGCACCAAAATTTGTCCACCAAGCACCAAACTCCCCTCACAAAACACCGAGATGTGCCACAAAACAAAGTCACAAGGCACCAAAAAATCAGCCAAAAGCCACCGAAAATCCAGCCACAAAGCACTGGGGAAAAAAACAAAACAAAACACTGACAAAAAAAAAAAAAGCTACAGAGCACTAAAACATGGCCACAAGCCACCAAACATCACAAGCTACCAAAATCCACCCAGAAACCACCAAAAACCCAGCCACAAAGTACTAAAATCTGTTCACAGAGCACCAGAAACACTCACAAAGCACCAAAAAATGTGCACAGAGCACCAAAAGCCCTCAGGAAGCACCAAACTCCCCTCACAAAACACCAAAATCTGCCAGAAAGCAAAGTCACAAGGCACCAAAAAAGACAGCTACAAGCCACCCAAATCTGTCCAGAAATCACTGAAAAACACCCACAAAGCACCAAAATCTGTCCCCAAAGCACACAAATCTGTCCCCAAAGTCACAAGGTGCCAAAAAAGAGCCACAAACCATGAAAAAATCCAGCTACAAGCAATCAAAATCCATCCAGAAACTACGAAAACGCAGTCACAAAGTACCAAAAACCAGCCACAGAACACAGAACCCACCACAAATTACAAAAATGCAGCCACAAACCAGCAAACCTGTTCATAAAACCAGCCCTGAGGCACAAAATGCAACCACAAACCACTAAAATCCTCCCAGAAATTCCAAAACCAGCCAAAAACAATTCACTGGAATCTAGTTTTTAAAAAAGATAAAAATCACTGAAATCCAGGCACAAATTCCAAAACCAGGAAATCCCCGAATTCCAGCCTCACATTCTAGCCACAGACCACAAAACCAACAGCAAATCACCAAAAACCAGCTACAGATCACCCTAAACCAGACCCAAATTGTCAAAACCCAACCTCAAATCACCAAAATCCAGCCCCAAATCACCCTAAGCACAAAATCCAGCCCTAAGTCATCAAAATGCAGTCACAAATCAGTCTAAACCAGGCCCAAACACCAAATCCAGCCCCAAATCACTAGAACCCAGCCCCAAATCCACCAAAAATTTGCCCTCTCATCACCCAAATCCAGCCCCAAATCACCCAAATCCAGCCCCAAACAAACACCAAATTCAGCTGCAAATCACCCTAAACCAGCCCCAAGCACCAAATCCAGCCCTAACCCATCAAAGTCCAGCTGCAAACCACCAAAATCCAGCCTCAGATAACCCTAAATCAGCCCCAACCACCAAATCCAGCCCTAAAATCATCCAAACCCAGCCCCCAATCAGCCCCAAACACCAAATCCAGCCCTAAATCAAAATCCAGCTGCAAACCACCAAAATCCAGTCCCAAATCCTGCTCCAAATCACTAGAACCCAGCCCTAAATCCACCAAAAATTAGCCCTCAAATCACCCAAATCCAGCCCCAAACACCAAATCCAGTTGCAATTCATCCTAAACCAGCCCCAACCACCAAATCCAGCCCTAAACCACCAAAATCCAGCTGCAAACCACCCAAATCCAGCCTCAAATAACCCTAAATCAACCCCAACCACCAAATCCAGCCCTAAAATCATCCAAACCCAGCCCCCAATCAGCCCCAAACACCAAATCCAGCCCTAAATCAAAATCCAGCTGCAAACCACCAAAATCCAGTCCCAAATCACCCTAAACCAACCCTCAAACACCAAAATCCAGCCCCAAATCGCTAGAACTCAGCCCTAAATCCACCAAAAATTAGCCTTCAAATCCCCCAAATCCAGCCCCAAATCACCCTAAACCAGCCCCAAACAAACACCAAACCCAGCTGCAAATCACCCTAAACCAGCCCCAAGCACCAAATCCAGCCCTAAACCACCAAAATCCAGCTGCGAACCACCAAAATCCAGCCTCAAATAACCCTAAATCAGCCCCAAGCACCAAATCCAGCCCTAAAATCATCCAAACCCAGCCCCCAATCAGCCCCAAACACCAAATCCAGCCCTAAATCAAAATCCAGCTCCAAACCACCAAAATCCAGTCCCAAACCACCAAAATCCAGTCCCAAATCCTGCTCCAAATCACTAGAACCCAGCCCTAAATCCACCAAAAATTAGCCCTCAAATCACCCAAATCCAGTCCCAAATCACCCTAAACCAGCCCCAAGCACCAAATCCAGCCCTAAACCACCAAAATCCAGCTGCAAACCACCAAAATCCAGCCTCAAATAACCCTAAATCAGCCCCAAGCACCAAATCCAGCTCTAAATCAAAATCCAGCTCCAAACCACCAAAATCCAGTCTCAAATCCTGCTCCAAATCACTAGAACCCAGCCCTAAATCCACCAAAAATTAGCCCTAAATCATCCAAACCGAGCCCCCAATCAGCCCCAAACACCAAATCCGGCCCTAAATCAAAATCCAGCTGCAAACCACCCAAATCCAGTCCCAAACCACCAAAATCCAGTCCCAAATCCTGCTCCAAATCACTAGAACCCAGCCCTAAATCCACCAAAAATTAGCCCTCAAATCACCCAAATCCAGCCCCAAACAAACACCAAACCCAGCTACAAATCACCCTAAACCAGCCCCAAGCACCAAATCCAGCCCTAAACCACCAAAATCCAGCTGCAAACCACCAAAATCCAGCTGCAAACCACCAAAATCCAGCTGCAAACCACCAAAGTCCAGCTTCAAATAACCCTAAATCAGCCCCAAGCACCAAATGCAGCCCTAAAATCACCCAAACCCAGGCCCCAATCAGCCCCAAATGACCAAATGCAGCCCCAGATCCCACCGCCTGCCCCCTCAGGGGAAGGCCCAGCTGCGGTTTGTCCTCCCCAGATGTTCCCCCAATGCCCAGGAAGGCCCAGCTCCCCCCTTGCCCTCCCAGCCCATAACGACTCCAATCAGACCAAGCAGGCCCCGCTGGGAAGAATGTCCATGAAGTTCCGAGTGCTGGGAGCGCCGGGGCCCTGCCAGCCCCAAACTGTGGGGCCTTTCTGCTGCGGGCCAGCCGGGGCACAATGAGGGATTGTCCAGCCCCACATCCCAATTGAGAAGGGCAGATTCTCCGGGATATATAAATATATTTATCCCGCTCCCACAGCTGTGCAGTGACCAATTCTTCTCCCGGGAGAGGAGGGGGACTGAGGATTGGGGACAGTAATGGGTCTATTATTTCGGGACGGAGAGAACGAGCCCTTTTTTCTCCTCTCTCTCCACATTAAGACAATTGTTATTCCCTGCTCCTCTTGTTCCTGCTCTCAGCCCCCCGTTTCGGGCACAAGCTGTGTGGGAAGGAAGGGAAATGAAGGGAAAATGGATTTTTCCCGGGAAGCCAAGCACCAGCCCAGCCTAAACCCTGTTAGATGTTGGTCCATAATAACATAAAGATTAAACCCAGCACTAAAGTCAGACTTGGACTGGATGATCCTTGGGGGTCTTTTCCAACTCAGGGTACTGAACCCTAGAATGCATGATTCTGTCATTTGGAATCCTGGAATCATATTCCCGTGGTTTTATGGATTCATAAAATCATCATTTGATTTGTAGAATCGTGTTCCACGATTCTGTGATTTAGAATCCCAGAATCCTGGAATGGTTTGCCTTGGGAGGGAACTTAAAGCTCATCCATGGAATTATTCAGCTGGGAATGGCCCCAGGCCTGCATGAACCTGCTTTACAACTCCAGAGCTGTGTCCCTGTGTCCCTGGCCCTGCAGGACACTGGGAAAATCCCAGCTGGGACTCACCTACCTTGCAGAAAGAGCCCAGAATCCAAAGGGCAGATTTCCACACCATTCTGGCTCAAATAGCCAACGTAATTGAATATTTGGGATATATTCTTGATGGAGAGCATTCATGTTCCTCTTCTATCCCTGTCATTCCCATCTACTCCCAAAAATTCTGTTGCACTCAACTTTGCTTGCACTAAAATCCTTCTTTTTATATGGCAGGATGACTTTGACTTGGGATAACTCAAAGCATTAAGTTCCTTCCTTCATTTCCTTCTCCACTGAAGGACAGATTCCTAGAACTGATCTTCAGGGACAGGGATCATGGAATCCTGGAATGGTTTGGGTGGGAAGTGACCTTAAAGTCCATCCAGTTCCACCAGCAGTTCCACAAGTTCCTGCCTGTGGCAGCATTGGACCATAAAGCTGGGTCCGAGGAGGATCAAAAGACTGGGTGAAAGGATCCTGAACCCAGATTAGGATCCCTCTGGACTGACCACGTTGGACTTGGCCTGGGATTCCCCATCCTAAATTGTAAAACCCTGTGGAGCAACTCATTTACAGTAAAATTAGGATGCTTCCCTCCTTTCCTTAGGGACAATGTCAATACTCCTAGATCCCAACCTTCCCATGAGACAGCTCCTGGGTGCTACACACCCCTTAGGAGACAGGAAAATCTCTTTCAGAACGGCTCATTAAGGATTCAAACCCTCAAATTTGAGGGTTCTGCCCTTACCGAGTGGCTGCCATTCCCAGAATGCCTTCCTCTGGACATATCCCTAGGGATCCTTGCTCCTTCCCACCTTTGCTCCTTCCCTGGTGCCCAGATCAAGGTGTGGATGTTCCACATCCTTCTCACCTGAGTTTTCCTCCTGCCCCCCAGCCCTGCTCAGCTCCCACTCCCAAGGAATGCTGCTCTTTCCCTTCCCAGACTTGATTAAAGGGATGGAGAAACACACCAAGGGATGGAGACAACCTTATCCATATGGGATGGTCTCGCTCCCTTCCTGCAGTGAGCTGGGAATGCAGCACTTCAGGGATGGACTTGTGTGATCCCCAAAGGATCCCAGGGAGCTCTGAATCCCAAAAAATCAAAGGTATTGCTTTGATCTGTAGGGAGGCAGCTCCAGCGGATCCAAACCCAGTCCCTCATTGGTTTTCCTTTCTCCCACCTTCACACTTCCCACACTTCTCCCCCTTCCCAATCCCCTCCAGGTCATGCTCCCTGCAAACCCTGCTCTCCCTGTCCCACGTGGCTCACCAGGAGCACGAGCCAGGAAGGGGGGGAGGGATATTACTTGGGATATTACTCATGGAAGGTGTGGCCGGGGCTCCCTCCGGCGCCGAATTTCAAAGTCCAATTTCCAACAAAAGAATAATTCAGGAATTTCCCCCTCCCTTACCCCATCCCTCCCCACATCCCAACCTCCAGCTGAGATTCCCAGGCACAATTGGAAGGATTTGGAGTCTATTTTTAACCTTTTTCCACCAGCTCTGAGCATGGACACCTCAGTCTCTGGAAGGGCGCCGGAATCATTGATCTGGCTCACATGAGGCTCAGCCAAGCAGGGATCACAGATCCAGGGATATCCAGTGGATAGAAGATCTATTTCTCCTGGTGGGACCAGGTCCCAAAGAAGCTGCTGTGTCGCTGTTGGAGACACTGGAATACTTGGAATCTCCTACTCACAAATCACCCTAATCCAGGCACAAATTCCCCAAATCCCAGATGGTTTGGGTGGGAAGGAATGTCAAAGCTTATTCCACTCACTGCCACAGGCAGAGACACCTTCTACTATCCCAGGTTGCTCCAAGCTTTGTCCAACCTGGACTTGACACTTCCAGGCATGAAGCAGCCACAGCTTCTCTGGGAAATCCTTTCCAATCCCCAGGGAAGCTCCCACTCCGCTGGAGGTGGAAGCAGAGTTCCCTCCGTTATCTCCTCCTGGCAGGAGACCCGTGCAGATCAATCCCTTCCTGGTTATCCATTAACTCCAAAGGGTTCGTTCCCAAGACAGAGAGAACACCTCCATTGATTTATAAAGGAATAAAGGATCGTCCTCAGGGAGGAACACACGTCCTGGGAGACCTCAACATCCCGGGAGACCTCTGGAGCAGGGAAGTGCCACCCACCTGCTCCCAGTCAGGACAGCCAGCTCCATGGAAAACCCCTGTCCACTCTACCAGAACAAACAAGGCCACAAGGGCCGGATGTGCTTTCCAAGGAAGTTCTGTGGTGGGAAGGATGAGTACAGATTGCTAGAAAATCCAAGGAGACATTGCTGAGGAGCCAGGAAAATGCAAATGCAGCTGGAAGAGGCCAGGAATTACACCTGGACCATCACCCTCAGATGACCATTTCCTTTCCCTCTTTTCCAATGGAAATACAACCTTATATCCTTGGAAAAAAACCCTGAGGAGCTGTTTGTGCCATGCTGGTTTTCATTGAATTAATTAACAATTAGATCCCAGCTTTAGTTAATTAAATATTCCCATTATTTCCCCTCATTTTCTTTACTTGCTGGGGTACGCTTCAAAAATTGTTGGAAAATTTGGGGTTTTTTTTCTGTAGTTCTGGATTTTTTGTCAATGGATTGGAAACTACTTTTCTCAATAAGCTGGATTTTTTTTCCTAAGGCCACCAACACACCCAGCAGCCGGAGACTCTCCTTGGAAAACATGACTACATCCCTAAGGAAGGCTTTTAATAGGTTTTATAGCAGCATCCCCCACTCCTGCTGTGTCCACATCCGTATATTTTCATCCTTAAAAACTGAATTAAAGCAGCCTCTCCTAAACATGGATTATTCCATGTTTATCCAAGGATAGCAGCCAGAGTTGGATGTTTTCCTTCCCCAGGAGAGGAAGGGTTTCCAGAAGAGCCAATATCCTTTTATGAGGCTGATATAGCTCCGGGTAGGGAAAAAAATCCCACAAAACCATCCCAAAACATCAGGCACTTCAACATTCCAGCACTTTTTATAGGCATTTTTATAGGAACTCAGTAGTTCAGCCACCTTTGAGCTCTTAATTCCCTGATAGTCCCTTCAGGAGCAGCCATAAAAACAATTCCATGCAGCCATTAATAGGATTACACACTTCCAGGCATTCCTTTTCTCCCTGGATTTCTCCTGGCTGGTCAGCGAGCTCCAGGACTTCTCCTGCCCTTATTCCCTGACCCTGTAAGCCATGAATGCAGCTTTTCCCTTTTCCAGAATATGTATTATGTGGAATTATTCAGCTGGGAACAGCTCTCAGGCAGGGAGATCCTGCTTTACAACTCCAGAACTGTGTCCTGTGGGACACTGGGAAAATCCCAGTTTGGACTCACTCGGCTCACAGAAGGATCCCAGCACCTTCATGTTCATCCAAAGGGGATATCTCCACACTGTTCAGGCTGGAATATCCAACAGATTGAATATTTGGGATATATCCTTGACGAAGGGCACACATGCTCCTCTTCTATCCCTGTCATTCTCATCCACTCCCAAAATATTCCCTGTTTGCACTAAAATCCTTCTTTTTACAGGACAGGTTGAATTGAACTTCACTCAAAGCATCCAGTTCCTTCCTTAATTTCTTTCTTCACAGGAGGAGAGATTTCCAGACCTCATCTCAAGGGACAGGGATCATGGAATCCTGGAATGGTTTGGGTGGGAAGGGACCTTAAAGATCCAGTTCCATCCCTGCCACGGGCAGGGACACCTTCCACTACTTCCAGGACAACTTCCAGCTTGCTCCAGCCTGGCCATGGGATGGCAAATCCACAACCTCTGGATGTTCCCCCAAGTGTTTTCCTGCTCCAAAGGCTGAGATCCAGAGCAGAGAGAGCTGGAGAAGAAACAACCAACCCCCAGTGACCACCTGGATCCCTCCCAAGAGCTGCACACCCAATTCCTGGTGTCCTTCCCACCTCTCCAACTCACTCACCACCCTTTAAGGCAGAAACCTCAGGCAATTCCCAACCATCCATGTCCAGGACGTCCTTGGGAACAGTCAGGTACTCCAGCCATGCTTCCAACATCCATTTTATACAGAGTGCCATAGAATATACAGAAAATTTATATACATCCATGTTTCTGGAATTAGGTTATAATTCATCCGGATCTTTCTTTACAGCGGGATTAGTTCGGATCTTTCGTACAGAGGTACAAAAAAAGTCACATGGAGAATGAAGGGCACATAAGGAGTGCTTGAGTTTCCTTGGAATCTTCATGCTGGGGCAGCTCAGAGCAGGGACTCAGAGGGCAGCATTCCCGGGATGAGCATGGGGACGCAGGATGCCGGGCTGTTTTCCCCCCAGTTGCATATCCAAGTGCTCCAAGCCCTGCCAGAAGCAGTGGGAGTGCCTCAGAGCTCCCTGGAAGGGCTAGTTCTCCCAAAAATGCCAAAGGCTTCAGCTCTAAGGAGGCAATTAGGATCCAGCAGAAAATGAATCCAGAGGTATCCTGCTCTGAGCTGCCCCAGCACGGGATGGGACACTGGTGACAGGCAGGAAGGGCTTTTCCAGAGAGGCAGAACCAAAGGGAAGGGGATTGTAGGGCACAACATTCCAGACAGGGAGGCACAGCCCATCCCCAGATACCCCTGTGCCATTAGGAATTCCACTCAGCGCCAGGGCAGGAGCTTGAGAGTATTCCCTGGACTTGTGGAGGGAAAGGTGGGAAGCTGGAGCTGCAGGTGAGGCCACTTTGCCACCACCAAGCGCTGGGGACATCCTGGGGAAGGAGTTAGGACCCAAAGGGTGTGGCAGCGTCCTAGAAAAAGCCCTGCTGGGATCCCTTTGCACACAAACTTCCCAAAATTGGACATCCCAGCAGGACAGGCCCGTGCCACCCCCACCTGGGACGTCTGACTCTGAGCCACCGGAACTGCACAAAGCCTGGGATGAGAAGCAGGGAAGCAGAATCCAAAGAAAAAACAATGTCAAGGGTTGTTCCAGTGCTGCAAGGATTTTCAGGAATCAAGAGGGGAAGCCAGGGAGAGGTTCCCCTCATCCCACAGGTGTGCTGGGAAGGTGGGAAAGTTGGGACACAGAGCATGGTGTGACACAGTGATGTCACTGGACACAACAAGGAAAGCAGGAAAAATTCCCAAGGGGCTGCTCCAGACCCAGGGAGAAACGTGCTGTGGGTTGGAAGAAATCGCCTGCCTCAGGTCAGGATTTGCTTTTGGCACTTGGATATGATCTCAGGCAGCAGGGAAAAGTGGGAAGATGTGGGAAGTCCTGGCTGAAGCAGAAGGGGAGAGCTCAGGAGCAAGGGCAGCTCGGACCAGGCCTTGGCCACACTTCTGTACTCCCAGAGAAGTAGGAAAGGAAGGTGGGAGATGTCTGATCCCAGAAATCTGGGACCTGAAGCCAGGGAGAACAAAGGCACAACAGGTATGAACTCAAAAACATGGAAAAAGCAATGGGAACGGAGACAACAAAGCGCTCAGAGGCTGATGATGATTCCCTATGACAAAGCAAGGAATTGCCCTAATCCTTGGCTGTTGGGAATTTCCAGCCCTTAAGCAGCTCCTTGGAGCTGGAAGAAGGGGAAGGACATTGGTGACTACTGATCCAGCCCTCTTCCCATCCCTCTCTCGATCCATAACTCCCCTGTGGATCTGACTGGACAGCAAAGGACTCCCAGACTGAATTCCAGCTCCCAGCTGCAATATTCCCTCCTCTCCTTCTTCCCACAGCTGCCAAGGATGGGCAGTGTTTGCCTCCAGCAGGATCCATGCAGCATTGCTTCCTCCACGCAGGAGCCATGAGAGGGAGCTTTGGCACAAGGAATGAGGCTCTTCCGGAACTCCAGCAGCTCTTCCCAAAAATCAGCACTGCACAGGCTCTGAGAACAAAGCAACCAGCTCGATTCCAGGCAGTGCTTTCCAACTGCTTCCTTCAGAGGAATTTCTCAGCAGAGCAATCCATGCAGAGATGCTGCTGGAATTCCAACCTTTCCTTTCCTGCAGCACCATAACACTGCAAGCACGGAATCACAGAATTCCAGAATCATTTGGAAGCTCCCACCCACTGCCATGGGCAGGGACATCTTTCCCTAGCCCAGGTTGTTCCAAGCCTTATCCAACGTGTACTGGAATATTTCCCAGAAGGAGGAATCCACACCTCCCTAGGCAACGTTTGGATGTTCCTCAAAGGCTGCAGTTGCAACCACTATCCCTAAACCCACGGGAATTAAATATTCCTGCTGCCATCCTGCAAAGCCAGGATGTCCTACTGCCAAGGGAAGAATATCCCAGAACGGATAAGGATAAACCCAGCACGGAGGGGAGCTCCAGCCCAGCAATTCCCAAGGCAAACACAGAAGGGCTCTGCTGCCCATGGAAATTCAATGGAGGTTCTTGGATACAGCCTCAAAACACAAATCCAAACCCACCCATTCCAGCAATAATTAATCCCACCTAATTCCCATTGCCGGGGGTAATCCTGATTATTCCTGTGTCCCAATTTGTAAATGAAAGCTGTGTGGGCGATTCCATGGAAAGAATATTATCTGCCTGCAGGAAAAGAGCAGCAGAAGCTGAGAAAACATCAAAGTGCATGGAGAATGTGTTAGATGCTGATCCTGTATCCCCACGCTTGGAGCTTTTCCTCCTTCTAATGTGCCCTTGGAAACAGATTTCCCACTTCAGTCCTGCTTGGGACCATCAACTGTTCCTGGAATCTAACATCCTAAAAGAACAGAAGTGGGAATCACTGGAATTCTATATCCACACTCCCCACCCTCTGCCATCCCAGGCCTCTGCAGAGACCAAAGTACTCCTACAAATCCTGTTTGCTTTAGAAAAAAGTTCCTAAAAAGTTCCAAGAATCCCATTAAACTGCTTTGGGATAGTTTTCCCATGTTTCCCATGTGCTACCAAGGATGTGGAACGAGCCACCAGCACCCTGAGAGAAGGGAGGGATGAGGTGGCTCCTGAAATAGGTGAGAGGAACAGGGAGCAAAGAGGGAAGTTTTAGGAGGAAATGAATATTCCAAATGGAGGAGGCAGCCCCAAAGGAGAAGGAATAATGATAAATGTTGGAAAAGGGCCCATATATCCTCAGCACTGCAGGATCCTTCCCAAATTTTTGGCACTGCTGCAACGAAAGCAACAATAAAATCAATTTATTGGTGCAGAAGAGCCTCAGCTCCATTCCTCTGCCAAGAAACTCTTGGAATAGTTTGTGTTGGAAAGGACCTTTAAAGGTCACTCAGTCCAAGGAAGAAGGATCAGAATGGATTTTAAGGATGAGGCATGGAATAGGTGACTTGTTGGCCAGGCTGGGATCTGGGGTGTCAGGCACTTCCAGCACTGCCTCTGCACCTGGTGGAACATCCTGTTGGAATATCATGGGAATATCCGAAGATCAGAAGGCACAAAGCTGAAGAGGAAGAAGCAGAAGCCAAGAGATTCGGAAAACAGGAGATGCTTCATATTCCCAAAGACAGAGCGGGAAGAGAAAGCAGGAAGTGTGTACAGTATAGATGAAGGAGGTAGCTGCAGCTTTAACATTTATTTCAGCGTTCCAGGTGTGCTTTTCCAGGAGGAAATGGGAGATCAGCATTTCCAAATGCCCAGACAGCAAAGGAGTGATGGGAACGGAGACACAGAATGCTGGGGATCAAGACACAGTGATGAGGATCAAGACACGGAGACATTTAAAGCAGAAATAATTCCAAGAACGTGGATTTCACTTGGCCAGACTGGGATCAGATCTGCTTGTCAATAAAAACCAGGAATTATCCATGATGGGATACAATGAGAACTTTTGAGGGGCTCTTTTGTGCCTTCACTCCTTGGCCTGTGGCAGGGTCAGCTCCTGGGAATTACGTATTTCCAGGCTTTTCCAAAATCCAGTAATCAAAGAGCAAAAAAAACCACAGCATTCCAGACTGCTTCCTGTCAGGGCAAGGGAAGGCCATTCCCGTGAGATACAGTTCCAATGGCACAGAGAAGGAAAGAGTCACCCAAGGATTGAGTCTTCCAGGAAGGGAAGGGACTTTCTAGTGCAACATTTGAGCCATGGAACATCAGCAGGTTCCCACTGGAATCGTTTTAGGAGGGAGATATCCCACTTTTCCTCACCTGGAGGCACCTCCCACCAGTAGTTCCATCTAACCCCAGGTATCCACGTTGCTCCCAGGGACAGAGATGATCCTTTTCTTTGTGTTTTAAAGTGCATTGCAGATCCCAAGCTCTGCCTTAGTGCTAAGGGTTAACTCCTGTCAGGAATAAGGGCAGGAATAAGCTCCTTATCCCGACTCCTGGGCCAGGAGGGGAGCTAGCCTGCTAGCTCCAGCCTCCCTGCCCCTCAGCTCCCCTTTTCCCCTCAAACCTTCCAAGATTTTTGTGCGTATTCCTGAAAAATCACCTCGGTAGTGTTTCCTGAGTGCAGGAATTCCTCCTTACCCTGTGCTTGCTCTCGAACCGCCTGCTCCCTGCTCCTTTTTTAAGGACCTACAAAACCAAAAAGAACTTCTGGCTGCTCAGATTAAAAGGATTTTTCCTTCTCCAAATCCCTCTGAATCCAGAGGGGCTTCCTCCCTCTGATTCCACTCAGGGAAAGGTCACCTTTGGAACCTTAAACCGCGGGGATAATGTTTTCCTGGGCACTTGAAGCACTTCTGAAGGCTCTGAAACAGGTAAGGAGCAGGGGCTGGAGCATCCCACGCTGGATGGAGTGGGATATCAGCACTTGGGCCCAGAACCAGGTGGAATTCTGTGCACCCAGGGTTATTTACATCAATGCACACTGGTTATAAAGTGCTCCTCAATGGCATTGGCTCCCACTGGCTCCTGGGAAGCACAGCTCTGACCCATCCCAGAGCTTCCAGAGCCCACATGGAGAACAGGAAGCCTGGGATTCGCCAGGAGCTGAGCTCCTGGAAAGCACAGTGTCCTCCCACAATGGAAATAGCATGGGTAAGGAGGGGGAAAGGGAGCAACCACAGGATTCTAAGGAAGTTAAACCAGGAATTTCTTTTCCAGGGAGGGAGGACGGAGCTCTGGGGAGAGCCATTGGTAACTGCTGAGCTTTGAGGGGGAGACGTGGCAATTCAAGGCCTTTTCCAGGTCCCAAGAATGCTTCATTTCCTAGGATAGGTAGTTTTCCTCCTGCTCCCATCATTGGACAACCTGCCTGGAGAGACGGTGCAGGCTCCTCTGGGCCCAGAGGCTCAGGTAGTTTTCCTAACAACTTGCTCAAGCTTTCCTACAGGGAATTGTGCAGGTGGGAAGAGGGTGGGAGAGGGGGCAGGCAGTTACCCTCAAATCCAAGCCACTTGGGAAGCAGGGGGCTTGCAATTCTGCCTGCCCATCCTCTCTTCCCTCAATCCCCACAGGGAACAGCACGGGAAGGAGAGGATGACGATGGATTTTCCTTCAGGAAAGCCTCCCTATTTCCTTAATAAATACCTTCCAACCAGCTCAGCAGCTCTGTAAACATACAAGAGATTGCAACACTGGGAAAAAGTCCATCTTTTCCCTGAATTCCCAACAACAGAGGCTGGCACTGATTCATGGATGCTGCATATGGATGGTGTGAGGACCCCCAGGGATCCAGGAGAGACTCCCAGACTCCACAGGGGCCTGGAAAATAATGCCGGGTTGATGGCCGCGTTTTGCAGTTGATCCATCCACATCCAGGCAGCTCTGAGATGAGAATCCTGACAGTCCTGTGGGAATGTCGCCAGCTCGGAGGGGTCCAGGGAACCGAGGAGTGACAGGGGTGGTATCCAGGAGAGCTTTCTGCCATAGGAGAGACGTGGCAGAGGGATTGGGCTCTTGGGAACAGCGTCCTTCCCTCTCAGGAGTGCTCGAGGGAGAGAAACCATGGTGCCAGCCCCGTTCCTGCTGCGCCTGGCCGGGAAGGGGAGACTGGATTTGGGGGGAATACAGCCCCAATGGCTTTAAAACAAGAGCGTCCTACAAAAGCAATCCCCATGGAAGTGTGCCGAATTGGATCTTGGGCCGGATCCGTGGTAGTGCAACAGGGCCCAAAGTCTCAATCCGCTCATTTCCCAAACCACTGGCTCGGTCCCGAGGGGAGGGATCTGGCCCGGCCCCCTCCTGCTTCCATCTATCCAGGTATCTCACTCCCAAACTCAGCAGGTGCCCCAGGGCAAGGAATCTGCCTCTGGAATGAGACAGGCTGAGGTAGGGAACTTTAGTGCCTCAGACCCTCTCAGGCCCCGTGGGGCAAAGCTTCTCCCAGCTCCAAGCACAGGATTCCAGCACAATCCATCCTCCAGACACCACCACTGTGTCACCCCAGAAAGGATTTTTCCAGCTGTCTCCTCTGATCCCAACTGCCCGATGACAGCCTCCTCCACGGATTATCCCACTGGGATCATTCCACCCCTTTCCCCTGCACTAAAGGGCCGAAATCATGAGGTCGTCCTGCTTGGCAGGGCTGGTTACGTGTCCGGAGGGGGTGGAAGTCCGGATTTTGTCTGTGGCCAGGCATTCCTGGCTGCTCACACCCGTGGGAGTGATATCCATGAGTTCTCCGGATGAACTAAGGGGGAAAGAGGGCGACACGGAGATTCCCGACGAAGGATCCGTCGAGCCCGCAAACAACCTCGGGGGCTTTGGGACCAAGTTCGGCTCGTACTGCGCCCTCAGCAGGATCTCCTGGTCGCTGACGGATTTGGGAATCTCCGCAAAGTCGCTGGAGCTGTCCGACACCATCATGCAGTAAATGTCCTGGAAGGAACTGCTTTTGCTGTCCAAGTTGAAGAGGCTGTCGATGAACTCGGCGAATTCCAGCACCTGGGGACTGGGAACGTCGGCCAGGCGGCCGTTGTGGAGCGCCGGCTCTTCCCGAGGGGACGAGGACGCGTGCTCCCCGTCGCTCCCGGTGCCCTCGGCGCTGCAGCGGCGCTGGGGGGTGGTGCCGCCGCTGTTGAGGACGTTTTCCGGGGGCTGCGTCTCCTGGGAATGCTTGGAGAGGCTGTCGGCAGCCAGCAGCTCTGTCCGGGAGCTGAGGGAAGGGTTTTCCTCGGGGATAACGGGGTCTATATAAAAGCAGTGCGTCTCGTCCTTCTCCATGACCGCATGGAGGCTGGGGGAGCCCCGGATGCTCCGGAAACCGGAGGAGCGCCGGGAATCGAAGCTGTAGATGGACTCGTTGTCCGAGAGGCTCTCCATGGTGGCCAGAGGGGCGCGGCGGTCCTGGAGCTCCACGGAGAGACGTTCCTTGGTGTCCAGGAGAAGCAGCTCCACGGGGTCCTTCTGCACTGGAGAAAGCGGCTTTGTCTCGTAGAATCCCTCCAGGCTGATTTCCGAATGGGATTTGCTCCTGCAACGAGAACATGAGGCTGCAGAATTCCACAACAGTCAGAGGATCCAAAGGCTCCTCACACAGCTCCTCCAACCAGAGGCATCCACAGCACCAGGGAATCTCTTCTCGCTCCATCCACCCAGCTGGAAATATCACAAATGGATTCTCCCCCTGCAAACTCCAGTTCTTGCCCTTCTCCCTTTCTTTCTGGCTCACTAAATCCTTCTCCCTGCCCCCAGAGGCTGTGGACTATTCCTGACAGTGTTCCAGGTTCAATGGGGCTTGGAGCAACCTGGGCTGCTGGAAGGTGTCCCTGCCCATGGCAGGGGCTGGAATTGGGTGATCCTTAACCCTGTTCCAACCCAAACCAAACCTGGCTCCAAGTTTTACCTTGGGAAAACCTAATCTGTCTGGATAAAGAGAAAAAAGGAAGTTTCTTCCATATCTTTTCCTGACCTTGCTGCACTCAAATTCCTAAGCAACACAAGGGATTTTTCCCCCTGACATTCTACCAGAAATGCTGGAGCTTTAACTCCCACAAAGGCAGCCCATGGATCTGTCTTTCCCACTAACATGGATCACAACGCCCCACGAGGAAGAGGACCCACACTTGGAGACACTATTCCATGAAAAATCTCTCTTTACTTGGTACTGCTGTTCCTCCTGTCCGCTGGGATGGCTCCAGTTCCGATCTGCACCGAGGGGCAGCTGGGCAAGGGCTGGCTCTGGAATATCAGCTCCGGGGTGAGATCCACTTCTGTAGGGCTCACCATCACTTTGGCTGCAGAAAGCAGAGCTGTTTTCCCCTTGTTGTAGTTCTCCAAGACCTGTCCAAGGAAAGCAGAGGAATAGCAGAGGTTGACTGGAGGCTTTCAAACAGCTGAATTGGCCTCTTTCTTCCCAGAGCCTTCTGGAAGCACAGGGAGATAAAGGATGGGATGGATTAATCCTGACACATCCCTGGATATCACCTGGGCTCTAATTTAATGGCAGCTCCTGGAATGAACCATCACCACCCAACCTCACATTATTCTGACATTAGATTTGGAAATAGGATTATCTGGGATTTTGGGAATTCCGTTCCCAGACCTCACCACACTCCACTCCAATATCCTGAGCAAGACTGACCAGGAGCATCCCCTTTCCTCCTCTTCTCCGAAATAAACGGCCTGGTGTATTTAACCAGCAGCATTCCAGAAGAAGGCCGGCCTGCCCCAGTGTTTTTTGGGATGGCAATTCCCTGCCTTACCTTGTTGAGCCCTTCCATGACCACGTAGGGGAGGTGTTCATGCAGCATGGCTGGGGAGATGATCACCTCGTTGAAGGCCTTGTTGTCCCCCCAGATGGCAAAGTAGGTGGGATCCTCCTGCTCACAGCAGCTGGAAAAGGGGTCCAGATGACAGGGAAAATGGGATGGACGAGCATGACAGTGTTTTGGCATGTGAAAACAGCAGGATGCAGAGGGAGAAAAAGAGGAAAAACAGAGGAAGGAGCTGTTAAAATACGTATTACTCCAAAATCCTGCATTATCCAACAGGGACATGATTATCCATGGGCTAATCAATCATATAAAGAGGAAAAGGACATTGGACAAGGGCCTGGAATAATGGGAAAAAGGGGAGTAGCTTTAAGCTGAAAGAAGATGGATTAAGAAGGGATATTGAGAAAAAATTCTTCCCTGTGAGGGTGCAGAGGCCCTGGCACAGGTTGTCCAAAAAAGCTGTGGCTGCCCCATCCCTGGAAGTGCTCCAGGCCAGGTTAGACGGGCTTGGAGCAACCTGGGATAGCGGAAGGTGTCCCTGCCCATGGCAGGGGGTAGAAATGGGTGATCCTGAGTCCCCTCCGACCCAAACCATTACAGCATTCCATGTGCTGGTTTAGATTAGATATTGGAGGAAACTCTTCCTTGTGAGGGTGGTGAGACTGGAAAATTGGGATGGATTTCCAAGGGAAGCTGTGGCTGCCCCATCCCTGGAAGTGTTCAAATCCAGGCTGGACTGGGCTTGGAGCAACTGGTCCGATGGAAGGCATCCTTGCCCACAGTCCCTTCCAACCCAAACCATTCCATAATTCTGCCAGCACAAAGACAGCCACTGGCCCCGTGAGACAGCGGGGAAGAAAACCCCCTTCTCCTTGTGTCAGGGAGGGTTTTCCAGCAGGAATTGCAGCAGGAATTGCAGGACTCACCAGCACTGCTCAGCAGGGTGGTTGTGCACCACGTGGATGATGCGGCCGGGGGGGTACAGGGGGGTGCTGGCACTCAGGGCGATGGTCAGGTCACTGGGATGTGTCCAGAGCCGGTTGCTCGTCACCGAGTTCTCCTCTGGCTCCTCGGGAAGCTCGGATTTGGGAATGCACTTGGTGGCCCCCACAATGATCCGCCACTGCTCCCACAAAGAAAGAGAGAGACAGGAAGGGGGATTTGGGGAGAGAAAAGAAAAAATAAGCAGAATTTCCTCACAAGACTTGAGAGGTTTAAAGAATTCCAGAGGCAGGATATTCCCTGTTTCCTTTCACACAGAAGGGATTTGCCTAAGGAAGGTGTGTGAAACACCAGCAGAGGTGTCCAGGTAAAACACAGCGACACTGGGAATAAATAAGGAACAATACAAGGACAGGAAAACAGGGAAGCTGGAGACAGAGATGATCCAAATGTTTCTGAAAGTTGATTTTCCTTACCCAATTACACACCCTCTCCAGGTAAATTCCATCATGTATCATCCCTAAAAATCTTCATATTTTATGCTTTTTCCATCTTGGTGCAATGGTAAAAACTGGGGAGGGACAACTTCCCACATTTTCTGTCTCCAAGACATGAGCAGACCATTTATCCTGGTCATCAGGATATGTCACCCCAATGTTCTGACAAGCCCATCAGCTGCTAGACTTCCAGACTGTTCCCAGTTTTAACAGGCCAGGAAAAGCCATACTTGGAATGCAGACTTTAAAAGAGGCTCAGACAGAAAATTCCCTGCTCGGTTATTTGGGATCTGTGATGGTGAAGTTTCAGCAAGTGAGCTGGAATGATCTCACTGAGCTCTCCAGCTCTTTCCATCATTCCTCTGGTTCCATAAATAATGATCCTGAGGAGACCTGGAGGGAACCCACCCTTTGGGCCACTAAAATTCCTCATCCCTGCTCAGAGACATCTCCAGGTGTTGCTTCTTCCCTCTTACCTTTGGTTTGGTGCTTCTTTGGAGAACATCCAGAAGCTGCCGGCGAAATCCCTCCAGCTGAGAGAGCCCAATCCTGGAAGAGAGGAAGACGTGATCATGGAAAAGAGGAAGATGTGGCTCTGGAAAAGAAGGTGTGGTTATGGAAAACAGGAAGGCATGATTCTGGAAGAGATGAAGATGTGATTCTGGAGGAGACGTGAGTCTGGAAAAGAAGAAAATTATGGATTATGGAAGAGGGGGAAATGTGTCCACAACACCTGGACAGGGAACAGGACAAGAAGGATACAGAGCACAGAAAAACAAGGCATCGTGTTTAAAAGGACACTCTAAGGATACAACATGGAGCAGATGGGTTCAGAGGTGGGGTGTGGCATCCCCCAGGAGCAGAAGCCAGGAGTGAGAAGCCCCAGGAAATTACCAGGACAATAACCAGGATAAGATCAGTGAACAGGAAGGAAGGAGGTGACGACGGAAAATGGCACAGAACAGGTGAGTTGGAAAAGTGTCCTGGAGCTGAATGACACCTGAGCAGATGACAGGAGGGACAGGATCATGGCATACAGGTAAATCCCAGGTTGCCTGGCTCCTGCTCCAAATCCCTGCTCAGCAGAATGTATCCCAGGAGATGAGGAAGGCGAGGAATGCCAAGGCACAAGGAATGAGCTGGTTTGGAGATGAGGTGACATGGAACGGGGATTTTGGGACCAACTGGTCCAAATGAGGTGGCAGCACATCCAGGACAGGGCCAAGATAACACAGGAAACCAGGAAGGTGGCACACCTGATATTCCAGGTACCACTAAGAGGGATTCCAGAGGTAGGACATTCCCCCTTTTCATTCACACAGGAGGGATTTGCCCATAAAAACCCCAACAGAGGTGTCCAGGAAAAACACAGTGACACAGGGAATCAGGAAGATAAACAGCGAACAATAAAAGGACAGGAAAATGAGGAAGCTGGAGACAGAGGTGATCCAAGTCTTTTGGACAGGAAACAGATGATTTGGGACAGAACAGCAGAGGTTTATCACAGAATTCAGACACTTCTCCACTTGCCTGGGCACCAGATCTTTGCCAAGCACCACTGCAGTCACAAACTCCTTGGAATACTCCATGGCATCCTCACTGGAAGAGAAACAGGAGCAAGAAGAAGCAAACAGTGCTTCATTCCCAATTCGGTGGCAGGGAAACCAGGGGCACAAACCCCAGTCCAAGCTGCTCCAGGCTTTGGGCATTTGCACCTTGTGGAAGAAGAGCCTGATCTCCACATCCCATGGCCCAACCATTCCCCTGCACATGGCTCTGGATATAGCTGGGAAAGGAAATGTTTGAACGCAATGCCTCAGTCATTTTCCAATAGTCTGGGAATGGTGGACAGCCAAGGAAGATATCCCATGCTCCTGAGGCTAGGATGAAATACCCAATATTTGGGAGAATTCAGATGGCAAATTTCTGCAGTAACCTGACGTCCAAGGCAAGAAGACAGAAATCAAGATTCCCACTCTGAGTTTCTTGGAGATATTCCCAACCAGTTACCACAGGGAGGCTGCCTCACTGACCTAGGATGATCCTGGGCATGACACAAGTCAGGAGCTACCAAGGGATCCAGGAGTGGAAGTTTGGAGCAGAAGGTTGTACAGCTCTCCTGAAATATCCTCCTCTGTAGCTCTGTGGCTGCAGAAGACCTGGGAATACTACAACAAGGAATGCCAGCATCCAGATCCAGCAGCAGGATGGTTTAAAACCCTTGGCTGCTCCTGGAATATGATGCAGGAACTACCACGATCCAGAGCCAATTCCAAGGATCCTCATGGCATCTGTCAGGACTAGGAAGACCTTCCCTCACTTCCCAGCAATCCAGTGGGATGCTTTGCTTGGGAATGACATGACCAGAAGGTCTGTTCCCATCTATAAAGGGTGGGATTCACAATTCATCTCTCCCTGGTTTTGTCCCATGGCCAAGGAGAGAAACCAGAACAATCCCTGTGACCAATTTTAGGCTGCAGAATGACAGAAATCACATCCCAATTCCAATTTCTTTGGAAAAGGAGTCCAAACAACTGGATCAGCTGCTGCAGTCACCTGCATTGGTCAAGTATCTCCCTAATTTCCATCTGTTCAGTGGGAGTGGGCAGAGAGTAAGGAAATTGTGCCCATTTCCCATTAAAATTAGAGCCATGGATAATTCAGTTACAAACCAGACTATTTGGGAAAGCGGCCATCTGCCATCCTAACTTGAATTCCAAACTACATCCCAGAGGAAACACTCAGCCTCTCCAGGCTACCTGTCCATTTCCCTGCTCCCTGGAGCCTCACAAGCAGGATCCAGTGTGTCCCAGGTGTATCCCAACACCTACCTGAGCAGCCCACCTGGGGGGGAATAGGCAAAGCACTTCAGGGATGGATACTGGGGACGCAGCAGGAAGGACAGGATGGCAGCTGTGCCAGCTCCAAGGGAATGCCCAACCACAATCAGGCCATAGTGTTTTGTTCCTCTTCCCTAAAACACATGGCAACAACATGGAATCGAGGTCAGGTTGGAAATTAAATTTAATTTATGCTCCAAATCTCTGTCTTTCCCCAGTTTTGGAGTCTGTTTCTATACATGGGCACTCCAGATTCCAGCTGAACAGCTCCTTGCTTGTTCTGAATCAAGGAATTATCACAGAATCCTGGAATGCTTCAGGTTGGAAAGGAAGGGAGAGATCATTCCATTCCACACCCTGCCATGGGCAGGGACACCTTCCACTAACCCAGGTTATTCCCAGTCCTGTCCAACCTGGCCTGGAGCACGTCCAGGGATGGGGCAGACACAGCTTTTCTAGGAAACCTGTGCTAGGGCCTCACTGGAGGCTGGAATTCATTCACTTCTGGAATTCTACATTTGGCCTACTGGGACTTACCTGAAAGAAAAAAGGTGGGAAGAGAAAGGAAAGGCACACCAACTATTTGAGTTATTTAGGATTTGATGGGAGCCTTTTGCCCCTCCTGATAATATCCAAGCCCACACAGAAAGTGTCTCTACACCTCACTGGATACTTTTTTCTGGAATATCTGTCCTCAGCAACTGTCAGAAACACGGTCCTGGGCTGGTGGGACCTGGGATGGCACTTATGGACCTAAAGCCAGAAAAATTCCTCCTGAGTAACACGAAGAACTCCCATTCTCCCTTTCCAGGCAGAGAGGAATGAAGCTCTATCCCAAAAAGCTGGATGCTGGTTTATCTCTTCCTCCATCCCCCAAATATCCCAAGGCAGCACTTCAACAACTATTTCCAACATATAAACCAAGGTAAGCTGCTTCCCAACATCTCCCTTGAGTCCTGTGACATCTCCCTGCCACCAGGAATGTGCCCACAGGGACAGTCAGCATGGCATTCCAAAGAAAATCTCCATAAAAATGGGATTTTAGTTCCTGCTGATTTGGTTTTAATGCTCCCTGTCCTTCACTGCCACCACGTGGGACTTCTTGCCTCAGGAAAAGGAAAATAATCAGGAGCTCTGCAGTTTTGGTGCTTTCAAAATAAAAAAGCCTAGCAGAAAGTCTGGATGGGGCTTGGAGCAACCTGATCTTGTGGAATGTTCTCTGACCATGGCAGGGGGTGGAATGGGATGAGCTTTAAGGTCCCTTCCAACCCAAACCATTCCATGAATGAGTAACTAGCTGGAAATCCAGAGGGACAGGAATGAAAGGAAGAGCTGAGAAATGAATACAACAGACTCAGGGACACGGAGATTCCCTTAAACCCCAGCTTTTTTATGGAAATCTTGTCCTCTGTCCAGAGGCACCCCATGCTCACCAAATCTCGTCCAAAAGCTTGAGACAGCACCATCTCCTGCTCCAACTTCTTCTTGATGTACTCAGCAGACAGCACCATTCCCTGTGGGAAGACACAGCAGGATGTAAATCTCAACATCCAGTAGCCAGAAGGTGAGGAAGCTCTGGAATGTTCCTCAGCATAGATCAGGATGGAGGGAGAACTGATTCCCCTCTGCATTTCCAAAGCTTTGGTGTTTAGGGAGTAAAGGTAGTTCTCAATTAAGGAACACTCCAAGGATCTATTCCCAGGCTTTTGAGGGAAAACTACCCCAAATCCAATTAACTTAAACACAGGATTGTGGATTTGGTACTTCAGGCCCGGGGACCTGGGGCAGAACAGAGAAATAGACTCGGATAGTCTAAATATTGGTGTTTTTAAAGCCAAATTATCCAATTCCAGGTAAATCTAGGAAGGAATTTTCCATTTAAATCTGGGAATAAAAGTGTGAATTATTCTAACAGAAGATAATAATACAAACACCAAAGGGAAAAGTGGCAGCACCAGGAATTATTTCCTGCCCTCTCTAGCCATCAGTATTAAGGGAATTTGGCTGTCAGAGGACATTCATCCCAAATTTTTAAAGGTTTTTGTTCCCTAGAAGTCAAGAAGTGCTGGAAGAGGGGAAAGATCATACCTGGATCTAAACACTCCTCCTCTCTGCTGGGGAGTGTTTCTCTATCTGTGTGGTGATTCCAATTGTAGTTGATGCAATTCCAAGTGCAGTTATAAACAAGCAACTGGAATTTGGTTTGTTGCATAAATTCCTGATGATGCTACAGCTTAATTCAGTGGGAAGTGAGCCTGACCTCCAAAAATTGGGGGGGGAAAACCATCTCCTTTTCCTTGAAATCCCTAGCTTAGAATGGTGTAAGTACAATGGGAGCATTACTGGGGGCTCACTCGCCATCTCGGAGATATAAAAGGATTCCTGGCTCCAAAAGCAAAGAAAAAAAAAAAATAATAATATACAAAACCTCAGTTACCCTGGAGAGCTGGACTGGGGGTTGGAGTTAAACACAGCAGGATAATCAGAGGGGAAAATCAGGGAAATATCAGGGAGAACTCAGAGGTAAATCGGAGGAAGATCTGAGGGGGGAAATGGATTGGGGAAAATGAGGGGGAGGAAATTCGGCGGGAAAATTGGGTGGGAAAATCCTCCAGAGATCAAGCTTTATTCCATTCTTATGGAATTTCTTGGATCGTTTCAAAGAGGGGCAGAAAGGCATAAGAGAAGCCAGTGAGGAAAAGAAAGCAAAGAAACACAGAATTTTCCAGGTCCTCAGTACCCAAAATGTCTTTGATCCCAATCTGGATACTGGAGAGGGGAAACAGGACAGCAGAGATTCCACTCCATGGAAATGGGATATATGGGATGCTGCCACCACCAAAAAGCACCGCAGTGGTTGTGCCTTATCCCAGCTCCCCAGCTTCCAGAAGAGTCTCCATTCCCAATCCTAATGAGAAGTGAGCAGCAGGCCACTGATCTAAATTCCCACCGCGAATTTGGGATTCTATTTTTGGAGAGCGTGACCCAAATCCACGGTGATGTCACTGCTGGGATGTTAGTCAGCCTTCGGGACGTGTTTTTGGTAATTATATCCTAATGGAGACAGGGATTTTAATTATTATGGAATGAGACTGCAAACTTCCATTTAGATTTTCCATTGGAAAAATTCCCTAAACTTCATAGAATCCTGGTTTGGGTTGAAAGGGACCCTAAGGATCATCCCATTCCATTAGCCCAGGTTGCTCCAAGCGCTATCTAATCTGGTCTTGGACACTTTCAGGGATGTAGCATCTGTAAATTCTCTGGGAAACAAATCCATTTTCAAGTTAATAAAACTATTTGTGCTTAATTTTGGAAGTTCACATGTAAATAACCAAATAGATTAAGGATTTAGGGAAAAGGAATGGAAATATTCTACACTTTGCATCCCAAAGACACAAAAGTGCTCTGGGATATTTAAGGTTTTGGGGGAAAACCCTCAGAAGGGTCAATTTATGAGAGAAAAATGTTGGAAAATCTGATTACTGGATGTTCTACCAATCTGGGATCATGGCTGAGCTTCCAGGACTGTCCAGCAACTCTCTGTTGTCCTCCTGATTGGCTCAACACCAGGAAACAAAGCTCCATAACATTCTATTTTCACTATTTTTGTCCTGGGAGTTCAACAATTAAATCTGGATTCACCCCTTTGGCTGAGGATTATTTTTTAAATTAACTTTGTTATAAAATCGGTGGATTTTATTGCAAAAATAGTGAAGTTGGATTCTTTTTTATAATCCCCCCTCTTTTTTTTTTGGGCATTCTAATCCCTAAACTTTAGTTCCAGCTCTATTTTTTGATCCAGAATAGCTCAGAGCTCTGATAAATATTTTTTTTAAATTGTGACATTGGAGCTGTGGAGTGATAAAAAAATTCATGTAAACAACAAGACTTGGACTTTTAGAATGGCTGATAGACACCCCTGGGCATGGGTGGGACAGAATTGGCAGGAAAACACCCCAAATCAAACAAATCCTGGGAAAACTCCCACATGGCCAAGTCCTTGTCTCCAAATTAAATGTGTAAGTGAGACACTGGATTTGTTTGGATATTAAACTTGACTCCTGGACATTAAAAATGCATTTAAAATTCCATTATCTCCCTTAGTTTTCCCTCAGGAATCAACAGCACATTATTGTCTGCAGATTAATATTGATAATAATTCCAGAGTAAGTGAATATCTCTCTCTGGGCAGCAATCCCAAAAAAGAAGTAACACAAAGGACAAATAAAAGCTCTGTCTGAACAAAGGGAATAAACTGATCATGTTTCATGGAAGTCGTCAGTGGAGGAATATTTTCATATAAAGATCAAAAGCAAAGCCAATTTCTGCAAGGATCTATTCCTGGATATTCATTGAATCATGGAATTCTGGAAGCGTTCGGATTGCAAGGGACCTAAAAGCCCATCCCAGTCCCATGAGCAGGGACACCTTCCACTAATCCAAGCTGCTCCAGGATCCATCCTCCAAGGTATCCCAGCCCATGGCAGGGGTTGGAACAGGATCTTTGAAGTCCCTTCCAACCTAAACCATGGCAGGATTCCATGGTTCTATTTCCTAAAGCAGAGGGAAGAGGTTTGGTATTCCAGCAGGACACCATGAGGCAAGCTGTAGTTCCCCACTCATGGCTTTCAAGGACTTCCAAGCTCCACATCTCACCTTGAGCAACACCTCATCCCCCCCAGCAGCACTTCCAGCAACTGCTCCGCTCCTTCCAACCTTCACTCTGGATTTTCCTTTCCCAACCTGGCACTGCAGCTTTGGAAGCTGCCAAATTCCTGATCATCTTAAAAACTTGGCACGTCGTTCCTTTGGCAGACAGGGGCAAAGGTCAGCTCTGGAATAAATGGATTTAGCCAGCCCAGAGCTGCTCACAGACACAGAGCATCCATCTAATTTCACGGATCTGAGTCCTGCCAGTATCCTTTCAGGACATTCCCATCACAGCAGAATTTTAAGCACATTCACAGGCTTTGATTGAAAATTCCTTAAAGGTCGTTGGAAGAAAAAGTCGTTTGAGTGGCTCCAGGAATTTCATTGTGGGTCTCCATGATGCCTTTCTGAATTTGGAATTCTCTAATTGTACGGAGTTTTTAATTACACGCCCAGCGATTTTAACTGTTCCCAATAATTATTTAACAGCTCAAAGCCTTTCCTGTAACTTCTTTTTCAAGTAATTAAGACTATTTGGGGGTTTATAATTAAAAAGTGAAATAATTAGAAAAATCCAAGGGGTTTTGTTCGGTTTTGGGTTGGTTTGGGATCGTTTTCCCTTTGTTTTGCCCACCTTGTGTCCCAGCCACGTTCCATGGTGCCCCTCAACAGGCAGGCGCTCCGCGTCCCCCGTGAGATCCGTCAGGGCATCCTGGAAGAAAAGCAGTTGCCTTGCTTCAGGTGAGTCAAATCCAGGTCAGGATTCCAAAGTGGGAAGGGCTCCAACTCTCTGGCATGTCCACCAGGGAGGCCACCGCACATCCCACTTACTTTTGGGGACAGAGTTCCCCGGATGCTGATGACCACCTTCTTCTTGTCATGGTCCACGGCCACATAGAAAGGGGTTTCATAAACCTGGGAAAGATCAGGAGAGACATTCCCATTGGATTATCCTCAGGGAAATGGAGGCAGAGCGCACGACAGGATTTGTGCCCAAATGACCAAAATTTCTTGATGGAAACGGGAGAGAAAAGGGCTTCGTTTCCCTCCTTTGTCCCACTAGGGCCAGAAGGAGTAAATCCCGTTGGGATGGGGCTCTGGGACTGTCCTTACAGCATCGTGGCAGGAAGTGTAGACGATGTCCACGGAGGTCATGTTCTCGTCCAGGAAGTGGCGCCGGATGGCAATGGCGTTGCAGCCACAGCAGTTGTCCTCCTCGATGGTGACACCCGGAGCGTAGCGCGGACGGGACGGGCACAGGCAGCAACACCTGCAGGGGGGAAGCGCAGCTTTGAGGGGAAAAGGCTCCGTTTAGAGTGGCATTCCTAGAGGAAAGGGAAAGGCCGACACTCCAAACCTCGTCCCAATGGCAGTGAGTGCCAAGTGAAGGATAAAAGCACAAAAGAGCCTCAAAATCTGGGATCGGGTGCAGTTTTCCTTTCGAGCACCAGGGAGAGCTACAATGCAGCCAGTCGCCAAGGCATCCCGGGATGGCAGGATGCCTTCTCAAAGGATACTATCCTTGGAAGTGCAGTTTTCCAGTGCTTCAACACAGAAAGGCCAACACTGACCGAGCTCCAGGTTTATTTATAGGAAGAAAATGGGTTTAGAATCATCCCAAAATAAAAAGAGAAGCATAGATTGATTTTCCTTCTTTCTCTCTCGCAAATAAAAGTATTCCCAAGGAATCACAATCCTCCCAACAGCCCAGGAAGTGCCAAAAGCTTGTCCCCAGATTGAATCCGGTGACAGAATTCTGGCAGCTGGAAACAAACCCCTGCACTAGGGCAAAAATCCCGAGCTGGAAAAATCCAATTAATCTGAGGGAGCACAGCCTAAGCCAGGCAAATCTTGGGAGGTCTTTTAATCAGGACCCAAATGTCAACTCCCTGATTTCTGAACTCCAAGGAGTTCCTCCACTTTTTGGACTTGGTGTTGTGCCAAGTGAGTTCTCTCGGCTGGCTGTTCCATGCTCCAGAGAGGATGAAGCAGAGGACAGGCTGGTTTATGTACAAGGAACTGGAAGGGATTCAGAAAGCTTTTGGAATATGAAGCCCAGAGAGATGGAAAGAAAAAAAACACGAAGAGAAAAAGGCAGAAAAGAAATCGAGCAAGGAGGAAGCACCAAGTGGATGAAATAAACGTGGGGAAAAGCAAAGGGTATTTCTAAAAGTGGGAAAACCAGGCAGGAAAAAAGGGATGAAGGTGGGCACTCACGAGCAGGATCTGGCCAGGCGACAGAGTCCACACGTGGGCTTCCTCATGAGGTAAATGGGCCACCCATAGGCTGCCAAGGCGAAGAGCATGTAGTAACACACCTCCCGGTACCGCTGCATCTCTTGCTGGAAGACACGGGACTCCCTGAGCCTGGAATCTCTTGGAATTTCTCCCTCCATCCCCTTTTTCCATAGTTAGGCACGTGCCAAGCGCCAGCCCCCTCTGCCACCTGCGCTGCGGTGACTGAGGAGAGCTAAGTGGGGATGCCGGGCAAGAGCCGCCCCCTCCCAAAGATTTCTCTGCCTGATTTCCTGAAGAATTCTCTGGGATCCCACAATGCTGCCAAGGAAGCTGTTTCCTGCAGATTTGGAAATGAGCTCCCTAAATATCCCCTTCCCAGCAGGCCAGAGGATGCCTGGAGAGGGCCACAAAGCCAATTTAGGGCCATGTGCTGCGGTTGCATCCTACAAAACCTCAGTTACCCTGGAGAGCTGGATTGGGGGTTGGGGTTAAACACGGCAGGACAACCAGAGAGGAAAATCAGGGAAACATCAGGGAGAACTCAGAGGTAAATCAGAGGAAGATCTGAGGGGGAAAAAGGCAGGGGGAAAATGAGGGGATGGAAATTTGGTGGGAAAACAGGTAAGAAAATTGGGCAGGAAAATCAAAATCAGGGATAAATCAGACAAATCTAAATCAGAGATAAGTTAGGGATAAATCAAAATCGGGGATGAATCAAAACCCAGAATAAACCAGGGACAACAGTGCTGACTCTCTTGCAGCAATATCACTTCACCAAGCCTCCAGAGATCAAGTTTTATTCCATTCTCATGGAATTTCTTGGATCATTTCAAAGAGGGGCAGAAAGGCATAAGAGAAGCCAGGAAAAGAAAACAAGGATCACAGGTGGGTTTGGAGGATCCCACATCCCAGGGACTTACCGCATTCTTCAGATCCAGGTATTTGGTGTTCCTGGTCACTGGCATTCCAGATAGGAAAGCTAAAATGTCATTGTTTGCCTGCAAGTCACAAATACACAGAAAAATTCCTCTGTGTGACAGCAAGACAAAAATCCACCCCCAAATATCCCAACCAGGCCCCTTAAATACTTCCAATTGTTCTATTTCTGCCTGATTTCAATCCCAACTCAAGGGGGGAAAAAAACATTAAAATAAATCAATTTCCTACTGGGCTGACAATCTGTAAACCTCAACAGCAGCTTGGAAAACTGGGAATTTTTCCTTCTGTAGCCTGAATCCCAAATCAAGGGGAAAAATCCCAATAAAATACATCAATTTCCTACTGGCTTGACAATCTGCAATCTCAATAGCAGCTTGGAAATTTAGGAATTTTTCCCCCTGCTTGGAAATTTATGAATTTTTCCCCCTGCAGATTGCTGGAGTCTTCTCCACATCACTGTACAGTAGGAATAATTTTCTCATTCATTTCCAAGCACCTACAACCCCCTTGGAGGCCCTTTGGGGATCAAGAGCACCCCCTCCTTGTATCACCTGCCTGGAGAAGATCATCCCAGATTCCAGACTTGACTCAGCACCAGCTGAGCCCTTTGAGAGGGGAAAAACCACAGGGGAAAAACTCAGGAAAAGCTGCTGAAGTCGCCATTATTTTTCTTTCCCACCTCAGCGAGCCAGAACAGCCCAGAAATGAGGTGGGCAGGGCCAGGCAGCTGTTTCCCAGGGAATCCCAGAGCAGCTGGGAAGGCGAGATTCCCAGGTTTCCCCACCTCGTCCAGCACGGCGTTGCGCTTGGCCCGCTGCCGCTGCCGCAGGAGAACCAGCCCCGCGATGATGTCGGAGGGGACGATGTCCAGGTCTCGGAAAAATTCCGCAAAAAGGTAGGCGATCTCCGAGTAGGCGTCCTGCAAAAGCCAGGGAGAGAGGGGTTGGGGGAGGAGGAGGAGGAGTTTGGGTGTGGGAAGCCTCAACACAGGACACAAAGTGAGAGCTGGACTCGTTTCTGGAGCTCTGCCTCCAAAACAGCCACGAGATTCCTGCAGGGAATGCCAGATCTGGACTAATCACATGATTATTGTCTCTTGTTTGTTTTCCACAGTCCCACTCGGGGGCTGGATTTGTGCCGTGTGTGGGCACCTCAGCATCCCAACAGCTCGCACAGGACAAAGGGAGGGAAAGGGAATGGTTCTGGCTCTATTAAACAAAACAGAGAAAACGGGATGAAAACCAAGCAAAGCCCAATCCAGTGCAACCTCGGAGTCGTCCTTTCTCCTCTAAAGTAGAATAAAGGCCATTCCATGAGGAAAAACCACTAATTTTGTTCTATTTAAGAGTCTCTTCAACTCTAACTTTGCCCTAGGATCCTTTTTCCCATATTTATCCCAGACCTGAAATACTCTTGCCCAAACTTAACCCAAACCTGAGAACCTTTCCCCAAATTTACCCCAGACCTGTGACCCTTTTGCCCACATTTAACTTGCCTGTACTTACTCCAGGCTTGGGATCCTTCCACCCAAGTTTAACTTGCCCGAACTGATCCCAGACCTGGATCCTTTTGCCCATATTACCAGGTTTTTCCAGGTTTATTTTGGATGACACCCAAGCAAAAAGGCATGAAAAGTAAAAACTGAGTCACTGAATGCAGAACTCCCAGGAATGAAGGTGACCAAACCCAAAAAAGCAGGGACAGAAATGGAAGTGACCTGAGAGGGTCAAACAAAAGCTCTGGAGCAGAGGGACAAAGATATTTCGAGGAGAAATGTCCTTTTGCCACTTTTTGCTCTGTGCTACAGGAAAAAACCCACAAGACCTTACAGGAGAATATTTTGGGGAGGCTGGAGAGGGGCTGGCATGTGGGTCAGTGCTGACCTGTCATTACTCTAGGCCTATGGACAAGAATGATCCAGAGGCTGGAGCAACAAAATGTGGAGCTGTACCCACCAATTGTCCATATTTGACTCCTGCCATCCAAAACTCTTCCTACAAGGATGATCACAGCCTTTCCCTGAACCTTTATCCCACGTTTTCATAGTATCCTTTATCCAGCATCAAAACCCACAACACTGGAGTGTTGTGGAAGCCCTGAGCACTCCAGGACGGGATTTCTCCTCTCCCTTCTTTGACCATCAAGACAGTAAATCCCTTCTCTTCCCTGCAGGAATGACCTACATCCTTTTATCCCTGCCAAACTCCTGGCGTGTGGGATGACTTTCTGTCATTTTTCACTCCCCTACAAAAGCCAGTTAAATCCCCATTAAGAACTGGGGCTCCAGGTGCCAACTCTCTGTGCCAGCAGTGCCTTTGGAAAGCCAACGGCATTCCAACCGCAGTATCCTTGAAATCCTGACCTCATCAATCCTAGCACAGCTCCTGTGAGCTCACAAGAAATGCCAAGAGCCTCCAAAGGAAACAGGACAAACACCCATTAATCCAAAGTGGCAGCTACAGCCCTGGATGCTCTGACAAAAAAAGGCCCTGATGGAAGTTCAATGCGTATTTTCCGCTCCAAAGGAACAGCTTTCTGTGGGAACACCTGACATTATTCCTGTTTGTCCACCTGGAGTGCTCTGCTACAAACCCTGAAGGCTCTGAGGCTTCAGACTTCACCCCAGATCCTTTTCCCAAAGCCATCTCCATCCCATAAAACACTTTTCCAGCCCAGGGCACAACGACCCTCTGCTGCTAGTTTTTTGGGTTTTTTTTTCCATGGAGTCTGCGATAGGCAGCAGCGGATTCATTTCTGATCAATTACGTGCTCATTCATTCCACACGCTGCCATGCCAGGACACAACGTCAGGGCTTGCTCCCGCAGAGAAAAGAGGCTGGAAATCACTCAAAAGCTGGATGTAAAGTGGAAATTCAACAGCATGAGGAATGTGAGGCATCTGGAATCCACTTTTATTCCAAGCTTACAAAAAAAAGAGGAACAGTCACTGCAGAATGGAAAGTTTGTTAAAAAGAACTCGAAATATTTGGAATACTTTGCGATCCTGAATAAAATGGAAGTTGTTCAGGGCATTCGGGTGCCTGTGTGGGCTCTCTCTCCCAGGATGCAGCATCCATGCTGTGCCCTTGGACAGGAGCCTCCAGCACCTGGGCAAGGTGACCTGGATGTGCTCTCAGGGAGAAGCGCCTGTGCTCCGGAGCACCAAGGAAAAGCTGCTGTGGGAATTGCCACAGGGCAGGGCACTCGCTGGGCAAAAAGCTCTTTTGGTTTCAGTTCTCCAGATGGATTTCCCCAGCAGATAAGCTGGGAGCTGGCAGGCCTGGGCTTGAACTTCCCAGAGGGACATTCCTGGGGCACATGGTAGCATTTCAGCCAGGGAAAGGGATCCTGGGAGGGGCAGCATTCCAGGACACGGTGCTGGATTTCTGCACAAGGGCTGTGACAATTCCTGCAGCCTTCAACACTCTGGAAGCTGCACCTGTGGATAATTCCACAGCTCTCCCTGAGAAATGCTGTTATTTCAATTCATCTCCTGGGAAGAACAAATGTGACTCTCCTTTATTTTTCCATTTTCCCTTTGGAGCTTTCACTCCCAGTCTCATTTCTCTTCCTCTCCACGTTCACCTCCCTTCCAATGTGCTCCTTTTCCCGCTGCATCCTTTTGGAGCACGAACTCTGGGCTATATTTAGTGAGGACACGGCGGCTGTGGTCGGTCCCTTGGTGTTTTCCCTGTCATTTTCCGTGCCCTTCTAACTGGAGTTAAACGTCTGGGCGGATTTTTTGGCCACTGCTGGTTTTGTTGGAATGTCCTTGATAAATCCCAGCTTTTTCCCTGAGAGGTTGTAACTAAATCAGAGCTCAGTGTCTGCAAGTCCACAAATCTCCTGATTTTTACGACTTTCTCCTATCTTTGGGAACAATTCCCTGGTTCTGCTGGCTCCTTCCTGAGTCCTTAAATCCTCAGAATTCTAACCAAATTAGTTAAATCAAAAGCAAAGTTCTCCAGTGCCAAAGTCTGATTTGCCTCTCCAGCAGGTTCTCAGGAATGCTGGTGAATCCCACCCTCAGGTACCAATCTGCTCCCAGTGATTCTAAGGAGAATGGAATGATAACTTTTGGGGAAGGAATTTAAAGGCCTTTACCCTTCCCTGCTAGAGAACAGCAAGGGAAAATCCCAACAGCAGCACATGAAAATTCCCAATGATCTTCACATGGCTCTATGGATTAAAGAGCTGGTTTTGACCATCAGGAAATCCAGAAGGATTTTGGTGCTTCTTCCAGGTTTTTGTTTTCTCATTTCCAAATCCTCCTCCTTAAGAGTGCGAGACTGATGGAAACAACAGGAGAAAATGCTCAGGAAGGGGCTGATAAAGGGAAACAGGAGCTGCCCACAAAGTGCTGCCAAATGTGACCCTGACCTGAGGGAAAACAGGGATTTCTCCCACTGGGATTTTGATTCCCAACAGGAGATTTTTGGTACCCACCGACTGCGAGTCCTTTGTTCGTGTGCAGCAGAGGAACACTTTGAGCCTGCGTGTCCAGCTGCTGGCTTGTCCCTCTTCCAGGCGGTGTCTGGGAATAAAGGGGAGAGCAGGAATGTGACGAGAGGCAGAACATGGTGTAGGATCCAACATGGAGTGGCACAGCCTGTACTGTCCCTGGAAAAATGGGATAAAGCCCTCCCCTTCAGCTACCTCAACCACCCTGGTGCTCCAGCTCCTTCCCCAGCTCTGTTCCTTTCCCTGGATACGCTCCAGAGAAGTGTGAATCCACAGAATCAAGCAGTGTGTTTGGATACTTGGTATCCTGCCTGAATGGGATGCACAGAATGAAGCTCCTGTTGCAATTTGGCAGCTGCTCCATGTGCCAGGATGTGCAACCACTCAGGAGGAAAAAATCTACCACAGGATGAGGGAGTGCACAAGAGACCCCAAGCATTTCAGACATGCAATTTTCCCAATCACAGAATCATGGAATGCTTTGGGTTGGAAGGGACTTCTGGGATCATTGTGTACCACCCCCTGCCATGGAAGTAGGGACTGATTCTGTGCCATAGTGCCAAGCTTGCTGAAGTCCACAGCTCCTCTATTTTTTTTTTAGGGAAACACAGATTTAATCCAGGTCAGAGCAATCCAAAATAAAACACCACTCTGTTTTCTGGCAGGGTATCCCATCAGGATAAGCCCAAGCCCAGAAAGCGGGTTGCACCTGGAAGGAAAAGATGCTGGCAAAGGAATATTCACTTGAAATGGAAGAAGCAGATCCCACAGGGATCCATCAGCTCCTGCCTGAGTATCTGAAAACAGATCTCCATAACCTTTCGGAAGAGGAATGGGAATAGGAGTGGCAGCAGGGCTTTGCTCCCCCAGATTCTAAAGAACTCCAGAATTTCCCTGGTGGGGTTCAACAACCAAGTGTACTCTGAGCTATTTTCCCTCCATCATTTCCCAAATTCTTTCTTCCTAACACCAAACTTCCACAGGTTCAGTAGGAGCTTCAAAGTTCCTTGGAAAAGCCTTGGCACAACAAGCCAAGCCTTTTATTGGGTTGTTTCTTTCTCCCAGCCCACACGCACCAGGGTGCCACTGGAAAAGCAAAACCACTGTGGGACACAATCCAGCCAGGCAGAGAACTTCCTTGTCTATTCCTTGGAAAGGCTTTCTTTCAGCAACAGGGAGAAGTTGGGAATATATCCTTTGGAAACAATTGTTTCAGCAGTGAACAGTCACATTTGATGTTTGTTTTTCACATCATAGCCCACAGCGTTTGCTTGTTAACAGCTGTTAACATTCCCTTTCCAGAGGGAAAACTCAGGAACAGCACGAACAAGCTCTCCATAAATGCTGCAGGCCTGGAGGGAAAAACCCGGCCATGGGAGAAAGGCCTTCAATCAGCTTTCTGGGATCTCAAAATTCCCCACAGAGGAGATAATTCTGGGGTTGATTTGAATTTACTTTTGCAAGCTGTGGAGCTCAGATTTGCTTTGGAAAAATCATCACAGAATTCTGGAATGGTTTGGGATGGAAGAGACCACAAAGCTCATCCACTTCCACCCCCTTCCGTGGGCAGGGACAGCTCCCACTATCCCAGATTGCTCCAAGCCCCATCCAGCCTTGGACATTTCCAGGGATGGAGTAGCCACAGCTGCTCTGGGAAAACTGCTCCAATGCCTCCAGTGCTTCACAGGGAAGAACTTTTTCCTTGGATGTAGTACTACATCATCCTTCTTATCTTCCTAGGAATGCCTGGATCCCAAGCAGCAATTTCCACACTAGGCACTAATTCCAAATATTACAGGCTACTGTAACATATTTGAAAGGTCAGGAGGAATAACTGGCATTCCACAATAAAACCTAGGCTCCTTCCCACAGAACTTGATGCACTATCCTCAGAAAAGCCTAATTTTCCCTCAAAAGGGACCTCATTCCAAGTCACTGGAATACACAAATACAGAAACCCAACGAAAAATGGGAAACTTACAGAGTGTTTTTTGAAAGCCTCATTTCTCATCCCTCGGATCCCAATGCCCTCCAAAGCCACATTCCTCAAGGACAGTCACATATCAAAGGAAACAAAGCCTGTTTGTGTTGTCCCCTACTGGAAAAAAAATCCTTTGGAAAAGGCTTTGCTTGGTGAAAAAAGCTTTTTCTCTTCCCATCTGGGGAGCTCCAAGATGGAATCAATTCTTAATTAAAAGATCTGACTGCCAACACAAAGTGAATTGTTCCTTGGCCAAGACTAAATAGGAGAAACCTCAGGGCAAAAGGTTGGATTTTGGAGAGGAAAATAAAGGAAGAAAGGGGATTTGGAAGGAGATGCTGCCTCAAAGTAAGGAAAATTTAAGAACAGACTCACTGTTTCCACAGAAAACACTGCTATGGGATATGGACAAACAGGTTGTTGTGGTCAGCATGGTCCATGAGGATCCACAAATCCAGTAGTTAAGGCAGAATGCAGCTGGATTCTGCACGGCTTTGCCTCCTTTGGACGCAGGTGCCCACACACAGCACCTGACAGGGAGCTGCATCCTCCCAAAATCCCCCTCAGCAGAGAGGAATGCTCCCTGCAGCAAGGCAAGGAGAAGGGCAAGATCCCAAAAAAGCAGGACACTCTGACAGAAACCTTGCCATTGGAAGCTGTGGCTGCCCCATCCCTGGATGTGTTCCAGGACAGCTTGGAGCAACCAGGTATAGTGGAATGTGTCCCTGCCCATGGCTTAAAGGGTTTTAAGGCCCCTTCCAACCTAAACCCTCCTGGAATTCCCTGGCTCTGGGAGGATTTGGGGTGCCTGTAGCCATGAGGACACAGCATTGGTAACCCTGAAACCCTCCATTAGTTTTTTCCTTTTGTGTCCTTGGATAGAAGGGAAATTCAGCCTGCTGCCAAGACAGGCTGGGAGACCGGGAATGTTCAGACTGGACAAGAGAAGGCTCTGGAGAGATTTCCAAGTGCCTAAAGTGGATCCAAGAGAGATGGAGAGGGACTTTGGACAAGGGGCTGGAGGGACAGGACAAAGGGAAATGGCTTCCCACTGACAGAGGGCAGGGATAGATGGGATATTGGGAAGAGATGCTTCCCTGTGAGGGTCGTGAGGCCTTGGAATGGAGAAGCTGTAGCTGCCCCATCCCTGGAAGCGTCCAAGGCCAGTGGAAGGCATCCCTGCACGTGACAGGGGGTTGGAATTGGATGATCTTTAAGGTCCCTTCCACCCAAGGCACCCCAGAATTCTGGGATCCTATGGAATGCTGCCGTACCTGAGGTTGTAGGTCCTCAGGTTGCGCTGCCGGCGCTTGGTGGCGCGGAGCTTGACGAAGGTGCGTCCCGTGGGATCGAAGACACACAGCACAGTGATGCACACACTCAGGATCACCACCCAGTTGCACACCACCATTCCTGAAAAAAAAAACTAGGAGTCAGGTGCTCTGACCCTCACCTCCCACCCCAAACTCCTGCAGCGAAAGGAAATCCTCTGGAAAGGCTTTTAAGCCACAGCTGGATCAGTCTTCCAGCTGTTTTATGGGGCCATTAAGTGCTCCCTGAGTATCTGGGACTGCACCACTAACATCATCCCCACCAGGAGACTGGGAAAAGCTTCCAGGAAAACAGTGAAGCCATTCTGAAGGGAAAGAGCGGAATTTACAGACTGCCCTGCCCTGGGAACACGGATCCCTGCCTGTGTGCCGGCAGCACAGGCAGATGAATGGAAAGACTGTTCCGAGCACTAAACAGGAAAACAAGCCCCACATTGACAGCCCCCATCCCCTTCCCAGAGTCAATGGGCACAGGCAGGAATGGAGGATGCCCCCCGACCCGTCGGAATGCTCCCAGGCCACATTCCAGCTCCGTACCCAGGGTGACACTCTTGGCTGTGATGTCGTTGCAGGAGGTGTAGTACTGCGTCAGCCACACGATGCCCACGATGGCGTACACGAACTCGATCACCAGGATCGCTGGAAAGAACGGGAACAGCAGGGATAACAGCAGCCTTTTCCCTAAGGATGAGCTCCTCTCCCCATTTTCTCACAAGGAATAGGTATAAAAACGCTTTGGAAGGGGATGTGTAAGGAGGTGAGCCAAAAGTGCGACATGTTCCGAACGACTCTGAAAAAATGGGATCATGGAGGGGTCAGCCCCCTTGGTTGTGTCACAGGTATGAATCAGAGATCCAGACCTTCCTCCCACGCCACTGGAAAGACTCCCTGAGCCAGCAGGAATCACAGGACCCAAACCTTAACTACCTCAGACAGCTGGCCTGACTCACGGATCCAAAATAAATCATGTGGATCCAGGATTAATCCTGCTCACTATGCTTAGCAAACATTCTCAACACCTTTGCAGCCCTTCCCATAACAGTTCCAAGGAGACAGCGCCTAAGGAGCTCCTCAGTTTTGCATGTGATTCTGATAGAAAACTAGAAACCAGGGATTAACAGTGCTTCCCTGGAACAAAAAAGCTCGGAACTTGCTCTGAAGTGCCCATCCTCCCACTTTCTCCCCAGAATTCCAAAGGACATGGGGGCAATCAGGTGTGGAGAAGGTGAATCCCTTGCTTGGGATTGCCTAAGTTTTGGTGGAGCTGAGACTAAGCTTTTGGTGGAGCTGGCTTATCCCACTCACCCTCCTTATCTCCTGCTGGCACGAAATCTTTCCATAAGTGGCTTTGCTACAGACCTGGAAAGACCAGTTCCAGGAGAGAGCAATTTCCTGGGCAAGGAATCAGGGCTGGGATGGGTTCCTGATGAACCCAATTTATGCCTGAGTTAGGTTTTGCTTCCCTTGGCTCCTCTCCCCTTTGCCTGCTGCAGGACAGGAGCAGCAGGAGCAGGGATGAGATAATCCCAGGTTCACATTGGAGTTAATTCCCTAAATTCCTCTGCATTAAACAGCACATGCTTAAATTGGGACAGTCACATGGACCTTGCCCACGCACTGGTCACGCTCCCACTTCCATCAGCACAACTGATCAACCACCAACAGCAGAAAACCCAGGAAAAAGGGAATACAGGACCAAAAACCCAGAGGAAATCCCACTCCTGAGCACACAGAGAGTTTAAGGAAGAAGAAAGGACGTTTTGGGGGGCAGGACAACCTTCCTTTGGACTCTCCCTACCTCCCCTGCCCCACTTAGTCTGGTTTTAACACAAACTGCCAGGCTCCCCACGCTTCCCTAGGGAGACTGGCTGGAAAGCCGGAGAGGGAGATTTGTTTGCTGTTCGCGTTAATGACTTGCACTGAGCATTCCAAGTCTTCCAGACTGAGCTTTCAAGCAAGGTTATGCCTGTTTTAGTGGATTCTGCAGGAAAACAATCCAGCAAAAAGCAGGGATGCAAACCCACAGGATGATTTGTTTGGAATGGGTTTGGCTCTGCATCTCCGAAGATTTTTCTCTTAAAATCTTCATTCGGCACAGAAAAATCTGATTAAATTTCTGTACCTGGAAGGCAACAGAACCCAGGGAAAACAAGCTAAAAGGGAATGAGGGATCAAGGAATAATCTCTTCCCTGCTCTAGTTTTTGGAGAGGGAGCAAGACAGGAATTGCTTATAGGAAGAAAAAGGGAATGAGCAGGTGGAAAACCTATTTTCCTCGCGGTGCCTGGAGGGATGGATCAGGTGAGCAAAGAGGCAACACCTCGGGGTGAGAACCTTTGGGATTTATACCTCTCCCCTTGGAAAACGTAGGGGGGGAAAGAGAGACAGAAGGGGAGCAGATTCCGTGAGAGGAAAAGGAGGCTATTTGGGACATCACCTGCCAGTCTGACAGCCGTGACAAGGCGCAGTCCGTGGATTCATCGGGATGCACGGCACATCCCGGCAGCCATCTGGCCGTGCCGGAGGAGCCAGGCTGGGCAGGGAGAGGAGGCTCCAGGGAAGAGCACGCAGGAGTGCCGAGGCTCCGGCTGCTTACCCAGTCGGACGTAGAGGACGTACTGCATGGAATCGCGCGGCTCCGTGTACAGGATGCTCCCGCGCATGCTCAGCCAGATGATGGCCAGCTCGGCGATCATGCAGCTCAGCAGGATCCCCAGGTAGCCCCGGCCGTGATCCACCAGGTTCAGGGAGCACGTCTCGTTGGGATTGTACACCAGCCCGAAGAGCACCACCGAGAGGATCACAAACCTGCCAGGCAGGAAAGCCAAGGGAAAACATGGAATATCCCACAGCTGCTTCCCTCCTCAGTGTCCCACCACTCCTTACAGTAATCTTCATTTGGGCCCCAAATCCCCACAAGCCATCCAGAGGCCATGCTACCCCCATCTGAACCATTTCATCCATACAACATTATCCCAGGGGATTTGCCACTCCGGAGAAGCTGTGGCTGCCACATCCCTTGGAAGTGTTCAAGGCCAAGCTGGATGGGGCTTGGAACCCAGTGGCAGCTGTCCCTGCCCATGTCAGGGGGTTGGAATTAGATGGTCTTTAAGGTCTCTTCCAACCCAAACCATTCCAAGATTCCATGCTTATTTTTCCTGAAGCACAGCCCTAAATTCCAGTGGAGAATCTTGGGTGGCACAGGAGGATAAAAAGGAGCACTGGTCACGCTCTTCGGACCTAGGCTAGAACCTGGAACAGAGCTTAGCTACAAAAACAGAAGCTGGAAAAATGTTGGTGTCCATCAGGAATGTCCCAACCAAACTTTCCAGCCCTGTGTAGAAGCGCTGGAAGAATTTCCAGCCGTGCCAGGAATAGCCAGAAGAATTCCTGGGTGAATTCCAAGCATCCTTGTGCCCTTCTCACTTACCAGGTGGTGTGAAGGAGGAAGAGGAAGACGGCTGGCAGAACCAGGTCATCGCTGCCCACAGACCAGCGCCGGCGGAACACGACAATCCCTGGCATGGCTGGCGGGTCCCGGGAAGTTCAGCAAGCACAGCACTCACCTCCTGGAAAAGAATTGAAGCAAAGCTGCTGCTAAGCCTCTCCAGCCCCCTCTGGAGAGCCCCACAACTTAGGAGCCATCCTGGTTTATCCCAGAGCTGCTTCCTTCCAGCACCAGGGGGCACAACATGCTCAGGAAGGAGGGCCGGGAGTTAAAGGAGTGGGAAGTATTAGGTGAAGCCAGTGTGTAACTCATCCAGCTCCACTTCATGGGATTACCTGGAATCCTGTTAGGTTGTGATGGTGAGCAGCCACCGTGGGATTTGGGACAGGTCATCCTGGCCTCAAATCGCTGGAAAACCCTATTACTGTGTTTTTCCATGGACAAACCTGCTGCCAGGCTCTTGCTGTCCAACAATTCCCCCCCAACTTGGCTCAGGAAGCCAAAATATCCATTAACAGTCAGTGGCAGCATCTGGAGAGCTATGGACTGGCTCCCAGCAGCACTTCCAGTGAGGATATTGGCTGCTAGGAGATCTCCCCCTGGACCAGCAGGAGCATCCTGCCAGCTCCACATCTCGGTCGCATTCGCACCAGCCCTGACAGGCACGACCAATTCCAAGGTGGAAGATTGAGGAGCTGCTCTTCTTCCCCGGGTTTTGTTTGTGCTCCTATTTTTAGGGCTTCCCAAACCCTTTGGAAAATAGAAACAGGAGCAGTGCAAAGTCACGAGACTGCACAGGGCGCTCCAGCCTCCTCCAGCACAGCCATCCCACTCCATCCCAGCTGGCCATACTCCAAGCTGCTCCAGAGGGACTCTGGCAGCACACCTTATCCTGCTCCTGCCTTCCTGGCCCAACACAAGACCCACAGCCAGGAATTTTCCTTGATTTTGCCAAATCCAGGATGGTGTCTTTGCAATCTACCCACAGCCACCAGGGATTTCTGGATGGTGGGATCAGTCCTGTCCCTCTTTCCATGCCCTAATTCCTGTCCCACCTCTTACCTGTGCTACCAGGGAATGTTATACCTCACCTGTGTGTCTCTGCTCCAAGCTCTCTCAGCTGATCCATCTCAGTTCCCAACCCCACCAATCTCCCAATTCCCACATCCATGCACTGTTGTTGGAGTGCTCCACCCACGGCCTGTAGTGGCCACTCTGTTCCAAAGCTGCACTTCCAAATCCCTAAGTGGTCTTGGATTTTTGCCTCTGTGAACCCAACAGCAAACTGCCAGGTCAGGACCAAGTGTCCTCATCGACTGCTTACAATAGGATTTCCAACAGCATTCCCAAGGGAATATCACCTGCAATACTTCCTGTACCAGGCAAAAACCCCCCACACTTGGATGCCCCTAATTTAGTGCTGTGGGTAAAACAAATTAGAAAGGGGAGGACATCCATAGAATTCCACCATAGTTTGGATAGGAAGGGAGCTTGAACATGATCCAGTTCCATCTCCCTGTCATGGATTGGGACACCTCCCACCAGTCCAGGTTGCTCATGATTTAAACTAATTTGAACCTTCCAGGTAACACAAATGTTGGATCTGGGACAGCCCATGGCACCGATTTCTGCCTTGTCCCACTAAACCCACACTAGCAGTCAAGTGTGGTTACTCCACCATTTCCCAGAACATCCCAAATTCAGAGTCTCCTCTCCTGTGCCAACACCCACAGCGACTGGAATGGATCTCCAACCCGTTTCAACCACCCATTACTGAAAGCCCACACAGTCCCCTCAGGAGAATTCCAGGAGAATCCATAGTTAACAGGCCGCTTCCAGCCAGTCACTCGGTTGAAGGAAACGCTCCATTCCACAAACAAAGCAAATGCAAAATTCCAACGCCATTTGGATTCTCACTTCCTCAGCACAGAATAGTCAGAGTACTGGGTACATTCCAGCCCTACCTTCATTCCTCTTGCCATATGGAGACTCCCTCCCAGCCCCACCGTGCCTGTCATTCACCACCCGGGATAGCTGGGATATCACAAACCCTGGATACACCTCCAGCTCTCTCGCTGCCTCTGGACAGCACTTCCCAGCCCAGCTCCGTTCCCGTCATCCCTCAGCTGCATCCCACCAACGCGCTTTCCGGAATTCTTCCACCCCTCCAGTTGGGCTCTCCCAGTTCCCACCAACCTCTCCCAGTTTGAGAAGCAGGATGTCGACGACGGCAACGAATATCCAAAGTGGATTCCTTATGCACGGCAACAGATGGGGACGGAGCGGAGAAGCCTGTCACTCGCTGTCACATATGGGAATACTCACTGTGGAACTGTCACTCCACTTACCAAGCTCCCAGGGCAGGAACATTGCCAATTAATTCCCAAAGACTCCTGAATTTAAACCAGGAGATTCGGGGCTTTGCCCCTGCTTTGGAAAGGAGGAACATGACGGAAGGCCTGAGACTGGAAAACCCACCAGAAAAAGCTCTGACTGTGAGGACTCTTCAGCTTCATCCCAGCACAGCATATCCCAGGAACAGTGTTTCAAGATGCTGAAGATATGATCCAGCAGAGGAATTGGGAGGAACCGGAAGGTTGGAGTGCAAACAGCCCCAAGACCACTGACCCCGGCTCTGAGGCAGCAAGAACCCTCACACTGCCCCTGAAACTGCTGGAAAGAGCCAAACATTCCCAGGATCTTGAAAGCTGAATCCCAGTACAAGCAGCGCCAAGCTCCCAACACTGAAATAAGGGAAGCACATGCACAAGGAGTCCCCTCGGAGCCAGGCAAAATCGAGGGAAGCAGGAATCTTACATGGCATGTGGTCCAGCCGCTGTGCATCCTTCTCTCCCAGAAGGATATTTCAGGAAAAGTGCATATCCAGGGAGACAGGCATCACAAGCTCAGCAGGGAACAGCAAACTCTTCCTGCAGCCATTGAAAATCCCACTCGGCAAAGGGAAGCACGGCGTGGGAACTGGGATCTGCCAGCCGACAGAGCCGGGCATCGTCCTCAGAGCGACTCCCTCCCTGCACCTCATTTATCCACCGGGAATGCTGAGAGCCAGAGGTCGTGACTCCCCCCTTCCACACCCCCCAGCACCCTCTGGAAGGAAGTGACATCATCCCTATTCTGAGGAGATTGTACGTGGATTGTGGGAAGGAGGACTGGGAGCGAGAGCGGGCGACGCTGTCAGAGATGCGGAGCCGGGAGAGCAGGAAAACCCCCGAGCGGCACAAACCTCCTCCCTCTTCCCATCGAGAAACCGGGAGCGCTGCCGGGAGCCCTCGGACACGGCCGTGGCATCGGGCTGGGAAAGGCTCCTGGCCATGGACTCTCCAGTGAATGGCCAGGGGGAGGGGACTTGGATGGGACACAAAAGGGACACACAGAGGGGGCCACCCCGGGCACAGAAAGGAGAGACTGTTCCAGAGGAGCCTCTCCCGGCCTTTCCAGCCGTTAATTCCTTGTGACATGCTCTGGGCTATGACAGGATGTGGGGGAAGGGGAGAATTAGCTGTCTGTAGGGAAAGGCTTAGGGAAAAGAGCAAGGGAGAAAAACGCTACAGTGAGACAACATTCCAGCTAAACCTCGGAGACTTAGGCTAATCCAACAGCCCATCCCATCTGACATGAGCCTCCTTAGGGAGAAGTATACCAGGAAACAAAGCTGAAGGAAAAAGGCTGTGCCTGGATCCTGCATGCCAGGAGCCCACCCACACCACAGCAACACCCCCAGAGTCACCCACTCCCTCCACCCAAATCCAGGCAGGATTTGCTCCAAGCTCCCAGAATCACAGATTCCCGAGGCACCCACACAGCCCAATGCTCCAACCCCCTGCAATCCTCATCCCTGCATCCACAGGCTCACAACCCCCTGCAATTCCCCACCCCTATATCCAAAGGTTCATAAACCTCTGTAATTCCCCATCCCTGCATCCACAGGCTCACAACCTCCTGCAAATCCCTATCCCTGCATCCACAGGCTCACAACCTCCTGCAAATCCCCATCCCTGCAATTCCCCATCCCTGCATCCACAGGTTCACAATCCCCTGCAAATTCCCAATCCTGCATCCACATTCTTACAGCCGCCTTTAATTCCCCATCCCTGCATCCACAGGCTCAAAACCCCCTGCAAATCTCCCTCCCTGTAACTCCCCATCCCTGCATCCACAGGTTCACAACACCCTACAATTCCCCATCCCTGCAACCACAGGCTAACTCAGCATTCCCACTTCCATCACCCCAAAATCTCCCCTAGTTCCCAACCTCCTGCTGTTCAGAGCAAAAGATGGGAGGCCAAACCCAGGCTGAAATTGGATCTGCTAGTTTTTTCTCCCTCTGCCAGATCCCTGGGGAAGTCTGCATGGAGGAAGCCCTGCTCTCCCAATATTCCTTCCCTACCTTTTCCCTCAGGCACCTGATGGCACTTTCACAAGACCCAGGTATGACAAAGCAATCCCATCTCATCTCTGCCAGCACCCTCTTCAGCTGGCCTGTGCAAATTCCAGAGTCCTCCAGTGTGACTCACACAAGGAAATTCCCTCAAAACAAGTCAGACGTTTGCCTTCACTGCTCAGGGCTACAGAATTCCCCCCCAAATCTGGATTTGTAGGTCTCAGTGGATGGTTGCAGGTGTCGCTAAAGGACAGAGCCCTTTGCTGTTCCACAGAAATGCAGCACCGTGTCCCAGAATGCTGCCCCTTCCAGGACCCCTTTCCCTGGCTGAAATGTCACCATGTTTCCCAGGAATGTCCCAGTCCCAACCTGCTGTCCTGCTGGGAAGTTCAAGTGCAGCCCCGCCAGCTCCCAGCTCAACTTCTTGGGAAATGCAGCTGGAAAACCAAAACCATGGGAGCTTTGTGTCGTGGCAGCTCCCATGGCAGCTTTTCCTCCTGAGTGATTTTCTGCTCTGGAGCACAGGCGCTTCCCTTCTCCCTGAGAGCACATCCAGGTCACCTTGCCCAGGTGTTGGAGACACCTGTCCTGAGGGCACAGCATGGATGCTGCATCCTGCTTTTTCACTCTGCAGGGTAACAGACAGTTCACTTCCCTAACCAATGGAATTCCAGCCCCATCAAGTCACCCCAAATACTTCCTTCCCTCACCAACATGTCCCATATGAAATATGGGCTTCCCACTCCAGGCTAGATCATTCCCTTGCAGCTCCCAGAACTCTCCTGTTCCCACCAAGCACTTACTGGACTTGACGGAAATCATCAATTCCAGCTTGGATCCAACTCTATCAGGCCCCATCCAGCTGTTCTGAAGGGCTTTAAATGAGGCTCTTTCTGTTTCCGAGCTGGTTCCTCACAATCTGGGAATTGTTCTTGCCTTTCAGGGAGAAGGGGGATGGGGTTATATCCAGAGCGTCCTGAAGCTGGCCAGAGGAATTTGCATGGAGCAGCTCTGCTCTGGAGCCAGGCTGGGAGAGCTGGAATGGCTCAGCCCAGAGAGGAGAAAGCTCTGGGGAGCCTTAGAGCCTCTTGCAGTGCCTAAGAGGGCTCCAAGGGAGCTGGAAAGAGCCTTTGGAATAGGGCACGGAGTGACAGGACACGGGGGAATGGCTTCCCACTGACATGGTGTGGGTTTGGATTGGACATTAGGAAGAAATCCTTCCCTGTGAGAGTGGTGAGGCCCTGGAATAGATTTCCCAGAGAAGCTGTGGCTGCCTCAAGCCTGGAAGTGACAAGTCCAAGCTGGGCAAAGCTTGGAGCAACCTGGGATGGTGGGAGGTATCCTTCTCCACAGCAGGGGCTGGAATGGGAGGAGCACTCCAAGTCTTTTCCAAACCAAACCATTCCAGGATTGAATATCAAGAGGGGACAAATTCCATGGCACCAAAGGAGTCCTTTCTGCTTTTTCCAAGGGGCAGGAAGTATCTGCTGCAAGCAGTGCCTGCAGGAATTGCGGGGAAAGCTCTTCCCAGGGGGAAGGCGGCACAGCAGCTGCCGGAAGCTTGTGAGGAGAGCTCTCCCCTCACCGGAGGTGATTAAGGGAACAGATCCCTACTTTAAGGAATATTCCACGGATTCACAGAACATTTAAGAGCCATATTTACAGGCAAATCCCAGGCAGGGATCACTGGCAAAAATCAATGGGGATTAGAATTTTGGGATATCTTCACAGGTACTTTGAAGATTCTCCTTGATAATCTCCCATTTTCCAAGGAGAAGGGAATAAAATGAGTCAGCGGCAGAGCCAGGGAATGAAGCTTGGAGACAGGAAAGGTTCAAACAGCCTCCTGTGGCTTGGCATACTTTGGATGCAGCTCCCTCGGGACAAGGCCATGGCACCACAATCACCTCCACAATGTCATCAGGACAGAACTAATGGGATCAGCTTGGATCTGGAACTCCAACGCTGCCCACTGACACAAATTCCCAAAATAATCTCAGAGTATCAACTGACCTTCAAAACAGAGGGAACAAGAACTTACCTATTTGACCCACCAGCTTAACCCCGAAATCCTGGAATAAATTCTTAGTAAGTACAATGGTGATGAACACAAGATTGGTCCAGCACTGATCCATCTCCATCCTAGCTCATTCCTCCCTCAAATTCCTTCCCAAAGCCCCTTTGCCATAAACACATCAAGGTGCATGTTCTCCTTAGCTAAATCCATCCCCTTTTTCCTTAACTCCAAATGCTGCTGCCTTGGGTAGAAACTGGTCCTATGAATCCCACATTTCCCCCATGCATGACATCCCCTTCCTGCTAATCACTGGGACTGATTAATTTTTAATAAGGACACTCCAGACTTGGCATGGACTCGACCACAGCAGTGGAGTTTTTAGGAAAAATGGGACTCTCTTGCAAGCCTTAATGGATACAGTGCAAGAGGATGGACAAATCCCAAAGGTGCCACTCCCAGCTCTTGTTCCCAGTTAAAAGCAGGATAAGGGATTCACTGAATCAAAGAGAAACAAGGAAATTCTCCACTTTGGAATGCACCTCCTCCAAACAACTGGGACCAGTTCTGAGACTGTTGCCAGGGATCCCAGTCCTACAAACCAGTGACACTGCACATCCCAACAGTTCTCCCCACTGGATAGCCAGTGACATCCTTGTACCACCCCATGGGCCAGGATTTGTCCATAGCATCACCATTAAGGCTGGAAAAGCCCTCCAAGATCAAGTCCAAGCATTCCTCCAGCACTTCCAAGACTACCTCTATCCCATGTCTCCAAGTGCCACATCCACATGGCTTTTAAATCCCTCCAGGGATGGGGATTCCACCACTGGAGCCTGCTCCAATGCTTTAAAACCTTTTCCATTGAGGAATTTCCCCTAATATCCAACCTAAACTTTGTGCAGCCTGGTGCTATTTGAGGCCATTTCCTCTCATCCTGCCACTTATTCCCTAGGAGCAGACACCGATCCCACCTGACTCCACCCTCCTGTCAGGGATTTGTGGAGAGTGAGAAGATCCCTCCTGATCCTCATTTGTTCCAGGCTGACTCCCCCAGCTCCCTCAGCTGCTCCTTGTGCTCCAAACCCTCCCCTGAACATGCTCCAGCATTTCCATGTCCTCCTTGTGTGAAAGATCCACAGGGCTTTATTAATTCCAGACCTCATCAACCATCCCTGGGCATAAAAGAAGAGGTTTGTAGGGATAAGGCCACAAAGATAGGGATCGCTGTGAGACATTCCAGCTGCCCAAGTGCAAGGGAGGATAATGCTTGGAAAGGGATGGAAAAGCCTCACTCACACCTCCAAGATTCCCACGAATTCTCTCCTTGACCTCGACAGCAGCACAGCTTAACTCCAGAGCTCCAGACTCGCCATCCTATGGAAAATCCAAAGCCTGCACAAACACCTGGCCAAGAAACAAGGGAAGCCACAACTTTCTTGGGAATCTGGGAGTGGAGAAGGAACTGTCCCACACAGTCCCACTGTGCTGCCAGGAAGGGAGTTAAAAACAACCCCCAATCCTTGTCTCGATGCCAGCAGCTCCGCAATTCCACCCACAGTTTGTGCCAGCAGAGCCCACGGGCAGCTTCCCGACTACTCCATGGCTCTGGCAAAAATAACGGCCAAGTTGCCAGGGGGGAAAATGTAATAAATCCCAATTAATGTGGGATTTGAAATAAACCTCCATGTTCTACAGGGGAATAAAATCCCCTACTACAAGGAAAGCTTGGCGGGAATGGGGTAGGGAATGCAAAGGGAATACCTGGATGAGGTGATGGATACAGCAATAAATGCTCCCAAGCATCCCAAATCTGCTCCCAGGTGTGGAACAACAGCTCATTCTCCCTGGACATAGTTACTGGGAATCACCAATCCTTGCTTTTGTTGGAGTATCCCACGGCTACACACGGAACATGGTAATTCCTGGTTGGAAAGCACACGACCTCTGAGTTATTTATAGCCAAAACTCCAAGGGCTGGATAAAGCCAGCCACAGCAGATCCAGGAGGTGACCAGTACCTACACAAGGAGCATTTTGGATTGAGCATCATTTCTTTAGGAAAAGCTATTTTCTACTACAATCCTGGCGAATTCCTATCTGACAGTTTTACTCCACCCTGGAATGCTTATCAGCTCGGCCTCCTTTTCAAAAAGGCAGAAAAAAAGCAGAAGGAGCAAATTTCCAGGTGAGATATTGAATTCGGAGGCACATCCCTGCTCCAGCACATCTGGAAGTGATGCCTTCGGTAAGAGGGAGGAGAAACCCAGCCATTCCCAAAAGGAAATGCCTCTCTCCCCTCCTGCAAGCAGCTCCTTGGCTCCCTAGTTTACACTAGTGGGCAAACAGTTTTCCCAATAACTTGACTCATTGCTTCAGGAATTCCCTGGGGATGAGTCACATGCAGGGAAAGCCACCGGGAGCGGCGCCGGGACCACCGCTGCCAACACGAGGAGAGCGAAAGAAGTGGGAGAACACAAAATCCCTGCCAAACTCGGGAAAACTGTGTGGTCAACACCATTCCTTGGCACTCCTTCCCTGCTCCCCTCCCCACAAATGTGCTGGAGAGGAGAAGCGCATCCCAAGCAGCGGCTCCAGGCTCCGGAGCCATGGGAATTGCCAGGGAAAGGTTCCCTCCACCTGCATCTGCCGGCATAGGAGGGAATGCTGGCCCTGCTCATCTCCCAGGAATGGTCCTAAGGTATTTCAAGTAGTGATTATTTCCCTCCCTCCTGGCACTGAGGGCGAAAGAGGGACACGTGAATTCCAGGACCTCCAGCTTCTTACTCTACTCCCTGCTCACCAGCATTCCCAATTTGTGAGTTTTTTCTGCATCACATCCCACAACTTATCCCAGGAGTTTTCCTCTTCTCATATTCCATGACTAAGTGGTTAGGCAGGTACTTTCCTAGCTGCAAGTCAAAAATACTGGGAATCAGGGAAGTTTTTTTGGGAATCTAAACCCAAATGCATCTTTTCTCAATACAATTTGTCCTGATTAAACAGGGATCCTGGATCTGTGATACTTCCAGGCTCAAAAACCTTGGGAATGGCTTCAAACAGCCTAAACCTGACCTGGACATGACCTATTCCCATTTTCCTGATGCTGCCTGTTTATTTCCCTCAGCATGTCCCTGCTTGTTTCCTTTAGCCAAGGATGTGCCTGTATCCCACATTCCTAGAAACCAGCCTGGAAAGATGAGGTCATGGAGGTCGTACTTCCCAAAATCCAAGTGCAATTTCCAGTGGAGGCCACCAATAGCCTATTTGAGGACCTCATCCTGTGGGAGTATGTCCAAGAGGGAATATTCCTGAATGCTGTGAATACCTTGAAAATGCCAGGTCTGTGTTTTGCCTTTTCCTGTTACTCCCCAAACCCTCCCAGATTCCCACTTTCCAATATCTTGGAAAGCATCCATCGTGCACCTTATTAAGCACAATATGCTTCTTGGCCCCAATTCCAGATTTTTCCCAGCCTCCAGTGAAAATCAAACCAACATCAGGATATCCTGGAATCAGCTCCTTTTTTTGCAAGCTCATTCGATAAACAGGAACCTACAGGAATATTTATGGATTAAAAAAAACCCTAAATTCATGTTTTTCTGGCAAGATCCTGTGAACTGATCACCAGCATCCAAAGGACTGCTGCTATCCAAGGGCTTCTTTCCACACTTAATCCAGGAGTGTATCCACTTTCACTTCCATGTTTACCCTGGAAGCAAAGATCAAATAGCAAAGTCCTGTCTGGGGAAGGGCCAGGAAAGGAACACCTGCACAGGTGGCAATTTTAAATGCACAACAGCAGAGAAGTGGGAAGTTCAACCTGGAAATGTTCTTGGCTTGGATATGAACAATATCCTCTTTCCCTTTTTCCTAAGCTCAAAGAGAACATCTTAAGCCTAACTCTGGATTTCCAGCTGCAACTTCCCAAGAAATGTGGTTCTGCCCCTCCCATCCCACAGCTTACACCTCAATACACGGTAACAGCCCTGGTAGTAAAAGAAATCATCAGGCTAAGCATTCCCAGTAGAAGAATCCTGCTTGATTCCCACCTGGAGAACAGCTTTCCATAAGAAGCTGCCAGCTCTGCCCCAGCTCCTGTAAAACTGCTAATTACAGTGCAAATCCAAAGAAAGCAGGAGCAGGGAAGGAGGGAGGGAATGAGGAAGGCAGAGGCAGATTCCAGGTCTCCAGCTCACCCAAACGACACCTTGGGAAAACTTTTCCTGCCTTAGTGGTCCTAGGAATAAATAATGTCTTCCACTGCTCCAGGATCCTAAAATTCCAGCCCCCATGAAGAGCCTCAGGAGCAGCTCCCTCCTTCCACATCCCAACAGCTCCTCTCTCATCCCATCCCAAAAAGGCCCACTGTCCATTAGGAACATGGAGATCACCGAGGAAGAGCACATGGAAAACCCCCAACAGTCCAGCACATGCAGCTCCAACTCTCTCCCAAGCTTACAGAATTAAGTCCCAAATTCCCACCCTGTGGAAATCAAATCCTGAGACTTACCAGCCTGCTTTTCCTCCAGCTGGTGCTTGGGATAAAGGTGTTGGAATCACCACAGGGAACAAACAGCATTGGCCCCACACCTCTCCAAACCACTAGGAGCAACGGACCAAATGCTTCCTTCTCTTTTTCCTAGCAATTCTTACCTATCCAGTGCTTCCCTAAAGGCAACCGAGCAACCTAGAACTGGAATGCTGGGCTAAATCCTGCCAAGCCGAACTCTTCAGACTCTTCCCAAATCTCAGACTGGTGATGGAAAGCAGGAATCCTCTTTTCCTTTTGCTTATGTAAGCAAGGATGAATCAAGCCCAGGCTTCCCTGATCCTGTGTCATATTTAAGCCTTAAGTATATTTATTTTTCCACATTCCCTTCTCCTCGGACACTCCAGGAGCTGTATTTCCAAATCCCAGCACACACATCCCTCCTCCTCACCACCCACAGCCTCCACGTGGAGCTGATCTGCAGTTTCTCCCGGCCCTCAGGATCTGTGCTCTCCTGGCAGCCACAACACCCATCCCTCCCCAGCAGGGATCCAGCCCTGCCCACTGCTCCCCAGGGAGAGCCAGGAGATAGGGATTCAGTTGCAAGCTCAGGAATTATTTAATTCCATAAGGCAGTTTTACATCTCCTCAAGTTCCACAGTCCCCTGGTTTTCCAGCTCTGTCTCCTGGAATTACTCACACATATTTACTCCAACTTTTTCCTGCTGACACAGACTCCTTGTGCCTGTTTCTCCCTGTGGATTCATCACTACAGATCCTGGAGTTGGAACTGCTGATTCCCATCTCTACTCTCCAAATATCTGGCAAACTTGGTGCCACGGGAAGCATGGCTACGCATCCCTGGCTTCAGCCATGGCACCAGGAATCTCCTCCTATTTCCATGCTTATTCCCTAATCGACATTCCTGGTGTCTCCTTGATACACTGACCTTGCTCAGCCTGGAGAAGAGAAGGCTGCAGGGAGACCTTAGAGCTCCTTCCAGTGCCTGAAGAGACTCCAAGACTGCTGGAGAGGGACTTTGGATAAAGGCATAAAGTAACAGGACAATGGGAATGGCTTCCCACTGCCACAGGGTGGAATTAGATGGGATATTGGCAAGGAATTCTTCCCTGTGATGAGGCTGTGGAATGAATTTCCAAGAGAAGCTGTGGCTGTCCCATCCCTGGAAGTGTCCAAGGCCAGCTTGGCTCGGGGCTTGGAGCAACCTGGGCTAGTGGAAGGTGCCCCTGTCCATGGCTGGGGGATGGAACTGGATCACATTCCAGATCTCTTCCAACCTAAAGTATTCTGGGATTTTTCCCCCTGCTGCCACCACTCTCCATGTTTCCATACCCTCCTTGCTTTCCCTTGTTACGGGGGAGTCCTTCAGCAGAGCTTGCAAGGAGCTTGGAAAGTTGTCGCTCCAGGGACACGGTCCCTGCCCTCTCAGCCTCCAGCTCCAGAGCCAGAATTCGTTTGGAAACGCCAGACAAGAGGAAGGTGAAAGGAGGTGAGGCAGAAGCAGAGACGCCATGTGACAAGAGCAGAGCTGCAGCCAAAGAAATCCCCTGCAAAAGCATTCCTTGGCTCCAAGCAGCTGTGCAGGCACCAACTGAATGGCACAGACTGGAAATGACTGTTCCTAACAATTGGTTATACCACAGAAAACTGGGACCAATCCTTCCCAAGTGAACAGGGAGCAGGAAAGATGAACTGGCCACATGTGGGAATGCACCAGTTCTGGAGCTGGGGAACACCAGACTATGGCAGGAGGTACCCAGAAGCAGCAGGAGATGATCCAGAACCTAAATCAACCACGTGATTCCTAAAATATAGAGAGGAGGATCCTGAAAATGAGATGAATGTGCTCCTCCTAAAACTATATCTGAATTCCAGATGCTTTGGGTAGGAAGGGACCTTAAAGTCATCCCATTCCAGCCAGCCCCTGCCACTGGCAAAGACACCTTGCACTATCCCAGGTTGCTCCAAACCCATCCAACCTGGCATATCTTCCCAATATCCCATCCATCCCTGTCCTCTGGCAGTGGGAAGCCATTCCCATTGTCCTGTCACTCCACACCCTTGCCCCAAGTCCCTCTCCAGCTCTCCTGGAACCCCTTTAGGCACTGGAAGAGGCTCTAAGGTCTCCCTAGAGCCTTCTCTTGTCCAGGCTGAACATTCCCAGCAATCCCAACCTGCCCTCAATCCATGTCTGAATTGAATAGGTAAAACATCACCTTTCCTGCAGCAAATCCCAGCAGGATCATCTCAGGGCTGTACCTGGATTTCCCACCTGGCTGCTGGACACCCCAGATCACGGCCAGGTGATCCCAATCCCTCTCTACCAAACTCAGTAACTCTGAAGCTTTTGGAAAGCAAAGGGAAGCAATTCCATTTTTCCCAAGACAAACTGAGCTCAGATCTTGTCCAGGGAAGTTGGCAACCCTCAGAAAATGGGAAGGATCCCTGCTCCAACAGCACAGGGATGCATTTTGCAATTGATTTGTCCGAGAGGAGCCACCTTTCCCCTTGTCCAGCGGACATGAATTCCAAACGAATTTCACACTTGAATTTACAATCCCAAACAGGATTATAAGGAAAAGAGCTACTTATCGGGATCTGCTTCAGGACAAGCACCTGGCTCCCAGCCCAACCAGTTTGAGGCTGCTGGAAAAGAAATTCCTTTTTCCTCTCATTCCCGAGGCAACGCGTGGCCATCCTGGTAATTAAATGGAGTGCCTTTGCAGTCCTTCCTTCAGCAGGATTTGTCCAGGTGTGGATTTTCCCTGCTTTCCTTTAATTATCTTATAATTAACCATGAAGTATCCAATCATCCAGAGCTTTTTCAATTAAGCTTCAAAAGGAAATGCCTGGAAGAGCTCTTGGTGGGAATGTTCTAATCAGCTGGGAAGAGATCACAGGCACCAGAGTTGGGGTTTGGTGACTCATTCCGTTATTGCCGGGGCAAGTGAACTTCCAAAGCCATACAAAATTCCTTTATTCCACCTTTTTCAGTTCACATCCTCATCCCTGATCAGAGCTCAGAGGCCTGGGAGCAATATGATATTGTAACTTACACAGTTGATTAAACAATAATAATCAAGCTCCAAAGGATCGGGAATCATCCCTGCCCAGGTCCCACTCTTCTCCATCCCAATCCTGCACCTCTTTTTCCCCCAGTTCCTTCCCTCAGCCGTAAATTCTAAGTACAGGCACAAGCTGAGATCTCCTACAGTTCTTCTCCGGGCAGTAAGGGCAAATATTCCCAGCCTTTTTGATAAGGAGTAACAAGTATTTTGCCTGCACCCTTGCAGAGATGTTTTGGGATCCCCCAGCCCACGGGAGAGGCAAACTGCCCCCAAATGCCAGGCTGAGACCTTCCGTGTGTCCAACAGCACAGACAAATGGATCATGGAATTGTTCAGGTTGGAAAAGCCCTCCAAGATCATCCAGTTCAACATTCCCCAGCACTGCCAAGGCCACCACTATCCCAAGTGCCACATCCACGCAGATTTTAAACCCTTCCAGGAATGGGGATTCCACCACTGGAGCCTATTCCAATGCTTTGCAACCCTTTCCATAAAGGAATTTTCCCAATATCCAATCTAAAACTTCCCCTGACACAATTCAAGCATCACTTCTCACCTGGCTTGTCAGATGTCTTTGATTTTTTTCCAAAATACCAAGAGAATTCCAAAGGTCTCTCAGAGAAGGAGCACTCTCTTGAGCGCTCCTAACAGCTCCCAGAATTCCAGAAGCTTCTCACACACTTTCCCAGCCATGTTCCTGACAGTCTTTCCTACATTCCACAGACAACACACCTTCTCCAGTGGGGAAAAAAGAAATCAACAAATCAATGTCTCCAACTGCTGACATTCCCAATTTTGCAACCTCAAGATCCCACGGATACTTAAGGATTTTATTTTCATTGCAAAGAGGGAAACAGCAGAGCAGACAAACCCAGGGAATACCCAGCTCCAGCATCCAGCCTGGAATTGTCCAGCACAGGATGAACTCAAGCATTCCTTCAGCTGGAAAAACTCAGTGTCCACAGGTTTCTTCCTCTCTTCACCATATTCCTTGCTCCCACCTGGAATCAGTGTCCAGCAAAAGAGCTCAAATGATCCCTCTGGAGTGAGGGAATAAGATTATGGAATGACACTAGGAATAACACCCCCTCAGTTACATGATTTCCTGGCTGGAATTTTCAAGGTGTTCCAGCTGCCAGCCTGAAGCTGGAGAGGGGAAAAAGGACACTGGGATGACCCCATCCCTTTCCATGAGAAGGTTGTAAATTCCAGCACGAGTAGCCCACTCACCCCTTCTTCCCTCTCTCCCTCCTCCTCTCCCTGACAAGCCAGGAAGGAGACAACACAGCAAAATGGGAAAATTCCGTGTTTCCACCAGGATAGCAGCGGGGAGAGGGGGAGGGACAATCCAGCCTCTGAAATGTGTTGGGATAAAATCTCACCTCCACCCTCTTGCAGCTCTTTAGCATTACCAGGATGGAAGACAAAGAATCCAGAGGTAAACATCCAAGAGAAAACAAGGAGGAAAGGGGTTGGAATCACTGGAAGAGCCCAGCAGGAGCTGCCTCTTTAACACCCCTCCCTCAGCTGCCAGCACCCAGGAATTCCATTCCTGCTCCGGGCTGCCAGCAAGGAGTGACCTCTGGAGAACACAGAACTGTCCACCAGCAGCACACAACTCACCCCTTTTCCCTCCTACAACATCCAAACACCCCCATTTTAGGGAAATCTGAGGCACAATTCCGTGATTTTCTGCAGGGAAGAACAGAAGCTCCGAATCCCCCACGTTTCTGGGGTGGGCTTTTCCCCCGCTCCAGGAGGAAGATGAAATCATGTTCCCAAAATAGTTCCAAGGAAAAAGGCTCCAAGGAAGGCAGAGCTCCCCTTTAACTGGAAAGCCAAAACATCCCTGTCCTCCAAAGGGATGGATGAATTCAAATTCCATTCTACAGCACAGGAGAACAGAAGCATTAAAGTACCAAGTCATAATTAATAACAGGCATTAATTAATGGAAAATCCAAATTCAGGGGGAAAAAGACAACTCCATTATTACAAAATAAGAGATGACAACCTTCAGGCATGAGTCCCAAATCCCAGATTTATGACAAACTAAGGGACTGGATCCCTCAGGCAGGAGTCCCAGATGTGCTGACCACAACCCAGCCATGGTGCAGCGGCAGAAGAGCCCTCGGGAAGCTCCCACAGGGAAAAAAACTGCACAGCTGCCTCAGTCAGGATCCCAACACACCGAAACCCAGCCCCCATCCCATGGCAGGTGCCTGTTTTCCATTGGATTTGGCTGGAAACTTGTTTAAAATCCACAGTTCTTCCTTAATTGACCTCCCATCTTTTTCCAGTTTCAATTTTCCTAGCAAACTTTGGGACTGCAATTCCTCTTCCCTCATGCAATGCAGCTGTTTTCCTGAGTTTCCTCCCCCTCCCAACCCCTCTGAACACACATGGGGTGATATTCCCGGGAAGAGGCATGCAGACAGCACAATATGGGCAAAGTCCCATATTCCTTGGGAGCTACTTAAACAACAGCTGCACTGGAGAAAAAAAAAACCAAAAAAACAAACATATTTCCCTGTCCTGAACATCTTATCTATCTCCAAGAAGGTGGGAAAAACAGATTCAGGAATAGCTTAGGAAAACTCATCCCAAGGGGATTCCTAACCCTGTTCCACAAACATCCAGAATCCAGAGTGGTCTTTTTGCTGCCCCTCTCCCTAAAAAAAGGAGCTCTGAGCTGCTGAGTCAGCAATACAACAGCAGGGCGGATTTGGGCATCTCCTTATCCAACTTATAATTAACAACAATGCCACAGAGTAGCCTGGAATGGGAAAACTCAGAGTTAGGAGCCAACCAGGAGAGAAGGAATCTTGGTTTCTCACTTAAGTCAGAAATTAAATCCTTTTCCCACCTTTCCTGACCAATCTCTCCTTACAAATGAGAACCCCAAGCCTTGCAGCTCCCTGTTCCCATAGGAACATGAGAACTTCCAACCTCATCTCCTTTTCCAAGAGCAGCAATGTCTAATGGATCCTCAGCAGCAGGAATACTATAAATATTGGGAAAGGTGAAAGAACATTTCTCTCATTTCTGCTCCAAAAAGGGAGCAGCAGCTACAGCCCTGAGGGCCACCAAGTCTTGGATAATCCTAAATTCTTCTCTCTTCCTCTCTCCTAATGTGATTTGTCACTTTTTCTCCTCAAAAACTCCAATTTGAAATGCAAATTCTTTAGAAAAACCTTGCAGTCAGGTATAAGGAGCTGAGCAAACACCAGGATAGCTGTCTAAAGTACAAGAAAACAAATGGTCACGTTGCCTGGGAACAGGATCTCCCGCTTCTCCAGGCCTGGACAACCAGGAATTCCAGTATCCCACCCTCTGGCACAACACCTCGTACCTCCAGACACTGAGGCAGAACATCCATCTGCTTTCATCCTCTCCAGGTAGAACTTCCAGGCCCTGACATACTGGCATGGTGAAAGCATTCCAGAAGGAAAACGGGATTTGCACCCACTCCCCACCCAACAAACTTCCCTAAATATCAAGGTTTAACCAAACAGCACCTGCTGAAAGAACAGAAAGGCCAACTCACTGTTTTTTCGGGAATGTTGAGCCCTGGTGCTCCGGAGCAGAGGCTCCAGGGCTGTGTTTTCCATGCCAGGCAGGAGGGAGTGTTCTGGCCCAGCCCCAGGGAAGCCGGAGCCAAGCGGTTCGCCAAACAAACCCACGTTCACATTGGGATTTTGGTGTCATAAATCAGGTGCTCTCAGGTGAAAAGGTTCCGGATTGCTCTGACCACACCTTTCCACGCTTTTTGCACTCCAAAGGGTGGCATTTCCCAGCTCTGGCACACGCAAGGCAAAATTCAGCAGCTACAGGAGCAGGAACCAGGATGAGTTCTTCCCATTACATCTGGTTTTCCAAAACCCCCCTATCTAGGCTTTCCTGGAATGAGAGGCCTCATTTCTTAGCAGTGGGAAGTGCTTCTCGCTCTCCTCAGTCCACATCCTGCTTCCAAGCGTTGATCAATTAAGAGTTAACAAGGAAAGAAGAATGAGGAGAGCATCCGGAAAACGACAGGATAAATACAATGGCACCTGGGAACACCAAGGACAACAGGATGATCCCTGTGGATCCCTTCCAACTTGGGATATCCTATGACTGACTTGTCCACTGCGCAACGTCCCGAGGTTTTAAGAAGATAATAGGCTGAGGACAGCCCAGGATCCTCCGTGTTGGAGAGATTCCCACGTCCCCTTGGGCAGCTCCGCCTTCTCCTCAGCCTGCCCAGGTGCCGCCTCCCCAGCACCCCGTCCACCCGGTTGGAGCTGCCACGGAAGGCTGAACTAATCCGACCCTTGGGATGAGCATCCAGTGAGCAAACACAGCGCATTCCCTTCCGCTCTCCTGAGCCAGAAGGATTTGGGTGAGCCCGGAGTGGTTAAAAGCCACCTCGGATCAGTTCCGCTGCCTGAACCCCCTCGGTGCAGCCCAAAATTCCGGAACCGCGGGTCCTTGCCGGGCTCGTGGATGCCGCAATTGCAGAAGTTCACTTCCCTGCCTTGTCACGCCCCCAAGAGAAGGAAAACCTGGCAGGATCATCCCCCTGAGGACCAAACTAAACCTCGTGTGTCCCAAGGAATAAAGGCTGAATGTGAGAACCCTTGCAGTTCCTACCCAGAAATGGCTGGAAACCAGGCTTCCAGGCTATTCCAGGGAACAAACACCCAAGGAGCCAGTAAATCCATGGACACAAAACGTGGGTTATGGCATGGGAAGAGTTGGGAACATCAAACTCTCAGGAGTGCCTGGCCTGCACGTAGAGAATCATGGAATTGTTAAGGTTGGAAAAGAGTTTTAGGATCATCAAATCCAACAATCAACCCACTAATCCATGTCCCCAAGTGTCACATCCGCATGGATTTTAAATCCCTCCAGGAATGGGGACTCCACCAGTGTCTTGGGATGCATCTTCCAGTGCTTTACAAGCCCTTCCATGAAGAAATATTCCCAATATCCAATCTAAACCTCCCCTGATGCAACCGGAGGCCGCTTCCTCTTGTCCTGTCATTTGTTCCCTGGGAGAAGAGCCCAATCCCACCTGGCTCCCACATCCAGTCATGGAGTTGTAGGGAATGAGAAGCTCCCCCAATCCTCCTTTTCTCCAGGATAAAACACATCCTGCAAACTTGCACATTAGATAACAGAGAAACTTCCAACATCTGCATGTTCCTGATTTCCCTCCCCAAACTCCTGCTCCCCACCTCACAAGGGAATTTCACTGACTCTGCCAGTATTCCCAGGAGACTCCACACTTACTCAGCCGCCCCTTCCCGAGCATTTTCTGCAGCTTCCCACCTCCCAACCCGCCTCTCCTCATTCCTCCACCCTCATCCAAGGGGAACACAAAGTCAGAGCAAGGCCCCGGAGGATCCCAAAATTCTCCTTTGCCACCTGGGATTCCATAAGGCAAAGAGTTACATGCAACAAATCTCTTTATCTCAGGCTCTTTCAGGCCTTGGAATAACCACGGGTAACACTGGATTTGGGGATGTGCCCATTTCCTACTGAGTTAAACTCAATTATGGCACTGGAGGTGCTCAAACGAGCTCAGGGAGAAAACATGATCCCTTTTTTTGTAAGGGCCAAAAGACTCTTTTCCAAAAGCAACACATTAATCCAGGAATAGCCATGAAATTTAGAGGGGGAAAAAGGTTTCCCAGACAAAGCGGCCTGTGACTTCCTGCAGAAGTTTTAACACCACAAAGGGAAAGGGAATTTTGCCCCCGGATTTGTCAGTGACTTTTGAGGAAAGCTCTAATCCTTCCAGTTTTGGAACATGGATGCCTCTTTTTCCACTAGAAAATAAGAGAAAACTGACAAAGGTGGAGGGAAGAGCAATCCCACAGAACACAGAATCTCTCCAGGAAATTTTCCCTCATTCCCTACTCTACCCAGGGAAGAAAATGAGCAGCACAAATCACAAATTCCTGCTTTTATGGGAAGTTTTTGTCCTTCCTCTGACAGGGCATATGTTTTCCCCTCTCCAAGGAAAAATCCAGTTCATCCCTGAATGCTCTCATTTAGGGAAATGCTGGTTGTCATTAGCGGATGCTCCGGTGCCATGGAGATGGTGACAAACAACTGAATCAGCCGGAAAAAACCCGGAGTCACAAAGAGGGGAATGTGTTTCCAAAGGCTAAACGGTGGCCCAGAGGTAAAATGAAGAACATTTTTGGGATATCACCAAGAAATAGGGTGCCCACGGAAGTTGTGGATCCATGGAAGTGTCCAAGGCCAGGCTGGATGGGGCTTGGAGCAGCCTGGGATAGTGGGTGAGCTTTAAGGCCCCTTCCAACCCAAACCACTGCAGGGTTCCAGGATTCTAATCATAGGCCAAGCAGAGCAGGAGACACTTTTTTTCAGGACAATCCCTGGCTGGCTGAGATGCTGCAAACTCCCAAGCAGCACCTGCCTTGTTCTGATTTTCCGGGAGGTGAAACAGTTCATTTCCCACGGGAGAAAAAACAGCACCAATTTGCAGGATCGTTTAGCAGGCCCAATGGGAAAAGCCAGGTCTCCAGAGGCTCCCAGTTTGGAGCTGAAATCCATACTCCAAAAATACATCCAGGCTGTGTCAACACCAGGGATCTGGGCTCCAAAGACAAGCCATGACAGAATAATAAATTTCATCCCAAAGGATGCAGAGCTGTGGAAATTCCAACTTCCAGCAGACATGGGGCAGCAGGACACATCCAAATGGGAACCTTCCAGGGAAGAAAAGCACCTTTCAGGGAAGAAAGGGCTGAATTCCACCCCAACCTCCCCATTTTCTATTTACTGCACTGAACTATAATAGGGATGTCCTGAATTTTTCTGTTCCTTCCCATTATCCAGTTCAAATGTTTTAAGGTGGCCTGAGGGATTCAGCATTTTATTCCCAAAGAACGAAGATAAGGCCTCTGTCCTGCAGCCTGCCTGGATGTAAACTCAGGATCACTCAGGTCTGTGGTGATAATAAAACCTACAGGCCAAGAAATCCCAAGGAAACATGTTCCAGAGGAAGAAAGTCATGGGAAATGCTCATTTAAAGTGCCATTTCATGTTTTCTGATGGCTACAAGTGAGTGGCGCCGGGATATTTGCCACAGACCCCCGATGAAACGGCAAGTGAAAAACACCAGGAAAACTCGGAATGGAAGGCTCTAAATTACATCTTCTATCCTGTTTTCAGGGAGAAATTCCTATTGAGCTCAAAGCCATCCCTGAGGAACCCACTTGTTTTAATTCCACACCAAGGGAACACGCAGGAACCAAAATCTCAAAGCTGGAGGGGAACGCAAAGCCAGGAATTTTCATGCAATTCCACAGATTTGAAAAGGAGCTCAGAAGGCTCCTCAAAGAGAGGGAGAAATGCCAATGGATGGGGCAGGATGAGGATTTTCAGGGATCTGCTGGGGCACAGGGGCAGTTAAAGAAGGATTTGAGTTAAAGAAGAAACTCCTGGAGTAAGAGCCCAGGACAGAGCCCCTTTTAGTCCCTGTCTGCCATGCAGATTTCCAGCTCCTGCTGCACAGGAAGAGGAAAATAATCCAAAGCTTTTTTATTTCATCTTTCCAAAGAGATACAGAGGTAAGGGATCCATGTGCCTTCCACTGGAAGGAGTGGAGAAAGGAAAAGAAAGGAGGAAGAAGGAAAGCCTGAAGCTACAGGGCACATTTTTCCTAAAACTCTGTGGGAATTACATCCTGTATCCAAAAGCCCTGCTAGGGTCTAGCAGCATTTTCATCCATATTTCAGGGCAGGATATTCCTCAGCAGGGCAAACTCTCCCATTTCTTACCAAAACCTGGAAAACCATTCTAATTTCTTCAATTCTCAAAGTTCCAAGCTGGGCAGGTGCAAATTTTCAAGGGTTTTTCCCTGATTTCTCCTTAAAAATCCACACATGAATGTATAGAAACACACCTAAATGAACAATACCACGGATGGAATAACAAAAATATCAGCTCCAACTGGCCTGGAGTGAAGAGGCTGATTGACTCCCATCTATCCCAGCAGGAATAAACATCCCGGCGCTCTCTGCAGATCCCACAGAAGTCCATTTGTCACACTTCCCGTGGCACAAAGGCCACTTTCATCCACTCCCAGCTCCCGAAGAAACCCCAGCCCTGCAGCTCCAAGAGCAGATTAAAATGCTTTCACTCACCCCATTTCAACTGCTGCGCCTTTAACTGGAAATTCCTCAAACTCCAGGGCTCAGTCCAGCTCGGGATGTTCTTATTCATCAGCTGGATCACTGCAGAGGTGAAACCAAGGGTCATTTATTTGGGAAAAGATGGAATGGGAGGGGAGGAAAAGCAGGGTGCAGGCTCCCCAGAATAAAGCTGTGTGGTCTAGGGGAGGTGTAAAGGTTTCATTCCCCCCCCCAAAAAAGAGCCTTCAGACAGGACAGGGATGTTTGGGACGGAAAAGAATTCCTGCTGGTTTAGTCCAAGGAAGTTTCATAAATGACAACCAGGCCTGGGAATGACTGGAAGTTTCTCCAAGCTCTTCACCATCCAAAGCTGAGCAGCATCCCGAGCTTTCCACCCTTCGATTGCAACACTTTTCCTCCCTACATCCTTCCAGCTGCCTGGGAAGACCCCCAAAAACCAGGATTATGCCACTTTAAGGAAAAATTGCCAAGGCACACAGCCTTAAATCCCGATTTTGCAAATCCATACAATGATACGGCAGCTCTGAAATCCAAGCGACCTCATTTGGAGCAGCCAGCTCCCAATTAATTAACTTCCAAGGGGAGGGAGAACACAAGGAACAGGATTGAGATTCCCACACAAAGTCTTAAAAAAAAAAAAACAACCCAAGCAGCTTGGTTGGGTTTTTTTTGTTGCAGTAATTGTTTGTCCTGGGAATTTTAACAAAGTTCCCCCAACCTAGGAATTTTTTTCCCCCCACATTTTTGGTCATTGGGAGGAGCATTTTCACCCTTCCCACTTTCCCTCCTGGCACAGCACTTCCCTTAAATCCCATCATTGCACAACTGCTCCTTCCCAGCCCTTTGGAAAGGGAACGGGTGGACACAGTCCAGAGAAGTTTCCCTTTTTCACCGCCCTTTCCCCAGCAACCACGGAGCTGCCAGGGATTGACAGCGTTCCCTGTCTCCGGGATTCGGATCTGCCTGTGCAGGTAGTGGGCAAGAAGTGCCTTAATTTAAACTGGAATTCGGGTCAAACCTGGATTTTTTTTTAGGTCAGCTCTGACAAAATCAGTACCTGCAGCACCGATTTAAGTCCATATCCTCAAACCCCTGATTGTGACCCTCTGGAGTAAAATTTTGGAAAAGAGCAGCCAACTCCCAAATTTCCGATTTAAATTCCCATTGAAAGGGGGAATTTTATCCTGCCCCTTGCTGAAGGTTTTGGCTGCAGAAATTCCAGGTTGTTTGTACCATTTACCACCTAACAGTTGCTTTTCCAAGTCTCTTATCCTTGTTGGGCATTCCCGACCCCCTCAGCCATTCCCAGTCCAAGCTGGACTGCTGGAATTTCACCAGCAGCTTTAAGACCCCGTGTAACTTTTATGACCCTGAAAATCAACACCTGGCACAACCAAACACCTCCCCCCAGCTCAGGTTTCCCACTTGGAAAGCTTTTTTCCAGCGGTGCCCACAGGACACACATTTCAGCCACACCAATGCCAGAATCACGGAGAGTCCGAAGCTCTCCAAGAGCCGCTTCCCACAATTTCATTATCTCCCATTTAAGAACGTTCAGCCTGACCACAAAAACTTGGATGCTTCTCCCTGTGCAGCCAGGAGGATGCAGCAACTCATCCCCACTAAGTTTCACCCACGGGGGAGGATGAATATTCCCACCTTGGAATACTCCTTCCCTTTAAAACCATTCCCCAGAGTTTTGCCGCTTTCATGTCCCGGGTTTGCACATCCCACCTTTGGGAATCAGTGTGATTTCCCACCTGGAGCAGGCTCTAAAGACCACGGCATGCACCAAGCTCAGCAATCCCCATTCCCATATTCCCAGTGCCAACTGAAGCCTGTCCCAAATACACCAGCAGGTACTAATTCCCAGAATTGGGCACAGCGGGAATTCTGGCTGAGCAGCCTGGCAGCATCCCAGCTCCAAGATCTCAGAGCAACATCTCCCTTACTTTTATAAGGATATATCACTCCTGCAGCTGCCTGCGATCCTAAATTTGGGAATTTTACGGCCACGGCTCAGCATCCGCCCGCGTTGCTCAAGTCAGGTACCATTCCCTGCGGGAAGTAATAAAAGCTGGGAGCGAGAATCCCTGTGTCACACCCACACCCACACCGCAGCCTCTCTCCCTGGACATCCAGCAGCACCGCTCCCGCCTCCCACCGCAGGATCCCGAATCCCAAACGCCGGGATCACCTTCACGCCTCGCACCTGCCCGGGGCGGGATGGCGGCTTTCCAGAGGCGCAGGTGGAAGCCCACCGCTTCCCGCGGGGCGCAGGCCACAGGGAGCGGGGCCCTCCCGCCGGGAATGCCGCGCTTCCTGCGGGACCCGGACCCCTCGGGCGGGCACGGGCCTGCAGCCCGGCGGGGCGGGGGGCGGCGGCGGGCGCACCCCCGGCCTTGCCAGCGCCCTCCCGGCTCCCCCGCACCTGCCGCAGCGCCGGCCCCCGCCGCCGCGCCGCTCCCGTCGCCGTCCCTCACCTCGCTCCCGCCGCCGCCGCCTCGGGAGCGCCGCGGCCGCCGCCGCCTCCTCCATGCCGGGGGCCCTGCGGCCCCCGATTCTCCAACGCCGCCTCCGCCCTGCCGGGGCCGCCCCCGCCTCGCCGGGGCCGCCCACTGCGTCAACTGCGTAAGGGCCGCTACGCAACCTGCGGTCGCCACGGCAACGAGGGGTGCGGGGCGCGGCGGCGCCGCCTGGTGGCGCCCGGCGGTAGCGCCACGGGGCGGGGCAATCCCGGGCCGGCCGCGGATTCCAGCGGGGAATTCTGGCTGGGATCCAGGGAAACGCACCTGCTGCGCGCTGATGGTCACCTGCGCTAACGGTATTGGCACGGAAGATCGCACTAGAATCACGGAAGGATCCTACAAGAGCCAATTCCCTAGGAAAAGACGTCCAGGAGCACCGTGTCCAACCTGCGACGATCCCCACCCTGTCACCCGGCCCGGAGCGCTGAGTGCCACATCCAGTCATTCCTTAAACACCTCCGTGGATGGGCGCTCCACCACCTCCCTGGGAAGCCCCTTCCAGTGCCTCATCACCCTTCCCATGAGGAAATTCCGCCCGGTGTCCAGCCTGAACTTCCTGTGACACGAGTTCAGGCCATTTCTTCTTGTCCCATGCTTTGCTCCCTGGGAGCGCAGCCTGGCTCCAATCTGCCTCCCCTCGCAATCAGGGAACTTAGGGAGCGATAAAATCCCCTCTCAGGCACGCCTGGGGCTCTTCCAACATCCCCCTGGAAAACAACCCAGCCCAGCACTGCCGTCTCCCTCATGGAGAGGGCCTGGCACACTGCTTTTCAATGCCCAGCATGGAAAAGCAGTGCTTTCCTGTCAGGAAATGTTCCCAAGAAAGATGGAGAGAGCCTTTTCACGAGGGTATGGAGTGACAGGAAGAGGGGGAATGGCTTCCCACTGACAGAGAACAGGGTTGGATGGATATTGGGAAGAAATTGGTTAGGCCCTGGAACGGATTTCGCCAGGAAGCTGTGGCTCCTCCATCCCTGGAAGAATCCCAGGCCGGGTTGGACCAGGCTTGGAGCAACCTGGGACAGTGGAAGGTGTCCCTGCCCATGGCAGGGGCTGGAACTGGATGAGCTGTGAGGTCCCTTCCAAGCCATTACCCTCCTCACAGAAAAGCCCTGGCAAGGATGGGCACACCACAACCACCATCCTGTTTGGGAGGAAGGACAGCGATTCCCTTTGAACACGGCAGCTGCCAACATCCAAGGACACAACTTAGATGCTCCTACTGCAAAAAAAAAAAAAGGCACTAAAAAATAAGAAAAAAGAAAAAAACCCCTGTCCCAGAAAAGCTGATCCAGCAGGGAATAGCAGCGCATCCTCGCCTGCCCATTCCTCCTTAAAGCAAGTGGAGCAGCCTTCAAATGGTCTGCTGGCTGATATCACCGTACCTGGGAAATAAAACAGCCTGACAGGGGCGGAAAAACATTCAGGAAAGGCTTTGAAGCTCTGGAATTCATTTGTGCCGAGGCCTTTGTATCCCGTTCAGGCAGAAAAATCCCACTCACGCTCATTCCCGAGTCCCTTTATCTTCCCAGACAGGTGCAAAGTGGCTCCGGTTTGGATGAAAAGCTGCTGCCAAATTTAGCATCCCGACAAATCGTTTCATCCAGCCTGTGGCGCTTCCAAGGTCTCCCTTCGGCACAATCCGCTCCAGGCCGGGCAGGCACCCCTGGAAGCCCCGAAACCTGGAGCAGAGGGAGGGGAGAAGCTCGGGAAGGCTGGAAATCACTCTCGTGTTCAGGGAAATACAATCGGAAGCCATCCGAGGCTTTCCTAGGGGTGGGATAGAGCACATCCCAGCCCGGATCCCGCCAATTAAGGGACACGAGGCCATTAATCCGATATAGCTCAGGATTTCTGCCTTCCAGCAGCTCCAGCTGCCCATTTCCAGCCTGGCTCCACCAAATTGCAAGGGCCAGACTGCATTTATTGCCCAGCTCCAGCACTGGGATTCACCCCAGTGACCCCCGGGGCTCCGTTCCCCGGCTCCTGTATGGCAGTGGCACCATTTACAGGAAAGTTCAGAATGTTTTGGATAAACTGGATGCCTTAACGTTCCCTGAAGCATTAAGGGAAGGATTAATGCCCTCAGAAATCCCATTTTTTCCCTGCTGTCATGACACGGAGGGCGGGTGGCGAAGCATTTAAGGGAATTAAGGAATTAATTTGAGGCTGTCACAAAAGACATGATGTTCGCATGGATCCGTCCCCACCGCCAGCCTCCAGAGCAAATCCATTCAGTTCAGAGCTTCCCAGCCTGTGGGAAAGGGTGGAGTCTGGGCTTAAATGCCTGGGGAAATGGCATAGAGATCTGCACATTCCTGAGAATCCTACACCTTCAGAGGGATGCAAAGGAGCTTAGAGCATCCCAGACATCCATCAGCTGGGTTATCCCTGTGGATAACTCAGATGCAGAGTCTTCATCAGGGCGTCAGCCTCCATTTCACAAGGAAACCTCCAAAGGCCCCACTGGCTTAAGGAATTGCTGTTCCTTACTCACCTCTGGATGGATCTGTGCTCTTTGCGCAGGAATGGCCCAGGAATACGAGGGAGAGGGAATTCAGTGGTGTTCTTCCAGGTGGAGCATCATTCCTCAACACATGGATATGGCACGGGGCTGTTCCACACCACAGCCTTGGAATTCTGTGTATCATCTCCCAGGAAAAGTCCAGAGCACTGTAGGCAGCCTTGGAGCTCTGGAGATCCCTGGAATGTGTCAGGAAGGATTCAATCAACAAAAAACCCATCCAGCTCTGCTGATCCTGGTGTCCTGAAAAAAAAAAAAAGCCAACAGATTCCAGGGTTAAGGATTCTCCTCAACCTGAAAGCAAAGCAACCCCTCCTCCAGGGAATTTGGACAAGGAACAAGGCTCCAGGAATAGCTGGGAACATGGGAAGCTTTTTATTATTATTCAGTTTGTTGTCGTTGCCACCGCCCCCAGGCACAGCACATCCAAACCCGCTGCTCCGAAATCCCGCTCCTGTTGGGCTCCCAGGCAGAGCCAGACACTCCGTTACTCCCAGGGTAACGAGCCCCTCTCCTCCTCCATCCCAACCCTGCCAATTTCCCTCAGCTGCTCCATTAGGATTACAATAAATCATAGGGAAATAGCTTGAACAAGGCTGGGAGTGCAACAGGGATTCCAGCATCCAGGTTATCCAAACCACCTCCTCTCTCCTCAATCCCTGCAAACACCAGGCTGGGCTCCGTCGCCCCTGGAGCAGGCACAGGCTGTTCCAGCTGGCTGAATTCCAAGGGGTGACAGCAACCAGTGTCTTGGGAAGGTGTTTTTGTTGTTCTCAAAGGGGACAGGCCACCAGGGAAAGGTGGACCACAGCATTATCCCGACATTCCCTCCAAGGGAAAGAATTCCAGCACCTCACCCACTGTCTCTCACTCTCTAGGGAATGTCAGTTAGTGCAGAGCTGAGGTTGGAAAAGGCCTCCAAGATCACGGAGTCCAACTGTTCCAAGGCCACCACTAACCCCTGTCCCCAAGTGCCACACCCACACAGGTTTTAAATCCCTGCAGGGATGGGGACTCTGCCCCTGGAGCCTGTTCCAGTGCCTGACAACCCTTTCCACGAAGGAGCTTTCCTCCAAACCCAATCTAAACCTTCCCTGGCACAAGCCAAGGCTGCTCCCTTGTGTGCAATTCCACACGAAATTCCCACCAAAGCACACAAGTTGCCAACCAGGATTGGGAAGCGCTTTTTAAAAACTGCAGCAACAGGCACCCCTGTCCCCCATTCCCATGCCACCAAGCAGGGAGTGCCTGCCTTTGCTTCCATCCCCGTGGTGGCTGTGCCTTCCCAGCCCTCCCTCCCTCCCTCCCTCCCTTCACAGCGTGATTCCCGCCCGCGGCTCTCCGGAGCCACCAGCCTCCATCACCTCCTACCAAAGCACTGCTGATCCAGTGCCTCCAGACTGTTCCTGCCCCTCCAAACCCCTCATCATCCCAGCAGATCTCCCCAGAAACCTGCTCTCCCCAGGTGCCCCCCCAAGCCAGCACCTCCTGGCTCGACCCTCCGTGTCATCCCCAGCCCCTAGGAAGCTCCCAAGGCAGGGAGGAGCAGCTGGCAGTGTCCCCCCAGCAGGAGCAGCTGCTGCAGCTCTGCAGAGAAACAGCATCACTCAAACCTTAACTAAAAATCATTCCCTAATGGAGAGGCTTCTCCGGATGTTCGGGAAACATCCCCCTCCAGCTGCCTCGGCTTTCCATGCTTGCTCCAGCACAGGGAAGGGAGCTGGGGGGCCCAGGCTGCTGTCCCACCCTGAGCCTGAATCCCTAAAAAATGGGTAATTCAGAGGGGAGACATCCCAGCCAGAGCCAAGCCCAGGGAGAGCTGATCCAGGGGGAAGCTGGAAGCCCAAATTCAGGCTCGGGCTGGCACACTGGAGGCTGGAGTGCCAGCCAAAGGCAGGCCAGGCTTTGGGAAACCTCTGTCAGGCACCTGAAGGGATCAGGCATGAAATTCTGGGATGGTTTGGGTTGAAAAGGGCCCTAAAGATCATCCCATTCCACCCCCTGCCTGCGGGCAGGGACACCTCCCAGGTTGCTCCTAGGCCCATCCAACCTTGTCTTGAACACTTCCAGGGACGGGGCAGCCACAGCTCCTCTGGGAAATCCATTCCGGTGCCTCACCACCCTCACAGGGAAAAAATTCTTCCACAGATTCCCAAGGTGTGGGCAGCACCAGGTCCCACTGCAGGCAAGAAGGGCAGAGCAAGGCTGGCACATTCCCAGCTCCTTCCCTCGGGCACAGCTCTTCCCATTGCCACCTGCACAGGCTGGTGACCTGTCCCTTCCCGAGGAACCCCCTTTCCAGCCTCAAAGCCACTTTCCTAAGGGGATCCCTCCCCTTTCCTGGGGTTCCCATGCCCTGGGCTCACACTCCTGGCACGTAGTAAACAGACCCCGTGCACACACGGCCGGGTTTGGCTCCACAGGAAAAGCCTGCAGAGGATTCCTCCCGCAGGTTGCATCCTGGAATTGGGTGCAGCCCTCGCTGCTCACGATTCTGAGCACAAACTCCTCTTTCCAGCTGCTTTGCTAAATTGGTACCAGATCTAACTCTGGAAGCCAAGCCTCGGAGACTTGCTATCAATCCCGCCAGCACTTCCCCCTCCCAAGGACATTATCCAGCATTATCCAAGCTGTGACTCCTCAGCCCAGAAATTTCTCCCCGGGAAGGAGCCATTGCCATGGAAAAGGACCATTAAATAACAGTTCACTGGGGTTTCTCACCACGGCTCAGCAAAGCTCAGGGCATCTTCCTGCCTGGCAGCTCCAGGTGGCTTTTCCTTTGGGCAAAATGAGAGGATAAAGCAGTGCTCCAGGCTGGCGGGATATTTGCCAGCATCCTCCATGCTCCCCCTTGGTCAAACTCGTCTTTCCAAAGCTTTTTCACCTCAGATCGTAAAAGCCTCGTTGTTCTGCAGGGAATTAAAACAAAAAAAAAAAAAAAAAAGAAGTGTGGAAACGAACCTCAAAGGCTTCGAGGGGAGGAAAATGCAAACCCCCCCCAGCTCCCCTGAGTCACAGGGCTGTGTTTGCAGCGCTGGCAGCCGCTGGAATTCCCGGCTCCATCCCGGCCCTGCCTCATCCAGGTGCAATAACAACGTGTCATTTTCCTTATCTGCTTCACCCCCGCCAAAATTCCTTCGTGTTATTCCTCCTCCCCGCCCACCTTTTGAATGCCCTTGGCTCCATCCTCCCGCGGGAGGAGAGCTCCAGCCCAGGAATGAATCAGGATTTTAGCAGGAGCTTTAGGGATGTGGGATGCCTTCACCCCCACAAGCAGGAGCGCTGGCCTTTTCCCAGGGCTCCGTGGCATGAACACAACTTCCCCGGCCGCAGGAATTTACCCCGAGGGTGAGCTGCTTCCCGATTTCCAGGAGCCTGCTCACCTCCTGTGACGGGAAGGGCTGCGGCAGGACGGGGGAATTTACGGATCAGCTGTGTTGCTCCTGTCAGCGCTCCAGGGAAGCGGTGTCGGGGAGCTCTCCCTCACCAGGCAGCACCTGCATCCTCCCGGGCTCTCTAGGAAGCCGGGAATGCTGCTGGCGGATGCGGGCACGGCACGGAGGGCGCGGATGCTCCCTGCAGGATTCGATCCCTCCCCGCGGGCCGCGTCTCTGGACAGCAGTCGGATGCGACTGGAGAGCAGCAGCTGGAGCCAAGGCACTCGGATAATTTCATTAGGTCAAATCCCTCCCTCCTCTGCTTCCTCGGGATCCTGCTCTTGCTTCTGCAGGCAGTTGGACTGCACCGGGAGGTTTCCCATGAAGGATTCCTTGCTGGCTCTGCTCCTGGCTCCTTTCCCGCTCCTCATCCCAGGCTGCAGAGCCATTCCCCACTTCTCCCGGACCTCAAAGCCTTGTCTAACCCACTTGGCTCCATCCCAGCTCCAAACTGCCAGAGGGGGAAGCTCAGCTCTCACCGGGAGACACCGCTGCCCGTGGAGATCCCAAATCCTCAGTTGCAGCACAGCTCCTCCACAAAGTCCTGGCAGAGGCCTTGGGATCACAGCCCAGCAGGCAGAGGGGAGAGGGACCTCAGAGCAAAGCAGGGGTTGGACAGCAATAACTGGGAATAATTATCCTAAGCAGAAGTTCCCAGCTCCCTTCTGTACAAGTCCGTGAAATATGGCAGGGAATTTTATCTTAACCCGGAGAAGAGGAGCCTCAGGGGGGACCTTCTCCCTCTCCATGATTCCCTGATGGGAGCGTGGAGCCTGGTGGGAGTCAGGCTCTGCTCCCAGGGAACAAGGGACAAGCCTCGAGTTGCTTCAGGGGGATTTCTTTCTGGATGTTAGGGAAAACTCCTTCGTGGAAGGGTTGGATCAGGCTGCCCAGGGCAGTGGTGGAGTCCCCATTCCTGGAGGGATTTAAAAGCTGAGTGGACGTGGCATTTGGGGACACGAATTAATGGTGGCCATGGCAGGGCTGGGTGGCCGAACTCAGTCCTGGAGGTCTTTTCCAGCCTGAACAATTCCCGAAGGAGAGGAACTGGAAAAGATGGGGCTGGAAAGAAAAAAAAAAAAAAAAGCAGCAGGCAGGAACGTGAGCAAACAGCCCCTGTCCAAGCTTTGTCCAAGAATTCCTGGGAGAGGAGCGTGCTCTGATGTCAGGACTCGGTGCCACGGTGACAGGCGACGGGAATGGATTCAGAGAGGCAAAAAGGGAAGCGAGAGAGGCTCTGCCAGGCGGGATCCGCCTCAGACACTTAATGAAGGAGAAAAGGACGGGTGGTTGCTAAGGGAAGTGGGACAGATGGCTGGCACCGGGAACTCGCTGACTCTCGGAGACTCCGAACTCTTTTTTTGGGGAAGTGGCAGGGCCGAGCAGGCGAACACACAGCGGCCAAGCCCGGATGACCACTCCCCGCTTCCCCCCCGCCCCGCTCCGAGTGTCAGGACGGATCGCGTCGGAGAGGAAAAGGTCAGGGAGGCAGCAGGAGCCAGGGCGCATTTGCGCTTCTGCCCATCACCAGCGCTGCCCCCGCCGGCCCCTCCGTGCTCCCCTTCTCCAGAGGCCACCGGCACCACCCCACGGGCGAATCCCAGCGGGCCCGGGACAGCCACCGGGCTCCCAGAGAGGGAAAACCGCAGGATGCTGGCTCTGTGAAATCTCGTGGCTCCTGGACATGCTGTCTCCCAGATCCGTTTACACCTCTCCCTGACATTTAAAACCATCTGAGCCTCTTGGCTTCTGCTGCTGCCATCCCTGCGCCAGGGCTTTTCTGGCTCTAAAAAAAAAAAAAAAAAAGTCTGGGAGTTGATTTTCCGGCAAACGCAGCCCTCCCAACAGGTCTCCAGCCGTGGGAAGGGCAGGGCAAGGGGAAAAGGGGAGATGGGCGGGAATTGCTGCTGCCATGGGCGTGGGAGACGTGCCAAGAGCCTGTCAAATCCTGACGGCCACAAACAAGGCTCTGACAGCAGGAGCTGGGAAGGAAAGAGGGGAAAGAACCCCTTGGCAGCGAAGGTGGTGGAGCTCCGAGGCTGGAGCATGCAGCACCGTGTGGCTCTGGGCTGGGATTTGAGGGATCCAGCGGGAAGAGCAAGGGGTTTGGGGAACCTCTGTCCACCTCGGGCTGGCCCCAGGCACTGCCACATCCGTGGGCATGAAACAGAGGGACCTGGGAAGGAAGGACCTGAATGGTCTCCAAGAGAGCTCGAGGGGGACTCTGGACAAAGGATGGAGTGGCAGGACAACAGGAATGGCTTCCCACTGCCAGAGGGCACGGTTAGACGGGATATTGGGAAGAAATTCTTCCCTGTAAGGGGAGTGAGTCACTGGGATGGATTTCCCAGAGGAGCTGTGGCTGCCCCACCACTGGAAGTGTCCAAGGCCAGGTTGGATGGAGTTTGGAGCAACCTGGGATAGTGGAAGGTGTCCCTGCCCTTCCAGTCCAAACTGTTATGGGATTCTCTGAAGGGAAAGCTCTGGAAGCAACAATTATGTCTCCCCCATCCCAACTGTTCACAGGCACCTCTTGGATTGAAATCACCCCAAAAAGTCCGCGAGGAGCTGCAGATCCCAAAACTCAGTGACCAAGAGCCCACAAAGAACCTTCACCAGGCACACATTCCCAGCAATCCCACATCCCACACAAACTGGGGGAAGTCCTGAGCAGCCAGGACAGGATCATCCACTCCCTGGGACCACTCTGCTCCTGTTGCCAAGAGGAGGAGGAGGAATTTGCTCCTGCCACCTGGGCACCTCACATCTCCCACCACAGAGCACCTCCACAGCCCTGCCAGGAGCAGCCAGTGCTATGGAAAACGTGAAAATCCCTGGATACTATAGAATCCTAGGATCACAGAACAGTTAGGGTTGGAAGGGACCTTAAAGATGACTAAATTGCCATGGGCAGGGACATCTTCCACTATCCCAGGTTGCTCCAAGCCCTGTTCAACCTGGCCTAGAGCACTTCCAGGGCATCCACATCTTCTCTGGGAAACATTACAAGGCAGCTGATGCTTTGCAGAAGGATGGAAGGACACTGACATGCCACCATCACCCTCTGGATTTCCTTTGGGCCGCCAGAGGTTCCCAGAAAGGGAGGAAGAAGAGGAGAAGTGCCAGTGCCAGCTGGGAGTTGCTCTTGCAGCCCATTCTGCTGGCTGTGTGGGCAGCTCCATCTCGGAGCCACATTCCAAGGAGCTGCTGGGAGAGCAGCAGCTCCCAGATTCCGTGCCAAGCTGCCACTGGCTGCTGTTGAGATAAACCCACACCAACAAACAGATGCCTGGAGAAGCCAGGAGGATGTGGAATACAGCAGCATGGATGGGCTGTCCCAAGGCTGGCCACTCCAGCTTGTCCCTCCCGGTGATCCCAGTGTTTGGAGATGTCACCAAGCAGGGATTGTCCCAATCCCTCAGAGAAATGGGGGGTTTTCCAGGGGGCCAGCAGCTCCAATTCCCACGGAGTGGGCATGCCCAGGGATTGGGTGGTAGAGGTTGGAGAGGAGCATCTACCTCTGGGTAAGGAGGATTCCGGCTCTCCCGCAGCCCTGGAGCCAAGGGAACAAACCCCAGGGACACATCCTTGTCCCAAACCCACCTGACTGGTGAAATCCATGGCAGCAAGGCCAGGTGGATTTGTGTCACCCAGGCCGCTTCCAAGCAGGACACAAAGCTGAAGTCCCTCATCCTGGGAAACTGAAATCAGACGTCTCCCGGGAACAAAACCGCCTTAAAATTCAGAGGAAGTATCCAGGAGAGCCTGATCCCACAGACATGGACATGGACATGATCCCACAGACATGGCCAAAACCAAACACAGACCCTAAAAAAACCCAAAGATTCTCTCCCAAACCTCTCAAACCCTTTGCTTTCCTCTGCATCCACGAGGAATTTCACGCCCTCTGCCCCTCCTGCCAGGTGCTGATGAGGGATCCCCTTTGCCTCAGGCGGCAAATCCCCGTTTTTGGGGGCAGAGGGCCAAGGCTTTGCGCCGTGCCCGCCCCTGGCAGGCAGGGAGCCAGGGCCACGCCGGCGTTCCAGATGTCCGGCTGCCGGCACGGGGGCTCCAGCTGCGCCAGGGCTGTCCTGCAAACGAGCCCGGCAAGACACAAAGAGCCTGATTGCCCAAATTAAGCTGCTGGAATTACTCATCCCCCAAATCAGCAGCATCAGCTGCTCGCGGTGACACCAATTAGCAGCAGTCACTGCCCGGCGCTGCTTCCCACTCATCCCAGCACGTCCCTGCTGCAGGCATTCCCAAGGCTTGGGGCAGTGGAAGGTCAGGCAGGAATTGTTTTAAATTAAAAAAAGGGCGGATTTAGATGGGGTAGTGGGAAGAAATCCCTCCCTGTGTGGGTGGAGAGGCCCTGGCACAGGGTGCCCAGAGAAGCTGTGGCTGCCCCTGGATCCCTGGAAGTGTCCAAAACCAGATTGGATGGGGCTTGGAGCAACCTGGGATAGTAGAAGGTGTCCCTGCCCACAGCAGGGGGTGGAAGGAGATGATCCTTGAAGTCCCTTCCCACCCAAACCATTCCAGGATTCTTCCAGCAGAACGGCCACCAGCTTGGGACATGGAATAGGCACGAGGTGGCAGAAGCTGGGAGAGCTCCAGCTCTCTCCACTGCTGGACATGGTGAGGACACACCTTGGAGCCCCCCAGAGCAGTCATGGATCAGGAGGAGGCTGGGCTGGAGCAGGCAGCTCCAGGGAATCGTGTCACTGTACAGGAGTCTCTCCTTGAAATGTTTTCTGCTGGATCACCAGCCCGGTTTTCAGGGACACTGACTCATCCTCAGGAGTGCTCTTGCACTCCGGATCAGGCAGCAATTCCTGACACACCTCCCAGCTATGGGGGAGCATCCCTGAAGCTGCCAGCTGGATTCTTCTCCTTGACAGGGGCCAGCTGGGATCCCCAGAGTCAGGGAACCATGGAGTGGTTTGGGTTGGAAGGGACCTTAAAGCCCGTCCAGTGCCACCCTCTGCCATGGGCAGGGACACCTGCCACTATCCCAGCTTGCTCCAAGCTTTGTCCAGCCTGGCCTTGGACACTTCCAGGGATGGGGCAGCCACAGCTCCTCTGGGAAATCCATTCCAGGGCCTCACCACCCTCACAGGGACAAACTTCTTCCCAATATCCAACCTGTACAGGTGCTCTGGCTGTGGAAGACATTCCCCTTGTCCTATCACTACAAAGTCCCTCTCCAGTTCTTGGAGACACTTTAGACACTGGAAGGGGTTCTATGGCCTCCCTTGATCCTTCCCTTCTCCAGGCTGGACACCCCCAGCTATCCCAGCCTCTGTCCATCCCTCTGGCATCTCCATGGCCTCCTCTGGCCTCTCTCCAGCAGCTCCACATCTTTCTTATAGTGAGGCACCCAGAGCTGGACACAGCATTCCAGGTGGGATCTCAGCAGAGCAGGACAGAGGGAGGAAATCCCCTCCCTGAACCTGCTGGCCATGCCAGGGAAAAATTTACCTGGGAAGAAAATGGAGCAAAAATCCTGGTCCATCCCCAGGGCCCCGCCGTGCTCCCAGGCTGTAACTCACCTTCTCCCAGAGCACTTCCAGCAGCTCCAGAGCACCAGCCCACATCCATCCCACCTGCACAGCAAGGAGCCCACCAGGACTCCCAAAGAGGCAGCAGCACCCCCTTAATTCCTCTTTTATCCCATCCCTCCTCTGCTCCAGCCGTGAGGCTGATGGGCAGCGCCTGGCATGAGCAGGGAGGGGAAAACAGGAAAAGATTTTTCCAAGGGCAGAACCCCAGAATCTCGGGAATTAGAAGTGTTTTGGGAGCCTCCCACGGTTTCTGGCCTGTCCATCCAAACCTGACGATGCCATGCCTTCCACCTCCTCCATTTCCTGGGGATAATGGGCCCATCCATCTTCCCCTCCCACTCGGGAGTGTCCAGATCCCCTTCCCGGTTTCTGCACCCCAGCCCCGCGTAGGTGCAGCTCCAGAGGCTCTAATGAGGGAGCTCATTTGCTGTGACCTAAATATTCCCTGTGCTCTGCTCCTCTGCCTCTGCACCTCCATAATCCATGGAATGCCAGTGGGATTTCTGCAGGGGAAGCGGGGCAGCGTCTCCTCATCCCGGGGTTTCTCTGGCCATCCCTCTCCCTGCTCCCTGCACCAGCTCCCTGTCCGGGGCAGCCCCAGATCCTCCTCCTTCCCACGTCCCTTTTTCCCTCTGGGAAGCAATCCCAAGGGAAAGAGGGGCTGGGACTGCTGGCAGCCACCCCATCCCACCGCCCAGCCAGGCTGCAGGGGCGGGACAATCCCACCGGGGAGTTCCCTCCCTGCGGAAGCCGCGGCCAGCAAGGAACAACGGATGGGGTGGCTGTGGTAGAATATTCCAGCACAACCAAGCTGCCTTCCTGCTTTTCCAAGGCTGTTTCCTTTGGGAATTCACAGCTAATTTAGCCAGAGGTCGGGCTCCCTGGGCCTGGGCTGAGGGAGGATGCAAATGGGACAGGTTGCTATAAAAAGCCACCGGCAGCTGCTTTTTTTGGAAGTCAGGTATTGATTTTTCCTTGTGGAGCTCTGCTGGAGGGCACAGCAGGGAACAGGGAGGGGCCCTTTTCCCGAATAACAGGGCTGGGAGTGATCCCAGTGGTGGCACATCCCGCTTGGATCGGGTGCCAGAGGTGACAGAGAGCCAAGCACAACCCCACCGCTGGCTCCCAGAACAACCCCAGTCCCACACCTGCTCCCTCCTTCCCAGCCAGCCCTGTGACACTGCCAGGCCCTGCTCCCTAAGAGGGACTCCTGGATACTCCCACTGCTCCAGGGACACCTCCCCAAGCTGCTGGGCTGGGGACAATCCACTTGACCATCCCCGGGCAGCTCTCTGGAAGCGCAGCTGCAGCTGCCCTGAGGGTCCTGGATGTTCCCATTCCTCCTCTCTCCCTCTCGTTCTCAATACCTTTGCCAGCAAAAGGGAAAAGAAAGGAATTGCTGCTCGCAGCAGAAGTGATTTTCCACTGCCGCCTCTCTCCCACACTTGGATCAGCCAGGACCGTGGCCTGAAATCACATTCCATGCATTAACACCAGGCCTTCCCAGAATCCCCCCATCCCGGGGGCGCTCCGGGTTTTTCCGGGATGGCTGGTGGCTCTGTGCGCAGGGTGGTCCCCCAGGTGGTGTTCCCATGGCAGGTGAGCCGGGATGCGGCCCGTCCCATCCCGGCTGCTTGCGGGACAGGGGGATTCGTTCCATCCCGGAATTCCCGTCGCCCCGTGTTTCCCGGGATGCTGGGGCCCTCCGTGTCCCGGCGCCTGGGCCCGGCCCGTGCCCCGGGGCTCTCCCGCGTATCCCGGGCCTCTCCCGGTAGTTCTCCCCGGGAGCCACGAGGAGGAGCTTTTAGACCGCCACCGCCGCATCCCGGGGCTCCCGGCGCATCCCGCTCCATCCCGCCGCATCCCAGTGCTCCCTCTGTTCCCAGACATCCCAGTGCTCCGGAGCATCCCTGTACCCCCAGGGATCCTGATGCTTCCAGAACTCCCGGTCATCCCATCTGTTCTCGGGGTTCCCGGTGTGCCGGGAGCATCCCTCTGCTTCAAGGGGACCCAGTGCCAATGCATCCCAAAGCTCCCAGTGCATTCCGGTGCTCCTTCTGTTCCCAGACCTCTCAGAGCTCCTGGAGCATTCCTCTCATGGATTCTCATGCTCCCAGTGCATCCCAGTGCTCCCAGTAAACCCTTCTGTTCCCAGGGTTCTCCGTGTTCCTGGTGCATCCCAGTGCTCCCACCGTTCCCAGTGCTCACAGCACTCCCGGTGGATCCTGGTGCTCTTCCCAGGGATCCTGAGGTTTCCAGTGCATCCAAGAGTCCCGTCTCTCCCAGTGCATCCCAGAGCTCCTCGTGCTCTCATCCCAGCACATCCCAGTGCTCCTGGTGCCAATGGTTCCCCTTGGCCCTTCACACCCCTACCCAGGGCTGCATTCCAGGGATTCCATTCCCCAGCTCCATTCTCCCACCTCAGGACCCACATCTGTCCCTGTGGAAAACCACTCAGGAAGGGCTGGGTTCAGAACGGGATTTTACCAGAGTTCTCCAGGAGCTGCTCAGCCCCTGCCTGGTGCTGCTGCCCTGGGGCTTCCACATGGATGGCTCCTGTGTGCTGGGATAGTGGCCCATCCCATTCTATCCCACTCCTTCCACCTTATTCTTTCCCATCCTTTCCCATCCCACCCCATATCCCATCCCATCCCTGCTGAGAGCACTGGCATGAGGGAAGTGGGAGCATCTCCAAGACGGGTGGCTGCATTCCCACTCCTGTCCAGCTCCAGCCATCACACCCCTCCGTGGGATTTGCACTTCCAGCTCCAGCAGGACGGCTCCCCATCCCGCTCCCGCTGGCAGCCGGGGTGTCAGATCCTCCCTGGCACCGCCGGTGGAGCCGTTCTAAATCCGGCACCTGGGATTGGGGTGGGAGGATTTGCGTCAGCCGGTGACACTCGCCTAAGGAGGGGGATCCCGGCGGGATGAATCACACAGGGAGGAGTTCCCCGCAGCGGGATGGGCCCCAGAAGGGGTGGGACACTCAGGGTGAGGTTGGGGAAGAGGAAGAGGAAGAGGAGCCTTTCCTGTTCCTGGAGGAAAGTCAGGCTGGGACTGTGGGATGTGCCAATCCTGCCTCCTTCCCGCAAGCCCCTGGGATGGGGAGACTCCCTGGAGCCCAGCAGGGCTGAGCTCAGCATCCGTGCTTCCCTCTGCACTTCCCAATTGGAATAACCTGCCCTGGGTGTGTTCCTGCTGGGCACGGGGGAGTGGGAGCTCATCCACGTTTGGAGCCCCAAAGCATCAGCAGTGGATGGGGAAGGCCTGCTTGGGCCTCCTCAGATGGGCACAGCCATCCCATCCCATCCCATCCCATCCCATCCCATCCCATCCCATCCCATCCCATCCCATCCCATCCCATTCTTTTCTCATCCCATTCCATTCTTTCCCATTGCTTCTCATCTGTTCCCATTCTTTCACATCCCATTCCATCTCATTCCTCCCCAATCATTCCCATCCCTCCCCATCCCATCCACCCCATCCCACCTCATCCATTTCTATCTGTTCCTAGCCTATCCTACCCTATTCCTGCCCCTTATCCCATCCCATCCCATCCCATCCCATCCCACCCCATCCCATCCCTCTCCCACTCCCCATGGATTCCCTCCAAGTCCGGGCAGAGGCCACTAATGAGGACAAGACCCAGCAGAACCAAGTCAAGTGCTGGCACTGTCCCATCTCATCCCACCTGAGCCTGGAATGCCTCTGTGCACGAAGAATTTCCTGAGGGAAACCAGGGAATAGCGAATTCTCCCACCAGTCTAATCCCTGCCAGTGTCCTCCCCCAGCTCTCGTCTCCACTTCCCAACAAAGCCCCGATGGCACCTCACAGACACACCCCAGCCACAGGGATGGCTCTGGAGCCTCTGGAATAGCAAGACCTCCCTCTCCTTCCCAGCTCTTGGAATCGGGAAGAGCGACAGGCGCTGCTGGAGCACTGCAAGTCCTCATCCAGGCAATGAAATGGCCCGTTCCCAAAATACCCACAAGGATCACACATCCAGGGAAGGCAGCAGGTGCTCGACAGCGCTGGCGGGATCCTGCTGCCTTCCAACCCCTTTTTGGGAATTCAGACTGCCTGCTGCGCCGCGGAGCGGCTCCGTATCCATGCGGGAATAAGGGGCAGGGGCAGGAGAAGCGGGCTGATCATCCCGGCGCTCCCCGCCGCGGCAGGAATTGCTTTCCCGCAATTGCCGCGCTGGAGCATCGGGAAGCCCATCTGGCGCTCTCCGTGCCAGGAGCTGGGAATCGGCGGAGCGTGCCGGAGGTGGCCGGTGCCGGACATCTGCTCCCGGCCTCAGGGAGAGCGGGAGCGGGAGGGGACCGGCGGCGGGGCTCGGCTCCGGGGCCGCGGGCGGCTGGAAACGTGCGGGGAGCTGATAGTCCCAACATCTGTCAGCAGCTGGCACCCAGCCCCAGCCCGAGCTGGAGCTCTCCCTGCCCAACACACAGCATTCCTGGGATGGCTGCTGTGTTTGGATCGGGGCTGAGCACTGGGGACTCGGCATGGGGCAGGACCAGGCCTGTCCCAAGGAGCCTTTTCCGGTGTCCCCTTTCCCCCCGCAGGACACAAATCCTCCCATCCCACTAAATCGGTGCCGGAGGCTCTGGTGATGGTGTCGAGGAGGCATGTTGAGGTGGGATTGGGATTGGGATTGGGATTGGGATTGGGATTGCTGTGCCCCATCTTCCTGGCAGAGAGGATGGGATGAAGTTTCTGCTGCCCTGTGAGGCTGTGGGAGGCCAGGCTGCCCAGAGAAGCTGTGGCTGCACCATCCCTGGAAGCGGTCCAGGACAGGATTGGGCTTGGTGCAGGGGGAAGGTGCACCTCCACCCCAGACCCTCTCCACCCCAACCATTCCGGAATTCCGTGATCTTCAGCTGCGGTGCTCACACTGAAAAACTGGCCCCTTCCCAAGCAGCTGAAGATCCCGGAATCCCGGAACGGTTGGGGTTTGGAAGCGACCTTAAGGCTCATCCCTGTCCCTGATTACACGGGAGCTGTTAGAGGGGTTTGGCACAAGCTGTTCCCAGCAACCCTTGCCCATTAAATCCCTTCTCCCAGCCATTAAGTGCCTCCACAAGCAGCTGTTTATCTCCAGGCCGGGATGTCAGGTGGATTCCCACCTTGGCTCTTCCCGCCGCTGGCATGGATCAGCCTTCCTCCTCCCTGCTTCTCCTACCCCTCCAATCCTGCCTCTCTGCATCCATCACGGGCAGGTGCTGGAGGCTTTTCCAGCCAGCCCTGCAGCTCCTGGGGCTGCCCTGGACTTTGCTCCGGCGCCTGCGGCAGGACGGAGATGTTTGGATAACAAGCGGATGTGGCAGCGCTGGCCACGGATCATCACCCCTGTGCCGTCACCTCCCTGTGCTCCTCCGCCCCGGGCTTGGCGTGAATTCCCGACGTTCATGGTTTTCCCGGAGTCCTTTGGGGTTTTTGGGATGTTCCAGCAGCACATCTCCCCGCCCAGCCCGCGCTGAGGGGCTCCTGTGGGGTTTTCTCCCAGGTGCCAGGTTTCGGTGCCCACTGGATGAGGATTGGGCATGGCTGTCCCTTGGCGTCACCCTGGGATCCCATTTCCAGATGGGATCTTTTCCAGAGCTTTTGCTTCTCCAGGCTACTTCTGCCCATCCTGCTGCTGCCTTCAGAGGGAAAATCCAGGCCTCTCCCAAGGCTTTGGAAGGAGAGTTCACCCCAAAATGTGTCTGGGGAGGCAACGAGTCCGAGTGGCTGCACAAAGATTCCCAGGTGTGGGAGGGAGAAATCCATGGAGCTGCTGGTCAGGGCAATGGGTGCAACAGGAATGTCTCTCTCCAGCCCTTTTCTGCCTGATTTTCAGGCAGATCCTTCATTTTCTATCTCCATCCGAGTTTTCCTGATCCCACTGACCTCATCCCTGCCCTCACAGCCATCGGAATCCAAATTGCTCATCCTCCATCCATCCATCCGTCCATCCATCCATCCATCCATCCATCCAATGAAAGAACAATTTATCCCTAATTGTGGAGTGACTCGGCTTTTCCATCCTCCAAAAAAACTCCCCGGAGAGGCACTCGGGGGCCTCCGGAGGAGCCGGAGAGCTGGGCTAATAGCGGTCACCGCTCATTACGGAGCCGTGCTCCGCAAATTACCCGGCATCAGGACGCAGAGAGCGGCGGTTTCGGATGCACTGAGAGCTCCTGGCTCCTCGCTGGCAGCGCCGGAGCACTTTGGAGTGGGCAGGGAGAGGGCCGTGCCTGCGCCCCTCCTTCCCTGGCCAGAGTGTCCGAGGGCGGCTCCTTCCAGCTCTGCCTTTCCCAGGCATCATCGACCGCCGGCCCTCATGAAAAAAAGATGACCCCAGGCTGGCGCTGAAGGGCTGGGAAAGCAGCGGGTGGGAGGATGGGGTTCGACGGGATTTGGAGAGGGGGGGAACCACGCCCAGGCCGTGTCCCAGCGTGGCTCTTCCCCTGGCAGCAGCTGGGATGCAGGGCGAGATCACCCAGACACCCCGTGTCACCATTCCCGGTTTCCCCCGGGTGCTGCGAGCACCAATCACTCCCAAACCCCTTCCCGGCCCTTCCCAACCGGGATCCAAAGGCACGGCGGGGACTCTGGGAGCCGGGCCCTGCTGAGTCAGGGCAGCGGGGCTGGAGCGGCTCCATCGATCGAAACCTGATCCCGAATTGGCTGCGGAGGAGGACCCCGGCACGACCCGGCTTTCAGCTGCCAGGAAGGACAAACGCTCCCGTCTCCGCAGGATTTGGGGAGGCAGGATCCGTGCATCCCTAGCCCAAACCCACTCCCGGTCCCACGCGGGGCTCTCCTGCATCCCGCGGCAGCCGCGGGCTCGGAGCCAGCAGGGAGGACCCGCAGCCTCGGATCCCGTCCCACCTGCCGAGCAGCTGCTCCGGGGACAAAGTCCACGCCGCGACCTTCAGCCCCCACCTGCCGCCTTTCCCAGCTTCCCTCGGAGCTTTCCGGGCGCCCTGGAGACGCCGGAAGGCCCCGAGCTTTCCTGCCTCTTCCAACAGCCGGGCCATCCCTGTGGAGCCAGGCACCACCGGGAAGGCAGCTGCCTCTGGGATCCAGAAAGATTTATAGCCAAATTATCCCCCAAACGACAAGGAGCACTGGGGAAGCTGAGGTGTATGAACAGCTCAAACTGGACCGTGTGGCACCGTGGAGTAGGGATGAGGTGGCGGCAGGACAGGGAATATGTGACATCCCCTGTGGGCACCCACCCCAGCTCGTATCTCCCCGTCCCCAGCATTCCACATGAATGGGGATCCATGTTCCTGGTTCCAACTCTTCCCTTCTTTTAATACTTTTTTTCTGCCTGGTAGAGGAGCAGGAATAAATTCCTTGGATGGAGAGCACAGCTCCAGGGCTGGATGGGTGATCTCTGCTGGAGCACCCCACGCTCCCCATCCAGATTCCTAGTGCCTTTCAGGCTCCAACTGGAAGACCCCAAAATTCCCAGCGTGCCTTTTTTTGGGAGCCACCACGCCTTGGCCCCACCCAGTGACACGCTGGCGTGCCACGGGCATGGAAAGCTCCAGCAGAGCTCCCAAGGGCTGGAGCGGCGCAGAGCAAACAGGGAGGATGTGCCGAGGGCAAACAGCGCCGGCCGCGGCGGGAATGTCCCTGGGAGCCTCTGGCAAACGCGGCGCCGGGCGGCTCTGCCACACGACGGATGCTGCCTCCGTAATTAAAATTTCCAGAGGATGCTCAGTCGCCAGCGGGATAATCATTCCCGTTCAGTGAGGGAGGCCTGGGCGGGGTTCTGCTGCGCTCCCCGCTTCCCACTGCCCCCACGGCCGGGCTTCCAGCCTTCCCTGCGGCTCCACAGCTGCTCATCCACGGGCCAGCGCGCTTGTCCATCATTTATCCACTCATGGAATAACGCACGGGAGGATGAGCATCCCCCCCCGGAGCCCATCCCCGCCGCTGGCCTTCCCGTGCCCCGCGGGGGCCTCTCCCGGGACGCGCACCGGGAGCCGCCCGGGGCAGCTCGGCGGATGCCGCCCGGCCGCCGGACCGGTTCTGCCTGGCGTCGTGTTTGCGGAGAGAAAGCAAACACCAACCCCGCTTCCGCAGCGCCGGGAGCGGCGGAGCCGGGGATGGGGAGCGACGGGAAGGAACAATGGGAGCGGCAGCCGGGTGCCGCTGCCGGCTCATTAACATCTTCATTAGCTGTGACAAGCGCCGGGTCACCGCCCGCTCGTGTCCGACTCGAGCCACAGTTCGCGTCCTCGCCCCCTGTAATTGCTCCCGTTGGGCTCCGAAAATTTCCTCCTTTTCCCTGGAATTACCCCCGGCTTGGCCTCGGCCCGGGGATTAATTTGGATAAACAGCTCCAGCGAGGGGTAATAAATCCAAAGGGAAAGGTTCTCTCCGTTGGGCGGGAGGGAGAAGAGGGATATATCCATTCTCTCCCCCCCAAAAAAAAGAGGGAAAATGAGCGGAAAGGAGCGGGATGGCAGCCAAGCAGCAGAAGGCGCCTTTTCCAGGGAGCCCTGAGCAGGCACGTGGGAGACATGCTGGAGACACCCTGGAGAGACACGGGAGTGTCTTCCTGCCCAGCAGGGTTGGGATTTGGTGAGGATGGGATTTAGAACGGCAAGGGGCTTCAGGCATCCAGCGCTTTAGGGCGGCCGGGACTCGGACACCCAGGGATTTGGGAATGCAGGCATCCAGCGGCACAAGTGTTTGGGCCGCCTGGAGTTTGGAATGGCAGCACTTTAGGCACCCGGGGGGGATTCGGGGCACTCAGGAATCCGGAATGGCAGCGACTCAGGTCACCTAAGCGTTCAGGGCACTCACGGGTGCCTATTTTGGGCCAGCTTTCTCCTTCCAGGCTGGCCCAGGGAGAGGCAGGAGGAGTCTCCCGGGCAGGTGCCGGGGCGCGGCGGGCGTCGGAGGCTCCACGCGTGACTCAGCAGCGCTCCCCACCCACCTGGCCCCGCTGGAAGTGACGGCGGGAGCGGCGGAGTGGGAGCGGGAGGTTACGGAGCTGCCGGGCTGTCTGTGCCTGCGGGGATGGGGATTTCAGAGCTCGCCGGAGTGTGTGGGAAGCCAGCGGAGAGGAGCGGAGCGGAGCGAAAGCCAGGGCCGCTGCCAAGGGCTCCGTGAGAAGATTCCCACGGAAGGGGCAGAAATCATTCCAAAAAATCAAAACAAAGCTCCGCGGCCGCGGGAGGATGCTCCGCCGGCCCCGGAGCACGGAGGGCAGAGAGGTGCCCTTTTCCCAGCCCTTCCCGAGCGCCAGGAAGGCTGGCAGCAGGCTGGCACCGCTCCCCCTCACTGGGAGAGTTTTGCCAGGGCGTACGTGCCGGAGTTTGCCTGGCACGCGGCTCCCGGCTGGCTTTCCAAAGTGGGACGTGGCTGGCCCAGCGCCGAGGTGCCGGGAGAAGCTCCCGTCCCCAGGGGAGGGCGGCCGGGATGGAGCCCCTGGTGTGAGTCAGGCACACGAGACCAGATCCCTCATCCCTCACCTCCGATTCCCCGGGCAGGCAACTCCGTGGCACTGGGGAGTCGCCGTTGCCCCCAGATGGGCCCCGTCCCTCGATCCAGTGCCTGCCAGTGCGGGGTTTTTGTAAGGAGATCTTTCCCGCTCCATGCCCTGCTCCAAACCCAGCCTGGGAGCAAGGAAAGTCCCATGTTGGTCCCCCAAAGAGCTCCCAGATCATGGCTGCAGTGCTTTCCTGCCTTTTCCTGGCCCAGTATGGCTCCAGAGAGATTCCAACCGATTGCCAGTGGTTTGGGTTGGAAGGAACCTGTAAAGGTCATCTGGTCCCAGTTCCATTCCACAAGGCCAGGCTGGGCTCTGCCTCTGGAGGTTCCCGCTCGTCCTGGACCAGCCGGGAGTGTCCCAGCCCCATTTGCCCATCCCGGCATGGGTCTCTGACCCCATCACCCCGTCCTGGGATGGATCTCTGATCCTCTCACCCCAGCACAAAGCGGGGGCCGGCACGGTTCCCAGTCCAGGAGAAACCCCCCAGTCTCCGTCATCTTTCCGCCTATTGTCGCCCCCACCCATGGGCACCGCATCCCGCACCAGCAGAGTCTCCTCCTCGGCCGCGCTCCCTCGCGCCCCGGGGACCCCCAGGCCAGCACCCCTGGAACCCGATGGGAGCGGCAGGAACTCGCCGGGAGCTGCCTTGGCGCGGTGGTGCGGGGGATAACGGGAGCGAGCTCCGCGAAATCCACTCCGCGTTTTCCGGCGCCCGCAGCGCGCGCCGCGCCCGCAGTGCCCCGGCAGCGCCCGCCGCGCCCCGGCTCCGCCAAAACCCGGCCTGGATCCCGGCGGAGCGCGGCACACGGAGCCCGCGGGGGCCGGGAAGGGTCCCGCGCGCGGCCCCACGCGTGTGCGCGGGCTCCCGCGGCGGCCTCGGCCTCCGCAGGGAACGCCAGAGTGAGAACAGGGGTGGGCGGCCCTCCGTGCCACCCCCGTGCCGGCCCGCCTGTCCCTGCCCCTCGCCACGCGTGTTGCCTTCTCCACGCGGGTGCGACGCGTGGATCCCCGGGGAGATCGCCGTCCCGCAGCCGCCTTACCGGCGCCGCCCGTGCGGGCCCGCGGGGGCGTCACGGCGGGCGGTGTCACCACCCCACGCGTGTCCCCCTCTCTCCGTGCGCATCCCCGACCCCCCCCACCCCCCCCCCCGCCCCTCCGCTCCCTCCTCCCTTCCCGGCGGCTGCAGTTTCCAATCCCGCCAGCAGCGAGCAGCAAGTGGATGCAGGATCGCGCCGCACACGCACCCGCACACACCCGCACACGCACCCGCACACGCACACACGCGCGCACCCCGCAGCAGCGGGCGGCCAGCACGGGCTCCGCGGGGCTCCCGGCCCCCCGCCGCCGCATGCGGGCCCCCGCCGCCCCGCCGCCGCCCCCCGCCCCGCCGCCCCCTCCCGCCGCCGCCTCCGCCGCCGTCTGATGAGCCGCGGCCCCGCCGCACCGGGCAGCCGCCGCCCCGCCGCCCCGCCGCGCCCCGCCGCCGCCCGCCACCATGTACCTGCACCCGGAGGCTGCCAGCGCAGGTGAGCCCCCGGGCCGCCGGGGAGGGGGGAACGGAGACGCGCAGGACGCGGGGACACGCACCGGGGGTGGCCGGCCGCTCGCCGCCCCCCCGGGGGATCCGCCGTGGCCGCTGCCCGCTTCCCACCCGCGCCTCCCCGCGGAGTTACGGTAGTTTGGGGAGAAAGTCACCGCCGCCGCTGTCACCGCGCTGCGGAGCTGCCGGAGCCACCGACGCCCCCCGCCCGGCGACACCCCGCCCCCGCGGGCAGCATCCTGCTCCCCAGCCCCCCAAAAACGCGGGGCGAGCCCCAAACCCCGCCGGGTGCCGGCGCCCAGACAAGCACCCGGTACATCCCCCCTCTCCTCACCCTGCGGAGCCGCTGGAGCCCCGGATCCCCCCCCGGGACACCCCGAGCCCTGGGGGCACAGCATCCCGCTCCCCAGACCCCCAGCAAACCCCCGGACCGCCGCGAGAGCCCCGGATCCCGGCATCCAGACCGGCATCCGGCGGTCAGCACATCCCTGCTCCTCACCGCCCGCCCCCTCCGTCCTCCCGGGGGTCCCCCGGCCCCGTCCTGCCGCACCTCCGGAATGACACCGGGACACGCGGGGGTGGGCGGCAGGGGAAGGGGCTTTCTCCGGCGCGGATTTGCTGAGCTCATGCTGGGGAAGGCAGCAGTCGGCCCCGCACCAGGGAATCTGGGACGCCGGCGGGGACGTTTTGGGGGTGCCCGAGGCAGCGCGGAGACACAGGGGATGCTGCCGGAGCGATGCGGCTCGGCGGGGCCTGGCGGCTGTCCCCGGCCGTGTCCCGGGGCCCGGGGAGCGGGCAGAAGGACAGCGTGTCCTGCGGTGGCGTGGGGACGTGCCGGCGGGGACGCGGGGACAGCGGGCGCCGCCGGGGAGAGCTGCAGGTGCCAGGCCTGCGGGATCGGGCGGGCCGGGCAGCGACCGCCACGCGCTGTCACCCGCGGCAGGTGACGGCGTCACCGCCGCCCGGGAGTTGGCGGCGGCTCCGGCCGAGCCGCCTTCGAGGGGAACTCGGCGCCCGCCCCGCGGGCTGAGCGCTCCCACCGGGAGCGGCTCCATCCCGGGCCGCCGCCGCCCCGCGGGGATGCCCGGAGCGCGGCACCGCTTGGCCCAAGGTCACCCGGCGGGTGGGTGGCACAGGGGGCACGCCAGCCCGTCCCCGGCGGCAGCGGCGTGGCAGGGCTGCCCTTCCCTCCCGGCGCCCGAGATTTGCTCCTGCCTTGTGCCCCCCTCCAAACTTCGCGCCTGCCCCCGGTTTGTCCCCCCTTGTCCCTGCCGGATGTCCCCGCCGGCGGCCGGTGGGGCCACCGACGGCCGCTGGTGGCACGGCCAGCTCTGCTCGGCGGGGCTGCAAGCTCCCAGGGCAGAGCTGGAGCTGCCGGATTTGGGGGGACAGCCCCCCCCCTTGTCCCCGCGTCCCGACCCCCGTGCCCCCCGGCCGCCGGGGCTCCCGGCACGGGGGAGTTTCCCCACGCCACGGGCGGCGGCTGTGCCGTGGAACCCGGGGCCGTGGGGTGCTGGGGGTGCGCACACCTGTGCGGGCACCGCGCCTTCCCTGGCTGCTCCCACCTTCCCCGGCTTTCCCAGACGCGGCGGTGCTGAGGGGCCGCCGGCTCTGTGCCCCACCCCGGGGGAGGCTGAGGGGGTGCCGGCAGCTCACACCCCCGCAGGGCTTGGGAAGAGCCAGCCAAGCCGCATCCCGGGGTGAAGCGGTGCCTGCCGTCCCCCCAGAGCCCTGCCCGAGGTGGCAGCGGTCTGGTCTGCCCCGTCCCCCTGCTCCGTGTCACCGTGCGGGGACAGCGGCTGAGGCCCCCGGCACCGGCTGCGCTTCACGGGGGGAGAAGATGCCGGGAAATCCGGGAAACTTTGCTGCCCAGGGAAAGAGGGGTCTGGGGGGGTAAGGTGGAGCCCGGAGGTGCTGCCGGGGCTGTCTGGTTCTGGGCTCGGAGATGCCCCAGGGAGTCTGGTCTTGGCCGGCAAGGGGTGTTGGGAATTGGGATCAAGCTGAGGCGCTTCCCGAAGTGGCTTCCGCCAGCTGGAGGCTTTTTTGGGGAGCCGCGGGGGGCTGTGCTGCTGGGGGACCACCAGATGATGCGTCAGGAGAGCCACGGCCGAGCGCGAAGCAGAGCCTGGCCCGCAAAGGTGCCCTCTGTGCCTCAGGGACAGCGTCCCCCGCGCTCCGGGAACATCGGACAGCTCCCTTCCCCCTGCCAGACAGCCCCTCGGTGCCTGTCCCCGCTGCTGGCACCAGCTGTCCCCTTCGGGGCCACCTTGGCATCCCCCCAAAGCTCCATTTTAGCGCAGCCGGCAGGTGCCGGGGGGCCCTGCTCCCCACGTCCCCATCTTTCCCGGCTGGAAGCGTTCCGAGCAGAGCCGCGCGGCGGCTGGAGGTGGTGAATCAATAACCAGGCAGCAGCTGCCTGTTTTCCCCCCGCACCGCCTGGGAGCGGGCGATGGAGCGCCCCGGTGCCGGCGCGGCCGTGGGAGCAGCTCCTGCGGGGCTGGGGAGAACCGGGAGAGGTTCTCGCAGACGGCGGGGAGCCAGGCGGGGGCCGCCGGAGGGGCTGGCAGCGGGATGGGGGAGCGTGACCGGCGGGAAGGCAGACAAAGAGCGCGGGGATGGCAGCGCACGGGCCTCGCCGGGAGCCGGGCACCTGCTGCAGCCCCGCGGCGCCCTCGCCCCGCGGGAGCTGCGGACACACCCGGGACCCCCCACCCTGCGCCGCTCCGGGACCCCCCTCCCGGCCGGCCCCTCTGCTCCGGCCCCAGGGATGCTCCTGCCGGCGCCTCGGAGCATCCCCCGCCGCCTCACCCTGCCCCTTTGTCTCCCCACGGCGACTCCGGCCCGTTTTTCCGTGGGGCGGGGGGCCCACGCGGATGCCGAGCCCCCCGCGGTGGGGGTTCCTTGCTCCCGGCGGCCGCCACCGCTTCCAGCCCTTCCAGCCTCCCCACGGCCCGCCCTGACGCGTCCCGGGACCCCCCCGAGCACGGCCGGGGCACAGCAGGGACAAGGACTGGGGGGCTCCCCGCCGGGCGGGGGTCTGGCAGAGAGCTCTGGCTGATCCCCCCTGACTCCGAGGAGCAGGAGAGGAGCTGGAGGCGGCTTTTCCAGCGCCTGATCTCGCGGCTTTTCCGCCTGCCGAGGAAGGAGGGGGGGGGGGAGGGAGCGGGGAATGAAGACAGATGCAGATAATATCGCTGCCACCCCCCGGCCCCCGGGGGCTCGGCTACAATATCCATTATGGATGGATCCGGCGAGGGAGCGGCTCCCGGAGCGCGGCGAGGATGGGCAGAGCCCCAGCGCCCAGCAGAGGGACGGACCCCCCCGGCTGTGGCTGCCAGGGGCCCTGGGGGACCCGTGTGGGGCCAGGCTGGGGGCGGGGGGCGGCGGATCGGGATGTGCCCCCCATCCCTGGGGGTGCCAGCGTGGCTGTGGCACCGGAGGCTCCGCGCCCAGCTCCGGCTGCCCCCCCAGCGCCCCGTCCCCTCCTGGTGTCCCCGGGCCTGGCTGCAGGAGGGAGAGGGTCACCTTGGGGGGAGTTAATGAGGTTTGAAGGGAAGCGGTCGCGCCGGCGGGGACGGAGCCGGCGCGGCGGCGGAGGGACAGCAGAGCACGGCAGCCCCGCTCCCGGCCCGCCCGGGGGGGCACAGCCCGCGGGGTGCCGCCGGGGGGCTCCGGGTACCCAGGGAAGGCTATTTATTCCCCTGCGGATGGGGCAGTGGGACACCGGTGGCCGCAGGGGGCGGTGGGTCCTGTCCCCACTCCACCGTGGATGACCATCCCTGCTGCCCCATGGATGACCCTGCCTGTGTGTCCCTGGAGGATGCGGCCCCGGGATCAGGCTCTGCTGGAGGATTTCCACCACCCCCACCTCCCCCGGGCACCTTCCCACACCTGAGTCCCCAGTCCTCCCTCTGGGGCCTTCCTCAGCCCTCCGTCCCCTCCTCTGCCTCCTCCCTCCGAGCTGCGTTTCTCCATCTCTCCGTGTGTTCCCCTCCAAGCCTGCTCTTCCTCTCCCAGCACCGCCAGCCCCCGGGCTCTGAGGGCCGTGGCCGACCCCGAGCATCCCCCATCCTTGAACTCCCTGCGGGAATCCTGTCCCCAGGGCGGCCCTGCTGTCACAACCCCTGCATCCCGGCTGGGGGGCACAGCCCGGGGGGAACCAGGGAGCTGGGGAAGCCAGCGGGGGCTGCTGGAGCCGGGACGGGCTGCGAGGAGCCTGCCCGCCCCTGTTCCCCGGGAGCCGCTGGCTCCCTGCCTTCCCTCTCTCCTGCTGTCACCCGCAGGGCCCGGGGATGATGGAGAGCCGCGGGGCGAGAGGCTAAGTGGCGACGGCGCGGGAGCTGGCAGTGCCACTCGGGATGAGAGCCCAGCCCGCTGCTCCGTGCCCGCCGCCAGCGCCAGGAGGGGACTCTGCGCCAAGGGGAGGCAGCCTGGGGTGACTCCGGGGTGGGGAGCGGTGCCCGAGGGCTCAGTTTGGAGCGGGGATGACTCGGAACGCCAGCCCAGCCGGGGGATGAGCGGCGTCCTCCCGGGAGCAGGGGTTGGAACGGGGATGGGGATGGATGCAACCGAGGGGGCTCCGGGGTTCTGGGTGCTCCTCGGGAACAGAGGCGCAGTGGGGGCCACGAGGCAGAGAAACCACACGGCTCTCCGGAAATCCTCAGCCAAAAATAGCCCGGCACCAGGGAAGGAGCGCCTTCCCTTGCCAAATTCTCCCTCCATCCCGGCTCCCGCTGGCCGTGGCCGTTGGAGCGGGGCCGGGTGGCATCAGGGCTGGAGGGGACACGGGCGGGACACGTCCATGCACGGCAGCCGCTGGGGACAGGGGATGTCTGGGAAGACCCGGCCGGAGCTGTGCGGTGTTTTGGGGCGGGGCTGGCTCCCCCAGGCCCCCGTGGCGGGGCCGGTGTTGGCAGGCTCGGCCACCCGGAGCCCCCCAGGACCGGCAGCTCGGCGTGGGGGAGGCAGAGCCAGCTGGATTGACAGCTCCGGGGGACGGACAGATGGCCGGATGGAGAGATGGCAGATGTGTACGAGGGATGGATGGACGGATGGATGGATGGAGAGATTGATGGATGTGCTGGAGAGGGGGACGCACGGATAGACAGACAGATGGAGAGCAGACGTTCTCGCCCGGAGCACGCCTGGGGTGCCGAGCTGTGGCACCACTCCTCTCCCCCGAGGCTCACCCCAGGATGCTGCCGGGCAGCGGGGCGGCCCTGGGGCTTCCAGTGATCCCCCACACCCACCCAGCCCCTGGGAGCACGTGGGCAGGTGGCACCGCCAGGCCCAGCTGGCCCAGCCCTCCGGCTCTTCCACGTGACACACCCAGCCTGGCTCACAGCATTCCCAAAATGCCCACTGGCTTGTTACCAGGGATGGCAGCAAAGCCTGGTCCCGCTCCCTGCCCGTCCCTACTCCCTCTCCCTCTGCCGAGGGCTTGGATTCCGCATTCCTGCTGCGCCCGCCGGGGTCCTGCCCCGCTCCGCCCCTTGCCCGGGATCCTGCACAGGAGCGAAAGCTGCAAATTCACAGCTTTTCAGCTGCATCCTAAAAATAAGAGGTTTGGGAAATATCGAGCAAATGAGTGGGAGGATGAGGAGAGGAGGAATTAATGGCCTGGCGCCAGGCAGGCAGCATCTGGGGAGCCCCGGCGTGACAACGCGGCCACCTCGCTCAGCGCCGTGCGGCCCCGGGGGCTTCTCCGACGCCGCATTCCTGCCCTGTCCCTTCCCATCCCACAGGTCCTCCCCGGCACCACCATCCCCATCCTCGTCACACCCCGCTCCGGCTCCACAGCTCCCGACAACGGTGCCCAGTGGAATGTTGGGGAAGGGGGCGGAGGGAGGGGATGCGCCGCTCGCTGCGCGTCCTCTCCCGCCGCCCTTTTCCCGGGAATGCGCGCGTTTCCGCTGCCGGTTTGGCGGCTTGGCACGTGGAGCCGCTTCTCCATGTGGAGCTGTGGATGTTGGCTTTGATCGCCGCTTCCAGGGAGCTCAGGGGGAGCCTGGCCTGGGGGAGCTCCCCGCAGCTTTGATTTTCCCCCCCGGGGTACTTGGCATCCATGGATCTCGCCGCTGGAACGGTGAGTGGGAGGATGCTCCAGGGGATGGGGCTGTGATACTGAGCAGCTGCCAGCGAGACGCAGTGTCCATAAAAGCTGGGAATTTTGGGGTCTGAATCCAAAGATATGGCCCTGAGAGCCTGGACAGGGCCATCCTCGCTGGGACACCTGCAGAGAGGTCGGTTCCAGCCGTGGTGCCGCAGGTGTGAGGCTTGCTCCAAAGCCTTTGCTCATCCAAAGCCTCTGGCACTCCGTGGAGATTCCAGCCTGTCCATCCCGTGCAGGAGCTGTTGTTTGGGAGAGCTGGAACCATCCCTGGATGTCCCTTGCAGGGGCTTTGCCTTCCCAGCATTGCTCCAGGGCCGTGGGCTTTGGCTGGAGGCGATGGCAGCGCCGTCGGATGGGCCTGAACCCTGGGACAGGGCACAAGGAAACACGGAATTGGGTGGAGCTGCCCGTGAGCCAGATGGTCTCACTGTGCCGGGCTCAAGGGATGCCTGTCCTGCAGCTGAGTGTGCCACCAGCACCACGAAGCCACCAAAGTGTCCAGGGCTGCTGGGCTGCACAGGGACAAAAAGGTGCCAGGGCCACCAGGATGCACAGGGACACTGGGATGTGCAGGCTCACTGGGATGCACAAGGCTCTGAAGATGCACAGGATCACTGGGATGCCCAGGGCCACCAGGATGCCCAGGGATGCTGGGATGTGCAGGATCACTGGGATGCCCAGGGCCACCAGGATGCCCAGGGATGCTGGGATGTGCAGGATCACTGGGATGCCCAGGGCCACCAGGATGCCCAGGGATGCTGGGATGTGCAGGATCACTGGGATGCCCAGGGCCACCAGGATGCCCAGGGATGCTGGGATGTGCAGGATCACTGGGATGCCCAGGGCCACCGGGATGCCCAGGGATGCTGGGATGTGCAGGATCACTGGGATGCCCAGGGCCACCAGGATGCCCAGGAACACTTCTGGGTGTCCCTGGAATGGGCCGTGCCGCGGCTCCCACGTCCCCCATTCCTGCACACGCCGGAGCTGAGCCGTGTGCCGGATCCGTCGGCATCGGCAGCTGTTCCCTCCTTCGGGCGCATCCTGACGGATCTCCGGCTCACACCCGCTGGAGAGGGCTGATCCCTCTTGGATCTCCGCGCCTCTCCTTGCCCCGGGGGCGGGTTTGAAGTGTTTCCTCACATGCACAAAGGCCAGAGCTCGCTCGTGCTCCGGAGGCAGCAAATCCCGAGCCCGCAGGAGCGGCGGACAAAGGAGGATGGATGGGCACGTGACCGCATCCCAGCCTCCCGAACGTTCCCCATCTCCCGCTCCAAAGTGGGAACTGGGAAGGGTGCAGGGGGTTCCCTGCTTGTCCCAGATCTGCCGTGGAGAGCTTTCCCTTGAATCCAGAACTCCCTGCACTGGCAGAGGGACCCTCTCCCCTGACATGAGGACCCTCTGCCCGCATCCAGAGCCCTCTCCCCCTGGAACGGGGACCCTCCTCCCCGGCTCAGGCAGCAGCGCACAAATCCCACGCCGGAGAGCTGCGGCGCCAGGGAGGCAGGTAATCCGCTCATCAATAACGGCCTGCAAAAGTGGAATTATATCCCGTCAAGTGCCATTGAATCCTGATGAAAGAGCCGCAGGGATGTTCCACCCCCTTCCCAGCCTCCGCAGCATCCCCTGCTCTGCCAGCACGTGGGACGGGATTGGGACCTCCATCCCTCCGAGGAGGGACGTGGGGTCTCTGCATCCTGGCCCGCCGTGCCCTTGGGATGAGGCAGCACCGGCGAAGGGCCGCGGGGATTTGGGACGCGGCCGCAGGGACCCCAGAGCCGTGGACCCTCAAGTCCCACCCAGCCGTCTCCACGCTCCCGCCCGGATCCGCGCTGGCAGCCGCGGAGATTGATGGAGAGCGGCGGGGAAGGAGGGCCAGCGGCGGCGTAAACAAGCGCCACGTTTGCACCTTGTCACCCGCTCCCGGGGCTGCGTCCCCGTGCCACGCAGCTCCCCGCGTCCCCCCTGGACCCACCCGCCCCAGGGCATCCCATGCCGCGCATCCCCGCCGGCACTGGGGCCCCCGCACCGCGCCCCAGGGTTGGGGACGAGCCGGGAACTCCGAGCGGCTTCGAGTCTTTAATTAACCGAGTGCTAATTGCCTGGCAAACGAGTCATTTAAGTCATGCTGAGGGCGGCGCAGCCTGGGGGCCCGTAGCGCTCCCCCCGCCCTGGGGACACGGCCTGATCCCACCGGGAAGGGCCGGACCTGCCCCGTGCACAGGGACACCCCCCGGAGCCCCCCAGGCAGGATCCCGCTGGTGAATCCATCGGGATCGTGGGCTGGCGCCAGGTCTGGGGGTGTGGTGGCACCTTGGCACGGGGCATTTGGCCCCGGGAACCGGCGCCCAGTGATGTCCCTCTCCGGACGCTGCCACAGCCCTGGTGGACCCCGCGGTGCCCGCCCCCTTCCCTCGCTTTCTCCTTTGATTCCCTCTCTCCGGATTAATTTGAGGATGAACTTGACCCCGCAAGGATGGAAGGATCTGTCGGAGCTCCGGGCTAAGCCGGAGGGGTCACGGTGTTCCCGAGCCGGAGCAGGGAGCACCAAGCGGGGGGCAAGGAGAGCTCATCCCAACTCCCAGCCCGCCCAGTGAGCCCCGGTGAACTGGTCGGGGTCCCACCCGAGGAGGGCTGCCCGGCGCTCTCCCGCCGTGCCTGCTGCTTCCCGTTCCCCCGGCAGCTTCTCCAGCCGGGGTTTATAAATGTTGGAAATTAAGGGCTGGTCCCAAATTCCCTCCTAGGCAACAGTTGCTATGTGAGTTTTATACACAGGCTCCTCGTGATCCGGGAGCGATGGAGGAGCTGCCTTTGGATGGAGAGAGCACGGGTGCTGCAGGGGGGACCTGCCCCCGAAACCACCCCCACCGCATCCCACCCTCGTCTTCTCCTGGAGGAATCTTTACAAACCTCCCCTTGGTGGTCACCACGCCCTCTCCTCAGCTGATTCCAGCGGGGCTGCGGGAGCTGCGGGTGCCTCGGCGCGTGCCGGGGGCGATCCCAGAGCCCCGATCCCCCCTCCCGGTCCACTCTGACTCACCCCGGCCTCGGAGCCGCTGGGAAATTTCGTTACAATAACAAGGTCTGCGGGCGAATTAATTATTAACATTTATTGTTTAATATTTATACTGCAGCACCGCTCCCGGCGCTGCTCCGGCCTCGCCGCCTCCCGCCACGGACAATCCCATCCCAGCGGGCACGGCAGGGTGTGGAGCATCCCCAGGGATGCTCTGGTGGGGGTCCTGCCTGGAGACAAAGCTGAGCCCATTTGGGGTCCCACTGGGCCCCCTCCGAGCCACCTCGGGTCCGTGCTCTCATCCCACAGTGGCCATTCCGCATGCTGGGAGCATGGACGTGAGCGGAAGTGCTGGATGAGGTTGATGGGTCCTTCCCGCACTTTTGGGGTCCCCAAGGCTGCCCCCACGGCCAGGCTGGGGAGGAGCTGGTCTGCACTGCCGTTTGGGATGAATCTGTGTGGGAATGGCTCACAAAGCAGCAGCTGTGGCCTCTGCCAGCGCTCCCAGGGTGCCAGTGGGGATTAAAGCTCCAAACTGAGCTCCCAGGAATTGCTCAGGCTGGATTCCCCCCAGGACACACCCGCCGGGAGCTCAGAAGCCAAGGGGGTGGCCCAATGTGATGGGGCCCTGCACAATGGGTGCAGTGGGACGTGGCCTCTGGACCACATTCCCTGTCTCTTCCCTCCCCGTACCCCGGCGCACACCGGGAACACCCCGGGATTCAGGTCTGACCCCCCCCTTTGTGCTCTGCTCCCCCCAGGGACCCCCTCCCGCGACGTCCTCCTGGTCTCAGCCATCATCACCGTCAGCCTTAGTGTCACCATCGTCCTCTGCGGGATCTGCCAGTGGTGCCAGCGGAAAATGGTGAGTGTCCGGCTGCCCTCCCGCCTTCCCGGCGTCCCGCCGTGCCTCCCGCTGCCGGGGCAGCAGCCAAGCGGAGGCAGCTCCCCGGAGCCGCCGGCTGCAGCTTTTATTTGGGCTTTTTCCGGAACGTGCTAATGAACTGTTTGGGCGAGACCGTTTGTGTGGCACAAAGGGAAGTTTCCAAATATATGGATGTGTGTTGGTGACAAGCCGGAACGAGCTGGCCCCTGTCCTGCTGGGCAAGCTCCTGCCTGGAAAAGCCCCGTGGGAAGGCGGCCAGCCCGTCCCTGGCAGCGCCGGGCGCCGTGAGCCATCCCTGCCGCCCGCTGTGCAGCCCTCCTTCCCCCCCGGGATTCCCAGCCGGGGCTCGGGACAGCGCTCCCTCCCGCTCCGCATCCTTCCTCCTCCTCCTCCCGCTCCTCTCCCGGGAGCAGGGCGTGCTCGGCCACGTTTCCTTCGCCATCGGAATCGAATCTGGGTCAAGTGCTGCGATGGCAGCGGCGCCTCCCGCCAGGGAGATGCCCACCCCGAGCCGTGGGAAGGCAGCATTCCCTTGGGAATGGGAGAGGGCCACGGGTGGGAAGGGCCCTTCCAGGTGCCACCGAGGGGATGGGGAGAGAGAACTGGCAGAGGAAAAGCCGCCGGGAAGGAGGAGGCTGGAGCTGGCAGAGGAACAAACAAGTGTGAATTGGCCGGGAAGGCACATCCTGAGCGGCCCTGGACAGCTCCCGGGGCTGGAGCTCCGTGTGGGAATGACGGCCAAGGCCGGCCGGCCCGCTCCGGGCCGTGCCCACGCGGCCACCACCGCCGTGTCCCCAGGAGCTGCCACAGCCAGGGACAGGGATGAGGGCAGGGCTGGGGGATGATTCCCTCTGGGATGGCCTGTGAGCATCCAGCCAGCTCAGGCACCCCCGTGCCTGCCAGCGGGATTGGCCCAGGGGCATCCAAGGAGGTCCAGGTGTTCCCTGGCAGCATTAGCCCGTGGGCATCCAAGGATATCCAACATCCCTGCAGTTCCTGGCAGGATTAGCCAACGTGAATCCAAGGAGGTCCAGGTGTGTTTCCCTGCAGCTTCCAGCAGCGTTAGCCCGTGGGCATCCAAGGATATCCAACACCCCTGCAGCTTCTGGCAGAATCAGCCCTGGGGCATCCAAGGAGGTGCAGGTGTTCCCCTGCAGCTCCTGGCACGAGTGGCCCATTGCTGCCCAAGGACACTGTGCTGAGGGCCCAGGTGTCCCCCAGGACAAGGAGAAGGCTCCGTGTGGATACGAAGAGGCTGGGGAAAAGGAGCAAGGAGAAACACTCCCATTCCGTGGGCAGGCTGGATGCAGGCCTGGCTCCTGAGATCCAGGACCAGTGGGATGGAAGGGCTGGCTTCTCCACCCCATCCTGCTCCCATCCCACCTCATCCGCCTGGCACTGCGTGGAGCATCCTCGCTCCCAGTTGTTGGATAATTGGCATTAATTGGCTCCTGCCCACCCTGGAGCAGTGCTGGGAACCTGCCCGAGTGCCCTGATTACCAGCCCCAGTTTGGAGCCAGCTCCAGCTTCATTATCCTGTGGCAGCACTTGCCTGAGTGCTGGGAAAGGTGAACTCAATTAATTCAGGCCCAATTAGGCCTAAAATTATCCACTCCTTCCCAGGGAGGCCATGGAATGGGATGCTGGCAGCGGTGGCCATGCTGTCCTTGGGGTGACGCAGGGCATGAGCCCCCAAGGACCAAGGGATGGAGCCGTTGGGAATTTTGCTGCCTGGATGGGTGGGATGGAGCCTGGAGACCATAAGGGAAAGGGCAAAATCCAGGTCAAACTCTCTAAGTGGTGGCAGCTCCCATCTCCCACTGGGATATCCCGGGGGTCCTCTGCCACCCCCTGATCCCCCTCTCCTCTCTGTCCCACAGGGAAAGCGTTACAAGACTTCCCTGGAGACTGTGGGAACTCCGGATTCCAGCCGAGGCCGCAGCGAAAAGAAAACCATCAAGTAGGTGCCAGGATGGGGGGGGGAGAGGAAGGACAGAGGTGGCCATCCCTTCTCCCGGTGGGAGAGGGGCTCCGGGAGACTGGGAGAGCTGGTGGGTGCCTCCAGCATCCTTGTGCATCCCCACCGAGCCCAGGGAGTCAGGGAACATCGGCGTGCATGTCCCCAGGGATGCTCCGGGCCTGGGTGTGTGCATTCCAAGCCCTGCCCTGCAGGGGCTGGAGCGGCTCTGCATCCCGCGGCGGGCATTCCATGGAGAAAGGAGAGCACTGGAGCTGGGGCATCCCACGGCGCTGGGTAGGGAGTGAAGTGGAGGCTGGAATTCTCCAGAATTCTCCAGAATGAGGGGATTCTCCCAGGCATCCCAGATCCAGCACTGCCTCTCCACACCTTCCGCAGGCCTCCAGGCAGGAGGGGGCTGGACCACCAGGAGGGAAAAGACTCCTGCCTGGGATAAGCCTATGGAAAACTTCTTCCCGTGGCTGGCCTGGGTGTTTTGGGGGTGCAGGGGCACCTCGCCGACTGCTCCCAGCCAACCAGGACGAGCTGGGAATGGAGGGGAAGGCACACCCCACCCTATGTCATGGCACAGGGCAGCTTTCCCAAACTCCAGCACGTTCCATACAGCTGGGATCAACCCAGGGCTGCAGGTGGGGGCTTTTCCAGTCCCCCGGCACCAGCGGGGCGCTGCTGGGCCCCCCAGCCCTTGGCACGCAGCTCCGGCGGCTTCCCAGAGCCAGCAGGTCCGGGATCTGTGCTGGCAGCAGGGGGGGATCCGCAGGGGAAGGGCTCCGGAGGGCAGCGGTGCCCAGCAGGCAGCGGTGCCGCGGTTCCAGGCTGCCGAGCAGGCGCGGGCACACGGACACACGGACACACGTGCCGAGGGCGCAGGGACGCGCGTTTGGGAACGCCGTGCGGGCGCCGCACTCGCCGACACCTCCCTAACCCCCCGCACCCTTCTCTCCTTCCCAGCCGGCGGAGCCGCCCGCTCCTGTCTCTCCACAGCTCTTCCCGTCCGTCCGTCCTTCTGTCCGTGTCCGTGTGTGTGTGTGTGTGTGTGTCAGTGTCCCAGGGGTGGGCTCCCCGTCTCTCTCCGCAGGATCTCGGCGCTCCGGGCGCGGAGGGCTGCTTTTCCTTCTCCCTCGCGCAGGAATTCAGCTTCTCTCTCTTGTATTTCCCTTTTCTTTCTCCCCCGGAATCCGGCCGCTGTAGCGATCTAGACAGAGACTTTTGGAATAACAATGACAACACAGTGCAGCAGAAATGGAGCTCCTACCCTCCCAAGGAGTTTATCCTAAACATTTCTCCTTACGCTCCCTACGGTGATCCGCGCCTTTCCCTCAAGTGAGTCTCTCCTTACCGGGTTTGCTCCGTGTAGTGAGTATATGGGCAGCACCCACTCGCCTTCCTCCTCCTTCTCCTCCTCCTCCTCCTCCTCCTCCTCCTCCTCCTCCTCCTGCTCCCGGGCTCCCCGCACGCCACCCCATGGGCCGTCCCATGGAGACGAGCAACCCCTCCTTCCCGCATTCCCGGGGCCGGCCGGGATCTCCCTCCAGGACGGGGTTGCGCGTTGGGGGCACCCCCTCGGCGCGGGGACGGGTCCCCCCGGGGCTGGGCTGCCGGCGAGCGGGACCCCGCCCCCTTCCCCACCCCTCTCCCTCCTCCGCCCTTTCTCTTGGATGTTTTGCCGAGGCCCCCGCGCACCCTGCGGCCAGGACCCCCCTTTTTTTTTTTTTTTTTTGCAGTGCTGATGTTTCTCTTTCTCTCTCTGTCTGTCTGTCCGTCTCTTGTCCGTCCGCCCCCTCCGGCTCTGTCGCCCTCCCCTCATTCCCCGACGGCTCCCCACGTTTTTCCACGTCCATCCGTGTGTCCGTCCGGCTCCCTTCGTGTCTGTCTGGGGGGGTCCGGCCGCCGGCCCGGCCCAGTGGCTCTCTGTTATCAGGGGCCAAGCTGACGGCGTCGGCCGCCGCCGGGCTGTCCGGGGACCGCGACGGCCGGCCCGGGGACAAGCAGCGGCTCGGCGAGGATGGAATGAGGAGCAGCGTGTCCGCCCACAGCGAGCCCGGAGCGGGGAAGGCGGCGCGGGGCCGCTGGCACACGGTGCAGAGCCACTTGGCCGCAGGGAAGCTCAGCCTGTCCAAGTGAGTGAGCACGGCACGGTGCGGCACGGCACGGCCGGCGGGCCCGGGCGCCCGCTCCCCGCTGCGGATCAGCTCGGATGGGGGCCAGCGACAGGTCCCCGGGGCCGCCAACAGGTCCCCGGGACCGCCGTGCCGAGGGAGAGGAGGCCTTTCCCGTTCTCCCAGCGGTGTCTTGGCTCAGGGGCAGCAGAGGAGGCAGCCGGGCAGGAGCAGCACCTTTGGGTGCTGCCCCCAGCGTGTTTCCAGCGCCGAGGGTGACCCTGCCCAGTCCCAGCTCGGCTTCTCAGGGCAGGCGGCGCTACCTCGGTGGTGTCCCAAAGGCAGGAGGTGCTGTCCCATCCCTCAGGGACAATCAGGGACAGACAGCGTGTGGCATCTTCCGTCCGTGCGCTCCCTTGCCCCCTGGCACAGCCACCGGACCCGGCGCCGGCAGCACCCCCTGATGCCGAGAAAAGTTGGAGAAAGTGCGGGACTGATGAGATTTAGGGGAAATCCGAGCTCAGGCGGGCTCTGCGGGGCTCCAGGCCGGGGTGGGGGTCTCGGCGAGACCCTTCACTGCTGGCAGCACCGTGGCTCTGGCGGGGGTGACGGGGGTGTGTCGGCTGCGGGCTCCGTCCGGCGTCCCCGGTCTCTGCTCCGGTTCTCCGCGCTGCCATGTGGCAGCCGGGGGGTCCCGGCAGCAGCGCCGGCGCTCCGGGAGAGCTTGGGGACACGGCTCGTTCGGCGTCAGGCTGCTGCGCTCCAGCTGGGCGCTGGGAAGCAGCAGGGAGAGGCGAGGAAAAGCGGGAGCGGCGCAGCCTTCAGCCGTCCCCCCGCCGGGAATCCGGACAGGCGGACACAGGGCTGGCGCAGGAGGCACGGGCAGGGTTAAGGGGAGGTGGCGGAGCATCCCGTTTTCCAGCACCCCCTGGCGCGGCGCCGCCGGGATCGGGGGTGTCCCGGGGGTCCAGGCCGAGGGTCCGGCCGTGCCGGTGCCGGGGGATCCATCCGGGCACGGGCAGGGCTCGGTACCGCCTGGCACGGCGCTGGAGGAGCTCGCGCCTCCAGCTGGCGCGGGGCCGACAGGAGCCAGATTTAGTTTCCTGTGACTGAGAGGTTGTAAATTGAACTAATTTAGGATTCGATAGGAAAACGAAAGGAGGTCGGCGTCGGTGCGGAGAGGGGGGGTGGCAGCGTCCGGGCAGTGCCTTCGGCCCCGACCGTGGGGCTCCATCCACCCTAGCTCTCCGCTCCTCTCCACTCCCTTCCCTCCTCTCTCTCTTTCTCCCACCTTTCGCTCCTTCTTCACCTCTTTCCTTTTTTCTTTCTTTTCTTTTTTTTGTGGAGCTGTCTATCCCTCCCCGCTCCTTCTCTGTCCCCGCTGCTGGCACTGCACGATGGCACAGCTTCGCCCCGCGGTCCCAGCCGGCAGCGCCGGGGCAGGCACAGGGTCGGTGGCCGCTGCTCAAGGCCACCCCTCGGTGCCAGGCGGTGGTCCCGGGAGGACTTTCCTCCCTCCATCTCGTGGCCGTCAGGCTGCCGAGGGCAATCCGGCTGCATGGGCTGTGCCACGCTTTGTGCTGCATGGCCGGCGCCGCTTCCTCGGGGCACCCCGCTGCTCCCTCCGCTCCGCCGCCCACACGAAGCCCCGGGGCTTCGGGCCGCTCCGCTCTCCGCGTCCCGACAGAGCTGCGTCCGTATCCCCCGATCCCATGATCTCCCACCCCCGTCGGAGCCTGGCTTGGCCCTGGGGACGCCTGGCTGGAATGTCACCCCCACGGGGGTTCGGCCCCCGCCGCGGGGCTGCGGGATTCCGCCCTTCCCGCGGCCTCCAGCGCGGAGGGGATGGGACGCCGAGCCCCCGCGGCGCCGCTGCTGGGTGCTGGGCTGGACTGGGAGGGACTGGGACGCTGGGACGGGCTGGCTGGCAGCACGTGAGCGGGCGCCACGGGATTTGCCTCCACGCAGCAGCCTAATTATCCCGCAGAGCAGGTCGGCCGGCGTGCTGGGAAGGCGCCGGCGGAGCGGCGGCCGCGGGAGCGGGTGGGCATCCGGCCCCGGCGAGCCCCCCGGGAGGCAGGATGGTGGCGACCCGAGCGCCCCGTGCCGCCGGCAGGGCCGAGCCGCGGGCGAGAGGCGGAGGATCCGGGCGCTGCCCCCGCTGGCTCCCGCCGGAGCGCTCCCTGCGCTGGGGCATCTTCTCTCTAACTCTCTTCTTTTCCTTCCTCCAATTTTGCCCCTTCACCTTCTTCTCCTTTCTCTCCTCTCCTCTGCCCTTCCTCTCCCTAAGTTTCGAGGACTCCACCCTGTCCACAGCCACTACCCTTGAGTATATCCCCACCTCAGCAGGCGATCCCAAATTCCAGAGGCCCCGCACGCTCGTGCGCCAGCAAAGTCTGCAGCAGCCCCTGAGCCAGCACCAGCGCGCCAACCACAGCCAGCCCACCACCAGCCAGAGCCTGGGCCACCTCCAGGCCCACAGCGGCCCCTCCGCCGCCGCCGGCAGCTCCCGGGGATCCCGCGGCGGCCCGGCGCGCCAGGGCACGGCCGCCGGCTCCAAGCAACGGATGGCCGGGGGCAGGAGCCGCTCCAACCCCGGCAGCTGGGACCACGTGGTGGGGCAAATCCGCAACCGTGGCTTGGACATGAAGTCCTTCCTGTAAGTGTGCGTTCGCCATCACTGCCCTCTGCATTCTCCTCCCCGCCCCCTCCATTCCTTTCGCCATCCCTTCCCCTCCTTTGCTCTCTCTGCTCCATCACTCTCCATCCCCTTCTCATGCGCCCCATCCCTCTGCTCCTTTGCTCTCTCCATGCCCCTCTGCTCTGCTCTATCCCTCTCTAGCAGCCTCTCTCCCTCCCTCTCTCCTCTACTCCTTCCTTCTCTCCATCCCTCTCTCCTCTGCTCCTCTCCTTGCCCCGGCGCGGCCGCTCATCCATCGCCCCCTGGGGACATGCTTGCTGCCCACGGCCTGCGGGAAGGTCACTGTCCCCCCGGCTCACGGGGGAGCTCAGGGAAGGGGCTCATGCGCTTCCCCAATGAGCTTTGCCACGTCCCTGGCCACTCCCTTCCATCCCCAGGGACGGCCACCAGCGAGGTCCCCAGGGAGTGACGCTGTCCCAGGTTGTCACAGTACGGGTGGCAGCGTCTCCCGTGCCGGGGTGACCGTGAGTTGGGCCCCGAAATCATTCCCAGCTGGAGGAGCCGTGGGATCTTTAATCCGCCTTAACCCCGTCCTCTCCATCGGTGCTGGATTTCAGCATCAAACCCCGGGCACTAATCCGAGTCCCGTGTTGTCACCCTGTCTCGGCACATGACATTGTCCCTCCTCTGCAGAGCTGGCCCCGCCGGCTGCATCTTCCCTTGGATTCCCCAGCCCCTCCCTGGCCGCTGTTTGCCCCCTGGCACCCTGGCAGAGGGAGTGCTGAGCTCCCAGCTTTGCTGTCCGCAGGCTGGTGGCACTTGGAGTGGCACTGACCCTGCCCTTCCATCAGTTGACACAGCACTTCCTGCATCAGGATTAGATGAGAGGCACAAATTTGGGTGCCCATCACAGCCCTTCCCGCTCTGGTGAGAGGGCTGCACCTTCCTCCGGGCACCCTGGGGTGTGCTGCCCGCGAGATTCCCAGAGAAGCCCAGATTCCTCCCAGCTTCCTGGCGCGGAGCTGCGGCTCCTCAACCATCCCGAGGGTCACGTTCTCCCTGTTTACCCAGCGCCGGTGCTGGTTCCAGCCTGACTCGGCGGAGAGGGAGCAGCCGCAGAGCCCAGACGTGCCGAGTCAGCGCCGCTTCCCAGCGGAGGAGCCGCTGTCATTTCCCACCGCCTCTCTCCCCATCCATCGATTTTCCCCTCGCTCCTCGCCCTGCTCACCCTCCTCGGCGCCGCGGGGTGAACGCGGTTGCAGACCCGGGCGAGGACCCGGATCGGGCAAAGAGCCTTGGCCATGGCACCACCAATCCCTTCCTCCGTGGAAAGGACTGTCGCTCCTGTCACACTCTCCCTCATTCCCAGCCCCCCCCAGGCATCTTCTCCCCCCTTCATCAGGATTTTGGCATCCTCTCTGCCCGGGCCGGTGGAAGAGAGGGACGGCTCGGGTATCCACGCGTGCCGGGCTCCCCGGGGCCGGCTCCTTTCTCCCCACAGCCCTGCGCGCCCATCCCGGCCGTCGTCACCTCGCAGGAGCCGGCGGGGAGAGCCGGGGTCCCCTCGCCGCCGCCGGGGGTCCGCGGGACGCCGCCGGCTCCTGCCGGTTCCCTGCCTGATGCTGTGTTCTCCTCTCTCTTTCTCTCTCTCTCCCGCTGCCGGCGGGGCCGCCCGGGCAGGGAAGGCCGGATGGTGGTGTTATCCCTGGTTTTGGGACTCTCAGAGCAAGATGACTTTGCCAATATTCCCGACCTGCAACCCGCTGGGACGCAGCCGAACCAGGCGAACGCTCAGGGGGACAAGAGGTATGAGCGAGGACGAGGCCGGTCCCGCAGGAGGAGGCGACGAGGGCCTCACCCAGGGTGGAGGAGGAGGAGGAGGAGGAGGCTGGCCTCGTGGAGCGCGAAGGTTGGAGCGGCACAGGGTGGCCCAGCGGGCACCGGGACGTCTGAGCTCTCCCCGGCAGCGGCACCCGCGGTTCTGCCTCTGGAGCAGCGGCACCGAGAGCACCCCCATCCCTTCCTCCTCCCTCCTCCCTCCTTCCTCCCCCTCCTGCCCTTCCCGGCCCTGGCTGCATGCAGGGGGGGGGGGGCGGGGGAGGGGACACGGGGGGCCATGCTCAGGGACAGGGGGACGTGGGGGACATCACCCCCTGGGTGATGCCGCATGGGCTGAGCTGCGTCCCATCCCGACACGCTGCTGCCACCTCCATCCCGGCGGGATGGGCGGCTTCCCTGGGGATCCGGGGACACCGCTGCGGTGGCAGGGGGGCAGAGCGAGCGCCACGGGCCGGGGGGGAAGCCGTTCCCCCCGTTCTCCTGCGGCACGGCACAGCCCCTCGCCTCCGGCTGCTCCTCGCATTCCCGGCGTGCCGCAGGCTCGGCAGCGCATCCAGCCCCGGCACCGGCGCCCGGCCGCGGCCACCGGGGCTGGCTGGCAGAGGCAGAGGGTCCGTGCGCCGCCGGGAGCGGGTGTTCATCCCCTCCGGAGCGGGGAGGAGGTGTGAAGCCGGCGGGCGCTGCCTCCCCGTGTGCTCGGCGTGCGGATGAACTGGCACCGTTCTCGCCCGGCGGCTATTTTTACCCTGCTCCGCTTGGTTTCGCTCCATCTTTTAGCACTTCCCTCCCCGGCGTCGCGCTGCGCAGCCGGTCCCCGCCGGGAGCACCGGCAGGCCCATGCCGGCCGCCGGCTGCCCCGTGCCGAGGGGACGGGGACGCGGGGCACGGCGGGTGGGTGGCTGTGCCGCAAGACCCCGCTCACGCTTGCCGCAGCTCCCTCCCTGCTCCGAAACCCCATCCCAGCACACGCATGGCATTCCCCACCTCCATCCCTCCCGCTCCCCGTTCCCTGGGCTCCGCAGGACGTGGTGGGACCGGCCGGCGGAGGGGACGCGCTCCGGCAGCCTCGGCTCTCCCCTGCCCACCGACGCTGCCGACCGCCCGCTCTTCTTCCTCAAAACATCTCCTTCACCCCTGTTTCGCAGCTTCTTCCTTCCAGCCTGTCCCCGGCGGCTCCAGCCCGGCGCCTCGGCGTGTCTCCTGTCCTGGCGACTCCGTCTGTCCGTCCATCCTCCCCGCTACTCTCTCCCACTCCCTCCCGGCAGGCCGGCGCTGGACGACGCTGCTCCTCCTTTCTTTTGCTCTCTCCCGCTCTCTCTCCCGCTATCCGTGACCTCCGCCGGCATGCCCGGCTCCACCGGCGCCTCCTCGCTCAGCAGGCCCCACCGCCGGCCCCTCCGCCTTCATTTTCCCTCGTTTTAACCTAATTTTGCCTCCCCAGCTGCCTCGGCCTCTCCGGTCCCTCCTGGGTGCCACCCCGTGTGTGCGTGTGGGTGTCCCCATCACCCCCCCCCACGTCCCCTCCCCGTGTGTCTGCGTGTGCTTGGCGTGGTGGCGCGTGTCCGTGGCATGTTGTGGCTTCCCGTGTGTCTGTCCCTGCGCCTCTCGGTCCGTCTGGTGGTTTGTCACCGTGTCCCAGCTCGGACAGGAGCCGTGGCGGGGGGGTTGGGAGCATCCCGGGCCGCCTGTCCCCTCCGCCACGTGCCCGTGTCCCGTTGTCCCGGTGCCTTGTGGCGGCGTGGCCCCGGCGCGTTCCCGCCCGCCTCCATCGCTGCTCTGTCCGTCTGCTCCCCGCCGCTCCCGGCTGCCCACCCTGCCCGGCGCTGTGCCCAGGAGCCACCGTGCGTGGGGACAGCCAGGACAGTGATGCCAGGGGTGTCTCAGCCACAGGACAGTGGGGCAGGGGGCGGCGAGCCCACGTGGAGCACCCGTGGGTGCCTGGCGCCCACCGGGACAAGGGGGTGCGGTGTGTGAGGAGCAGCCAGAGCCGTGGGTGCTGCGGGGACCGCGCTGTCCCTGCCATCGCCGTGGGACGTGCTCAAGGGGACCTGCTGCCGTGCCCCAAAGGTGCCAGGCCACCAGCTGGCTCCAGGGCCGGGATGCCGGTGGGCTGCAGCCACCGCGTGTCCCGGCGGCGTCCGCCGGGCGCTGGCACTGCCCAGGCTCAGTATCCGCTGGGAGAGGGTGCCCGGGAAGCCCCTCGCTGTCTCGCCCTCGGCTCCCGGCCCCTCTCCTCCAAGGCCTCTCTCCCCGCAGGTTGCCGGCCGGTGGGAAGGCTGGGAACGCGGCGCCGGCGCCGGGGCAGCCGCCGCACGACGAGTCCGACCGCAAGACGGAGCCGCACTCCTCCGTCTCCGACCTGGTCAACTCCCTGACCAGCGAGATGCTCATGGTGGGTGGGTGGGTGGGGTGTGCTGGGTTTGGGGGGCTCCACGGTCAGTATCCAACCCTGCTGGCTCCCCTGTGCCGGCCACAAGTGCCCCAGCACGTCCCCGCCCGCTGCCCAGGCCCCCGCCGGCCGAGCCGACGCGCCGCGGATGTGTCCCCCGGGCTGGCACGAGGGAGCGAGGGCTGCCGGACACGTGAGGGATGCGCTGTCAGGAGGGATTTGGCTAATTGGAGCTCCCGCTCTGCGGGACGAGTGGCACCGAGCCAGGAGGTGTCGGAAGCGGTGTGGGCAGCGGGAAGCCGGGGAAAGGCTGATGTTCCCTGACAGCTGGCGGGGCTGGGGTTCGGGGGACGGGGGTCGGGTCCCCGCCGCTCCCCGGTGCTGCGCTCATCCCCCTCCTCCTCCTCCCCCCTCCTGCAGCTCTCCCCGGGCTCCGAGGATGACGAGGGCCACGAAGGCGTCAGCCGGGAGAACCTGGGCCGCATCCAGTTCAGCGTCGGCTACAACTTCCAGGAGTCCACCCTGACCGTGAAGATCATGAAGGCGCAGGAGCTGCCGGCCAAGGACTTCAGCGGCACCAGCGACCCCTTCGTCAAGATCTACCTGCTCCCGGACAAGAAGCACAAGCTGGAGACCAAGGTCAAGAGGAAGAACCTCAACCCGCACTGGAATGAGACCTTCCTCTTCGAAGGTGTGGATTGGGACGGACTGGAGGGGCTCAGGGTGGGAGCGGAGCCTCGTGGGACCCTCCTGAGGTTCAGCTCAACTCAAGCCACCAGTGGGGTGGCTGTCGGTGACGTGATGGGTTGGCCAAGCCACCGAGGCCGGGCTGGATGTGCATCCCATAAAGCGGACGTGGGGGAAGGTTTAAAAGGCTCCGTGCCCCCGTGGGTGGGCGCAGATGTGGGGATCAATGTGGCAGCAGCTCCTTGTGCTGTGGGCTGCTCCCCTTCCTCTGCCTGGTGCCAGGGTCCTGCCAGCAGGACAGGGAGAGTGGAGCAGTCCTAGAACTGCTCCTCATCTCCTCTGGCTTTTCCATCTGTGGCACAGGGTTCCCCTATGAGAAGGTGGTGCAGCGGGTGCTGTACCTCCAAGTCCTGGACTACGACCGCTTCAGCCGCAATGATCCCATTGGAGAGGTGTCCATCCCGCTCAACAAGGTGGACCTGACCCAGATGCAGACCTTCTGGAAGGACCTGAAGCCCTGCAGTGATGGCAGTGTAAGGCCCTGGACCTCTCCCGTCCCCCTGGGGAGGGGAGGTGACCCCCTGTCCCTGCAGCGTCCCAACAGGACCGCCCCCCCGTTCGAACAGGGACATTTTCTGCTCCAACACCTGACAGAGATTTTTCTCTTCCCAAATTTTATATTAAGTAGCCCAAAGCCTCATTTTGGGTCAAACCAAACTGTTTCAGGTAGACCTAAAATGAAAGTTTTTTTCCTTCTCCTGCCTCCAGCAAGACCAGAAAACGTCCCACCGGGGGCGGCCCCATTTCCTCCTGCCCTGATTTTCTGTGCGTTCCCAATCCCCACCCTTGGGCTGTTCTGGTGGGGGTCCCATGCCAGCACCCCGCTCCCACGGAGGAGCTCTGGGGGGCCTGGGTGTCCTCAGGGATTGCGTGTGTCCCACAGGGAAGCCGCGGGGAGCTGCTGCTGTCGCTGTGCTACAATCCCTCGGCCAATTCCATCGTGGTGAACATCATCAAGGCGCGGAACCTCAAAGCCATGGACATCGGGGGCACCTCAGGTACGGCGCCGGCCGCCCCCCATCCCGGGCGGCATTCCCTGGCTCCCAGCCGGGGCTGAGAGCGGCTCCTCTCCCGCCAGATCCCTACGTGAAGGTGTGGCTGATGTACAAGGACAAGCGGGTGGAGAAGAAGAAGACGGTGGTGATGAAGCGGTGCCTGAACCCCGTCTTCAACGAGTCCTTCGCCTTCGACATCCCCACGGAGCGGCTGCGCGAGACCACCATCGTCATCACCGTCATGGACAAGGACAGGCTGAGCCGCAACGACGTCATCGGCAAGGTGGGTGACGCGCCCGAGGGACACCGGGGTGGGAATCGGGGACAGCCAGCCCGGGGCTGCCGGCGCCTGGCGCCGCCTCCAGCGCGGTGGGGACCCCTCGTGCTGGGTGTCACGGCCACAGAGTGCCGGAGGTCTCCCGGGAAAGCAGGGATGGGGCCTGGGGAGCCACACCGGGAAGCATCCCACCCTCTGGGGTTACTGCCGGGGCCGGGAGCGGCGGAATTATCCATGAAATCACCCAGCTCGTGCTTAGCGCAACGGTGACAAATGAGCGCCCTAATCCCCGCCCATGATCCCCGAACGCCGCGCTGGGATCGGGAAAATGCAGCAGTCGGGATAAACCCATTAAATAAATCCCCGGATCAGCGCCGCGGGCTGCCGGGCAGGGGCAGGGAGGTGGCGGCGTCCCCGGTGCGGGCACATCCAGGAGCCCGATTCCAGGGATGGACAGGCAGTGTCCGTGATATCCCGCTCTCAGTTAACCCCCCGCCGTGGCCTGAGGCTCGCTAATCACTTTCGATCGCATAATTAGCAGCGAGCTCTGCTCCGTGCCGGCTCTCCGGCGATGATCCGCGGAGCCGGAGCGGTGGCACCGGCTCCCCGAGGTGGCAGCAGCAGCAGCAGCAGCGAGAGCTGGCACACGCGCTTTTCTGTGGCGCCATATGGAAATTCGAGGGATAAAAATAGCCTGGCTCGGCGCCGAGCCCGGAAAAGCGGGGCTGGAGCAGTTTGAGGGGTGAAAGCGGCAGCGCCGGGCAGCGGGACGGGGGATGGAGCGGCCGCGGTGGCTCCAAGGGACGCGTTTCCCGCAGATTTACCTGTCCTGGAAGAGCGGTCCCGGCGAGGTGAAGCACTGGAAGGACATGATCGCCCGGCCGCGGCAGGCGGTGGCACAGTGGCACCAGCTGAAGGCCTGAGCGCCCCCGGGGCGCGGGCTCGGGGTCCCCTTTCCCAGCTCCCAGCCCCTTCCCGCGGCGCTCCCGGCCAGGGCCCGGCGGGACAGCGGCCCGGCTGGCGGGGAACCCTGCGGGAGGACGGGGACGGAGCCCCCCCCGACCCCCCGCGTTCGCCTCTCCCGGGGGTGTGGGGGGTGCGGAGCCGCCCCCAAGCCCGGCCGAGGAGGTGCCAGAAGCGATGTGCCCCCATCCCTATTCCCACCACCGGGCAGGACTTCTGCGAGTGCTTCCAGCCCCGCTCCCGGAGCCCCTCGGGCCCGCCCCGGCCTCGCCCCCCGCCCCCTCCGTTTCGGGGGGTCAGGCTGCGGATGCAAGAGGGACCCTCCTCCCCCCTCCCCTTTCAGCTCCATAAAACCTCTCGGAGCCGCCAGCGGAGCCACGGAGCCCCCCCTGCCCCACCCCGTCCCCGCTGCGCCCCCCTCGAGTCTCCCGGGGCGGGCGGGGAACACCGAGGGAAGGGGCCAGCGCCTTTTCCTGGGATCGGAAGCCATGACACAGTTCCTTATCCAAAGCGGGCTCCTTCGTGCACTGCCTTCAGCCGGGTTCGATGCTTTACCTCCGCCTCGGGTCTCGGCAGGAGCGGGGGGTCCCTGAGCCGCCCTGGGAACCCCCGGGCTGGAAGGGGCCCCTCGGGGGAACGCGGAGCTCCGCAGGGTCCCCTTCCAGCAGGGCTGCTCCGGGCTCCGGGGCTGCTCCGGGAGCCCCGCGCCCACACCCCTGGGGATAAAGGGTGGAGCCGACGCTGTTGTCCCCATCGAGGGCAGGTGACATTCCTTGGGACAGCCAGCCTGGCAGGATCAGTGCCAGCAGCAGCATCCCCACGGAGCCCTGGGATGCACATGCCAGACCCCTTCCTGCTCCCTGGGATCCCCAAAAACAGGGATGGACCCACCTGGGAGCCCCACAGGGGTGACAACGGGGTCGGCGGTGGCTCTCTGTGGCAGATGCCGGATCATCCTCAGTCTTCCTGCTCCCCCCGTGGCACCCTTGGCTCCCAGCAGCTCCCACAGCCCCAATTTAGACGATTTTGGACAATCTGGAGAGAAGTCATAATACTGCTATTACAGTAATAACAACGCTTTTAGGGACATTTGTATTTTTGTCATATTCTCTCTTTTTTTAACATAAAAGAAGAGACTTACATGCCTGGGGAAGGGGTGGCAGGGCCAGGGCTGTGCCAAGCCGGGTGCCCCTCGCGGCCCCTCGGGCACCCCGCTTTTCCAGGCTGGATTCCTCGTCCGCGGTCGGGCTCCCCGGGGGTTTGTGTGTTCATTTTTAACTCTAGAGCTCGTAGCCGTGATCTTGTTCAGGTTCTCTCTTCTTCATGTGACGGTAACATCCAACTGGTGTGTAAAATACAGAAAAAAAAAACAGGACAAAAAAAAAAAAAAAAAAAAAAAAAAAAAAAAAAAAAAAAAAAAAAAAAAAAAAAAAAAAAGACAAAAAAAGGTAAAAAAAAAATCCAATAAAGAGCCCGGCCCGGCAGAGGAGCGGCTGGAGCGGGGGGTGCCCGGCTGGCGATGCCAAGGATGGGGCGTGCGGGTCGGGGAGTCTCCTTTGAAGAATCCTATTTTTGGGGAGCGGGGCCCCTCGTTTTCTGGAGGCAGCCCCTGCTCTCGGTAATAAAGGACAGTCAGTAACTGCCAGCGTGAGTCGTCTCTGGGACTGGGGGAATGCGGGGGGAGGATCCCAGGGTGGGAATGGGGGCACCACCCCTGGGTGGGCACCACGGCTGGGTGGGCATCCCCCCAGCACCGAGCATCCCTCTCCCAGCTCCAAACACCCCCCTCCCAACTCTGAGTATCCACCCATTATTATACCATCCAGCAGTGAGGATCCTCCCAAAACTCTGGGATCCTGCTGGGATTGGGATCCCCATGGGGCCTTCAGGGACAACAGTGACCCTCACAGCCTGCTTGGAGCCAGGTGAGTTCCCATCCCATCCAGGTCTGGGCTGAGTTTCTTGACGTGGGATGTGCTGGATAGGGACTGGAATGTGGCTCCAAAAGAAAGGAAGAGGAAAGGAACCATATCCTGTGTCCCGGTGCCATTGAAAAGGCTCTGGTGGCTGTTAAATAATTCACGGAATGCTGGTCTTGAATAACTAAATGAAACTCCAAACGACATGACAGGAGGGCTATCCGTGTCCTCCCTGCACAGGACAAGATCCCTCTGCATCCACCCTTCAGGCCCTGGGATGCAGTACTGGAGGTGGCAGCAGGGGACAACGCTGTCCCCTTGCCACCTGCACCCTGGTGGAGGAGAGGTGGCTGCTGCCTGCCCCCGCTCCGGCTCCAGCTGAGCCAAAGCCGGGAATTTTGGCATTCCCAAGCTGCCGATGGCATCGGTGCCACCCATCCCGGCTCTGCCTGGGCTCTTCCACCAACGCCGGGCGTCTTTTATCCTCCCAAATCTTTGCCGTGCCGGCGCTCCTGTTGCACGGCTCGGCAGCGATTCCCGGTGCCGCCGCTCTGTGCTGGCAGGCAGCGGGAGCAGATGGAAATAGCAGCGTGATCCCAGCTGCGGCGGGGCCACAAACCGGCGCGCGCGGGGCCGGGAGAGGAGGCAGGGATATATATAGGGACAGACGTATGGATGATGCACTGCCGGCAGCGGGGACTCGCCGGTGCCAGCGGCCCCAAAATACTCGAGCGGAGCCGGAATTGTCAGATTCCCACCGACTGCGGCAGCTCCCGGTCCCGGTGTCACCGCCGTCGTCACCGGTGCCTGCGTCCCAACCCCGCTCCTTGGGAGAAGCTGGGTGCTGGGAAAAGGCTGCGGAGAGGAAGGACCCCCCCCCACTGCTGCAGGTGTTAGAGCTCCTGGATCTGATCCCCACCATGGGGACAGGCTGGTGGCATCCAGAGCCACCCGCATCCCAGTTCCTGCCGGGTGGGCGGGCTGGCAGGGATCTGCGTGGCACTGGTGGCATCAGATCTTGCCTACAGCAGGGGCTTGGAATGCTGAGGGTCTCTGCCAGGGTCAGCACCCTCGGGATCACGGTTAATTCCTTGCTAATCAGCAGCAGTGTCTTCCCAGCTAAAGCAGCAGCACCCTGGATTGATGGCATGAAGGGCTGGGGGACACCCAGAATTCGATGAGCGTGTTCCTGGCATGTCGCGGGATCCTGGGATGCTCTGCCCTACAGCGAAGGGCACCTGGCTGGGAAAAGGGATGGACAGCCTGTACCTATTGGGAAGACCTGATTCCAAGCTCCTGCTAAGCCCCAAATCCCTGAAACTACCCCAGAGGAGCTGGCAGCGACAGCTCCTGCACATCCCAGGGCTGAGGAAGCTTCACCTGTCCAAAATAGCTGTGGTTCCCGCTGTGGAATAGGAAGTGGAGGGAAAAGCCGGCAGCATCTGCCCTGCCAGTGCTGGAACGGATGTGGCAGGAGCCCTGGCTGCTTCCCAGCCCAACCCCAAATCCATGGCCATTAAAAGCGGATGCGTGGTTTGAAACCTCCAGACCTCGGGTTCCTGAGCCACACCGGCTCAGCTCAGAGATGGGCGGAGGGAATCAGGATTCCTTGGATGTCCAAAATAAGAGGAGCTGGTGGTTGCACACCAGGATGAGTCACTTGGTTTTAGAGGATCCCAAATAAACCCTTCCCTGAGGCTGCCACTTGACTCTCACAAAAATTTCCCTGGATTTGTGTTTTTTATTGCTTGCATTTGGTCCAAGAGGCACTTGGAGAGAGGAAGAGGAAGGATAAGGCGTCAGCCCTGGATCTGGTACCCGTTCTGGGATGGGCAGTGCCAGGGATGAGCCTCCTCTTCCCACAGAGGCAAAACCCTGTCCAGGTTGGAGACAAGGCAGTGCTTAGACCCAGGTGGAATTTCTATCGGCTCCTTCCCAAACCTGAGGGCCAGGAGGAGCCTGGTGGAAAATTCTCTCCCCCGGCCCCATTCCAGCAGCAGGACAGGGTTCACAAGGTCTGTGCCTTTGTTCCCAAAACTCGGAGCTCTTCAGGATGACGGGATCCATGGAATGGATGCAACCAGCATTGCTTTTTTCTGTGCTCCCCATTGGGACAGGAGTAAAGGATTTTCAGAGGTGGAGGAGCGGAAATATTCCTGTTCCCAGTGTGGGATCACCTCTCCAGGCAGGGGGCTGTATCCCAATCCAAGGCACCCTGGAGTAGGTGGGATGCTCTCAGGTGGGATAACCACTGGGACCCATGAGCCCTGCAGATCCAGGACACAGTGCTGCTGTCCAAACTGGATAAGGCTGATCCTCAGACCATCGGCTTTCCTTTGTGGAGGCTGTGAACTTCCTCCTTTGCCAGCCCTAGATGGGAATTCCTCGGGAGGCAAGTGGAGGCTCTGCATCCCTTCAGGGGGACAGCAGCTCACGTTTCCTCAGGAGATCCCGTCAGGGCAACAAATTCTCCCTCCCCATCCTCGGGGCCATCCTCGAGGGATACCGGGGCGGCCTCGGTGCCTTCCTCCTGCTGGCTCTGCAGCCTCTCCTGCCGCGCTTCCATGTACTCCTGCGCCCCGTCCCCCACCAGCTGCACCTCATCCCCAACACAGGGCGGCTGCCGGACGGGGTTGTGGTCGTAGGAGAGGAGGCGCAGGGAGGCGAGGCCGGTGAGGTCGGGGAAGCTGGCGATGCGGTTGCGATCCAGGTCGAGGACGCGGATGTGATCCATGCGCAGCAGCACGGGCGGGAACTCCTGGAAGCGGTTCCCGTAGAGCCAGAGCCCCCGCAGCCCGGCCATGCGGGGCAGCGCCGCGGGCAGCCGGCACAGCCGGTTGTCCCCCAGCTGCAGGCTGCGCAGCTCCGGCAGCTGCAGGAGGGCGCGGGGGAAGTGCGCCAAGAAGTTTCCCTCGATCCAGAGGCAGCGCAGGCTCTGGAGCTGGGCGAAGGCCGGCGGCAGCTCCTGCAGCCCGTTGCGGCCCAGGTACAGGTGCGCCAGCTGGGGCAGGTCGCACACGGCCTCGGGCACCTCCATCAGCTCGTTGCCGTCCAGGGCGAGGGTCCGCAGGTGCTGCAGCTCCGCCAGCTCGTCCGGGACCTCCCGCAGCCCCGCGTCGCTCAGGTAGAGCTTCCGCAGCCCCTGCTGAGCCCACAGCTCGGTGGGGATCTGCCGGCCCCGCACCTCCAGCCGCTGCTCCACGCCGTCGGGGCCCTCGGCGGCCGCCAGCCTGGCCCCGCGCCCCGCGGAGCCGCCGCTGCCCATCGCGCACCGGGACCGGCACCGGGACCCGCACCGGGACCCGGCGGGGCGGGCGGGGCGACGCCGTGGCCATGGCAACGCGCCGCGGCCAATGGGAGCCCGCGCCGCCCGGGCGGAGGCCCCGCCCCCGCCCGCTCAGGCCACGCCCCCGCCGTTCCCGCGCCCCTTCAGGCCCCGCCCCCGCCCGCTCAGGCCCCGCCCCCGCCGTTCCCGCGCCCCTTCAGGCCCCGCCCCCGCCCGCTCAGGCCCCGCCCCCGCCGTTCCCGCGCCCCTTCAGGCCACGCCCCCGAGCGCTCATGCCCCGCCCCCTCCGTTCCCGCCCCCCTTCAGGCCCCGCCCCCGCCCGCTCAGGCCCCGCCCCCGCCGTTCCCGCGCCCCTTCAGGCCCCGCCCCCGCCGTTCCCGCGCCCCCTCAGGCCCCGCCCACCGCGCCCCGTTCCTGCCCCGCCCCGCCGCTCCCGCGCCCCGCCGGCCTCACTCACGCCGACCTGTCCGGGCTCTGTCCCCAAACCCGGCAGGAGCCCCTCGCACCTCAGCATTCCCAGCCCCCTTCCCAGCAGCCTGGCATCAGCGTCCTCACCCCGAACTGGGTGTGGGGCCCCTGGGCTGGGTGGGGATCCCTGAAACGGTGGGAGGGGATCCCTGAGCTGTGTGTGGATGCCTCAGCTGGGTGGGGTCCTTAAACTGGTGGGGAGTCCCTCTGTGATTCCTCACGTCCCCTGGGACCCTGCAGGGAGCACAGATCCCCTCCCCCATGGCCAGGGGACATATGGATGAAGCCTCTCCAAGCGCCCCCAGTGCCACGGCTGCCCACCCTGCGGGGTCCTTCCTCCTCCTCATCGTCCTGCTCCCCACCATCGCCCTGCTTGGATTTCCCTGCTGCAAATCAGCTGTGTCATCCCAAAGCTGGCTCGGAAAGCGGGAAAGCCAGGCTCATACAGCCCTCCAGCGGCAGCTGGCCAAGTGACACCCCCCAACCACCCCAAACCCTCCTGTGCCAGCCTTGGGGATGCAGGAAACCCCCGAAATGTAGTTACCCCATTGCGGGGTAATCCAATGGCATTGCACAGGGTCTTTATTCCTCCCACGGGGATTTGGGAAAAGCCGAGGATGGCATTCCCGGGATGTGGCAGCGCTTTTCTGGGGGTGGGTCACGTTGGGGGTTCATCGATGCGCCACAGCTTGGTGGGGTGGTTGTTGGTGCTGAAGCCGCTGGGAGACGGGATCTGGACGCCCTCCACGGATCTGGGCGCCCAGGTGATTGGATTCTGCGCCCACCAGCCTGGAAAACCCAGGAGGGATTGGTGAGGGGGGTGCCCACTGCTCCTGGGGGCTGCGATCCCCCCCCAACTCACCTGGTGCCACTGGGGCCATTGGCGAGAGCTTGGTCAGGTACTGGTTGTGGACAGTGCCGTAGGCCAGCGGCTCCTGGGGGATGGAGTGGGTTGGGAGTGCAGTTCCTCGGGAAAAGGGATGGGGACAGGGCACACGGCCTGCACCCACCTTCTGGGTAGTGACTCCCTTGGGTCCCACCTGGAGCTCCGGGGGCGCAAAGGGGGCGGGGTGGCCCATGGCAGGCTGGGGCTGTGCGGGGACACGGGGATGAGATCCTGGCCACTCCCATTGCCAGGCAGCTCCCGCTGCCTCAGAGCCCACTGGGAGCACTGGGAGCGCTGGGACAGGATGTCCCCTGCCCTGGCCACCCTGTCCCTTTGCTTACAGCGCTGCATATGGCAGGAAAGGAATCCAGCTGGCCACCAGCAGCGTCAAGCTTTGAGCGGGAAAAGGTGTCCCCTGGGGGGCTGAGGGGTGGGGGGACCGGGCACTCGCTGGGGACAGGCTGCTCTGGCAGGGCGAGGTCACTCCTCGGGCCGGTCCCGGCGAAGCCCGACAGCTCCTTTGCCCACGGTGGGACATCTGTGGGGAGCAGACGGAGCAGGGATGGCCCCTGTGTCCCCAGGCCGGGCATGACCTGGATACACCTGTCCCGCTGTGTTTGGGGGGAGGCAGGGGGTCTCCAACACTCCCAGATCCTCCTGAGGTCTGACTTGGCTCCAGGGACACTGAGACCCCAAAACCCCTAGAGCTGGATGTGTCTCTGGGACCATCAATAAAAACTTTCCTGATGATGGAGCTGGACCTGGAACCCCCAGGGCCCCAAACCCTCCTGCAGCTGAAAGATTCTGGGAATCCTAACATCCAAAAATCCTCTTAAGGACAGAGCATTCCCCTGGATCCCCAAGACCCCCGAATCTCCTGGGAGTGGAGCTGGGATCCCCAGCTGGGATCTCAGCACCCCAAAACCCCCCTAACTAAGGATGGAGCTTTCCCAAGAGCCCCAAACCATACCTGGCTGGGCGGGACTGGCGCAGCCGCTCCAGGCGTCGTGTTCCGGGGGCGCTTTGGGGGCTCTCACCTCCCCGAAGCGCAGGCGGGACAGGGAGATGTCAGCAGGATACCGACACCCCGGCTCCTCCACGTGCTGCGGCAGCATCCTTTGGAAATCCGGGCGCCCGAAGAGCTTGAAGTCCTCGGCGGTGGCGGAGACGTCGGTGTCCTGCCTGCGGCGGGAGGGGCGGTGACGGAGCCATCCCGAGAGGCGTGCCCCCCCCCGCCCCGAATTCCTGCGGCAAGGACCCTACCGCTGCACGTGCGGGAAGACCAGGGACGAGAGCTCCGAGTAGTTGTTGGTGACGAACCCCGAGCCGGTGTGCACGCCCAGGAGCGGGTGGATGCTCCTGTCACCGGGGGGCTCGACCCCCAAAACGCGCCCCCCTTCCACCTTTCGGGGCGACGCCGCGGGCCTCCTCCCGAAGGCCGCCTCGTAGCTGGTGGTGTAGAAGCCCACCAGCTCGGAGGGGGAGCCCCTCACCATGGGGAAACCCGTGCCCAGGCCCGCGGCGGGGGAGTCCTGCGGCAGGGACGGCATCCCGGCTCCGGGAACGGCCCGCGGGTGCAGCCCTTAGGCCATGGCTGCTGCGGGGCCGCCCCCGGCAGGCCCGCAAGCTGCGGAATGTGCCCCTGGAATGTGCCCCTGGAATGCGACTCTGTCTCCTGGTAACGGCGACAACGGGGGACCTCCCGCCGGGTCGTCGCCGGAGGGCACCGGGAATGTCCCCGCTCCGGGGTGGGGTCGCCTCCTGGGGGTCCTGGGAAAAGGGGCAGGTGGGAGTTGGGAATGCCCGTCAGGTGGGATGTGCCCAGATGGAGCTGGGAATGTCCCCGAGGGCCCGACCGCGATGTCACAAAGCAGGAAAGGAGCAGGGCCGGCAGGCAGGCAGGGCCGGTAGCCACGGCTTTATTCAGCATTCCACCAGTGTCCAAAGGCTGCCGGAAGAGGAGGAAAAGCACCGGGAAGGTGCAAACAGCGGTCCGGAGCCCCGTGTGCCCCCGCTGCTCCAGGAGACGGGGACAGGGGCGAGCCCTCCCTCAGCGCGGCGGCTCGAACAGATACTCCAGGTCCGGCTGCCGCAGCCTCTGCTCCCTGTTCCTGTTCTTGGCAAACTCCCTCAGCATGGCCATCACGTCCGTGTCGAACACCGCCGGCGTCGGCTTGGCTTCTGAGGGGAAAAGAGGGAAGAATCGGCTCCCTGCTGGCTGGGGATGTGCGGGATGGCCCACCCCGGTGCCCCAGGGCGTGGGAGGCGTACCAGTGGCCCAGTAGTAAATGTCCCAGTCGTTGCTGGGCTCGTTGATGAGGCGGTCGTAGCGGTTCAGCTGCTCCTCGCTCATGCGCGCCAGGTTCTCCTTGGCAAACAGGCTGGGGAGGGATGGGCAGGAGGTGAAGGAAGGGCTGGGATGTGAGAGCCTGGAAAACACAGAGCAGCAGCCCGCTCTCCCTCGCCTCGGCGGGTGGGAAAACACCGGCACAGCGTTCCCAGGGGGGCTGTGGAGCCTCCACCCCTGGAATCCCCTCAGCCAGGCTGGGAGCAACCTGGGCTGCTGGAAGGTGGGGCTGCCCACAGCAGGGGATGAAACTGGATGAGCCTTAAGTCCCTTCCACCCAAACCATTCCAGGATTCCGTGTGCTGGTTCACGTGAGATATTGGGGAGATATTCTTTCCTGGGATGGATCTCCCAGAGAAGCTGTGGCTGCCCTATCCCTGGAAGTGTCCCAAGCCAGGTTGGATAGGGTGTCCTTAAGGTGTCCTTAAGGTCCTTTCCCACCCAAACCATCCCAGAGTTCCACAATTCTGTCTCTAATCTCTCCTTCAATCCCCAAATCCATCTCGCCTTGCGTTCACACGTCCCACAATTTACACACATCCTTCCCAAAGGATTTGGGCTCACTGAGCTCTCCCAACTCTACTCCATCACTGGATCCTCCACCAGCGAGATCTTGGAGCAACTCATCCCAAGGATTTTTGCAGTACCTCAGTAAACCCCTCCCTGCTAATGCAAGGACCTGGAGCAGCGGGAGGCCAGCCCACCTGAGCAGGATGCAGTTTTCCAGCATGCCCCTCTTCCTGCTCTCGTACAGCAGCCGGGCTCTCTTGGTGGCCAGCGGCTCGTCCGGGCGCTCCTGCCAGGGGGGCAGCGGGATCTCCAGCACGTCCTTCCCGGAATCCGCAGGGGAATTCCCCCGGTAGCTGCGCTGGGGGATCAGCGGCCACGGGAGGTGCCGGCGCAGGGAGCACAGCTGGAGGGAACAGGGAAAGCACAGGGATGTCAGGCCTGGCAGTGCCTGCACACGGGGATCTCCCCAAACCCTGCTGGACACGATTCCCAATCCCACCCCCGCCAAACCCTGCTGCTCACACCCCATAAATCCCTCAGACGGCCCTTTTCCCCTCAAAATCTCCTTCTGTCTGCTCAGATTCTCCTTCTCTTTTTCTCCCCTTTTCCCCGCAATACGGTAATTTCCCTCCCATCCTGCCTTTCCCCCGAACTCACCCCTTTCCCCTCTTTTTCCTTCCCCCCCCTCTCCCCTTTTTCCCCCTTTCCCCCCCCCACTTTTTCCCCTTCCCACTTCCCCTTTCTTTTCCCCCTTTCCCCACTTTTTTCCCGTCTCCTCCCCTCCTACCCCCTTTTGTACCCTTTTCCTCCAGCTTTAACCTGGCTTTCCCGCTCTCCGCCCTTTCTCTTTTACCCCTTGCCCTTCCTTTGCCCTCCCAGTTTCTCCCCTTCCCCCCCCACCCTGGCCGCCGCCATCTTGCCGCGCGCCGCTCTGGCCACGCCCCCTCCCGGCACCCGGGGGGCGGGGCGGGGTGTGCCGGAAGTGGGCGTGGCCACGCCCGGAAGTGGGCGCGGCGGCGCTGGCGGTGAGCGCGGGCGGCGCGCGCGGGGCTGGGATCGGGGGAGGGGGGGGCCCCGCGGTGGGGGGGGGCGCGCGACATATCGCGACATATCGCGACCCGCCGCCCCCTCCCCTCACGTTCCCCCTGCCCACAACCCCGCCAGCTCGGGCCCCGCCGCTCCGCAGGGCCGCATATGGCGGGGACGGGGCGGCGCGGAGAGCGGGGGGGCAGTGGGGGATCGTGGGGGGCACAGGGAATTTGGGGGAACAGGATTGGGGGAAACAGGGATTTGGGGGCGAAACAGGGATTTGGGGGCGAGGCAGGATACGGAGGGACCGAAGGATTTGGGGGGACACGGGATTTGGAAGGAAAGGGGATTTGGGGGGCACAAGGATTTGGGGAGCAGGGGGGATTCAGGGCGGCACAGGGATTTATGGGGGACACGGGATTCGGGGGGACACGGGGATTTAGGGGGCAGAGGGGATTTCGGGGGAACAGGGATTGGAGAGGCAGAGGGGATTTGGGGGCTAGAAGGGATTGAGGGGGGCACAGGTATTCGGAGGGAAGAGGGCATTTGGGGGGACACAGGGGCTGGGTGAGGGAATGGGATCTGGGGCAGGCAGGGATTCGGGGGGAGCTCCGTTCCCCAAGGCCTCAGTGACCCCCTGGCCCCCTCCCTCCCCTCCCAGAGCACCTTCCGTGTCCTGGCTCCGCCCGGTCCCAGCCCGGGCTCCCGTTCCTCCCGCCTCTGGAAATATGTCCGAGGGAGTGGATCTGATTGACATCTACGCCGACGAGGAGTTCACCCAGGTGAGGAGGGTGCAGATCCTTCCCCTTGTTTTTTGTTTTTTTGGGAAGACATCCCAGTGTCTTGCAGCTCATCCTGGTGGAAGGTGCAACTGGTGTGGCTGGGAAAAGGGAAGGATGATTCCCAAATCTCAGTGGCTGCCACCTCCAGCTGGGATTAAAGGGTTTCCCTGTGGGTCGTGACACGTGGCTGGTCACGGAACGTTGGGGATTGAAGGGCTTAGCTGTGTCCTGGTTGGAAAAACGAGAAATCCCAGCTGGAAGAGGCACTTGCAGGGAATTACACAGTGAGGGGAGGCCAGAAGCCAAAGCCATGGGATCACCCAGGCTGGGAAGCTGAGTGGGAACTCTGTCCCATCCCAGGAACATCTGGGATTCACAGGAGGAAAAGATGAAGGAAGGGGGTGGCAGAGAAACAGATTTTAGGGAGTTGATGGATACGGGAAACCAAGTGTGAAGGCAGAGGTTGGAAAACTAGAAACTGCCATGGAAAGCCTGTGGAGGGAAGCTGGCAAGAGGAAAAGTCATGGAAACTGGAAGCTAAGCACCCGGAGGAAGGAATCACCATGGAGAAAGGAATTCCTCTGAGCTCCTGGAGTGATCAAGAGAAGCAGCTGCTGGTTAATGAGTGAGAATATTCCACGGAATCTCCTGGGAAGAGCAAGTGGATGGAGGATTCTCAAAGCTGGAACGATGATCCAGGCTATGACTCCGGCATGTCATCGCTCCCCTTGGGGATGTGTGGCAGGAGGAAAGCTGGAATGAATCCCTGCCAGGATCAAAGCAGTGGGGAGGTGCTGTGGTGTCCCTGTGACACTCCAGGGATGCCAGTGTCATTCCAAATCCCACATTCCCACCTGGTGATTCCCACCAGCTTCATCGCTGTGCACCTCAACTCAGCCTGCATGGATTGGGAGCAGGAGAATCCCTAAAATCCCCCAGATGAAGCATCTCCTGAGTGGCAAAACTGAGGGATTCCAAGGGATTCCTGCTCTAGCCCCTCCTTCCTGTTTTTGGTCTTGACTTTCTGAAACTTCCAGGCGGGAATCTTCCAGCCTTGGGCTGTGTCCAAAGGCTCCTGGTGGAGGTGGGAGCGTGGGAGTTGGATTAACCAAACACTTGAGCTTTTTGTGAGTAATGAACACAAAACTACAGCTCCCTTCTCAAATTCCTCTTTTATCAGCTCCAGGGAAAGGGCTGGATGCAAAAGTTCAGGGAGAGGGAAAATGGTTGGATCTTGGGATTCCCAGATTTCCACGATCCTTTGAAGCTGTGTGCTCAGCATCCTTCTCTGTCCAGCTCCCAGTGGGATGCTTGCAATTCCCTGACCTTTGGACTGTCTCCAGCAGAAAACATTGTCCAAGCTGCCTGGAATTGAAAATCTGGGAGCAGAACCTCTGGTTTTTATGGCACGGACCCTGATGGAGTGATTGTGTGGGATGGAACACTCGGCACAATCTGGACGAGGAACTGGGATCCATAGTAAACACTTGCTGGACACTCCAAATTAAATAGATTGGGAATTGGGAGGCAGATCTAGGACACACCGGAATTCCCAGCTCTGCAGCTTCCTGAGCTTCCTCTGCCATGTGTGAGCTCCTACCCTAAAAAAGGCTTTTTTTGTCCCAAAAATGAGCGAGTTTGGGGTGCTGGGCATGGTTTGAGGGGATGTGCAGTTCCCAGGTTGGATTTTTGGGAAGCGTGTGTTGCCAAGGAGTGAGAGGCTCATCCCTGGAGGGCATTTAGTTTTCCACTGCTGAGTTCTTGCCCTCTAAATTGGGAATTTTTTCCTGGTGGCAGCAACAGGGTCGTGTCCTGTTGTGTGGGATCCAAGTGGTCTGGTGCTTGGAATGTGCTGGAGCTCAGTGGGGGTTTAGATGAGATATCGGGAAGAATTTCTTCCCTGTGAGGATGGTGAGGCCTGCAATGGATTTACCAGGGAAACTGTGGCTGCTCCATCCCTGGAAGTGTTCCAGGCCAGGTTGGACAGGGCTTGGAGCAATGTGGGAGAGCAGGAAGGTGTCCCATGGCAGGGGGTGGGATGGGATAATCCTTAAGGTCCTTATTCCAAGCCCAACCACTCCATGATTCCGTGAAATCAGAGCCCATGATCCTGTTTCCTGGGGTTGCCCAGGCAAGGGGTGGCTGCAATTCCCAGCTCTGCACAGACCCAAACCCAGCACTTTGGGCCTTAAACCTTTGCACTTGGCATGGAAGCTTTGCTCGGGAGTTGGGACAGCAGGTTTGGAAACGGCGGAGGCGGCTCCCCAAGCCCTCCCCTAGCCAGGAGCTCCTGATGTTTTCCCGGCAGGACCCGGAGTTCAGTAATGCTGACCAGATGGATCTGTACGACGACGTGTTAGCAGCCAGCTCCCAGCCCCAGGAGAAGCGCTCCAGCAGCTCGGAGGCGCCTCCGGAGATCCGGCAGGAGCCGTCCCCCAAGCCCAACAGCAAACCCCCCGCCATCCTCTACACCTACAGCGGCCTCCGCAACAAGAGGGCCGCCGTCTACGTCGGGAGCTTCTCCTGGGTGAGTTCCTCTTCCTGGGAACCTCAGAGGGGCTGCTGGGCTCTCCAGGGGAGTGGCAGGGATTTGGAGGGGCCTGCTCTTCCTCAGTCCTGAGCTGGGCTTGGCTTTGTGATCCTCAGGGAAAAGGGATTTGTGTCCCTGAGGAGCTTTTGGGCTGGGGTATCCGCCGATGTCCCTTTGAAGCTGTGACTTGGGGGCGCTGCTCCTGAGTCACCTTCTCCCTGTTCAGGAATGCAGGGACGGTTTTGGGAAGGCTCTGTCTTGTCCGGAAAACGTGTCTCTGTTATCCGTTCCCAAGGCTTGTTTTTAGATGATTTTAAGCTCCCTGAGCAGTCTGGGGGTGACATTCCTCAGGTGGGTGGGGGGCACTGGGGACAGACACGGACAGCAGCCTGTTCCCTCTGCCCTCAGTGGACGACTGACCAGCAGCTGATCCAGACCATCCGCTCCGTCGGAGTCTACGACGTGGTGGAGCTGAAATTCGCAGAGAACCGAGCCAATGGCCAATCCAAGGGGTGAGAGCCAATGGAATTCCGGGTGGGAATGGCAGGGAGCCAGGCCTCCCTGCCGCATCCACTGTTTTGTGGAGGGTGAGGGAACAGCCGGCGCCTTTCCTGCCTGGCACAGGGACTTCATGCAGCGTCCCAAAGAGCATGGAAAAGTGGGGAGGGGGCATGGAACAGTGGGATGGGATCAGGAGGAGGGTCCGGAGGGGAATCTGCAGCGGGTTCAGGACTCAACCTCCCTCGCTCCCGCACAGGTACGCGGAGGTGGTGGTCGCCTCCGAGAACTCGGTCCATAAACTCCTGGAGCTGCTTCCCGGAAAGATCCTGAACGGAGACAAGGTGGAGGTGAGGCTGGCGACCCGGCAGAACCTGTCGCAGTTCGAGGCTCAGGCTCGCAAACGTGAGTGCGGCACCGGCGTGACGCGGGCGGGGGGCTCCACCTCACACACATCCCAAATCCCCCCCGGATCAGCTGCCAGGCCCAGCCCAGCGAGCCCTCGGGATGGGGGGAGACCCTGCCAGGAGCGTCTGGGGGTTGTTTTTCCCGTTCCTGAGCCGGATTAGCTCCTGACCCAAGTCTTTATGATCCCCTTTTAGGTGCTCCCACACTGCGAAGATCCCTCGTAGCCTCCTCCTCCTCCTCTCCAAACTGAATGGGCTTAAGCTCTTCAGGCTCTCAGCATAGCTAAGACCCTCCATATCTATTAGTAGCTCCTCTCTGGATCTGCTCCAGAATTTTTCCATCCCTGCGGAGGTAAGGTGCCCAACACTGGAGGAATATTCCAGCTGGGGCCTGGCCGTGGGCGTCCCTCAATGGCAATAGGTGGTCCTGGCCTCACTCCGCAGCGATGCGACGGGATCCGCAGGGATTGTCCTGGCAGGAGCGTGTCCGAGGAGGTCTTGGCCAGCTCTGGTCCTTGCAGATCCCTTGGCATGTTTTGTGCCAGGAAAACTCCCCTTTCCCAGCAGAGTTGCTTCGCTCCCTTCCTTCGGCTCCGGTGCCCGAGGGGATCGGCTGCTTGGTGCTTAGGCTGTGTCCCGACTTGCCCCGCAGTTTTGGTGGGGCAGGGAGTGTTCCCTGGGCCGAGTTCCGGCTGCCCCCAGGGCACAGCGGAGCTCCCGTGCACCCTTTGGCACCGCTGGGAGCCGTGGCTCGTGTCACACCCTTTCCGTCTCATCCTCAAAGCCTCTTTGGATAGAGCAAGGCTTCTTGTCCCTCTTGGAATGCTGAGTTTTCCTTCCTCTGGCAGCAGCTCCGTTGCTGTCAGCACTTGGGTTCTGTCCCCTCGTGTTCCTCCATGCTTGGGCCTCTCCAAATCCATCAGGCTCTCCAGGTCTTTGGATGCCTTTGGGGATCTCTCACCATTCCTTGTGGCTTTTGGCTCCTGTCCCTGTGACCTGCCTATCCCCAGGGCACCGTGCGGGGTCTCGCTGGAAAGCTGGCCCCTCTTGGAAAAACACACGGAAGCAGAGGCTGTGTGGCCAGCTGGATCTCTCTCTGGGCGCCTCCGGCCCTCCAGGGGTGGGAGGAGGAGGAGCAGGAGTTCTCAGAGACCCGGCCGCCCTCGGGCCGCACCTCCCAGCTCTTTCCCCGTGCCGTTCCCAGGTGTGCCGCCGCGGGCCCACTCCCGGGATTCCATGGACGCGGTGGACGGCCGGGCGACGCCGACGGAGAACGCGCTGCCCCCCGCCCGCATGGAGAAGCCCCCCTCGGTCCTGCCCTTCTTCAGCCGCCCCCCCGCGCTGCCCCTCATGGGGCTGCCCCCCCCTCCCATGCCCCCCCCGCCTCCCCTCTCCTCTGCTTTCGGAGTCCCTCCGCCTCCTCCCGGAATTCCCTACCAGCACCTGCTGCCGCCGCCGCCCCGGCTGCCCCCTCCCCTGGCCGTGCCCCCGCCGGGGGCCGTGCCCCCAGCCCTGCACCTCAATCCCGCCTTCTTCCCGCCGCCCACCGCCGCCCTGGGCCCCCCTCCGGACACCTACGGCAAGGCCATGGCTCCCTACAACCACAGCAGGTGAGCCGGGCGGGAAGGGGGGCGGCGGGGCGCTCGGGGAGGATCCCGCTGACCCCGTTCCCGCCCTGCCGACAGCCGGGAGCTGGGCCCGCCGATCCCGGCCGTCAGCGAAGGCGAGTTCGAGGAGATCATGAACCGCAACCGCGCCATCTCCAGCAGCGCCATTTCCAAGGCGGTGTCCGGCGCCAGCGCAGGTACTGCCCGTGTCCCTCGCGGCCCGCAGCCCGGGCCGGGTTCCCGCTCCTGACGCCCTGCTCCGCTCCCCCAGGGGATTACAGCAACGCCATCGAGACGCTGCTCACGGCCATCGCCGTCATCAAGCAGTCGCGCGTGGCCAGCGACGAGCGGTGCCGCGTCCTCCTCTCCTCCCTCAAAGATTGCCTGCATGGAATCGAGGCCAAATCCTACAGCAGCAGCTCCAGCAGCAGCTCCAGGTATCCCCCTGGATCCGGGGAACGGCACCCTCCCCGCAGGTGAGCCACTCAAAGGTCACTCCGTGGGTTTTGTTCCCTCTTTCCCCAAGGAAAAGACACCGATCCCGGGAGCGCTCTCCCAGCCGGTCCCGCGAGAGCAGCCGGCGGCACCGGGATCTGCTGCACAGCGACGATCGGCACGAGGATTACTTCCCGGAGCGCAGCCGGGAGCACGAGCGGCATCGGGACAGGGACAGAGACAGGGACCGGCACCACTGAGACAGGTGGGAGGGTCGGGAATGCCCCGGAAGGCTGAGGGGTGAGGGAAGGGCGCTCCGACCGTTCCTCTCCTCTCTCCTGGCAGGAATCTGGCAGGAAGTGGTTTTTAATGGACTCGTATCTCCTCACCTCGACCAGGACGCAGTGCCCGAGGCCGCTCCGCCCCATCCCGCTCCCTTCCCCGCCACCCCCGGCCCCCTCTGGGTGGGACCCCCGCCCGCACCTCGTGGCCTTGGGAATCCCCCCCCAGCACTGCTGCTGCTCCCCGGGGCCGTCCCGCTCCGCTCCGTGGATACTCGGACCCAAAGAGAAATGGTGCTTTTATTCCATGGAGGGAGGTTTGTGAGCCCTTCCCGGTCTGGGAGGGAACGGAGGGGAGGGTGCCCTCCCTGTGCAGCTTGGGGGCCTGGAGATGCACAGCTTCCGATCCCGGGATCAGGAGCCGTGTGCCCTCCTCCGGATTGCCTGGGGACACTCCTGTCCCCATTTGCCCTGGCAGGACACTGTGCCACGCTCCTCCTTTGCCCCTTCACCCTCCAGGAGCTGGGAGAAAGGGGCTGGAGCTGGGCCAGGGGTCACCCTCTCTATCCCGACATTCCCCACAGCAGCATTCCCACCCAAACGGCAGCTCTGGCCCCTCCCGCAGAGCCTTCCTTGTTTTAGAGGAAGCGGAAGAGGCCGGGCAGGCTGTGATCCCCTCGTGTCCCCTCGGGATCCCAAGAAGGAGAGGGAGAGCCCAGGAGGGTCGGGATGAGCCGGGACACACTGGGTGACTTCCAGGGCTGGAATCACCCCCGGGTGGGAAAACCCAGGCCCTGGAAGTCTTTTTAAGTTGAAATAACACAAATTCAGGAAAAGCCACCCCAATTTTCCCAAGCCCCACGAGGTAGGAGCGCTCGGCGGGAGAGCTCCGGGTTTTTTTTTTACTTACCGCCACAGATTTTTAGTTTCTTTCCAAATAGTGGAGGGGGGACAATCCCCCAAATTGCAGAGCAAATCCCTGGAAGCCCGGGCGAGGCGCCGCCCCTCCTGCTCGCAGTGATTAGATTTGTCTTTGGATAGGTTGGAATTGTGTAATAAACTCGGATGACGTTGTCAGTCTTTTATACAGCGCTCCTGTTGCCTTCCTAGGGTGGGATTTGGGAGAATGAGGGGATGGGAGAGATTTGGGGAGGTCTCTGCACCCCTTGTCCCTCACCCTCTTCCTCCTCCAATGGGCTCCTGTGCTTCCCAAGCCGGCTCTGAGGTGCTGGAAGCACCTGAGCGTTCCCAGGGGGACCCACGTTCCCAGGCACCAGATAAAAATAAATATTTATTGGAAAATAGTGAATTACTCTGGAAGGTCATAGGAAGAAAGAAAAGGATTCTTCATACCTTGAGCTGGCTCAAGCTCTGAGGAGTCCAAGTGGAGTGGAAAGTGGGAAAGGTGGGAAGGGATATGTCCATGGGGGAGTGGGGGAAGTGGGAAAAGGGAGGGATGAATCCATGTGGCAGCAGGTCCCGGTGAAGTGGGAGGCAGGAAAAATGGGAGGGATGTGTCCAGGTGGCAGCAGGTGAAATGGCCAGTAGGAAAGGTGGGATCCTTCCCCTTCCCAGGGCTGGGAAGTGGAGCTGGCACGGGTGATGCTTCCTGTGTCCCTGTGCTGTGTCCTCAGTAGGGATCCGTGCTGTGGGAAAGGACAGGGATGTGTGGGTACTAAACCAACCTGGCAGCTCCTGCACCGGCTCCCCCAGCTCCCAGGATGCAGCACCTGGAGAAGGAGAGCAGTGCCAGGAAGCCCAGGAGGAGCTCCAGGCCGTAGAAGAGGAGCAGGATGGCGCTCAGGAATGCTTCCAGGCGCAGGGAATACGTCTGGAGCAGCAGGTAGTACACGGCCAGCACAGCTGCTGGCACCGTCAGTGCCAGGCTGAGGGACAGCGGCACCTTCCGCTGGCACAGGTTCCCCTTGGAGCCTGTGGAACAGAGCTGGGATCAGATCATGGAAATCGCGGAGGGGTTTGGGTGGGGAGGAAAATTAAATGTCCCGTTCCCGCGGGCAGGGACACCTTCCACTAGCCCAGGTTGCTCCCTGCTTCATCCAACCTGAACATCCAGGGACGGTCTTTGGGGGTGTCCCGGAAATCTGCGCTCCCCGTGGAGCCTCAGGAGTTCGGGGGACTCACCGAAGAAGATGCGTGTGGCCTCAATGCCGAGGTAGAGGAGGAGCAGCACCACGTCCAGCACCAAGTTGGAGACGGGATAGGGCAGGAGCAGCACTGCAGGGAAAGCACCGCCCTCAGCACCACATTCCCGCCCATCCCGGCGGGATCGGGAAGAGTTCTGGAGCGAAGGGCTCACCTTTGTACACGAACACGAACGCTTCCAGCAGAAAATATGTGGCGCAGTACCAGCCGTTGAGGAAGAGCAGGACCTGCAGCGGAGCCGAGGAGCGATGGCGGCCTGAGGGGACACGGGGCGGCCATGAGGGGGAGGCGGGGGCGGGCATGGCCGCGCGGCACTCGCACCTCCGCAGCGCCTTGGCCGCACCCCAGCCCCGTTCCCAGGGCCGCTCCCAGCCCGGATTCCTCCCGGTACCCCTCGTACCCTCCGGTATCCCCCGTTTCCCCCCCCGGTCCCGCTCCCACCCCTGGGCGCCATCTTCCATCTCCATGGGAACCGCCGCCGCCGCGCCAGCCCGCGTGGTGGCGCTGAGGGCGAGGCCGCGGAGCGCGCGGGCGGGGACGCTCTAGTCCACCCCCCACTCGATGGTCTGGCGGCGCCCGCGCCGCCGCTCTACCCGCACCTCTCTATGGTTGGAGGACCGATCGCCGAGGCGCGGGTTCGAGTCCCCGTCCCTCCAAGGCCACGCCCCCGGTATCCATTGGGATACGAACCCCACACTGGAACACGGGAATGTTCCCGTTCTGCGGCTGCAAGCGCAGCGCTCAGCTGGGTTACGATGTAAGGCCCTTGGGAGGGCAGCCCTGACACCCCGTGGGCACAAACACCCGGCAGCCTCTGGAAAACACATCCAATTTATTCCTTTTGGGTTCCTAAAAACATTCCAGTCCGAACCAACCCCGTGGCCCTGAAACGCAGGGACGCCCCACAAGCCTCCTGCTGACTCCCAAAATCCCAAGAGAAAGGGGGAGCTGGAACCGACCCCGCCAGACTCCAGGGGGTTCCGGGGATCCATCAGCCACGGAAGTGGGCAAATTCCTTGCGGAGCCAGAGGGAATCCTGGTAGAAGAGGGGGTCTCCCAGGTGCACAGCTGTCCGCTTGTAGAAGTAGCAGTAGAGCACGGCCACTGCGGGGAAGTTCGGGATGAGAGAGGGCCCCCTGCACCCCAAAGGAGGATTTGGGATCCCACCCTGATCCCGGCAGCCCTTACCCAGCCTCTGGAAAACAAACAGGGTCTGGAGGCCTTCGGTCCAGATGAAGCGGCCGGAGTCACGCCAGCGCAGGTTCTGAGGGGGTTGGGAAAGGCGGGAATAACCCCTGGAGCAGCTTTGGTGAGCCCTCCCAGAGCCCTCACCCCATTCCAAAGGTTCTGAGCGAGATGGAGGGACATCAAGGCAGGAGGAACACCTGGAGAAGATCGGGAAGCCCCCTGCCCCGAGGGTTAAGCAGCTCAGGGGATTTGGGCATTGAGCCCGGACCTATTCTGGCTTCAGACTGCAGATCCCTGCAAATCCCTGCAAATCCCCTTCCTGGACGGCATGGGCAGCACTGCTGCTCTGGCTCCTGACCCCTCCAGGCACTCCCTGTGCTCCAGGGCAGCGGGATGGAGGGAACTTCAGGAACTGCTCCGCTGGGAAGGAGCTAGGAAGGAGTTTAGTCAGGAAAGGAAAGGGGAAGGGGCTGCCAGGACAGATCCCGGAGCTGTGGGAAGGGAGGGGCCTGCCCCCAGGTATAGGGATTAATCCCAGAAAAACCAGGAGCTGCTAGCACCGGCTTTCCCTGGGGAAAGAGGATTTTCTGATGGGTTACAGCCCTTAGGGAATGAGCTGGGGTGGGGCTGGGATTGGGCAGGACCCTTCCAGCCTGATGCCAACCCCAGGCTCAGGAAATGGGACATCCTTCACCTTCCAGGGGGAGACCAGGAGAAAGAACCCCTGGGAAGCTGAAGGGTCACAGAAAAATTCCCTCGGGAGACTCCAGCAGCTGTGTCCCCGCCCTCCTACCATAACCCAGACGTGGAAGGAGATGCTGAGCGCCAGGTAGGCTGCGGAGAGCAGGATGGTTCCCTTGAACTTGTGGAAGAGGAGGTTGACCAAGCCGGCCTGGAAGACGTAGGTGTTGAAGAACATGAGGAAGACGATGATGACGTTGAAGACGACGGCGATGTCCTGGATGCTGCGGGGCAAACACAGAGGGGCTGCTGGGCTCTGGGATCTCCTGCAGCTGCCGCCTGCCCCAGCAGCCCCCTACTCACATGAAGAGCACCAGCTGCACGGCCGGGGCGGTGCGCAGCAGCTCCGAGAAGGAATTCACAAAGAGGTCGTAGGAGAGCAGCAGGAACTGCAGGAACAGCACCAGGCTGTAGTTGCTGGGCTGCAGCATCCTCCCTCCTGGGCCTTGGCAGCCCTCAGCCCCAGCGTTCCCAACGGATCATGGCGCTGGGGGGGGCTCAGCGGGGCCTCTCCCGATATCCCAGACCTGGGGAGGGAGCACGGGGCTTGGGATGGAGCCCAGGAGGCAGGAAAACCCCATGAGCTGTGTCTTGTCTGTGCTCCCCAGTTCGGTGCCTTCCTCGCCCCTGAAATGCACCCCAGTCCCCGTGCGAGGAAAGCCAGGGATGAGGCAGAGGTGCAGGCCCAGGAAGCAGTGTCCAAGCCGGTTATTCCTGGCTCTTCCCAGCTCCAGGGGCACTTCTGAGCAGGTCTGGGCACATCCCAGCCCGGGCACAGGGACAGCAGTGAGAGACAGACGGGAGCTTTGGCCACGGGAGCAGGTACAGCCCTGGTGGGACACACATCCCTGGGAAAAGCCCCTCGGGATCGTCCTGCCCGGAGAGGGACGGAGGGACAGCCAGCCCCGTGTCCTGGCAGGAGAAACGCTGGGCTGGGGGCTGGATTCCCTGAGGGGGAAACATGGGGATGGACGGGGGGGAGGGGCTGAAAAGGGACAGAACGTGGCTGGGCATGAGGGGAAACGGGCTGGGAATGGGGGGAAGAAAGGCTGGAAATGGGGGGAAGAAAGGCTGGAAAGGGGGGGAAGAAAGGCTGGAAAGGGGGGGGAAGAAAGGCTGGAAATGGGGGGGAAGAAAGGCTGGAGAGGTGGGGAAGAAAGGCTGGAAAGGGGGGGGAAGAAAGGCTGGAATGGGGGGAAGAAAGGCTGGAAAGGGGGGGAAGAAAGGCTGGAAAGGGGGGGGAAGAAAGGCTGGAAAGGGGGGGGAAGAAAGGCTGGAAAGGGGGGGGAAGAAAGGCTGGAAAGGGGGGGGGAGAAAGGCTGGGAATGGGGGTGAAGAAAGGCTGGAAAGGGGGGGAAGAAAGGCTGGAAAGGGGGGGGAAGAAAGGCTGGAATGGGGGGGAAGAAAGGCTGGAAAGGGGGGGGAAGAAAGGCTGGAAAGGGGGGGGAAGAAAGGCTGGAAATGGGAGTGAAGAAAGGCTGGAATGGGGGGGAAGAAAGGCTGGAAATGGGGGGGGAAGAAAGGCTGGAAATGGGGGGAAGAAAGGCTGGAAAGGGGGAGGAAGAAAGGCTGGAATGGGGGGGGAAGAAAGGCTGGAAAGGGGAGTGAAGAAAGGCTGGAAAGGGGGAGGAAGAAAGGCTGGGAATGGGGGGGGAAGAAAGGCTGGAAAGGGGAGTGAAGAAAGGCTGGAAAGGGGGGGAAGAAAGGCTGGACACGGGAGCGGGGAACGAATGGACATGAGAGGAGAAAGGGTTGGAAATGGGGCGGGGGGCGGCGGGAAGAGCTGGATATGAGGATTTAGGGATGACTCTCTGCCCCTCCAGACCCCGCGGCGCTCCGCCCCTCCGTCTCACAGCCACCCCTGCCAAGCCCCCGGGCCCCCTCTCGCCGCCTTCTCCCCCCGTCCCCAGCCCCGTCCCCTCTCCCGGGGTCAGCCCCCGATAAGCCCAAAGGCCCCCGGGTGCCGGGGCTCCGGGTCCCGGGGGTCCCGGTGGCCGCCGCCGCGCCCCCCGCCCCGGGCGCTCACCCGCCGCCGCCATCTTGGTCCCCATGGAAACGGCCGCCGGAGCCGGAAGTGAAGGCGGAAGTGGAGGCTGGAGGACCCGCGGGAGCCGCTCTGGCCGCCGCTCCCCTCGGTGGTGGCGCATTGGGGTGGGCGGGAAAAACCATCGAGATGAGCGGGCAGAGCGGCGCTCGCCAAGATGGCCGCGCCCAGTGACGAGGAGGGGGCGGTGGGGCCCAGGTACGGCCCCGGGGCTGGGATGGCCGGGGGGCGGCTCCGGGCTTGGGAGGGGCCGGAGGGCCTCGTGGGCTGGGGTTTGGGTGGTGTCAGGGCCGGGCCTTGTGTCCCAGGCCCGGGGGAGCCTCAGGTTTGGGGGCGCTGTGGAGCCACACGTGTCGCTAGATTTCGGGGAGCCGCGGCACCGGGTACCCCAGATTTGGGAGCTCCGCCAGTCTCCGTGTCCCAGATGTTGGGGAAGCACAGAGCAGCGTGTCCCCACCCCTTTCCTGTCCCTGTGTCCCGTGAGGCAGCTGATGTGAAGGCGCTGGGCAATCCCCCGCCCCGGAGGGGACAGAAATAGCCATTTCTGGGGGCGCAGGCAAATCACAGGCAAATGGGGGCGGGCAGCGACAGGGGCACCGTGACGGGGACACCGAGAGCCCCTCGCTGCCACTGCCTGGGGCGCCGCGCCTGGGAATTCGGCTCTGCGTGTCTGTCCCAGCCCTGGCCTGCTCCCCAGCCCGGGCACAGCTGCACCCCGGTCACCCCTCAGCGTTCCCGGTTCCCCTTTTCGTGCTTCCTCCCGGGGAGCTCCAAAGGGCGCCTCGGTCATCCCCAGGTGCCGCTGCTCTGCATCCACCCCTGCCACCATTCCCGGGCCGGGGAGCAGCTTGGCCTCCATCCCGGGCTGGAGAGCAGCTCCATCCTGTCCCCTCTCCCTCCCTGGGGAGCAGTTCCATCCTGTCCCCTCTCCCTGCCCGGGGAGCAGTTCCATCCTGTCCCCTCTCCCTGCCCGGGGAGCAGTTCCATCCTGTCCCATTTCCCTGCCCGGGGAGCAGCTCCATCCTGTCCCCTCTCCCTCCCTGGGGAGCAGTTCCATCCTGTCCCCTCTCCCTGCCCGGGGAGCAGTTCCATCCTGTCCCCTCTCCCTGCCCGGGGAGCAGTTCCATCCTGTCCCCTCTCCCTGAGGAGCAGTTCCATCCTGTCCCCTCTCCCTGCCCGGGGAGCAGTTCCATCCTGTCCCCTCTCCCTACCCGGGGAGCAGTTCCATCCTGTCCCCTCTCCCTGCCCGGGGAGCAGTTCCATCCTGTCCCCTTTCCCGGGCTGGGGAGCAGTTCCATCCTGTCCCCTTTCCCTGGGGAGCAGTTCCATCCTGTCCCCTCTCCCTGCCCGGGGAGCAGTTCCATCCTGTCCCCTTTCCCTGGGGAGCAGTTCCATCCTGTCCCCTCTCCCTGCCTGGGGAGCAGTTCCATCCTGTCCCCTTTCCCTGGGGAGCAGTTCCATCCTGTCCCCTCTCCCTGCCTGGGGAGCAGTTCCATCCTGTCCCCTTTCCCTGGGGAGCAGTTCCATCCTGTCCCCTTTCCCTGCCCGGGGAGCAGTTCCATCCTGTCCCCTCTCCCTGCCTGGGGAGCAGTTCCATCCTGTCCCCTCTCCCTGCCCGGGGAGCAGTTCCATCCTGTCCCCTTTCCCTGGGGAGCAGTTCCATCCTGTCCCCTCTCCCTGCCCGGGGAGCAGCTCCATCCTGTCCCCTCTCCCTGCCCGGGGAGCAGTTCCATCCTGTCCCCTTCCCTGCCCGGGGAGCAGTTCCATCCTGTCCCCTCTCCCTGCCGGGAGCAGTTCCATCCTGTCCCCTCTCCCTGCCCGGGGAGCAGCTCCATCCTGTCCCCTCTCCCTGGGGAGCAGTTCCATCCTGTCCCCTCTCCCTGCCCGGGGAGCAGTTCCATCCTGTCCCCTTTCCCTGCCTGGGGAGCAGTTCCATCCTGTCCCCTCTCCCTGCCCGGGGAGCAGTTCCATCCTGTCCCCTCTCCCTGGGGAGCAGTTCCATCCTGTCCCCTCTCCCTGCCCGGGGAGCAGTTCCATCCTGTCCCCTCTCCCTGGGGAGCAGTTCCATCCTGTCCCCTCTCCCTGCCCGGGGAGCAGTTCCATCCTGTCACCTTTCCCGGGCTGGGAAGCAGCTGTCCCCCTCCCTGTCCCCTCTCCCTGCCCGGGGAGCAGTTCCATCCTGTCCCCTCTCCCTGCCCGGGGAGCAGTTCCATCCTGTCCCCCCTCCCTGCCCGGGGAGCAGCTCCATCCTGTCCCCCCTCCCTGCCTGGGGAGCAGTTCCATCCTGTCACCTTTCCCGGGCCGGGAAGCAGCTGTCCCCCCTCCCTGTCCCCTCTCCCTGCCCGGGGAGCAGCCGCCCCCCTCCCGCCCAGCCGGGGGTCCCAGTTCCCCTTTCCGTGGCTCCTCCCCAGCACCGCACCCGCAGCCTGAGCCGGCTCCCCGCTCGCCCGCAGGTGCCACCGCCGCCGCTCCTCGGCCATGCCGGACGTGCCTTTCCCGCCCTTCTGCGCCTTCCTGGCGGCGCTGGGGCTGCTCTGCGTGGCCATGGCCGGCACCTGGTGCCAGCACTGGCGCGGGGGCTTCTCCCTGGACGGCAGCGCCCGGACCTTCAACTGGCACCCGGTGCTGATGGTGGCGGGGCTGGTGGTGCTCTACGGCGCAGGTGAGTGCCGGCAGCGCCGGGATCCCGGCGCGGCTCCGCCCTGATCTCTTTCCCCCTCTCTGGCAGCCGCCCTGGTTTACCGCATCCCGCGCACCTGGAGCGGCCCCAAGCTGCCCTGGAAGGTGCTGCACGGCGGCTTGGCTCTGGCAGCTTTCGTCCTGGCCGCGCTGGGGCTGGCGGCCGTGTTCCGCTTCCACAACGCCCAGGGCACGCCCAACATGTACTCGCTGCACAGCTGGATGGGGCTGGCCACCGTGCTGCTCTTCTCCTGCCAGGTGCGAGCCCCTCCCGGATCCCCCCCGAGCCCTCGGGCATCCCGAGTTTTCCCAGCCTGACCTTCTCTTCCCGCAGTGGGCGGCGGGTTTGGGAGCGTTCCTGCTTCCCTGGGCTCCCGCCTGGCTCCGGGCGCTCTACAAGCCCATCCACGTTTTCTTCGGCTCCACCGTCCTGATGCTGTCCGTGGCCTCCTGCGCCTCGGGAATCAACGAGAAGCTTTTCTTCAGCCTGTGAGAGTCGGGCCGGGGCTCGGGAAGAGCCCTGACAGGGACAGGGGGGCTCGGGAAGAGCCCTCACGGGGATAGGGGGCTTGGGAAGAGCTCTCACGGGGATAGGGGGGCTCGGGAAGAGCTCTCACAGGGAATGGGGGCTTGGGAAGAGCTCTCACGGGGATAGGGGGGCTCGGGAAGAGCTCTCACAGGGAATGGGGGCTTGGGAAGAGCTCTCACGGGGATAGGGGGGATTGGGAAGAGCCCTCACAGGGATAGGGGGATTGGGAAGAGCCCTCACGGGGAATGGGGGATTGGGAAGAGCCCTCACAGGGATAGGGGGATTGGGAAGAGCCCTCACGGGGAATGGGGGGATTGGGAAGAGCCCTCACGGGGATAGGGGGGGATTGGGAAGAGCCCTCACAGGGATGGGGGGGATTGGGAAGAGCCCTCACGGGGATAGGGGGGATTGGGAAGAGCCCTCATGGGGAATGGGGGCTTGGGAAGAGCCCTCACAGGGATAGGGGGGATTGGGAACAGCTCTCACAGGGATAGGGGGGATTGGGAAGAGCCCTCACGGGGATAGGGGGGATTGGGAAGAGCTCTCACGGGGAATGGGGGGATTGGGAAGAGCTCTCACAGGGATGGGGGGGATTGGGAAGAGCTCTCACAGGGATAGGGGGGACTGGGAAGAGCCCTCACGGGAATGGGGGGGATTGGGAAGAGCCCTCACGGGGAATGGGGGATTGGGAAGAGGGGGGCTCAGGATGTGGATTTGGGCTGGATTTGGGAGTGAGCAGCACAGAGCAAAGGGAACTGAGCACTTCCTCAGGTGTGTGGCTCCCTGAGCGCTTCCCTGCAAGGTTTGGGGGGGGTTGGGCAACATCCAGAACATTCCCAGCCTCTCTCCCCCGCTCCAGGAAGAACGGGACCACGCAGTACAAGCTCCTGCCGGCTGAGGCCGTGTTTGCCAACACCCTGGGGCTCCTCATCCTCATTTTTGGGGTGCTGGTGGTGGCTGCCCTGGCCAGGCCCAGCTGGAAGCGCCCGGATCCCGACTCCCCAGACTCCCGCCAGGTACAGGACACACTGGGTGGATGTGGGAAGCCAAACTGGGACAGGCTGCCCCCAGCACAGTCCCGAGGGTGGGGAAGGCCTGAGGGATGCAGCTGGTCCCTGTCTCCCACAGCCCCTGCTCTCTGCCGAGCGCTGATCCCGGGGATCTGCCGGCATTCCCGAGCTGCGTCCTCGTGCCTCCTTGTGCCAAACCCCAGCGCTCCCCAGGGCCAGCCCTCCATGCCACAGCTGCTGAAGCCTCCAGGGACAGAGAGGAGCACCCGTGTCACTCCCACTCCAGGGGATCCACTCAGGGACCTCACGGCCATGGAATAAAACGTTGGCTTCTGCAGGGCTCCAGCACTCAAATCCCTGGGGAGCTGGGCTGGGGGAGGTGGGAGCTTGGGAGTAAGTCCTGGCCGTGCCAGGCTGTCCCTTCCAAGGGCTTGTCCTGGCTGGCTCCCAGGAGACACGGGACAGCTCCCCGTGGTCACCCCACGGGATTTGGGATCATGCTCTTGTCTGTCCCATCCTCGCTTCTCCTTTGCCCCCTTCCCAGAATCCCACCCCCAACCCCGTGCCCAGAGCCATGTGAGCTGTGTGGTTTCCCCTCCACACCCTGGGTTTCCTTCCTCCCCCAGTCACAGGATCCCTGTTCCCATCTCCCTTCCCGGCCTGGAGCAATGAGGGGCACCCCCACACCCCCAAATTCCCCCATCCTACCCCTCCAAGCTAGCACGGGGGACACAGAGGCTTACTGGGGGCCACGTCCTAAGGTTTATTGGGAAACCCATCCCTGAAGGAACACAGGGAGCTGCTGGGATACCCCACCCCGTCACCCAGGGGGACACAAGGGTTTATTGGGACACACATCTCTGTCACTACGAGGGCACACACATTTGTGGGGATGCACCTCCCTGTCATTCCTGGGGGGTGCCCAGGGTGTCCCGCAGCCCCTCCAGCACCGCTCCCAGCACTGCTGCCACTGCCACGGCCCCGGGGTCGGGCTGTTCCAGCCGGGATGAGCGGATGTAGCTGGCTCTGCCCGCCCCGGCCTCCATGTGCCTGGTGGCCTCTGCTGCCGCCTCCGCGCTCTGCCAGGGAAAAGGGGCTGTTCTCCAGGATAACAGCAGGGATTCCCATCCAATTTTCCCACCATCCCAGCTCTCCGTACCTGGACAGCTGCCTCAAGCACTTGGAGCAGGTTGGCACCGGGACTGCGCAGGGAATGCAGAGCCTGTGCAGCTGCAAACAGCGAATCCAGCTGGGAAAAGTGGGAATTAGTCTGGGAGCCGGGGCTGAGGCCAGGTGGGAACTCCCTGGCATCCCCCTGGAAGCCTTCCTGGCTCCTGGGCTCTCCCAGCACTCACCATGGTCCGGTCTCCTGGCGCAGCTCCTCCATACCTGTGTGGGATGCAGGAAAATTCAGGGGGGATCGGGATTCCCAGGGGGAATGGGGATTCCACAGCCCCTGGCACTGACCTCTGCATGGCCTCAATCCCGGCATCCATGGCATCAGCCCAGGCCGGGGAGTCGCTGCGGCCGTGCAGGCTCCGGGCAGCCGCCGTCAGGAAGAGCCCGTAGAGCTTTGGGAATACCATCAATCCCACCCTGGAAACACGGCGAGCCGTGTCCCCCCATTCCCACCTCCGTTCCCAGTCCCACTCACCACTCCGGAGGAGCCTCCCATCTGCTCCAGCAGCACATCAGCCAGGGCGGAGAGCAGCTGGGCTGGGGCAGCCGGAGGCGGCCGGGAGCGCATCCACTCCTGGATGGCTGTGGGAATGGAAGGGACAATGGGATGGGGGCGGCCCTGGAGTCGCCTGTCCCTCCTGGGGACAAGCAGGGACAGCCCTTAATTCCACAGGGAAGCTGCCACTGGATGCAGAGACATTCCAATTACAGGAAGGGGCACCCCAGGGGCACCCAAGAAGGGATGTCCTGGGGAACTCCTCCAACTCGGAGGCATCACCGGGGCAGCATTCCCCACAACTCCAGGGGTCACGGCCCCCACACCCACCTTGGGCCGCCCGGGCGTGCGTGTGGCCGCAGTCGCCGTCGCCTGCCGCCCGATCCAGCTCGTTGAGCTCGTCCTGCATGCCCAGCAGGGTGCTGCACACCCGCTCCAGCACCCGCCGCGCCCGCGCCGAGCCCGGCCCTGCCGAGAGGAGATGCAGCCCTGCACCTTCCCGAGGGAAACCGAGGCACGGGGGAGAGTGACAAGGGACAGGAGCTCCGTACCCGTTCCAGTCTCGTCCTGTGGCTTCCCGGGTCCCTCTGCTGGTGCTGGCACCTCCTCCCTGCGGGTGGTCGCCGGTCCCGCCAGCACGTTGGGCCACGCCATGGCCGTGGTCTTGGCATCTGGCAGCCAGGAACGGCAGCCCCAGACACCCCACTGACCCTGTGTCCCGTCAGCCAGCACACGGAAACCCCCGCGCCCCCATCCCAGGCGGCATTCCCGCCGGGAGCTCACCGATCAGCTTCAGCAGCTCCTCATCCACCAGCAGGAGGGTGAGAGAGACTCCGGCCATCTCCAGCGCCGTCATGAAGGATCCCACCAAGGCCCGGGCGACGCAGACCCCTCGGTTCTCTGCGGGAGCCGGGGCCCAGACGGGGGCATTCCAGAGTGGCCGGAGCCAGGGGATGGCACCCCGAGCTCCCCCCTGCACTCACCCAGGCAGCGCACAGCAGCTCCGGCCACAATTCCCAGCTCCAGGCAGGACAGTCCGCCCAGGTTGTTCACCACGAGCACCACGGAGGATCCTGCAGGATGGAGGGGCAGGATGAGACTGGGACCCAGGGGATTTGGAGGAGCACGGAGGGTTTGGGGGGCTCACCAGGGGTCAGGGACAGGTGGGAAGCATTGGATGGATCCGTCATGTGCTTCAGCATCGTCTCCACAGCTTATCTGCCGGCAGCACCTGGAGGGGGCACGGAGCAGGGGAAGAGCAGAGTGGGAGGTCTGGGAATAGGGGGATCTGGGAATGGGGAGGAAGCAGCAGAATTCCCCCCTCACCTTCATCCTGCGCACTCCAGCCTCACCGTGGATCCCTACGGAGACAGGGCCGTGTCACATCCCAGCCCTGGTGACGCCTCCCCGGGGGGACAGGGCCATTCAGGCCCTCCAGGGACCCAAGGGGGACATCAAGGAGCTGCTCCTCACCCAGGCCCAGCTCCATCTCGTCCTCAGCCAGCTGGAACGAGGGCTTGGATCCTGGGATGCTGCAGGGAGACAGGCTGAGACCCAGGGTACCTGTGCAGGTGGGACCGTCTGTTAAAACCGGGGGGATTTGGGGGATTCAGGGGCTGGGGGACGCAGGACAGCGTTCCCACGGGATAACACAACGCACCCATGACTTTGGCAGCTGCCGTCACCTTCTTCTCGATCTCCTCCAAGCTCGCTCCCGCCTCGGCCAGAGCTCCCGCCACCTGTTGCGGGGCAGAGCGGGTGAGCGGCCCCCCGGCACTCCCCGGATCCCCGCGCGGGCCCCCGGCAGAACCTTGTGGACGAGCACGGTGCCGCAGACGCCGCGGCGCCCGGCCTTCCCCGGCGCGGCGAAGGCGCAGTCGTCGCCCACCACCGCCATCCGCACGTCGGCCCCCTCGGCCCGCGCCCGCTCCAGGGCCATCCCGAAATTCAGCCGGTCCCCGGTGTAGTTCTTCACGATCAGCAGCACCCCGGCTGCAGGGTGGACGTAGAGGTAACGGGAGCGATGCAGCACTGGAGGGAGGAACCCCAAAAATCCCGCCCTGGTGCGTTCCCAACCTGCTCCGGCCTGCGTCACGGCCCGGATGGCCGCCAGCACGCTGCCCACGGACGGGGATGCGAACACGGCTCCGGCCACCACCCCGGTCAGCATTCCCTTCCCGACATAGCCTGTGGAGAGGGAAGCAGGCTCGGCACCGTCTCCGTGGCTGGGGGGCACGGGTGGGACGGGTCTCACCTGCGTGGGCGGGCTCGTGGCCAGAGCCCCCCCCGGACAGCAGGGCCACACGGCCACGGACGGCTGCCAGGTCACTGCGAAGGACCACCCGGTGTCCCTGGAGCAGCCGGAGCCCGGGATTGCAGGCCACCAGCCCAGCCAAAGCATCGTCGGCACAGCCAGACACCGTCGTCACCAGTTTTTTGGGGGCCTGGGGGGAAAAATGGGGAGCAGTGGGGTGGGAAAAGGAGGAATGCCGGCCCCACAGGAATGACAAACCCCCCTGCTCGAGGCTCACCTCCATGGGAGCGGAGCGCAGCACTCAGATCCAAAGATGGAATCTGTCTGGGAAGAGGGCAAGGTCCAGTCTGAAATGGACAGCGGTCGGGAGAGGCGGGGCTGGGGAGGGCATGCGGTGGGATGATGTCTGGCGTGATGGCGATGCTATGGGGCTGGCATTGGGGTTGTCCCCAAACAGGGGGGACACCTCCCCAGGCAGGGAGTTCCTTTTGGGGTGGGGAGCCAGGATGGGACCACTTCCACCGCCCCCACCCAGGCCCCCCTTTTGGGATGAGGCACCAGGGTGGGATAACCTCTGAACAGGGCCCCCTTTTTGGGGTGAGAGGACCGTGAGGGCTCTCCCCCCTCAAAGAAAGAACCCCTTTTGAGGGGGGAAATCAGGATGGGAACACCCCCAAACAGGGACCCCTTTTTTTTTTTTGTGATGGGGGGACTCCCAAGTTCAGGGATCTCCTCTCAGCGCAGGCCCTGGATGGACCCGCACTCCCCCCTCAGCGCGGGGACCCCCGCCCCAGCTTTCGGGGGCACAGAGCAGCTGGGAGCAGGGAGGGGGCTGCACTCTCCCGTGCGGGGCCCTCCCTTCGGAACACGGAGAGGGGTCAGGGTGGGATCGGCGCCAGTCCCGCGGGTTCAGGGGGAGGCCCCCCGCGCATCCCCCGCCACACCTGCGCCCTCCGGGGTCCTCCAGCCGCCCCTCTCGGCTGCTCTTCGCGGTCCTCCCAGCGGGCTAGAGCGGCCCTTCTCGGCTGCTCTTCGCGATCCTCCCAGCGGGCTAGAGCGGCCCCTCTCGTCTGCTCTTCGCGGTCCTCCCAGCGGGCTAGAGCGGCCCCTCTCCTCTGCTCTTCGCGGTCCTCCCAGCGGGCTAGAGCGGCCCAGTGCACCCACTTCCCGGAAGTGGCGCCGACGGCGGCGGAGAGGCCGCGCTCTCCGTTCCCCCCCCGGTTTCCCCCGCGCCCCCTCCGGGACCTCCCGGTTCCCCCAACATGTCCTACAACTACGTGGTGACGGCGCAGAAGCCGACGGCCGTCAATGGCTGCGTCACCGGTACCGCGGGGCGGGGGGCGACGGGAACACCCGGTTTTGGAGGCGGGGGGAGGCGTGGGAGGGCGGTTATGGGGTACCGGGGGCTGGGGGACACGGGGGACACGGGGGATGGAGGTGCCGGGGGGTCCCGCGGTGGGGTTTGGGCCACCGGGAAGGGATCGGGAGTAGGGGAAGGTTTTGGGGTAGGGCGGGGTTTGGGGTTCACGGGTGAGTTTTGGAGTATGAGGGGGTTTGGGGTTACCGGAGGGTTTTGGGTTACCGGAGGGTTCTGGGATACTGGGGGATTTTAGAGTAGAGAAAGGATCAAATTGCTCCTGAAATCCGTAACAGGAGCGAGAGAGAGTGGGATTTGGGGAAGCTGCGGGAGCCCTGGGAGTGCTGGGCGAGGTGGGAAGAGACCCCGGGAATGAGGATTCCTGAGGAAAGACAGTGGGGAGAGCATTTCTGCGGAAAAAACCGAGGAGTGCAGGCTGAGAGAAGGCACAGTTGCTGAGAGCGTTTAGCACTGTGGAAGGGACGGGCTGGGACTTTGGGATGCTCCAGAGGGGCTGGGACTTTGGGATGCTCCAGGGGGGCTGCGGAAGCACCCCGCGGTGCCAGCTGATCCCTTCCCTCTTTCCCAGGCCACTTCACCTCCGCGGAGGACCTGAACCTGCTGATCGCCAAGAACACCCGGCTGGAGATCTACGTGGTGACGGCCGAGGGGCTGCGGCCCGTCAAGGAGGTGGGGATGTACGGGAAAACCGCCGTCATGGAGCTCTTCCGCCCCAAGGTGCGTGCCGCGGGGCAGGGAGGGAGCCGGCCTGGGAACGCCCGCCGCTGGAATTTGCACTCTCCGGGTTTTTTTGTGTTTGTTTTTTTGGGGCTAGGGGGAGAGCAAGGACCTGCTGTTCATCCTGACGGCCAAGTACAACGCCTGCATCCTGGAGTACAAGCAGAACGGGGACAGCATCGACATCATCACCCGCGCCCACGGGAACGTGCAGGTCAGGGGGGAGCGCCGCGCCTGGATTGGGAATTCCCTTCCCCAGGGATGGCTTTGCCTTCCTCCTGCAGCAGGGGGTTGGGTTTCCCTTCTGTCCGTGGTTCCTTTGCCAGCTGCTGGGTCTGGGTTGGGTCACGGGATGTTTCCGGAGTTGGTCTCGGTTTCTGGGAGGATTGGTGGAATGCTGGGATGGTTTGGGTTGGGGAAGAGACCTTAAAGCTCATCCCGTTCCCTTCTGTGGGCAGGGACACCTTGTGCCGTCCCAGGTTGCTCCAAGCCCCATCCAGCCTGGCCTGGAACGCTTCCAGCAATGGAGCAGCCACAGCTGCTCTGGGAAATCCATCCCAGGGCCTCATTGCCCTCACAGAGGAGGATTTCTTCCCAATGTCCCATCTAAACCAGCACATGGAATCCTGGAATGGTGTGGGATGGGCAGGACTTCTAGATCATCCCATTCCACCCTTTGCCATGGACACTTTCCACTAAACCAGGATGCTCCAAGCTGTGTCCCTATGGATTCAACTCTATTCTTGGGAGACTTTGCGGAATAATAAATTAAATCTAAGGAAAATTAAAGCCTAACTTCCTTGTGAGGCCAAATTTTCCCTGGGAAATGAGTCCTGTGGGCCTTTGTGGTGAAGCTGTGTGGCGTGGGAGCTCTGCCAGGCGTGGCAGTTGGAAAGGCCTCTCCTCCTCAGGCTTGAATGGCTTCCCAGCTGGAATTCCCAAGCCCGTTGGGAAGCGTGCAAGGAGCCATTCCTCACCTGTTTTTCAGGGACACTGTCCTGGCACTCATCACCTTTTCCTCTCCTCTCTCTCTCTCCCTGGAATTCCCCCTCAGGACCGCATCGGGCGCCCCTCGGAGACCGGGATCATCGGGATCATCGATCCCGAGTGCCGGATGATCGGGCTGCGCCTCTACGACGGCCTCTTCAAGGTCATCCCCCTGGACCGGGAGAACAAGGAGCTGAAGGCCTTCAACATCCGCCTGGAGGAGCTGCAGGTCATCGACGTGAAATTCCTCTACGGCTGCCAGGCTCCCACCATCTGCTTCGTCTACCAGGTGCCTGCTGATCCAGGGGCAGCCCACGGGCTCCCAAGGTTTTCCAAAGGCTCTGTGTGGGGCAGAGTCAGGGAGGGGTCCAGCTCCTCCAGGTCCGTGCTCCTCCGTGCTGCCTGTCTCCAGCTCTGGGAGGGAGGAAGCAAAGCTTTCCCACAGGGTTCCTGGGCAGCTCTGCCTTGGATGGGAGTTTTCCTGGTTAAACTCCCAGGAGGAGCTTAGGGATCTTTCCAGCAAGGTCCACGACCAGTTGTTTCCCCTAGTGAGACTTGGACCTTTCCTTAAAGAACAAGGCAATGTCCTGCTCGGTGTTTTTGGGAGGTGATTCCAGATGTGTAAAGAGCATTGATAATCTCTCCCATCCCCTGGCTCCTTGTGGAGGGAGCATTCCCAGCCTTCTCTAGATGCCTGTTTTGATCCAAAAAGCCCTTGCTGTGCTGACTGAGCAAGGGATTAGCTTTCCTTTGTTAAATTCCAGGCTAGCCCAGGCTTAGCTGAAATCCCATGCCAGCAGTGGCTCCATTATTCCCTTTTTGGGCGCTGCTGGATCCCTCCAAACTTCCTGGAGGGAAAAAATCTCTTTGTCACCACGTACCTGGAGTTTGGGGGAATAGTTGGAAAAGTGCTTTTCCACCTTTAATGATTCAATGATCCATGTCCAAAACAGTTTCAACCCTTGGAGCAGGAGCAGGATGTCAGTTCTGACTTATAAAGCTCTGGATTGTTTCAATCCCTGCCTATGGAGAGCAGGATGTTTCCAGGCTGTTTCCTTGATTCTTTCTCCGTTTATTACCCATTATTCCAAGACAGCAGGGGCTGGGATAATTTTGGGGGAGTTGTGAAACCACAGGGAAATATGATAAAAACTCCTGAATTCCTGATGTTTACAAGAGCTGGAGGAGGGGGTGATATTCCATTATGCCACTTGTTCCCAGGTTGTCAGAGTAACACAGATTTCCAGGATATTGGTGGTAAAACAATGGAAAAATACTTTTCAGTCTTTTCTGGCACAGGGATTTCCTCAGGGGGTATTTATAGATGGAAAAATTCGGGAGAATGTGGATGTGAGGGAGGATGAGGAGGTGGGAGGCCTCAGAAGCTCCCTGGAGTGGTGTTTTTGCAGGAGATGAGGTGGGATCTCCTCACTTCTGGAATCTCATCCACTTCTGCTTCCCTCCCAGGACCCCCAGGGCCGCCACGTGAAGACCTACGAGGTGTCCCTGCGGGAGAAGGAATTCAACAAAGGCCCTTGGAAGCAGGAAAACGTGGAGGCCGAAGCCTCCATGGTCATCGCAGGTCGGGCCTTGTTTGTGAAGGATGACTTCCCGTGTTTTTCCAGGCTGGATGGCTCCTTTTTTCCAGGCAGGCTGTCTCACATTTGTCATGTGTGTGTGTGTGTGTGTGTCCCGCAGTGCCGGAGCCCTTCGGAGGTGCCATTATCATCGGGCAGGAGTCCATCACCTACCACAACGGGGACAAGTACCTGGCCATCGCTCCTCCCATCATCAAGGTGAGGGGAGCCAGGACTGCATCCTAAAAAATCCCACCTTTCCCAGGCCTTCCAGGCAGGAATTCAAACCCCTGTTGTCCCGGGGTGTGGTCTAACAGTGCCACTTAATTGGACTTCCAGAGCTTTGGCTTCCTGGTCACTGTTTTTGGGGACATCCATGATCCCCGTGTGCCTCCCCTCTCTGCAGAGTTCTTGGAATTTTGTTTGGACCCCCGGGAATGGGATTAATTATGAATTAGTGCACGGTCTGGGCACATTTCCAGGGCAGAGCCTGCTTTCATTTCAGGCAGTGAAAAACACGGATGAGCCCCTTGGAGACTTGTTCAGAGGAGAAAAGGCTTAAAGATTTTGGGACAGCAATTGGACTTGTGGGTTTTGTGGGAATAACAGGCCACTTCCCACATTTGATCAGAGGAGGAAGCACCAATGGCATGGCTGAGGTGCTGTTCCGAGCTGAAAGAGGGCTGGAATTGCCATCCCAAGGTCCTTTTAAGATGGATATAGGGACAGGCTAAAAATCTTGGGGGAAGAAACGGGAATATTGGTGCCTGAAGGTCTCAGTCCGCTCCTGGAGCTCTGGAGTGGGTGGGACACTGGAGCTGGGAGCACCTCACCTGCACAGACCTTTTGGGGACCACTTTGGGGCTGTTCCAGTGGAATCCTAGAATTCCCTCTTTCCCTGCAGCAAAGCACCATCGTGTGCCACAACCGTGTGGATCCCAACGGATCGCGGTATTTGCTGGGAGACATGGAAGGGCGGCTCTTCATGCTGCTCCTGGAGAAGGAGGAGCAGATGGACGGCACTGTCACCTTGAAGGATCTGCGTGTGGAGCTGCTGGGAGAGGTGGGAATCACCTGGGCCATCCCTGGCGCTTCCTGGGATTCTCCAGTCTGGAAAGGCTCCGTTTAGGACCGAGTGGGTATTTTGGGAGGTGTTGTCACAGCCCTGAGCTGTTGGGAAAATTCCCTGTGGGCACTTAAACTTACACCCTCTTGCCATATTCTTTTCTTTTCCTGGTACTTGGACTGGAAGGAGCTTGGATTTTGTGGGATTTATGAAGGGATTAAATCCCCTTTCTGTGCCCAGGGTTTTTCTGTTGGATAACAGCTTAGTGGTGGAAGGTGTGTGTGTGTGTGTGTGTGCCAGGACCTTTCCATGCCACTGGTGGGTCACCTGCCTCTTCCCGTTTCCCAGACATCCATTGCCGAGTGCCTGACCTACCTGGATAACGGAGTGGTGTTTGTTGGCTCCAGGCTTGGAGATTCCCAGCTCGTGAAGGTACGTGACAGCTCCAGGTTGTGTGTTTCCACAGGACTCAGTTTCCATCAAAACCTGGGGATTTGGATACATTTTCGTGTCTTCTCCTTCCCTGCCCTTTCCCTGTCCTGCTCCTTAAAGACAGAAATTGATTCCAGTATTTATTCCCAGCTCAATGTGGACAGCAACGAGCAGGGATCCTACGTGGTGGCCATGGAGACCTTCACCAACCTCGGGCCCATTGTGGACATGTGCGTGGTGGACCTGGAGAGGCAAGGCCAAGGCCAGGTAACATTCCTGCTTTTTCCTCCTCACTGCTGAGAATTTTTGCCTGGGGGTGTCCATAAAATCACAGAATCCCAGAATGGTTTGGGTTGGAAGGGGGCCTTAGGATCATCTCATTCCATGGGCTGGGACACGTTCCACCAGACCAGGCTGCTCTGGTCAGACAGACCTGTCCAACCTGGCCTTGGTGGGTCTTTCAGGTCCTGTCCAACCCAAACCATTCCATGATTCTAGAATGGGTTTCCCATTTCCATGATCCCAGGGAAGAGTGGGAGAGCTTCCCAGCCACAGCTGGTAAAGTCCATCTGCTTTTCCTCCAGCTGGTCACCTGCTCTGGGGCCTTCAAAGAGGGATCGCTGCGGATCATCCGGAACGGCATCGGCATCCATGAACACGCCAGCATCGACCTGCCTGGAATTAAAGGTGTGGGAGGTGTTCCACAGCCTGAGAGGGGACGTGGTGGGCACAGATGAGGTTGGGATGTGGAATTGTGAGGAGGTGTGTGAGGAACTGTGGCCTCCTTCTTGCAGGATTGTGGCCACTGAGGTCGGATCCGCACCGGGAGACGGACAACACCTTGGTGCTCTCCTTTGTTGGCCAGACCAGGTAAAGGTGGGATGAGCCAATCCAGGCTCTCAGTCCCATGTCAGGGCATTAATTAATGGAATTAATTAATGGAATTAATGGAATTCCCTTCACTGCCCAGGGTTCTGATGTTGAACGGAGAGGAAGTGGAAGAGACAGAGCTCACAGGATTTGTGGATGACCAGCAGACGTTCTTCTGCGGCAACGTGGCGCATCAGCAGCTGATCCAGGTAATTCCAGCATGAGGAAAACATGGATATGGCTCTCCTGGTGTCATATGGATTGTGACATATCCAGGGAAGAGGTTGGAATGCTTCTCTGAGCTGATGGCACCAGCAAACAGGGTCCTGGGTTGGTGTTTCTAAGGGGTATGGAAAGAGGGAGGTTCTTGCTGTGCCACCCACCTTGGAAACACTGTTTTCCATTATTTTTCCTGTCTCTCTTCCCAGATCACCTCTGCCTCGGTGCGACTGGTCAGCCAGGAGCCCAAATCCCTGGTGAGCGAGTGGAAAGAGCCCAATGGGAAGAACATCAGCGTCGCTTCCTGCAACAGCAACCAGGTGGTGGTGGCCGTGGGAAGAGCCTTGTACTACCTGGAAATCCGGCCCCAGGAGCTCCGGCAGATCAGGTGAGCCCACATCCTGAGGGCACTTGGGATCCTGGGATTTGGGATCCAGGCAGACACCTGTCCTCCCTCCTTCCTCCCAGCTGCACAGAGATGGAGCACGAGGTGGCCTGCCTGGACATCACCCCCCTGGGAGACTCCAACGGGATGTCCCCGCTCTGCGCCATCGGGCTCTGGACCGACATCTCTGCCCGCATCCTGAAGCTCCCATCCTTCGAGCTGCTGCACAAGGAGATGCTGGGAGGAGGTAGGAGCCTCCCAAGGGTGGCAGTGGTCACTGTCCGTGTCCTGAGCAGCCTCATCCATCCCTTTTCCTGCTTCCCACAGAGATTATCCCTCGCTCCATCCTGATGACGACCTTCGAGAGCAGCCACTACCTCCTGTGTGCCCTGGGGGACGGAGCTCTCTTCTACTTCGGCCTCAGCCTTGAGACAGGTGACCTTCTTCCTTCCTTTCCCGTTTTTTAGGAAAGCTCCTCCTTGCTTTCTCAGCCTCATGCTCAGGTGGGACTGGCCGTGGGCTGGGGGATTTCTCCAGCACACTGGAGGAAGGAGATGGATTCTGAAATCTGGGATGTACTTACCTGCACTCCATTTTCCCTGAGGTGTTGTGGCATATCCCAGATCCCTTTTCCCTTTGGATCCAGGCCTGCTGAGTGACAGGAAGAAGGTGACCCTGGGCACGCAGCCCACGGTGCTGAGGACGTTCCGCTCGTTGTCCACCACCAACGTGTTCGCCTGCTCCGACCGCCCCACCGTCATCTACAGCAGCAACCACAAGCTGGTCTTCTCCAACGTCAACCTCAAGGAGGTCAACTACATGTGCCCCCTCAATTCCGACGGCTATCCTGACAGGTGAGCCTGCCACGAGTTCCCGATCCTAAGGGATATGGAAGAGAGGGAGGTTCTTGCTGTTTCACCCAGTGTTTTCCATGTTGTTTTTTTTTCCCCACAAGTTTGGCCTTGGCCAACAACAGCACCCTGACCATCGGCACCATTGATGAGATCCAGAAGCTGCACATCCGCACTGTTCCCCTCTACGAGTCGCCCAGGTGAGGATTCCTGGGATGAGGATTCCTGGGATCAGGGTGCTCTGCTGCACAGGATGAGGGTTGGGGTGGATGTTGCCATCCCAGGAGCAAACAAACAACTCTTGTTGCTTCCAGAGCTCTTGGACCGGCCTTTCCCGGTTCTCCCACCCACATGGCTCTGTTTATCCCACAGGAAAATCTGCTACCAAGAGGTGTCCCAGTGTTTTGGGGTGCTCTCCAGCCGGATCGAGGTGCAGGATGCCAGTGGAGGCACTACAGCACTCAGACCCAGCGCCAGCACCCAGGTGAGATCCCAGGCTGGGTCATCCTTATGCTGTGGGGATCTGAATTCCTGATCCAGGTTTTCCCTGGTAGTGCTCCCTTCCAAAGCTTCCAAAGCTGTGAGTCCAGTCCAGTTCCTTAGCTGGGGAGGAATGGGATGGTGGAGTGTAATTGAGGGGGTGGCACAGCCACTGTTCCACCTGATCCCCTTTATTTTTGGGTGCTGTTCTTTCCAAATCCAATACAGGCGTCTGTGTGCTCTCCAAGGTTTTCCTTTTCCCAAGGATCTGGCTCTGGAAGCCACAGCTCTGTGTAGACTCAGATTCACACTATCACTCAGCCCTGCAGGAGCAGGGAGTGTGTCTTTTTACTCATTCCTTGCTCCACCTGTTCTCCCATCCCTCTTCCTGCTCACTGGCTGCCTGAGGCTGTGTGGATATCCAAGTAACACCGGGATGTGATGGATTTTTCCCGTTTCCCAGGCCTTGTCCAGCAGCGTGAGCACCAGCAAGCTGTTCTCCAGCAGCACAGCCCCACACGAGACATCCTTTGGAGAGGAGGTAGAAGTGCATAACCTGCTCATCATAGACCAGCACACCTTCGAAGGTACCTGCCCCATCCCAAAATCCAGCTTTTCCCATCCTGGAGAAGCCTAGGGGAGCTTCAACCAAAGCATTTTCCGGGAGGAACATCAGGCATGAGGTTTAGGGAACACCGATTTTTGGTGGCACAAGGTGGTGGGGAGTAGGACAGGGAATCTCTAGGATGTGTCTTAAGCTTTCAGTTCAAGGACTTTGGGATCACAGTTGTTCCTCCCTTTCCTGCTTTTTTCCCCCCCTCAGTGCTCCATGCTCACCAATTCCTGCAAAATGAGTACGCCCTCAGTCTGGTCTCCTGCAAGCTGGGGAAGGATCCCAACACCTACTTCATTGTGGGCACTGCCATGGTGTACCCCGAGGAAGCGGAGCCCAAGCAGGGCCGGATCGTCGTCTTCCACTACTCCGATGGTAAGAACAAGGTGTTCTCACCTGGGAAAATCCAGCTGCTTTTGGTGGGAGATCAGGGATGAGCTCCTCAGACCCCAGAGAGCTTGTGTCCCAGAAGCAGGCAGTTTTTCCCAAGGGATCTGTTGTCAGGATCTGTAGGTGCTGTGTTCCCTTCCTCCTAAAGAAGCCCAAGAATTCCTCACCAAGCCTGGATTCTGGGATTTGCTTTCCATGTCACTTGTCCCGCTCAGAGAGTATTTTGGGAAGCAAAATTCAGGCCAGCTCAGCTGAACCCCTTTGACTTCCCACCCTTTGGCTAAACAACCCGAGTAAAGCCTGGCTTTATTCCAGGGAAGCTGCAGAGCCTGGCTGAGAAGGAGGTCAAGGGAGCCGTGTATTCCATGGTGGAATTCAACGGGAAGCTGTTAGCCAGCATCAACAGCACGGTAGGCAAGGCCCTGCTTTCTTTGGGGAGCGTGTTTGTGGATCTGGCTGTCGGCCAGGTGTCTGTTGAGGAGCATATCCCAGCTCCCACGGGGAGGATCCTGATCCGTGCCCCGTCCCGCAGGTCCGCCTGTACGAGTGGACAGCCGAGAAGGAATTGCGCACGGAGTGCAACCACTACAACAACATCATGGCCCTGTACCTGAAAACCAAGGGGGATTTCATCCTGGTGGGAGACCTGATGCGCTCCGTGCTGCTCCTGGCCTACAAACCCATGGAAGGGAATTTCGAGGAGGTACGGAAGCGGTGCCAGGAATCCGTTTTGACAGCTCTGGGCGCGGGGAATGGTGTTGGAGGGGATAAAAGGAGGAGTTTGGCTCGACTGGGTGAGGTTTGACATGGATCCCTGTGGTTTCTGGAGGGATGGATCCCTCAGTTTCCAGGGAACTGGCTGTGGGAAGAGCAGCTGGTGCCTGGTGGGTGGGAGCTGCCATCTGGGGTGCCTGGTGTCCACTTGGAATGGGAATTTAAATTGCTGGAGTGGCTTTGGCATAGGCTGCTCCACGCTTTCCCAGGATGTTATCCAAGTGCCACTTGGACTAGACCATCTCCAGGAGTGCCTTTCCTGCTCAACTGCTTCCTGGAGCAGAGAGGCACATGCTGGATCCTGCCTCGCTCCTGAATATTAGTGTTGGGTGGGATGAGGATGCAGGAACCCAGGCCAGGCCACCTGGACACAGCGTGTCCCTTCTTGGCCTCTTCCAGATTGCCCGGGATTTCAATCCAAACTGGATGAGCGCCGTGGAGATCCTGGATGATGATAATTTCTTGGGAGCAGAGAATGCTTTCAATCTGTTTGTGTGCCAGAAGGACAGGTGAGCTGGATGTGATGGATTGGGAGTGGGAATTGGGATGCGACAGCATGTGCTGGGAGGGATGGGGTGATGGGATCTTCAGGAAAACTGGAGGAGCGTTCCCAGCTTTTGGGAGTAAGGGAAGGTTTTGGAGTGCCCCCATCCAGGACTGAGCAGTGTTTGGGATTCCAGCGCGGCCACGACGGATGAGGAGCGGCAGCACCTGCAGGAAGTGGGATTATCCCACCTGGGAGAGTTTGTCAACGTCTTCTGCCACGGATCCCTCGTCATGCAGAACCTGGGAGAGACTTCCACACCCACCCAGGGATCCGTGCTCTTCGGCACCGTCAATGGAATGATCGGTGAGGAGCGGGGGCTGAGGATTCCCTGCAGGATCCTGGAATGCTTTGGGTTGGAAAGCTCATCCGGCTCCACCCCCTGCCACATGCCCCTGTCCGTTATTCCCGTGCAGGCCTGGTGACATCCTTGTCGGAAAGCTGGTACAACCTGCTCCTGGACATGCAGAACAGGCTCAACAAAGTCATCAAGAGCGTGGGGAAGATTGAGCATTCCTTATATCCTTTGGCATTCCCGCCAGGAGCCTGTGCTGGGAGGGGTTTACCAGTTGGAGAGGGTGGGAGCGGGTTTGCTGGCACCCTCAGAAATCATGGAATTAAGAGTTGGGAAAGCCCTCTGAGGCCACAGAGTCCAACCATGAAGCCAGCGCTGCCATCCCACCCCTAACCATGTCCAGGGCTGCTGTTATTTCCTGTGGATTTGGCTCCTTGACAGCGGCACCTGGAGATCATTCCACACCGAACGGAAGACGGAACCTGCCACGGGATTCATCGATGGAGACCTGATCGAGAGTTTCCTGGACATTAGCAGGCCCAAGATGCAGGAAGTGGTGGCAAACCTGCAGGTGAGCTCGGGAATGTGGGCTTGGATCCTTCAAGGACCTTGCTTAGGAATCCAGGCTCAGTAAACCGTGGAATTGCAGAGTTATGGAATGGTTGGGGTTGGAAGGGACTTCAAGACACCTCCCGCTAGACCAGGTTGCTCCAAGCCTTGTCCAACCTGGCCCTGGAGCACTTTTAGAGATGGGGAAGCCATAGCCTCTCTGAAAAATCCTAAATCCATACCTTCCTGAATCATCTGGGAATGTTTTTTGGCACCTGCCCATGTCTCCAACGCCTTTTCCTCCCTGTGCAGATTGACGATGGAAGCGGGATGAAGAGGGAAGCCACCGTGGATGACCTGATCAAGATCGTAGAGGAGCTGACCCGGATCCATTAGCAGGATTCGGGGTTGTTCCCTACCCCTCCCCTCCACATGGAGCAAAGGGAATCCTTCCCCAGCTGTGCCCAACACCGGCAGCAGCAGCCGGAGGGGTTCGGAATCTCACAGGGGGAGCAGCTTGTTAGGAATTTGGGGGGTGTCAGTCATCTGCTGGGATTCGTGGATTCTGCGGATTTGGCTGTGCCCAGAACTGTCCCTTGGGTGATCCACTGGGATCTGATGCCCTCACCTCGATTCCCTTTTCCCTGGTGTCCTTAGATATTTTATTACTTTTTTTGGCTTTTGGTTTTGCTTTCGATCCTGGTTTGTTTTTTTTTTGGAAGGGGAATCAAAGCTGGAGGAGCAGCCGAGGCTGGAGCCAAGCGGGATAACTCTCCGTAGGATCCATGCTTTGCTCAGGGCGGGAAGTTCTGGGAAGTTCAAGCTGTTGCTGATTTCGGAGTTTTACCAAATAAAGTAGTCCAAGAGGAAAGATCGTGTCCTCGGCTCTGGGATCTTGGGGACACCTGTTTTCCAGGTGCATTTTTCTAGCTTTCCTTGGATTTGTAGGAAATTTTAGTCCCTTGCCTGTTTGCCAGTGGCACTGTGAGTGCCTGGAGAGGCAGATTGTAATGGAATTTTTTGGGAAAGCTGAATTTCCCAGCCTCTGGCTACTCGTTCATAGTTCTCGTGGTCTCCCGCCTCCTTCACATCTCTCGTGGAATTTGGGTGTTATCCTGGATCCCTCCATGCTCTGCCCAGCCCGGATCTTTCCTGTAACCGCTGGTTAAGTGCCCCCCAAGTCCCGTTCCATGCGAGTTTTTCCCAAATCCTCCCCCTCCCAGAGACAGCTCGTGCTGGAAGCATCCCTGGCTCCCGCTTCCACCTCCTGTTTTCAGAGGAGGCCGCGAGGACAAGGCTATATTTGGACATCTCTTCCAAGAGCTGGGGGAGCAGGGCTTGTGCTTCTGCTACCTTGGACTCTGTGCTTCTGCTTTTATTACCTTGGGCTCTGTTTACCTGCCTGGAGCAGCTCGTTCCCAAATTTTGGGAGGCCCGGGGAGTGGCACAGCTGGATCCTGGAAGCACTCTCCTTTTCCCACCAAAACTGGGGGTGCTGGTGCCAATGCAATGTTGCCACCCTGCTTTTCTTGGACCGTTGTTTATCCACTGCCACTGGTCATGGAGCTGCCTCCCAGGGATTTGGGATCACATTCCCTTAGGACAGGAGCTTCCCACGGCTGCATTGGGTTCCTAAAAAAACTGGCATGACCCCACCTAATGTGGTTTCCATTTGGAAGGGGGGCTACGTCTTGCCTGGGTGATCCCAAGCCTTGGGCAGGATTTTGTGGGGAGAAACCCCATGCTGGATTAGGAATTTTGGAGGCGGCAGCAGCACCCTTTGCTCCGTGGGATCAATCATTTACCTGCCTCCGACCTTCGCTTCATTCCCTGCGCTGGGATGAGGGCACGGGGCCGGGGGGAATCTGGGGGCTCACGGGAGCGGGGTGTCCCGCAGCATCCCTCTCCCTCCTGGATGCAGCCCACCATCCCGGCTCTGCTTGGCCCCTTTCTCTGCCGCGCGGGTCCCCGTGCAGGGCTGGGAAGGCGGCCCAGCGCCTCCAGGAGAAGGAGGAGGAGGGGTGGGGAGAGGCCATGCCGGAGCTTTGCCAGATGTGGGAAAGGAGAGAAGGGGGGACGCCTTTCCCGCTGCTTCCCAAACCCAGAGGGGACCCCCTTGCCCGGCCCGCAGCCCGGGCAGGAGCGGCCGGGATGCCGCCACTCGGCCCAGTTGAACGGGACAACCTCGGGGTGACCCCAGACCTTCCGTGCGGGTTTAGGGGGGGTGGGTGGGTGCCGCCGGCGACCCCCCCGCTCTCGCCCCCCTCCAATCCCGCATTGTTCCCGGCTCGGCGGGAGGAGGAGGAGCAGGGCCAAGGGCCAGCGGGAAGGCAGGCGGGAAGGCGGGCGCCGGGACGTGCTGGAGCCGCCTGTCATGTTGGTGGAGCTGCTCTTCCAGGCTGCCTGTGTGTCCCTGTTCCTCTCCAGCGGCCAGGGCAGGGTGTATCCCGCGAGGAAGAAGCCGGCCAGCTTTGCCGTGGAGAGGTAGCTGGATCCCCCCCTTTTCCTTCTCCCTCTTCCAGCTACACCTGGGACGGGCAGCGTGCCGAGCCTCCGGCTATCCCTGCCTCCAGCTGCAGGAGGGCTTGGCCAGAGGGGTCTCAGCCGGAGGGGCTGGCACCCCGCAATTCCCTCCCTCTTCCCAGGTCCAGGGGAGCATGACGCTGCTCTCTGCATCCCTGCCCTTCTCCCCACATCCCTGTCCTTTCCCCCACATCCCTGTCTGGCTCCCCGTATCCTTGTCCAGCCGGGGGAGGCTTCTCCCGTCACCACGTGCTGGGATGTTCGGGCTGGCTGGGAGGTTGCCCCCTCTCTGTCCCACCTTATCCTACCTTCCTGTGATCCGTGCCACGCTCCGCTCCCCGGCACACGGGCACATCCTGACCACTGACTGTCCTCCTGTCCTCGCATTCCTGGGACCTTTGCTCCACGCAAGGGGCTCAGGACAGGGTGGCCTCAGGCTCTGGTGTCTCACAGGCGCCGCGTGGGGCCCCACGTCTGCTTCCCGGGCTCCAGCAGCGGATGTTGTCCCGGCTGGATGCTGTCCCCGGGCAGCGGGAAGTGCACCCTGCGTGAGTATAGGGGCTCTGGGGGGCTCACGGGGGCCTGTTCCCATTCCCAGAGCTCCTGTTCCCATTCCCACAGCACTCTGCTCCTTTGGCTGCGGTGGGGGTTCCTGCATCGCTCCCAACCTTTGCATGTGCCCGGATGGAGAGCAGGGAATCACCTGCCCAGGTACCGAGAAGCGGCTGTGCCGGATGCCCTTCCCTCTCCACGCCGTGAATCCCAAGGGATGGAGAGGGCCACCAATCCATGGGCATCGTGCCCAACCCTCTTCCCTTTCCATGCCACAAATGCCAGCAGGTGGAGGTGACCGTGGCTCCTCGTCACCTCTCCCTGGCGCTGTCCCCATCCCTGGGGGGGATCCATGGAGCGAGATGGGTGGTCCTGGGGTGGCACGGGTACCCCGTGGACGCCGTGTCCGTGTTCCAGAGCCGCCGGGAACGTGCGGGGAGTACGGCTGCGACCTGTCCTGTAACCACGGCGGCTGCCAGGAGGTCGCCCGCGTCTGTCCCATTGGCTTCTCCATGGCCGAGACGGCCAACGGCGTCCGCTGCACCGGTGAGCGGGAATAGAATGGTGTATCCCAAACGGGAGCGGGCATCCCGATGGGAGCGGGTGTGCTGGTGCTGCCCGCACCCCAAATCTGACCAGCCCCCGTGTCCCCCCAGACATCGACGAGTGCCAGAGCGCGGCCTGCGAGGGGACCTGCCTGAACACGGAGGGCGGATTCGCCTGCGAGTGCGGAGCCGGCCGGGAGCTCTCCGCTGACCGCCGCAGCTGCCGGGGTGCGCGGGGTGCCGGGGGGGCGGCCAGGGCTCCCCGGGGATCCTGACCCTCATCCCAACCCCCAGACACGGATGAATGCCAGGCCACGCCGTGCCAGCACCGCTGCGAGAACAGCGTGGGCAGCTACCGCTGCTCCTGCCGGCCCGGATACCACCTCCACGGGAACCGGCATTCCTGCGTGGGTGAGCACCAGGATGGGGCCCTTCCCACCAGCCCTGGGTCATGGAGGTGGCCCTGAGCCCCTGAGCACTGTACCACAGCCTCATCCCTCTCCGTGCCATGAATCCCAAGGGATAGAGGTGTCCATCACCCTCATCCCTGTGTGGGCCACGCTGAGGGCCCATCCCGGTGCTCCAGGCTCTTTCCTGGGCCACATCCTGGGGTGCAGCACCTGCCGCCACATTCCCCTATCCCGCAGATGTGGACGAGTGCCGGCGGCCTGGCGCGCGCCGCTCCTGCCAGCACAGCTGCCACAACATTCCCGGCAGTTTCCGCTGCTCCTGCCGCCCCGGATACCGGCTCAGCGCAGACAAGGTGTCCTGTGAAGGTACACCTGCCCTTCTCCTGCCTGGGGGAGCACAGTGGGATGCTCCCATCTCCCTGCCTGCTCCAACTGATGTCTCTGCCTTCCTAATTTCCTTCCTAGGGTACCCCAAATCCATCCTGGCCCCATCGCCCATCCTGCAATCCCTGCAGCATCCACCCACCCTTGTCCTGCTCCCTCCCGGCTCCCACCTGCTCCCGAGGGGTTCCCCCTCTCCCCACCTCCCTGTGGCAGCTCCTGGTACCCAATTCACTCCCTCCTCCCCATCCCCTTTCCCTGAGCCATCCCCACATGCCATGGGAGCCCCTGGCACCTCCATCCCCCCATCCCGTCGTTGTTGGCACCGGGGGATCCCTCGGGAGCCTGGCGCTCACTGGACAGAGCCGGGATGCCAGAGCTGCACCTGCCAGGTGAGCATCCCATCCTCCCAGCCCTTCCCGTGGCACCATCAAGAGCTGGGATGAGCCACCACATGTCCTGGCAGGGGGGACGAGTCCTCTGTGACACGGTGAGCTGCTCTGTTCCCTGCTCCCACCCGCTTCCCACTCCGGCTGGGGGTTGCTGCCCCACCTGCACGGGTGAGTCCCGGCCCCCCCTGACTCCCCCAATTCCCAGGATGGCCCCCCTTGAATTCCCAGGGGGACGCCCCTGACCCCCATGGCTCACAGGGTGCCTGCACGAGGGGGTGGCCAGGGCCGAGGGCGACGTCTTCTCCCCGTCCGATGGGAACTGCACCATCTGCGTCTGCCTGGTGAGCTGGATTGGGATGGAAGAATCCCCCTCATCCCTGGGAACCCCCCAGCACTGGGGACCCTCACACTGCAGAACCTCCCCTCTCCTACCCTTCCCTTATCCCTGGGGACCCTCCTACTGCATCCTGGATCAACCATGGACTGGAATGCTCTGGAGCGGATCTCCCATCATCCCTCCACGGGGAACCAGGGTCCTCTTTCCCAGCCCCACACTCCCCTCCACAGGCCGGGAATGTCTCCTGCCTCTCCCCGGAATGCCCCCCAGGATCCTGCCCCAGCCCCTCTCCGGCTGACTGCTGCTCCTGCAATCCAGGTGATCCCAGGACCCCCAGTCTGGGGGTGTGAGGACCCCCGGGCTGGGCAGGGGGTGAGGGAAGAGCCACGCTTGGCTCTCCAGCCCCGCTCCTTCCCCCTTTCCCAGAAAAGTGCAATTTCCGGGGACACACATACGCACACGGAGCCCGCTTCAGCCCGGATGGGGACAACTGCACCACCTGTGTCTGCCAGGTGGGTCCTGGATGTCCCCAGGGATGAAGCTCCCCAGGGATGAAGCTCCCCAGGGATACTCCAGTGCTGCCCTGCGCCTGCTGGGGGCATCCCAGCTGTGCTCGGGGCTGATGGTAGGGAGGACAGCAGGTGACCCATTCCCGTGCTCCCAGGGAGGAGAGGTGGAATGTTCCTTCACTCCCTGCCCCGTGCTGGATTGTCCCCAGCAGCAGCGGCACCTGGGTCCTGGGCAGTGCTGCTCCACCTGCCGGGACCCTCCGGCCCCTGCTGGTGAGTCGGGATGAGGGACACAGCTGGGAATGGGCAGGGGAGACAGGGAGAGGGATGAGGGGGGAAAAGCTGGGGAAAGGGGAACGGCATGACATGGGAAGAACAGCTGGGATAGAGGATGAGGGGGACACTTGGGGATGGGGAGAGTGGGATGCTGGGATATTTGGGGATGGGGTGTGGGGAAGGGCAGGGTGAGAGCTGGAGGGGGGAGAGCTGGAGACAGGGAGGGTGATGATGGGAAGGGTGGGAGATGGGGAATACCTAGGAACAGGGAGGGTGGAATATAGGGAACCCCTGGGGACAGGAAGGGTAGGTTTTATGGGACAGCTGGGAAGAGGGATCCTACCCAGGTTGCTTCCTGGATGACAACGGCGTGGAGTTTCCTGTCGGACAGATCTGGTCTCCGGGCGATCCCTGTGAGTTATGCATCTGCCAGGTGAATGAGAACCTGCTCTGCTTCATTCCCTCCTCCCCATTCCTGCCCCAGCGCACGGCTCCTGCCCCATTCCTGCCCTCAGGATGCCCGTGGCCTGGCAGCCCCTAAATCCCCCCAATCCGGCGGGTTTGGGAATCCCGAGGTGTCTGTCAGGGTGTTCCCACCTGCAGGCAGATGGCTCCGTGAGCTGCCAGCGCACGGATTGTGTGGAGACGTGTCCTTATCCCATCCGCATTCCCGGGCAGTGCTGCCCCGACTGCTCCGCAGGTGAGGGCGTGCCCGGAATTCCGGGATTCTGAGCCGCCTGCCCGGGGACCGCCTGAGCCCCTCTCCCCGCAGGCTGCACCTACATGGGGCGGACCTTTTCCAACAACGAGACCTTCCCGTCGGCGCTGGATCCCTGCCTGAGCTGCATCTGCCTGGTGAGGGCTGGGCCGGGCATTCCCAGAGGATTGGCGGCTCCCACCCCGTGGGCTGAAGCCGGGTTCTTGGCTCCGTTGCAGGGAACAGCTCCGGGGGCGCTCCCGGGTTCCTAACGCCCGGCCCTCGGGGGTCTCTCCCGTCTCTCGCAGCTGGGCTCAGTGGCCTGCTCGCCCCTGGAATGTGCCATCGTGTGCTCCTACCCCTTCCACCCCGAGGGTCGGTGCTGCCCCGTCTGTGAAGGTACGAGCTTGGGCAGGTCCCCAAAATCCCCCCCAACCCCCCCAAATCCCCCCGAGCCCCCCCAAAATCCCCTCTGGACCTTGGTCCCTGCAGACTGCAACTACCAGGGCAGGAAGGTGGAGAATGGCCAGAGCTTCATTCCTGAGGGACAGCCCTGTACCCGCTGCACCTGCCAGGTGAGACCTCCCGCCCGCTCCCATGGGATGCCCGTGTCCTTGGAGCGCCTGTGCCAGTGCCATTGGATCCCAGGAAGGGCTGGCTGATCCCTGTTTTTCCAGCTTGGAGAGGTGAGCTGTGAGGAGAGACTGTGCCCCCACTCCTGCTCTGAGCCCCCCACGCTGCCCGTGGGCTGCTGCCCATCCTGCTCAGGTAACGGGATCCTCGGATCCATCCCCGGGCACTTGGATGTGCCCCCTCCGGACTGGGGGTCCCGGGAAAGAGGTGGGTGCTGACCAAAATCCTCCCTCTGTCAGCCACAGGCATCCGGCTCCTCCTGCAGGGCAGTGACCTGTCCCCATCCCAGTCCCCATCTTCACCCCAGTCCTCATCCTCATCCTCATCCTCATCCTCATCCCAGTCCCCATCCTCATTCCCATCCCCATCCTCATCCCAGTCCGCATCCTCATCCTCATCCTCATCCCCATCCTCACCCCAGTCCCCATCCCCATCCCAGGCCCCATCCTCACCCCCACTCTCATCCCAGTTCCCAATCCCTGAAGATTCACCCCCTGGCACCCCTCAGCACCTCCGCTACCGCCTGGCCCAGCTCCTGCTTCCCACCACACTGCCCCTTGGCCCCTCTGCAGGGACTTGGGATGCTGGGAAGCCCCCTCCGAGCACTCCGAGTCCCTCTGGACATCCCTTGGCACCCGCTGTGTCCCCCGACCCCCTCTGTGAGGCCACGGTCCCCCCCGATCCCACAGGCAGCCCTGAGGCTCAGGGATCCCCCGGGAATGAGGATCCCTCTGCGGTGCCATCAGACAGCCCCAGGTTCCAGGTGCCAGGTGTGCCTGGAACGCCCTGAGGAGGAGGAGGAGGAGGAAGGAAAGGAGGAAAAGGGGGTCTGCAGGACCAGCAGGCCTGGCCCTGGGGAGGGGGCAGTTGTCCCCCTGCCACCAATAAAGTCACTCTGGTATTTATTCTGTCCCCTCATCCCTGCACCTGCCAGCATGTGGAGCCCTGGGGAAATTTTGGGATCCTCCTCTGGAAATTTTGGGATCAGTGGCTTTCCAGGATGATGAGGACAGTGCTGGAGGTGTTCAGCCCCCTCACCCTGAGTGGGGTTTGGTGACAGGAGGGACACGTCCTGCCCCAGGCCGCCAAGGCTGGGAGCTCCTCAGGGATGAGCAGAGCCACATCCAGGCTGCCATCATGGGGGCACAGGGACATCCCTGACAGCTGCAGCTGAGGGTGGCACCAGGGACACACCACATTCCCAGGGACGTGGTGGCCTTTCCCAGAGAGACACGGCAACAGGGGGGCTTCTCCACACCTTTATTGTCCTCGGTGGTGGCAGGAGTGCCGGGAAAGGGACAAGCCCTGCCGGCCACCGAGTCGGGAACACCGGGGGTTCCCGTCCCAGCTCAGGGCAGCCGGGACAGCCCCACCTTGTTGTTGGCCCTGTCGAAGATGACGTAATATTCCCGGATAAAGACATCCCCCAGGATCCAGAGCTCGCCCTCCTCCGTGGGAGCATCCATGCCTTGCAATCCCAGGGTGCAGTACCCATTACTCTGCTCCAAGGACATGGAATGGGGTGGTCACCAGCTGTTGGATCCCTCCCTCCGTCCCTACAAACCCGTTCCCAGTGGGATGCTCACCCTTAACACGTAGGCCCTGGGTGGCACCGGGAATTCTTTGCCATGGATGTGGAAGATGAGGTTGGGAAGGTGGCTGATGGCATCACAGCTGATCTGGGGAGGACAGGGCAGGTTGGCAGCTATTCCAGCCAGGATCAAATGTCTTAGGGAGCATCCTGAGGCCTCACCTCGCCATTGGAGCTGGCACCGAGGCGGCTCATGAGGGTCCGGAAGGCCCGGATAGGAACAGCCAACAGAGTGGTTCCCGTATCCACGATGGCCTGGCATCCCGAGGAACAGGCCACCGGGGCCCCGCTGATGGAGACACTGGGAAGAGGGATGCAGGGTGAGCCTGGACTCCCCAAAACACGGGCTGGAGGGCAGGGAATACTGGGAATACCTCTCCATGCTGATCTGCCAGTAGGTTTCGGCAGAGAGCGGGATCCAGGAGATGCCTCTGGTGGTGTAGTAGGGATCAATGGCACCGAAGAGGACAAAGCTCCCATCTTGGCTGTCCCTGGAAAGGGGGATCCATCCGGGTGGTTCCCAGCCCAACAACGCCCCCATTCCCATCGGCAAACGGGGCTAGTGTGAGAAATTTTTCTTTGGCTGGGATTTACCTGCTCAGGTAGACAGAGAAAAGATCCCTATCCACGAGGTTTTCCATCATCATGTTGTCGAAGACAGGCGTGGCTCCGGAGGAGGCAATGCTTGGGAATGCCAACCCCAGGATGCCGTCGAAGGGGGTGTAGTAGAAGAAATCCCCCGGCTCCGTCTCAGCCAGCCCAAAAATCTGGTTGCGGACATCGATGCCAGCAACCTGGGAGAAAGGAGACAGGTGTGGGTTGGGCAGGAGGATCCCATGGCATCCCACGGGATGAGGGGGCTGGAGGGCCCGGCCCTACGTTGATGGTGTCGTATCCCAGGACTCCGGTCATGCTTCCCGTGCCGTAGGCGATGAACAGGGTGTCGTTGGTGCTGAGGAACGTGGAGGATTCCGCGGGATTGAAACGGTTGTGGTTCCCTGCGGGGGTGGGGAGGATGAGGATGGCCTGGGATTTGTCCCTTGGGAAAGGCTGGGCAGAGCCATGCAGGGCTCCCAAAAGACATATTCCAGCCTCATTCCAGACACCTACTGCAGGCTGGGCTGGAGCAGAAGACCGAGGGAACCCAGAGGTTGGAGGAGCCGGTGTCGAAGACCACAGTGAATTCCTGGGGTGGGGTCCCAATGGAGATGGTGCCAAAGTACTCATCCTGTTGGAATAGGAATGGGAAGGGGTTAATGGGATGGGGAAAGCAGTACGGATAAGGGGCTAATGGGACGAGTTAAAGGGATGGGGAAGGGACTAGTGGGATGGATAAAAGGCCAGTGGGATGGGGAAGGAGCCAGCGCCCCCCCGTGCCCCCTGATCCCAGTTCCCAATCCCAGCCCCTCACATCCATGTAGTTCTCCAGGGGCTCCACAGCGATGCCCGGGAAATACTTGGCAGCCAGGTTGTAGGGATGCTGCTCCAGGTAACTTTCCAGCAACCCCTGCTCCTGCAGCCTCTGCCGCAGCGACTTCATCTTCCTCAGCGGCACCCTGTGGACAGGGACCAGGATGCATCACCGGGATGTGCCACCGGGATCACCCTGCATCCCACATCCCTGTTCTGGAGACCCCCTGGGGCTCTCACCTGATCTGGAAGCCCTGGGCCAGGCCCAGCAGGGCGAGGAGCAGGAGCAGCTTCATGGTGGGAGCTCAGGGAAAATGTGCCTCCGATCCCGGCCCCGCTCCTTATATCCTGGCTCCAGTGTTTGGCCGGAGGCCCCGATAAGAAAGGCAAACTGCTCCTGGGATGGTTATCAAAACGTCCTTAAGGAAGACGGGGGGGGAACGTTAAGCCGGGGGATCCCCGGTATTCCTGGGGGGATTCAGGCCACAGGTATGTTGGGATGGGCGGGAAGCGCTCCCGGTTATCCTGTGGGAGCTGGGGGGAAGGCAGGGTTGTTTGTCCCCTGAACCCTCTCGTTCCTTGCTGGAGGGTTTGAGCCAGACACTTCCAGGAATGGGGCAGCCACAGCTTCCCCGGGAATTCCATTCCCAGCAACGCCTCACCGCTCTCCAAAGGAAGAATTTTTTCCCAATATCCCATCTAACCCTGTCTTCTGGTAGTAGAAAGCCGTTCCCCCTTGTCCTGTCACTCCAGGTCCTTTTCCAGAGTCCCTCTCCAGCTCTCCTGGAGCTCCTTAAAGCACTGGAAGAGGCTCCAAGGTCTCTCCAGATCCTTCTCCTTCTCCTTCTCCTTCTCCTCTTGCCAAGGCTCAATGAAGGATCTGCCAGAATTTTCCATTCTGGGAATCAGCCAGGACTTTCTCCTTTTTTTTTTTTTTTTTCCTGAGGGATAATCCAGTGCTCCATCCCCCGTCAAGGTTCTTCTTCACTTCACTCCCCAGTGCAACGCATATCCTCAGATTCCTCTATCGATCCGAGCTGGGATGGGGCTGATTCCAAGGGAGGAATGCCAGCTCCAGCCCTAGGGAGCCTTTGATCTCCTCCAGGACAAGGTGACCCTTCCAGAAGCCACGGATCCGGCACGTGGTGCCACGGCCGAAGCCAAGGCGCCCAATCCCGCTCCTGTGACCTTCATCCACAGGCAGCCGGAGCTTGGCTTTCTCCCAGCTCGTCCCACATTTTCCCCCAGTTTTTCGGGGACTTTGGATGTGGGAATGGAGTGACAGGACAAGGGGGATGGCTCCAAACTGGAAAACGGGATGCTGGGAAGATACTCCTACCTGTGAAGCTGGTGAGGCCCTGGAATGGGTTTCCCAGAGAAGCTGTGGCTGCCCCATCCCTGGAAGTGTCCAAAGCCAGGCTGGAGAGCCCAACCTGGAATGTGTCCGTGTAGATTTTGGAGTTACCAAGTTTTCCTCCTTTTTTTTTTTTTGCCAAAATAGCAGAGAAAACAAAAATATGAAGTTTTCCCAGAGCTATTTTATCCACTGGATTCCCAGAACTGCCATCCCCAGGGATCAGGATTCCTGTTTTTTTCAATGGGAAAAACACAACATTTGCCCAATGATGGGAAGTTTTAGGACAAGTTTATTGTGCTGCTGGTAAATCCCATCAAAGCAGAACAATGGATCCAACAGGGATGGATTTTTGGGTGGATGATATCCACAAAAGGAAGAAGCTGCGGAATTCAGGACTGGGGAAAAAAAAAAAATGGAATTGCTACTTGGCACTAATTAAATCCAGAATAAAATCTGGGAGGATGGAAAAACAACCCCTTTTAGGGCGTGAAATGGCTCCCTCAGAGAGAAATCCTGGATTTCCCCAGCCTTGGTGGGGAAATGGAGGCCAGGAGATGCTGGATCCTGGAATAATCCCTCCGGGTGCTGGGAGCTCGCTGGATGGGAGCCGGTGGCCTCCCTGCCACAGCTTCCCTTGGCACCAGAGGGCACCACAGCATGCGGAGATCCCAAAAAAAACCCACCTGGAAAGGTGGGTCTGGAAGCTTTTCCTCCTGGTTGATGCAGCCAGGGGCTTGGTGAGGATTCTCGGGCAACAAAACCCTCCCGAAATTGAAGCTTTTGTGGGGAAAATTGGGGGTTTTAATGTCGTTGTGATGTGGAAACACACCTTGGGATGAATTCAGCTTCCATGGGAATCGCCCTCTGGATCGAAGAGGGATTTTTCAGGCTCTTGGGACACCAAAACTCGTTCTGACAAAACTTCCTTAATTTTATCTCTGCGGACTCCCCGAAAAAAATCCCCTTATGGAGACAGAGCTTTTCTTGGAAATGGATTAATGAAGTCAACTTTTCCAGGCCCAGTTCCCAGTTTTTTCTTGTCCCTTCCCTAAAGGCTTTTTTATCACCCGGGTGCTTTATCGGAGCTGTCAGATGAAAGGACGGAAATCTGACGCTCCCGAGGTGTCAAATTTCCGGGACTGGGTTAAAAATATTTAATTAACTTATCAAGGAAGCCCAGGGATGTTGGCTGATCCTTGTGGGAATGGAATTCTGCAGAACAGGACCTCTGGGTGCTCAGGTCACCTTTTCCTACCTGCTGCGGGTGATTTTTTTGGCTGGGGTTAAGACACCATCCAAGGGGGAAAAAAATGTGGAACCATCTTTTGTGGAAATTAAGGATATTAATAAGCAGCTAATGGGAACAGCCTTCCAAACCCACCTGTTTATCCCAAATTTATTTCTGGGTAACACTTTTAAGTGGGTGTTTTTCCATTTCCTCCGTGCAAATTCAAACATCACTTTCCCTCTCCTCAGGCCTCGTGTTTTAAGATAAAATGTTAATTAAACATTTTCCAGCTTTTCCAGGTCTGTGGAAACTGCTCCAAATGAAGCCCAGATTTATTTTTTTTTTTCCCTTCGGAAAGTCAAGTCCCTTTTCTTTCCCATGGCACTGGGGGGTTTGACCAGGTTATCAGCCAGGCTGGGAACAAGTTGTCCTTGATTTATCCAGAATTATTTGGGATCATATGACTCCCATTTGTTACACAACAGCTCTCAGGTGACGGGATCAGAGGTGCCTTTCCCAGATCCCAAAAGATCCGGGTGACCTTGCCCAGACTTCCAAAGTCCCCTGAAGGAGCAGAAGCCACGGAGCTCTTCCCCTGCCTCATCCTCGCTCGGGTTTGGGGAATGTGGAGTTTACAGGTGGAAAAGTGGAGCGTTTTCCAAGCATACTTTGGAAAAGCTGGATTTGCGGAGTGGCTGACGGGACTGGAGCTTTCTCGGGAACATCCCTGTGTCATGCGAGGAGGAGGTAACCAGGTATTCCAGAGGAATTTGATCTCTTGGATCCAGCTGGAAGAACCCGACATTTTACGGGTTTTTTGGGATATTGCCGAGGTCTGTACGTGCTTCCTAAATTAATTCCAACCTGGCCTTGGAAACTTCCAGGTATGGGGCAACTGCAGCCTCTCTGGAGATGTTGCTTTGCCACCACCCTCACAGGGAAGGACACATTCCCAATATCCAACTTAAACCCGCCCCGTGTCCAGGCGGAGCCTTTCCCCCTCTCCCTGTCGCTCCACGCCCTCCTGCACAACACCCCTCTCCGGCTCTCCCGGAGCCCCTCGCACCCCAGAAACACGAAGGATATAATTCCTAGAGCAGCTACAGCTCGGGGAGAGCCCGGCGGGCAGCCAAGGAGCGATTACTGATTAAAAAATGCCATTAAATTGATCCGCGCTCCCGCCCCCCTCAACATGGCGGCGCTGGGCGGAACCACCCCCCTCACGCCCGGGGGGGGGCGCTCTTTCCGCCCCTCCCGCGGTGGCCCCGCCCACTTCCGGTTTGTGCCGGAAGCAGGAAGCGGCGGCGGGCGGAGGGTCCCGGTGGCGCCTCGGTGAGTCCGGGAGAGGGCCGGGAGCGGGAATAACGGCCCCAACAGCGGGATAACGGGGATAACGGCGCTGCAACCGCCACGGTGCTCGCCGCGGCCCCGAAGGTGCGCAGCCCTTAGCGCCCACCTTCCCCAGCGCCTGTGGATTCTTCCCAGAGCCCGCCCCCAAGCTTTCCCGCTCCCGCCATTCCCGCTTTTCCTTCTTAAACTCCGTGAAACTCAGCTAATAACCCCCGTAAAAAAACCCCAAACAAATCAGGCGCTTTCTGCCCCACGCCTGCAGCGCGGGGCGTAATTCCCGGTTTTTTTCCCTGGGACAGGTTTATCTGGATCGTGGGTTGGACAACCCCCGAGGCTCAGCGCGGCCGCTGCGGCGTTCCCGGCGTGATATCCTTGGGATGCTCCAGCTGGAGGAGAGGTAGAAGGGCTGGGAGCGAGCAGGACGGTGCAGGTGCGTTGTCTCTCCTTGGGTTTTGGGCCATCCCCACGTTATTCCATCCCACCTCGTGGAATTTACACCGGGCACGGGGTGCTTGCCAAACACGCCAGAGAGCTGGGATAAATCACGGATTTGGGGCGGGAAGTCCGTAGTTTCCTTGATGTTGTTGTTGTTTCACCAAATTCCGTGGCAGGAAGGTGGATTAGGTGATCCCTGGGGTGGGGTGTGGTCAGATCCCGCTTTCCTTGGTGGGATGGGATGGGCTCTGGAATGGGACAGGGGCATCCAGCTGGAATTTGGGGCTGTGGGTGGGCTTTTCCTTGACGAACCCCCCCAGAACACACAGAATTCCATCCAACTGGGTTTGGGAGAGGGGGAAATGCCTTTCCCCAAGCAGGACGTAGTGGGAATGCTGTTTTCCCCTCTCTGTTCGTGGAACCCGGCCCAGCTGCTCCAGGGGCTTTGACAAGCCTGGGGTTCAGCTGGAAACTCCTTCCCAGCTGGGTTTGGGGATTGATTTGCCTCCTCTGCCCGTGTCCCAGGAGCCTGGGAGGATGGACACGCTGAGGAGCCGGACGGTGCAGGAGCTGCGGGAGCTGCAGGAGGATTCCCAGGAGATCCAGCGCCTGGCTTTGGAGTCCCAGGAGGTTTGTGCCAGCAGGTGGCCCGGGGCTGTCCTTGCCCCCCTGCCACCACGCTCACCATCCTGAATTCCCTAGGTGCAGGAGCTGCAGCTGGAGAGGGAGATGGCCCTGGCTGCCAACCGGAGCCTGGCCGAGCAGAACCTGAAATTCCAGGTGCCGCTGGAGACGGGCCGCAGCGACCTCTCCAAGAAGTACCAGGAGCTGCAGGAGCTGGCTGGGAGGTGCAGGGAGCAGAAGGAGAAGCTGGGTGAGCCCTGGGGTCTTTCCCCAGCGAGCGTTCTGCTTCCTGGAGAACTGATGTCCCTGTCTTTTCCAGCAGCCAGAGAGGTGGAGGGTGTTACTCCTCTTGGATTTCCCTGCTCCCATCAGCAGTTCCCAAGCCCTTTCCTGTGGGCTCCTTGCTGGTTTTTTTTCCCTGGTTTCTGTTCTGTGGTGGTGATTTTTCCTTGGGTTTTTTTGGTTTTTTCCCCCCCTTGGTTTTCCCAGAGAAATTCTCAGCGGCGCTGCAGCCTCAGACTCTGCTGGATCTCCTCCAGGTGGAAAGCCAGAAGATTGAAGAGGAGTCTGAGGTGAGTGTGGGGCTTCAGCCCACTGGGAATTCCAGTGATCCACCCTCAAAGCCTTGCAATTAGACCCAGTTCCCAAAATCCAGGATTATCTTTGGAGTCTGCTGGGTTTTCTCCACAGAGCTGGTTCCCTCCTGGTTTGTGTGTGGGTGCTGCTCCTTGGGATGTGGCCGGGAGAGAATCCTGAATCAGGAGTAGGGAGGAGGAGCAGAGGGCTGCAGGGCTGGGGCAGAGGGCTGCAGGGCTGAGCCCGGGGCTGCTCCTCTCTTGCAGAAAATGGCTGAGAAGTTCCTGGAGGGCGAGGTGCCCCTGGAGACGTTCCTGGAGCAGTTTGCCGGGATGAGGAAGCTGTTCCACCTGCGCCGGGTCCGAGTGGAGAAGCTGCAGGAGGTCGTGAGGAAGGGATCAGAGGGATCCCAGGAGCACGCCAGGGACTCTCAGCGTCCTCTCCCTCCTCCTGCTCCTGCTGCTGCTGCTCACGTTCCCACGGATCCCCCCAAGCCCTTCCCCTCGGGCTCTCCGGCCTTCCCCCTGCCCTACAGCCCGGCCCCGGCGCTCCCGCCCGGCCCCACTGCCCAGGGAGCGCTTCCTCCCGCCCCTTTCCCGGCCTCTCCGCTGCCTGTGGGACACGTGGCCTCCTCCCAGCCCAGCTCCCAGCCCTCCTTTCCCTACCCCCTCACTCCAGCTCCCGGATATCCGGCGGCTTCTGCCGCCGACTCTGCGCCGGGGTTCCCCAAATCCGCCTCGGGAGGCTTTTCCTGGTCTCCATCCCGGGGCCCAGCACAGCCCCTGCCCTACCCTGCTCCCCACCCCTCCCCTCCCCCTGGCAGGCCGGGATACTCTCCCTACATCCCCCCTGCAGCAGGGAGGCTGCAGTGCCCGTACCCCACCCAGCCCCCTCTGCCCAGTTTCCCGCTCCCAGCGCAGGCTCCCTATCCCGGGCCTCCCCCGCCCTTTGGATACCCCCCACCTCCCAACCCTCAGCGTCCTACCTGGCCTGGATACTAATCCAGGACTGCTGGGGAGCATCCTGTGCTGATTCCTCCTTTTTCTGGGGGCTGAGGGAGAGGAGGGATCCCAGAGTGTTGCTCCCGGATCCCTTGGTGCAGAGGAATTGCGTGGGATAGGTCACGGCTCCGGGGGTCGGAGTGAGAGGCAGAGCCAGACCGGCAGAAATACAGAGAGGAGAAACCTTCAGGGGAGCCTTGGGCTTGGACAAGAGCCTGGAGTTGTGGAATAATGGCTTCATGCTGGCAAAGGGTGAAGGTTTAGATGGGATTTTGGGAAGGAGTTCTTCCCTGTGACGGTGGTGAGACCCTGGAATGGATTTCCCAGGGAAGTCGTGGCTGCTCCACCCCTGGAAATGTCCGAGGCCAGCTTGGACTGGGCTCGGAGCAACCTGGGCTGGTGGAAAGGGACTGGAAGTGGCTGATCCCTAAGATCCCTTTCCACCCAAACCATTCCAGGGCTGTCGGTGGGGGTCAGTGATTCCCAGCCGGGCCTGGGCAGCCTCCAGTATTCCTGACCTCCCGTGTGTTTTGTCGGGCTCTTCACATCCCCCTTCTCAGGAAACACTTGGAAACGGAGGGAATGGCAAACGATGGAGATGGGATTTGCTTTGCTCAGCACTTTATCCTTCAAATCCTGCCTGTATCCCTTTAAGTTATTTATAAGGAACGATTACTAATGGACTAGGATGAGGGATTGATGATGGAAGCCATTCCATCCCTGGGATTAATTAGAGTAATAAAACTGGATGGATTAATTGCACTCTGGAGTCGTGGCCGTGGTTACTTTGGGGAACAACGGAAGATCCGGGTAGGGATTGATCCCTTTATCCCTTCCTGGCATCCTGCTTCCTCTGGATCCCATCACTGAAATCTTTCACCCCCTCCCAGGACGGTCTTCAGGCCTGTTTCAATTCCTGCCTTTCTTGGGTTTATCCCTGGGATAAAAACCAGGGGAAAAGGTGTTTCCCTGTCCCACTTTTCCCTCCTGTCTGGGAGTTGGGAATCCCACTGGGATAGATAATGGAAGGAAGAGGACGAGGTGTGATTAGTACAAAACCCCAATTTTATTACAGCTGTGGGTTGTTAAATATCTCAGACTCTTGCATCCCTTTATCCATCATCCTAACTCTTTATCCTGGTTTGGAGAAGCTGGTGATCCCACTATTCCAAAGGTCTCCTTGCACCCCCCTACCTCTTAAATTCCTATAAATAGCTTTAAAAAAACCCCCCAAAGTCTCCTTTTCTCCCATGAGGAGGCTGGGAAGTGCTCCTGGACGGGCGCTGGAACGCCGGGGTGCCCCCAGAGCTGAGGTGGGAGGTGGGATCAGCTCCTTTGGGAGGCAGGGAATCACACCCTGCGGGCAGACTGCAGGTCGTACTCGCTGTCCGAGGAGTTATCCGGGGGGTTGGAACGCCGGCACGCTGCCTCCAGAGCTGTGGAGAGCATGGATACGGCTCACTGGGTGCACATCCATGGAAAAGGGGTGGGAAGGAGCTGCTGCCAGCACTCACCTGGGTAAGCAGAGAGCTGGGAGCTCTTCTGGGGGGCCTGAGCGTAGTCGTTGTCCCCTCCCTGTCCCCGAGGCCTCGGCGCGGTGCTGGAGCGGTGGAAAGACACTGGGAATGACAGCGGGATTGGGATTTGGGGGTTGGAACAGCAGCTTGGAGGGAACAAACCCAGCCTAGGAAGGGGCTGGGTAAAATTGGTTCCTGCTCTGGGCCCGCAACTCCTGGATGAGTTACAGCCCCAAAGGAAGTGAGATCCAGGGCCCTTGTGCCAGGATCCAGGGGGGAACAGCCCGCCCAGACCCCAAATGGATCCCCAGGAACCCCAAATCCCATTCCCAGCTCCCCAGGGAGCTGCTCCTCACCCGTCTGGTTGAGTCCCGTGGGGCCGATCCACTGGCGCTGCTTCTTCTTGGAGACTGAAAGAGAGGGGGAATTGTGTCTCCAAGGATCCTCCCGATCCTTCCTCCCTCCAGCTGCTTCCCCTCCCCGGCCAGCCCCATATGTCATCCCGAATAATCCCCCCCAGGATCCTCCACCTGCTCTTTTGTCTCTGCTTGGAGCTTAATCCCTCTTGCTGCTCCTACACTGCGTGTGGGACAGGCTTGGGGACAATGGGACGGGAGGATCTGTCAGGCTGAGCAGCCAAATCCCACCCCCCTCAAGGAGTTTAGGGAAGCATCCATGGAGCTGCCAGCCCTGAGCTGGTGGAGTGGGAGAAGGAGGAAAAGAAGGATGAGGATCCCAAGGTTGTCCCCTACTTCTCTTCATCAGCTTCCGATAGGCAGGAGGGCCACAGATCAGGGCAAGGATGAGGAAGAGCAGCAGGGCCAGGCAGATGCTCACGACGGTCCCAGCAGATGTTCCGGCGGGAGGCGGCTTTGAGTCCTGGCCTGGGAAGAGCACGGATGTCAGCGGATGTGCCCAGCTGGAGCTTTGTGCCAAGGTGTGAACATCCATCACCCCGCCAGGAGCCCAAATCCCACATGGATTTGGTCCCCCCATCCCCGCCCCTTCCATAGGTGTGGGAATTCCAGCTGCCAGCACCCCCCGGGATCGCGTGGCTTACACACAACTCTGGTCCGGGAGCAGCTCCGGCTATCCCCGAGCCTGGGCTGGCAGAGGTGCAGGGGGCCAAGGCCACAGGTGACTCCCAGGGAGGGAGGCTCCGAGACTGCCATGCTGAAGGTGAGATTCCCGCAGCCCAGCTCCCGGCAGAGCTGCCGGCCGCGCTGCACGCGCTGCACCGCCCCGGCGTCGCACAGGTCCCACCACTGCCCCGCCTGGAGCACCTGGATGTCCCCCTCGCACGGAGTGGGGCCGGCCGCCAGCCTGCGCAGCGCCCGCGGCTGGGAACCTGCGGGAGAAAGGGGCAGATCCACAGGGAGAGGGCTTGGATCCACGGGGAAGGGTTGGATCCACGGGGAAGGGTCAGACCCACGGGGAGGGATGGTGTCCGTAAGGAGAGGGAGCAGGCCCGTGGGTAGAGGGGGATCAGACCCATGGGAAGGCAAGGGTCAGATCCATGGAGTGGGGTCAGAGCCACAAGGAGAAGGGAGTCAGATCCATGGAGATGGGTCAGACCTGTGGGAAGAAGAGCCAGATCCACAGGGAGGGAGGAGTCAGACCCACAGGCAGACAGGGATGAGATCCACGGGGATACCACTGGCACACGCTCCTCCTTCTCCCAGCGCCGGCTTCTGGCGCAGGGATGCTTCCAGCATCTCCCCTCATGCCACAGGGACTGAGCCAAACCAGAGCCAGGCATGGAGGAGCTTTGAACTCTTCCCATGGGAAATGCAGCATGGAAGCTGGCTCTGCCAGCTGCCACAGCCCGTTAAACCCCCAAATCCCATGGGATTCCAAGCTGGGGCAGATGGCAGGACCCACAAGGAGCCTGCTCTGAGCTTCATGGCTTGGCTTGCTGTGCCACGGAGCTGGCACCGACCTGATTTCCAGGGAAACATTCATGGAAAAGGACAGGGAGAAGCCAGTGGCTGGGGGATGCTCATGGCAAGGGAAAGATGCTCTGGCAGGAAGATGCCTGTAGCAGGGAAGAGGGTCATGGAAAAGCAGGGGTATGCCTGTAGCAGGAAAGATATCCAGGGACATGCCTGAGGCATGGAAGCTGCTCAGGGAGCTGCCCACAGCCCGGTCCCTGCCAGTGTTCCCCACCCCCAGCTGGAATTCGGGATGCTGCCACGGCCGCTCTCCCTCCCCAGCTCATCCGCCTTGGCCCTGCCGGGCACTGAGATTTCCTGTTTTGCCTTCGCACCCCGCAGAGGAAGAGCAGGAGTGGGTGGATGGGGCCCATGGGGCAGGCTGGGATGGCGCTGGCTCCCTGCTCCGGCCCCAAAAATCCCCCCAGGCTCTCCCACGGGGGGCAGGCCCGCTCTCACCTGAGCAGGTGATGAAGGCGGGCGCTCTGCCCCGGGAGCTGGTCCTGTTGAAGCAGTCCAGCAGGGAATGGCTCCGGCAGGAATCCTCCTCCACCACCTCCCACCGCACCGGCAGGTGGATCCCGGGGTCCGGCTCCCCGTGGCTGTTCCCGGCCACGCCGCAGCGCAGCTCCCGGCAGATGAGGGTGACCAGATGTGGCCGGATGTGCGGGCTGCTGGCCACGGCCCCCCACAGCCCCTGCTTGTGCAGCTCCAGGAAGCCGGAGCAGCTGAAATTCCCGTCCACCAGCCGCAGCCGGGGGGGTCCTGGAGAGGGATTGGTGGTGGAAGAGGTCGTTGAGTGGGATGGCGTTTTTTTCCCCATCATTTTGGGGGGAAATTCCCAAATTTGAGGCTACAAATGCCTCGGGATGAGGTGCTTACCCGTGGGCTCCGGGGTGGTGACCGGGGGTGCTGGCGGGGGCTTGGGAGTGCTTTTCACCGGCTCTGGAATGAGAAGAGAGGGCCCACGTGAGCATGGATGATCCCTAGGGATTGAGGTGGCCGGGCTGGGGGTCCAGGCTCACCTCTGCAGGCAACTATGACGTGATCCGTGCAGTTTTCCAGCTCCCAGTGGCATCCCAGCTGGTGTGGTGGCCCCCTGCACCTGGTGGCCTGGCTGTGTGGCCTTTTCCCACCGGGAATGATGAGCTCCAAGGGCTCAGAGGCCAGGGGGCCGCACCCCAGCCGCTGGCAGATCCAACCCAGGTCGGCCACACTCACGCTCTCCCAGCAAATCTGTCTCCATTGGCTTTCCCAGTTCACCTCCAGTATCCCAGTGCAGCGGCAGCCGCCTCTGGTGAGCCTCAGGGTGGGTTCTGCGGGAAAGCACCGGGAAAACACCATCATTGGGGCTTTCCTTCCCTTCCCAGTGGGGTTTGCACCCTAGGAATGATGGAAAAGCCCTTGGTGGGGGTCTCGGGAAGCAGTGCAAGGAATGGGAGCGCGGAGGGGTCGAGGGAACGTGGGGGCCTGAGCTGGGACCCCACGACGCCGCTTCCGGGTGATGCAACTCCAGCACCCGCCAGGCTCACGGAGCTGTGGCGGCATTCCCAAAGGGCTGCTCCCCAAATTCTCACCTCCAGGGATCCAGGTGGCCTCCTCCATGGTCAGGGATGGCTGCGAGGAAGAGCGGAAATGGGGGGTCAATCCCACATCCCGCCCTGGCGACCCTGAGTTTGGGACAGCGGCTCTGCTGCTTGGCCCATGGATGGGTATTTTGGGGAAAAGGGGGATGTTGTGGGAAAACTGGGATTTTAGGGGGAGAAAGGCGATTTGCTGCCACCCCATCCATCTGCTGGGGGATCTTTAGGGCTGAGGAAAGACGAGGACCCTGCAAATTACCTCTAATTAGCCCTGCTCCGGGGCGGAATGTTCAGGAACGGTGCCACGCGGGCCGAGGGAAGGGTGGGAGCTGGCAGGGAGTGAGGATGGGGGGACACCTGGCTGCCCTCAGCACCACTGGCTCAATCTTGGGACCCATGGCGGGGTTTGGGGGGGGTCACCTGGGTGCTTCCCACCTCAATCCCCAAACTGTGGCTCTCTCAAGGCGCCAATCCCGCCCGGAGCGGGAAAACCAGGAGGGATCCTGCCAGGAGATTAGAGCGGGGTCAGGGTGCCTGATACTCACCCCACATTCCCAGCAGGAGGCACAGGATGGGCAGCTGGGTTGCCATGGGCTCCGCTGGCGGGATGGGGGCACGGGAGGCTCCGGAGGCTCCGCCGCCTCCGCCGCCCGGCCCGGAGCAGGCGAGGGAGGGGGCCCGGGCAGGAACCGGCTGTTTTTCCTCCCTCTGTGGTTTCTCGACGTCACCTCTGGGCCCGTTTGAAAATTCTGCTGCCTCCCCGGGTCCCAGCAAGCAACGAGAGGAAAGGGGTGAGAAAATTGTAGGGTTCAGCCCCTGCCAGATCCCGGGATATCCACAGCTCTGGGAAAGGGAGGTAGTGAATATGCCCAGTGTTGAGGCAGGTTTGGGGGTCCCCGAGCCCCCCAGGGTTTCAGAGGAGTTGATGCCCATCCTGGCATCCCCTAAAACCCTGTGATCACCCCCAGGAATGCGATGGGGGAAGGTTTTGTCCAGGCACATCCCAAGTCCTGGCATTCCAGGGACACCCTACACCCCTGCAAGGGCACGTGGGGCACCAGCGGTGCTGGACCCGGGCAGGGCAGAGGCGTTAATTGATTGTGCCCTAATTAATTGCTCTGAATCCAGGTCAGGCATGCTAATGAGGCAGCTGTTTTCCATTGACTCCGTGGTATTCCTGCTGGAAGGAGAGCTGGACGGAGCTTCCCATCCCACCCTGCTCCACCACCCGTGGATGCTCCTGTCCCCAGCCCTGGAGCAGGATCCCCGCACCTGGGGACAGCTCCCTGGAGCCATCAGGGACTTGTTCCCATCCCAGTTCTGCTGGCCCTGGTGGGAGCAGGCCCTGTTGGAATATCCTACGTGGGCGTCCTGGAGCTGCCTCCCACCCACTCTGGCTTTGAGAATTCCCTGGAAAAGGGGTGCAATTCCCAGGCCTGCTCCCACAGGACTCAGTGGAGGGTCCGCAAGCCGCTATCCCCCCAAAATCAACCCGAAATCTGGGATTCACCTCAAACATCCCAGGACACTGGGATCTAGGAAAGATCCTGTTATCCAGGGCTGTGTGACCCCCATATGGATATGGGGTGCCTGGGGTCCAGCCCTTCCCTCAGAGCCGTGACTGCCTCTGGAGGCCATGAGATTCCAGGGATATTGGGCTCGGATTGAGCATCCGCCTTGCCTCGGGCGCTGCAAGTCGGCTCAGCATCCTGAGCTGCCACAGCAAGCTCGGGATGATTGGAATCCCTTCCCGGGGGGGGTCGGGGGGGCGCTGGGAAGTGCTGACAAGGCTGCCTGCCGGGAGGAGCTTTTTAAAAAGCAGGAGCTGCCTTTGGAGCCGGCGGGAAGGGGCTTGCCGGCTGTCGGCACGCTGCTGGGATCATCGTGATGAGGAGAAGGGGAATTTTCCAGGCGGGAGCAGCTCGGAGGAGCGGTTGGCACTGATGTGGCTGTGTGGGGATGCAGGGGACACCTTGCCGAGGTGGCCGTGGGCTGGGTTGTCACTCTCCAAGGGCACTGGTGTCCCCACGGAACGGGTGCCCCCAGGCTGTTGGTATCTCCAGGGAATCGGTGCCCTCCAGGGCTTTGGTACCTTCCAGGGCTTTGTTGTTCCTGGGGAATTGGTGCCCTCCCAGGAATCAGCACCCTCAGGACGCTGCTACCCCTCTGGACACTGGGAACCCACCCAGGACATTGATACCCCCTGGATTTTGGGGCCCGCCCCAGGGCATCAGGACCCTCCCCAATTCATCGATCCCCCCAGGCCTGCCCATGCCACAGCCCCAGCCATCCCAGCATCATCTCCTCCCTCCCAGTCCCCCCGGCAGCCGGAGCCAGGAGCAGGGCTGGGGCACCCCCCGTGCCCGCCCCGTGCCCGCTCCGCTCTCAGCCCTCGCCCCGTGCCCTTTGTCGGGGTTTTGCTGCTATTTTGGGATTTCCTCCGTTGTTGTGGCTCCTTTGTGCGGGGCCTCTCGCTCAGCAAACAGCTGGAGGATGTGGGGGGGTGGGGGGTGGGGGTTGGCACATTTTCCACTTGAGGTGCGGCTGAACCCCGACCTCCTCCCTGGGGAGACAGAAATCCGACAGCAGGGCCGGGGCGGGAGCAGCCGGCCTGGGATGGGGTGGGGGAGGGCAGAGGGGTCCCAATCCCGGGGTGATGGGTGGGTGCTGTGCCCCCTCCCAGCTGGGAGCACCCCCAAATCCCAAAGCTGGGGTCATCGCTTGGCTCCAGCTTCCTGCTGGGGTATGGATGGATTGGGAGCTGCTGGAGGGTTTGGGGGCTGAATCCCACCCCCATAGGGCACCATCTGCTGGGTTTGGGGTGGCACCTCGGTGACTTCCCTTCCAGCATCCCTGGAGCCTTCCTGGGCAGGACTTAAGGACAGCCTGTTCTCGGGATGGGCCAGAAGGGTGTAGGGAAGCTCTGGGAGGACACGTGGGACTTCCATGTCCCCCCTTCCTGCAGTTTAATTTCCACCCCTGGTGCCTTGGAGCTGGATCAGGGCCCTGCTTCCCCCTTCCCTGCTCCTGTGGGCTGGGAGTGGGATATTTGGCCATCTTTGTGTCACTTAGTGGGCAAGTAGGAGCACTTGGTGGCCCAGCCTCGCTCTGGGGCTGGTGACACCCCTATGGACAAGGGACATGGTGGGAAAGGCTTTTAATGGCAGAACAGTGGAGATGGCTGGAGAATTCTGGAGGAGATAGCCAGAGAATTCCAGGAGATCTGGACTCTGGAGCAGTGGGACAGGCTCAGTAGGCAAAGCCCTGGATGTCGTCGTAGTCGCTGCCCTCAGAAAAGTCGGGATCCTCCACGTGTTCCCCCGAGGGACAGGATGGATCTGACCAGCCTGCAGAAACAGAGTCTGTCAGGAGGGTTTGGGAATTCCCAGGACTCCCTGCGTCCCCCACCTCCCCCTGGATCCTCACCAGGATGTGAGGAGGGGTCTCCAGGGGGCTCTGTCTCCTGCACGTTCTGGTACCACTCCCCCGAGGAGGTGCTGGAGCTGCCGTCGGGATCGCGCTCTGCCGGAGCCGCAGGTGCCCGGGGCTGGGCGGGCACGGGGGCGGGCGCTGCTGGGGGAGCCGGGAGGAGCAGGGTCACTGACTGCCACTTCCCATCCCTGTTCCCGCCCTTGGGGTCACTCTGTCCCTGCCCACATCCCTGCTCCTCTCCCTGGGCTCCCTGAAGCCCCGTTCCCTCCACATCCCTGTGGTCTCTGCATCCCTTTCTCCCGTCCCTGTGGTCTCTGCATCCCTTTCTCCCATCCTTGGGGTCTCTGCATCCCCTTCTCCCGTCCTTGGGGTCTCCCCATCCCTGCTCCCACGCTTCCCACCTGTGCCACAGCCGTGGCCGGGGGCTGCCGGGTGCCACTGGCTGCCGTGGGCAGGAGGGGGAATGCTGCCATTCCAGTAGGGCTCCGTGGATGAGGAGGAGCTGGAGGAGCTGCGGAGTGGGGGACCCGGCCTGGCCGGCTCTGTGGGAACAAGGACATCAAATATGGGAACAAGGATATTGGAAGAGAGGGTGGCCATCTTTCCATCCATGAGATAGACTCCCCACCCCTTGCATCATACCAGCCTCTGGGAATGGCTCCATCCTGGCCTGGCTGGGTCTCGGAGGGAGAAGATCCTCCCTGGGACCACGGCGCAGGGAGTCTGTGGGAAGAGGGGATGGGTGTGAACATCCTGGGTGGCGGGGATCCTGGGACAGGGCGTCAGGGATCCCAGAGGAAGTGGGATGCTCACTGTAGAAGGTGGACAGGGCGACTGGAGGCTTGCTGCTGAACTCATAATATTCCGAGTCGGAATCAGAATCCTTGGAAATGACTGTGACCAGACAGTCTGGGGGGTGACAAGGGGATGTGGCATCTGTCACCAGCTGGGACCTCTGGCCCCACTGTGCATGGGGGGATCTGCCAGACCCACCTGATCCTTTGGGAAGGCCGGTGGGAGCCTCCCTGTAGTCGTTGGGGATCCCGGAGGGCGCGCTGGGGCTCTGGGAGCTGTGGGTCACCAGGACTGCTGCGGGTATTCCCAAGGAGGACACGGCTATGGGGACAAGGGTATGCACCCACTCCATGGCTGAGCTGACCCCAAAAAGCGGGGGTTGTGTCCCAATCCCATGTCCGGATCCAGAATTCCTTACCGCTCTTCTTCCTCAGCCTCAGCAGGGCGGCAGACAAGGCCAGCACGGAGAGCAGGAGCAGTGCCGCCAGCACCAGGCACAGGACAAAGAGGGGACTGTCCGGTGCTGGTGTCCCCAAGGCTGGGGTCCCCTCCTTGGCTGCGACAGAGAACGGACACAGCTCATCCCACAAAAATCTTTCCTCCTGGGAACTTTACCCTGATCCCAGGGAATGGCCGAGGGCTCGGGCGCTCACCGTGCAGGACAGTGACATTCCCGGGCGTCACCTCAGCCGTGGGCGTTGGCGTCTCCAAACCCTGGGAGCCTGGAAAGGGCGGGAACAGAAATTGGATGCTTGGGAGAGGGCAGGACCCGGCCGTGCCCCGAATCCCGTGGGGATTAGAGGACCCGGTACCGTTGCAGACGACGCCGGCGGCCCAGGATTGGTAACAGGGAGCGGATTTGTTGAAGGTCCAGCTGCACTGTGCCAGCGAGGGCTGCGGGCTCCCGCACATGTACACCATCTTCCCGGGGAGCGTGTGCCCGAAGGAAGGCCGCTGGAGCGCATCCCCGCATCCCAGCGTCCGGCACAGCACCGTGGCCTCCGCCTCGTACCAGGTGCTGTTGCACACCGTGCTCCAGGTGCCGCGGAAAAACACCTCCACCCTGCCGGCACAGCCATCCCGGCCTCCGGAGAGCCGCCACTCCTGGTGCTCTGCGGGGAGAGAGCGCCGGGATCAGGCCGCGCCATCCGCCGTCCCCGGCTCCGGGATATTCCAAACCCACCTGAGCAAACCACGCCGGTGTCCTCCTTGTGGCTGCAGTCGTGCTCCAGAGAGGCCGGACATTCCCAGAGGTGCCGCTCGTGGCCCTGGCATCCCACCTCGTCCCGGAGGATGGGGCCGTGCCCGCGGCCGAAGGCGGCGTTGCCGAGGGCTCTCACGGCGCGGCCGCACTGGAGCTGGCGGCACACCACGTCGGCGTCGGGAATGTCCCAGCCGTCGTCGCACACCGTCCCCCACGTCCCCTCCTGCTCCAGCTCCACCCGGCCCTCGCAGCGGCTCCGGCCGCCCGCCAGCCGGAGCGCTCTGGGACCTGGGGGGTGCACCGGGAAGGGTGACCTGGCGTGGGCCCCGAATCCCAAAAAGTGCGCGCGAGGAGATCCCTCGCCCTCCCACACTCACCCGGTGTCGCTGACGTGTTCCCAGTCGGAGTACTGGGAGGTCCCGTCGTCGTTTCTGTGGGGGGAAAGGGCAGAGGGGTGAGGGGCTGAGCCCCCCCAGGAGTCCAAGTTTGGAGGGGTGCGTCCCAAACCCACCGAAACGTGGCCAAGAGGATTCTCCCAGCTGCGAGTGGCACAGCGGGAATTCCCCTGGGCTCTGGCAGAGTGCTCACGGAGCTGCATCATGCATGCCAAAAATCAATCCCTGTGTGCTCCGGGGTGTTTCTCAGGGCTAAATCCTGGTGTGGGATCTGCTGGGGGAATTTGGCCTTAAATACGGGAATACTGGGACTCGACTCGGCGGTGGAAGAGCTGAAATTTGGAATGTCGTCCTGCATCCGTCTTGTTCCCGCCTTCTGGTTCATCCCCGCGGACACAGAGGGGCTGGACCTGCCTGTACCCACCTACCCTGCACCCATTCCAGAGCCACGGGTGAGTGGATGATCCAGTTATCCCTAAAAGTGCCCCCTTTGACTCCTCCAGGGGGAAGGATTCAGCCCCAGAAGTGAGGCATCCAGGGGACTGCACGGGTGGGAATCCTGGGAAGAGACACCAGGGCTGGTGGGGTGTGGATGGGAGTTAAAATGTTCAAGGAAAAAAACAGGGATGAGGGGAGAAGATGGGAATGAGCTGCTCCAGGTGGGGACGGAGGTGTGAGAAGGGCGGAAATGGGGTGATGGAGCCATTTCACTTGCGACTGGAGGCCTCGAAGCAGCTCCTGGCAGACATTTTGGCAGCCAAACCATCCCAAATCCTGCCGGGATGGGGGGGCAGGTGGCATCACATCCCAAAACCATCCAGGGGGTACACGAGAGACAGGATGGCCTTCAGGCCCTGAGTGTCACCCCATTCCCAAAGGGATAGTAGGTGGGATAGTTCCCTAAACCTTTAGGGGCTTAGGGTCCTCTTTTGGGGGTTCCCAAAGTGCTTTTGGGGGGATCCAAGGGGGCCTTAACCCTTAGGAGGATCCCCAAGCCATAGGATACCCTTTTAGGGGATCCCTTTCCCTCCATCTCAGTGGGTTGAGGGGCAGCATCCTCCATCCCTGACACCCCTGTTGGGGACCCCCCAGGACCCCCAGTGCTCCCCATCCCAGGGAGGTGGCAGGTCCCCAGTCCCCAAATCTGGTGGCTCCACCACCCCAGGGTCCCAAGAGAGCGACGGCAAGGGCCAGAATGGGGACAGTGACGTACCTTGTGCAGCTGCCACGGCAGAAAGAGCCACCAAGAGCAGGCAGAGCTCCCCCATCCCGTCAGCGGGGCAGCCCCATGGAATCCAGGGGTCTGGGATTCAGGGGCTCCCTCTCTCAGCCGCTTGGGGACATGGCCTGGCCGTGTCCCCGTGCTCCGGCAGCTCGGGGAGTGTGGCGGAGGGCAGGAAGCCGAGTCAGTGCTGCAGCGGGGAGGAGGGTGATGGGGTGGCTCCATCCTGCCCCAGTGGGGAGGAAACAGGGGTTTGGGAACCCCAGAGACCCTCCAGGGCACGGGAGCCTCGTGGATCTGGTGCTCCCACCCCGGGGGACACAGATCTGGTGGAGCCATCGTGATCTGCAGCTCGTTTGTGCCTCCAGGTCGTGGATTTGGGGCGGTGGCACGGGGGGACTTGGGGTCACCCGAGCTGCAGGACAGCGGTGGGGTGATGAAGAGCCAGGAGTTCCCCACTTCTCCCTGGTGTTTGGAGTCAATGTTGCCTGCAGCTCCGCATCCTGAGCATCTTCCAGCACATGCAGGATCACCCCAGGACCCTCCAGGAATATTAGGTGAAGGGTAAGCTGGAATTTCCATGGGTAGGGGGTGGGGCATCCCCAGAGATGTTGATCCCCACTGTGGGTGAGGGCTGGGATCCAGCTGAACACCCGGGGACCCAGGATGCTGGGAAGGGGGGACAGGACTCCAGTCACCCCATCTCAGCAGGGTTTGGGGGAGTTTGGGGAAGCTGGGAGCAGGGTGAGAGGGTGGGGGATCTCCTGCTATTACCCAGGGTGTCTTGGGATTGCTGGGACTTACTGGGAAGGAGTGGCAATCCCCATGGCACTCCTAAATAAAGGGAGGTGCTGAAGGGGACACCTGGGAATGTCAGGGACCGGCCATGGGGAGGACATGCAGTACCAGGCTGGTGTTGGGGTTGGAAAGGTGGAGGAGGAGGATGGCGGGAGAGAGAGGAAGGAGATCCCTTATCCCAAGGTGACCCCAGCTGGGCCACGGCCAGGCCCAGCCCTGGATCCGATCCCGTGACCAGCTCCCCTGTGGAGCCAAGGTCAAGGGCATGTGCCCATTCCCAGGAGCCTGGCACTGCCACGGGGGCAGGGTGGGACCCGGCACAGAGGAGAATCCCAATTTCTTTTTTTAAATACTTTATTTTTGTAACAACGTCAGAATTAAAAATTTTCCATAAATACCAGCCCCTGGCAGCCCCTTCCCGGGCGTTCCCGATAAAAAAATGTGTACAAAACGGATGCGTGGCCGGGGTGAAGGTGGGGGGGATACAGGATCCTCCCCGGGATCAGACCACAGGAATCATCACCACCATCATCATCACCACTATGAACACCATGTCGCAATGAGACCCAAAGCAGTAAGAGCATCCCAAATTCCTCCCCGGTGCCGCCGGGATCCAGCCCCTGTAAGGACAGGGCTGGGAGACCCCTCCCTCACCCTCTGTGGGCACCTCGGGGTGGTCCCAGGAGGCCACCAGTGGTCCCCGGCACATCCCGCTGGGAAGGGGAGTCGGTGTCCCCCCAGCACGGCACGGGGAGGAGGTCGGGCCCTTACTGGTTTGCCCGGGAATTGCGGGGGGTCCGGGAGTCGCCCCCTCGGGGTCAGGAGCTGCCGCGGATCCTCTCCATGTAGCTCCGGAGCTCCTCGGGATCCCGCAGCCCCATGTCCTCGCACACCCAGCGGATGTCATCCTCGCTGGCCACCAGGATGGACTGGACGTGGGGGGTGGCCGGGGGGGGCTCCTCGGGGACGCGGGGGGGGCCGAAGGTGACAAACTCCACCCGCTTCCTGCGGCCGCCTCCCGGAGCCGATCCCTCCTTGCGGGGCGGGGGCGCTCCGGGGGCCGGGGAGCCGGGGGGAGCCCCATCCTCACCGGAGCCTGCGGGGCCCCCGCAGCCACAGGGCGGGCCCGGGGAGGCCGGGGGTTCCGGCTGCCGGCGATCCAGCTGCTGCCGGTCCAGCTGCCGGCTCAGCTCCTCCTGGTCGGTGCCCAGCCAGACCCAGTTGTGGGGTTGCGGGGCCGAGGGGGCCCCGCCCGGCTCGGGCAGCTCCTTCTGCTGGTAGCGGAGCACGAAGAAGATGCAGTTGACGAGGAAGATGAAGATGGCGAGGCAGAAGACTCCCAGGAGCACGTACATCCCGATTTCCAGGTCAGTCACCCGCTCCGGAGCCTTCACCATCTCCTCCTCCTCCTCTTCCTCCTCCTCCTCTTCCATGCCGGCACGGTTGCGTCCGTAGCCTTCCTCCTCATCCTCCTCCGAGGAAGACCCCTGGAGCTTGGTGGCCGCCGGCCCCACGCCCGCGGGCTCCCTCTGCCCCACGGTCACCGCCTCCCCGGACATGGCGCCCTCGGCCCGCGGGAAGGGCCGGGGGCTCCCGGGGGAGGGGACCCCCACCCGGAGCCAGGCGGTGCCGGTGGCCAGGGCGGCCGCGCGGTGCCGGCCACGCCGGCACGGGTCCGGGGGGTGCAGGCTGAGCTGCAGCAGGGCCCCCTGGCCCGGCCCCTCAGCCACCACCCACGGGTGGGCGGCGGGGAGCCCCGGGGAGCCCCCGACGCTGGCGACGGTGCGGTCGAGGGACGTCACGGTCAAGGCCACGTCCTGCCACCCGTAGAGCTCCAGCGGGGCCAGCGTGCGGTCGGAGAAGGACAGCCAGATGGACAGTGTCGCTTCCTGGTGGGGGTGACGAGCGGGATGGCAGAGGTGTGGGGGACACCGGGGAGGCTGGGGTGACCCCCCCCACCCGTCTCACCTGCTTGAGGGCCCGTAGCGTGGGCGTTCCCAGGGCGGTGGCGGTGACCACGCCAGGATGATCTGGCTGTGTCCGCAGAGATAAGGAGAGCCCAGCCACCACCTGGGCGTGGAGCTCTGTCACTGTCACCTTCTCCTCAGAAACCACCAGCGTCTGCTCCCCCAGGATGGAGTTGGAGAGCGGGGAGCGCACCTGGAAGCAGCTTGTGAGTCCACCAACAATCCTCACTAGCCACTGTTTCCTCCTCCCATCCTGTGCCAGCCCCTCAGTTCCCTCCCTCCCTGTATCCTGCCCAGCTCCCACTGGGATCATTTCCAGCCCCCCAGCTGCATCCCTGCAACCTTCCCACACCCCCAAATCTCCCCAGGATGCCCCAAATTCCCCACCAACAACCCCCCCCGCCACTCTGTTTACCTCGACAGAGGTGACTCCAGGCTCCCGGCCCACCACAACAGCCCCCGCTTCCAGCGAGGCCACACGGGGGTCCTGCACGTGGGTCCGGGGAGCCACCAGGTGGGTGACATCCAGGAGCCACTCGGGGCCGGGCAGGTAGGACAGGTGACGGCCGCCATCCAGGGGGTGGGCCACAAAGTGTGCTAGGACACGGAGCCCCGTGCGCTGGAACTGGGGCCGGCAGCCCCGCGCCCGCCGCTCCGGCTCCTCTGCCGCGTCCTCCGACTCCACCACGGCGCTGGGGACAGGGACACGGACAGGGTGACGACAGTCCCAGGGTGGGGTGACAAGGGGCTCCCCCAGGGGCAGGGAATGGGGACTGTAGGGTGACAGGGATCCCAGGACAAGGTGACAAGAATTCTGGGACACTGGAGTGTGCGGAGGGCTCACTGATGCATCCCCACAGGGCAGGTCTCAGCCCCATTCCTGCCTCCCCCCTTTTCCCACCATCCTGTTCTGCAGGCCTCACCTGTCAGGCCCCTCGGGCAGCCTCCAGCCACGGAGCTGCTCCAGGATGGGATCTCCCAGCTGGACGCGGAGCGGGAGCAGCGGAGCCCAGACGGAGAAGCTCAGCTCCGCCCGCAGCCGGCGCACCCAGAAATCCACGCGGGCCCCCCGCGCCCCTCGGCTCTCCTTGCCCCCCACGAACACCAGGTCGCAGGAATCCGACACCTGCGAGGGCACGTGGAGCTCCGTGGGAATGTCCCAGGGTGAGGCGGGATAAGGAGGGGATAGCAGGACTCACCTGCAGCACCTGCTTGTCGGCGGATTCGCATCCCACGGGATCGGTGAGCTCGGACACTCCACCCCCCGCTTCCACAGCCACCAGTTTCACCGGGATAACGCGAGGGACGCCGGTCAGCGGCGCCGTGTTCAGGATCTCCAGCTCCTGGAAGCACGGTGGGATAAAGGGGGCGCTTCCCAGGGGATGGAGGGCTGGAATGGGATGGGGACACCCACCTGCACCAGCGGGACGAGAGCGCGGACGTCCCGCTCCGACACCTGGATTTCCCAGACCAGTTTGTCCTTCTGTGCCTCGGGATCCTGGCCGGGATACTCCACCTGCCACGTGAGGGGCCGCGCCGGCGCCAGCCCCGCCGTCCCGTTTTCCACCGCCACATCCAGGTGCAGGAAGGCGGCCGGCTCGGACGCCCTGCGGCACCACACCGGGATCAGGGAGGAACAGCCTGTGATTCCCACTGGGGTGGGGGTATCGGGATATTCCCTACCTGGAGCTGTCAGGGACGGCAGGGATGTCCCCCAGCCGCCGGCACGTCACCACGGCCGTGGAGTGCTTGGGACTGCGGGAGCGCTCCAGGTGCACGCTCCAGGTGTTGGGAATCGTGGGATGGGCAGAGACCACCTGCAGGCCCTTCTTGGCCTTGATCCTGCCGGGACACACGGTGTCACACAGCGTCAGATGGTGTCACACAGTGTCGTGCGACGCCCCAAAATGTCACACGGTGTCACACCATGTCAGATGGTGTCAGATGGTGTCCCACGGTGTCACGCACAATCACACGGTGTCACCCACAGTCACACAATGTGACACAGTGTCACTCACAGCCACACAATGTCACACGGTGTCACCCACAGTCACACAATGTCACACGGTGTCACTCACAGCCACTCAATGTCACACAGTGTCACTCACTGTCAAAGTGGTGTCAGATGGTATCACGGTGTCACTCACAATCACACAATGCCACACAGTGTCACACAGTGTCACTCACAGCCACACAATGTCACACAGTGTCACTCACAGTCATACAATGCCACACAGTGTCACACAGTGTCACTCACAGTCACACAATGTCACACAGTGTCACACACTGTCAGAGTAGTGTCAGATGGTGTCACACAGTGTCACTCACAGTCACACAATGTCACACAGTGTCACTCACAGTCACACAATGTCACACAGGATCACACAGTGTCAGAATGGTGTCAGATGGTGTCGCACAGTGTCACTCACAGTCACACAGTGTCACTCAGTCACACAATGTCACACAGTGTCACTCACAGCCACACAATGTCACACAGTGTCACTCACAGTCACACAATGTCACACAGTGTCACTCACAGTCACACAATGTCACACAGTGTCACACAGTGTCAGAGTGGTGTCAGATGGTGTCACACAGTGTCACTCACAGTCACACAATGTCACACAGTGTCACTCACAGTCACACAATGTCACACAGGATCACACAGTGTCAGAATGGTGTCAGATGGTGTCACACAGTGTCACTCACAGTCATACAATGTCACACAGTGTTACTCACAATGTCACACAGTGTCACTCACAGTCACACAATGTCACACAGTGTCACACACTGTCAGAGTGGTGTCAGATGGTGTCACACGGTGTCACTCACAGTCACACAATGTCACACGGTGTCACTCACTGTCATACAATGCCACACAGTGTCACACACTGTCAGAGTGGTGTCAGATGGTGTCACACAGTGTCACTCACAGTCACACAATGTCACACAGTGTCACACACTGTCAGAATGGTGTCAGATGGTGTCACACAGTGTCACTCACAGTCATACAATGTCACACAGTGTTACTCACAATGTCACACAGTGTCACTCACAGTCACACAATGTCACACAGTGTCACACACTGTCAGAGTGGTGTCAGATGGTGTCACACGGTGTCACTCACAGTCACACAATGTCACACGGTGTCACTCACTGTCATACAATGCCACACAGTGTCACACAGTGTCACTCACAGTCATACAATGTCACACAGGGTTACACAGTGTCAGAATGGTGTCAGATGGTATCACACAGTGTCACTCACAGTCACACAACGCCACACTGTCACACAGTGTCACTCACAGTCACACAGTGTCACACACTGTCAGAGTGGTGTCAGATGGTGTCACACAGTGTCACTCACAGTCACACAACGCCACACTGTCACACAGTGTCACACAGTATCAGATCCTGTCAGCTGGCATCAGATGGTGTCACACAGTGTCAGTCACACTGTCACACAACGCTACTTGGTGCACACGGTATCAAATGTTGTCACACACTGCCACAAATTGCCACACAATGTCACAGACCGTCTGCCACACAGTGTCACTGTCACACTGTGTCCCTTACAGTCACAGGGTGTCGCTCACAGTCAGACCCTTCCACACAGTGTCCCACAGTGTCCCGGTGCCCCCGCTGTCCCTGCTCTCACCTCAGGGTCAGGCTGTCGGCGGTGAAGTTGTGGCGCAGGGCGATGGCGGCGGTGAAGCGCTGCCCGGGCCGCAGGGGGACGTTGGGGACACGCAGCAGCACCTTCTCGTCCAGCCGCACCTCCTGCCGCCGCTCCGGCTCTCCTGCCCGCAGCTCCAGCATGCCCAGGAACCTGGGAGCCTCCTGCTCCCCAGCCCCGCACTCCCCCACGCTGTAGCGCAGCTCAGCCAGTTCCAGAGGCTCCGAGGGGCTGGAATCCCGCCGGCGGCTCCGGTGGGAGTGCAGGGATCCCAGGGAGAACCAGCGGGGAGGGATCTCCAGCTCCACCACGCACACGCCCAGTGGGGCCTGCAGGGGAGAGGGGATCCTGGGGTTAGGCTGGGGGACGGAGCTGTGGCTCCCCAGGGTCCCCAGGGTGGCACTGACCTGCAGGCGACACGTCCCCCGGGCCACCCGCCCGCGGTGGTGAGCGTGGAGGGTGACGCAGGGGAGATCCCGAGCTCTGGAGCGATCCCAATCCCTTGAAGAATCCCAGTTCCCAGGGTGGTCCTGCCGCTCACGGTGGTCCTGGTCCTTGGGGCGGTCCCAGTTCTCGGGGTGATCGTGGATCGCAGGGTGGTGCCGGTCTTTGGGGTGATCCCGGACTCCACGGTGGTCCCGCTGCTCAGGGCGGTCCTGGTCCTTGGGATCATGATCCCCAGGGGTGATCCCGGACCCCAGGATGGTCCTGCTCCCGGGGATGATCCCAGTCCCGGGGGTGACCCTGACCCCCAGGGTGGTCCCAGTCCCTAGGATGATCCTGGGTCCCGGCACGATCCCGCTTCCCAGGCATCCAGTCAGGCCCATGCAGATGGAAGAGGACACGGGCCACGGGCTCAGCATGGGACACGGAGCTCTCCAGGGACACGGCGCGGATGGCCCAAGCTGCCGAGCCGGGGGGGCTCTCCATGGGCACCTCCTGTAAGGACACCAGCATGGTGGTGGTGGCCGGGACACCCCGGGGTGGCCCAGGGGACACAGGAGTCCCCTGCTGGTTACCTGGCGGATGCTGAACGGGGGGTAGGTGGCCTGGACCAGGGGCTGGGATCCAGCACGGAGCAGCAGGAATGTCTCGGAGCGGGTGTGCAGGGAAGAGTTGGGGGCCACGTCCTGATCCACCCTCTGCAGCCGGTAGGACTCGGACACCCCGAGGACCTCCAGCTCCACTGGCAGGAACACGGGATCCGGGGGCTCCCCGTCACCCCTCACTGCAAGGACAAGGACGTGTCACATCCCGCAGGGACACGGTGAGAATGGGGTGCACAGGGGTGACAAGTGGGGGTCTTTGTGCCCACGGGGTCACCTCTTGCCTGGGCCACCGCATTCTGAGGTCATCCCTGCCATGGTTGCCCCACCCCAGGGTTATCCCATCCCGGGGTTATCCCATCCCTGCATCAGCACTGGGGGTCCACTCGGTTCCCCCGGTCCCGGCTGTTCCCTGCGGGAATGCATTCCCCACTGGGGAGAGGGTTGGAACCATGTCCTGCAGGGTGGGATCCAGGCTCGTGGTGCCCTGATCAAAGGGATGCCTCATCACAGGGAGCAGATCCCACCTGGATGCCCGGGTAGGGCTTCCTCACGGCCGGGAATTGATCCCACCTGGGCGACCAGGTGTGCGGGGAGAGGCGAGGCAGATCGCGGGATCCGGGGAGCAGGAGAGTCCCTCGGGCGGCGGGTTCCCGTGGGGACTGGGAGGAGATTCCCCCTCTCGATCCCAGTGGATCCCATGTTCCCCGGGTGACCCCTCGGGATCCCCGGCGGCGGCGGCGGCACGGATCCCCGCGGAACGGGGAACGCAGATGCTGGGGGACGCAGATCCCGGGGAACGCGGGGAAGAAGGAGGAGGGGGTGAGGTCGCCCCGGCTCCCGGGATCCTGGCGGAACGGAGGGACCCCGAACGTGGGGAAAGGGGAGAATCGACCCGGATTGCGGGACCACGCGGGAGCGGATCCCGGCAGGACGGCAGGAGGAGTGCGGGTCGGTGCCGGTGCCGGTGCCGGTGCCCGGTGCCGGTGCCCGGTGCCAGCTGCCGTTCCCGATGCCATTCCCGGTGCTGTTCCCACTTACCCGGGGCGCAGAGCAGGGCGGCGGCCAGCAGCGCCAGCCGGGGCGCCGGGGCCATGGCCGGTCCGTCCACCGATGCCGCCGGTGCCGGTGCCGCCGGTGCCTCCCGTCGCTCCGCCTGTGCCTCCCGTCCCTCCGCCCCCGCGCCCAGACAATGGGGCCGGGGCGGGACCGGCACCGGCGCCGCCTCGTCCCGCCGGGTCCTAAAGCCCGGCGGTGCCCGGTGCTCCGGCTCCTGCTCCACAGCCCGAGCCACGTCCCACCCCACTCCCCATTCCCAGCCCTGCTCCCCCTCCTGCTCCTCATTCCCCGCCCCGCTCCCCATTCCCGTCCTCACCCCACTCCTCATTACCATCCCTGCTCCCCCTTCTCACCCTCATCGCACTCCCCATCTCTGCTCCTCATCCCCATCCCCATCCCAATCCCTGCTCCTCATCCCATTCCCGTCCCCACCCAGCCCCGGACACCCCAGGCCACACGGAGACCCCTGGAGCGGGGCAGGAGGGAGGGAATTCTTCCCCCAGTTGCCATCCATCTTTCCCTGTTCCACCAGGGACACTGGGGACACGGGAAGGACAAGGACATCCATGGCCAGGGGCACGGAGTGAGCGGGAAGCACAGCAGGAGCAGCTGGAGGGCAGTGGGACCCCGGCTCGGATAAACCACCCTCCTCCTCCTCTTCCTCCTCCTCCCTTCCCACCCCGAATGGACTGGGGCAGGGGGGCAGCTCTGAGCCTGACCCCTGCCCACGGGAAAGCAGCGGGGCCAGGCCGGATAAATCCGTCTTTATTCCAAACCACGTTATCAAAACCGTTTAAAAAGCAGCTTAAAACCCAAACCTGACAGCAGGGGGACCCCAGAACAAGCAGAGCCCCCCGGATGGGGAATGGGATCCCCTCTGCACCCCAAGCCGGCTGGGCTGGGACAACACCCCCGGCGAGGAGGGAATGCGGGAGCTCTTCCCCCACACTGGGGGCTCGTGGGGGCTTTTGGGGCGAAGGCACTTGTGGCAAGGCACAGCCCCCCGACTTTGGGGCGATCCCAGAGGGATGGGGGCGCTCCCAGGAGCCCTGGGAGAACCGGGAGGCAGAGGAGGGGGCGCGGGGCGACACACGCTTGGGGTGCTGGGGATAAGGCAGCCAAACTTTGGGGGGGAAGCTTTAGGGGGGGCTTCAATCCTCCCGGTTCCGGGGGCCCCCGAACTTGTGGCGCCGCCGCAGCTCCTCCACCTTCCACTCCAGGCTCCGCACGGCCGCGTCCAGCTGCCTGCTGGGGCTCGGGGACGACACCAGGCCGCCCAGGAGGGCGTGGAGCACCCACAGGCCCAGCAGCATCCCCGCCTGCACCGTGGGGCTCTCCCGGGAAGCGGCCACGTGCAGGAAGGCTCCGAGGAAAAGGAAAAGCTTCAGCCCGCGGAGCAGCGGCAGCAGCAGCCCTCGCAGCCAGGACAGCACCCAGGATCCCAGCAGGGCGGCCGCCGCCCACAGGAGCACCCTCTGGACTTCTGCGGGGCTCAGCGCTGCCGCTCGGACCAGCCGGTGGCCTGGGGACGGGGGCTGGGAGTCAGCGGGGGCACCGGGAACGGGGGCCGGAGCCGTCCCACGGGGAGAATCCCGCTCACCGTTGATGCTGGAAGCAGCCAGGAGATCCGCCAGGATCCCACAGAGCGTGGTCAGGGCTGCTGAGATCCCAGAGGAAACGATCCAGAGGGTGGTGGAGAGGCTCTGCGGGGGAAGGTGGGGATAAGGGAGTGGGAAACGAGAGCACAGACGGCCGTGTCCTTGCACAAGGAGTTCCAGGAAGGGTTTGGGAATCGGGACCCCACCTCCGCCACCACGCGCAGGGGCTGCGGCCCCACCCAGCTTTCCAGGGTGTCCCAAGTGGATCTTCCCAGCCGCACCAGCAGGTCATCCGAGGCGCTGGCGTGTCCCTGGAATCCCTCCTGGCCATCCTTGGCGCCGTCCCCCGCTGATCCCATGAGGAACGGGATCCACACCAGCAGGGCCAGCAGGGCCCAGTGCCCCACGGTACTGCCCATCCTGGAACCTGGGATCCGGGGGCACAGGGAGAGGTGGGGGTGCTGGGAGGGGGAAACTCTGCTGGTTTTGGGGTGCCCTGAGCAGGAGGGCAGGGCAGAGGCCCCACAGCCCAGTTCCATGCCCCCCCCAGCACAGGCCTGAGTGTCCTGGCTATTTTTGGGATACATCAGAGTCAGCGGGACACAGCCAAGGGCACCGGGCCTGGCTGGGAAGGGGGGGCACCCCTTCCCAAAGGAGGGGGCGGGGTGCTCCGGGATGGGACACGGCCACCACTGCCACCCCGGAGACCCCCCCATGCTCCCCACTCCTCCCCAATCCCCCCGAGATCACCCCAATCCCAGTGTGCCCAGCCCCACCCAGCTCCCCCCATTCCCCTGGAGCCCCTGATCCTCCCTGTGCCCGCCCCCCCCCTCAGCGCCCTCCACCCTTCCCGATCCCCAAAATCCTCCCAGTCTTCCCCGGACCTCCCCAATCCCCACTGGATCCCCAAATCCTTCTGTGCGCACCACACCCAGATCTCCGCGGCCTCCCGGATCCCTTTGATCCCCCCAGGATCCCCCCAGGCCCGTCTGTGCCCACCTCCCACTGCCCCCCCCCCCACTCCTCAGGATCCCCCCAGTGCCCCCGGGGTCGCCCCCAAGAGCCCCCACCCACCACGGCTCCCTCACCCCGCCTATCCCTCCCCCGGGAGCCCCCCTCGCCCATTTTCCCTCCGTTTCCCCCGATTTCCCCCGATTTTCCCCCAATTCCAGCCCCCACCCCAGGGTCCCCCCCGACCCCCCCTCACCGGGGCTTTCCTCGGCTCCGCCGCGGGGCACGCCGGGAGCTGTAGTCCCCGAGGCCGCCGCGGTGCATGCCGGGAAGGCGGTCACCACGGCAACAGCCGGAGGCGGGCGGCGGCGCGCAGTGCACGCCGGGAAGCGCCGTTCCCGCCGGCGGGGGGAGCGCGGGGGATGCCGGGAGCGCTTCCGGTTCCGGCGGCGGCAGCGGCGCCCGCGTGAGCGCTCGGGAGCGGCGCGGGAGCCGCGCGCGCCAACCGGAACCGGAACCGGGATCCCCGAACCGGAAAGGAGAACCGGAAACAGCTTCGGAAGGACAGCGGGGCCGCAACCGGAGCGCCGCGACCGCCCGGCCTCCGCCATGGCGCTCATCTGCTCCAGTGAGCGCGGAGAGAGAGCGGCCGCGGGAGGGGGAGGGGCAGCGTTACCGAATGGGGGATCCCGGGCTGCGGGGCCGGGACAGCCGGGGTCACGGGGGGATCACGGGGCAGGGGGTTCCCAAACCCCCGTCCCCGTCCAATCCCGTCCTTCCCTTTCCCCCGTAGTTTCCAACGAGGTCCCGGAGCACCCGTGCGTGTCGCCGGTGTCCAACCACGTGTACGAGCGGCGGCTGATCGAGAAGTACATCGCGGAGAACGGCACCGACCCTGTCAACAACCAGCCGCTGTCCGAGGAGCAGCTCATCGACATCAAAGGTGCCGGGATCGGGGAACGGGCGGGGAGAAGCGGCTCTGCCGGGGGCTGCGGCTCCGCGGCGGGGAACGGCGGTGCCCCGAGGGCTTTGGGGCTTGCTGGGCTGCGGGTGGGGTGCCGAGCTGGGCTGTGGAGGCCGGGAGAGAGGAGGGGTGAAGGAGGTGAAACGGGGAAAGGCAGGGGATGGGAGCGCGGGCATCCCTAGGGATATGGGTGACGTGTCCGTGTTTCTTGCAGTCGCCCACCCGATCCGCCCCAAGCCCCCCTCGGCCACCAGCATCCCGGCCATCCTGAAGGCGCTGCAGGACGAGTGGGTGAGTGCCGGGGGCGCCGCCGGGGCCGGGCTCTGCCCCCCGCCGTTCCCGGTCTGACGGCGGCGCTCCCGGCAGGACGCGGTGATGCTGCACAGCTTCACGCTGCGGCAGCAGCTGCAGACCACGCGCCAGGAGCTGTCCCACGCCCTCTACCAGCACGACGCCGCCTGCCGCGTCATCGCCCGCCTCACCAAGGAGGTCACCGCCGCCAGAGAAGGTGACGCCGGCGCCCGGCCGTCCCGGGAAGGGGCGCTGGGAAGCGCCTGGTCCCGCTTCTCCGCTCACCTCGCGGTGTTTTTGCAGCTCTGGCCACGCTGAAGCCGCAGGCCGGGCTCATCGTGCCGCAGGCGGTGCCGTCGGCGCAGCCCAACGTGGCCGTGAGTCCCCGCTCCCCGCCCCGGCCCTTTTCCCGCTCCTTCCCAAGCCTTCCCCCACGCGGTGCCCCCGCCTTCCCTCTGTGCATGTCCCTTCTCTTTGTGGTGCCCAGGGCGCCGGCGAGGCCATGGATCTGGGAGAGCTGGCGGGAATGACCCCTGAGATCATCCAGAAGGTAAGGGTGGTGCTCCACCTGCTGCCCCCTCCACCCTCCTGTCACAGAATTCCCACCCTGCTCTTGCTTTCCAGCTCCAAGACAAGGCCACGGTGCTGACCACGGAGCGTAAGAAGGTGGGTGGCCTCACCCAAGGGTTCTGGGGCAGCTGGGATGTGCCTCGCTCCGGCAAAGGCTGATGTTTGCTTCCCTGTTCTTTCCAGAGGGGCAAGACAGTCCCGGAGGAGCTGGTGAAGCCGGAGGAGCTCAGCAAGTACCGGCAGGTGGCCTCGCACGTGGTGAGTGCCGGGGTGGGGAAGGACTGGGAGATTCCCACGGGGAGCTGGGAATGGCTTCTTGAGTCCTTTGGGAGTGTTTTGCTGCTGGTGGCGTTAATTTGGGGTTTTCCCTCGCACAGGGGCTGCACAGCGCCAGCATCCCGGGAATTCTTGCCTTGGATCTGTGTCCTTCCGACACCAACAAGATCCTCACTGGTAAGGGAGCTTTCCTGGGGGTTTCCCACCTGGGAGTGGGTCTCTTTCCCCTGTGTTTTTGGGAATTTGAAGGGGGACGAGGGACAGAAGGCAGGTGGATTCGGAGTTGGTTGGCCCCGCACTCCCATCCCAGCGCTTCCCGCTCGGATTTCCAGGTGGAGCCGACAAAAACGTCATCGTGTTCGACAAGAGCTCGGAGCAGATCCTGGCCACGCTCAAGGGCCACACCAAGAAGGTCACCAGCGTCGTCTTCCACCCATCCCAGGTGCGTCTGGCGCTTCCCTCGCTTCCAGGATCTCTCAAATGTGGATATCAGGACCCTCCTCTGGTGGAATCTCCTGCCAGGAGCTCTCGGAGAGGTGAATCCTTCCCGTGTGAACCTTCTGGTGCTGTCCTTGCGTAGGAGCTGGTGTTCTCGGCTTCTCCCGACGCCACCATCCGCATCTGGTCTGTTCCCAACGCCTCCTGTGTCCAGGTGGTCCGTGCCCACGAGGGCTCCGTGACCGGGCTCAGCCTCCACGCCACGGGTGATTACCTGCTCAGCTCCTCGGATGACCAGGTGAACCCCTGCCCATCCCACAGATCCCACCTTGGCTCCCCACCCCTCCCGTAGCCAACACTCTCCCTCTCTCCCAGTACTGGGCTTTCTCGGACATCCAGACGGGCCGTGTCCTCACCAAAGTGACGGATGAGAGCTCTGGATGTGGTAAGCCTTGGGGCTGATTATCCCTACTCCAGGCATCCCTTGGCTCCTGGAGTTCATGGGAACTCCTTTGGAGGGGTGTCTTGGTAGCCTTCCCAACCCTCTGGGTTACCTCAACGCTCTTGAGCCTTCCCAGCTTTACAAATCTTCCCAACCCTTTTGGGAGCCTTCCCAAGCGTCTGATTCTCCTGCTGTCTCTGCAGCTCTCACCTGTGCCCAGTTCCACCCGGACGGGCTCATTTTTGGGACAGGAACGATGGATTCCCAGATCAAGATCTGGGATCTGAAGGTGAGGGCTGATGGGAACGTGTGGGGGCGGGGGTTTGAGGGCGCTCTGAGCTTGGTTTGGGGGTCAGTCCAAGGAGCAGGACTTTGAGGAGCGTTTTTGGGAGTTTCTCCCAAAATGCCAAGATTCCAGCTCCAGAGCAGCCGCTGGTGACACCACGGCCGCTGGGGTCATTGGGAGCGATGCCACCTGCCAGTGCTGAGGTGCCCTGTGCCCGCCTTGTCCCCAGGAACGCACCAACGTGGCCAACTTCCCGGGACACTCGGGGCCCATCACCAGCATCGCCTTCTCCGAGAACGGCTACTACCTGGCCACGGCGGCCGACGACTCCTCCGTCAAGCTCTGGGATTTGAGGAAGCTCAAGAACTTCAAGACGTTGCAGCTGGATAACAACTTCGAGGTGTGCCATGTCCCCTTTCCCCCTCTGCCCCAGGGCTTGTGGCGCCCCAAAAAAGCCCTTTGAAGCTTTTCCAACGCCGCGTTGTGATTCTTCTCCGCAGGTGAAATCCCTGATCTTCGACCAGAGCGGGACCTACCTGGCGCTGGGCGGGACGGATGTCCAGATCTACATCTGCAAGCAGTGGACAGAGATCCTCCATTTCACAGGTGAGGAGGGACTGTGGGGCTCACGGAAGTGGCTGGAGCGGGAAGGGGGCAAACCCACGGGGAGCTGTGACTGTGGGTTGTTTTCCATCCACAGAGCACAGTGGTCTGACCACAGGAGTGGCCTTTGGCCACCACGCCAAGTTCATCGCTTCCACGGGCATGGATCGGAGCCTCAAGTTCTACAGCCTGTAGCCCTGGAAGTGGGGCTGGGATGTTTTGGGGCTCGGGGCGGGAGGTGGGTGGGAATATCCAGGTGGGATTATCAAGCTCCCCTGTTGTAGCTGTTGGCGCAAGGGAAGTCGGTCGTTGCCTTCCCTGTGCTTCCTGAATTTATTGTTTAGTTTTTTTCCCTGTTCCGTGTGTGTTCCTCCTTTAGATTGTTTTGTGCTTGTAACTGGTTCGACAAAATACCCCAATCTCGGTGCTGGTGGAAGTTTGAGGCCAGGATGTGTGGAAGGAGGGAGGGAAGGGAGGAGTGTGCAGTTTTGTAAGCAGTTACTTAGTTTCAGTATGGAAATAAAGACTTCTTCCCTCTCATCCCAGCTGGAAAGGGCTCCTGTTAAGGGCTGGGGTGTAGCGGGGTGGGATTTGGGGGCTGTGGCTGCTGCCAGGTTGGAATGGGGACGAGGGGTCCTCTTTCCTCCCCTCCCAAGGACAAACCACCCTTAGAGCCGTGCTCTGCACTAGTTTTATTTTTCCAGCTTTCCCAGAGACATCCAACAGCATCCAGGTAGAGAGGCTGGAGCTGTGAAGAGGAAGGGGGAGGAGATAATTTAGAGGGATGAAGGGGTGTTTGGAGCAAAGGGGTTTTTAGGGAGCAGAAGACACTCACCCCTCAGCCTCTCTGCTGAGTTCCCTCTCTCTTGGGAACCTCAGGAAGGACGATGCATCCCTGGGATGTGACTGTCCCTGTGCTGTCACCTGTTCTTCCCAGAGACCTCCGCACTCCTGTGGGGAACAACAGGTTGGCTTGGGAAGAGGGGGACATGTGGAGGTCTTCCCAAATCCCTGGAGGCTCCCAGACTCACGCGAGGGCACTCCCAGCTGGCAGGAGGGCCGGCAGGGCTCCGGCTGGGCCAGGTGGCACACGGAAGCACTGCAGGAGATGTACACCTGGGAGCCACAGGAATGCCAGCGTCACCTGGGGATCCCCAGAAGGGGACCCCCAAAAATACCCCCTCCCAGCCTTGAGGAACACCCCAGAAGTAGCTTCCCAACAGGAAGAGACTGGGCAGCTGGAAGCGGGGTCAGAGCTGGGGTGGGTTTAGGGGTGTTGGGAGGAGGGATTCCCATCCCTGAGGCATTCCCAACACAGGGATTGATGGGGATCCATCCCCCTGACCTCCCCCTCCAGCACAGCCATTCTGGGGGGCTCCACGAAGGCGAAGGTGGAGATGACAAAGCGCTGGTAGTGGCTCGGGAAGGGCAGCTCCGGGGAGGCTGGACCCACTGGAATCAGCCTTGTCCTGTAGTTGTCCCCTTGGAAGGGACACCTGGGCAGGAAACCAGGACACTGCGTCAGCACGGTGAGCCCCCCCTCACTTCCATCTTCCCGTCCTTTCCCACTCACCCCTCCACCAGGATGGGCCACTGGGGCTGGGATGTGGGGTGGGAGCCAGGGGAGGCCCAGCAGTGGTGCAGCACCAGCACCAAATTGGGATCCGTCTTCTGGAGCAGCCGGACTTCCACGTAAATGGGGTCCCGGAGCACCCTCACCAGGGGGAAGTCACCCACGGGGTGGTAGGAGCTGTAGGATTCGTCTGTGGGAACGTTGGGAGGGGTTGAGTGGGATGGGGAGGGGGACAAGGAGCGGGGTGGGGAGCACTCCTCACCGGTGGCAATCCGCAGCTGGAGCCCCAGCGGGCCCAGCATGGCCAGGGGGGCAGCTGTGGGGGGCACGGCCACCTCCACTCCCAAGGGAAGGAGGTCGCTGGAGTTGTAGATGCACCGAGCTCGGAGACTGGGGGGAAAGGGAGAGAAGGGTGGGAGACTCCCAAACCCTCCATCAGCCCCCTCAGCCCGAGTTGTGGGGACACCACCAGGGACGTGGCAGGAGTGAGGGCTGGTTTGATCCAAGGGGGAATCCAGGCTCTCTGCCTCGGTTTTTCCACCCTCTTCCCTTACATGTAGACGCTGTCCCGAGTGATGGAGCCCCGGGGGGATCCCTGGACGTCGATGGTGGAGATCAGCTGGTTCTCGTAGATCAGCCTGTCCTCCACCACCTGTGTAAGGAACGCTGGGATGGGAAACCTCCTGGGGCACACGCCGATCAGGACTTGAGGCAGGAGGCAGCACGTGCCTGAATTCTTTATCCCGAAGTACTGGGAGCATCCTGGGGGCACTTCCATCCTGAGGTCACCCCGCTGTGCCCACCCCGGGGTTTTCCCGCCCTACCTGGACGGTGGTGCCGCAGTGGGTGACCGGGAAGCGGAACACGACGAAGGCCTGGGACGTCTGGAGGGGCTCGCAGCCCGCCTGGCTGCTGGCCAGCCGCACGCTGTCCAGGTTGTACGGCTGGGCCACCATTCCCCGCGGCACCACCAGGACAAAGTGTCCCTCCAGCAGGCACTGCACGGTGGCTGCGACACCACGGAGAGGCTCCGTCACCCCCAGCACCCTCCCCCGGCGCCGGGGAGGGATTTTGGGACGTGCCCCGGGGTGTCCTACCGGTGTTCCCGTAGTAGCAGGGTGTGGTACGGTCCGTGTCGTCGTAGCAGCATCCCGCCTGCAGGCATCCCTCCCGTCCCTGCGGAGCCACGCACGGGATCCGGCCCGCCGGCACCTGGCACTGCTCCCGCGTCAGCGGTGCTCCTGGGGGGAGGCAGAGAGGGGCACGGCATGGAATGGGGGTTGGGAAAGCACCTTGAGGCTGTTTCCCTTTGTCCCAGCGTCCCTCCATCCCGTCTTCCCACCTTACCTGCCCCTGCCGAGGGGTAGAAGAGCGCTGTGGACTCCAGCAGGCTGGGCTGGGAGTGAATCCCGGGATGCAGCAACCCAGGTTGGGGCTGCAGCCCTGGGCGTCCCAGGCCTGGCTGGGGCTCAGCCTGGAGTCCAGGGCTGATGAAACCTGGCCAGGATGAGAGTCCTGGGTGCACCAAAGCTGGGCTGGGATGGCCAGGATAGAGCCCGATGTGGCCTTGGAGCTCGGTTTGGGAGTTGGAGTGATGACTGGGACGAGATATTCCCGGCTGGTTTGGGGGCTGAGCTCCCGGGCGCAGGAATCCTGCTGGGGTCTGAGCACCAGTGGAAGTCAAGCCAGGCTGGTTGTGGGATACAAACCCAGGGCGAATCCCTGGTTGGTTTTGGCCCCCGGGAGGGTTTTGGGATACAAACCCTGGGCGAAGTTGTCCGGGTTGGTTTTGACCCTCAGGATGGTTGTGGGATACAGACCCCGGACGAATCCCCGGTTGGTTTTGACCCCCAGGATGGTTGTGGGATACAGACCCTGGGTGAATCCCCGGTTGGTTTTGACCCCCAGGATGGTTGTGGGATGCAGACCCTGGGCGAATCCCTGGTTGGTTTTGACCCCCAGGATGGTTGTGGGATACAAACCCCGGACGAATCCCCGGTTGGTTTTGACCCCCAGGATGGTTGTGGGATACAGACCCTGGGTGAATCCCTGGTTGGTTTTGACCCCCAGGCTGGTTGTAGGATACAGACCCTGGGCGAATCCCCGGTTGGTTTTGACCTCCAGGATGGTTATGGGATGCAGATCCTGGGCGAATCCCTGGTTGGTTTTGACCTCCAGGCTGGTTATGGGATGCAGATCCTGGGCGAATCCCTGGTTGGTTTTGACCTCCAGGATGCACCATCCCAGGCTGGTTTTGGGTTACAAAGCCTGGATGCAGGTGCCCCGGCTGGGTCTGACCCACGGGATGCACTGAACTGGGATGGTTTTGGGATACGAGCACTGGGCGAAGGATCCCTGGCTGGCTCTGCCCCCCGGGCTGGGGGGACTGCACTCCCGGGCGGCTGAAGGTTCCCTGGATCTGGGTGACAGGACGAACCCCAGCAGGCTGGGACAGAAGCCCCGAGTGAGCCAGATTGGCATGGTGCTGGATCCCAGGAAGCACTGAGCTGGGCTGGTACTGTCCCACGGTGTGAACCTGCTCCACGTGATCGCGGGATGTGAACTGGGATCCCGTCAGGGTAAGGGAGGACTCGGAGAGCTGGTGCAGGCCGGTGTGGGAGACCAGGACTCCGCTGTCCCGGCTCTTCTGCTTTCCATCTGGGAGCATCTCAGAGGTACCTGGCTTGGGGCAGGTCATGTTGACCTCGTAGGAGGTGACGGGGATCCCGCTGGACAGCAGCTCCTCCAGCTGCACCCGCAGGATGTAGCGGTTCTCCTGCAGGGAGACACGAGGGACAGTCACCCCCATCCTGCTGGAGGGGACCGTGGAGGGGACGGGAGCGTCACCTTGAACAGGACGTGGCAGCCCTTGTAGCCGGAGGAGAAGATGACGGAGCCATCCTCCCTGGGATTCAGCCAGTGGAGGCAGATGGAGCAGTTGGCCACGTCAAAGCGGGAGCCAAACTCATCTGGGGGACACCATGGGCACGGGGAAGTGACACATCCAGGTGCAGGGAAACCCCCTGGGCAGCAGCAACAGCTCCTCCAAGCCATCGGGCTCATCCCATTAAGATCCCTCCAGCACGGAACGCTCCAGGTTTGGGGGGAGCCCCAGAGAAATCCAGCACCCCAAGGGGATTCAGCGAGTCCCCCCACTCACCCAGAACCTTGAAGCGGACAGAGCGGCCGTGGGGCGGGAAGACCAAAAGCTGCATTCCCAACTCCCCGCAGTCGTGGCGGTACTGCAGGAGCGCCACGGTGGCTCTGGGCCACGGGGACAGCAGGAAGAGGAGCAGGAGGGAGAAGCAGCTCCGTCCCATGGCGGTGAGACAGGCGGAGCACGGGGCTCTGCGGTGTGGATTTATACCCAGATGGCTGGGGTGCGGGGGGGGTATCAGGGTCAGCTGATCCCGTGGGATGAGCTCTGCCCAGGGCTCCTCGCTCCCGTGCCGCCGGCGACCTCAGTGCCCCAGCCCTGTGGTCACCTCCTGTGGCCATGTCACGGTGACCAGGGACAAACCAAGCTTATCCTGTGCTTGGAGACTGTCCCAGTGAACAGGGAATGGAGCTGGTGCTGGGCAGGATGCCCAGAGGGATCGAGTTATCCAGGGGGAAAGGAGAAGGCTGGTGTGTGCCCACCTCCCTTGGGACAGTGATGACATCTGGACACACCACTCCCAGAACAGCCATGGGATCAGGAGACACAGTGGCATGGCCCCAGTGGCGTCTGAGGGACTGGGAATCAGCCAGTTATCCCAAATCCCTGCTGTGCCCTGGCTGTGCCCTGCTGGCAGTGCCACAGGGAATCCAAAGTCCTCCACGTGCCTTCCCTCTGCCTCCCTTTCCCCAAGTTTCCCTTCTGGGATTTATCTTTACTGCGGCTTAAACTGCATCACCCTCCCCACCCTTCCCGGAGCGCCGGTCACGGCCACTCCCTGTCCCATGCCCTGGGCGTGGGAATGGGGTCACGCCAGCTCCCAGGAGCACAGGGAGCCTGGCAGGAGGGCATGAGGAGCCAGGGGCTGGATGTGATTCCCTCAAACCTCCTCAGGAGGCGAGGGCAGCTGCAGAGAGAGCAGTGTGTCCCCAGAGCCACAGCAGGGCTGACATATGGGCAGTACATGTTCTATATGTGTCCCATATATGTCCTATACATATATATATGTTTAATGCACGTATTAAATACGTGCTATATGTGTCCTATATATGTCCAGTATAAGTCTGAGCTGTCTGTTCTGTATCCTATATATGTCCTGTGTGTGTCCAATATATATCCTATATATCTCCAATTTATACCTGGTTATTATCCAATATATGTATCCCACACGTCCAATACGTATCCTATATATATCTGATGGATATCCCATATGCATCCAATATATATCTGATGTATCTCCCAAATATCTCCAATGTATCTCCTAAATCTGTGTCCCACACGTCATCCCCCGGGAGCACAGGCAGGAGCCGCCAGTGACACTTTATTCCCCGCAGTGACAATCCCGAGATCCCGACGCCTTTTCCCCAGCCCTCACAGCTTCATGGTGGCAACCGACCCCAGGTGGAGCTCCAAGAACTGCAGGATCTCCTTCCAGGAGTGTTCCTGGGCCCGGGCGTGGGGCTGGGACTCTCCCCCCCACGCCAGCGGCCTGGGAGCGCCCCGGATGCTGGAGAAGCTGCACAGGGGGGATCCGGGGGGCTCGATCAGGTGCCCGGCCCCCGGGTAGGACAGGATCCTGCCGCTCTCCGGCGGCATCCGCGCCAGCGCCAGCTCGGCGAAGAGCTTGCTGTTGAAGCTCCGGTCGGCCTCTCCCACCACAAACAGCACCTTGCCCCGCACCTTCTCCACCGGGATGGCCGAGGCGCGGTAGGCGGGGTCCCGGGGGTCAGCGAAGACGGCCGAGTTGTCCATGGCCCCCACCTCGGTGAAGCGGACGCGCTCGGTGAAGTAGGGAATGGGCGGGATGCGGAGCTCCTTGTAGACCAGCGGGTTTCCGTGCAGGAAGGACGTGCCGTTGATCCACACCGTGGCCACCACCTGTGGCAGGAAGGTGGCCATGGCCAAGGCCACCTCCGCGCCTTTGGAGACGCCCACCACGCCCAGGCCGGGGCCTTGGACCTGAAGCAAGAGGAAGCGGAGCCAGCTGGGATAATACACAGGGATAACACGTTTTCTGGGACATCCCTGGGTGCCAGGACAAGGATGTCCTTATGGGATATCCCTGGTCTCCAGGACATCCCACTCATTGGCATATCCCCAGTCCCTGGGACATTCCTAGTGCTCAGGACAACCCTGGGACGTTACTCCAGTCACCTGGACGTCCTGCTCACCAGGATGAGGATGTCCCCAGGACAATCCCTGCTCACCTGGATGTCCTGCTCACTGGGATGAGGATGTCCCCAGGACAATCCCTGCTCACCAGGATGAGGATGTCCCCAGGACAATAATCCCTGCTCACCTGGATGTCCTGCTCACCAGGATGAGGATGTCCCCAGGACAATCCCTGCTCACCAGGACGTCCTGCTCACCAGGATGAGGATGTCCCCAGGACAATCCCTGCTCACCTGGACATCCTGCTCACCGGGATGAGGATGTCCCCAGGACAATCCCTGCTCACCAGGATGAGGATGTCCCCAGGACAATAATCCCTGCTCACCGGGATGAGGATGTCCCCAGGACAATCCCTGCTCACCAGGATGAGGATGTCCCCAGGACAATCCCTGCTCACCTGGATGTCCTGCGCACCAGGATGAGGATGTCCCCAGGACAATCTCTGCTCACCGGGATGAGGATGTCCCCAGGACAATAATCCCTGCTCACCTGGACGTCCTGCTCACCAGGATGAGGATGTCCCCAGGACAATCCCTGCTCACCTGGATGCCCGTCTCACCAATTGGTTGTCCCCAATCCCCAGCACATCCTGGCTCACAGGTGCCTTTCTCCATGCTCCAGGACTCACCTTGGGATGCTGGAGGAGCAGCTCTGCAGCTTCCTCAAAATATTCCAGGTCCAGCTGTGCCAGGACTCGGGGCAGGTCGTCGTAGGCGAAGAAGGCGAGGGCCAGCACGGCAAAGCCCCGGCTGGCCAGGAGCCCCGCCCGGAACTCAATCAGTCCCCCCGCGCCCCCAAACAGGTCGATGACCCCAGGGAAGGGGCCTGGACCTGCAGGGAGACAGGGAGAATGTCAGGGACGGGGAGCCACCGGTGCTGTCCTGCATCCCCAAGGTTCCACGGTTGGGCATCCCAGGGGGCACAAGGTCTGCTGTCCTGGGGGTCCCAAGGCTGGGCATGCCGAGATCCTGAGGTTTGGTATCTCAAGGTTCCCAAGGCTGGGCAATCCAGGGATCCCAAGGCTGGGCAATCCAGGGGTCCCAGCTTTGGGCATCCCAGGGGTCTCAGGGCTGGACAATCCAGGGATCCCAGCTTTGGGCATCCCAGGGGCCTCAGGGCTGGACAATCCAGGGATCCTATGGTTTAGCATCCTAGGAGTCTCAGTGTTGTTTCCCAGGGGTCCCAACACTCGACACCCCCAGGATCCCAAGGTACACTATCAGTATCGCGGGCTCCCCAGGTTCTGTATCCCAAGGGAATACCAGCCAGGTATCCCAGGGTTCCCAAGGCCGGGCACCGCAGGGCTGCCAAGAAGGAGCATCCTGCAGGCGCCAAGGTTTGCTATCCCGGAATCCCCCGCTCCCCCGGGCTCACCAGGAGGCAGGAACAGGGCGCCACGGACCCTTCCCTGCCGGATGGGCACCCGCTGCACTCCGGGGCCCACGTACCACCGCTCGGCCTCGCAGGATCCCAGCGGCTGCTCCCGGGGGTCGGCGCCCAGGCAGAGCCCGTCCAGCACCTCCAGCCGGACGCGGAAGGGGCTGCCGGCCACGTCCCGCTTGACCAGCCGGCGGAAAAGGGTGTCGGGCTGCAGGAACCAGAAGGGCCCCATGGGCCAGACCCCGGAGTAGCTGCCTCCCAGGGCGGCGTGCAGCCCGGGATCCACCTCTCCCGCTCCGTCGGCGCGGAAAAAGGTGCGGGACTGGAAGCGCTCGCCCTGCTCGTCCTTCAGCCATGCCCGCAGGGTGACCAGCTGGGATGGGGACAGTCCCCGCACCCGGATCTGCACCGGCCGGTCGGCCAGCGAGGACTGCGGTGTCACTGTCACCTCCACCATGCTGCACCTGGGAATGGGAGCCACGCTGTTTCCCACAGGCATCGCCACGCCCAGGAGGAAGCTGGCGGCGGGGGCCTGTCCCCAGGGATCCTCACGGGGGAGCCCCAGGATGGGGTTTGTGGTCCAGAGAGTTCTGCTGGCATTCCTCTTTCTCTGTCCCTCTCCCTCCTTCCCATGTCCCCATTCTTCTGTGGCCCCTGTCCCTTATTTCCAGGTCCTTGTCCTCTCCTTCCCTGGTCCTCATTCCCTCGCTTCCTGGTCCCCTCCTTCCTTGATCCCCCTCCTCTGCTTCCCTCTGCCCCATCCCCTCCCTCCTCACCACCTCCCATCCTCTGACCCCAAACCCCCGCCCCAAAACTCACCCGGCAGCCGGGACATCCCTTCTCCGGGTGCCTCCCAGCCCCGGCACTCCCAGCACCCACCGCCTCCTCTCCCTCTCCCCCTGCCCACCCCGGGGCCGGAGCAGGGTGAGAATCCAGGGGCTCCCAGCCCCCCAGTCCCGAGCACACCCCGCTCCCTCTCCGCGCAGCAGGGCAGGCCGGGAACAGCGATGTTGGCCCCAGCCCAGCCCTGGGAGGAGACACGCGGTTCTCCCACATCCGTCCCACCAGGGCCCGAGCTTCCCCTTCTCTTACCCCTCTGGGCAAAGCCTGGGCCGTGGGCTCTGCACGGGGAGAGAGAGGCTCAGGATTCCTTGGCAATCATTAACCCGGGAATGGCGAGGGCAGAGCCCTCCTGTCCCATGACCCCGTTCCCGGCTGGCACCGGCCGCACCCCGAAATCCCTGCCAGTCCTCACTTTCCCTGGGGCACCCCCGCATCCCAATTCTGAGGGCCCCCCCCAAATTGTCACCCCGGCAGGAAGCTCCAGGGCCCTGCATTCCCACCCCAGGGCTTCACACTGATTCCTGCCAGTCTCACTTTCCACCCAGCGCACCCCTTTGTCCCCCCATCCCAGCTCCCAGCCACACCCCTCCCCAGGAATGCAGAAAGGGGTCTTTCATGGATCAAGAAAAACCAGGAATGTTAAGAAATCCACGTGGATTTCCAGCTGCCAGTCCCTGCCGAGTTCCCAACATTGCCCCCCACAGGAGGGTGTGTGACACCATTCCCCCTTTCCTCGCTGACAGGTTCCATGGCTCGTTCCTAACGGGAATTCCCTCTTTGGAGAAATGGGAACTGCAAGGAATGAGGGGCCATGGCACACTCCAAGGTCAGGAATGCCTTAGGGAAGGCCCCAGTCCCCAGAGCCACTGGAAGCGAATCTGCTTCAGTCCATACTCATTTTTATACGGAAAAGGGCAAATTTGGGAAAGCAAAGTTCTGTCCCAGCCTCTGGCACCGGCCACATCCTGATTCCAGAGGGAGTGGGGGATCCAGCGGGTGGCTGCTGTGGAACACACCCCCTCAGCTCTGTCCAGCCCTGGCAGCGATCCCTGCCTGGCAGGCTGAGGAGAAACCCCTGGGAAGGCGCAGGATGCACAGGAACCCCGGCTGCAGGGGCTGGGGGTGGCAGTGTCCCCACTCCCGCCTCATTCCGTGGCCGTGCCGCGCCTCACGGGCGCCTTCTGCAGCAGGGCCAGCGTGTCCCGCTTCTCCACCCGCCTCAGCTGCTTCTTCCGGGCCCTCTTCAGCTTCAGGGGGTTCCGGATCTGGGGGAGGGGAAAAGAGAGGGGATTTCACGGAATCGTAGGATCCTGGAAGGGTTTGGGTTGGAAGGGGCCTTGGGGATGATCCACGGGCAGGGACACCCCTGGCTAGGGCAGGTTGTTCCAAGCCCTGTCCTGGAGCACTTGTGGGAGCAGAATGTGGGAATGAGGCAGGATGGGCAGGGATGGCTCCCAGCCTGCCGCCACCAAGGATTCCAGGAGGGGACTCATCCCAAAACCAACCCCATCCTCACCCACGGGTGAGGCCTTCCCCACACCCACCCCTACCTCCCAGATCCCTTCCCGATGGAAAAGCCATGATTTTCCCACATGGATCCCCACCAGTGCCACATCCTCCTTGCTCCGCCACCCCCGTTATCCCTCGGCTCTGGTGTTCCCAAGCTTGGGGGAACACAGGGGACTCTCCCTGCTGGGAATCTCCCCCCAAGACAGCGACAGGGAGAGAAACTGGAGCAAAGGAGAGGCTGCTGCAGGGGGGGCTGCAGGCTGTGGGGCGTTCCCAGCCGGCAGAGGGGACTCACCACTTGGACAATCTCGGCTTTCCGCTCGTTTTCCAGGCGCCGCCTCAGGTTCTCCTCCCGCCGCCGCTTCTTTTCCTGTGGGAGCAGCACCAAAACGTTCCCTGCGGATCCCTTTGGCTGGGATTAAAGCCAGACCAGCGCCAGTGCCCACCCAAGGGTGAAATCTGTCATCCCAGCAGCTTTTCCACCCTGGCCGAGGCTGGAATTGACCCGGGGAGTTTATTCCGAGTCAGTGACTTGGAGCATGTGACCCTGGGTGACTGGATTTGGCACCAGGACAGGGAATTCTCCATCCCAGCTGCCCTTTTCCTGGGCTCTGCCACAGCTCTGACGCCCGGGAAGAGGGCAGAGACATGGGATTGCGCTTGGGAAAGGCGGGAATTCTCCAGCTGCCCAGCCCCGTTACCTCCTTCTCCCTCTGCTTCGCTTCCTCCAGCTGCCGTGCCAGTTCCCGGACCAGCTTCCTCTCCTGCCTCTCCTTCATTTTCCGTGCCCAGGAGCTGCGGAGCGCCTTGTCCTGGATCATGTGGGAGAACCTGGGCGGGCACACGGGAGGTGTTGGCTCCCCCAAAAACCCCGGGATGCAGCCGGGACCACTCCAGCTCCTCTCCAGAGTTACACGGAACTCCGCCAACCCCGCAGCATCCCACGGCATCCTCAGTTCCTCGGCATCCCCTGGATGGATCCTTCCTAAAGCCTATGGATACCTCCGGAACGCCCTCACAAGCCCCCGAGAGCCCCCCAAACAATCCTGTCCCCCTCAAAATTCCCCCAGACCTCATGACCCCCCCAAACAGCCCTTCTGGAGCCCAGCCCCCTCCAAAGACAGCCCCCCCGCCCCCAATCCCCGCCTCCCTTCCCACCTCTTCTTCCCGGGATCCTTCCACACCCGTCCCGACTTGGGTTTGCCCCGCGGGATGGCCACCACCGCCTCCTGCCGCTTCTTGCCGCCTTTCCGCCGCCGCCGAGCCGCGGCCGGAGCCGAGGCGGCCCCGCCGGGCCCCTCGGGGGTCGCTCCGGGCCCCGATCCCGGGCCCCCCCGTCCTCCCCCTCCATGATCCACGCGGCCCCGCGGCGGCGCACAGAGATGACGTCAGAACCGCGCTCCCCTCCGAAGCGCGAAGCCAGAGCGCCTCCCTGGCCGCCATCTTTGTATTGGGCAACGCCCTCTGCCCGCGGCGGCGGCCGCCATCTTTGTGCCGGGTACGGCCGCCATCTTTGTGCCGGGTACGGCCGCCATCTTTGTGCCGGGTACGGCCGCCATCTTTGTGCCGGGCAGCACCGCCCAGCACCGCGGCCGCCGGTACCGGGACCCCCCGAACTCCCCCAAACACTCCCGGGGCGAGCCCCCCGCCCCCCCCCATCCCGAGTAACCCCCGGAGACACGCGCGGGCTGGGCTGGGCTGTGGGAGAGGCCTTTATTGAGGACCGAACACGCTGAGGGCATCGCAGGGGGCTCCGGTACCAGGGATGCGGCAGCACGGGCGGGGCTCGGCCGTGGCTACAGCGCCTGGGAAAGCAAAACCGGGGAAATGCAGGGAAATCTCCGGGAGGGGATCAGGGACGCCCGGCTGGGGAGGAAGGAAGGAAGGAAGGGGTGGATCGGCCCTGCGGGGATTCCCGTGGGTCCCCGGCTCCCTCACCAGCTGGGTGTAGGTGTGCTGCCGGGCCCCGTCGTACCCGAAGGCCAGGACCGCCACGGCCGCGCACAGCTCCAGCAGGGCCAGGAGCAGCAGGGTGGAATCCAGCGCGTTGATCAGCGTCTGCAAGGAGGAGAACGGGAGTATCCCGGCACCCAGCACCCCGACAAGAGCTGGAGCCTTGAGCATCCCCACCCGGGGACCGGGATTCCCCCGCCCAGCCGCGGGTGTCCGTACCTTGCTGTTCGTGTTGAAGCACCATTCCGGGCGGATCTGGAAGGGCCCGGGCTTCCCGCAGCCCGGCATGTTCTGGGTGATGGCCGTGCCGTGGATCCCGGTGGCCACCAGCGTGCCCAGGACAACGCCCACGTTGACCACACAGCAGGTCTTGACCTGCGGGAAGCACCCGGTGACACGGACCCCGGGAAGGGCTGCTTCCCACATGGAGCATTCAACTGGAATCAAAGAGCTCCTGGAGAAGCCGCCCAGTTTTGTCCCACCCATCCCACAGTGATTCCAAGGCCATGAGGGTCTGCTGGGCCTTTCACCCCTGTCATCCATCCCACAGTGACTCCAAAGCCATGAGGGTCTCCTGGACCTTTCACCCCTGTCATCCATCCCACAGTGACTCCAAAGCCATGAGGGTCTCCTGAACCTTTCACCCCTGTCATCCATCCCACAGTGACTCCAAAGCCATGAGGGTCTCCTGGACCTTTCACCCCACTCATCCTACAGTGATTCCAAAGCCATGAGGGTCTCCTGGACCTTTCACCCCACCCATCCCACAGTGACTCCAAAGCCATGAGGGTCTCCTGAACCTTTCATCCCACTCATCCCACAGTGACTCCAAAGCCATGAGGGTCTCCTGGACCTTTCACCCCTGTCATCCATCCCACAGTGACTCCAAAGCCATGAGGGTCTCCTGGACCTTTCCCCCCTGTCATCCATCCCACAGTGACTCCAAAGCCATGAGGGTCTCCTGGACCTTCCCCCCCTGTCATCCATCCCACAGTGACTCCAAAGCCATGAGGGTCTCCTGGACCTTCCCCCCCTGTCATCCATCCCACAGTGACTCCAAAGCCATGAGGGTCTCCTGGACCTCCTATCTCCCTCGTCCCACAGTGACCCTGACTCCCATCCTGTGTTCCATGTGGGAGAGCTGGGCACTTCCCAAGGGGGGCCTGGCCTGTGGATCCCGTGGGATGAATCCAGGCTGTGGAGGGGTCCTGGCAGCTGCTGGAAGGGACAGAAGGAATGGAGGGGACACACTGTCCCTCCCAGCCTGGATCTTACCAGCACAGGGCTGTCTCTTCTTTCACTCTCCACCAGCAAGGAGCCCGAGACCAGGAGCTACTTGGAAAACAGCAGGAATCGGTGTCAGCAGCAAGGCACCCTTCCCTGTCACCCCTCCTGGTGTCCCTCCAGCTGGGAACTGGGCTTCAGGGATGCACAAACACCCCGGAACGGCGAGGGGGGGGATGTCAGTGGAGACCTGGTGGCTCTGGGATGTTGTTCCCAGCCCACCAGGGCTCCCCGAGACTCCCACGTCCTCGTCCCGAATTACCAGGATGCCCAGCCAGAAGAGGATCCCGCTGGCCACGGGGAGGGAAGGGTTCCTGTGCTCCGACGCCGTCAGGATGATCCCGAAGCTGATGTGGACGATCCCGGCGAAGATGTGGATGGTCTGGGGAAGGACGAGGGAGAGGGATCCCCATCCCCTCGCTGTGAGACGCGTCCCACCCCAACCCCACCCCAGGGTGCCGGGAAGGGACAGGGAGAGAGGCGCCTGTCCCAGTGCCCTCTCCACCCCGCCGGGGAGCACCTCCAGCAGGACCATCCCTGCGGGAGCCTGGAAGGCCGTGCCTCACCCCCAAGACCTTGGGATGCGCCCTGCGGAAGCCTTGCGTTCGCAGCCAGGTCCTGGCGGGTGCCTGGGGGCCCGAGGCCAGCTGGGCCGCCCGGGGATCCGTGGCCGGGATCACCTCCGTGATGATCCTCACACTGTCAGCATCTGTCACCGTGGTGGCTGCCATGGCCTGGGGACGAGCCCGGGGAGCTGAAGGGATTCCCAGCTGCCTTCCTCCTCCTCCTCCTCCTCCTCTTCCTCCTGGCCACGGTGGCTGTGCTGCCCGAAATCCCCGGGAGGTGCCGGCCGGGCAGGGACACGCTCCCGCTGCCCTTTGCTCCCTGCGGGAAGCTCGCTCACGGAATTCTCGTCAGGCCCCTCTTGCTCAACGACGTGCCTTTGCCAGTGGAGCCTCCCAAAATCCTGCAGGGGAAAGAGGGAGGGGCAGGGAAGCCCTCCGCGGGCTCTGCAGCCTCGGGAAGGGTTGGATGCTTTTCCCTTGGAATGCTCCAAGACCTCCTTTCCGCCCCAAATCGTGGATGCTTTGCTTGGGAATCACTGCTGCAATTAGCTGGGCACCTAACGAGGTGTTCATGAACCTAACCCTGCCCACTCCCCAGGAAAAACCGGGGTTGAGACAGGAAACTTTACAAACCCCGTTATAAAGGGAGCTCCTTTATTGCCGTTTTTGGGAATTTGGGAACTCTCCCTCCTCCCTGTGGATTTGGCCCCAGTAAGGACACGCACTCAGGGACCCCTGGCCATCTCTGCTGGGAGCCAGGGGGGAAGGAGGTGCTGTTATTCCAGGTGGATAAATGGGAGCTCAGGCTGGGCATGGAGCCAGCACAAGGGGATCCCGAGGGGTTTGAAGGCCCCTCTTCCTGCCTCCGTCCCTCCCTCCTCCCAGAAAAACAGCCATGGCCTTTTCTCCACGAGTGTTGGGACACCCATGCTGACCTGGAGGACCCCCCGCCCAGGGTTCCTGGATGTCCGCTGTGTGCAAGGTAGGAATTTCTGGGTGGAATGGGAATTTTTAGGTCCAGGATTCTGGCATCACCCCGGCACCTCTCTCTCTCTGCCTGGGGAAGGACAGGACCCTCCCAGCTGACGATTTCAGGAGCAGGTGGAGCAACTTTGGGAAGTTTTTTCCTTCCCTCTGGCTCTAGAGGGAGCTGAGAGGCCGCGTTTGGAAGGACTGTGCTTCCAGAGCTCGGGAGAGGCTTCCAGCCCTGGAGCCGGCTTGGAACAACCTGGGCGGCGTGGGGGGGAGGTGCCTGGGGGGTGGAACTAGATTCCTTAAGGAACCTTAGGGTTCCTTTCGTCCCAAACCATTCCAGGATTCTGCGCCCTCCCCACGCTCCCACACGCCAGGGAACGGGACACTCCCTCCAAACCGGCCTAAATCATCTCCCAAAAAAAGAGCTGGAAGAACAGAGCTGGAAAGCAAAGAGCAGCAGCTCACGTCTCCATCCCACCCGTGACCTTCCTCCATCCCGCATCCCTGATGGAAGGCTGCTCTTGGCCTTGTAAAGGGCTGCATCTGGCGGCACGGCTTTCCAGGAAAAACACGGACATGGACGAGATTCAGCCTCTTCATCACATTCCTGGTGCCTCAGAGCCTTTAATTCCTGCTGGTGCCTCATCCCGCTCAACACTCCAATCCTAACAATCCCAGGGATCTCGTTCCAGCCCTGGGAAGGAACACTTGAGCCCCCGTGGAAATTCTGGGATCCCCTCTTTAGCCTTCAGGCAGCCAGGGTGTCCTCCACCATTCTCCACGGCTCGCATTCCCAGCCAAAACCACCCTGCACGGTGGATTTCCTCCCAAATCCGCCTTTCCAGATTCCTACAGCATTCCTCAAGTTCCAGCCTTGCAGCCAGAAGCAGCCGTGGCTGCCCTCAGCCCCCCAAACCCCGATTTCTGAATGAGTTATCCACAAAAAAAAAGCGCTTCCCCCCTTGGTAAACAAACCCAGACCCAGCTGGGGATGGCAGGAGCCCAAGGTGGGATGTCAGGATTTGTTTTGGAAGCGGATTCCAGAGGAGGTGAAGCTTTGAAGCAGAGGCAGGGAAGCAGCAAGGCCGGGCGGTGGAGCTTTCCAGCCTTCCCTTTGCAGGGTTTTTTTGGCTTTGTAGATATATACAACACATTCCTTGGGTTTTAATGTTCATTTTCCTATTTTCTAGGACAAGTTTTGGATGGGGGAAAGCCTGGCTGGATGCTCAGGGGGATCAGCGAGACCCTCCCAAATTCCCCTCCCACCAGCACAGGACAAAATTTATGAGCCTGGTGGAACCAAAATTCTTTCTCCAGCCCCAAAATTTGTGAGGTGTTTTTTTTTCCAAAGAAAATAGATTACGACGGAGAAAAGCCCTCCACAGAAACTTGCTGCTTCCTGGGACAAACTTTATATCCCCATAAAAATACCAAAAGTCGACATTTTGCTTTGCTTCCAGGTGTTTCTGCTTCCCCCAGGGCTCTCTCCGTACTGATTCCAGGAGGAAAGTCATGTTTTCTGGGAGAGGTTTGGGGTTTTTTTGGCTTTCAACATCCCAGTGTCCGTCCTGGGTTAGGGAATCCAGAGCTGGGAGCAGGCAGGAGGCTGGGGGGGCACGGCTGCCTGCTGGGGTGATCCATACCTGGCATTTGGGACACGGTGGCATCGCTCCCAACCCCTGTCCCAGATGTGTCCATCACAACCCCCGCACGTGACATTCCAGCCTTTCATCCCAGGAAAGCTCCTGAGGCTGCAGAAAAGCTCCAGGGCTTCTCCAGGGCTTCACTGGCATTGACTTGCACTGGCAATCCTGGAATGGGGCCTTAAACACTTCCAGGGGTGGGACAGCCACAGCTTCCCCGGGAAATCTATCTCAGCACCTCCCCACCCTGACAGGGAGGAATCCTTCCCAATATCCCAGCTAAGCACATCCCCTGGCAGTGGGAAGCCGTTCCCCCTTGTCCTGGCACTCCAGGCTCTGTTCTAAAGTCCCTCTCCAGATCCCTTGGGGCACCTTTAGGTGCTGGAAGGGTCTCCAAGATCCATCTCTGCCCAAGGGGAAGAGCCATGGGGACACTGCAGTCCATCTCACATCTCTCCTTTCCAGCTCCTCCAAGGGTTTTGGTTTTCCTCAAGGATCATCACCAGCAGGGACACAAAACTCTGTGGTCCCTGCCACCTGCTATTCCCAACTCCTGGAAGTCCACAATCCCCCCCCACCCCAGGGCTGCAAATTCCCACCCCAAAAATAAAAATATATTTAAAAGATCCCACATTCCCATAGAGCCTTAAACACTTATTCCAGCGTTTTCAGGGAAAGCCACATCTGAACACCGGGATACTCTGGGAAAACCAAGCCTGCTGCCTCCTTCCCAGGAAACCAGCACTCCGGGAGAGCACAGAACTTGGATGGGAGGCGGGATGGCTCGGTGGTGTTCCCCATGGAGCCGGGAGAGGTCGGGATGCTCCGGAGCCGCAGGTGAGGAGCCAGAGCCGTAATGGGTTGTGGCCGCGGGCTGAGCAGAGACAGCCTGTTCATCCTGCTCCCAAAATCCCTGGGGCTTCTCCTACTGATCGGGCTCATTATTTTTTCAGAGCTGGGAACAGAAATAACTGACAGGGAGTGAATAATCCATGAGGCTTTGGCTGAGCAGCCCGAGCGCTGTCAGGGAGTGTGGAAAGGAGAGGGAAAACACTTGAGTCACCCCAAAACCTAAGGGAATGTTCAAGGAGGAGGTCACTGATCCCACTCTGGCACTGGAAGGGAAATTCGGGATGGATTCTGCCCCCCAAAATTAAGAGGATCCTCCCACAGGGCGCTGGGAACTCAACAGGATGTTCCCACCCCTTGGAAAATCAACACCAGGGTCTCTTTCCTCACCTCCATCCCACTTTTCCATTCCCACGAGCTTGGGATGCTCCTTAAATAACTTGGTGCCACTGGCTGCTCATCACCACCTCGTTAAATCCAGCAGCATTCCCACGGATGCAGGATAAATAAGGGTGGACCCTTAAATGAGCTTGTCAGGAGCTGAGGAACCTGCTCCAGCTCAAAATGATCCCAGAGCCCTTTCCCTTCCCTGAAAATGAAGATTTTTATTTTTTTTTTTAAGGAATTGCTGCATGGATAAGAGGTTCAGGAGCCCCCCTCAGCTCCAGGGTGGTGGGCACAGGGAGCACGTGGCACCGGTGTCCCCGTGTCACCCGCAGAGAGCAGCTCCAGCCCCGGGGCCGCTTCTCCGGTGGCGGAAGGAGCGGGATGCGCTGGCGTCACCGGCAGCGCCGCCGGCTGCCCGGCTGTTCCGGCCGAGCTAAAGATAGCAGGGCTGTGCTGGAATTGCGGGGGGGATGCTGGGGAGCAGAATTCCCTCGGGAGATCAGTACCCTGGTTTAGAGGGCGGAATTGCAGCAGCAGAGGGGATTAGAGGGGCAGGATTCGCTCAGGAGAGCAGGTACTGAGGGGTGTGTGGGGACAGGGTTCCCTCGGAATCAGGTGCTGGGGTTGAGGAGGATGGAATTCCCTCAGGAGAGGGGTTTTGGGGGGCAGGATTCCCTCAGGAGAGCAGGCACTGGGAGTTTCGAGGAGCAAAACTCCCTTGGGAGCAGGTGCCAGGGGTTTGGGGGGAGCAAGATTCCCCTCAGGGAAGGCAAGCAGGTACCAGGAGTTCAGGGAGGCAGAATTCCCTCAGGAGAGAGCAGGTGTTTCTAAATCGGGCAGGATGAGCCTCTTCCCCGAGGGACAGCAGCTCTGTGAGGGGGAAGTGCAGCTCCCAGGCTGAAAATTCCCAGATTCAGGAGACACAAGCCCAGAGAGAGCGTTTATTCCCAAGATAAAATGAAGCCAAGAGGGGACGAGCCGAGGTAGATGCTCCGGTGACCCGCCCGGCTCCCGGCACACATCGGGCTCACTCCAAACCACCAGAGCCCCTGGAATTGCTGAACCCCAACAGCAGCCAACCCCAGCAGCCCACCAGGGATTTACAGGCAGGAATTGCCCAGGATTCCCAGCTGGAGAAACCCCTTCCCACAGCAAGTGGAGCCCCTCAGAGCAGGCCCAGGGGCAGGGAATTTGGGGGTGTCCCTGGTTTTTGAGGGGGACCAGCACATCCCAGCTGGCAGCGCAGTGGGAGGAGGACGCCGTAGCCCTGGGATTTAGGAGCGATGGAGGCAGGATCCCATTCCAACATCCTCGGTGTCAGACCTCGGGAGCAGTCAGCTGCAAAGAGAGCAGGAGGTGTTTTGGAAAGGGGGAAGGATTTGGGGGACCCCCCCCTGCCCCTCCCCAGCACCCCCCACCCACGGGGGGTTTGGGATCTCCTCCCCATTCCCAGAGCAGAGGGGTGGATGCTCCCTGGGGATGCTCCCTGGGGATTGGGGTGGGATGTTTTCCCAGGATGGGGGCTGATCCCAGGAGCCATCCCAGCGCTGGTTCTGCTCCTCTCCAGGCTGTTCCCTGGATCACCTCGGTGTAGCTGGGAGGCTGAGGCAGCTCTGCCGGCGGCGCGGCCAGATCCACGCGGGTGGCACTGGGGACAATCAGCATGGCCTGGGAAACACACAGGGATGATGTGGGGGACGCTGGGGTCACGGGGGGGCAGCTTTTGGGACTGCCATCCCCTCCTCCTACCTCGTTGGAGCTCAGGCGGGTGGCCCGGCACCAGAAGTTGGCGGTGGCCACGGCGATGCAGAATTCCAGGATGGTGAAGATGAGCAGCACGATGGAAATCCCGTTCCCTGCGAGCTCCAGGACGGGGACAACCCCGTCAGCACCCCGCCTCCAGGAGAAGCAATCCCACACAGGGCTTCTCCCTTCCTCTCTCCCTCTGCACCCCCAGCTCCGAGGTCTCGCTCCAAGCCCTCCATCCCAGGGTTTTTCTGGCTGATGGATGCTTCCAGGGGGTGACTCATCTCCCGAGGCACCGGCCTAAAATAGCTCGCTCCGGCAGAGAGGGAGCCGCCACCCCAACAGGGGTTTGGGAAAGGGCACGACACCCCCTGAGGGCTGGGGGAAAAGGCCCGGGGGGGGCATTCCCAAGGGCTGGAATTCCTCCCAGTGGGGTTTTACCAGGACGAGATAGCTGTAGTAGTCGAAGCTGGGGCGGTAGACGCCGTTGAGGTTGAGGTCCACGATGAAGGCCGCGATGCCCAGGAGCGCGAAGATGGCGCTGATGACGTTCATGGTCTGGCTGCCCTTCACCTGCAGGCACCCAGGGGTCTTTGGGGGGGTGGGGGGGGTGGCAGACCACCCCCCCAAAACCCCAGAGGGACACCCCAGCCACCCCGTGGGGGCTGCTCCCGGGAAAACTCACCGCGCATTCCGTGGGGCTCTTCTCGGCGCCGATGGAGAGGCACCCGGAGATGATGAACTGCGGCGGGAGAGACGGGGCTCAGCTGCCACTGAGGGCACCCCAAACCTGCCCACAGGTGGCACGGGGGACACGGTGACCCCCCCCACCCTCCCGAGGCCTCGGGAGCTGCAGGTGCAGCATTCCCGGTGGGCATCCCTTCCCACCTGCTGGCATGCCCCCCAGCAGCACTCCTTTCCCTGTGGGCATTGTCCCCTGGTGAGATTCCCTTCCTGGTGGGCATCCCACCCCCCTCTCCAGGCATTCCTTCCCTTCCCACCTGCTGGCATCCCCCCCAGCAGCACTCCTTTCCCTGTGGGCATTGTCCCCTGGTCAGATTCCCTTCCTGGTGGGCATCCCACCTCCCTCTCCAGGCATTCCTTCCCGGTCGGTATCCCTCCCCGGTGGGCATCTTTTCCCTGCCCGGAGCCCGGCACGCACCGACACGCCGCCCAGGAAGGGGATCTCTCCGATGACAAAGACGGAGGTGTAGACATTGGTGAGCGTGGTCAGGACGATCCCGAAGCCGATGTGCAGGAATCCCGTCATAATCTGGATGGTCTGGAAGAGCGGGATGGGTGGGAATGGGGTCAGCTCAACCCCCCCCCCCCTTCTCCACAGAGCCACCCTGGGGATGGGGAGGGTGCCTTAATGCCAGCGCCTCTCCAGAGACACAGCATCCCCTGAGGGATCAGCAGGAACCCCCCGGGAATGGGCCCCGGGGGGATTTTCCCCCCCCGAACTCCCCCCGACGCCCCCAAACTCACCCCCATGACGCGGTTCTTGCCCTTGGAGAGCGTCTCCGCCGTGTACATGACGGCGCGGCTGCCCAGCCGGAGGCTCCCCATGCCCTGCATGAGGAGAGCGGGGGGCACCGGGACCCCCCGGAGCATCCCCGGTCCCCACCGGGGCCGCCCCCCGCCCCACCCCGCCACGGCCCGCGCCCATTGGCTGAGCCCCGTGACGTCAGCGGCTGCGGCATCCCCCCCCCCGGGGCACCGCCCTGCCCACGGGGGACACGGGGGGATGGAGGGGACAGCCCCCCAAAACCCGGGAGGGGGGCTGCGTGGGGCTGGGGAGATGCTCCGTGGGGCTGGGGAGATGCTCCGTGGGAAGGGGAGATGCTCCGTGGGGTCCCCCGGCTCCGTGGGGCTGCGTGGGGCTGGGGAGATGCTCCGTGGGGTCCCCCGGCTCCGAGGGGCTGCGTGGGGTCGGGGGAAATTCCCAGTGTTGCCCCCCTCCCCCCCGTTCCGGGCAGGGCTCCAGGACACGGTGTTCCCGCCGGGAAGAGCCGCTCATCCCAAACCCACGGGTTTCAGCTGAGGAAATCGGGGTGCCAGCCCTCCCCCGAAAGCCTCCCCGAAGCTGCGTGTCCCCCCCCCCGCGCCGTGTTTACAGGAGCGCAGAAAGATAAAAAAAAAAAATAATAAAAAGAGAGAAAGGAAAAAAAAAAACAAAAAACCCAACCCAGAAAAACTAAACCACCCCGCAGCGAATTCCTGGAAGAAAAACCCATCAAGGGCCATTAGGCTCCTGCGGCTCCTCCCCGCAGGGCGGGGGGCACGGGCGGGGGGCGGGCACTGCCCAGGCACGGTTTGCCCTGGATCTCCTTCCCCAGGATCATCCTGGATCTGCTCCCAGCCGCAGGAGGGGAGGAGTAGAGGGGATCCCCCACACTGATCCCATACGCTTTCCCCCCCAAACTGTCCCCATTTTTGGGGTGTCCAGCCCCGAGGAGAAGGAGCCAAGAGCTGCAGGCAGAGGGTTCAACCTGAAATCAGGGAATGAGGAACACCCAGGGAATGAGAGGGGCGCACGGTACCAGCCTGCACCCCAAATTCATGGAGAACACCCCTGTACCCCATCCTGACCCGGACAATACCACACTCCCCTCCCTGGAATCCCTCACGGGGAGATCCCATCATGGGGATTTCAGGGCACGGGAGGCTCCGAGCACAAACCCCGAGAGGAATCTGGGGCTGAGGGAGGCACTCCTCGTTTCCCTGGAGCAGCACCGTTCCCGAGGGAGGGAGAAGGGCCGGCCACAGCCACCAGCCCTCTGGCCACGTGGAGGACATTCCCCTGCTGGATGCTCTCCAGGAGGAGCTGCGGGAAGGGGCGGAACTGGGGCTGGGGGTGTCACCCAGCTCAGAGCAGGTGACAGCAAACCCGCGGGGCTGGCAGGGTCCCCTCACTCCCAGCCTACAGCCACCTCCTTCAGGGACACACGGTGTCCCCATTCCTCACCTCCAGGGCGGTCCCACAGCTCCGCAGGGGCTGCCCCAGCTGGTGCCCACCCCTGTCACCCCACAGGCTCAGCTCCCCAGGACAGCCCCTGGTGACACAGAGTGGCACGGCCAGCACCAGCAGGGCTGTGACAGGGATCTGGGCACCCCCGTGGGCCCTGCCCCCGTGCCCAGGGGGTCACTGCTCCGTCCCTCTCCCCAGAGAGAGCAGCCAGATCCCCCAAACCCTCCCTCACCCAAACCCTCCCTCACCCAGAGCATCCCGTGCAGGGGCTGGAGCTGCAAGGAACAGCAGGGAGCACCTTCCCCTGGGAGGCTCCACGGGGATAAGGATGGGAAAAGAGAGAGGAGCTCCCTGGGAGGAGGCTGCTGGGTGGGGTGGGCCTACCCCTTGCACCCAGCTGGGGCTCCTCTCCAGAGTCTCCCAGGGATCTGGCCCTGGATGCTCATCCCACCTTTCCCAGCAGGAAACACAGAGGGTCCCTGGGGAGGACAAGCCCTGCTCAGCAGCAGCCAAAGCACCCACGTGTGATCCCCACCCTGAATCCAAGCCCAGCTAGTGGGAAGAGAGCGTTATAAATGCACATTTTGGAGCTGGCTTTTGGCAAATATTGACATCAATGTTACACATATAATGTAAGGAGGCTGTACTGTATTTCCTTTTATCGGTGGAATTTAAAAATGTAATGAAGGTGTATTTCCTAATTGTAACAAAGTAAAAAATGGGGGGGGGGGGTGTGTATTTTTTTTTAACCTTTCAGTTAGACAGAAAATAGAAAGGAGGCCTGGCATTCCTGTGACTGATAAAGAAGATTTATGGCATCTACCTCAACACCCAGATGCCAAGAACAGATAAAGAAGATACAATACTTGGGGACCCTTGAAGCTGATAAGCTAAACAGATGTTTAAATATGCATCAGTCTCTTTTTGAATATGCAACGCCAAGACTTTTAAACACCAAGAAATCTGGAATAGGGTGCGTGTTACTTTGCACCCTCAGCTGAGTAGCTATCTTTTCCTAATTGTCTCCTAATTGTCTGTTTTTATTCTATTTTTTAATTTTTATTAAACTTATAAATTAACATGTAAATTAATATATTTATATTAATTATATAAATATTTTTATTAATATTTTTAATATTTAATAAAATTTATTTAATATTTTAAAATATAAATAGAAATAAATATAATAATAAATTAATATAATAATATAAATAAATTAATTAATATAATAATATAATTATAATAAATAAATTAATATAATAATATAATTAAAACTTGTCGTTTTCCACAAGAGGAACCCCATCCCCATCCCAGCCCAAACTCGGTTCTTTGGGGAAACGCTGATTTATTTAAAACAGAGCATCCTCAGGAGGAGCTGAGCTGCCAACAGGAGCCTCATGCGGCTGGGAGGAGCCCCCCGGAGATGGGGGAACTCCAGCTCCCTTTGCCTCTGCAGGATCTTCTCGGCCTCGGGGCTGCGGAGGGGCCGCCAGCGGCTCCAGGGCGCTTCCCAGAGCCCGGCCACCCGCTCCAGGGAGCTCCTCACCGGGCCGGGCCGGGCCCCCCATTTCACCTCCAGGCTCTTCTTGGCCACGTGCATCCTCAGGGCCGAGCGGGCCCCGCCGATGCCCGCGGAGCCGGAGGAGCACGAGGAGCTGTCGGCGGCGTCCTCCCGCCCCGGGAGGCTCTCGGAGGAGCGGGACGGCGCCTCCCGCCGCAGCAGCCGCTCCCGGGAGCGCCTCACGGCCGCGGGCTGGGCGCTCAGCTTCACCTCCAGGCTCTTCCTGGCCACGTGCATCCTCAGCGAGGAGCGGCTCCTCCTGACGCCCGCGGCTGCCGGGGAGCGGCGGGGTCTGTCCGCGGGGTCCTCCTCCCCGTTTGGAGCCTGGCAGATCTCACTGAGGCTCCGGGAGGGCTGGGGGCTCCCGGAGGAGCTGGAGGAGGCGCAGCAGGGCAGGTGGCCTCGCTCCAGCAGCTGCTCCAGGTCCTCCCACAGCAGCCGCCACACCTGCGAGTCCTGCGGGAAGGACACCCCGGGCCACAGCGGCGTCACCAGGTCCCGCAGCTCCCGGGCCGCCGTGGCGCAGGGGCCGCAGCCGGGGCCGCAGCCGCAGGGGAGGTACGGGGGGCTCCCGGGGGCAGCCGGGCCCTGGGGAGGGGGCTCCTGGGCCGGGGGGGAACCGGGAGCGGCCGAGCCGCCCCGCGAGCCCCCGGCCCGGCTCCCGAGGCGCTGCCGCACCCTCCAGATGCGGGCGGCCAGCAGGACGGCCGTGCCGGCCATCAGCAGGGCGAGCGTGGGGAGCAGGAAAGTCATGGCTTCATCCGTGTCCCATCGTGGCTGCACTGGGAGCCGGGGCTGGTGGCACCTGTCCTGTGGGGACACCGTGCTGATGTCACAGTGCAGCGGGTGGAACACCTGCGTGACGTCACAGCCCCGCCCCGCCCCAGCGCTCGCCCCTTTGTGACGTCACGGCCCCGGGCCGCCCGTCCCACACCGAACGCGGCGCCGTGCCAGCTGCTGGGAACAATATGAAGCCGATCCCCACAAATCCCAGCGCAAAGGCTGGGAGCGCATCCCGGCCGCTTCCAGCACCTCCTTCGGGACCCTCGGGGCTGTCCCCCGCCAGTGGCCCCCGCCCGGTACCGGCGCGGGTACGGAATGCGCCGCCTTTCCCTCCGGAACCAATATTCCCGCCGCGTTTCCCGACCGGACAGCGGGAGGGGCGCGTTTGGGGAGGGACCAATGGCGGCGCCCTTGCGGCACTTCCGGCGCGTCCCGGCGATGTGGCGATGGCGGCTCCCGGGGCCGCTCCGGGCCGGCGGAGGTCAGGGGGGCTTGGCCGCGCTCCGAGAGGGGCCGCCCGTGCCTTGTGGGGGGCTCAGGAGGCCGGGGGGGACCTTCCCGGGCGCCTGGGGCTGGCTGGGGGGGGGCTCGGGCTGGCGGTGGGCCGGCTGTGGGGGGGGGCTCGGTCTGGCGGCTGAAACCGGGGAGGTACCGAGGTCTGGGCGGGACTCCCGGCTGGGCTGCGGTGGCTTGGGGGGGATCTTGAGGCCGGGAAGGGGAGGCTCCCCGCGCCCACAGCCGTGACCCCGCGCTCTGTCCCGCAGGTGCCGGCGGTGTCGCGGTGCCCCGGGCGGGGCTGAGGAAGCTGGCGCTGCCCCCGGATTACAGCGGTGAGGGGCGCGGAGCGCGGGAGAGCCCCGCCGGCGGTGGCGGAGCCGCTGCCCGGTCTGCGCCCGGAGCCGCCGCCCATCGCCGTCCCCCCGTTCCCCGGCAGGCATCACCATCCCGGAGAAGCCGAAGCTGAAGTTCATGGACAAGGTGCCGGCGGTGCCCAAGGTGCAGCGGGAGCCGCGGCGGCTCCGTGACATCCGCGGGCCGTCCCGGGAGGCCACCGACTTCACGCAGGGGGAGTACGGCATCCTGGTGAGCGGCGAGCGAGGGGCACCGAGCCGAGCGGGGCGGGGGGAGCATTCCAGAGGCTGGGATTGCGCCATCCCCGTGTCCCTGTCCCCTCTCCCCTCACAGGCTTTGGGCGGGGGGTACCTGCACTGGGGCCACTTCGAGATGCTCCGCCTGACCATCGGCCGCGGCATGGACCCCAAGAACATGTTCGCCGTCTGGCGGGTGCCCGCCCCCTGCAAGCCGCTGACGCGGAAGAGCCTGGGGCACCGCATGGGCGGCGGCAAGGGCCCGGTGGAGCGCTTCGTGACGCCGGTGCGCAGCGGCCGCCTGCTGCTGGAGGTGGGCGGGCGCTGCCAGTTCGGCGAGGTCCGCCCCTTGCTGGCCCGCGTGGCGCGGAAGCTGCCCTTCCCCGCCGTGCCCGTCAGCCGCCAGGGCCTGGCCGAGATGCGGCGGGAGGAGGAGCGGAGGAGGCGGGACAACCGGAACCCCTGGAGCTTCGAGCGCCTGGCGGCCTCCAACATGCTGGGGGTGAGGAAGTACCTGAGCCCCTACGACCTGCAGCTGCAGGGGCGCTACTGGGGCAAGTTCTTCCTCAGGCACAGGGTGTGAGGGGCTGGCTTCCGCGGGGGATTAAACTCGGCCACCGCCAGAGCCTGCAGTGCTGTTGGAGCTGGGAAGGCAGCGTCCCGAGGGGGCGGGGTGTGAGGGGTGAGGGACTTTATCCCGAGGTGGGGCTGGGGCTGGAAACAGGGAGCTGGGGGGATAAATGGATTGGGGTGTGAGGGATGAGGGTCTTTATCCCGAGGTGGGGCTGGGGGATAAATGGATCGGGGTTTGAAGCACGGGGCTCTTTATCCTGGAGCTGATTGTAGAGCTGGGAGTTTCCTGAGGGATCAGGATGTGAGGGATGAGGGTCTTTATCCCGAGGTAGGGCTGGGGGATGAATGGATCAGGGTTTGAAGCACGAGGCTCCTTATCCTGGAGCTGATTTTAGAGCTGGCAGCATCCCGAGGGATCAGGGTGTGAGGGGTGAGGGTCTTTATCCCAAGGTGGGGTTTGGGGCTAGAGACATGGAGCTGGGGGATAAATGGATTGGGGTTTGAGGGATGAGGGTCTTTATCCCGAGGTGGGGCTGGGGGATAAATGGATCAGGGTTTGAAGCACGAGGCTCCTTGTCCTGGAGCTGATTTTGGAGCTGGGAGCATCCCGAGGGATTGGGGTTTGAGGGGTGAGGGTCTTTATCCCGAGGTGGGGTTTGGGGCTGGAAACAGGGAGCTGGGGGATAAATGGACTGGGGTTTGAGGGGTGAGGGTCTTTATCCTGAGGTGGGGCTGGAAACAGGGAGCTGGGGGATGAATGGATCAGGGTTTGAAGCACGGGGCTCCTTATCCTGGAGCTGATTTTGGAGCTGGGAGCATCCCAAGGGATTGGGGTGTGAGAGATGAGGGTCTTTATCCCGAGGTGGGGCTGGGGGATAAATGGATCGGGGTTTGAAGCACGGGGCTCTTTATCCTGGAGCTGATTGTAGAGCTGGGAGTTTCCTGAGGGATCAGGGTGTGAGGGATGAGGGTCTTTATCCCGAGGTGGGGCTTGGGGCTGGGGGATAAATGGATCAGGGTTTGAAGCACGGGGCTCTTTATCCTGGAGCTGATTTTAGAGCTGGCAGCATCCCGAGGGATTGGGGTTTGAGGGATGAGGGTCTTTATCCTGAGGTGGGGCTGGGGGCTGGAAACAGGGAGCTGGGGGGATAAATGGATTGGGATGTGAGGGATGAGGGTCTTTATCCCGAGGTGGGGCTGGGGGATAAATGGATCAGGGTTTGAAGCACAGGGCTCTTTATCCTGGAGCTGATTGTAGAGCTGGGAGTTTCCTGAGGGATCGGGGTGTGAGGGGTGAGGCTCGTTATCCCGAGGTGGGGCTGGGGGATAAATGGATCAGGGTTTGAAGCACGGGGCTCTTTATCCTGGAGCTGATTTTAGAGCTGGCAGCATCCCGAGGGATTGGGGTTTGAGGGATGAGGGTCTTTATCCCGAGGTGGGGCTGGGGCTGGAGACATGGAGCTGGGGGATAAATGGATTGGGGTTTGAGGGATGAGGGTCTTTATCCCGAGGTGGGGCTTGGAGCTGGGGGATAAATGGATCAGGGTTTGAAGCACGGGGCTCTTTATCCTGGAGCTGATTGTAGAGCTGGGAGTTTCCTGAGGGATCGGGGTGTGAGGGGTGAGGGTCTTTATCCCGAGGTGGGGCTGGGGGATAAATGGATCAGGGTCTGAAGCACGAGGCTCTCTATCCTGGAGCTGATTTTGGAGCTGGCAGCATCCCGAGGGCCCCGTGGGTCAGGCTGGAGCCGGGAGGCAGAGTGTGGGTGAGCTCTTTATTGAGGAGGAAGGCTCCAGCGTGGGGTGGCTGCACATCCAAGGAGCTCCAAGCACGGGGAGAGGCTCCTCCGGCCGCCCCGGCAAGGCAGAGCCCCGTGTCCCCGCCCCGGAGAGGGAGGGACACGGCCCCTCCGGCCGCTCCGTGCCACCGAGGAGCGGCTGCTTGTCACAGCGGCCACCAGCTGTCACCCGAGTGCAGGAGGAGGAGGAGCGAGGGGACCTGGGTGCCGGGAGAGGGGCGGGGAGCGTGGTGGGCGGGCTCCACTCCTCCAGGGACGCGCGGGATGTCCTCGGGGCTCCGGGGGTCGGGGCTGGGCCGGGGTCTCTCCGATGGATCATCCGGGCAGGGGGGCAGGAGGGGGAAAGGCCACCTGCCAGGGGGAAGGTGAGGTGACACTCAGGGAGGGGACGCGGCTCCCAGTGCTGTCACCCCTCCCCAGCGTGAGGTGACAGAGTGAATCCAACCCCGAGCCGCTCCCTGGGACCGGGGGGTACCGGGGAGCCCCAGTGCCACCCCCTGCCCTGTCCCTGTCACCTGGAGGGCAGCGGGTGGGGGGCTCAGGCAAAGATGCTCGCGATGCTGGACGCCAGGATGATGGCGAGGATGATGCAGCACAGCATGATCATGATCTTCTTCTGCTCGGGGAGACAGGGGGCGTCAGGCAGGGACACAGCTGGGGACGGGGACAGCAAGGGTAGGGGCTGCGGAGTGGGGAGAAAGCACAGAGACAGGGCAAGGGACAAGGGCAGGCTGGGGAGGGGACAGGGAAGGTGGCAGGGCAGGTGTGAGCCGCTTCCGTGTGGCACGGGGAGGTGACAGTGCCAGCGTGCCCTGCGACAGGTGACCGAACGCCGTGACTTACCCAGAAACTTGGGGCGGGGGACAGTCCGGACAGGGCCCGGGAGTTGGGGGTGTCCCCAGCCTCACGCTTCCCCCTCGTGTCCGACAGCACCGGGAAAGGGGCCCGGCCCAGCCCCCGAACCCCCGGGCACCGGGAGCCGAGCCGGAGCCGAGCCGGCGGCTTTGGGTGCTCCCGGTGCCGGCACGGAGAGGAGGCGCAGGGTGGGACCGGCGGGGTTTTATTACGGCGGGAGTTGAGTATCCACCATCAGCACATCCCCCGGACATCAAAGGCAGGAGCCGGCAGCTCCGTCTGTCACAGCGCGGTGACAACAAACCCGCGTCCCGTCCCCATCCCCGCCCTCGTTCCACCGGGATGCCCGCGCGGGTGAGCGTCCAGCCCGCGGATTTGTGTCCTTGTCACCACCCTGCGCTGGGGCTGTGGCACCGCGTCCCCACGGGTGGAATCCTGTCCCCTTCCGCGGGGACAGTGAGGGGCAGGGCCGGCGGGAGGGGCGGGGAAGGTGGCGGTGCTGCTGGAGCCCGGGGCACGGAGGGCTGGGAGCGGCCGGTCCGGGAGGAGCGGGGAGAGAGGAGGGTCCAGGGTCGGTGCCGGGGAGGGTCCCGCCGGGAGGTGGCATCGCTGGGACGGCCGGGAGCGTCTGGAGGAGGGAAAGGGGAGCTGGAGGCGCCGGCGAGGAAGGGGCGGGGATGGCAGCGGGAAGGAGGGAGCGGGGGTGGCAGAGATGGACGTGGGGAAGAGACAAAATCCAGAGCCTGGAGCAACGCGGAGCGCCGAGGAACGCAGACCCTCAAGCACTGCAGACCCCAAAAATGCAGACCCCAAAGAGCACCGAGCCCTGAGCACCAGAGAGCCCTGAACAGCACAGATGCCTGAGCACTGCAGACCCCCAGAAAACACAGAGCCAGAGCACCCCGGGCCCCCAAGCACTGCAGCCCCCAAGCACTGCAGCCCCTCAAAGAACACCCCTAGCACCGAGATCAAACCCAGAGCCCAGCACCCCCAGCCCTGTAACAGCCCCAAATCCCAAAGCCCCGGAGCCCCCCAAGCAGGAGGTGACACTGGCATCCCCCAGGGCTCTGTGTCCTCGCAGGGGGGGTCCCCTGCCCCCCAACACTTACAGACCCCCTGCCCCAGGGGCTATTTCACGTTCAGCCCCACCGAGAGTCCAATGATGAGGGCAACTGTCCCCAGCAAGAGCACGGCCACTGCCACCAAAATCAGCAGCTTCTGGGGGAACAGGGGCCAGTTGGGGGTGGTGACACCTGTCCTGTGAGGGGGGACATGGGGGCACCGAGGGGCCCGGAAGAGCCAGAAGGGCTGCAGAGCCCTGGGGATGGGGCGGGAGGGGCTGAGTCCTCACCAGCTCATCACACCTGAGGGTGGGAGGGGGCTCAGGGGTGGCGGTGGCACAGAAAGGGACCATGGGGTCACTGGGGGGAGGTGGGAGTTATTGGGGTCAGCAGGGGGGATACGAGGGGTGGCTGAGGGGGACAGGAGGTGACTGAGGGAAATAAGGGGATCTCAGGGCTGCTGGAGGATGTGGGGAGGCGCTGGGAGCACTGTGAGAGGTGAAGGCACAATGAGGGGGACACTGGGGGTGCCTCTGGGATGCTGGGAGCTACGGAGGGGACACTGGGGGCTACAGAGGGGACACCGGGGCTGTGGAGGGGACACTGGGGGCTACAGAGGGGACACGGGAGCTACGGAGGGGACACTGGGGGCTGTGGAGGGGACACGGGGGCTGTGGAGGGGACACGGGGGCCGTCGGTCTGTCTCACCCTCCTGGCCTCACTTTGGTACTTGACAGCCTTTTTGGTGTCGGCCACGGCCCGCTCCACGAAGCCGACGGACTGGTCCATGTTGTTCTCTATGCGGTCGATCATGGCTCCCTAGGGAGCGCCCGGGGGGCACGGAGAGAGGGGGGGACACTGAGAGCACCCCGGGGTGCTGGCACCCACCCACCTGGCACACCTGGCTCGTCTCCGTGCTGGGCTCCGCGTTACCCACCCTGGGGGAGAGGGGACAGTGTCGGTGGGGACACGGTGACACGGCCCCGCAGCGCGTGGCACGCCGCACAGGCAGCTACTCACCCATCCCCGGGGCAGGCGGCGGCTCCTCGCGCGGCACGGGGGACAGAGAGGGGCTGAGAGAGGGGGCGGCGCCACCGCAGGGTGGGGACACTCCTGTGTCCCCTCCGGGCCACCGCGGGGTGCTGGGTGGCTCCACGGGAACGTGTGCAGTGGTCACCACCCCAGCTCATATTGCTTGGAGCCCCCCGTGCAGGCCTCTGGGCCACCCCAGGGTCCTGTGCAGGTCCCTGTGACCCCACACTGCTTGTCCCTGATCACCCTGTGCCTGGGTCCCTGCTTGTCCCCATATGTGGGTCCCTGCTCATCCCTGCTCATCCCATGTCCGTGTCCCCACACACAGGCCATCCCTGTGACCCCATACTCAGGTTCCTCCTCGTCCCTGCTTGTCCCCGTGCTCAGATCCCTCCTCACACTGTCCACACGTCCCTGCTCATCTCTGTGTCCCCATAGCCAGGTCCCTGCGTGTCCCTGTGTCCCCATAGCCAGGTCTCTGCGTGTCCCCGTGTCCCCAAAGCCAGGTCCCTGCATGTCCCTGTGTCCCCATAGCCAGGTCCCTGCATGTCACTGTGTCCCCATAGCCAGGTCCCTGCGTGTCCCTGTGTCCCCACAGATGGGTCCCTGCATGTCCCTGTGTCCCCATAGCCAGGTCCCTGCATGTCCCAGTGTCCCCACAGATGGGTCCCTGCGTGTCCCTGTGTCCCCATAGCCAGGTCCCTGCATGTCACTGTGTCCCCATAGCCAGGTCCCTGCGTGTCCCAGTGTCCCCAAAGCCAGGTCCCTGCATGTCACTGTGTCCCCACAGATGGGTCCCTGCATGTCCCCGTGTCCCCAAAGCCAGGTCCCTGCATGTCCCAGTGTCCCCACAGATAGGTTCCTGCGTGTCCCCATGTCCCCACAGCTGGGTCCCTGCATGTCCCTGTGTCCCCACAGCCGGGTCCCTGCGTGTCCCCATAGCCAGGTCCCTGCATGTCCCTGTGTCCCCACAGATGGGTCCCTGCGTGTCCCCATGTCCCCACAGCTGGGTCCCTGCCGGTCCCTGTGTCCCCACAGATGGGTCCCTGCATGTCACTGTGTCCCCATACCCAGGTCCCTGCCTGTCCCCGTGTCCCCATAGCCAGGTCCCTGCCTGTCCCTGTGTCCCCATGCCCAGGTCCCTGCCTGTCCCAGTGTCCCCATAGCCAGGTCCCTGCCTGTCCCTGTGTCCCCATAGCCAGGTCCCTGCATGTCCCTGTATCCCCATAGCCAGGTCCCTGCCTGTCCCAGTGTCCCCATAGCCAGGTCCCTGCCTGTCCCAGTGTCCCCATAGCCAGGTCCCTGCATGTCCCTGTGTCCCCATAGCCAGGTCCCTGCGTGTCCCCATGTCCCCATAGCCAGGTCCCTGCCTGTCCCCGTACCTGATTCTCCACCAGCATGGCGATGTCCACGAACATGTCGTGGAGCTCCTTGATGCTGCTCTCCAGGCGCACGATGTCCTTGTGCCGCCCCTCGATCTCGCTCAGCGCCTGCTTGGAGATCTGCGAGTCCATGATCTGCAGGGACAGGGGAAGCTCAGCGGGGAGGCCTGGCCCTGTGACACGCCCCCGTGTCCCCCCCCCGTGCCAGGGCTCACCCCCGAGGTGAAGATGGAGGGGTTCCCGCTCTCCAGCATCTCCTCCAGCTCCTCGTCCGTCGTGTTCTTGCCGGCTGTGGGCACGTGGGGAGGGGGTGGGAACAGGCCCCGCCCAGTCCAGGGTAAGGGGCGGGGTCTGTGTGCTCTGGCTCCGCCCACTTAACCAAACTTGGTCAGGTGGGAGGGGCCTGTAGGGGTTGGCCCCTCCCACTTTATGAAGGAGGCGGGGTGATGCCCAGGCCCCGCCCACCCCACGGCGGGGCTGGGTCACGGTCACGCACTGATCTCCAGCTGGCGCTGGATCCGGCCCTTGCTGCGCTCCCGGAAATCCACCTGCGCCTCGTTGTACTTGGTCATGACATCCACGAACTTGCGGGACAGGACCGAGTGCTGGGGACAGGGACAGGGGCAGGGACATGAGGATGGGGACAGGGACACCTGGGATGGGGACACCCCGGGGCACGGTGTGACCCTGGGGGACTGGGCCTGGTCCCGGGGACGGGGACTTGGAACACCCCAGGCATGGCATAACCCCATGGGCCTTTTTCACAGGGGACAGGAGTGAGGAGAGAGGTGTGACACTGCCCAGGGGACAAGATGAGGGGATGGGGACAGCAAGTCAGGTCAGTGACACTCTGGGCACGGCGTGCTCCTGATCCCAGGATGGACAGGACAAGGTGCTGGGAGTGGGGACAGTGGCACGAAACCCAGGGGACCCTGGATGTCCCAGCTCAGGGCGACAGGACAGAGTGTTGGGCACAGGGCAGAGGGGCACAAAGCCTGTGATCACAGGGTGCTGCTGGGGACAGAACTGGGAGACTTGGGGACCCCTGGACACACCACATCCCCAGCCCGTGGGGGACAGGGTGGGACCTGGGGACGCCGGCTGTGGACCAGAGCTCACCTGAGACTTGCGTATCCGGAGGTCAGCGGAGGATCGTGCCTCATCCTGCTCGATGTTCCTCTCCATGCCTGGAGAGAGACACACCTCAGCCCACCAGGAGCCCTCCCCACTGCCAGCCTCCATGATCCCAGAGCCCCAGGGGCACAGGGACACCCGTGACACGGTGGTGGGGACGGGGCCACTCACTCTTCAGCTTGTTACGGACGCTGTTGGCCATTTTCTTGATCTCTGCCGTCAGCTGCTCCAGGTCATCTTTGGTCTCTGTGGGATCACGGGTGTGAGCCACCATGGGAATGTCCCCAGGGAGGGTCCCCGTGGCCGGGGGGGACTGTGGGGACACTGTGACAGCACTCACTCTGCTCTGGGATGGGGGCTGAGAGGATGATGCTGTAGAGCTTCTTGGCTTCCTCCACGTTCTCCGAGATCTTGTCGATGTTCTGCCGGGTCTCCTCAATCTGGGCACAGCCGGGAGGGTTTTGGGGGGCGTTAGGAGGCAGCCCTGGGCCCCCTAGCCCCGCTGCCAGCCCTCCCTCACCTCCGAGAAGAACTCATCCATGAACGCAGTGTTGTCCACGGCGATCTCCAGCTCCTCCTCGTCGTCCGCATCCTGCTTCTGTTGGGACACGGCGCTCAGGGCGCAGCCCCTGCCCTCCCACAGCCCCCCAGGGGGGTGACAGAGCCACGAGGGGAGCAGCCATGGGGATGTGGTGGCACGGGGGGGGACATCTGCAGCGGGGGAGAGCTGGGGGGGGGCGAGCCCAGCTCACATCTGGCCACACGTGGCTGGGAATTAAGGGATTGCTGGGCTTGGCCAGAGGGAAGGAATGGGGACAGCCATGGGATGGGGATGGGACAGGGTTTAGGTCCCAAACCGTGGCCCCATGGCAGGTCTGGGGCAGCCCTGGGGGGCACGAAGGGTGGCTGGTACCCCTCGCCCTGGTGTTGTGGCCGGGCCCCCACCCATGTGCTCCCAAATCCAGCCCTTCCCAAAACTCAACCTCAGCCCTTCTGCCACCCCTCTCCCCCCTCAGCTCCACCAGCACCCCGGGGGTGTCGTTGGGGTACCCTGGAGAGGGGTGCAGACCCCCGGCTGGGACCCCCCACCCCCCTCCTGCTGCTGCCGGAGTAAAAATAAAATTAATCCCTTCGCTCCCCCCGAGGGCTTTATCTGATGGCTCCATAATCCCGGTAAATCCCTGCCAAGCCTCCCTGCCACGGCCAGGGGCCCGGCTGCCGGCTGGGGGCCTGCTGGGACCCCCACCATCCGTGGGGAGCCGACGCCGGGGAGCAGGGGGAGCCCCCCAGGAGTGGGGGGAAGCGGGGCCCCATGGCAGAGTGGGAAAAGGGGGAAGGAAGTGGCGCCGGTGGCGGGAATATGGGGAAGTGTGGGGCGCAGAGTGGGGCGTGGGCACCCCAAATCCGCTGCCATCCCCCCGCGGGTGGACACCCCCCACGGGCCGGGGGAGGGCTGGTGTGCCCCCATTGCACCCCACGGCATGGGGGGGACAGGACTCAGCTGGGGGGGGTCACGTCACCCCAAAACACCCACCGTCCCCACAAACGGCACAGAGAGGAGCCCTGCAGTCCCTCCCACCTGACACCCCCGCTGTAGGGAGGCTCGGGGTCCCCCATCCGCCATGGGGTGACCCCCGTGGCACCCCCGGGCACAGCAGCGTGGGGTCCCGGTGCCATCCATCCCGCGGGGTCCCCGCCCACCACGGACTGGGGTGTCCTCGAGACACCAGGGGACGGGGTCTGAGGTCCCCCCATTGCTGTGGCACCCCCACACACCGTGGGGTGGCATTTCAGTGACGGCCACCCCATGACGTCCCCCTCCGCCACAGACTCGGTTTTTTGGGATCCCCTCTCCCCGCGGTGCCCCCACCCACCACAGGGTGGGGTCTCGGGGACCCCCATCCCGGTGTCACCCTTTTCCCGAGGGGCCCCCTCCGGGTGTCCCCTGTCCCCTCCGCACGCCGGGGGTCCCTCACCGCCTTGAGCTGCTCCAGCCGGTCCTTCATGGTGCCCCCAAAGGCTGGGGGGGCGCGGGGGGGTCCCCGTCCTCGCCCAGCGCAGGGATGGGGGATGTCACCCTCGCTCCTCGCCGCTCGGCCAGGCCTCCTACATCCAGGCGAGGTGGCGGGTGGCCCTGTCCCCTGTGCCTGTCCCCGAGCCCGGGGCTGTCCCTCCGCTAATCCCCAGTGACGGGCGCGGGGAAGGCGCCGAGGGGAGGGACGGGGTGGAGCCGCCCCTTCACCTGGGACACCGCGGGGGACACCGGACCCGCTAAGGGCGGCAGCTGGGGCGGCCCCCGGGCACCCAGGGAGGTGGCAGAGCTGGGGGAGGATGTGAGCTCGGAGGCCGTGAGGAAGCTGATCCCCCCAGAGGGGACACACGGCGGGGACGTGTCACCCACCCCCTGCCACGTGGGGCTGCAGCGGGGGGACGGCTGGGGACAGGGAGCACGGCGTGGGGGGACAGAGCGGGCGTGAATGCGGGCACGGCTGTGGGTGTGCGTCACAGCTGGGGACACGGCTGGGTTCAGGGGACACGACTGGGGGGGACAGGGCCGTGGGTAGGGGTCACATCTGGAGACACGGCTGGGGGCGAGGTACGGCTATGGATTCAGGACACAGCTGGGAGGCCACGGCTGGAGACGGGACGTGAGCAGGCACAGGGGACAGCTTGAGGGCATGGCTGCAATTAAGGGACGCAACTGAGGGTCGTGACTGGGGACCGGGGTGACGGCGGGAGGAGACACGGCTGGGGACAGGGAGACACGGGTGGGGGACATGACTGTGGATGGGACACAGCCGGGGACAGGGCTGGGCGGGCCCGGCTGGAGCTATGGACGGGGTGACATTGGCTACGGATGGGGTGACCCTGGGGGGCACAGCTGCGGGCGGGGGACATGCGGGTGGCACCGCTGTGCGCGGGAGAAAAAAAGGACGCTGCCCCTTTAAGAAACACAGACCGCGGGGGCGTGGCCCATGATGGGCGTGGCCCGGGCTAGCCCCGCCCACCGCGCGCCGGCGGGCGGGACGCGGGGCGGTGGCGGCGGATGACGTCATGCGGCTGCGCCCGCGGCGGCGCATGCGCGGCGGGGCCCGGGGCCTGGTCGGGCGGCGCGGAGCCTGCGGGCGGGGGGCGCCGGCGCCGCCATGTTCCGGTACCCGGTGAGCGGGGAGGGGCCGGGGGGGGGGGGGGGGGGGCAGAGCGGGCGGGGCCCCGCGGGGCCTGCGGGAGAGGCGCGCCGGGACGGCAGCGGGGCGGTGTAACGGGATGGGGGGGGTATAACGGAGCGGGGCGGGGGGGGTGAAACGAGTCGGGGAGAGCGGGCAGTGGGGGGGTCTGAGGGGCCGGGAGGGGCCCCAGGGCGGCTGAAGGAGCCTGGGGGGCTCTGAGGGCTCATAACGGGCCGGGGGAGCGCGTAACGGGAGGGGTCACTCTCTAGGGGTGGAGGGGTCACTGGGAGATGTAGCGGGTTGTGGGGGTCCCTGCACAGGAGTAATGGCTTGGGGGGATATCCAGGGTGGGAAATGGGGCTGGGGGAGGTGTCGCTGGCTGTGGGGAGATGTAGGGGGTTGTGGGGGTCCCTGCACAGCAATAATGGCTTGGGGGGATATCCAGGGTGGGTAATGGGGCTGGGGGAGGTGTCGCTGGCACTGGGGAGATGTAGCGGGCTGGGGCAGTCCCTGCACAGCACTGATGGCTTGGGGGGATATCCAGGGTGGGTAATGGGGCTGGGGGAGGTATCGCTGGCTGTGGGGAGATGTAGCGGGTTGTGGGAGTCCCTGCACAGGAATAATGGCTTGGGGGGATTGCCGGGGTGGGTAATGGGGCTGGGGGAGGTGTCGCTGGCTGTAGCGGGCTGGGGCAGTCCCTGCACAGGAATAAGAGCTTGAGGGGAATATCCAGGGTGGGAAATGGGGCTGGGGGAGGTATCGCTGGATGTAGCGGGTTGGGGCAGTCCCTGCACAGCAATAATGGCTTGGGGGGATTGCCGGGGTGGGAAATGGGGCTGGGGGAGGTATCGCTGGCTGTGGGGAGATGTAGCGGGTTGTGGGAGTCCCTGCACAGGGATAATGGCTTGGGGGGATTGCCGGGGTGGGTAATGGGGCGGGGGGAGGGTTATTGTACGGGCATAACGGGCTGGGGGGTCGTTAGGAGGCACGGCGGGGCTGACCCCGTTCCCGGCTGTCCCAGTCCCTGGAGGACTGCCCGCTGGACGAGGACGAGGACGCCTTCCAGGCCCTGGGGGAGGAGGATGAGGACATCGACCAGTTCAACGACGACACCTTCGGGGCCGGGGCGGTCGGTGAGAGCCGCGGTGCCACCCCCAGCCCCCCCTTAACCCCGCGGGTGCCCCCGGCCCGCAGCCCTCACCCCGTGCCCCCCCCCCCCGGCAGATGACGACTGGCAGGAGGCGCACGAGCGGCTGGCGGAGCTGGAGGACAAGGGCGGCTCCGGCCGGGAGCCCGACGGCCCGGCCGGGAGCGACGGGGACGTGCTGGGCGAGCCCGAGGACGCGCTGGCCGAGCGGCTGACGCGGCTGGTCATCGACAGCGAGCTGGAGGACCCGGCCATCATGCGGGCCGTGCACACCCGGGATCCCCCGCAGGTGGGAAGGGGGTGTGGGGGTGTGGGGTGTGGGGATGTGGGGATGGATCCTGTGGGGCCCTCCTGACTCTGCCTGTGCCCTGCAGCAGCCCGGAGGGCTGAACTCCAGCATCTGGGACAGCTCGGCCATGCTGCGCCGCATCCGGGGGCCTCTGCTGGCTCAGGTAGGGTGCTGGGGGCGGGGGGGTTCCTTCCCTGCTGATCCCAAGGGCCTGTGGCAGCCGGCTGGGTGGGATAAAGGGTTCCTGGGAGAGTGGAGTGTCCTGCTTCCCTCTGGCTGCATCCGTGGCTTGTAGGGGACCCTCACAGCTGTCTCCCTCTGTGTCCCCTTGGACTCTGGAGGCCTGGGATGGTGGATTTTTGCTGTTCTGGGGTGCCTGCTGATGTCTGAGGGGTTCCAGGGCTGCCAGCAGGATCTGGGAATGTTGGTGCCTGGAGGCAGAGGATTTTTGTGCTGCTGTGGTTTCATTAAGCGTCAGGCTTTGAAGTGCTGCGTGTCCAACCCTCTCCCAGCCCTCTGCTGGCTCTGCCGGGCTGGGAGGTGACCCAGAATTCCCACCCCACGCCCCGTTACCCCGGACGGGATGCCCTTGGCAGTCACGTGCGCTCCGGGAGATGATGGAGATCCCAGGGAAGCGCAGCGGGGCGCGGAGGGGGAAGGGGGAACGCTGACCCTGCTCCCTGTGCCAGCCTGTGACCCCGGGGGGTGTCCCTCTGGCAGGAGATGCCGTCGGTGTCCGTGCTGGACTACGCCCTTCCGCAGCGGGCTCCGCAGGCGCGGGAGGAGGAGCGGGACCCGTCGGAGCGGGCGCTGCCCCGGCGCTCCTCGTCCCCCATCATCGGGAGCCCACCCGTGCGGGCCGTCCCCATCGGCACCCCCCCGAAGCAGGCCGCCATCCCAAACTTCAACCAGCAGGTACCGCCTTGCTTCCCAGCTTCCCGCTGCTCCCAGGGGCGCAGGCTGCCTCCCCAGGGGGCCGACTGTGCTCCTTGCCTCCCCGCAGATCCTCTGTCCCAAGCCTGTCCACATCCGAGCGCCCATGCAGCAGCGTTATCCCGCTCCCTATGGAGAGAGGATGTCCCCCAACCAGCTCTGCAACGTTCCGGTATCCGGCTTTCTCTCCTCCCGTCTCTTTGGGGGTTGATGGCCGCCCCTCCCGAAACCCCCGTGTGTTCCTGTGGCTCATCCCCGCCCCGTGGAGCCCGGCCTTTCCCGGGGTGTGCCCCGTCTGCCAGTCGTGGTCTGTGATCGGGGTCCCTTTTCCCAACTCTTTCCCCAGAACTCCTCCCTCCTGGGCCACCCGTTCCCCCACAGCGTCTCTCCCGTTCTCACACACCTGCAGAGAGCCCAGCTGCTCGGAGGAGCCCAGGTAAAGCTCCTTCCTGTGCTTTATCCCACCTTCCTCCCCACCTGGCTCTGGGACTTGGCTCTCCGTGGCTCCTGCTGGCCATCCCGGATCCTTTTGCTTGCCTGGCTGACTCCGGGTGTCCTCTCCGCCCCTGCAGGCCGGCCGAATGTCCCCCAGCCAGTTTGCCCGGGTGTCGGGGCTGGTGGGGAGCCCGCTGCCCTCCGTCAACCCCAAGCTGCTGCAGGGCAGAGTTGGGCAGATGATGTCCCCGGCCGGAGGGTTCCGTGCCTTTTTCGGGGCTCCCCCCGCCCCGCCCCCCTCGCAGCTGCCGCACCCTCCGGGCCCCGGCTCCCACCTGCAGAACCTGAGGTGGGTGCCGTCCCTGTCCCGGCGTCCCCGCCCGCTCCCCGTGTCCATCCCTGACCGCTCCCGCTCTCCCCAGGCCGCAGGCGCAGATGTTCCGGCCGGACACCACCCACCTGCACCCCCAGCACCGCCGCCTCCTGCACCAGCGGCAGCAGCAGAGCCGCAAGTGAGTGCGGGGACGGGGACGGCGCGGCGCGGGGACGTGTCCCGCTTCCGGGGTCACCTGTCCCCCCCTCTCTGTCCCTTCCTGTAGCTCCGGTGTGCTCACGGGTGCCCTTCTTCTCCTGCCAGCCAGCACCGGAGCCTCAACGGCTCCGGGGGGGACCGAGGGGGCCACCGGAGCAGCCATCAGGAGCAGATCCGCAAGGATCCCTACGCCAACCTCATGCTGCAGCGGGAGAAGGACTGGGTGTCCAAGATCCAGATGATGCAGCTGCAGAGCACTGATCCCTACCTGGATGATTATTATTATCAGGTACTCGGGGGCAGGATCCTCCCCCTGTCCGTTTGATGCGGGGTGGGAAGGGGACGTCAATCCAGGGAGGGATGCAGTGGGTTGTTTTCCTCCCTGGAAGAGGAAGGTGGAGGGACAGGGTGGGATCAGCATCCCTGGGAAGGGCTGACTCCTTCTTCTTGGGCAAGATTTCCAGGAGTGAGGAGATGTTGGGGTACACTGGTTTCATGGGTCTGGGATAACGGGAGAGCAGCTCCTCTCCATCAGAAGTGTGACAGAGCTGGAGAAAACCCCTGGAATGAGTCAAGGGAGATGCTAGATGGAAAACTCAGGGGAGATCCTTGGGCAGGGAAAGGCTGACTTGGGTCTGACTGGGAATGGTGGTGGTGAATCCTGGGGGAATCCAAGGAGCGCGGTGGAGAAGGTGGACAGGGAGAGATTGCTCCTGCTTTTTTCCAGTTCAGGCATAGGGATGTCAGACAGTGCTAGGAACAGCCAGACTTGGAGCAGGTGGAGCAAGGTGGTGGCTGAGGGACTGTTTGGGGGTCCCCAGGGAGAGAGGGAAATGTCTGGGATGAACATTGGGAGACTGAATGGGGTGGGAGAGCTATCGGTGCTGGGTCCATCCTCTCCCGAGCTGGCACAGTTTTTTTGGGGATCTGTGGGTGAGCTGGTCCCAGTAGAGAAGAGGAACTTGTGCAGGATGTGAGTCAGCAAAGCCCTGCCCTTGCGAAACAGGGTGGGTGAGGTGGGGAGGCCCCGGCAAGGTGCCGATGGAGCAAGGCAGGCTGGCTGGGATGTGCTGGGAAGGACTGGGAACCCACAAGGAGAGTGGATTTGTCATTGTCCTGAGAGAGGGCTGAGGAGGAGCCTTGATCTCTGTCATCCCGAAGGACTGGGAGAGGAGGATGGAGTCAGCTGTGCCTTAAATGATGATTTGGAGAAGATGATGGAGCTGAGGAGAGGGAGCTGGCCAATGGTTTTTTGAGAGAAGGCTCTCAACATTTCCTCTCCCTGCCTCAGAATTACTTCCAGAAGCTGGAGAAGTTGGCAGCAGCCGAGGAAGTGCACGGTGATGGTCCCAAGAAGGAGCGCACTAAACTCATCACCCCTCAGGTGGCCAAGCTGGAACACACCTACAAGCCAGGTAAAGCCCTCCAGCAGCCCCAGGGGCTCCTTTTATCCAGGGATTTGGGGGGCTCATCCCTCAGCTTCCCTGCTCCCTCCTTCCTGCAGTGCAGTTTGAAGGCTCGCTGGGAAAGCTCACCGTCTCCAGTGTCAACAACCCCCGGAAGATGATCGACGCCGTGGTGACGTCCCGCAGCGAGGATGACGTAAGTTCCTGGCCTTCCTCCCTTCCCACAGCCCTGTGGCTCCTTCCCACAGCCCTGACTCCCTCCTCCCTTCCTGGCAGGAGACAAAGGAGAAGCAGGTCCGGGATAAGAGGCGGCAGACCCTTGTCACGATCGAGAAGGTGAGTTGGAAGGGAATCAAACACTCAGAGGTCCCTGGTGGGATAAGAAGTGGGCCAACCCAAGCCATTCCATGGCTCCCTGAGGGATGCATGCTTCCTGCAGACGTACAGCCTCCTTCTGGACGTGGAGGACTACGAGCGCCGCTACCTGCTGAGCCTGGAGGGGGAGCGGCCAGCCCTGATGGGAGAGAGGAAGCAGAAGATCTGTGACATTTACGACAATCTGAGGGGAAAGGCACCTGGGCAGGACAGGTGAGCGGGATTTGGGAGCTCCAACGCTCTGGGCCCACTGAAACCAGTTTTCCATGGATCTGTTCATCTGTCCATGGGCTCTTGCAGGGGGCTGAAGTAACCTGGCTTTTTTAGCCATTTTACCCTCACTGTGGTTACAGTCACGGCTCCAACTGGCAGAGCTGAGGGATGTCATTCCTGTGTGTTTTTTCCCTCCTCAGGGATGTTTCGTGAGGCGTGGGTGTGTTTTCCACCTGGTGCTGGGGCAGATCCAGCCATGGTATAACCCTGGGATGCTCCCAGGTGAGGGCTGACACCTTTCTCCTTCCTTCCTCAGGCTGAGCGATGACCACTTCATGCAGATCATGTGCATCCGGAAAGGAAAGCGCCTGGTGGCCCGGATCCTTCCCTTCCTGGCTCCAGAGCAGGCGGCTGACGTGCTCATGGCCACGGCCAGGAACCTGCCCTTCCTCATCAAGAAGGATGCTCAGGATGAGGTGAGGCTCCCGAGGCCTGGGAGGGCTCCGGTGCCTCTTCAGGATGGCAGTTCCTGCCTTTCTTGGGAGGGTGCCAGAGGTTTGGAGGGGCTGTGTGGGAGAAGCTGTTTGCAATTCCAGCCAGGCACAGGGAAACATGCGGAGCTGCCAGCTGTGCTCCTTTCTCCACAGGTGCTTCCCTGCCTCTTGAGGCCCTTTTCCCACGTCCTCTACCACCTTCCCTTGGGAACAGTCACCAGCCTTGTGCAGCAGCTCACGAACCTACCTCAGAGCGCCGCCGCTCCCACCAACCTGCACCTCACTGCTGTGCTCCAAAACAAGGTGCTCCTCATCCTCACCCCTTCCCAGCCTTGGGAATTGCCCCAGCAGCCTCTCAGCCCTGGGCTGTTCCCCTCACTAATTAACAAGGGTGTCTAGCACATTAATTAACGGTCTGAGGTGGCCCCGGGCTCTACTTCAGCCTGGCAGCAGCTTCTGGGTCTGTCCATGTTTCAGTCCTGGAATCTGGGGTGGGAATGTTGCTCCAGTAAGTCCCTCCTGGGCTGGGAGTGGTCTGTGGTCTTGTCTTCCTCCTCCTCCTGCAAAGGCAGCCAGGGATCTTCCTGCCTGTGCCAGCATTTCGGGAGGGTTGGGAAGTGCTGGGGATTCTCTGATTCTCCCAAGGAATGCTTGGAGGTGACCGATGCCCTCCCTGTCCCCGCAGTTCGGTCTGTCCCTGCTGTACCTGGTCCTGAGCCGAGGGGAGGAGCTGCAGAGCTCGGACACGAACACGGAGCTGATGCAGGACAACCAGTGGTGAGTCCCTGTCCCGGAATGTCAGCACATTCCCAGCCCCTTGGGGAGGAAAAGGCACCCTCCAGGCTCCTGGAGCCCCCACCCCTCTGACTGCTCCCCTCTCCCCTTTCCCGGCAGGACGGAGCTGATGCTGATGGCGACCCGGGAGCTCCTGCGGATCCCTCAGGGAGCCTTGGCAAAGCCTGTCTCCATCCCCTCCAACTTGATCTCCCTCTTCTCTCGCTACGTTGACCAGCAGAAGCTGAACCTGCTGGAGACAAAATTGCAGTGAGTGCCAGCCCTCTTTTCCCATGGGAATGTGGCCCTGTCCCACCAGGGGACTGGGGGAAGGGGGAAGCCAGAGGTGGGGGCGCAGCTGGAGAAGGATTGGAGTGGGGAAAAGCAGCCTGGGGAGAGGGGAATCGCTGCCTCCTTCTGATCCTGCCACTGTTGTTCCCTGGTTCCAGCTTAGTGCAGGGGATCCGGTAGATCTCCGTGGCTCCTCGCCACCCCCAGAATGTTCCAGAAGAAGGAAGGAAGGATGGAGGGCACACGGTTCACCCCACACCTCCCCCGACGCCCGGCCTGGCACATGGGGCACATCTGCCCCCCAACCCCTGGATCAGCAGGAAGAGGGGGATGTTTGGCTGCTCCCCCCTTTCCCACAAAGTGCTGCCTTTCCCTGCTGCTCCCAATTTCCCCCAACTCCCTCTGCACCCCTAAAAACTGCTGCTTCCCCCCCAGACACACACACACACACACACACACACACACACACACACGCTCACTACTGAGGATCCCGGGAAGCGGGGAGCCCCTCGCTCCACATCCGTGGCCAGGGGTTCCCCCGCTCCTTCCTGCTCCTTCTCCAGCCCTTCCCACAAGCACTGAGCTCTGCTTCCCGCCCTTGCCCACACTTCACACGCCCGTTTCGCACACTCGCCTCGTCTTCCCAAAATTCGGCTCCTTCCCTCCGCCCCGGGATGAGCCCCAGGAGCTCCGGGGTGGGAGGGCACAGCCGAGTCTCTGTTCCCTCCGGATCGGATCCGGGTGGATTCAGCTGTGCTGCTCCTCGGGAAGGTGGTGGTGGTTGGGGGATAATGTTGCTTTTTTTTTTTTTTTTTTTTTTTTTTTTTTTTGCTTTTAAAAAGAAAAAAAAAAACCAAGAGATTTGCACATGTAGGGATTTTACACCCTGGAATTCCTCCTGGCATTAACCAGCTCCCCTCTGCTGCTCCTGGCCCTTTCCCTGTCCTTTTCCTCTGACAGATCAAGTGGGAAGTTCATTTATTATTATTATTATTTTATTTTATTGCTTTTTTTGTCCTTTTTTCCTGCTTTTTTTTAATTATTATTTTTGCTTTTTTTCCTCCCTGATTTCCCTCTTTTTCTTTCCTTCTGAATTTCATTTGCTCACTCTCATTTTTTTGTTTGTTTGTTTGTTTGTTTTTTTTTTCTTCCCCGTGCCTCCCAGTTTTTGGTTCTGGTTAATGAGAATAAAGTTTCTAAATTTACATTTTTATAGGGTATTGTAAATAAAGATGAATTGTATACGGCTGCCAGCCTGGCCTCTCCTTCCCTGGCCCGTGCCACCCCCTGCGCGACCCCGCCGTGTCCCCGCTCTGTCCCCTCGCGGGTCTCGAACCCGCAACCCCCGGGGGTACCTCCCAGGGCAGGGGGCGTGGCTACGCCTCAGCCAATGGTAGCTCGCGTGGCACGAAGCCCCGCCCCTCTGCCAATCGCTGGCGGGTGACTCACCGCGCGGCGTCAGCACGCGCGGCGCGCCGCTCCCCCGCCCATTGGCTCCTGGCCTGATTGGCAGCCCAAGAGTCCGCCCTCGGCCAATCGCAACGCGCGAACCGCCCCGCCGGCGCCCCGGCCGCCAATGGGGCGCGGGCGTGGGCGGGGCGAGTGACGGTAACGCGCGGGGCGGTGGCGGCGGCGGCGGCGATGGCGGAGCTGCGTGCGGCGGGCGCGGGGCCCGGCCCGGCCGCGCCCCCCGGCCCCGCGGCGCTGCCCGCGGCCCCCGGCGCGCCCCCGGCCCTGCCCTCACCGGCGGCAAGCGTCGGGGTGGCACCGGCACCGACGGCGGCACCGGCGGCACCGACAACGTCGGCGGGCGGCGGAGCCGGCGCGGGCGGCGGCGGGGCCGGTCCCGGCTCGGCCCGTGAGGGTTGGCTCTTCAAATGGACCAACTACATCAAGGGATATCAGCGCCGCTGGTTCGTGCTCAGCAATGGGCTGCTCAGCTACTACCGGTACGCACCGGGACCCGCCCCGCCGCCCCCCGGGCCCCCCGTGACCTTGGGGCCCGGCCGAGGCCCCGCGGCGGGAGGGAAGCGGGTCTGAGGCCCCCTCACCGGGCCGGCGGAGCGCACGGTGTCCCGGTGCCAGCTGGGAAGGAGGGCGGCTGTCACCTCCCTTTCCCCGCCGTTGTCGCCTCCATGTCACGGGGGATGTCCCCTCCCGGTCACCGGGGCTGCTCTTGGCGGGACGGGAGTTGTTCGCCTGCTGCCCGGCGCCCCTCCGTGCCAGCGGGAGAGGGGGGCGGTTGTCACAGCCCTGTCCCCGTGGCTGTCGCCTTTCTGTCCCCGGGATTGTCACATCCCTGTCCCCGCGGGTATTTGAGGGCGGGGGTCTGCAGCCCCCTCAGCCTCCCGCAGCTCCCGGGTCCCGCTCGGCGTCCCAGCAGCTCTTCCCGGTGGCCTCGTGTGTTGTCACCCGCGGGGACACCTGAGCCCGCCCGGGGCGGGGGGGGGGCCCCTTGTCCCTCCATTATTGATGGGGAACCGGAGCCTTCGGCAGCTGCTGGCTCCGGTTACACCGCCGGCAGCGGGGTGGGCACCGGGCTGGGGGCTGAGCGGGCTGGGGGTGCCCCGGCTGGATGTCACCTCTGTCACCTGGTGACGTGGAAGGGGAGTGCCAGCCTGGCGCGGCCTCTCCGGGACTTCACCCTCGTCCCGGGCTGTGCCAGGATCCGGGAAGCACCGGATCCCTGAGGCTCCAGGATGCCTGAGGCCACTCCTAGGGGCTGTGGACTCGTCCCCTCAAAGCGCTATCCCCGAGCTTGGCCCCGCTCCGCTGCCAGCAAACCCTCCCTATTAATAGCCCCGGCTGCTGGGCTGGGAATGCCGAGCCCCCTGCACGGCCCCCCGGGGGCTCATCCCGGGGATCCCGGCCCCCGCCCGCCCTCACCGCGCCCTTCCCCTGCAGATCCAAGGCGGAGATGGGCCACACGTGCCGCGGCACCATCAACCTGGCCACGGCCAACATCACCGTGGAGGATTCCTGCAATTTCATCATCTCCAACGGCGGGGCCCAGACCTACCACCTCAAGGCCAGCTCCGAGGTGGAGCGGCAGCGCTGGGTCACCGCCCTCGAGCTCGCCAAGGCCAAGGCTGTCAAGATGCTGGAGGAGTCAGGTACGGAATTCCGGGATCCGTGGCAGGGTCACGGTGTGCTCAGGGTGAAATCCCGGTGCCTGACAGTGCCCAGGGTAGGATCAGTGTCCTCGGAGTGGCATCCCGGTGCCGCACACTGGCCAGGTTCCCAGAGCCCCACAGGTGGCAAGAGTCCCAGGGCAGGAGCCCAGTGCTTGGAGGACTCAGAGCAGGACGTTAGTGTTCCACAGGATCCCAGTGTCCCCGGGGCAGAATCCCAGCGCCCGACAGGACCAAGGTCAGGATCCCAATGCCTGAGATAAGAATCACAGGATCCCAGTGCCCCCAAACATGATCACAGTGACCCCAGGGCAGGATCACAGGGCAGGATCACAGGGCAGCATCAGTGTCCTTAAGGCAGGCTTTGAGTTCCTCACATGCCCAGTGCCCCCAGGCCAGGATCCCAGTGCCCTGGGCAGCATCCCAACGTCTCCAGCAAGAAGGTTTGGAAGGGGATGGCCGTGTCCATGCACGTGTGACCCCGAAAGCCTGGCGTGCACAGAGACGGACCATCAGTGTTTGGGAGCCCTCAGGGATTTGGGGGTCCCCCGTGCCCTTCCTGGCAGCCCCATCCCACGGCGATCCCACGCTCTCCGTGCCTTCCCACCCGCAGATGACTCCGGCGACGAGTCGGTGTCGCAGACGGACAAGACGGAGCTGCAGAACACCCTGCGGATTTTATCCAGCAAAGTGGAGGACCTGAGCACCTGCAACGACCTGATCGCCAAGCACGGCACGGCGCTGCAGCGCTCCCTCAGCGAGCTGGAGGCCCTGCGGCTCCCTCCGGACAGCACGGACAAGATCAAGCAGGTCAACGAGCGGGCCACGCTCTTCCGCATCACCTCCAACGCCATGATCAACGTGAGTCCCCGTCCCCGGGATCCCGCGGTGGGAAAAGCCCCCGCTTCCCTGCTGAGCGCCCTTTCCCCGCAGGCCTGCCGGGATTTCATGCTCCTGGCACAAACGCACGGGAAGAAGTGGCAGAAGTCCCTGCAGCAGGAGCGGGATCAGCGGATTCGGCTGGAGGAGACGCTGGAGCAGCTGGCCAAGCAGCACAACCACCTGGAGAGGGCTTTCCGGGGGGCCACGGTGCTCCCCGCCAGCACGGCTGGCACTGCAGGCTCTGGCAAAGGTGGGGAGGGACAAGTGCTGTGCCCAAGTGTCTCCCAGATGATTCCCATGATTTCCCGAGCCAGGCTCAGCTTCTCTCGCTCTCCTGATCCCAAGGGATGTGTCTGTCCCATCTCACCTGTGTAGCCAAGTGATTCTGGCACCCACAACAGGGTCCAAACTGGCTCCTCTGAGCTGGGGTGGGGTGTGACCCCCTTGCCTTGCTGATGGTGACAGCGGAGCCTTCAGTGGGAAACTGGGAGTGATGTCCCTTCCTCACCAGCCCTGTCCCCTTTCCCAGATCTGTGCTGCCCTGCCAAAGGTGACCTGAGTGATGAGGATGATGACAACAATGAGTTCTTTGATGCCCCAGAGATCTTCCCCATGCCTGATGTCATGGGCCACAAGTGAGTTTTGGGGGAGAGGGGAATCCCCTCACTGCTCCGCCCTGCTCGGGAATGTTCACCCCCTTTCCCCCCTTCCCAGGAGAACTGGGAGCAACATCAGCGGCACCAGCAGTGACATCAGCCTGGATGAGCAGGTGGGATGGGGGTTTATGGCTTGGGGGTACCCAAATTCCTATGGAAGTGTTTTGGGAGGGTCATAGGAATTTCACAACCTTTGTCTCCCCTCTCCCTAGTACAAGCACCAGGTTGAGGACACCAAGAAGGAGAAGAGAACGCGCATTCCCTACAAACCCAACTACAGCCTCAACCTCTGGAGCATCATGAAGAACTGCATTGGGAAGGAGCTGTCCAAGATTCCCATGCCAGTGAGCAGAGAAGCAGCCGGCAGGTGGGCGCGGGGCAGCCCGGAACCCCCTTTTTTTTGACCCCTTCCCTTTTCCAGGTGAATTTCAACGAGCCGCTGTCCATGCTGCAGCGGCTGACGGAGGACCTGGAGTACCACGAGCTCCTGGATCGGGCGGCACGGTGCGAGAGCTCCCTGGAGCAGCTGTGCTACGTGGCCGCGTTCACCGTCTCCTCCTACTCCACCACCGTCTTCCGCACCAGCAAGCCCTTCAACCCGCTCCTGGGAGAGACCTTTGAGCTGGATCGCCTGGAGGAGAGCGGATACCGCTCCCTCTGCGAGCAGGTGCGGCCGGCTCCTCTCTCCCGGGCTGTCCTGGGCCGTGGGGATGGCCGGCACTGAGCTGTCCCCAATCCCGTGTCCAGGTGAGCCACCACCCGCCGGCCGCCGCCCACCACGCCGACTCCAAGAACGGCTGGACGCTGCGCCAGGAAATCAAAATCACCAGCAAGTTCCGAGGGAAATACCTCTCCATCATGCCTCTGGGTGAGCAGCCCTGGAGCGCCTGGGATTTTCGGGACCGCCTGAGGCTCCGGGTGTGGTTCCCAGCACGATCCCCCTCCCTCAGGTACCATCCACTGCGTCTTCCACTCCTCTGGCAATCACTACACGTGGAAAAAGGTGACGACCACCGTGCACAACATCATCGTGGGGAAGCTCTGGATAGACCAGGTGGGCAGTCGTGGATGGGAGGCGTGTGGATGCATGGATCCCTGGGGAATGGGGCGGCATGGGTGGGTCTGACTGCCCTCTCCCCTCCACAGTCAGGTGAGATCGAGATTGTCAACCACAAGACAGGGGACAAGTGCATCCTCAAGTTTGTCCCTTACAGCTACTTCTCCCGGGATGTGGCGAGGAAGGTAAGGCGCACGGAGCCATGGGGCAGCCCGGGCTGCTCGTGACTGCCCGAATGTGTCCTGATCCGGGCTGTCCCCTCTCCCGCCAGGTGACCGGGGAGGTGATGGACCCCTCGGGAAAGGTGCATTTTGTCCTGCTGGGCACGTGGGACGAGAAGATGGACTGCTACAAGGTCCAGACGGGACCAGGGGACAACGGGGCCGAGGCGCGGCCACGAGCCCACGAGGCTGAGGACAACCGGGTGCTGCTGTGGAAGCGGAACCCGCTGCCGTGAGTGGGGGGAAAACGGGACCGAGGCGGCGCCGGGGGCAGGGCTGCGGGGCCGGCGCTGAGTGCCGCTCCCCGCCGTGCCGCAGGAAGTACGCAGAGAACATGTACTACTTCTCGGAGCTGGCGCTGACCCTGAACGCGCCCGAGAGCGGCACGGCCCCCACGGACAGCCGGCGGCGCCCGGACCAGCGCCTGATGGAGAACGGCAGGTGGGACGAGGCCAACGCCGAGAAGCAGAGGCTGGAGGAGAAACAGCGGCTCTCCCGCAAGCGCCGCGAGGCCGAGGCCGCCCGCGCCACCGAGGACGGTAAGGAGGGGCTGTGGGACGGGGCTGTCCCCCGCCGTGGGTGTCCCCCCCAGGCTCTGACCCCACTGTGCCCCCCAGGGACGCCCTACGATCCCTACAAACCGCTGTGGTTCGAGCGCAAGAAGGACCCGGTGACGCAGGAGATGGCGCACGTCTACAAGGGGGGCTACTGGGAGAGCAAGGAGAAGCAGGACTGGAGCTTGTGCCCGGATATTTTCTGAGCGTGGCACGGAGGAGGAGGAGGAGGAGGAGGAGCGGCAGGAGGGGGAGGGATGAAGGCCAGGATCCCCCCTGTCCATCCGTCTGTCTTAACCGTGTGTCCCCGCGCCTCGCTGTGAGCGCCGGCCGGGCTTTGCCTTAGCCCACCCAAACTGACCTTGGGGAGCAGGAGCCAACACAGCCCCCCCAAAATCCGTGCTGGAGCGGGGGGGGGGGGGTCCATTTGTCCCACCCACCTCCTCGGCACCCTGGGGTGGGGGGCACGGCCGCCCCTGGGGTGGGGGGCCCCGGGGAAGGCGCCGCGGGGCGAGCCCAAGGCTGGCCTTGGTCTCCCCCCCTCCCCTTTTATTCCCGTTCCCCTTCGCCCCCAGGAGTTTGGGTGCTTTTGGGGTCCGGAGGGGGCCAGACTCCCCCCCCAGCCTGTTCTATAGGTGTATATTATATATATGTAGAGAGCAATCGGGGTCCCCTTCTCCACTACAGCCCCCAGTTCAGGGGGTCCCCACCCTCCCCGGAGTGGCCCCCGCATGTGGGGCCCCCCCATGAGGTGCCTTCCCTGTAGGTTTAGGGCAGGGGGAGGGCCTGGGTTTTGGGGGGGTCCCTCCAGGGTGCAGTGGGACCCCTGCACCCCCAGACACTACAGGGGTGGGGAGATGCGCCATGGGAGGGGTCTCTGCACCCCTGAACCTGAAACTGGGGGCGTTTGATGCCTTTTTATTTCTTTCTTTTTCTTTTTTTTGGGTTGTTTTTTTTTTCTTTTTGTCTCCAGAAAAAGAACTAAATTAAAATCTGTGAATGCCCCAACCCTGTGCCTCCTCTGTGGGGTAGGGGGGGGGATCCAGCCCCTCCCGGTGACTGATTTTGGGGGGGGACCCCCTACTCCTGTAGGGATCTGAGTGACAGCACCCAGACAGGGACTTGAACCCCATTCATGGGTTTCTCCAGGTTCTGCTGCCCTGTGATGTGTGGGGGGAGTGGAGGGACATCTCCTCTGTCCCCCACTGGATTTGGGGTGCTGGGGACACCCTGGGTGACTTTGGGGGGATGGACCCTTGACCTCTTCCCAGGGACCCCTTTTGGCCCTGGGGGTCGCCTGGTCTGGGGCGGAGCATCCAAGGAGGGGGGTCCGGAGAGGCCCTGGGACCCTCTGGGGGCACTTCCATGGGGCGGGGATGTCCCGAGGGATCCTTGGAACCGCCCCCATGGTACCTGCCCTCTGATTGGCCAGCTGGCATGAGAGGCGTGTGCTGATTGGTCGAGCCCGTGCCCTGCCTCGGGCCGATTGGCCAGCTAGTTTGAGTGACCGTTCCGGGAGGGCTGGCGTTTTCCCGCCCAGCCTGAATTGGAGCGTGCTGATTGGCCGGCCGCTCGCAGCGGGTCAGATCCAGCCAATGGGAGGGCGCGGTCTGGCCCCGGAGCCGCGCCCCCTCGGCAGGCCCCGCCCCTTGCCCGCCGCGGGACCCCGCCGGCCCCACCCGCGGGGTGGCCGGGGGGACACGGACCCCAGCGCCCTCCCCACAGCCGCCAGACGCGCTCCTCCAGCTCCGGTCACAGGGGTTTATTGGGTCTCCGCTGGCTCTGCCCCCACAGACGCTGGCTTTTGGGGTCGGGGGTTCCGCGTCTGCCCCGTTCCCAGATGCTCCGCTCCAGCTGTTCCCTCTGAACCGCGATGCTGGCAGAGCTCTCGGGTGGGCTGGCCGGGCTGGGGAGGGAGGGTTCGTCCGGGGGTCCCCTCCTGCCCGGTGTCTCCGTTACCGGGACGACAGCATCATCACGAACTCTGCGGGGCGAGCAGGGGTCGTCAGGGGGCCCGGGGCTCATTCCCCGCCGCCGCCCCCCCGGGAAGGGGCTCCGCTCACCGTCGAAGTCCACGTGGCCGTCGCCGTTGAGATCCACGTCCTGCAGGATCTCGTCCACCTCCTGCGCCTTCAGCTGCTCCCCCAGCAGCGCCGCGATGGCCTCGCGCATCTCGGCCGTGCTGATCTCCCCGTCCCCGTTCATGTCGAACTGCGGCACCCGCGGGGCCGGGGTCACCCTGCCGCCGCCGCCACCCGCACCCCCCAGCTCCCCTGGTCACTGTCTCCTCTCTGCTTGTGCTCGCCATCGTGGCCATCATTCCCCCCCCCCCCGGTCACTGTTCTCTCCACGCCTGTGGTCACCCCGTGGTCATCGTTTCCCCACGGACATTGTCTCCTCCTGCCTGTGGTCACCCCGTGGTCATAGTTCCCTCATGGCCACTGCCCCTCCATGCCTGTGGTCACCACCATGGTCACTGCTCTCCCACGGTCAGTGTCCCCTCCATATCTTTGGTCACCCCATGCTCCCCCCTAGGGTCACCATCTCCCCGTTGTCTTCCCGTGATCAGTGTCCCCTCCACTGTTGTCCCCACAAGGCCCTTTCTAGGGTGGCTGTCCCCACCGAGCCCGTGGTCCCCTCAGGGCTGTGGTGTCTGTGCGGAGGGGCTGCCCTGCCCGCTGTCCCCGTGGCGGTGGCCGTACCTCGCGGAAGGCAATCTTCAGCTCCCTGACGCCCACCATGTGCGCCGTCTCCTCCCGCAGCTTCGGGCCCATCATCTGCACAAAGTCCTCGAAGTCCACGCGGCCGCCCACTGCGGCAGGAAGGGGACACCCTCAGCGCTCCAGCGACCCCCTGGTCCCCTCCCCGGCCCCCCCGGGCCCACTCACTCCTCATCTTGATGTGCTGGGAGATCTCGATGAGCTCCATCTCGGTGGGCATGTAGCCCAGGGTGCGCATGCACTCGCCCAGGTCCTTGTAGCTGATGTAGCCGTCCTGGTCCGTGTCAAACTCCTTGAAGGCATCCAGCAGCTCTGGGCATGGCCACGGTTGGGGACAGGGACATCGTCAGGTGTGGAGGGTCACATGGACACCGTGCCACCCTGGGGCAGCTCCCTTCTTGGATGTGGGAGACCCCTCCATGGCTACATCCCCGTGGCACTTCCCTCCATGAGGATGTGCCATTCCCCCAGGCCCGTGTCCCCACCCCGTCCCCTCTGCTCACCGTCCAGCTCCTCCGGTGACAGCTCCCGCTCCTGCATGGGACACACACGCACAGGGGGTGACAGCAGAATGAGACACAGCTCCGTGTCCATCCCCCCCCTCCTTGCCCCCCCAAATCTCGCTGTCACCTTTGTTAAGCGTGGGCCAAAATTAACTCCACCAGAGGATTAGTGGGATTGGAGGCAAAGCCCCGCCCTGCCCTGTGCCTGCGCCTCCCCCCTGCCCTGCCCCTGGTTCCCGTGTCCCCCCTCCCACCTTCCTGCCCCTGGTTCCCGTGTCCCCCCTCCCACCTTCCCTGCCCCTGGTTCCTGTTTCCCCCCTCCCACCTGTCCTGCCCCTGGTTCCTGTTTCCCCCCTCCCACCTGCCCTGCCCCTGGTTCCCGTGTCCCCCCTCCCCCCTGCCCTGCCCCTGGTTCCCGTGTCCCCCCTCCCACCTTTCCTGCCCCTGGTTCCTGTGTCCCCCCTCCCACCTGCCCTGCCCCCGGTTCCCGTGTCCCCTCTCCTGTTCCCCACCCCAGGGGTGTCCCACCCCGGGACCCCCAGGCTCAGGATGGGATGTGCTGGGTGGCCACAGATGCTGTCAAGGGGATCTGTACTCCAGAGGTGGGGGGGGGGCAGCATTTTTACCCCCACAGAACTTGGCTGCCCCTGCCCAGGATGTCCCCTCAGCATGTCCCCTCTGTCCCCAGGGCCCTGGAGTGTACCCAGCACCACTCCCAGCACCCATGTCCCATCTATCCCCACAATTCCAGGGTGTCCCTGACTGTTCCCAGTGCCCCATATGCCCTTCATCCCCGGGTTTCCAGACTGTCCCTGAGCCCATTCCCACTGTCCCCATGTCGCCATCCCTGTGGTCCCAGAGTGTCCCTGACTGTGTCCCCGCTGTCCCTACAGCCTTTTAATCCCCAGGGACCCAGAGTGGCCCCGGCCATGTCCCCAGTGCTCAACATTCCCTCCATCCCCAGGGTCCTGGAGTGTCCCAACCCCATCTTCACTGGCCCCATGTCCCCTCCATCCCCAGGGTTCTGGAACACCCCCATTGTCCCCATCCCACTGTCCCCAAGCCCATACCAACCACCTCAATGCCCTCTTCGTCTGCAGGGTCCTGGCCTGTCCCTGTGCCCACCCCCACTGTACCCGTGTCCCTTCCATAGTCAGAGTCCTAGAACAGCCCTTCTGTCCCCATCCCCACTGTCCCCACGTCCCCATATCTCAAATGCTCCATATCCCCTCCATCTGCAGGCTCTTAGGCTATTCCTGTCCCCACTCTCACTGTCCCCATATCCTCTCCATCCCCAGGGTCCCAGAGTGTCCCTGACCAAGTCCCCAAAGCCCCTGTCCCCCTTCCATCCACAGGATCCTGGACTATCCCTGTCCCCATCTCCACAGTCCCCACATCCCCTCCACTTCCACGCTCCCTCCCTCCCCCCCCCCGACCCCGTGTCCCCCCCGGGTGTCCCCACCTTGCCAAAGACGGTGTTGAGGAAGGGGGAGTAGGTCTTGGTGGCAGCAGTGTGGGGGTCCGCGGGTCCCTTCTTCCCGCTCTTCTGCCCGTGGCCGCCGTGCCGGGACTCGGAGCCGGAATTCTTGGGGGCCGGGGCGCCGACGTCCTCGGGGGCTTTGGGGGCTTTCTCCCCCTCCTCGTGCCCCCCTTTCCCCTTCTGCGGGGGGTCCGTGTCCTTGGGGGTCCCCTTGTCCCCGCGGGAGCGTGGCATGGGGCCGGGGCCGGCTGGGCAGAGGGCGGGCAGGGAGCGGGACCCCGGGACGGCCGAGCCGGAGGAAGGAGCAGGGAAATCCTCTTACACCCCCCGTGACCCCCCAGCCTCCCCCCGCCGCGGGCCGGCAGGGCAAAGCCAATTAGCGGTGATTAATGGCAGGAAACAGCCACGGCCAGCGGCCCTCGGGCAGAGAGAGCCACGCGGCCACCGCGCCCCGGCCACCGGACAGGTCCCCACCAGCGTCCCGGGGTCACCACCGCGGCCCTGACCCCAGTGGTGACACCTCGAAGCCACCACAGCGTCCCCGGACCCATCCGCATCCCCAGCGGTGACACCGCCAGGCCACCGCTGTGTCCCCTCACCTGGAACCTGTCCCCGAGCTCCCCCCACCTCTAAGGTCGGTCCCTTTAGTGTCCCCCCAGGATGGGGACTGCTGGCCTGTCCCCAAGACATAACCGGGTGGGCACAGGGTGGCACAGGGGGCTTCAGAAAGGGAGGGACACCCCAAAATGAGAGCAGGGAAACGCCCGGCCCGGGGGGTGCCCTGGGTCACCCTGGGGTGACACGGAGGGGGCGACACCGGTGGGGGTGACAGCGCGCCAGCAGCACCGCTGTGACATCCGCTGCCATTGCGCCTGTGCCACCCGCCACTGTCACCTCTGGGCCACCCACTGGCGCTGTCCCCGGGGGCCGTACCCCGGGGTGCCCCTGTCCATGGGGGGGGGTGCCCGCAGGGTCCCGCCGCCGCCGGTCCCCTCCCCCCGGTGCCCCCGCCCCGGAGCTGCGCAGGCGCGGGGCGGCCCCGGTCACTTCCTGCCCCGCCCCCGCCGCCGCCGCCGCTCCCGCCGCCCCCGACACCGGCACCGGCTCCGGGCACCCACCCGCCGGTGAGTGCGGGCACCGGCACCGGGCACCGACCCCCGTCCCGACCCGCCGGGCACGGCCCCCGCGGGCCCCCCATCCGCCTTCCCGGGCAGCCCCGTCCCCGGTCCCTGCGGGGCCCCCCCCCGCCCCTGTCCCCATCCCTGTCCCCATCCCTATCCCTGTCCCTATCCCTGTCCCTGTCCCTGTCCCCGTCCCCATACCTAGCGGGGCCACCCCATCCCCTTCCCCGTCCGTGTCCCCATCCCCGTCCCCGTCCTCATTCCTGTTCCTGTACCGAGCGCGGCCACCACCGGCCCCATTCCTGACCCCGCCCCCGTCCCCATCCTCGTTCCCCATCCTCGTCCCTGTCCTCGTCACTATCCCCGTGCAGAATGAGGCTACTACCGTCCCCATTCGTGCCCCCCCATCCCTTTCCCTGTCCCTGACCCCATAGCCAGCAGGGCCACCCCTGTCCCCTGATCCGTTGGAGCTGTCCCATCCCTCCTGTCCATCCCCAGCCGTGTTTCCAGGACCCCCTTGTCCCTGTCCCCATCCCGAAGGGGACACTCCCTGTCTCACTCAGAGCCCCCCGTTCCTGGGGTGCTTCCTGAGTTCCCTTCGGGGGCCCAGCAGGGACAGGGGCTGTGTGCCCCAACTCCTGGCCCTTGAGAGTGCCTGGGCCACCCTTTCCCGGGGTGGGGGACGGTGACAGACCCACTTCGGGGGACATCCCATTCCCGGGCCACCTCCCTCTTGTTTTGGGGTATCCCGGCGTGCCTGACGGCGGCCGGGGCGCCCCGCAGCCATGTCCTTCCGGAAGGTGGTGCGGCAGAGCAAATTCCGGCACGTGTTCGGGCAGCCGGTGAAGACGGACCAGTGCTACGATGACATCCGCGTGTCCCGCGTCACCTGGGACAGCACCTTCTGCGCCGTCAACCCCTCCTTCGTCGCCATCATCGTGGAGGCCAGCGGCGGCGGCGCCTTCCTCGTCCTGCCCCTGCACAAGGTGACGGCGGGGCGGCGGCGGCGGTGGCACGGGGAAGGGGGGGCCCGTGCCGGTGGGTGACCCCTTCCCCGCTGTCACTTTGTCCCCAGACCGGGCGCATCGACAAGTCGTACCCCACGGTGTGCGGCCACACGGGCCCCGTCCTGGACATCGACTGGTGTCCCCACAACGACTACGTCATCGCCAGCGGCTCCGAGGACTGCACCGTCATGGTGAGGGGCGGCCCAGGGTGCCGGCCTGGGGGTGGCGGGGGTCACCCCGCTTGGCTCACCGTCCCCTCTGTCCCCTCAGGTGTGGCAGATCCCGGAGAACGGGCTGAGCCAGCCGCTGACGGAGCCGGTGGTGGTGCTGGAGGGCCACTCGAAGCGCGTCGGCATCGTCACCTGGCACCCCACCGCCCGCAACGTCCTGCTCAGCGCCGGTACGGGGACACGCGGCGGGCACGGGGGGACGGGGGGCGCGCGGCCGGAGTGACCCCTGCCCTGTCGCCCAGGCTGTGACAACGTGGTGCTGATCTGGAACGTGGGCACGGCGGAGGAGCTGTACCGCCTGGACGGGCTGCACCCCGACCTCATCTACAGCGTCAGCTGGAGCCGCGACGGCTCCCGCTTCTGCACCGCCTGCAAGGACAAGAGCGTCCGTGTCATCGACCCCCGCCGTGGCACCGTGGTGGCCGTGAGTGTCCCCGCCCCCCCGGGGCACCTGTGTCACCAGGGCGCTGCCCTGCCCTGGTTCTTGGGGCGAATCCCCCGCTCCCTGCTCTTGTCCCTCGGTGCACCCCGCTGTCCCGTGTTCCGTGGGTGTCCCTGTCCCCCGGCTCTCCCCGCTGTCCCCTGTCCCTCGGTGGCTGTCCCTGGGGTGCCGCGAGCACCGGTGACGGCCGTGCCCCCCAGGAGAAGGAGCGGGCGCACGAGGGGGCCCGTCCCATGCGCGCCATCTTCCTGGCCGACGGCAAGATCTTCACCACCGGCTTCAGCCGCATGAGCGAGCGGCAGCTGGCGCTGTGGGACACGGTGAGTGGCGCCCCGGGGGTCCCCCGGGACCGCTTTGGGGACCCCTGTGTGCCTGACGTCTCGTCCCACCCCAGGAGAACCTGGAGGAGCCCATGGGGCTGCAGGAGCTGGACTCCAGCAACGGGGCTCTGCTGCCCTTCTACGACCCCGACACCAACGTGGTCTATGTCTGCGGCAAGGTAGGGAGCCCCCCGCCCCGCTGGTGGCCCCCCCGGAGCCAGGGACCCCCCTAACGCCGTGTCCCCAGGGGGACTCGAGCATCCGCTACTTCGAGATCACGGAGGAGCCGCCCTACATCCACTTCCTCAACACCTTCACCAGCAAGGAGCCCCAGCGGGGAATGGGCTGGATGCCCAAGCGCGGGCTGGACGTCAGCAAGTGCGAGATCGCCAGGTGGGCCTGGGGACGCGGGGGACGAGGTGAGGGACCCCCAGACCTACCCCCGAAACCTTCTGTGACCCCCTCTGCTCCCCTGGCAGGTTCTACAAGCTGCACGAGCGCAAGTGTGAGCCCATCATCATGACCGTGCCAAGGAAGGTCGGTGGGGACGGGAGCAGGGTGGGGATGGGGGAATGTGGGGGGGCTCAGCAGGGCTGGTGGGAGTCCCCAGGAGGACTGAGAGAGGTCACCAGGCAGGACACGGGGCTGCGTGGCGTTCCCGGGCAGGACTTTGTGCCTGGGCGAGGGCTCCCTGATCAGCCTGGGCGGGGATCCCCAGCGAGGCCGTGTCCCCGTGGCGTCTCTCTGGGGGTCCCCCTGAGGCCGCCGCCCCTCTGACGCTGTCGGGGGCAGTCGGACCTGTTCCAGGACGACCTGTACCCGGACACGGCGGGCCCCGAGGCGGCCATGGAGGCTGAGGAGTGGGTGGCGGGGCGCACGGCGGGGCCCGTGCTGGTGTCTCTGCGCCAGGCCTACGTCCCCAGCAAGCAGCGCGACCTCAAGGTGAGCCGGCGGTCGCTGCTGCACGACAGCCGCGCCACCGCCACCGCCGCCACCGGGGCCACCACGCCGCCCCCCACGCCCCCCGCCGCCCCGGCGTCCGCTCGCTTCAGTGCCCCCCCGGCGCTCGGCTCCGGCAACGCCACGGTAAGGGGGACACGGGGGACAAGGGGGACAAGGGGGACAAGGGGGACAAGGGACGGAGGGGTGTGGCCGGTGCGGGCGGGGCTGTGGGTGGGTGTGGCAGGTGGGTGTGGCTGGCTGACGGGGCTGTCGCTCAGGGGGCCCGCCTGGAGGAGGTGCTGCAGGAGGTGGCGGCGCTGCGGGCGCTGGTGGCGGAGCAGGGCCAGCGCATCTCCCGCCTGGAGGAGCAGCTCAGCCGCCTCGAGAACGGCCACGTGTAGGGACCCCCTAAGGGACCACCGCCCCAGGGACCACGCCTGCACCCCAGGGACTCCCCCCGAACCATCTCGCCCCCCCTGGGGTGCCCCCCCTCTTGCCCCGCTCCGGGCCCTTTTCCCACTGGGGGGCTGGCCGCCCCTCTGGCAGCTCCCCGCTTCCCCCCATTGCCTTACTGGGTGCTGCCCCCCCAAGTCATGGACCATTCTCCACCCCTGCCCCCGTTCCTCGGGCTGGGGGTTGCTCCTGGGATCAAAGATTACCCCCTGCACCCCCCAATCCCTGTGTGGGGTCTCCCCCCTTTCTGTGGGGCAGGGCACGATCTGCCTTCCTCAGCTGTGAGATACCGTCCCCCCTATATTTTGGGGGCTTTTCCTCCCCTCCTCCTCTTTGTGTCCCCCCCCCCGTTGTCTCCATTCCAGTGCAGGGTCAAAAACTATATTTTCACTCCGAATAAAGGATTTATAAGAAAAGCCATGGCTGCACGCCTGGGGGGGTGACAGCGTGGGGGCAGGAAGGCGCAGCGGTCACGGGTGGGAGCCCGGCGCCCTGGCAGGAAGCGGGGCGGCATTTCGGGGTGAGGGGGGTGCAGCAGGCGGCCTCCCCCCGCCCCGGCACATCCGCTGCGCCTGGGGGCAGGAAGTCGGGGGGGGCTCCCCCATCTCAGAGCGCGCCCGCGGCATCGGGACCCGCTCCGGCTGCACCCACCCATGGTGAGCGCCCCAAAAGCCGGCTGGAGGGGAGATCTGGGGGGGCTGGGAGCCCCGGGGGCTGGGGGAGTCAGGATCGGGGAACCGGTGTGAGGTTGGGGGAGAGCGGGAAGGGAAGGGGAGTGTGGAAGGTTTGGAAAGAAGGCTGGGGAATAAGGGGAGCACGGTGGGGTTGGGGGGCAAGGAGGGGGAGATTTAGGGGATCACGGTGGGCTTGGTGGGGGGTCCGGTGTTGGGGTGGGGTTGGGGGCTGTACAGCTGCCTTGAAGACTGCGAGTGTCGTGTTTAGGGGGGCTCTGGGGCTTTGGCAAGGGGTGCTATGGGGCTGCAGCCCCGCGGGCAGGGATGAGGGATTCTGGGGGGGCTGCGCAGCCGTGCGGGGCGGCAGAGCCCGGTTCCTCTGCCCCAGCGCCTGCAGCTGCTGCTGCCGCACCTGCCACCCACGGCCTCTGTCCCCGGGGTTCACCTCCCCCTCCCCAGCTCCTGTCCTCTGCCCCTGTACCTTGCCCCCCAGTCCCCGCCGCCCTTCGCCCCGGCCCTTCCCTGCATTCCAGCTCCGGGCAGCCACGTGCCCGGTGCTCGGCGCTGACCCCGCTGCCCTCCCTCGCCCGCAGGCTGGCCCGCGGTGGCACCCGGCGCTGCTGCTGCTGGCGGGGCCGGCGGCGGCCGGGGACCCCGCCGCGGCCCGGAACGACCGGGCGGTGGCGGCCCTGCTGGGGCTGCTGCTGTGCCTGGCGCTGGGGCTGGCGCTGGCCTGGCACCACCTGTGCCGCCTCTCGGCCGGCCGCTACCACCCCCGGCCCTTGGGCCGCCGGGCGCTGCAGCTGCTGCGGGGACAATGGCACCGGCTGCGCTCGCCGGGGGACCCCGCCGCGGCCCTCGGGGACGGCGACGGGGAGGTGGCCGTGCGGGACGAGGAAGAGCTGATGCCCTGGAGCCTGGAGCGGCGGCCAGAGCACGATGAGGAGGAGGAGGAGGATGAGCAGGAGGAGGATGAGCAGGAGGAGGATGAGCAGGAGGAGGATGAGGAGGAGCCCGAGGCAGCGCCGGAGGGCAGGGAGAGCCCCCTGAGCGAGGGGGAGGCAAAGGGCGGCAGCGCCGAGGCGCTGCTCAGTGACCTGCACGCCTTCTCAGGGACGGCGGCCTGGGGGGACGTGCGGCCACACGTCACCGCCTTGTGACATCATCGTCCTGACGTCACCACCCCGCGGTGTCACCCCCCTGCGGTGTCACCGCCCTATGGTGTCACCTCCGTGCGGTGTCACCTCCCAGCAGTGTCACCTCCCCGCGGTGTCACCTGCCTGCGGTGTCACCTGCCTGAGGTGTCACCTCCCAGCAGTGTCACCCCCCTGCGGTGTCACCGCCCTGCCAGCACAGGGACCCCTTCTCTGTCCCCTGCCTGCCCCCAGCCGAGGCTCCTGATTGGCTCCACGGGCCTGAGCACTGACCAATAAAAGAGCAGCTCTGCCTGGATCAGGGGGCGTGGTCCGCAGGGAAGTGGGTGGAGCCAAAGGAAAGGGCGTGGCAAGCGGGAGCTGCCCGATAAAGGGGCGGGGCATCACAGAGGGGGCGGGGCATCACACAGGGGGCGGGGCATCACACAGGGGGCGGGGCCTGGACCCCTCCCCCAGCGGCCCCCCCAGCCCCCGCACCGGGACCACCACGGCCTCAGCAAGTCCTTTAATTGGCACACATCCAGCAGCAGGGCCACGCCCCAGGGGGCCACACCCCAAAGGACGTGCCCCCAGGAGGGGCCACACCCCAAAAGGCCACGCCCACGGGGGGCCACATCGTCGGGGCGCCACACCCCTGGGGGTTCTCCCCGTGCCCCCAAACCCAGCGGGCAGGGGGCTGTGCCGGAGGGGGATGGGCCCCCCAGAGCACAAGCAGCACCGTGGGGTCCCCCCACCCCATGGGAAGCACCAGGCCCCCCCCCCCCCCCCAAAACCCCTCACCCTCCCCACCCCTACCTGGGCACCCGCCCCCGGCCCCCCTTCTGCTTCTTGGCCCCCCCCGAGGGTTTGATGGGCAGGGGGGCCGTGCCCTCAGGCGGGGGGGGCTGAGGGGGCCCCAACTCCATGGGGTCGCCTGGGGCCACTGGCTTGAATGCCTCGAAGGGGGAGAACTTCACGGGGCTGCGGGGAGAGACACGAGGGGGTGAGTGGGGCACCCATAGAGAGCGAGGAAGGGGGTGCAGCCAGTGCCCACAGAGCCCCTTCCCCACCTCCGGAGGCACCAACTCCCCCCATCCTCCACGAACCTCCCTTACACCTCCTCCTCCCCCTTGGGGCCCACCCTGATTTCCTCACCCCAAGGCACCCCAAAACCTTCACCCCACTGCCCTGACAGTCGCTCTGTACTCCCAGGATGGGGCAGGTTCAGCCCCCCCCTCACTCTCTGTGCACCCCCAGCACTGTCCCCTGCCCCCAGCTCGGTGCCCACCCTGAAACCCCCATCCCAAAACGCCTCCACCTCAAAGCCCCCCGCCCCAAAGTGCCCCGGTACCTGACGGGGGTGCGGGGGCTGCTGTTGAGGCGGCGGGGGGAGCGCACCTTGGGCTGGAAGGAGAACCCCTCCTTGATGCTCTCCAGCACGGAGGGCGCCACGTAGGTGAAGCCCTGCGGGTTTGGGGGTGTCAGCGGGGGAGCCTGGGGGCGCCGGGGGTCCCCCCCACGGCTGTGCCCCCCCCTTACCAGGAAGGCCTGGTTGGCGCTCTCGCTGATGGCAGCGTCGTCGGGGCTGTCCACGGGGGTCTGGCGGGTGAAGCGGGTGTCGAACTGGCTGACGTCCTCCTCCGACTGCTGCGGGGAACACGGCGGGTGCTCCCACGGGGCCCCCCAAAAACACTCCCAGCCTCCCCCCCCTCAGCCCACCCCCCAGGTACCAGGCAGGGTTTGAAGGGGGGGTCCAGCCGGCGCGCCAGCAGGTCCTCCCAGTTGATGTGGCGGAAGAAGGGCTGTTTCTGTGGGGTTTGGGGGTGTCAGGCAGGAGCTGGGGGGGGGTCCCCTGGTGCCCCCTGCCCCACCCCTGTACCTGCACATCGGCCGCGTCGCCGGGGCCCCCCCCGACCCGCTGGCTGGGGTTCCTCTTGAGGAACTGAGGGAGAAATACGGACAGAGACGGGAATGGCGGGGAGGCCCTATATAAATAAGGCCGGGGGAAGGTGAGGAAAGTTTTTGGGGGGGGGTGGCACCTTCTTGAGGAGGTCACGAGCATCGGGTGTCAGGTAGGGCGGCAGCACCAGCTTCCCCTTGAGGATCTTGTCAATGGTCTTCTTGCGGTTCTCGGCCGTGAACGGCGGCTGCGGGAGGCGCCGGGGGGCCGTCAGGAGCCAGGCGGGCCAGGAAAGCTCGGGGTCGGACCCCCAGGCACCCCGGGATGTGCCCCGTCCCCATCCCCAATTCCCAGGGAGGAAGGAGCAGCGGTGGGACTTGCCGAGCCGGTGAGCATGTCGTACATCAGGGCGCCCAGGCTCCACCAGTCCACCGCCCGGTTGTGCCCGCTGCGCACCAGGATCTCGGGGGCCCTGGGGGGTGCAGGGGGGGCCCTGAGCGGATGGAGGGCCAGCACAGGACCCCCAAACTGCCCCCCCAGCGCCGCGTCCACCTCACATGTACTCGATGGTGCCGCAGAAGGTGTGGGTGACGGCGCCGTCGTGGATGGACTCCTTGCACAGCCCGAAGTCCGTCAGCTTGATGTGACCTGAGGGACACGGCGGGGTCAGCACTGCCCCCCAGAGAATCCCCCAAGCTCCCCAGTTTCCCCCCCCCAAAACCCACCTTGGCTGTTGAGCATGATATTCTCTGGCTTAAGATCCCGGTAGATGATCCCGTGGGAATGCAGGTGCCCCAGGGCCAGCGTGATCTCGCTCAGGTAGAAACTGCAGCAGGGTCGGGGGAGGCTGTGAGCGACGTCGGGGTGCCCACCCCACCCACCCACACCCACCAGCACCACCACACCCCTACCAGGCAGTGTCCTCCAGGAAGATCCCTTCCCGCTCCAGCTGCATGAAGAGCTCTCCACCTGCACAGAGAGCCCAAGAGGGACTCTCTCCTGAGCCATCCCTGGACGCTCTTTAATCACCCCTGGGAACATCTGAGCCATCCTGAGACACTCTTTAGCCATCCTGGGACCACCCCTGGACCCCTTGAGCCATCCCTGGACACCCTCCCTGGACACTGCAGCCACCCCAGGTCACGGTTTAACCACCCCTGGACACCCTGAGCCATCCCTGGACGCTCTTTAATCACCCCTGGGAACATCTGAGCCATCCTGAGACACTATTTAGCCATCCTGGGACCACCCCTGGACCCCCTGAGCCATCCCTGGACACTGTAGCCACCCCAGGTCACTCTTTAACCACCCCTGGACCCCCTGAGCCATCCCTGGACACCTTGAGCCATCCCTGAGACCCCCCTGGAGCCACCCCTGTGCCCCCCTGGAGCCGCCCCCGGCAGCCCCGCGCCGCCCCGCACCGCTGAGGCACTCCAGGATGAGGTAGAGCTTGCCGCCCGTCTGGAAGGCGTAGATGAGGTCGACAATGAAGGGGTGCTTGACAGCCTCCAGGATGTTCCTCTCGGCCCGGGTGTGCGCCGTGTCCTTGGCGTTGCAGGCGATCTTGGCCTGGGGGGGAGGCGGTGAGCGGGGGGGGCTCCTCGGGGGGGCCGGGGGCGCCGGGGAGGCCCTACCTTCTTCAGGACCTTCATGGCGAAGATCTTCCCCGTGTTGGTGCCCTGCACCTTGCGCACCTGGAACACCTGGGAGGACAGGCGGGGAAGGTTGGGGGCGCCGTCGGGGAGCGCTGAATCCCCCCCGGAGCCTCCCGGCCGTGTCCCCAACCTTGCCGTAGCCACCCTTGCCCAGGACACGGAGCAGCTCGAAGCAGTGGGGGCCGATGTGCTCGGGGCCGTTGTTGACGCTGCTCTCGGAGATCTCGATCTCTTCGTAGTGTCCCACCGGCCTGGCGGGAGAGGGGATGAGCGGGGACAGCGTCCTGCCTGCCCCCTGCCTGCCCCCTGCCTGCCCCCTGCCTGCCCCCTGCCTGCCCCCTGCCTGTCCCCGGCCTGTCCCCTGCCTGTCCCTGGCCTGTCCCCTGCCTGCACACCCGCCCACAGGCTGTCCCCCACTTACTCCAGGCCATTCCCTCGGGGCTCCAGCTCCATCTCCTGCGGGAGGGAACTCGCGGTCAGAGGTGGGCAGGGGGGGGCACGGCAAGGAGGGGACACAGGGCAGGAAGGGGAGGCACAGCGGAGAGAGCACCCGCGGCAGGTAGGGGACACACGGCAAGGAGGGGACCCGCGGCAGGTAGGGGACACACGGCAAGGCGGGGACCCGCGGCAGGCAGGACACGGGCACGGCACGGGCAGGACGCGGCAGCGCGGGGCGAGGCAGCGCCGAGCCGGCCCAGCCGGATGTTTTGGGGCCGAGGCCGGGCCCTGCCCAGCGGGAGCCGCCCGCTGCCCGCCCGGGATCCGCGGCTGTCCCCGGTGCCCCGGAGCCCCGTCCCCGCGGACAGCCCGGCTACACCCCTGTCCCGCCACCGGCGGGACCCTTGTCACTGCCCCTGTCGCTGTCCCCCCCGAGCCTCTGCCCGCCGCTCCCGGCTCCCAGCGGACCCCGCGCACCCCTGACACCCTCGGTCCCGCCGTCCCCACCGCGCCCCGGTGCCGCTCACGCCTCCACCGCCCGTCCCGCTCCCGCTGCCTCCCGTCCCCGCGGCGCCCCCCGCCCCGGCCGCCGCTGCCGGTGGCAGCCCCGGTTCCCCTCCCCCGCGCCCCGCTGCCGGCTCACGGCGCCCAGCTCGGGCTCGTCCCCGTCGCTGCCCTCCTCGGTCTCCAGGTCGATGTCGAACACCCCCGCCATGACGGCGCCGCGCCGGGACCCCCGGGGACCCGCCCCGATGGCCACGCCCCCAGGGGGCGGCCACGCCCCCCGCCACGCCCCCCGCCGCGCCGCCTTATCGGGACCCCGGGGAACCCGCCACCGAGGCCACGCCCACCGGCCACGCCCCTCCCGCCCGGCCACGCCCCTCCCCGCGCGCGTCACCGGGGGTGCCCCCCGCGCGGGGGACACGGGGACAGGGGGGTCCCCGGGGGTGGCGCAGGGAGCACGACAGAGGCAGCGCGGCCGCTCACAGCCTTTACTGGGGTCCCCGGGCCCGCCCCGCCCCCGCCGCGCCCCGCTGACGTCAGCGGCGGCGCCGTGACGTCAGAGGAGGGGGCAGGGAGAGAGGGGGGACATCCCGGTGACCCCACGCGGAGGTCCCGGTCCGGGGAGGGCACGAGTGGGGCTGCGGGGCGCGGGGGTTATTGCAGGGTCACTGGGGTGACTGTGGGGTCACTGCTGTTACTGGGGGGTCGTGGGGGCTGTGTGTTATTGTAGGGTCTGTGTGTTATTGTAGGGTCTGTGTGTTATTGGAGGGGCTGTGTGCTATTGTAGGGGCTGTGTGTTATTGTAGGGTCTCTGGTGTTATTGTAGGGCCAGGGGCAGTACGGGGGCTTTGTGTTATTGTAGGGTCTCTGGTGTTATTGCAGGGCCGGGGGCACTACGGGGGCTGCGTGTTATTGTAGGGTCTCTGATATTATTGCAGGGCCGGGGGCACTACGGGGGCTGTGTGTTATTGTAGGGTCTGTGTGTTATTGTAGGGTCTCTGGTGTTATTGTAGGGTCAGGGGCACTACAGGGACGGGGGTTTATTGGGGGGTTCCAGGCGCTAAGTGGCCGTGTGTTATTGCAGGCTGTCAGGCACTACAGGGGCTCCGTGTTATTGTAGGATCTCTGGTGTTACTGTAGGGTCGCGAGGGCTGTAGGATCTGGGTGTTATTGTAGGGTCGCTGCTGTTATTCCAGGCTCAGGGGCACTGCGGGGGCTGTGTGTTATTGTAGGGTGCCTGGTGTTACTGTAACATCTTGGACATTACAGGGGCTGGGCGTGGGCGTGGAGTCACTGGTGTGGCTGTAGGGCCGCCCCAGTGACAGCCCTGTATCACTCGTGGGGTTCCCCACACGAGTCTCTTCCCGCAGGATTTTCTCAGCTGCTCCAGGGAACGCCTGGGTACCCCGTTGTTATTGTAGGGTCTCCCTGGGCAGGTCTATTCCTGTAGGGTCTCCCCAGTTTGTTATTGGGGGCTCTTCCCTTCAAGGGGGTCATTGTGGGGTCTCCCCACCTCAGTTTGTTGCTGTGGGGTCTCCCCTCGCTGGTGTGTTACTGTGGGGTCTCCCCACGTTTCTTTGTTATTATGGGGTGTCCCGTTAATTCTTTGTCGTTATGGGGTCTCCCCATAACAGTTTGTTACTGTAGGGTCTCCCCGTGCCAGCAGGTGCCAACACACCTCAAGCTTCACCTGCTGCTCTCATGGGGTGGCCTGGGAGCCTCGAGGAGGGGGTCCTGGCTGCCCCCACACTGGGGATGATGGCACGGGGACAGCAGGGGTCAGTGTCCCCCTGTATGTCCCTGGCATGGGATCCCCGGCTTCAGGGACAGGGGGCACTGCGGGTGGAGCCTGTAGGGACAGGGCAGGGGGGACAGGGAGGGACAGGGGAGAAAGGGGGGAATGTCGGGGGCAGGGGGATGGCAGGATGCCAGGGAACGGGGTGCCTGCACCGGGAGAGGGGGAATCTTAGGGTGAGGGGTGTCAGTGTGATTGAAGGATTAGGTGCCAGGCTGGAAGGGGGTGCCAGGGAATGCGGTGCCAGGACATGGGGGATGCCGGGGGTGTCAGAGTAGTGCAGGGTGCCAGGAGATGGGGTTTCAGGGTGCCAGGGGATGGATGGGGCACCAGGAGAGTCGGGGGATGCCAGGGGATGGAGTGCCAGGTTAGCAGGAGGATCCCGGCGGATGGGATGTCAGGGTGCCGGGGATAGGCTGCCGGGGGAGCGAGGGGATGCCGAGGGGTGGGATGCCGGGATGAAGGAGAACGCCCGGCAGTGGGGTGGCAGGGCAGGCGACCGCGATCCAGGGCGGTACAGGGGTGCCAGGCCACGGGACGGCGGGACTAGCGGGACGGGGTGCCGGGGGGATGCCGGGGAGGGGCGGCGGGGCGGCGGGAGGCGGTGCCGGGGCGCCCGTTCCCCCCGCTCTCCCCGCTGCCTGCCCGGCGCTATTTGAAGTGGGACAAGAAATGCGCCACGGGATACCGCGGGGAGTCGATGCCCAGCCCCTGGCAGAGCCCCAGCAGGCGCTGGCAGGCCTCGGCCAGCGTGGCCCCGGCGCACGCCACGCTCAGCAGCGGCTCCTCGTACTCGCCGGCGCCCTCGGGCTCCTCGAAGAGCCGGTTGAGGCGGACGAGCCCGCGGCCGTGCAGCTCCCGCAGAGCCTCCATGCCCCCGCCGCCCGCCAGCGCCTCGCCGTGCTCCGAGCCCAGGCACATCACCCCGGCCAGGTGCGTGCGGGGCGCGGGCCGGGCGGGCAGCACCGGCGGCACGCCCAGCGCCACCAGCACGGCGGCCAGCAGCAGGTCGGGGCCGTAGACCTCGCGGATCCAGTCGCGCAGGTAGAAGCCCCCCATGCGGGGGTTGATCTCCAGCAGGCGCGGCCCCGCCGGGCCCAGCTTCAGCTCCACGTTGAAGACGCCGTCGCGCAGCCCGCAGGCCCGGCAGCACTGCAGCGCCGCCCGCACCAGCTGCGCCTGCCGGTCGGCGGGCAGGCAGGAGGGCAGGCAGGCCGCCGTCTCCAGGAAGGCGGGGACGCGCGTGGGGCCGTTGTCCGACACCCAGGCGCCCAGCAGCCGCCCCTCGAAGACCACCAGGTCCACGTCGTGCTCGGTGCCCGGCACGTACTCCATCAGCAGCATGGCGTTGCCCCAGCCCAGCCCGATGCCCGGGTGGTCGGCGTCGTCGCGCAGGTCCCTCCAGAGCCGGGCGGCGTGAGCGTGGCACTGCCCGGCGTCCTCCACCAGCCGCACGCCCACGCCGCCCGCGCCGAACTCCAGCTTGGCCACGGCGGGGAAAGGCACGGCGCCCGCCGCCCGCTCCACGTCGCCGTGGCTGCGCAGGCGGCGGCAGGGCACGGCGAAGGCGGCGGGCGGCGGGCGGCCGCGGCGGCAGCGCTGCAGGTGCCGGTGCGTGCCGCTCTTCTGCTTGGCCACCCGCACGGCGGCGGGCGCGGGGCCGCGCAGCCCCAGCCCCCGGCACACCAGCGCCGCCAGCACCACGCAGTCGTCCCAGTAGGAGAGGCAGGCGTGCGGCCGCAGCCCCCGGGAGCGCAGCAGCTCCAGCACCCGCTCGGCGTGCTCCTCGTCCCGCCGGTGCTCCCGGCTGTCGTAGGGCAGGAAGGTCTGCACCAGCCCCGCCGCGAAGTGCTGCGGGTCCGACTCCACCAGGTGGATCTGCGGGCCCGGAGAGGCGGTCACCGGGGGGGCACGGGCGGCCTCTCCCCCCGCCGCCCCGAGGGTCCCCCAGCCCCTCCTCACCCGCAGCCCGTAGTCGCGGGCCGCCTCCCAGACGAAGCTCTTGCTGACGCCGCCGGCGCCGATGAGCAGGATGTCCTTGCCCTCGACCAGGTGGCGCTGGGCGCGCTGCAGCATGGCCTCGGCCAGCAGCCGCGGCAGCTCCCCGCGGGGCTCACCCACGCCGCGCCCCATGGCCTCGGCCAGCGCGCACGTCTCCAGGCACCGCTGGCTGTTGGTGCCCAGCGCCACCAGCTCCAGCGCCTCGTCCACGCACGCCAGCAGGAAGTCCACACCTGGGGACGGGGACGGGGACGGGGAACGCCGCGCTCAGCACCGCGGGGCGACCGCGGGCAGCGGCGGTGTCACCCCGCGCCGCGCTCACCCAGGATGTCGGTGTGGGCGCGGGTCCCGCCGCGCTGCTGCGGGCTCAGCTCGGCTTCGGCGGCCAGCAGGGCGGCCATGGCGGCCTCGGTGGCCTCCCGCAGCCGCCGGGCCAGCGCCTGCCGCTGGCTGGGGGCCGCCACCCCGCACTGCTGCAGGCTGGAGTCCAGGCCCTGCGGCAGCGCCGCGCCGTGACGCACCGGGCTCTCCGCGCGTCCCACGGTGCAGGCCACCTGCGGGGACACCCACGGGTGTGCGGGGACACCCACGCGTGTGCGGGGACACCCACGGGTGTGCGGGGACACCGGCTGCCACCGGGGGATGGGGGCGTCGGCTGCCAACCCCCAGCGTGGGGATGCAGCTGCCACCAGGGCGTAGGGACGTGGGGTGACATGTGAACCCAAGGCACGGGGGTGGGTGGCCACCAATCTGAGGGACACCCAGGGCCACCAGGGCGTGGGGACACGGACAGCCATCACAGGCTGGGGACACCCAGGGCCACCAGGGCGTGGGGACATGGACAGCCATCACAGGCTGGGGACACCCAGGGCCACCAGGGCGTGGGGACATGGACAGCCATCACAGGCTGGGGACACGCAGCGCCACCAGGGCGTGGGGACATGGACAGCCATCACAGGCTGGGGACACCCAGGGCCACCAGGGCGTGGGGACATGGACAGCCATCACAGGCTGGGGACACGCAGCGCCACCAGGGCGTGGGGACATGGACAGCCATCACAGGCTGGGGACACCCGGGGCCACGAGGGCATGGGGACACGGACAGCCATCACAGGCTGGGGACACCCAGGGCCACCAGGGCGTGGGGACATGGACAGCCATCACAGACTGGGGGCACGCAGGGCCACCAGGGCGTGGGGACATGGACAGCCATCGTAGGCTGGGGACATGCAAGGCCACCAGGGCGTGGGGACATGCTGTACCTGGCAGAGCTGGGGCCGGTCCCCCCAGGACCTGCAGACGAGCGTGCAGATGCGCAGGGCCGTGGGCAGCCGCGGGGCTGGGCTGCCTGGGGGGCAAGGGACAGGGCAGGCGCGGCCGCCGCGCGGGGACGGGGCGGCCCTGCCCCACCTCCCCCTCCTCTGGCGGCTTTTGGGACTCCCCAAAGTGGCACCGTGGTGGCCCCGGCCAAGCCCAGCCCCAGGGAGTGAGGGGTACGGCACGGCCGCTGTCACCCTCAGCCCCGCGGGACTGTCAGGAGTCCAAGGGGGTCACCCCAACACCCTGCCCCGCCCCAGGGGACCATGGGGGTCCAGGATGTTTCCCCCCCGCCCACCACAGGGGACCGTGGGGGTGCAGGGTGACCTTCCTCACCTCTCCCCGTGGGTCTGTGGGGGTCCAAGGTGGCAAACTGTCCCCCACCCCTAACCCAGGGGACTGTGGGCATCCAGGGTGACCCCCGTGCCCTCCCCCAGGACCCCAGTAATTTGGGCACCCCGGTGGCCCCCACCCACCCGCCCACCTCAGGGGACAGACAGGTGGCCAGCACAGCTGCAGGGACCCCTGGGACCCCGGGGGACGCTTCCCCCCCATCCCGGGCGCCCGAGGGCGGGGGCCTTACGTGGGGGGGGCGCGGGCAGGCGGGCGGTGGGCACCATGGCCTCCAGCAGGACGCCGTCCTCCTCCGTCAGCCCCCGGAGCCGGGCACCCACCGCCTGCGCCACCGCCGCCCCCTCCTCCTTCCTGTGGGTGCTGCGGGTGCCTGTCCCCCACCACCGCCACCCCGCCGGCCGCACCGCCACCTGCGTGCACCTCCGTGTCACCCCGCGCCACCCGCTGCCGCCCCGACAGCCAGCCCGCCCCCCGGCCGCAGCCCTGCGCCACCCTGTGCCACCCCCCCGCCACCACCACCTGCGCACGCCCCTGTCACCCCGTGCCCCCCGGTGCCACCCTCACAGCCACCCCACCGCCTCCCAGCACCCCCGTGCCCCCCCCAGTGCCCCCCGGTGCCACCGACAGCGCCCGGCCCCGCCGCGCCCACCTGGCCGTAGGGCTCCATGGCGGTGTCCCCCAGGAAGGCGGCCACCTCCTCCTCCACCAGGCTCTGCTGGCCCTGCGGGTCCTCCAGCCGCACCAGCCTCACGCCGGGGGCCGCGGGCTGGGCGGGCAGGTCGCCCCTGGCCCCCAGGACGAAGGCCAGGCTGGGGGGCACGGGCAGGCGGGCGCGGGCCGCCAGCAGCCAGCGGGCCAGCAGCGCGTCCTGCAGCCGGCGGGCCAGCGGCGCCGAGCCCCCCGTGGGGCAGTCGAGGTCCCGGGCCAGCTCGCCCACCCAGCCGCCCTCGGGGTCCCCCGGCGAGAAGGTGCCGGTCACGTAGTTGGCGCGGCGTGGGGGGGCGAAGGTCTCCAGGGCGCTGTGCCCCCCCGCCTCGAAGGAGACGCCCCGGGAGAGCAGCAGGGACCAGGCGCCTGGGGACGTCTCCGACGGCACCCGGCTGGCCCAGGTGGGGGACAGGCACAGCACCATGGCACCTGCGGGGGGGCAGGGGGGTGGGGGTGCCCCTCAGCCCCTGCCCCAGGCCGCCCCCCGTGCGGGTGGTGCTGCGGGGGGAAGCGGGGAGGGCTGGCGTCTGCTGCTGAACTGGTGTGGGCTGGGATTAATGGGACGCGGGGGGCTGCTGCCACCCTTCTCCCCTGCCTCAGTTTCCCTCGCAGGCCTGGTCAGACGGCACAGGCGGGCGTGGTGGACCCCCCGCCCTGTTGGCTCAGGGCTGTCTCATGCGGGGTGGGGACAAGGGGACCGCACCCACCTGGGCAGCGGGTGCCACCCTCCAGCAGGACAGGCAGGAAGGGGGTGGGGGAGCCCAGGATGCAAACAGTCATGTCCAGCGGGCCAAATCCTGCCAGGAAGGGAAGGGTTAACAGCGCCGGGAGGAGGACCTTGGCGCCACCCTGCCCCTGGCACCCCAGGGTGGCTGGGAGCCCCCAAACTCCCCGTGTCCCTAGCCCGAGACCATATCCCCATTGCCACCCTTATCCCTTCCAGCCCCCTGGCGCTGCGCCCACATCATTGTCCCTGCCACCCCCGTGTCCCAGCCTGGCACCGAGCCCACAGCACTGTCCCTGCCACCCCCGTGTCCCCAGCCTGGCACCGAGCCCACAGCACTGTCCCTGCCACCCCCATGTCCCCAGCCTGGCACCGAGCCCCCATCACCACCCCGACCCCTGCCACCCCCGTGTCCCCAGCCTGGCACGGTGTCCCCATCAGCACCCCGGTCCCTGCCACCCCCGTGTCCCCAGCCTGGCACCGAGCCCACATCAGCACCCTGGTCCCTGCCACACCCGTGTCCCCAGCCTGGCACCATTCCCCCATCACCACCCCGACCCCTGCCACCCCCGTGTCCCCAGCCTGGCACGGTGTCCCCATCAGCACCCCGGTCCCTGCCACCCCCGTGTCCCAAACCTGGCACCGAGCCCACAGCACTGTCCCTGCCACCCCCGTGTCCCCAGCCTGGCACCGAGCCCACATCACCACCCCAGTCCCTGCCACCCCCGTGTCCCAGCCTGGCACCGAGCCCACATCAGGACCCCGGTCCCTGCCACCCCCGTGTCCCAGCCTGGCACGGTGTCCCCCCCGTCCCCAACCCGTGCGGGGCTCCGCCGAGCAGTCCCGCGTGGGGGGCAGCCCCTCCTGGCTCAGGGCGCTCTGGAGCCGCTCGTAGGCGTGGGTGGCACACTCGGGGTCCCCGCCGTGCCCGGGCACTTCGCCATCGGGGGCCTCATCCTCCAGCCAGCCCGGGCACAGCGCCTCGGGCCCTGCCCACTCCTGCTCCTCCGGGCTGGGCACCCGCTCCGGGCTGGGCTGGGACGTCGAGAGCTGCGGGGACAGGGACGGGGCTGGCACCGGGCTGCCACGGGGGTAAGGGGCTGGCACGGGGCTGGCGCGGGGGTAAGGGGCTGGCACGGGGCTGTCGCGGGTCTGGCGCGGAGCTGGCATGTGGGCAGACCCCCGGTGGGGGTGGGGGGCGTGGGGCAGACACGGGGGGGCTGGCACAGGGCGGAGGGGCACCGGGCGCCGCCGCCTTGCCCGCGGGGTGGGGGCGTCAGGGCGCCGGGGGGCTGCGGGCGCCGGGCACGGCGCCACCGCCCTCGGGGACAGCGGGGCAGTGCCAGCCGCCGGGGCCGCCAGCTCCCGGACAAAGCGTCCCCTTGTCCCCGCGGGGTCACGCGGCGGGTGGGCACAGCACGCCGCGCTGCCCGCTGCCCCGCGCCAGTGCCCGGCACCGCCGGGATCCCGGGATGGGCACCCACCTACGCCCGGACTCCCCACCCGGGGGCCACTCACCATCCTGGTGACAGAGGGGCTGCAAGAGAAGGACAGGCAGAGTCAGCGTGGCTCCCCGGGGACCTGCCGCCCCTCCCCGGCCACCCCTCGCCGCTGCTGGGAGCCCCCGAGCCCAGCTCCCGTGGGGGGACCCGTCCTACAGCACCCACCAGGGCCTGGCACCGCTCCCCGGGCACACCTCGGCGCCGGCGTCCTCGTGTTGTCCCCTCGGCGCTAGTCCCAGTGTCCCCAGAGTGACCCCTCGGTGCCAGTCCCTGTGGCCCCAGCTTGTCCCCTCGCTGGCAGGTCTGGCGGCCCCAGATTGACCCCTCGGTGCCAGCCACGGTGGCCTCCGGTTGTCCCCTCGGTGCCAGCCCCGGTGGCCCCGGCACCTCCGGCTTAGTGTAATCCCGTGCCAGCTCGGCACAGCCGGGGACACCTCCCCGTCCCGGGGGTGCCAAGGTGCCCCGGGGGTGCAGACCCGGTGGCCGGGGTGTCCCCCACCCGCCCCGGGTGTCCTCGCTCCCAGCAGGTGGAAACGGAGGGAAACTGAGGCACGGAGCTGAGCGGTGCCCGCTGGCGGCCAGGGTGTCCCCAAGCCCCGCACCGGGTGACAGGGTTAGGGGACACACGGCTCGGTGCCGTGGCACGAGGACCCCCCCAAAACCCGGTCACGGGGGTCCCTCAAGGTCCGCGCCCCGCCCCCCAGCCTCGGGACCGCCCTGTCCCCTCCATCCCCAGCTGGGAGGTGGTGCTGCTGTCCCCGAGCTGGGACAGCTGTGTCGCCCGGTACCTTGGGGTGGGAGCCGTGGCCTGAGAGCGCGCAGGGGACGAGGGCTCGGGGACGCCTGGCACAGGGGACACCGGCCGGTCTGGCCTTTAAACCCCCCCCGCGCCACCCCGGGGTGCCAACCCCCGGCCCCGTGCCCCGGATTAGGCGACACAGAGCCCCATTGTCCCCTCTGCCACCTCGCGCCAGGCGCTGGCACCCCTGTCCGTGTCCCTGTCCCCGTCATTAGCGAGCTGCCTCAGCGGGACCCGGGGGGTGGCTCAGCCTGGCGGGGTTCTCCTGTCCCCCGTGTCCCCAGGCTGGGCACGCCCCTCGCCCTCCCCCCCTCCCCCGCCCTGTCCCCCTGTCCCCAGCGCGGCGGAGCTGCCAGCCCGCACGTCCCCCGGCTTAGTTCCAGCTGCCCGCGGCGTCACTGTCGCTGTCACCGTCACCGCCGCCGGCAGGCACGGGGCCACCGGCGCGGCTGCCGCGCCGCGGGGTCCTGCACGCGCTGTCACCCGCTCCCTGTCACCCGCAGCCTGCCACCCCCATTGTCACCTGAGCCGTCACGTGCGCCCCGTCACCCACGCCGTCACCCTGTGCTGTCACCAACACCCTGTCACCTGCATCTGTCACCTGCATCTGTCACCCGCCGCTTGTCATGCACACCCCCTACCTGTCACCTGTCCCCTGTCACCTGCGCTGCCACCCAGACCGCACAACCTGCACCCTGCCCCTGCACTGTCACCTGCGCCCTGTCACCCACAGCGTGCCGTGCACATCGTCACCCACCTGTCACCTGCTCCCTGTCACCCACAGCGTGTCCTGCACATCGTCACCCACCTGTCACCTGCACCCTGTCACCCACAGCGTGTCGTGCACATCGTCACCCACCTGTCACCTGCACCCTGTCCCTGTCACCCACAGCGTGTCGTGCACATCGTCACCCACCTGTCACCTGCGCCCTGTCACTCGCACCGTGCCGTGCTCATTGTCACCCACCTGTCACCTGCACCCTGTCACCCACAGCGTGCCGTGCACATCGTCACCCACCTGCACCCTGTCCCTGTCACCCACAGCGTGTCCTGCACATCGTCACCCACCTGTCACCTGCACCCTGTCACCCACAGCACGTCGTGCACATCGTCACCCACCTGTCACCTGCACCCTGTCCCTGTCACCCGCACCATGCCGTGCTCATTGTCACCCACCTGTCACCTGCGCCCTGTCACCCACAGCGTGTCCTGCACATCGTCACCCACCTGTCACCTGCTCCCTGTCACCCACAGCGTGCCGTGCACATCGTCACCCACCTGTCACCTGCGCCCTGTCACAGGTGCACACACCTCCCCCCCCGACCCCCATCCCGCTGCTCCCGGCACCGGCGCCCCCTAAAAGCACCCACACCCTCCCAGCGCTGCCAGCACCCACCGGCGGCGCCGGTGCCGGTGTCGGTGCCGGTGCCGGTGTCTGTCGGTGTCGGTCTGTCCCGGTGTTGTCGCACCCGGCAGCGGCTCTGCCCACTCCGGTGCCGGCGGTGTCGGGGTCGGTCGGGGTTTGGCGGTGTCGGTCCCGGTGCCGTCGGGGCTCCAGGAGCCGGGTCTGCCCGCTCCGGTCCCGGCGATGGCGGTGGCGCCGTGTCTTGCTCGGGCGGGGCGGGGCGGGGCGGGAGCGGTGGCACCGGGGGGACCGGGACACCCAAGGGGGTGGCGGACGAAGGAGGTAGCGGGGGCGAGGGTGGCGGGGCCGGGGTGTCACCGCTGGGAGACGGGGACAAGGGGCTGGGGTAGGGAGCGGGACAAGGGAGGGGGACGGGGGTAGGGGACAAGGGACCGGGGGCAGGGACGGGGCCAGCCCGGGGTCACCCGGGGCCGGGTGTAAAACTGATACCGCGGAGCAGAAATGTCAGGGCAGGCCCCGGGAGCTATTCCCGACCGCCCCGCACGGCATGGAATGACACACGGGGAACGGCACACGGGGAACGGCACGGCACGGGAAGGCACGGCACAGCCAGTGAGGACAGGGGACGGGCACGACCCCATCCCTGACATTGCCACCCCCCACGAGCGGTGGCACAAATGGCACTGTCACCCTCCCCCGTGTCCCCAGTGGCAGCCCGGCCGTCGGGGTGTCCCCGGGGACCTCAGGGTGGCAACAGTCTCCCGGTAACCGCCCGGTGCTGCTCCCGGCGGTGTCCCCAGGGTCCCCAGGCGGGGATGTCCCTCGGGTCTGCCAAGCATCCTCTCCCCTCTTGTCTTGCCGCGTCCCCAGGCTGTGCCTGTGCACTCAGGGCCGGGATACGGATCCCCGGTTCCCTCTGTGTCCCCGCATGTCCCCTTTCCCGGGACATCCCCCCTCCTGGCAAGTCCTCCGTTCCAGGCAAGTCCCTCTGCCCGGGACCTTCTCCTTTCCAGGGAGGGCACTCTGCCCGCGGTGTCCCGTTGTCCGGGATTATCCCCTTCCCGTGGTATCCCCTTTCCCGGGGTGTTCCCCTTCCCGGGACGTTCCCCTTGCCAGGCATGTCCCTCTGCCCGGGGTGTCACCTTTCCCGGGGTGTTCCCCTTCCCGGAATGTCTCCCTGCGGGGCGTGTCCCCTCTCCACGGCTGTGTGACACCGCCGTGGCTCCCCGCTGTCGGCTCCCCGGCCGTGCTGTCCCTGTTTCCCGTCTCTCCCGGGCTGGGCTACCCTGACCGAGGGGACAGCGCGACACGGGGACAGCGCGACACGGGGACAGCCAGCCGCTGCCGTGAGTCCTCCCAGCCGGCAGAGGGCGCCACCCGCGCCGAGGCCGCTCTGGGCGGGCGCGCGGGGCGGGGCGGCGCGCGGGCGGCCATGGCGGACACCGAGAAGCTCAACCTCGACTCCATCATCAGCCGCCTCCTGGAGGGTGAGCGGCCCCCGCCGCCCCCCGCCCCGAGCACCGGGATAGCCTCCCTCCGCTCGGGGAACCTCTCGGGGCCGGCTCGGGCCGCGTCCCAACGCCGCGGGGGGGGGTCCGAGGCCTGGGCCCGGCGGGGGCGGGTTAGGCCGCAGTGCTGTGGGGGGGGTCGGGGCCGGGCGGCGTTTTGCGGGGGGTCCCCGTGGGGTCTGTGGAGCTGGAGGTGAGCCCGGAGCACGGGAAGGATGTGGGGAATGGGTCTGAACCCCGCGGGAGGGAGCTGGAGGAAATGCGGGGTCCCCGGAGGGTCCGTGCCCCCCGTGCGGAGGGGGGGACCGGAGGGTATCGGGGTGCCCCAGAGGGTCCGGGGGCTGCAGGGCGGGGAGGATACGTGCGGGGGGGGCTGGGGCAGGTAGAGCAGGGGTTCCTGGCGTGCTGTGGGGGTCCCGGAGCACTTGGAGGTCCCTGAGCCTGTTCTCTGTGCCCGGACCAGTCCAAGGGTCGCGGCCGGGGAAGAACGTGCAGCTGACGGAGAACGAGATCCGCGGGCTGTGCCTGAAATCCCGGGAGATCTTCCTGAGCCAGCCCATCCTGCTGGAGCTGGAGGCACCCCTGAAGATCTGCGGTGAGGCCTGGGTGGCTGCCGGGCAGCGCTGGGGCGGCACGGGGGGCTGCAGGGTGCCACTCACAGCCCGTGTCCCCCCGCCAGGTGACATCCACGGGCAGTACTACGACCTGCTGAGGCTCTTTGAGTACGGGGGCTTCCCCCCGGAGAGCAATTACCTGTTTTTGGGGGACTATGTGGACCGGGGCAAGCAGTCGCTGGAGACCATCTGCCTGCTGCTGGCTTACAAGATCAAGTACCCCGAGAACTTCTTCCTGCTGCGGGGCAACCACGAGTGTGCCAGCATCAACCGCATCTACGGCTTCTATGACGAGTGTGAGTGCCCGGGCTGTGCCCCCCTGAGCCCCGCTGGGCTCCCCCTTTCCCGGGCTTGTCCCAGTGCTGTCCCTGCCTGTGCCCTCCTTCCCTCCCTGCCGTGTGTTCCCGCCCTTCCTCTGCATCCTCCCGCCCCTCCACGGCCTGCCCACCCCCACGCTGTCCCCAAGGACGCCTCCAAGCCCCCTCTGTCCCCCGCAGGCAAGCGAAGGTACAACATCAAGCTCTGGAAGACCTTCACCGACTGCTTCAATTGCTTGCCCATCGCCGCCATCGTGGACGAGAAGATCTTCTGCTGCCACGGAGGTGGGGATGGCCCTTGCCGGGGGTTTGGGGGGGCCGGGGGAGGGCTGGGCTCTCCGTGCCGAGCTCTGGGGGTGCCCCTCTCCCCGCAGGGCTGTCCCCAGACCTGCAGTCGATGGAGCAGATCCGGCGGATCATGCGGCCCACGGACGTCCCGGATCAGGGGCTGCTCTGTGACCTGCTCTGGTCCGACCCCGACAAGGACGTGCAGGGCTGGGGGGAGAACGACCGCGGGGTCTCCTTCACCTTCGGGGCCGAGGTGGTGGCCAAGTTCCTGCACAAGCACGACCTGGACCTCATCTGCCGGGCGCACCAGGTACCGCCGGGCCCCCCAGAGAGCGGGGACAGCCGGGTTTGAGTGCCGGGTGGTTCTGCCCCCAGCATTTCCCCTTCAGGGGCAGGGGGTATTCTGGGATCCATGTAGCAGTGCAGATGTGATGTCAAAGTGTTTGCCCCCAGGGGGGATGAGCAGTCACCCTTGGATGGGCGTTCCTCCCAGAGGTTGGATAATGCTCTGGAGGTGGATGTCTGCCCTGGGGCAGTGGATGTTTGTCCAAGCTGTGCCTGTTTGCTCCAGGGTGGGGAGTGTTCACCCTGGTAGAGAGGGCTGGATATTCAGCCCGGGGGACAGGGAATTTGCCAGTGCAGGTAGATACTGGCCACGGGGGGGGGCTGGATTTTTGCCAACCCTGTGGCCCCTGCAGGTGGTGGAGGATGGCTACGAGTTCTTCGCCAAGCGCCAGCTGGTCACCCTCTTCTCAGCGCCCAACTACTGCGGCGAGTTCGACAACGCCGGCGCCATGATGAGCGTGGATGAGACGCTCATGTGCTCCTTCCAGGTGAGCCCGGGCAGGGGAGGCACCCCCAGTTCCTGCTGGGAGGGCTGCGGGGGGTTCTGCCCTCCGGGGGAGTGCAGAGCTGGGCCGGGAGCTCACTCCTTTCTTTCCCCCTTCCCCGCCAGATTTTGAAGCCGGCCGACAAGAACAAGGGCAAATACGGGCAGTTCAGCGGGCTGAACCCCGCCGGGCGCCCCGTCACCCCTCCCCGAAACTCTGCCAAAGCCAAGAAATGAGCTGGGAGCCGCCCCTGTGCTGCCCACGCCCCCCAGCCCCCCGCCCCAGCATCAGGTCGCTTTTCTTTCGACTCGTTTTTTTATTTGTAGGAGCCTGCCCCCCCCCCGCCACGCTCCACCAAAGCAAATCCAGGCCCAGGGCAGGGAGTGCCGGGGTGAAGGGGGAGCCTGGAGCCCAGAGCCCAGCCCTGGGGTGGCAGCGGAGGGGGGGGCAGGAGGATTTTTTTGAGGAATAAACTTGTAATGGGTCACCGGGGGGTTGCCTGTCCTGGTGGTTGGATGGAGGCCGGGGCTGGCAGTGACTCGGGGCTCAGCTTTCTCCTTCGCTGTCCTCCGCCAGCACCTCCTGGCTGGTGGCCCGTCCAGGCCTTCCCGGTGTCATCACCGAGCCAAAAAACAGGGAGCGGAACTGCGGGGAGAAAGAAGCAGGGCGTCAGGAGGAGGTTCTGCCCACCCCCTGCCCCCCCAGGCACACCCATCCCTCACCTTCTTGTGCGGGGGGGTCCCTGGCACAGCTCCTTCCTCCTCCTCCTCCTCCTCCTCCTCCCCCTCCTGGGGTTCGCTCTGGGCCGGCCGGGGGGTGCGCAGGGGGAAGGTGGGGCTGGGGGGCCCCTCTGGGCCCCCCTCGCTGGTTTCCATGGCAGCCATGTAGGACTCCAGGTCGTCGGCGAAGTCGTCTGACGGGGCAGGCAGGTGGGAGACGCTGGTGGGGACAGAGCAGGGGGGGGTATGTTCACTCTGCTCCCTGCTGGGGGCACGGGAGGGCTCACCTGGCACGTACCCGTTGGTGGAAGGGGACTGGGAGTTGCTCTGCAGGTCGGAGAGGGTGGCCAGCACCAGGTGAACCTCCAGGACGGCGTCATCCAGGGTGAAGATCACCGGCCTGGGGACACACAGGGGCTGAGGGGGTGCCAGGGACAGGGCTGGCACAGGCTGGGGACGCGGTGGCCGCTCCTACCTGCCGGGCTCGTCAAAGTGGATGGTGAGGGGCAGGTTGGAGGCCTCGGCAAAGCTCAGCAGCCCCTGGGGACAAAGGGGAGGGTGAGGGGGGCCAGGGGGTGACACAGGGCTGGGGGGCTTGGGTGGGGACTCACGCGGAATTCCTTGAGGCAGAAGGTGATGTGGGAGCCTGGGGCCACAGCCACCGACTGGAACTCGTCCTCAGCCAGCCACAGCTCCGTCACCATCGTCTTGCTGGGCTCTGGACGGGGGGGGCACGGGATGGGCGGGGGGCTGGACGGCACCCCAGGGTGGGGAGGGGGCCCCTCACCCTGCAGGACTCACCCGCCTCGTCCTCCACGTAGTTCCGCAGGCTGATTCTGCCACCAGGACCGGTGCCCAGTGTCACCTCAGCCAGCGTCAGGGGAAAGTGCACCACGGCCTCTGCCAGCACCCTGAGGGGCACAGGAGGGGGCTGAGCACCCCAAATCCTGCGGGGCTGGCAGGGGTCCCTCCTTCCATCCGCCCCCATCCCGCCCCCGTGGTGTCCCCCCCCGCTCACCGTGCCGGGGCGCAGAGGCGGCTGGCACAGCGCTGGGTGTCGAACACGGCCTGCAGCCGCTCGCACTCCTGGAAGGCCAGGTTGTGTGTCTTGGTGACTCCTGCCGGGGGCGACAGCGGCTCAGGAGGCGGTGCCAGCGCGTCCCCCGCTGTGCCGTGGCACCCCTCAGGCCGTGGCACTCACCGTGCTTGCAGTGGAGCTGCAGGACCAGGCGGCTGGCACGGGGCTTGAGCAGGATGAGGCATTTCCCCACCGACTTCTCCAGCGAGGGCAGCGAGCGGAAGACGCCCAGGAAGGACTGCGGGGATGGACACGGGCGCTGTGACCTGCCTGGCGCCCTCGGAACGACGAGGAGCTCCGAGGGGGCCCAGGCAGGGCACCGCACCTTCATGTGGACTTTGCATCGGAAGAGCTCCGTGTCGGGCCCGGCGCCGCCCGGCTCGTACCGCTGGAAGAAGAGGGGTGCGAAGAGGAAGGAGGCGAAGCCAGAGCGGGAGGAGTTGACAGCACGGAGGGACAGCTGGGGACACGGCCACAGTGTTGGCACTGCCTGCGGGGAGGAAGGGGGGTACAGGTGCCCCCCCCAGCTCCGGTCCAGCCCCCGCGATGCTGCGTACCCCGCTCTCGGTGGGCTCCAGGTAGAGCTCGTCGCCGATGCGGGACAGGGAGTGCACGGCTCGGCCGAGGACTGGGGAGGAGAGGGCGTGCGGGTGAGTGAGGCACGGCTCCGCGGGCATGCCGCGCTCCCCGGGCCCCCGGGCCCCGCTCACCTTTGACGTTGCCGCCGGCGATGACACATCTCATGGCACCGGGAGCAGGACCGGCACCGGGCGGGCACGTGGGGGCTCCGCGCCCGCCGCCCCCGGGCCCCGGCCCCGCCGAGAGACCACGCCCCCCAGCGGAGCCTGCGGCTTAGGCCACGCCCCCAGCTGGCTCTGCCCGGCCCTCGCCGCCCGCCCCCCCGCCACGGCTGTTGCTCCCTCCCCGCCCCGCCGGTGCCGTCTCTCCCCAGCGGCCCCGCACCGGTGTCCCCCGGCCCCGCCGCCCCGTCCCTTCCCGGGGGTTCCGGCCTTTTCCCCGCCGCGCCCGCCGGTGCCTTCCCGGCTTCCCGCGCCCGCCCTCCCCGGCCGCCTCCCCATTGGCCGGGAGCGCCGCTCCGCCCCGCCCCCGCCGCCAGCCGATTGGTCCGCGCCGAGGGGGCGCGTGACGGCACGGCCAGAGGGGCTCACGTGACTGGCGGGAGGGGCGGGGCCCCGGCCCGGCCGCGCTCGGGGCTGCCCCGCCGGTAAGCCCCGCCTCCCGCAACTCGCTATTGGATGGCGGTCGGAGTGACGTGCGGCTCAGCCAATGGGGCTTCGACGCGCCCCTCAGCGCGACTCCGGGCGCTCAGCCCCGCACCGGGTCCTTCCCGGGGCCTCCCGACCCATCCGGGGGCTGTCCCGGGCTCGTTCCGTGCTTGTGTCTCCCAGCACCCTGACTCTCGCTTCATTTCCGGTAGCATCCCGGGCGAGGTCGCCCTTCCGCAGCACTGCCTGCATCTCCCGGTCCCTTTGCCCCTTCCTGCATTCCCGGGGCACGGTGCTCCCCGGGAAGGGCTGCAACCCTGGAGCGGCGACTGGAGCTGCTCCAGTGCTTCCCAAGATCCCGGTGTTCGGGGGATCCCTGTCTCCCGGGGGCACATGTGAAGTGGGACGCTGCAAGTTAGCACTCGATGGTCTCTCTCCCTGCTGGAGGTGCTGCTGGCTGTGCATCCCACGGAATCATGGAATGGCTGGGGTTGGAAGGGACCTTAAAGCCCATCCAGTTCCTCCCCTGCCACGGCCAGAGACACCATTCACGAGACCAGGTTGCTCCAAGCCCCATCCAACACTTCAGCGCATCCAGGGATGGATTTTTCGGGGCGTCCCAGAATTCTCCAGTTGGGAGTACACTGTAAATTCTGGGCTGGCGAGGTGTACCCATGGGCGATCCACAGAACCCCAGAACGCTTGGGGTTGGAAGGGACCTTAAAACACACCCCGTCCCACCCCCCTGCCAGGGGCAGGGACATTTCCCACTGTCCCACGAGCACTTCCCGGGCTGTGACAGCGGCTCAGGCAGCAGCCGGTGCTCGCAGCCAGCCCGGAGCGACAGGCTCTGGAATTGTGGCCTCGAGGGAGCCGGGGGGATGCGGCCGTCAGGAACTCGAGTCGTGCTCACAGCAGGGTCCTCCAGCCGCCTCCCGCCCGCCGCTGGAGCAGCCGCTCCCCAAGTCCCTCCTCCCCGGCTCGGTGGCCGCAGAGCCCGAGCCGAGGGGCCCCGCTGCGGAGCAGGGCTGGCACCTGAGCGCAGGGGAACGGGGAGAGGCTTGCAGAGCCCTGCTCCCGTGGCTGCCGTCCTCCAGGGCACGGTGACAGCCTCTCCTCCTGCTCCTCTCCCCGTCTGGCGTGCTGGGTGCCGTTTATCCGGGGTTTTGGAGCCCATCCCCTCCAGGTAGATGAACACACAGCCCTTTGTGGGGGCTCCAGGCCCCAGCCACGTGTCCGGGGCCGTGCTGGGACAGCCAGCGCGGCGCTCCGGGGACTCCCAGCCCTGCCCTGGCCTGGCCTCGGGGTCCGGCCGGATCTGGCTCCTCCGCTCCCGGGGTGAGCCCTGGCTCCTTCCCTTCCTCCCGGGAGGAGGAGGACGGATGGTGTGCGAGCGGCCGTTCCAGCTCCGGCGGAGCAGCCGGGCTCCTCTGGAGCCGGTGCTCCCAGGAGGGGCTCTGGCCTCGGGGCCCGGCGTTTTACGGGGCTGTGGAGAGGACGCAGCTGGCTGCGGTCGTGACACACACACCTCAGCGGGGGCCAGGGCCGGGCCAGCCCTCCCTCCTCCCACCAGCGCCGGCCGGGGGACGGGCTGGATAGGGGCCGGGAGCCTGGCAGCCCTCGGGGGGTGCTCCGGCACCTCCGGGCTCAGCCGGGCCACCTCTTCCAGGACTCCCCCTGGGGCCGGGGAGCGGCAGGGAAGGCGGCAGGGGTGTTCGCTCGCACCCGCCGGGCTCGGGGCCGCCTCCTTCCCGCTGCTCCCGCTGCCTTCCCGGCACATGGCACGGAGCCCTTGCCCGGGCAGCGGCTCGGGGAGACAGACAGACGGCCACAGCTGGGCTGCCGCTGCCCGCCCGGCAGGAGGGGACACGCCGGGCCGGACGGCTGCTCCTGCCTGCGCCCCGGGCCGGTCCCCGAGGAGCCTGGGCGCTGCCGGAGCGGGCGGGTTTGGGGCTGAAGCCGAGATTTCTGGGTCCGCTCGGTGCCCCGTCTGTGCCTCCCCCGGCTGCCGGCCGCAAAGGTCAGCAGTGGGAGGCCGGGCCGGCCGTGGCGCCGGCCGGAGGAGCCGCGGGGTGGGATGGAGGTGAGCTCAGCTGGCCCGAGGGCAGGGCGGGCCCGGCCTCACCCACGCCGAGCCGCTGCGGGCACCGGGCGAGGAGGAGGAGGAAGAGCGGGATGTGGGGATGAGGCTTCCCAGCCGTCTGACCTGCCCGTGTGCCCCGTGCCCGCTTTGTCCCGGGGCAGGGGTTCCGTCCTGGCAGCTCTGGCACCGGGAGAGGGGCTTGGGGAGCCGGGAGCTGCATCTGGCCGGCCACGTTTCCTTCCTCCTCCTCCTCCTCCTCCTCCTCTCCTGTCTCAGGTGTTGGCCCAGAGGGAGCCGTGGCAGCTGGAAAAGCCCCCAGACCCAACCGCAGCGCCGGGGTTTGGGGAGGGGAGAAGGCAGCGAGGGGCAGCCCCGCCGCCTCGGCAGGCTGGAGACCCCCGGGGACGGGGCCGGCGGCTTTTCCCAACTGCTCCGGCGCTGCTGGCGGGATCCGCTGGCTCGGGGGGGAAACCAGACACCCTGCCCCGCGGCTGGGGGGGCGAGGGGGCCTCCCCCAGGCCCAGCGGACCCCCGCAGCCACGCTGCCGGGGAGCCGGGCCGGGGCTCCGTCCGTCCGCGGGTCGTTCGGGCGGCTCCGTCCGACACCTCCGCAGCTCCTCCGGAGCCTCGGGGCTGTGGGGTACCCCCCGTGTGCCCGGAGGAGGGGGTCCGGAGCCCCCCTCGCCACCCCTGACATGTCTGTTGGCCGCTTCCTCATGGATTCGACACGAAACCCGCGCTTCCCAAGCGATAAATCAGCCAGCAGCGCGTTCCGTCTGTGGTTTATCCCTCCGGGGGGTCCCCAAACCGCCGCTAATGAGTTCAGCACCCAGCGTCCCGGTGGGTTTGGGGAAGGAGGGTCCCGCTGCGCTCCGAGCAGGCACCCCGCGTCCCGGAGAAAGCCGGGAGGATGCCATCGCGGCCGGGAGGGCTCGGACCTGGCCAGGGCCGGGGTCTGGAGTGGAAGCGAATCCGCCTGTTACCTCCCGGCCCTTCCCGGCGCTCCCAGCGCCTTTGTTTTAAACAAAGCTTTTTTTGGGGGGAGCCGGGACGTTCCTCTCCCCGCCGAGAGAGCCCCCGCGGCAGCACCCACTCCTGGATGAGGGGCACGAGGAGAAGGGGCGAGGGGCTCCGGCTGTCGGGTCGCCCCCCCCCTCCCCTGCGGCGGCGGCTCCGCTGGGCCCGGGGGGGGTCTCCCCACGCCCCCCACCCCACCCCACTCACCCCGGGTGGGCTGCGAGGAACGCCGCGGTCATTGCCAAAGGCCCCGCGGGCGCCGGGATGGGGATTGTCCTAACGCGGGAGGATAATGGGGAAGAAAGCGGCTCCGGCACCCGGAGGAAAGGGGCTGGGGGCGTCCCTCCCCGTCCCCGCCTGGACGGGGGGCGCCGGGAGCGGCGACGTCCTCCCTGGGGACGGAGGGTCCCCCGGCTCCGAGCCCCCGCCGCCGCTCCGCGGGGCTCCGGTGGTGCCGCCGGGACCCCGCCGCGCTTCCCCCCGCTCCGCCGCTCACCTGCCGCCGTCCCGGCGGGGCAGCGCCCGCCGCGCTGCGGGTCCCCAAGCCGGGGAGCGGGGGGGGGGGTCGGTCCGCGGCCCCCGGACCCCCTCTCTGGGCCGGAGGGGAGGGGGCTGGCCGTGCCAGCGAAGAGACGAGGACCCCCCCCCCCCGCCCCCCCTCCCCGCCCCGCCGCCACCCTTCCCGCACCGGCCGGCCCCATCCCTCCGCCGCTCCTCCCCGCTGCCCCGGAGGGGGGAGGAAGGGGGGGCAGGCTGGCACCCCACGCCCCCCACACCCCCCCCCCTCGGCCCCGGCCCCGCCAGAGGAGCCGCTCCGCCGCACCTCGCCCCGTCCCCCCCCCCCCCGTCCTCCCCTCCCCGGACCCCCCCCCCTCCGTCCCGTCCCCCCCGTGCCCCCCCCGGGACCGGGCTCTGGGCTCTGTGCGCGGGGAGGAGGAGAGGCGAGAGGGCTCGGAGCGGCAAATGGGAGCCGCAGTCCCGGGCCGGTGTGCGGGACCGCTGCCTGCCCGCCCGGGGAGCCCAGAGCACGCAGCCGGCGCCCCGGCCCCGCGCCCGTCCCGCATGGAGCTGAGAGCAGGTAGGAGAGCCCCCCGCCCAGCCGCACCGGCCCCGCACCGGCCCCGCCGCTGCCACTTTAACAAAAGCCGGGCGGGAGCCAGAACCGCCCGGGGGGCGCAGCGAGGGAGAAAGCGGGGGGTCCCCCCCCTTCCTAACCCCGGGGACCCCTCTCTTCCCTTCCCTCCCCTCCGCCTTCCGCAGCTCCGGGGCTCGGCTCCAGCCTCCCCGGCTCTGCCCGCCGCCGGGACCCCGGGGATGGGGATGGGGAAAAGGGGGGAAACGCCGGGGCGGGGGGGGAGAGGGAGGGAATGAATGGAGCCCGCTCTTGTGTACAATTGCATCAAATACATTCTTGAAAGCAACCTGGTTCTGCTTAACACTTGAATTGGGGGAAAAAAAAAAAAAAAAAAAAAAAGAGGAAAGAAGGAGGCAGCAGCTTGGAGAGGGTGGATGCGAGCTCCAGTGGTGGTTTTTTTTTTTTTTTTTTTTCTTTTCGGATTTTTTTATTTTTTTATTTTTTTATTCTTGCATTCCTGGACCCCAATCAAAAGAGCAAATCAAGGGAGGTGGAAGGGGGGAACGGCGGCGAGCGAGGCAGCCGGAGCACGGTGCGAGCCCTCCACACCCCAAAAACCCACCCAACCCGCCCGGCTTTTTTTTTTTTTTTTCCACCTAACACCCGAGCGAGCCCAAACCAAAACAAATAGAGACCGAGAGAGAGAGAAAAAAAAAAAAAAAAAAAAAAAAAAAAAGAAAGCCAGAAACCAACCCCAAAAGAAAAAAAAAAAAAAAAACCACCACCCAACCCTGAGTGCGAGCGAAGCAGCGAGCCAGGGCTGAGGCGAGCGGGCGGGCTCGGGGCGCCGAGCAAGAGCCGAGCCCCCCTCAATCCCCCTGCACCCCGACTATGCTAAATGTAACCGGGGAGCTCTCAGGTAAGCCCGCGGCGCCGGGTGCGGGGTGGGGGGCTGCCCCGACTCCCCTGCCTGCATACTGCCGGGAGTTTTTTTTCCCCTTTCCAAACCGACTGCTGATTTTAATTTGATGTGATTAAAACGTCTGTCTGGCTTTGGGATTGATTTAAGACTTTCCCCTCTCTAGGTTGGGTTGTTGTTCCTTTTTTTTTTTTTTTTTTTTTTTTTTTTTTTTTTTTTCTTTCCCTTTCTCTCGTTCCCTCTTTTCCATGCATGTTTGTGATTACCGGGGAGGGAGCACGGAGAATTAAACCCCGGGACTGACAAGAGGGGAGGAAAAGGAAAGTCGGTGGGATTTATGGGGGGCAGGAAGAGTTAGTTTTCCTGCCCGGGGCTGCGTTTCGGGGCTTGACACCGAACGCCACCGCTGGAGCGGGCGAGATCGCTCCGGGACACAGCGGCGGGATTTTGGGGTGCACGGCTTTGTTCCCCCGGCCCCGGCGGCCACCGGCACTCCCGGGGCTGCTGCGGGGCCGGCCGGCCCGGCGGCACACCGGCACCGGGGGGCTCCTCGCCGGGAGGAGGCTGGAAAACACCCTTAAAAGGTCAAAGTGTGGGCGCCGCCAGGCTCCCCGGGGTCCCGGGCGGCGGCACCGGGGCCGGGGCAGCACGAGGCCGGCGCCGGGTTCGGCTCCAGCTCCCGCGGTGCCGCCGGTGACGCAGGACGGGCCAAGCGGGGCGAGCGCCGGGGAACCGGAAAAAGCCAGGCCGGGATCCCCGGCGGCTCCTTCGCCCTCCCTCGCCCCTTCCTCTCCCCCTTCCCCCTTCCCGCCGCCGCCGGGCGCGGCGGACGTGGCCGGAGCGGTGGCACAGCCGCCGGTGCCGAGGCCTGCGGGGACGGGCGGGGAAGGGGACGCCGAGGAGGGGCCGCGGCTCGGCCGCCGCCACCCCGCTGCCCGTTCCGGGCCGTGCCCAGGCGGTGTCCCTGGCGGGGCTCCGGGGCTCTCGGCATCCCCGGTGTCCCCGTGCCTATTTAGCGGGCGGCGCGAGGGCACGGTGGCGGCCGCACATCTGGGCTGCATTAGGCGCAGGCTCCGCGGGGAAATGCGGAGGGCTCTGCTTACAGGGCCGCGCCGGGGGGAGATTTATACCCTGCTAAGTGGCACCGAGCCCCATAAATCATCCCCCCCCCCCCACCCCCCGCGCCCCTCCGGGGCTGCAGCGCCGGTGTCCCCCCCTGTGCCAGCGTCCCAGCGTCCCCTTCCAGGCTCGTGGGGATGCATTCCTGGACGGGGTGTCTGGGATATCTGGGAAGCAGCTGGCCCAGCAGCGCTGTGGCCGCGTGTGGCACGTGGCCTGTGGGTGACAGAGGTGCCCCGGGCTTCACCGGGGTGCTGTGGGGACACCAGGGCAGGGCTGTGCCCACCAGAACCGCTGGGGTCCCACAGCGACCCAGCCAGGCAGTGTCCCCAGAGACGCCAGCGGTGGCAGCAGGTCTGGAGGTGCCAGGACGCGTCACCCACGGCTCCGCGGTGCCACATGGGCTGGCACCGGGGGTCCCCTGCCCGGCTGGAGAGCGGCCAGCCTGGCTCTGTGCCGGTGAACCCCCAGAACGGTGCCGGGGGGGCTGCTGGGCCGTGCGGGAGGGGATGGAGGTGCCCCGCCGGGCTCCGGGGTGCGTGCGGGGCAGCGGGGTCTGGTTGGGATTAGGGGATTAGGGGCCTGCGCCCCCCTGGCCGGCGGGGCTGTTTCCATCGCGCCGCTGGCTGGGGCTGGAGCCGGATGGGGAATGCAGGCCCAGCTAATTGCGGCCTCGCTGGAGTCTCCCGTGCGCGGCCGCATTTATAAACACACGGAGGAGACAGGATGTAAACACTCAGCGCCGTGAGCGCAGGCACGGCCGGCACCGGGGGGCACCACCACCCGCTCCTGGCACGGCGGGCTCGCCATGGGATGGCTGGGATGGGATGGGATGGGATGGGATGGGATGGGATGGATGGGATGGATGGGGTGGAGTGTGGTAGAACGGGATGGATGGGATGGGGAGGACCCCACTGTGGTGGCCGTGGGTGCTGTTGGGGAGCGAGGGCACGCGTGTTCTTCCTGTTGGAACCCAGGAAACGCTGTGTCCATGATGTCTGGGTGTGGGACACGAGCATCCTCGTGTCCCCACCGTGGCTCCACGGGGACGCTGCTATGCCGTGGTGTCACCTCCCCAGACACAGTGGGGTTAAATACCAGCAGTGCGGGGACACAGAGGCGTCTGTCCACGAGCCCTTGAGCATGACCCACTCCAAGCCCCTCGGAGCTGGTGCCCGTGTTAGGCTGGGGAATGTCATGTAGAGGGTTAAGTGGTGCTAATTGGTGGCCAGGACAGTGGCTGGGGTAGTGGGGACAGGGCTGCTTTGTCCTCAGTGCCACAGTCATGCCTGGCCACCGCAGGACCTCCCGTGCTGGCCCCAGGAACGGGGCTGCGGGCTGGGAAGGGGCTCTGTTGGCTGCTGGACGCCAGCCCATCAGATAGGGCAGCTCCCGCCGCGGCGTCGGGGGCCGGCTCGGCTCCCTCCGCTGCCGGGGGCTCCGGGGCCAGGGGGTCTCCCCTTCCCGGCCGCCGCCCCCGCCGCCGGGGTTTCGGGAAAGCGGCTCTGGGCGGGCTGTGGTCGCTCAGCCCTCGGCGGCTCTGCCCACAGCATGCCCAGGGAACAGCTCACCGTCTCCATGGCCGAATTCCCGCCTCGGCCGCTGCCCGGGAGGTCTGGCCGGCGCTGCCGCCCGCGCCGCTGGGCGGGTGGCAGGCCAGGGGTCCCGGGTGTCACCCCAAAGGCGGGTGAGGCATGTCCCCGCTGCCACGTGTGCCAGGGGTGTTCGTGGCACCGCCGGTGTGTCCGGCACGGCTGTCCCAGGGCGCTGCTGGCAGAGCAGGGGGTGCCCGCTCCCATGGCCCCCTGTCACCCCGGCTCCTCGGGTGTCCCCAGGGCCCCGCGGGTGACCCTGGGCAGGCACGCCATGAGCTGCTTACGTGGGCTGGGAGCATCCTGGCCGAGCTCCAGGGCCGGTTTTGAAACCCTCGGGCTCTTCCTCTCCGACGTCACCGGGATCCAGCTGTGCCGGCTGGAGCCTCCCTCCTCCGCTGTCTGTGCCGCTGGGTGCCCGGCACCAGCCGCTGGGACAGGGGTGGGCAAGGGACGGCAGGGGCACCCGCTGTGGCTGGGCCATTTGTCACCGCGGTGTCACGGTCACTGTCACCGCTGTGCCACTGTCACTGTCACTGCTGTGCCACTATCATCATCACTGCTGTGCCACGGTCACCGTCACTGCTGTGTCACGGTCACCCTCATTTCTGTGCAGTGTCACTGTCACTGCTGTGTCATGGCCACTTGTCTCTGCTGTGCCACAGTCACTGCAGTGCCAGGGTCACCATTGTCACTGTGTCACAGTCACTACTGGTCAGTGCCATCCATTCCATGCATCCCACCGTTCCCGTCTCTCAGACACCCACCTCCATCCCCTTCCTCCATCATCCTCATCCTCATGTCCGGGCCACCTGCCCAGGAGCCACCGCGGCTCCATCCCAACCTCACATCCCTGCCATCTCCCCCCCATCCCGCTCCCCGGCTGTGTTTGCTTTGGCACCGGCCAGGCCAGGGCGGGTGTAAATCCCGCCTGGAAACCCGAGCCGGCGGTGGGCGAGGGTCCGGCCAAAGCAAACACCGGGAACGGGGAGCGGGGGGGGTGGGATATGCGTGGTGTGAGTCACCGCCGCCCCCCCGGCGGCCCCCCCGGGCCCTGCTCGCACGCACGCCGGGCTGGCCCCGCACGCTCCACGCGCCGGAAAGCGCCGGAAGGCACCGGAACGCGGGCAAGCGGCGGCACGTGCCCACCGCAGGGCACCGGGCGAGCCGGGGCCGGCTGGGGTGGCCACGCACGGGCACGGAGGGCACGGGGGCATGGGCACCACACGGGGTGTCACGGCACGGTGTGGTGTGCGTGTGTGTGCACGGCGTGTCACACGTGGCCGGCGTGTACTGGGGTGTCCCCCGCCTGGGCTGTGTGCCCGGCATGTCCCGTGACTGGCACGCGTGTCACAGGTTCGTGTGGGAGGTGACACGCACCTGGATGGGGTCCCGAAGGTGTGGCGCGTCACACGCGTGCACGGTGTCACACGTGCGTGGTGTCACCCACTCTGGAAAGTGTGGCGCTCCTCGTGCCTGCGTGATGCACGCGCGCGAGATGCATCCCGGGTGTGTCCCGGACCTGTCCCGGAGGTGTCACAAGCGTGACACAGCTCCGGGGTGAGTCCCAGGTGTGGCAGTGTCCTGCACAGGGCACTCGCACCCCCCACAGCGAGGCTTGCAGTCTGCAGGACACCCAGGGCGGGTTGTGGCCGGAGCCGGGGTGTCCCCGAGGGACCGTCGTGCGTCACCGGCGGCCGGTGACGGGGGAGCGGTGACGCGCGGGGGCACGGGGGGCTGCCCGCAGCAAGGAGCCCCGCGGTTCCCAGCCCTGCCAGCGGCCGGTGTTTCCCGGGAGGCGCTGCCGGGAAGGCCGGCTGCGGCGAGCCGGGGGTGCCAGCTGGCCGGAGCGTCCTGGCCGCGGGCCGTGACCTTTGCGGAGCCGCCGGCCGGCGGGGCCGCGCTCCCGGGGCCGCCCTGACGTCAGGCCGATGACGGGAACCCCGCCGGCGCTTTCCGGTGCCTCCGCAAAGGTCACCCCGCGCCCCGGCCTCTCCTCGGAGCTGCGTCCCCCCCGCCCCAGCATTCCCGGTGGCCCCTCGGCGGGGGTCCCCGCTGGGTGCCCGGCCCGCTCCGCCCTTGGCGGTGCCCAAATATATCCCAGGCGTGTGTCCCGGCGGGAATGCCGCGGCCGCGCTGCTCCAGACCATATAAAGGATTGTTGGTGCAGCCGCGGGCGGGAGCGCTCAGAGGGGAGCCGGGGGGTCACGGCGCTGAGGTGGGGGGTCCCTGCTGCTGCGGAGAGGGTGCTGAGGTGAGGGGGACCCCACCCTCCCCGCCTCCGTGCCTCGGTTTCCCCGCGCTCAGACGGGCGGCTCAGGGATACTCTGCAGGCTCGCACGGACATGGAGTCTCCCTGTCACCCTCCCTGAACTGCCGTGTGTCCCCCGCAGGTGACTCTTGGGGGATCTTCACCTTCCTGTGCGCCGCGCTTTGCAACCTGCCGGCGCTGCCGGCGCTGAACTGCTCCGAGGAGCTGGGCGCCGGCCAGTCCATCCAGCAGACCTACGACCTGACCCGCTACCTGGAGCACCAGCTCCGCACCCTCGCCGGCACCTACGTGAGTCCCCGACGCACCCCCCGGGATATCCACCCCGTGCCCAGCTGCTCCCACGCCGGAGGTCACGGAAATGCCTCATCGTCCCCCGGGCGCAGGGCGGCTCCCGGCCACCCTCCCCTCGGCCCGATTCCGTCACGGGCGCGGGCATCCGCCTCTCCCTCCCCGCCGGCGTCGCCGACTCACCCGGAGGTTCCCCGTCCCTGCCCTGACGTGCCCTCGGCGGTGCCGGCACGCCGGGGAGCCGGGCGGTGACGGTGGCACCTCCTGGGCCGCGCCGGGAATGCCCGGCTTGGGCAGAGCGGGAAGGGGGATGTGACAGGAGACGGGAGAGCCGGGCTGCGTTCGGACCGGGGTGGGCGTGGGGGACGTGGGGACCGGGGACAGGGCGGAGGCGGAGAGCTGACCCCCGGCACCCCCGTTCCCTTGCAGCTGAACTACCTGGGGCCGCCCTTCAATGAGCCCGACTTCAACCCGCCGCGGCTGGCGCGGGCCGAGCGGGTGCCCAGCGCCACGGTGGACCTGGACCTGTGGCGGGGCCTGACGGACAACGCCCGCCTGGCCGCCAACTACCGGGCCTACAGCCGCCTGCTCTGCTACCTGCGCGTGCTGGACGGGCAGGTGGGCACGGCCGAGCTGCGCCACCGCCTCGCCCACTTCTGCGCCAGCCTGCAGGGCCTGGTGCTCAGCATCGGCGGCGTCATGTCCTCGCTGGGCTACCCGCTGCCCGCCGGCCCCGCCGGGCCCCCCGCGCCCCCCGGCGCGCCCGCCGCCGCCCCCAATGACTTCCTGAAGAAGATGGATGATTTCTGGCTGCTGAAGGAGCTGCAGACCTGGCTCTGGCGCTCGGCCAAGGACTTCAACCGCCTGAAGAAGAAGGTGCCGCCCTCCGTGGTCACCCTGCGGCTGGAGGCCAGGGGGTTCTGAGCGGCCGCCGGGCTCCCTGAGTCCGCGGTGCCGCCACGGCCGCGCAGGTCCCCCCCTCTTCCACCACCAGTGGTGCCTTGAGAAATGGGGCTCCTGACCCCCAAACCACCCCACAACCTCATCGCCTGGCAGTGCCTTGAAAGGTGGGGCTCCTGGCGTCCAGCGTCACCACAGCCACCCTGCAGCCCCTCCATCATCATCATCATACTGTGCCTTAAGGAACGGGGCTCCTGACCCCAAGTGCCACTATGGCCACCCCGTGTCCCCTGTCCAGTGTGCAGGTGGTGGACACCTGCATTCTATTTGAGAAATAAGGTTCCTGACTCCTGAGTGCCACCACAGCCACCTCACAACCCCGCTTTCGTCACCGTGCCTGGAGTGAGGGGCTCCTGACCCCAAGTGCCACCCACCACAGCCACCTCACATGCCCTTTGTCACCACGCTCTGCTGTAAGGGATGCATCTCCTGACCCCAAGTGCCATCAAAGCCACTCCATGTCCCCTCTTCGCCACCAGTGTCCCTTCGAAACTGTGTTTCCTGACCCCAGAGTGCTGCCAAAACCACCCCACATCCTCATCATCACCTAGCTGTGCCTTAAGGGGTGGAGTTCCTGACCCCAAAGTGCCACCACAGTCACCCACAGCCCCTCTGTCACTATGTTGTGTCTTAGGGGACAGGTGTCCTGACTCCCAGGTGCCCCACCACGGTGTCCCCAACCCCCCAGGATGCCTGTCGCCCCATCCCTAAAATCTCCAGAGTGGGTGCAAACCCCGCCCATCCCAAAAAGGACCAACGCCCTCTGAGCATAGAATTAACCCCGCCCCAGCCAGCAGCCAGCCCCGCCCCCGGAGCAATAGGCTCCGCCCCAGACGGCAATAAGCCCCGCCCACCAACCCGTGTAGCAAGCCCCGCCTTCTCCCCAGCAGGCCCCGCCCCTTTCCCCAAGCCCCGCCTCCCCCATGGCTGCCCATGGATGCAGCGGTGGGGCGAGGCCATGGGGCGAGGCCATGGGGCGAGGCCGCTGTCCCGGTGCGTCTATGAGTGTTTATTTATTGGAGATGTTTATTTATTGGGGTATTTATTGCAGAAGATCTATTCTTGTATGAACGAATAAAAGCCTTTCTCCAGCCTCCCCCGCCCCGCCCGTGCCACGCCCCGGTGGGGGACAGGAGAGAACCTGCGGAATTGGGGATGTTCCCCTCAGTGCCATCAGGAAGGAGCAGAGTGAACGTTCCACATTCTGAGCTCAGGATGGAATTTGGGGTGTTCCCGTCAGTGCCATCAGCAGGGACCGGAGCGAACGGCTCCAAACTGAGCTCAGCGTGGGAGCTGCAGTGTTCCCCTTTCGCACAGGGTGGGGATCTTGGGCCCCGACAGCCCCACCCCGAGGACAGGCAGCCTCCCACCCCGGCACCCTCTCCCTGGGCACTACTTGGGGCTGCCCAGGATCATGTGGAAGGTTCCGGGCTGGGGCTGGAAGCCGATGGCCTGCAGGGCCTGCAGCGAGGCCGTGTTGTGGGGCAGCACGGCGCCGTAGATGGGGAAGCGGCGGGCGTGCAGCTCCCGGCCCAGCGCGGCCAGCACCAGCCCGGTGAGGCCGCGGCCGCGCCAGGCGGGCACGGTGTAGCCGTGGCGCAGGCAGCCCTGCCCGTCCAGCAGGCTCCAGGACACGGGGCGGCCGCGCCCGTCCAGCAGGCAGGCGGAGGGCAGCGTCCGCACCAGCCCCAGCAGGAACGCCCGGCTGCGGGCGTTGCCCCCCAGGGCCCAGGTGGCGTTGAGCAGCGGGACGTGGGACGGGGACACGGGCGCCAGGCGCAGGCCCGGGGGCATCCTGCAGCGGGGGACGGCAGAGTGGGGAATGCTGAAGGCTGTTCCCGGCCGGGATAGCAGATGGGATGGGATTGGGAACCCCTGTGCCGCCCAAAGATGGAATCTGGGACCCTTGTTCTCCCTAGGGACGGGATTGGGAACCCCTGTGCCGCCCAAAGATGGAATCTGGGACCCTTGTTCTCCCTAGGGACGGGATTGGGAACCCCTGTGCCGCCCAAAGATGGAATCTGGGACCCTTGTTCTCCCCAGGGACGGGATTGGGAACCCCTGTGCCGCCCAAAGATGGAATCTGGGACCCTTGTTCTCCCTAGGGACGGGATTGGGAACCCCTGTGCCGCCCAAAGATGGAATCTGGGACCCTTGTTCTCCCTAGGGACGGGATTGGGAACCCCTGTGCCGCCCAAAGATGGAATCTGGGACCCTTGTTCTCCCCAGGGACGGGATTGGGAACCCCTGTGCCGCCCAAAGATGGAATCTGGGACCCTTGTTCTCCCTAGGGACGGGATTGGGAACCCCTGTGCCGCCCAAAGATGGAATCTGGGACCCTTGTTCTCCCCAGGGACGGGATTGGGAACCCCTGTGCCGCCCAAAGATGGAATCTGGGACCCTTGTTCTCCCTAGGGACAGGTTTGGGTACAGGCCCGTGCCATCCAGGTGTGGGATTGGGAACCCTTATGCCGCCCAGGAGTGGGATTGGGGACCCCTGTGCCACCCAGGTATGGGATTGGGAACCCTTATGCCACCCAGGAGTGGGATTGGGGACCCCTGTGCCACCCATGAACCCACTCATGTCACCCAGTGATCCCTGTGCCACCCAGACAAGTGCTCAGGGACCCCCGTGCCCCCCAGGGTTGTGCTCAGTGATCCCATTCTTGTCACCCTGTGCCTCTCAGGGATGTGCTTGTGCCACCAAGGGATGTGACCGTGACACCCCTCTGCTACCCAGAAATGTGGCAGGTCTCCGTGTACCACCCATGGATGTGACTGGTCCCTCAGTGCCCATGTCCCCCCAGTGTCCCATGTCCCCCAGTGCCCCTCACTCACTCTCTGCGGGGCTGGGGGGGCTCAGGGCTTATCAGCGCCCGGTACTGGATCGTCTCCACCTTCAGCCCCCTGGCGCTGGCCACCTCCTGCACGGCCTCATCCAGCCCATCCTGCATCCCTGGGACCCCCTGTCAGCCAGACAGGGGACCCAGATGGAGTGCAGGGGAGCCCTGTGTCCCCCCCCAGTGCCATCCTTACCCAGAATCTGGAAGGCTCTTTCCCGGGTCACTGCCTCAGTGCCCTCCAGCAGTGCCTGCAGGGCTCCCTTGTCCCGGTAGAAGACAGCGAGCTGGTTGATGTAGTAGTCCCTGGGGTCCCTGTGGTCCTGGGAGGGACATGGAGCTGAGGGTGGCACCCCAATCCCCAGGCCTCTGGGGTGTGGGGTGCTGCTGCCAGGGCACCCGGGGCAGCACCTCTGGGCGCAGGCGGGTCAGGACAATGCTGAAATGGGGCCAGGAGTCCACCAGCACCTCGTGGGAGGCCGGGTTCCCCCTGGCCACTGTCATCACAGTCCCCAGGACCTGCACGACAAGGTCATTGTCACCGGCAGGACAGGGGAGAGGGGACAGAGGGGTGCCCAGAGTCCCTGGGGTCCTCCCACCAGCAGGGGAGAGGAGCTATAGGGTCCCTGGGGCCTCTGTCTGCAGCAGGGCAGGAGAGAGGGGACAGAGGGGCCTTGCCACCATCAGGGCAGGTGGGGACGCAGAGGGGTCCCAGGGTCCTCATCACTGGCAAGGCAGGGGAGAGGGGACAGGGGACAGAGGGGTCCCGGGAATCAGCAACACTGACAGGGCAAGGGTGAGGGGACAAAGGAGTCCCCAGGGTCCTCACCACCAGCAGAGAGGAAGGGAGGGAAGGAAGGAGGGAGGGACAGAAGGGTCCCCAGGGGCTCTGTCACCAGCAGGACAGGGCAGAGGGGGCAGAGAGGGCAGAGGGGTCAGAGGGATCCTCGGGGTCCCTGTCACCGGCAGGGTGGTGGGCAGGCTCTTCCGCAGGGTCTCCTCCAGGAGCTGCAGCTGGGCCGGGCACCTCAGGATCAGCATGGTTCCGTGACTGTGAGGCAGGTGCCACAGAGGATCTGTGGGGAGCTGGTGGCACTGGGGCAATGTCCCAGAGTGTCCCAGCCGAGCACACGTCCCCAGGCAGTCACAGGGCTGGCCCAGTGCCCAGTGCTCAGCAGGATGGACCCTGCCCACTGCCCCTCAAGGCAGGGGGCACTCGCTGGCCCGTGACAGCTGGTGGTAACCATTGTCACCGAGTGCCACACAGTCTCCAGACTCCCACTCCACGGCCCCCCAGGACCCACAGAGTTGCAGGGTGAGTACTGGAGGAGCTGGGGAGCGTGGGGAAAGGGATGAGGAGAGGGCCAGGGGCCATGCCTGGTGGTCCTGTCCCCCTGTTACTGAGGTCTGTTGGCAGGACAATGAAGATCCTGACGTGTCCAGCCCAGCTGCAGCGCCTGGAGGGGATCCTGAGGAAGAGCCTCCCCCTTGCCCTGCCGGTGATGGGGACCCCACTGTGCCAATAGGGACCCCAATGCTACCCCTACCCTGCCAGTGACAGGGACCCTGCTGTCACCCCTGCACTGTGCCATGGCTGGGATCCCGGTGTCACTCATCAGTTACTGTGATGGGGACCCCAATATCCCCCTTGCCCTGTGCTGTGAGAGGGACCTCAACACCACCCCTGCCCTTTGCCCTGCTGGTGACAGGGACCCCAGTGTCACATCCACCTCTTACCCTGGTGGGGGGGACCCCGTGTCATTGGGGAACCTTTTGCCAACCTGTTCCTCACACCTGCCCCCCTCCCCCCAGCTTTCACCCCACATCTGCTCCCACAACCCCCTTAGCTCTGACCCCACATCTGTCCCCATGTCCCCTGTATCAAGCCCCCATCCCTGACGCCCATCTGTCCCCTCTTTGCTGACCCCTTTTCCCCCAGGTCTTCGGGGCAGTGCTGAACATCAACCGGGGCAACCCTGGCGACTTTGAGGTGCTGGTGGACAAGTGGCCCGACTTCGGCGCCGTGCTGGCCCGGCCCAGCGGAGAGGTGGCCAGTGGGGACATGGGGAACCGCAGGAGGGGAGTGACACGGTGCCCTGGGCACGTGCCAGGTGTGCTCAGAGCACCCACGGGTGCCCCCAGGTGCCGGTGAACGACGGCTACTGGAACACGCAGGCAGCGTTTTACCGGGACCTGGGGGCGTACCGGGCGCTGCTGGAGACCCCCGGGTGCCTGCGCTGGGACGTCGCCTTCACCCTCATCGGTGGCCTGGGGACACCGGGGTCCTGGGGGGATCCTGGGGAGGGACTGGGCGTGCCATGAGAGGTGCCGGGCAGCACTGGGAGCGTGGGAGGCCGGGGAGAGCTGTTGGAGGCAGGGAGGAACCGGGAGGTACTGGTGCAGGGAATTGGGGGTGCTGGGGGACACAGGGGGTGGGTGTTTGGGTGATGGGGAGCACTGATTTGGTGTGCTGGGGTGGGGTTTGATGGGTGATACCAATGGGAAGTGTTGGGGTGGGATTTAGGGGTGCTGGGGAGCACCGTGGTTGCATTTGGGAGTGCTGGGGTGCACCAGGGAGTTGCATTGCTGGAAGCAGCATCCTGGGGGTGCTGGGGTTGGACTTGGGGATGCTGGGGGCACTGGGAAGCACTGCAGCTGGATTTGTGGGTCCTGGGGACACTGGGGAGCACTGGGGTTGGACTTGGGGGTGCTGGGAGCAGGACTGGGATAGGGGGCACACTGGAAGCAGGGATTTGGGTGCTGGGAATAGAGCCCGGAGTTGCAGGGTAGCCCCTGGAGACACTGAGGAGGACACTGGGGTCACACAGAGGAGCTGGGGACTGGCATGGTGGGGTACAGGGGGAACAGGACCCCCTGACATCCCCATCCCCCAGGGCTACAGGACGGGGTGACCACGGTGTCCCAGGACCTGGCGGGGAGGAAGGGCGTCGAGCTGGACATCGTCGAGTACTACTCCTACTGGCACCCTGACCCCAGCACCATGCCCGAGCCCCGGTGAGAGCCCCCCCGCCCTCGTCCCTACGCGGGGACACCCCCGAGCCCCCCACTGACCCCTGCCTCGCCCAGGCCGGCCCCCGGGGTGCGGGTGGGCTCGCTGAGCCCCTTGCACGTGGACCTGCTGAACGACACCTGGCCCTACGGGGGGAACGCCCGCAGCCGGCGCTACCTGGCCGAGATTCTGGGGCGCTTCCCGCAAGTCTGCCTGCAGGACGGCAGCGGGCGGCCCGTGGCCTGGGTGCTGACGGACCATTTCGGGACGGGCACGCACAGCTACACGCTGCCCGAGCAGCGGCGGCGCGGCCACATGCAGGTGGCGCTGACGGTGGCGGCGCAGCGGGCGCAGGCCCGCGGCTTCCCCACCTTCGGGCACACGGCGCTGCACAACCGGCCCATGCAGCAGCTGCAGGAGATGCTGGGGAACCGCCGCCTGCCCGGCGTCTGCCGCTACATCCTGCACAACCCCGGCCTGGACAGGGACGGGCCCTGAGGCCCCGGCGTCCCCTCTCTCTGTGCCCAGCTCGAATTAAACGGCGGTGCGGAGGCTCTGATGGCGGCTGTGGGGTTTGGTGTCCCCCCAGCAGTGGCCGTTGGCAGCGGTGACACAGCCTGGTGGCTCACGTGTCACCGCTGAGGCACACAGCGGCGTCCCATGGGTGGCATCTCAGTTATTCTCAGTTCCCCAAGGGAGAGCCGAAAGCCTCAGGCAAATCTGCGCTGGTGGCACCTGCGGGGTTACCCCCTCAACCAGGGCGGTGTCACCACAGCTGGGGGTGGGACAGGAAGGCACTGGAGGGACAGACGGTGACACACAGGACAGAGTGGGACGGGGCAGAGTGGGACAAGGCAGTGTCACAGCGTGAGTCGTGGCTTGGGGGGCTGATGGGGACAGGCAGGCGTGCGAGAGTGTCCGGGGTGATGGGGAGTGCTGGCATGGGGGTGACAATGTCCAGGGCAACAGGAGAAACCACTGGGGTGACAGCGCCTGAGGTGGTGGGGACAGTCGCATGGGTGACAATGCCAGCGGGTAGTAGGCACAACTGGGGGGTGGCAGTACCTGGGGCGACAGTCACTGACACGGGTGACAATGCCAGGGGAACAGGGAACACCGGGATGGAGGTAACAACGCCCTCGGGGTGACAGGAACTGGCGCGGGGGTGACGGTGCGGCTGGTGGCGGGGACAACTGGGCGGTGACAGCACCCACGGACAGCCGGGGGGTGCCCAGGGGGGCGGGGGACCGGGACCGTCGGCGAAGGTGGCAGTGGCGGAGGGTGGCAGTGGCGGAGGGTGCCCGTGGCCGGTTCCCCAGCCCGGCCCCGCCGCTTCCGCCCGGCCCGGGGCGGGGGCGGGTCCCTCCCTGCCGCTGGTTCCCGGTAGCGGCGGGTCCCGCCCGGTTCCCGGTAGCGGCGGGGCCGTGCCAGCTCCATGTCGCGCAGGGCCATGGAGCAGCCCCGGCGCATCACCGACTCCTTCCCGCGGCGGCTGCGGCGGCGGGGCTCGGGGCGGCCCCCGGGCAGGCTCAAGGACAAAAAGGACAAAAAGGAGAAGGACAAGGTGCCGGTCAAAGCGCAGGACTCCTCCCGCTCCCCCTCGCAGCCTGCCCCGGACCCGGCGCTCCTGGAAATGTTGCGGCGCTTCGACCTCTCCTGGCAATACGGACCCTGCAGCGGTGAGCACTCCCGGTTCCCCCACCCCGGGTTGTCCCGGTGGCCCCGGGCTCCCCCCGGCCCCGCTGAGCCCCCGGTGTCCCGCAGGGATCACCCGCCTGCAGCGCTGGGAGCGGGCACAGGAGCTGGGGCTGAGCCCCCCCGGGCCCATCCGTGACGCCCTCCTGGAGCACCGGGACAACCCCGATGTCACCTACAGGTGGGTGTGGGGTGGGGTGGGATGGGTGGGGGGCACAGGGTGTCCTCTCCCGGTGCCCCCCGCCCTTCCCGCTGACCCTCGTTGTGCCCCCGCAGCCTCTGGCACGAGTACGAGCTCTGAGCCGCTGCGCCGCAGAAGTGGGGGGGACCATTCCTGACGCCCCCACCCCCTGTTCCAGGGACACCGAGCGGATTAAAGCTGGTGTGAGCGAAGGAAGGGGTGCCGTGTGCTGTCTGGGGTGGTGTAAAGCCCTTGGGGTGCAGGGGGAGGGCAGGGAGTTGAATCCTACCCAAAAAAGCCGGGTGAGATGTCCAGTCACACAGTTGGATGCCACCCAACTGGGACCCGGGGAGAAAAGTCTGTTCTTGGGTGGAGAAAGGGAAGGGGGATTTGTGTTTTTTTCCCAGGAATGGGGCGAAAAAATGAAGAATGAGGTATAAAATCAGGTGAAAGTGAGCATAGGGAGGTAGATTGTGGGGATGTCCTGCAGTGGGGTGCGAAGAGTGACAGTGACCTGTGGGATTCATATGTTTAGTAGCCCTAATTAGGCTTTGCTGTGTGCAGAATGATAAATGACAGGATGTGTCCGTTAATTATTCAGGTTATCGATGACTTAATTCACCAGCTCTTTCTGTTGCTTCATCAATAAAATAAATTGTTTCTATCCCAAGGCTGCAATGGATAACCTGGGATAAGGTGGGATGGGTGGAGGGCCACCCACAACTCCCATGCCACTCGCACTGCAGGCTCCCGACCCTCTGGATCGTGTTGTGCATCCGGATCTGGTCCCCTTGTTGGAGCTGCAGTCCCTTGGATATCTACTACAGGAACGTAATTCCTCTGCTGGGCACAGGATGGAGGTGTTTAGGTGGACCTCCAAAAAATAAGCACCCTACACCCGGCCAGCTCAGGGTTGTGCCCTCCTGGTGGAAAGAAGGAGGGAGATTCCCTTACTCCTTCCTTGGCAGAGGGTCAGTCCCAACCGGGTGGCTGTCCCAGGAAAGGGTGAAGTGTCTGGGATGGCTCCAGCTGCACGAACAGCCCAAGGAGTTGGACAGCAGCAGTCTCAGGGGCAGTTCCAGCCAGGAACCTCATTCCCTGAGAGGGTGGGTCTAGGTGGGATTTTGGGAAGAAATTCCTCCCTGTGAGGGTGGTGAGGCCATGGCAAAGATTGCCCAGAGAAAATGTGGCTACCCCATCCTTGGAAGTGTCCAAGGCCTGGTTGGATGGGGCATGAAGCAGCCTGGGCAAGTGGAAGGTGTCCTGTGGGTCAGGGGTGACATAACATGAAGGGATGCCATGCTGGGAGGGTGTTGGTGCCATCTCGCAGGGTGGTGGGGGGAGCACCCGGCTTTCCCCTCCGCCATGGCCACAGCGAGCTGCAGGCTCTCTGTGTGCTTCAGTCCTCCGCTGCCGGGCCTCGGGACTGCCCCGCTCCCCATTCCATCAGCAATTCCAGCCCCGATTCCAGTCCAGGCCAGTCCAGGCCTAGGCCGCGACGGTTGCCATGGCAACCCGGAAGTTTTGTTTCTCGCGCAAAGGCCGCCGGGAGTCGTAGTTCCCTCCGTGCCGCACAACATGGCGCCGCTGGGTCCCTGTGCCCGCCCGGTGCCCCCAAAGCGTTCAGTCTGGTCCCTACTGACAACACCCCACCCTCCAGATGCTCAGGGTCACAAAGACATGAGGGGCTGCCATTTCCACGCTTTATTGCCAGTGCAGGAGCGGTGTCGGTGTCTGTGCGTGGGGGGCTGAGGCAGAGGCACTTCCCAGCCCCAGAGTGCGGGCGGGACGTGACGTCTGGATGCCCACGCCCCCTCGGTGCTATGGCAGCGAGGAGGCGCTGTCCCACGCCCCCCAAATTAAGGAGTAGATTCATCACTGTGAGCGCGGCCAGGTGCGTGGGTGTGGCACTGGGTGTGGTCATCACTATGGGTGTGGTCACAAAACGGGGCGGGGCCACCATCCAGGCTGGCCTGGCGAACCACACCGCGTGGGCGGGAAGAGGGTCGTGACCTCGGGGAGGGACCCTCTGCTTCCTCCGTGGCTTCAAACACCTGAGGGGGGGACGGCGGGGTCATCCCACGCTGCCGTCACCCCACAGCTGGACACCCCCGTTCCACCCTGACCCCTGCTCACCTCCCCGGCCAGGGGCTCCCCCAGCAGCTCGGGGGGCTCGGGGGTCTCCAGCAGGCTGATGCTCCGCATGACGGAGCACAGGGAGATGCGGGGGCGCCGGGAGGCCCCCAGCAGCCCACCGCCTGCTGCCTCCTCCTCGGAGGGCTGCGGGGAGGCCAGCGGGGAGGCCAGCGGGGACAGGCCACTTGTGTCCCTGGCAGTGTCCTCCTCGGGGTGCGGCGCCTGCTCGGCCGCCCGGGGCTCCCACAGGCTGCTGTGCCGGCTGCCACAGACCTGTCAATCAGCACCCGGCCACGCCCCCTTGCTGGGAGCCACACCCACTGGGCAGGGTGGGGTTGCCGTAGGCTCCTCCCCCCCAAACCCACACCTTTCCGGGCAGGGCGTGGCCACAGGAGCCCCGCCCACTCCACACACAGGGGTGTGGTCCTGACAGCCCCCACCCTCTTATCCCGCAGGGGTGTGGTTAAGACAGACCCCACCCACCTGTCCCCACCCACCTGGCGCTCAGGATGCCCTGGTAGAAGTCGAGCTGGCGCATGAAGCCGGGGTTGGGCAGGACCCCGGGCCGGCAGTGCCGGACGTGCCGCAGCGCCCGCTCCAGGGGCCACCCGAACTCCTTCATGGCGTAGGCCAGCACCGTGGCGGCCGAGCGGCTCAGCCCCATCCGGCAGTGCACCAGCGCCCGGCCGCCCGCCGCCCTGTGGCACCCACCGCTGGCACCACGGCACGGGGGGCACTCGGGGACACTGTCCGCAGAGCTCCCAGTGTCCCCCAGCCACCCCGGAGTCACCAGGGATGTCGTGTCCGCAGGGCTCCCAGTGTCCCCCAGCCACCCCGGAGTCACCAGGGTCACCGTGTCCGCAGGGCTCCCAGTGTCCCCCAGCCACCCCGGAGTCACCAGGGATGTCGTGTCCGCAGGGCTCCCAGTGTCCCCCAGCCACCCCAGAGTCACCAGGGATGTCGTGTCCGCAGGGCTCCCAGTGTCCCCCAGCCAACCCAGAGTCACCTGGGTCACCGTGTCTGCAGAGCTCCCAGTGTCCCCAGCCAACCCAGAGTCACCAGGGTCACCGTGTCCGCAGAGCTCCCAGTGTCCCCCAGCCACCCCGGAGTCACCAGGGTCACCGTGTCTGCAGAGCTCCCAGTGTCCCCCAGCCACCCCGGAGTCACCAGGGTCACCGTGTCTGCAGGGCTCCCAGTGTCCCCCAGCCACCCCGGCGTCACCAGGGTCACTGTGTCCCCAGGGCTCCCAGTGTCCCCCAGCCACCCCGGAGTCCCCAGGGTCACCGTGTCCACAGGGCTCCCAGTGTCCCCCAGCCACCCCGGAGTCACCAGGGTCACCGTGTCCACAGGGCTCCCAGTGCCCCCCAGCCACCCCGGAGTCACCAGGGTCACCGTGTCTGCAGGGCTCCCAGTGTCCCCAGCCACCCCGGAGTCACCAGGGTCACTGTGTCCGCAGAGCTCCCAGTGTCCCCCAGCCACCCCGGAGTCACCAGGGTCACCGTGTCCGCAGGGCTCCCAGTGCCCCCCAGCCACCCCGGAGTCACCAGGGTCACCGTGTCTGCAGGGCTCCCAGTGTCCCCCAGCCACCCCGGAGTCACCAGGGTCACCGTGTCCGCAGGGCTCCCAGTGTCCCCCAGCCACCCCGGAGTCACCAGGGTCACCGTGTCTGCAGGGCTCCCAGTGTCCTCAGCCACCCCGGAGTCACCAGGGTCACCGTGTCCACAGAGCTCCCAGTGTCCCCCAGCCACCCCGGAGTCACCAGGGTCACCGTGTCTGCAGGGCTCCCAGTGTCCCCAGCCACCCCAGAGTCACCAGGGTCACCGTGTCCACAGAGCTCCCAGTGTCCTCCAGCCACCCCGGAGTCACCAGGGTCGCCGTGTCCGCAGGGCTCCCAGTGTCCCCCAGCCACCCCGGAGTCACCAGGGTCGCCGTGTCCGCAGGGCTCCCAGTGCCCCCCAGCCACCCCGGAGTCACCAGGGTCACCGTGTCCGCAGGGCTCCCAGTGTCCCCCAGCCACCCCGGAGTCCCCAGGGACGTCGTGTCCGCAGAGCTCCCAGTGTCCTCCACCCACCCTGGAGTCCCCAGGGACGTCGTGTCCGCAGGGTTCCCAGTGTCCCCAGCCATCCCAGGATCCCCAGGGTTCCCAGCATCCTCCAGACATCCCAGTGTCCCCAGAGCTCCCCATGTCCTCAGCCACCCCACCGCTCCCTAGGACCCCACGCCCCAGCGCTCCCTAGCTCCCAGTGCACCCCAGCACCTCAGTCATCAAGACCCCTCCCCACGTCCCCCTCTCCCCTGCCCCTCTGTGCCCCCGCTGTCCCCCGCGGTGTCACCCCCCACTGGTGTCCCCCCACTGACCGGACGCGGGAGAGGAAGAGGAAGGTGTCGTTCCAGTGGGGCAGGAGCTCGGCCGCCTCCTCGTCGTACACCCGCACGTTCATGTAGGTGAACAGCGCCGGGAAGAAGTTGTCGATCTCCCGCGCCACGTTCAGGATGTGGGTGACCCTGCGGCGACACGAGTGGCACCCCAGGGGCGCCCCGTGACGACCCCGCGGTGCCACCCCACCACAGTGCCACCCCAGCACAGTGCCACCCCAGCACAGTGCCACCCCACCCCAGTGCCACCCCAGCACAGTGCCACCCCAGGCTCACCTGTTTTGCTGCAGCTCCTCCAGGTTGGCCGCGTTCCACTCGGAGCCCTGTGCGGTGACAGCGGTGAGGGGAGGGGACGCTGCCCGCCGCCCCGCCCCCCCCGCCTGCCCCCGCTGCCCACCAGGAAGAGGTGCGGGAAGACGCGGGAAGGCCGATCCATCTGCGCCAGCACCAGCAGCATCTCGTTGTCAATGAAATCCTTGTGCTCGGCCAGGCTGTGCCCCGTGCGCCGCTCCAGCTCCTCCCGCACCTGGGCACCGCCCCGGGTGAGGGACGGCCCTGCCCGTCCCCGGGACGCCCCGCCCGGTGCCACCCACCCACCCACCCACCCACCCACCTCCTTGGACGTGACGTTCTCCAGGTCGGCAGCGGCCATCACCTCCCGCAGCAGCGCCCGCACCGCCTGCTCCGACAGCTCCGGCACGGCCGGCCTGGCGGCGGCACCGCCTCGTCACCGGTGTCACCCGCCCCACCCCGGCCACGCCCTGCCAGGCGCGGCAGCGATTGGCCGGCGAGCCGCGGGGTGTGGCGGCGGCGAGCTTACCGGAGGGGCGTGGGCGAGGCGGGGCGCACGGACTCGAGGTCGGCCATGGCCAGCCACTCGTTGAGGCAGCTCTGCTCCGAGCCCAGCGCCGCCGCGTAGCCGCGGGCCCAGGCCAGCGCAGGGCCGCCGGGGATGTGCCCGCCGCGGGCCGCGTCCTCGCAGGCGCGGTGCAGCTCCTGCAGCACGGCCCTGCCGCACAGCACCTGCCACCCCTGCGCTGCCACCGCCCCACCCCCGGCAGCTGTGTCCCCCTCGCTGGCTGTCCCCAGATTGCAGGTACCCTCCCCAGCTCCTTCCCCCTGACTGTGCCCAGCTGCCCGTGGTGATCCCCAAATCCCCTGGGCCCGCATCCCCGTGTCCAGCGTGGTGCCCACCGTGGCCTTCCCGGGATGGTGACAGCATCCCTTGTGTCCGTAGCAGTGCCACACCTCCCGTGTCTGTCGTGGAGCTGAGATCCCCTGTGCCCCTGGCAGTGCCCGTGTCCCCAGCCCCCGAGGTGGTGCCCACCCCCCTGGTGCTCACCATGCCACCCACACCCCCCGTGCCCAGCGTGGTCCCCGTGGTCACACCCGGGCCTCGCTCACCACATGGTCTGCACAGAGATGGGCTTGAAGATGCGCGTCTGTCCCCCCGACGTCACGCTGAAACCCCTGCGTGTCACGGGGACACGAGTGGGTCAGGGTGGCCGCTCCAACTCCTCTAAGTCCCTCCCTGTCCCAAGGTGCCGTCCCACCCTTACCCGTCGCCGTCGAGGAACACCTGGGTGTCGCTCCAGAGGGGCAGCACCATGCCCAGGGTGCAGCGCGTGGCCCTGGGGCAGGCAGAGGTCAGGCAGTGCTGACATCCCTCCGGGCCCTCCCTGCACCCCGCTCACCCCTCGTGGGCGAAATCCACTCCCAGCAGCGCCGTCTCCGCCTCGGCTGCCGCCTCCTCCGGCCGCACCACCAGCAGGTACCGCACCCGCCGTGGCCGCGCCGACTCCAGCCGCACCGCCTGCCGGAGAGAGGGGCATCGGAGCGGGATCTGCCCCCTCCCCGTGCTCCCAGTCACCAGGGAGGAGCATCAGGCTGGGCCACATCCCCTCCCTGGGGAAGGGGCTTCAGCTGGTCTGTAAGCCCGAAGTGTAAGTTAGCTGAAGAAGAAGCTGATAAGAGCCGTTTTTTACCCCTGAAAGGAATTTCACCAAGGTCGTTGGCATGGAAACCGAGGAGAGAAGAAGGAGAGGGAGATAAACAACCTGCAGCCGGAAGAAGGGTGCTTGGAAAAGTTTTGTGAGTGTCGGTTGAAAACAGCGGTGGAGACTTTTTGTGCCAATGAACGTGGTGTTGATTTTTTGTGACCAATGAGTGGAAGTGTAAACTTTGTTAAGTGTATAAAAGACAGCATGCTGTGAGAATAAACAGAAGCTTTCTGAAGATTTCGCTGTCACTTTGTGTGTCGTGACCGTCCCAACAACACCACCTCCTCATCACTTCCCATTCCATCTCTATCCCCATCCTATCCAATCCCATCCCCATCCCATCCCATCCATGTTGCATTCCCACACCCTTCCTCGATGCTCCTGTTTCCATCCCAATCCTCTCCTGTCCTATGCTATCCCCATCCTGTCCCCACCTTCATCCCATCCCCATCCTCGGCCCAGCCCACCCTCTACCATCCTGTCAATTTTCCCTCCCCGTCTTGTCCCCATCCATCTCTTTCCCTGTCCACATGGCATCCCCGTGTTCCTGGAGGGAGGAATCCACGTCCTACCAGCCGAATGGCGTCCTGGGGGCGCAGCAGCTGCATCATCAGCTGCAGGTGCTGCTCCTGCTGTCCCGGGGCCTGCCTGGGGGGCTCGGCCGGGGGGGGCTCGGCCGGGGGGGGCTCCTCGGCAGGCAGCAGCCGCGCGGCCCCCTTGACCATGACGAAGCTCTGCCTGGGGGGCAGAAGGGTCCTGAGTGCCCAGGGCACCTCCAGAGTGCTCCCCCTCTGTAAGGGGGGGGGGCAGCTCTGTCTCCATCCCCACCCCCGAGGTTTCGGAGCCCCCTCTCACCGCCGCTGCAGTTGGCCACGTCTGGGAACATCTTCCTCCTGCAAATTGGGAGGCAGTTCCTGGGGGAAATGTGACTCCAGGGTATGGACCAAGCTCGGGGGTCCCACAAGCTGCCACAGCGTGGGCACCACAGTCCAGTGACCTCCTAAACCACCCCCCTCCCCCCCATATTGTGGGCCCCACGGGGGGTGTAAAGACCCTTTGGGGGTCCCAATCTGGAGATGGATCCATGGGGAGCCCCTTTGGGATGGCAGGGGGCGTGTCCTGTCCCTGTGCCCCCATCCCTGGCTGGGTGAAAGCACTGGAAGGGGGGCTCTGGGATGAGCACCCAGAAAAGGCTCAGTGGTTACTGGAGGTGGGGGGGGGGGGGGTGGCAATGGGGGACACTGGGACAGCGGAGGGACTGAGAGCGCTGGAGAAAGTGGGAGCAACTCGGGACAACCACCCCTCCCCCCTCCCCGTCCGCACCTCCCTGTTCCTCCCTTAACCATGGGGAAACCCCAGGCGGGAGTACAGGAAACTCCAACGCGTGCTGAGGGCAACTCCCCGTAAACTCCCGGCAAAGTCCCATCGGAAGTGCCCGGGATGACCCCGCACCAGGAGCGACCGAGGCAACTTTCACCCCTCCAGCTCCGCGCCGGCCCCCCCGGGACGGCGGGACCTTCCGCAGCGGGACCTTCCGGAGCACCGGGAACCCCCGGCGCTGCGAGAAACCCCCGGGCAGCCCGTGCTCCCCACACCGGGATCCCTGCGACCGGCCCATTTCCCCAGAGCACCGGGACCCGCAGGAGCTCCGGGACCCCACCCCGCACCCCCGCACCGGCGGCCCCCGCAGCTCCGGGACAGCCCCGTGCCCCCCCGGGAGCCCCTGCACCGGGACCTCTGGGGGCTCCGGCACCCCCTCCGACCGCCCCCCGTGCCGACCCTGCCGGGACGCCCCGTTCCCCGCCCGGCCCGGTGCCGCACTCACCGCGGGGCCCCCGGCGGAGCCCCCCGCCCGCCGCACCGTCACCAGCGCCATGCCCCGCCGCGCCGCCCCCCCCGCACCAGGAAGCGCCGCCACCGCCCCGCCCGGACGGGAACGGGAACGGGAGCGGGAACGGCAGCGGGCACGGGCACGTCCTGGCACGGCACGGCCCACCCCCGCCGCGGAAACGCCGCAGCCGGGACCCCCAGACCGCCCTCCCTCCCCGGTGCCTCGGAGCCCCCCGGGCCCCACATCCGCGTGGACAAGCCAAGGTTGACACTCCGGCACATGAGACACCCCCGGCTCCTCCGAAAGTGGGAACCCTCTGAGGGCCCCCGGCGCTTGGGACCCTCCCTCAGGCGCCCAGAACGTGCGGTGCCTTCCCCAGATCCCCAGAAACTTTGGGCCCCCCGAAGGTCCCCGGCACCCGGACACCCCAGGTTTCAGCCGGTGGGAATGCCCCAAATGTCCCCGGCAAGTCACTCCCAAAGAACTCCTTGTGACCCCACGTGTCCCCAGCCAAGCCCCCCATCCATGGGCAGGGGTCTTTTCCCAGGTAATATAAACAAAACAAATCAATTCCTGGGCCAGGAATGGGGGCACAGGGCCAGATTTGGGGCGAGCTGAAGAGGAGCAGCCCACTAGTGCCACCCACACGCTTACTGGATGAGCCCCATCACCTGAGCCCCACCCCACCTGCAGGATCCATCCCTTTTCCCAGGCTCCACCCCTGGGACACCCCACGCATCCCTCCCCAGGCACAGACACACGTGTGTATATATATATATATATATAATATATGTATATGTATATGTACAGACATTCGGGGTCCCCTGCCCCCCACTGCCCCAAAGGATGAGGCCTGGGGGTCCCCCAGCAGTCCCCCCACCACTGCAGTGCCTTAAAACAGGGGTCACCTGCATCCCACGGGGACCCCCGGGTCCGTCCTGCCCCCCATGGGGTCACAGTACAACACCAAAGAGGAGAGGGGTCCCTAGGGAGGGGTCCTGGGCACAGGGGTATCCCTGGAGGGGCAGTCCCCAGGTGAGGGTCCCTGGGCTGAGGTTTGAGCCTGGTGGGAGAAGAAGAGCCCTGGATTGGGGGTCCCGGGGGTAGGAGGATCCCTGGATCAAATCCCCTGTGCGGGGGCTGTGCCCACATCAGGGGGGTCCCCATCATGGCGGGGGGGGGCCATCCCGGCACCGGCTGCTCCCCAGGCAGGGCTGTGCCTGCACTGGGGCATCCCGGTGTGGGACAGTGCCCGCACCGGGGCGTCCCCTTGGGCGGGGTGTCCCTATCCCTGCGAGGGGTGTCCCCACGCGGGACATCCGCGTCCCGTGCGCGGGGGGTGACCCCATACGGGACGCCCCCCCGTGACAACCCCGTGCCGGCGTGGAGCGCCCCGGGGCGCTACTTCTCGGTCAGGGAGAGGCGCAGGATGCGCTGCAGCTCCTCGTCCTCCTCGCGCCGCCGCCGCTCCCGCTCCTCCTGCTCCCGCTCCGACAGCGCCATGGCCAGGCGCAGCTGCTCCGCGAAGCTGCCGTACCCGGGCGGGCCCGGGGGGCTCCCGCCGCCCGCTCCGGGAGGGCTCCCGGCCGCCGGGGGCTCGGCGCTGGGCCCGGCCTGCAGCAGCATGCTCTCCTGCAGGGCCCTGGGGAGGGGACAGCGGCGGGGCCACGGCCGTGTCACGGGAGCCACGGCCCTGGCACAGAAGGCGTGACCCCTCTGGCACAGCTGTGCCCCGCCCCTGGTAGCCACACCTCCTTCACAGCCCTTAAGTGGCCTGGAGCCGTGCCCCTCCCCACATGCCCCGCCCAGCTGCTAGCCACACCCACAGCCGCGGTTAGCCACGCCCATCATGGCCACACCCTTTGGGCAGCAAGACACTCTTCCCTTTTAGCCCCTTCTCTGGCCACACCCACAGCCGCGGTTAGCCACGCCCATTGTGGCCACACCCATTGGGCAGCAAGAAACTCTTCCCTTTTAGCTCCTCCTCTGGCCACACCCACAGCCGCGGTTAGCCACGCCCATTATGGCCACACCCTTTGGGCAGCAAGACGCTCCTCCCTTTCATCTGCTCCCCTGGCCACACCCTGACACCTTTAACCCCTGCCCCTCCAAGCCCCAAGGACCCTGTACCTGCCCCACCCCGACACCTTTAACCTCCGCCCCTCCCAGTTTGGCCCCGCCCACGCGAGGTGGGTGTGGCACCTCGGGCCACGCCCCCAGAGACGGAACCCCCACCTTTCCAGCTGCAGGTCCTCATCGTAGGGTGGCGGCTCCGCGCCGGGGCGGGTGTTGGTCAGCGCCTCCCAGATGGTCACCTGCGGGGTGCGGCCACACGTCAGGGCCGTGTCCAGGGTGCGTGTCCAGGGGAGGGGGCGCGGGGCGCACCTGGTCGGTCTCGGTGCCGGCGTCCAGCAGGCTCTGCTGGATGGCGAACTGCAGCAGGTCGTCGTCCTCGTCCCGCAGGGGCTCGCTGCGCCCCGCGCCCAGCACCGTGTACCCCGCCGGCACCTCGAACACGCCCGCCTCCACCTCGCAGGGGAACGGCCACGCTGCCGCGCACGGGGAGCCGTCAGCGCCCTCGGGTGTCCCCACGGCACCCCGCAGCGCCCCACGGCACGCCACGTCCGTGGCACGCTGCAGCTTCATGCCACCCCACAGCTCCCTGTGGAATCCCAGGACACCCCACACCACCCCACACCCCACCCCATTCTGTATCCAGGGAATGCCGGCACTCCCCGGTCCCAGGACCCCCCTGGCTCCCCCAGCCTCACCTCTGGGCCCCGAGGGCTGCGTGCCAGGGGCGCCGGAGGGCTCCTGAGGGGCACAGATGCGCACGGAGCCCAGGGGCTGGTCACACCCGCACAGGTTGCTGAAGGTGATGCGGGCGTTGAGCACGTGGAACAGGGGGATCTCTGCGGGTTCAGAGGTCAGTGAAGGCCCCAGGGAACTCCTGCCCCTATTAATCCTGCCCCAAGTTAAGCCTCCCCTCTCACCGATCTTGACGGGGAAGCCAGGGGGCAGCTTGAGGGTGATGAAGTCGCGCAGTTTGGCGAAGTGGGCGTTGGAGATGGCCATGAGGTCGATGATGGGCGTCACCTGCTCCGCCAGCGACAGCGGGTGCTGCTCACACAGCCACAGCGTCGCCTTGAACCTGCCCGGGCACCACTGTGGGCACGGGGACCCAGAGGGGCCACCGGCCACCAGCACCACCCCAGTGCCACCACCCTGGGGCCCTGGCCACAGCCCCGGGGTATGGACAACAGTGGCACGGCCCCCAGGACCCTGCCAGCACCCCCCGGGTCCTGATGCCCGGTGCCACACCCCAGGACTCTGTCACCACCCCATAGGTCCTGACCCCGGGGCGGTGGCCTCACCTCTGCACCTTGCTGGACATCTCGATGGGGCGCCCAATGTTGCGGGTCTCCAGGTCGAAGTGGGGGTCGAAGTACTCCTCGGGGGTGATGGCCGTGGGGTTGGTGGGGCTGGCAGCCTGCAGGACAGGTGCCTGTGGGGACACCAGCACTGCTCAGACCCCCTGGAGACCCCCGGTTTCCCCAGGGACCCCTGGGACGGCCACTCACCCCGTTGTGGGTGCCGTGCTGCTGCGCGATGCCCAGGAAGGAGTGGAAGGGGGTCTTGGAGCCTGAGGGGAGAGGGGGGTGCAAGGGTGAGGTGTGGGCAGTGGGAGAGACTCCCAGGGCTGTCACCAGTCGCACCCCTCATGGGTGACACCCCACACGCTGTCCCATGCCTGTCACACGATTCCCACAGTCTCCCACACCTGACATGTCACACCCCACGCCCAGAGTGTCCCATACCTGACATGTCACACCCACAGTGTCCCACGCCTGACACTTGTGCCACCCAGGAAGGGTGGTGTGTGTCCCCACTGTGTACACCCCTGACTGGCTGACAGGGCTGTCACCTTTGCTGCGTGACTTGTCCTGGTCAGAGAGATGCTCCGTCCTGGTCTTGGTGACCAGCTCCACGTTGCTGGCACTGTACACCTGTGTGGGGACACCATCAGGCCTGCCACACTCCAGAGTGTCCCCACTGTGCCCCCGCCAGCTCCGTGCTCACCTTGGCCTCGTAGCCGCTGACCACCTCCATCTTCTCCGAGCGCCAGCCCCAGATCCCAGACTTGTTCCTGGTGGAGTGGGGAGGCCTCAGGTCACCCTGGTGCCCCAGCATTTCCTCCCCCTTTGCCCACGCTTCCCCCTTGAGGGTCCCCTTCCCGCTGGGCGCTGCCCTTCCCACCTCTCGAAGGCGATGTTGCGGGTGTCCAGGTGCGTGGAGACGATGGGCGAGGTGAGCCGGCCGGCCACGTGCTCCTCGCTGGGCTGCATGGCCGCCAGCAGCAGCTCGGGCTCGTGCAGGGCCAGCGCCAGCGTCTCCGTGTACACCACCTGCTTGTCGTGGTCCACCTCCATCACCACCGCCCCCTCGTCTGCGTGGGGACACCGGGCGGGTCAGCAGCCGGCCCCCCGTGACAGCCCCTAGGGGTCTGGGGGGATTGGGGGGCCCTCCTACATGGAGGGTTCCCTCAGGAAGGGGGAACTGAGGTTTCCTTGGGGAGATCTGGGGAATTGGGGGGTCCCTGATACATGTAAAAGGACTGAGGCCTTCTGCTCAGGAGCAGGGAACTGGAATGCCATGTGGTCCACAGAGGGGATCTGGGAGCTCCTTCTGGGAGTATTGATAGTGCAGAGGGCCTGGGGGATCTCCAGGGGAGTCCCTGTAGGGAATCTGGGCTCTTTACAGGGGTGTTCTTACAGTGCAGGGGGTCTGTGGCGCCCCACAAAGACTGGAGGGCCCCCAGGGAATCCAGACAGGTCCTTAGAGGGGTGAACCCAGGGGGCTGGGGGCTCCCCAAGGTGCCCGAGGGGCCGCAGGGGGCCGGAGCTGACCTTCCCCCTTGAAGATGTAGCTGCGGCGGCCGCGCTGCCACGTCATGTGCTCGAAGCCCAGGAGGGTGGTGTCCACCCGCAGGCTCTCGCCGCGCTTCCACACGCGGTACACGTCACTGGGACACACCTTGGACACCAGGGGCACTGCGGGCACAGGGACCCCTCAGCCCCATGGCCGGGGGGCCCCTGGGGACCCCTTCCCCCGCCCAGCCCGGCCACGCTCACCCCAGCTCGTGAACTCCCACTTCATCTCCACGTAGAAGTCGGATGCCTGGAAGGGATGAGAAACGTGGTGGGGGATGTGGAGGGGCTGGGGACTCCCTGCTGGGATCACTGGGGAGGGAAGAAGGGATGGGGGCCCCTATTGGGGTCCTGGGTGGGGGTCAGAGTGAGTGGGGTCACTAGTGCAGGTCCACAGGGAAAGATAAGCAGCGACTCCCAGAGGAAAAGGATAAGCAGGGGGTCCCGAGGAAAAGAATGGGGGCTTCTGGGGGGAAGTGAGGGTCCCTTCTCAGACCACTGGGAAGTCTGAAAAGTGGGGATGGGGATCCCTATTGGGGCATCCTGGGTGGGAATCAGGGCAATCTGGGGAAGTGGGGCTGGATAGGCAGGGTATCCCTGGGGAAAGAGTGGGGTCATGGAGGAGACAGGGGCTCCTGGGACTTGGGGGCGGGTCTCTGCTGGAGTCATTGGAGAGGTCTTGAGCGAAGGGAGGGGGCTGGTGGGTGTCCCTGGGGAGCTTTGGGGTGCGGGGCGCAGTTCTGGGGGGCTGTACCCGCCGCAGTTTGCTGAGCAGCTCGGGGATGCCGGCCAGGCGCCGCGTCGCCCGCTGGTAGTCACGGTACTGGAGCACCAGCTGCACCATCTCCGGGTCCCCCGTGCTCACCGCCTCCTGCAGCACTGGGGACACGGGGTGCCATCAGCCAGAGGCCACCCGCGCCCCCGGAGGGTGTCCCCAAGCCCCCGCGTGTCCCCGTACCCGTCCATCCGTTGGCATTCTCCCGGCCCACGTTGGCGTTGTGCCGCAGCAGCACCCGCACCGACTCCAGGTGGCCCAGGGACACGGCCAGCTCCAGGGGCGTCCGGCCACGCGGGTCTGTCAGCTCCACGTCATGCTGGAAGGGTGCTGGGGTCACTGCCCCCTCCCCGTGCCACCCCCTGTGTCTCCCATGCTCCCAAGGCCTGGTGCTCCCAGCCCCCTCTTCTCCCAGTGCTGCTAACCCGATCCCAGAGCTCTCACTTGCTTCCGGGCCTTTGGTGCCACAGTCCCTTATTATCCATCCCAGTGTCACCAGTCCTTCCAGCGCCACCAGTTCTTCCAGTGCTCCCAGTCCCCTCAGTCCCCTGGTACTCCCAGTCCCCACACCACTCCCAGTCTTCCTCCAGCACTCCCAGCTCCCCCAGACGCTCCCAATGCTGTCACCCCCACCCAGCGGTGCCAGCTCCCCAGGCTCCCAGTCTTCCCTCCAGTTCCCCCAGTCCCCTGTGCCCCCAGTTTCCCCAGCACTCCCAGTTCTCCCGGTCCCCTGCCCCCCAGTCTCCCCTAGTGCTTCCAGTCCCTCTGCAACGCTCCCAGTCCCCTCCCCAGAGCTCCCAGTGCCCCGTGTCCCCAGCCTTCCCTAACGCTCTCAGTGCCACTCAAGGCTCCCCGTCCCCGCAGTGTTCCCAGTATCTCCCAGTCCCCCCAGTCCCAGCAGCGCTCCCGGTCCCTCCCGTGCCCCCAGCATCCCCCCCGCCCCGCCCCCCCGCGCACAGCCTTCCCGGTTTCCCCCCCCGCATTCCCAGCGCTCCCAGTCCCCCCACCCCCGCGCTGCGGGCCCCGCCGTTCTCCCTCCCATCCCCTCCCATCCCCTCCCCTCCGGTTCCCGGTGCCGGTGCGTGGGGGGGGTGGTGTGCCCGCTCCCCGGCGCCGCTCCCGGTGCCGCTCCCGGCGCCGTTCGCACCGTCCCCGCGCGCAGGGCGCTGTCCAGCGCCTGGTGCCGGTTGTGCCAGACGAGCCGGTGCAGCGGGAAGGTCTCGGCGGGCCGGGCCATCCCGGCACCATGTCCCCGGGGCCGCCGGGGCGGACGGACCGGGCCGCAGCGCGGGGCCTGCCCGCAATGGCTGCGCGGGGGCGGCGGCGGCGCAGCGCGGCGGCGCGGGGCGGGGCCGCACCGGGCACCGGGAACAGGCGGCGGCACCGGCGGCGGCGGGAAAGGGGACGGCAGCGCCGCCGGGAAAAGGAACGGGGAAATCGGCACCGGTCACCGGCACCGGGAAGGGGAGCAAGGCGCCGGGAGCGGGAATGGCACTGGCACCGGGCACGGGAAGGGGCAGCGGGAAAGGGAACAGGGTGTCGGGATGGGGCTCCGGAAATGTTACGGGAACGGGAGCAGGCACTGGGAACGGCACCGGCACCGGGCACCGTGGCTGTGGGCACCGCTACTGCAGCAGCACCGGGAATGGGACTGGCACCGGCACAGGACACAGCCCGCGCCCGCCGCCTCTCATTCCCTCCCGTCGGGGCTGAAAACAGGGAGCCACTAGCCCCAAGCTGACCGCCGGAACCGGGAATTACCAGCGCCCAGCATCTCTTGCTGGCCACCTTGTGGGAACCTGGGGCTCCCCGACCCTTTTTACATCGTAACATCAGTGGGTACCTGGTGCTCAGGACCATCGTGCATCCAGTCCTGGCTTTATCCCATCCCATCCCATCCCATCCCATCCCCAGGAATGCCGGAGCACCAGCCCGGCTGCGCCGCGCCCTGGCCCTGACGCTCTGCCCGCAGGCAGGGTGTGGGCAGGAGCGGTGGCACCTGCACTGCCTGGTGACAAGCGACAGCCAAGATCATCCCTGGGGACAGCACAACAATGGGGGACACAACCCCCCAGCAGGCCACACTGGCTTGGGACCCCCATCCTGTGGGGCTGGGGGATGCTCCAGGATATCCCCAAAGTGCTGGTGTGTCCACAGGGTGACATACAGGAAGGTCCCACACCACAGGAGGTGACGAGGACTCCGTGCCACCCTCAGCAGGCACGGAGACATCTCCCCCCCACACGGTGAGGTGGAGCCGGATGCTGTTTTTCTATCTTTTTATTATAAAACTTTTTTTTTTTTTTTTTTGACATTCTCACATCTCTGCTCGTGAAAACCTCACTCACCCACTGCCCCAGCCCTGCCCGGTGCCCCCCCAGCCCCGGGGGCAGAGCGACCAGAGACCAATATTTACAAATGCTGCCAGGGCCTGGGGGGGCAGGGGCACCCCCGTGCCCACCTGTGGCTGATTTAAGGGGGTCCCACCTGCTCCTCTCCCCTCAGGAGCGAGGGCAGGGGCCTGGGGGTGCCCTGGGGCGGGGCAGGAGGGGCAGTGGCAGAGCTGGGGGCACGGGGGACCCGTGGCACAGTATTTACAGGGGGTCCCCCTGGGCACACACTCACACACAGCCACACACACACACACACACACTCACAGGGGTTGTCACCCACGGGACGGGCACAGCCGCGCAGGGAGGGGGTGACACGGCGGCCGGGGGGTTCCCACTGGCCCCTTTGGCACACACGGCACTGGGAAGCGGGTGGGAGGGACGGGGGCTGCCTTCATCTGAGCCGGAGAGTTCCTGGAGGACCGGGGGGGGCACACCGGGGAGAAGGTGCCACCCACGCCCCGGGGTGACACCGGCACCGGGCGTGTCCCCCCCCCGCCCCTCCGGGCACACGGAGAGCGGGGGACACGCGGGAACCCAACCCAATAAATTAGAGGTGGGGTGGGAAGGGGGAAGGGGGCGCGGGGAGGGGTCAGAGCCCGTTGGGGGAGCGCTGGATGAACGGCACTTTGCTGAGCTCCACCACGGGCGAGCGGGGCTTGTTCTGCATGCGGGGCACCCGCTGCAGCAGCTGCTGCGCCTGGCGCTGCGCGTCCCGCAGCTCCTTCCGCCACTGCACCAGCTCGGGGTCGCTCTGCGGGGCAGGGAACTGCGTCAGGAGCGGGGACGGGGCAGGGCACGGGGTGGTCTGGCCTCCCCAGGGCGGCAGGGCTGTGGGGTTGCCCCACGTTTTCAGTACTGACGCTCTGGCGTGGCTTAAAAAACTAAACACGCAGGGCCAGTGGCCAGCAAGACGTGGCTAGTAGGCAGCAGGAGGGATGGCTAGCAGGCAGCAGGAGGTGGCCAGCGGCCAGGGGGGGACACTCACGTCGCACTGCAGCACGAACTGCTTGCCCCCGCGGATGCGGAGCAGGATGCACTTGCGCTCCTTCACCTGCGTCTCCTCCACCGAGTCGATCTCCTCCATGGTCAGCAGGGACTGCTGGGGGGACAGGCTCAGCCCGGTCCCTGGGCCCTCACCGGGGTCCCCCCAGGCGCCCCCCACCCCTCAGCCCCCCGGTGCCGTGCCCTCCTTACCGGGGACTCGCCCTCCCCGCGCCACTCCAGGCGGTTGGGGAAGAGGTAGAAGTAGCGGCGCTGCCACTGCGTCAGGAAGGGGTTGCCCAGCTTGGCCATGTAGCCGTGCATGATGCAGTCCTTGCCCATGGCGTATTCTGGGATCACAGGGAGGCGGGGTCAGCACCCGGGACGTGGCCAGCGGTGGCTCAGGGTGGGGGTCCTCGGCCCCACTCACCCTCCTCGTGGCCCAGCTGCTTGTTCTTGGCCTTCTTGCGAGCCTCCAGCTTGTCGGTGTCGGCGTTGACGGCGTCGAAGACGGTCTCGGTGACCTCCTGCTGCCAGCGCTCCGAGATGGTGAGCGGGAAGTTGCGGTACAGCTCCTGGTCGCTCTCCAGCAGCTGGGCGGGGTGGGATGCCGGGGTGAGGGGCTGCAGGACACCCCACACCCCCACACTCGGCCCCTGTGCCCGGTACCTTGATGCCCTTGGTGTCCTCCTCGTCAAAGGAGCCGATGTCGAAGGCGTCGGCCGCGTTCACCTCGCCGCGGGGCGGGACGAGGGGCGGCGGGTACTGTGGGCGGCAATGGGGGTCAGAGGGGTGGCTGCCCACATCTGTGTCCTTGTCCCTGTCCCCAGCCAGGGGCACACACCCCTCACCTTCTGCAGGAACACCATCTGCCAGTCTAGGCCCTTGAAGAAGGGCTCTTCCTTCACTTCCTGCGCCCTGTGGAGGGAGGAGGGTGGGGTGAGTGTGGGACGCAGGGGGGCTGTGCCAGCACACCTTCCCCCGTGCCTGGGGCCCTTGGGGACACTCACCCTCGCCCCATGCAGCCCAAGCGCCGGTTGACATCCCGCTGCAGCAGCCCCTCGAGCAGCGAGCGCAGCTCCGGGGAGAAGGAGTCCGGCAGCTCCACGGCCTGCGGGAGATCCCATGGGCACACCAGTGAGCGGGGACAGGGACACACACCGACGCACAGACGTGCACAAACATCTGCTCCAGGCAAAGACCAGCTGTCCCTGACCCCCCGTGTGGCTCCAGGGCCACACCCTGCCCGTGCCCTGCCCACAGCCCCCTCAGTGCGCCCACCCACCATGGTGAGGGTCATCCGGTCAATCTCGTGCTTGTCCTTCGTCTTGTGCTGCCGGAACGGGCTGTGCCTGCGGCGTGGAGGGAGAGGGGGCTCAGCAGTGCCCAGCCGTGCCCAGCCGTGCCCAGCTGAGCCCACACTCACCCCCGGAGCAGCTTGAAGAGCATGCAGCCCAGCGAGAACCAGTCGGCGCTGCTGTCGTAGGCCACCCCCTTCTGCAGCACCTCCGGCGCCATGTACCCGTGGGTGCCCCTGGGGAGGGGGGCACAGGGGGGTCAGGGGCCGCCCCGGGCGGGGGGGCAGGGCGGGCAGGGGTGTGGGCACACTCACACGCTGGCGTGGGGCTTCTTCTTGGAGAAGTCGCAGGCCAGGCCCAGGTCGGAGATGCGGACGTGGCCGAACTCGTCCAGGAGGATGTTGGCCGGCTGCAGAGACACCGGGTGACACCCTGAGCCCCAGAGTGACCCATGGGTACGGGGGTGGCGAGCCTGGGGGGCTCTGTGGGATCTGGGGGTGTCTGAGCGGCCCCGAAGTCTCAGGGTGCCCACGGATTTGGCTGTTGGAGCGTCCATTAGACCTGAGGATGCCCTCTGGGCTTGGCGAGCGCCCACAGCATTCCGAGGGCTCCTGCAGGTTTGAGGACACCCGTGGGTGCCCACAGGGCGCTGGAGGGGTTTCTGAGGGCTTGGGGATGTCCTGCGGGTGGGGACGGTCACCTTGAGGTCGCGGTACACCACGAAGCGGCTGTGCATGTGCTCCAGGCCCAGGATGATCTCGGCGGCGTAGAACCTCATCTCCGCCTCCGAGAAGACGCCGTGCTGCGACAGGTGATAGTGCAGGTCCCCCCCTGCGGGGACAGGGACCGGCTGTCACCCGGAGCAGGTGTGGGCAGTGGGAGCGGCTCAGGGCCGGGGTCTCACCGTTCATGAGGTCGAGGATGAAGCTGAGCTTGTCGGGCGTGTGGAAGGCGTAGGACATGCACACGATGAACGGGCAGTCCTGGCGGGAGACGCTGGGTCACCCTCTGTCCCCGTCCCCGTCCCCAGTGCCCTGCCCAGCCCCCGTGTCCCCTCACCCCAGTGCTGACGAGGGACAACATGATGCGCTCGTTGAGGGCCAGCGTCTCGCCCTGCTTCATCTTGATGCGCTTCTTGTCCAAGCACTTCATGGCGTACCTGGGGAGGCGGGCACCGAGTCCCTGCAGCCACCACGTCCCCAGAGCAGGGCCAGCACCCAGCTCCCCCCCACGGCCGTGACATCCCCGTGACAACATTCCCGCAGCCCCCCCTGAGAGGTGTCCCACGCCCTGGGAACCCCCCCAGCACCCCGAAATCCCAGGTGGGTCCCTGCACGCCGGAGCGTTCCCGTTACATTTTCCCCGTGTCCGCTTTCCGGCAGCCGTAGACCTCCCCGAAGCCGCCGCGGCCGATGATTCGGTGAACGCTGAAGTCGTTCATGGTGAGCTGGAGGGGCGAGGAGGAGGCTGGGATGAGCCTGGACACCAACCCCCGGCCCTGTTTTCCCCGGTGAGGGGCAGGGATTGCTGCTCACATGGATGTTCAGCTCCACGTTCTTCCACTGGCAGAACCGCGTGAACTTGTCACTGCAAGGAAGAGCAGAGAGGGCAAGAGTGGGGATCCTGGAGAAACACGCCCTGCAAAGACTCCCTGGGTTTGTCTGGAGACAGGGAGCACCCCCCGGGACACCTGGGAAAGGAAGAGACCCCCCGAGTCCCCAGTGTGGGGACCCCTGATCCCTCTCTGGGCTGGGACACCCCAATCTGCATGGGAATTTCCTCCCAACTCACCTCTCAATGAATTTCTGGAAGATGCCCCCACGCAGGTTCTGGCAGATTTCCTCAATGTAGGGCTGGGGAGGACACAGGGCTCAGCGCTGGGTCCCCAGGGCCTCCCAGGTCACCTCTATCCCATCATTATGTGGGGTCTCCTCCACCCCTGGGATTTCACATCCCCCCACTGCCACTTACAGCCCCCGGGGATGCTTCTGCCACCTCTGGGGACACCAACATCACCAGCCCTGGGGACCCCTAGGGTGACATCCAGGGTCCCGATCACCCCCCTCTGAGGACACCCTGCTACCTCCAGCTCCCAGTCTCCCACCACCCCAATTCCTCCACCAGCAATTTCTCCTCACTCCCAACATTCTGGGGACCCTCTCAGCATCCCCTGGGGTCCCCATTCCTCCTGGGACAACCTCTCCCACTTTCAGGGACCCCTGTGACCCTCAGCCCCCTCTAAGGATTAACTCCCTGAGTGCTACAGGTGGCAAGGACCCCTTCCCTGTCCCAGGTGATGCCCACCTGGAAGAGATCTGGGGGCACCTGCTTCTTGCTCAGGCGGCTCTGGACGTGCTCTGTGGCACTCTTGGAGAAGGGCTGTGAGGGGGACAGGACCGTGTCACCTCAGGCAGGAGGGACAGCGGCCGGGCAGGGCTGCACGAGGCAGGAACCCACAGAGGAACCCCCCCATCCATAGGGCTGGGATGTGGGTCCCAGGATGGAGCCTGTGGGGGGTTTGGAGCTCCTCCTGAGGACACTGTGGGCACAGTGGGGACACCCCCCCCAAGCTGCTGCCTCAGCCCAGTGCCTGGCACTCACGTGGGAGCAGGCCAGCAGCTCCTTCATGATGTAATGGTCGAAGATGTGGCGGCTGCGGGCGGCTCGCTCCTCCTCCGAGTCCAGCTTCTCGTACTTCTTGATCTGGAGAGGGCACAGCTCCAGTAGCCCAGGGGCACATGGAACGCTGGGAATTGTGGCCTCTCTGGGTGCCATGTCCCATGGGAGAGGTTATCCCATCCCCTTGGACAGCATCTCCCAGCTCCCTGGGCACTATCACCTCGGGTGGTGCTCCTGGCACCGTGTCCGTGGGCCCTGGAGGTACCAACCCTACTCCTGGTGCACACAGGGTCTGTCCCCTGGGTCCCCCTGCCTCACCTCCTCGTAAAATTCCATCAGGGGCTTGGCCTCCTCGGCCTGGTTGAAGGCGAAATCCCGGAAAAGCAGGTAGCCTGCAGGGATGGAGGCACAGTGTGAGCGGTGACAGCCCCCCAGCCCAGGCCAAGGGACACAGGGACATCCCCTGGGCCTGCTGCCACCCCAGTGCCAGGCTGGGGAAGGAGAAGTGCCAAGCGGCGACCAGGGAGGACTTGGCAAGGTGACAGGGTGACAAGGACGCGGCCGGCACGGGGAGCAGCACCCTGGGACACGGCGGGGCAGTGAGGGGGCAGTGGGGGCAGGGGCACGGGCGGGCACACGGAGCAGGACGTGCCCGGAAACCACCAGAGCCGGCAGAAGGAAGTGAGAGACGCTTCCTGCCCCGGACGGTTTGCGCTGGCGTGGGGGGAAGTGACAGAGCAGGGGACACAGGGCGGAGGAGGTGGCGCAGCCCCCCGGCACCCCTGTCCAGCCCGGCCCCACCACCCCCCGGCCACTCTCGCCGTCACGGTGGCCACCAGTGCAGCCCCCCAGCCCACCCGTGCTTGCCCCTCCGCTTTTGGGTGCTGGCCCAGGTGCCCCCCGGTGTCCCCCACAGCCCAGGTGTCCCCAGCTCACCGATCTTCTGCGTGAAGATCTTGTCAAACGTCACCTCTCCCCGGTCCTCCAGGTACTTCTGCATGACGCTGCGGATGCTGGGGACACAGGGGAGGGGCTCAGCCGTGCCCCCCGATGGACCCCTGGCTCCCCACCCCTCCTCTTCTCCTCCCGTGTCCCCAGGCCTTGGTGGCACACATGTCCTCCCGTCCTGTGTGTCCCCACCCAAGTGTGGCACGATGGAGGGTGGCAGGGTGACAGCGTGTCACTGGGGCCCAAAGGGAGGGTGGGGACGAGTGTCTCCCCTAAAAAAGCTTCACAGTGCCTGGCAGTGAAGGCACCGGGGTGTGGCAGGGGGAGTGGGGACTGTGACCCTCTGCACACCTGGGTACAGAGGTGTGTGTGCACACACGGGTGTGACACGGCGGCGACAGAGGTGACACACAGCTGGGGGAGGCTCTGTGTCTGGCAGGATGTCTGTGTGTCCGTGTCCATGTGTCGTGTCCCCGTGTCAGGCAGGATGTGCGTCTGTGTGTGTGTCCGTGTCCGTGTGTCTGTGCAACAGGCGTGACGCGTGTGTGTCCATATCCGTGTCTGTCAATATCCGTGTGTCCATATCCGTGTCTGTCAATATCCGTGTGTCCATATCCGTGTCTGTCAATATCCGTGTCTGTCAATATCCGTGTGTCCATGTTTGTGTCTGTCGATATCCGTGTCTGTCCATGTCCGTGTGTCCATGTCCGTGTCTGTCAATATCGTGTCTGTCCATGTCCGTGTGTCCACGTCCGTGTGTCCGGGCAGGTGTGACGGGCACACACGCGTGCGGGAGGTGTCCGTGACCCGCGGGCGCGTGCGAGCGGTGCCGGGAAGGGGTGACCAAGGGACCGGGGGGGTGGCGGTGCCGGGGGCGGACGGACGGACGGACGGACGGACGGACAAGCGGAGGGGCAGCGGCGGGGCCTCACCTGGGCTCGGGCAGGACGATCCTCTTGCTGGCGCGGGCGGCGGGCGCGGCGCGGCTCTTCTCCATGGCCATCAGGTAACTCACGTCCGCCAGCACCGCCTCCAGGTCCGCCATCGTGCCGCGCCGCCGGCCCCGCCGCCGGCGCCGCACCGGCCCCGGCCCGACCCGACCCGACCCGCCGGCCCCGGAACCGGAACCGCGCCCGGAAGCGGAACGGGGCCGGAGAGGAGCCGGGCGGAGGAGCGGGGAGCTGCCGGGAGGGGCTCGGCGGCCCCCGGGACGCGGGCGGCGGCAGCGCCCGGAGCGGCGGGAGCGGAGCGCGGAACGGGGCGCGGCCGCACCGGGGCGCGGGGCGGGGAGAGCGGGGCTGGGCGGGGACAGCGCCACCGCCACCGCCACCGCCACCGCCACCGCCACGCCCGCCCGGGAAGGGCCGTGACACCGGCCGTGGCACCGGCGGTGTGTGTGACACCGGGTGTGTGTGTGTGTGACACCGGGTGTGTGTGTGTGACACTGGGTGTGTGTGTGTGTGACACTGGGGGTGTGTGTGTGACACTGGGTGTGTGTGTGTGTGACACCGGGTGTGTGTGACACCGGGTGTATGTGTGTGACACTGGGTGTGTGTGTGTGTGACACTGGGTGTATGACACTGGGGGTGTGTGTGTGTGTGTGTGTGTGTGTGTGACACTGGGTGTGTGACACCGGGTGTGTGTGTGTGACACTGGGTGTGTGACACTGGGTGTGTGTGTGTGACACTGGATGTATGTGTGTGTGTGTGACACTGGGTGTGTGACACCGGGTGTGTGTGTGTGACACTGGGTGTGTGACACTGGGTGTGACACTGGGTGCGTGGCACTGGCGGTGTGTGTGACACTGAGTTTATGACACTGGGTGTGTGTGTGTGACTCTGGGTGTGTATGTGTGACACTGGGTGTATGGGTGTGACACTGGGTGTGACACCGGCTTCGTGGCACTGACGGTGTGTGTGACACTGGGTGTGTATGTGTGACACTGGGTGTGTATGTGTGACACCGGCTGCGTGGCACTGACGGTGTGTGTGACACTGGGTGTGTATGTGTGACACTGGGTGTGTATGTGTGACACTGGGTGTGTATGTGTGACACCGGCTGCGTGGCACTGACGGTGTGTGTGACACTGGGTGTGTATGTGTGACACTGGGTGTATGTGTGTGACACTGGGTGTGTGACACCGGCTGCGTGGCACTGGTGGTGTGTGTGACACTGGGTGTGTATGTAACACTGGGTATGTGACACCGGCTGTGACACCAGACGCGTGGCACTGGATGCGTGTGTGCCACCAGGTGTGTGGCAGCGTGGGGGTGTGACGCTGTCTCTGTGTGTGCCACTGTGTGTGACACGGTGTGAGAGACACCGCGGGTGTGTGTGACAGTGGCTCTGTGTGCGTGTGACGCCGTGTGTGCCATCCCACATACCACAGTGTGTGACAGCAGGTGTGACCACACGCGTGTGACACCGTCTGCAGGCTCCCTGTCCCCGGGGCCAGGAGGGGACACCTGGAGGGGACAGGCAGGGGGTCGGGGCGCTGAGATTCGCTCGGCGCTGGTGCATCACCGGAGGAGGCAGGTGGTGGCACTTGGGGACCAGGGCACAGGGAGGGTGACAATGGCCTCAGCCACCTGTGGAGGATAATGTCACCTGCCATGTGCCCCGCCGTGCAAATGTCACAGCCCAGCTGCCGCAGAGACCGAGGCTGTGACATCCCCACAGGGTGGGGGGACGCTAAATGTCACCCTGGTGGCCCAGGAATCCACTGGGAGAGGGCAGATTTCCCAAGGGATGTGGAGGGCAAAAGCCCCACAGGCCTGTGGAGGAGGTGATGAGACACAGGGACAGCTGCCACCACCCTCCAGGAGACAGCGGGGACACCGGGACAGGTGCCACCACCCATGGTGCTCCAGTTTGCACTGGAGCAGCTGAAAAAGCCCCAGTGCTGGGGACTGGGGGGACACAGAAGGTCCCAGCCCTGGCCTTGTCCCCTCCCCTCACAAACAGGCAGAGCTCACGCTCATGGATTCCAGTTGGTTTTTTTTTTTTTTTTCTTTCCATTTCTTTTTATTCCAAAAATCCACCCCCAAGAAACAAAAGTATTTCCCTTGGGAGGCTGGGGTTTTCCCTCCCCCCACAACAGCTCGCCCAGCCTGGTGGTAATATGGTATGAGCAAAGCCTCTCTAAAAATCCAGGATGGGCAAAAAAACCCCCAAAAAAAGAAAAAAAAGAAAGAAAAAAGAAAAAAAAAAAAAGGAAAACCAAACCCACTTGCCAAGTGTGTGCCCTCCCTCTGCCCTAGCCAAAAACCCCCAACCCCAGCTGAGAGAGCGCAAGACTTGGTTTGCTTTTACCCTTAATGCTTACATTTAATTTTAAAGCACAAACATCAGAGATGGACTCTAAATCGCCAACAAAAAAATAGATATTTACAATATTTCTCCAGGGAAGGAAGGGAACGGGGGAAGGGAGGGAAGGGGGGATTGAAACGAAACAAAACCACAACCAAACCCTTAAACAAGTGACTTTGCTTGCAGGAGTTGTCTTCAGGGAGCAGGCTGGGTTGGTTTTAAATCACTAAGTGATTTTTATTATATATAATTCTCTTTTTTTCTTCCTCGGGGATTTGCACCACGCCAGGGTGGCGAGGAGGGTTGCACGCCGGAGTCTCTGCGGCTGGAGGCGGGGCGGGGGGACACGGTGGGAAGGGGGTGCTGTCCCCGTGGAGGAGGGGCCACCCCTCTCAACCCCAGCTCTGGAAATTTTCTTTCGCGTTGCAGAACTCAAAAGGAATCCAAAGGGAAAAAAGAAAAGCTTTAATTCTTCCGACGTCTTTCCCGGGAGCCAGCGCTGAGAGAGGCCGAGGCCGAAGGCTCCTCCTCTCGCCTGGGGGAGTTTCCTGCTCTGAGCCCTCCTTCGGCCACACTGCCCCTTGTCGCAGGCACTGCGGGATTGTCCCCCTGCCGGGGACATGCCCCGCGGGCCGCCTCTCCTCCTTTATTGCTTCTGAAGCAGCATGGGGTGCGGGCTGCCCCCCGGGGACCCCTGCAGGGCTGGGGACCGCTGGTGGCACGGAGGGGACACCCCGGATTGTGCTATTGGTATGCTGCCAGGGAGAGAGCAGGGTGCTGACACTGGGGGTACAGAGAGGGGGAGCGTCCAGGCACAGGCAGGACAGGGAGGGAAATAAAATAGTGACCCAGAAAAAGAAGATTCCAACCTTTTTTCCTTGTTTTTTTTTCTTGTCTTTTTTTTTGTTGTTTTGTTTTTTTGTCTTTTTTTTGTTGTTGTTTTTTTTTTTTTTTAAAGTGCAAAAAGCTCTCTGCTGCCCTAGAGAGAGGTTCTTTGGACCAACCATTCATTGCAAAGGAAAATCGGCAGCAAAAAGGGGGTGGGGGGGAAGGAGAGGACGATGCCAGTTCGGTCCCAGGCCGCGGAGCAGCCCTCACCCCTCCGGCCCCAGAGTGCTTCGTGGGAGCTGGGGAGGAAGAGGAGGCAGCTCCTGTCCCCGCCCCGTACTCGCTCACTCACCCCTGGCTGATGCTTCCCGAGTCCTCCCTGAGCTCTGGTGTACCTGTGGGTTCTCCCCTGCTCCATCCCCTCGGACAGATGAGATATCCCCCAGCCCCTGCTCCTGGGACACCCCAGCCGTGGGGCTCCTGCGCTGGGTGCCCAAAGAACTGCCCGGAGGTGTGGGAGGAGGAGGGGGATGGATGGCAGTCCCTGCAGCCAGACGAGGGGAAGGGAAAGGGGGGGAGAGCGCAGGGAAACGCCGAGCTGGTGGCGGCACTGAGGGGGACGGGGTGTTCTGGCTCTGCTCCCGCTTCCTCGGAGAGACCTCGACCCTCAAACTTTGTGCTACCGGGGAAGTGGCAAGTGTTTCAAGGCAAGGAAACGACGGGGAGGAGGGGGAAAGCTGGGGGGAGAGGGTGCCCCATTTCTCTGCACAGAGGCCTCTGTTACAGCCCCCACCTCGCGAGCGGCCAGCCTCCGGGCCGAGGCTCCCTGCCATGTGCCCGTTCCTCCTCTGGTACTGGCCAGCCTGGCGGGACATCTTCCTCGGCAGAAGTCCCGGGGAAGGAGGAGGAGGAAGGACAGCGGAGTGAGGCCAGCGACGGCCCTGCCTGCCGAGTCAGGTGGGAGGCAGCGGCAGGACACGCAGGGCAAGGGGGAAGGTGGAGGAGCGGCTCTCCGAGAGGGGTGGGATGGGCTCTTTTCCTTCTCCTCAGTCTGCCCCGGGGAGGGTCTCTAGCTGATTTTTTGGATCAGCTTCTCATCAGACAGGCAGTAGAGGCTGTTGATGGACAGGTCCGAGATGAAGTGCTCACAGGCTTTGCGGGTGATCTGTTTGCAACCCCGCAGGTCGATGAGGGTGATGTTGGAGATGCGGCGCAGGTACAGCAAGGCCTGGTCTGTCAGCTTATTGCAGCCTGCGGGCAGAGCACAGGGAGCGTGAGGGGGATGCTCCCAGCAGGCAGCACCGGGAGGAGGAACGGGAAACCCAGGAGGCACCTGGAGCAGAGCACGCACCTGCCATGTTGAGCTCGGTGAGGGAGTTGCGTGTGGAGGAGCCCACGGCGGTGAGGAGGTTGGCCGACTGGTCCGTGAGGTGGTTGCAGTGGCTGAGGTCGAGGCGGGAGAGCAGGGGCATATGGCGGATGATCAGGCGCAGCGTGGCGTCCGTGATGTCCAGCCCGGCGAGCCGGAAGTCGATCATGTTGCGGAGTTTGCTGCGATTGTCCTGACCTGCGCAGGCAGAGGGACAAACAGAGTGGACAGAGCGCCCTGGGGACCCTTCCCTCGTCCAGCCCAGCCAGCCCCAGGGCAGCAGCAGCTTACTGGGTTTGTCTGTTGGAGGCGTGAGTAAGTCCCGGATCTGAGGGTCCTTGATTCCTACTGCCCACCGAAGATCGAGGGTCCTGAGAAGGGGGCAGCTGGAGGTACTGAGAGCACAGACCGCAGACCAGGAACAGCCCGCTAGGATGAGGTCTTTCAGGCCTGGCAGAAGGGAGGCAGGTAACAAGTTAGACAGGTTTGGTTGGCTCCCAAGCGTCGCAGATCTCCACCATCTTTTTCCAGGCATGTGAGGAAGCAGGTCCCTCCCTGCCTGGGGTGGGACATTTGCTGGGTGATGGGACCCAGGCACCCAGGAGTTCCCAGGCTTGCAGAGTGTCTCCCCCCATGACCCAGCCCTCAGGAAGCCTCAGAGCAGGCTGGTGGCAGACGAAGGGACCCCTCCCCAGCCCACACTCACCTGGCAGCCTGTTGACGAGCCATGTAAGCTGTTTTTTTGAGATATTGGTCCAGCTGAGGTCAAGGCTGACTGGCTGTCTTTTGATGATGCCACTCAGCGCCTGGGGGGTGATGGACTTGCACCTGCTCAAGTCTATCTTTGTCCACAATCTCTTGTCACAGCACCTGGGGACAAGGACAAGGCTGAAAGTTGAATCCCAAGAGTCTCATGGGGTAACAGACTGCCAGCAGGTTGCTTGGCTTCCAGAAGGAGCCCCGCCCTGGCGTGGCCCCAGCCACAGGACAAGGTTGTTCCTCCTGGTTTCCACAGGCTTCCCCAAACATGGGAGGTTGGTGAAGGTGCCGGGCCACCCAGTGCAGCCCCAGCAGGGTTTTGCTGCCACAAAACAAGACTCCAAGTGACAGCTGCATGCCTGCTTGCCCCCTCTCTGGGTGTTTCTCCTGATCTTAAGGATCCTCACTCCCAGCAGGCAAAACACTGTGTGTCCCACCCCACAGCCCTTGTACAGCTTGCTCCTTCACCAGGAGCAAACACTTCCTCTTCTACGGGAGTTTGTGAGAGCCAGGACCCAATGGCAGCTTAGCTGAGCCCCTGAGGGTGCAGAAAAGGGGACACTTCTTCACCACACCACTGCCACCAGCTGCTGATCAAAGCAGGCAATCCCTGCTGCTGTTAGAAACCTCCCAGTTTCCATTCCTGTCTGTTCCCAAGCCCTCCATGCACAGCTGTCCGGGTGCCAGCATTGTCTTTGGGCCTGCTGCCCCCCGAGGCATTTCCAGCCAGCAAAGCCCTCCCGCCTCAGCCTGCCTTCCCTGCCTGCTGGGAGGCGAGGCAGCAAGGGAGGCCAGGAAGGGCAAGCACCATCAGGGTGATGGGCGAGGGAAGGGCACTGGCACCTCGCAAGAACACGGCAGGGGACAGCTGAGGGGACAGGAGGAAGGTAGAAGGGAACGAGAGAGATGGGTGCACACATGGCAGAGGCTCCAGGGCTGGCTCCAGCGCCACAGCCTGGCTCTGGGTAGTGATGGGAAGGCACTGAGGCGAGATCTTTCCCCCTGTTCCCTCTGGGTGTCTGCCAGAGATGCACCCCCAGCCCCAGGACTCGTCCCCACACTCACCACTTGTACCAGGTCTTGCACACCCGCATGCACTCGCAGAGCTCCCTGCGGGTGAGGTAGCGGAACACCGACATCCAGACCTCGCGCTGGACGCAGCTCTCCTCGCCCTCCTGTGCCCGGCCCCCGCGCCCGTTCAGCCGGGCCGCCCCCCCCTCCTCCGCGTTCTCGTCCTCCTCCTCCTCTTCCTCCTCCTCTTCCTCAGCAGCCGCCTCCTCGTCGCCCCCGCTCCGCAAGGGCATCCTGGCGGGCGCGTGGCGCACCACCACGCGGGGCGAGTGCTGCAGGTTGGCCGAGGAGGCCGTGATGGCTTGGAGCTTGGGGACGATCGAAGTGCCGTGGACATCTTTGGTGGGGCGCTGGAGCGTCACGGTGAGGTAGGAGCCGTGCAGCTTGGCCTTCTCCACCTCTGACAGCTCCTTTTTGCCGCTGGGGTTGTTCTCCTTCTCCCGCACCATGGTTCTCTCCGTGGCCTGCAGCCGCAGCAGCTGCCGGCGCTTGAAGCGCTCGTCCCGGCTGGCGCTGTGGTGGTCGCTGGGCCCGGCCCCCGGGGACGAGCGCGTCACCACCCCGCGGGGGGACGCGGGGTCGTGGATCAGCTGCAGCATCGGGGTGGGCGAGTTGGGCGGGGGGGTCAGCGGCTCCTCGCAGCTCCGCAGGGGCCGCAGCACCTTGGCTTGCGTCGTATCGTCGTCGCTCTCCTCCACCTTGCGCTTCTGCGGGGAATGAGGGCGGCTGGTTAGCGGGAACGAGGCCTGGGGAAGGCTTTGCCCTTCTCTTTTTCCCCAGGGAAACACCACGGTGCTGGCAGGACTTGCACCGGCAGTGCCCAGTGAAATCACAGAATGGGTGGGTTACACAGGTTTGGGTTAGAGAGGGACACCTTCCACTAGATCAGGTTGCTCCAAGCCCAATCTGACCTGGCCTTGAACACTTCCAGGGATAGGGCATCCACAGCTTTGGTCAATCTCTGCCAGCGTTTCACCACCCTCACAGTAATTAATTTCTTCCTCACAGCTCATCTAAGTAGCACAAGGACCAGAGTCCACCCACACCAGCAACATGCATTTTCCTAACCCCTTCTCAAAAGGGGCATCCCTTGAGGCTGGGGTTGGCTTCCACTCTGTGCCTAACAGTTCAGTGTCTCTTACAGTGGAGTATCTCAGGATCGCATTGCAGCAAGATGTACCCAGGCCCCCAGACGCTGCATCCCCATGATTCTCATTCTCACTGGTTACTGCCCACCCAGCCCATGCTGGTTGAACACATCCCTGGCAGGATGCAGCGGGAGGGATGGAGGACACAGATCCTGCCTTGCTACAGCACAGCTCCTTACCTGGCCCTTCTCTGTGTCGTCACCCTGGTAGCACTTGGGGCACTCCCAGCAGTTGGGGAGCTCATCATTGAGCAGCCCTTCTCCATCCATCTGCAACGAGAGGAGGGGGTCAGCAGCAGCCCAGCCCCACAGCAGAGCCCCCCTTTGCACAGCATGTGCCCTGCTCACCTGCAGACAGCCAGGGTGAACGATCTCGTTGCAGATACAGCACTCCATGAGCTTCTTCTCAAAGTCTTGCGAGTCCTCGTTCTGATCCACCTCCCCGCAAAGTGCACACGTGACCGAGTGAGGCAGCCTGGGCTACAAAGGAAAGCAGGGCTGACACCAGGGCATGGTGGGACAGCCTTCATCCTTTCCTTCCCTACTCCCTGAACCATGGGGAAGCAACCAGCTATCCCCCAGGAATCCAACTTGGACTCACCGCCAAGCACTGCCTGAGGACACAGGACTGCTTCATGCGGCCAGGCCCGCCGAACTTCTTCATGTCCCTGCAGTAGTGGCACATGCCACACTCGCCCTGCATGCAGGCCTTGCATTTCCGGCACCGCACCCGCCTCCGCCGGGCGCCCGACACGATGGGAGACACCGTGGACCTGACGGGAGTCGGCCGTGGCGCTGGCTTCATGGTGTGCGGCTTGGTGATGGGGATGGTGGGCAGGCGCACCCGCAGCCGGGCCTGGAGCTTTAGCTGGCGACAGGGAGAGAGGGAATTGGGTGAGGAGAGGCAAGCGCTGCGTTCCGCTGGGATCTGGAAGGCTCTGATCCCCGGATTCGGCATGAGGGCTTCAGATAACGTGCCAGAGAGCAGCTCTGCTCCCTCAGCGCTCCGCAGCCAAAGGTGCCTGGATCAGCGCTGACCTGGCACTTCTCCTGAAGCACACTCCTTAACCCCTCACACCACCCCACACCAAGAGCTCCCCTTCCTCTCACCTGCTGTTAGGGCTCAAATGGGTCTGGAAAGGACTACTGACTCCCAAAAGTATCCCACAGCACCCACACTTTCCTACCGAGGCAAGGAATGACAAGGTCCACCCAGACTGTCCTCTCTGTGTCACTCTGCCAACAGCACAAGGGGACAGCTCTGGTTGCTCTTTCCCGAGCTCGAGGCACACTGGGAACACCCACACGCTTGTTTATAGTGCAGGTAGGACAGTACAGCTCTCATCCTGCATCCCATCAGCCCTCACAGGAAATCTGCTGGCTGCAGCATCCTCCTGGGATTGGCCGTGCTGGGATGTGCACCAGAGCTGATGGGCTTGGGGAAGGGCAGACTCCCAAGGAGGGGGTTGGGGATGTGCCAAGCCTCTGAGTGCTGCACCCAAAGCATGCACACATCTCCAGGTCACTTCTCCCAGAAAAGCTGCCCAAGATGTTTGTGCTGCACAAGGATCATGCTGGATCCCCTGGGCAGGGCAGGCAAGCAGAGACAGGCATCTCCAAAGGGCAATCCGAGAGGTTCATTTGCTTCCAGACTCCCAAACAGGGTATTACCCACCCTTCCCAGCATGAATGGGTCCTGCTCTTCCCATAGCCTGCCTGTGAGCCCATCTCCTGGCAGGAAGGAAGAAGTGACCTCCGGGAGCCATCCTGGCAGGCCACAGGAAGGCAGCCTGTGGAAGGGAAGTCCGGCTGCTCCATGCCTCCATCTGCCCAGCCCTGGGCTATGAGCACAGCTGGACAGGGAAAGGCAGGGATACATGGAAAGCTCCTATTGCTGAAGGGCTGGCCACTATCCACAGGGAGAGACTCCCAGGAGAGAGCTGCCTTGCTTGGGGTTGTAAGACCCAATCCTACAACAGGGACAGAGACACAAGGGACACGTTCACCTCACAGTGAGGGGCTGGACTGCTCTCGACCATCAACCCCACACCTCACACACCTCTGCCACAGTGAGGCCTTCCCTGACACACAACATTCCTCAGGCCATCCAGGTCTCCCTATCAATCCAGAGGGCTCCTGGGAGAGCAGGATCACCCCTTCCTCCCACAACAAGGCTCCCAATTCTCCAAGCACAACCAAAGGGCTGGAGAACATGGAGCAGCTGGGGCTGATCTGGTTAGCACCCATCAGCTGAGCTGGGATAACCTGCACGGTGGGAGATCTGTGGGTTTGCCCGCAGTGCCGTGGAGGTGGCTGCACTCCACAGCCCACTTTGGCACTGCTCCCAAGGCGGGTATGGAAGCAGTGGCACCACACCCCAGGCTTGGGAAACGACTCAACACGTGACACCCGTCTGGGTCCCCTCCTCGCAGCTCCTACCTTATCTCTCTTGGGCCACTGGACGATGGGGACGCCTGTAAGTGCCAGTTTGGGGTCGCTGTTTGCGTATTCTTCCAACAGCAGCTAATGGAGAGAGAGAGGAGGGGGGAACACAGTAGAGAGACAAAAAGCACAGGTGTGAGCAGAGGGAAACACAGCTCCCGCCAGCAAGGCAGGCTCCCACCAGATGCCAAGGCCAGCATGCTTCAAAGGTAGCTGGGAAGGAGCCCTCCTCTCCCCACGCCCGCCAGCAACCATCCCTCCTCCCCACATGAGACAGACAAGCTCTGTCGAGTCGATCTGCACCAGCGCTTTCATCAACTGCATTTCAGCCCCGAGGCCCCGCGCTGGGTGGTGGTAGAGAGGAAGAGCACCAAGATTCAGCAATCTGGGGGGATTTTGGAGGGAAGATTCACCAGCATCATCCCCCCCAGATGCTCCCCAGTCATGGGGCAGCCTGGAGAGTGCAGCAGCAGCAGCAGGATGTAATGCCCCAACACCCCTTCCATGGCCTGGCACAAGCTGCCAGCAGTGGAGAGCTGCTCCCCCGCACTGCCTCAGGGTTTGGCTTTGACTTGGAGGGAGAGATCCCTCGGCACCAACTGGACTGGCACGCTGCCCTCCGGCACAACAGCCCCTCACTCCCGGTACACGAGGCTCCCATCCTCACACGGTCCTTTCAGCACCCTCCAGCGCAACCCCCTCCCCACATCCACTCCCCACTGAATTTGCCAGTTGCAAAGGTGCTTTATTTACTTGACGTTGCCATGGTTACACAGGCAGGAGCCTCCTGCCGGCATCCCGGCGGGCAGTGCTTCCCGCTGCCAGGCAGGGCCAGGGCAGGGGGTGCCCAGCGCGCCCCCCGCCCGGTTTTCCTGGTGTCTGGGGAGGCAGGAAGCTGCAGTCTCCCCTGGGCTCCCCGGCAGCGCAGCCCGCCGCCTTCAGACCTTCCACCTCCCCATGAGCACACGCCGAGGGAAAGGTCAGGGCTCAGAGCTCCCACACGGACATCCGTGGGACCGCAGCGTCCGCCTGCCCGTGGCACCGGGGATGGGGCGGGGGCGGCTCAGGCAAGCTCCCCGTCAGGGAGCCGCGGGATTGCGGGGGCTCCCGAGTGCTGCGGCTGCATCTGGCTCGGAGCCGGGGTGGGCGACAGCCCGCTGCTCCCCTGTGCCCCGTCGCGCTGTGGCCGGAGGGACGCGGCAGAGGGGACCCTGCGCACACGCGGCCGGAGCGCCTCGGCAGCGGTGCCAGCGAGAGCGCCCCGGGGACGGGAGAAGTGAGCCCAAGCACCGGCCAGAGACCCCTCCGGGGAAGCAGGGGTACCCCCGCGGTCCCCTCCCACCCTGTCCGGGACCGGAGAGTCCCCGCGTCCCCTCCCCGCGCCACGAGCATTGCCAGCTGCCTGACCTTGCGCCTCTGGAGCTGCCGAGACTCTGGGGTGAAGTTTGCCGAGCCCTCTTTGTTTCGGTGCCCGCACTGCGAGGGCTGGGGCCCCCTCCCCTCTCCCCGGACACCTCCAGGGGCTGGCTCAGACCCCGGCCGGACCCCCGGTGTTCGGGGACATGGCTGGGGGAGCAGCTGCGCCCCCCGCCCCGAGCGCCCCCGGCTCCTCCCCGCCCCCGGCAGCCGCACCGGCGGCCGCGTGCTCCTCCCGAGCCCTTGGGCAGCGGCGGCGGCAGCTTCCTGAGCCGGAGACAATGCTGCTGCGTCACCCACATGCGGTTCCCAGCAATGCTTTGCAACGGGAAGATGGCAGAAGAGAAAAAGGGAGCGAGGGAGCGGAGGGCAGAGCCGCGCTGCTGCAGCGCCGGGAGGGGCCGGGACGGCGGGGATTGGCGCAGGGTCCGGGCGGCGCTGCCCACCGGCCTCCCCGGGATCCCTCCCTCCCTCCGCCGCCGCAATCCGAGAGGCCGGGGCCGGGCTCCCCGGGGCCGGGCAGAGCGTGGCCGAGAGCCCTTACCCCGTCCCGCTCAGGCCCAGCCTCCCCGGCGCCTTTCTTTTGTCTGCTCCCAGGCGGGTTTGGGATCTGGGAGACCCCGCTGGAGCGAGCGAGGCTTTGGAATGTAAGCAAGGGTCATCCCCCTTGCAGCTCCCCCCAGGGTCTGCACCTCCACACTCCCGACCTGGAGGGGGGACAAACATCCCGCCAGCCAAGTTTGGAGCAGCCGCATTCCCAAAAGCACCGGGAACCAAACCGCTAGAGGGGGACAGATCCATACCGGGCGATCAAGGTGTCCCCAAGCAATCCCAGCCTGCCGAGACGCCCCCCAGCTACACACCGCAATTAAAATGGAGGAAACTCCCGAAATAAAGCCAAACAGCACAGGGGAGCAGCGGCTGCTCCCACTTCTGATGCATCCAAAGCATCTGCAGGCTCCTCCAGCTTTGTGTTCCCAGGAAGCCAGTCGCATGCCAACCTGGCTCCAGACTGTCACCAACTGTGCCACCAGTCACACCCTCCAGCCCCTGGCACGGGCTCTCTCCCACAGGCAGGAGCGTGCTGCCATCCCACCATCCCTTCCTGGCACAGCTCATAGGCCACCCTGAACTTCCTTGCCCATCCCTGAGGATACCACCCCCATTCCTCACCAAATTCTCTCTGTGCCCATTGCCCAGTAAGGTAGTGAGCAATGCCACATCAGAGGTTTTGAGATGAGATCCTGGAGACAGGATCAGCACTTCTGGGAGAGGCTTCTCTTGTTCCTACAATCCTTGGTGCTCCAACAGCTCCATGCAGAGTGCAGCTATAACCTGTTTATGCCAGGCCACAGGGGCCTGGCTTTAGACCGGCTGTCAGCTGCCTCATGACCATCCTCCTGTCAAATTCGGTCACGGAAACCAGCACACCACAGAGAGGTCAGAAAGCATGGATGGAAGCAGTCAAAAGACAACAGGACATCTCAGAAATCCCCTCTTTGTTAATGATCCTTCCAATGACCCCCACCACGCTCAGAATTTTCAGACAATTCCTGCCACAGAGCTAACATTGTCACATCCGAAGTGTCACATCCCGCCACATGATGCTCCAGGCTGAACTCATGACAGGATACATATTTTTCCATGTGACCCAACAGACAGACACCCTGAAATCCTGCTAACTTCACACGAGGCTGTGGGAAAAGGGAGCATTTTCCTGCTCCTGGTATGCCTGGGGACACTGGGTAGCGGAGGGTGGCACTGGATGGGCAGATCAAGGTGCCAGGCCTGCAAGTCTGGATGAGAAAACACCACGTTCTGACCTGGGGAGCACAGACCAAAGGGCGGCTTTCCCAGCTTGGCCAGATCCCAGTTTCATCAATGACCTTACCTGGTGACACAAGGGCAGAAGTACCTGCTGCAGATTGGTGGCCCCAGTTAAAAGCTTTTGCTAGAAATGTCTTAAGCCCTTCTCAGGCTTTACGAGCCAACCTCTACTGGCCACTTCCATCAGCTCTATGGAAAATGAGTTTTGAAAGTAGAACTTTGCTGTGGTTGGACAAATCTGTCTCACTTTCCCCAGCCACTGCAGGCTGTGACTAAGGATCTTGATGCCTTGAGGATGCTAGTCCTAAGGGATGGAGTCCTGCAGCTCAGGATACTTCCAAACCTCCAAGGACAGCCAGTTTTAAGGAGCAAATCCTAAGGGAAGTTGTCTGGGACCACAAAGGCTGTTCCCTGCAGCTCATCTGTGAGGTACAATCAGGCACAGGAGTGGGTGGGTCACACCAAAACCACAGGCACACCTTTACTACCTCCAAAACACGAACAAATTCTTGGTTTAGGTCTCAAACTCCAACTGAACACCTACTGAATGTCAACAGCCTTTAAGGCTCTGCCTTCAAAATGCCCAGCACCAGACTCCTTTTGTCAGTTCAAGGGTGAAACACAGAGCCCACAGTTCAGGTTCCTCCAGAACACCACACAGGGCTCAGAAACACACATCACATTCTAAAAGGTCACAGCACACACAGGATGCCTGAAAAGCCACAGAAAACCAGAAATTCAGCAGCTAGACTCTTTCAGCCGAGACCCTGGGACCCAGAGCAGCACCCTCTGCTCCGAACACAGCAGATCTCTGGGTTTACCCGAACAACTCACAAAAAACATCAGGAGACAGCATTTGGAAATAAAAACAATGGCAAAGACAAGGACACATGCACGGCTGTGTCTGGATGGCAGCTTTGGTACAGGCAAGCAGCTGGGCAGATCACCAACAGCAAGGAGCGGAGCAGAGGGTGACTTTTTAGGGACTAGAATGGATTCCTGGGGACAGAATGAAGCCAACATTCCCGCTTCAGTGCTGAAATGGCTAAAACACCAAAGCTCATTGGGTCAGCTCAACAGACGAAGGCAAATAAAATCCAAACAACCCTCACCAGCCCAACATAACTGACTCTCAGAACTCCAGGTCACACCCTGGGCAAACAACTCGAACAAAGTCAAATCCACCTGCGGCAAGGAAAAGGCTCCAACTGTCACAGAGTCCACAGCAACAACTGGAAGTGAACTGCACAAGCGACAAGCATTCCTGCACTGACAGCCATAAGCGACCCAGCCACCCTCCTGCTCTCCCAACCCCAAAACCCAGGGCTGTCCCTCAGGTGTAACATCAGCCTCACACAGAGGTAGAGGAGGACACCAATCCTGCCCCAGGAAAGAAGCAGGGTGAGGGTGAAGCCCGGTTTCCTTGTGGGAAGCGCATTGTGCTCACTCAGGCCTACCTTGACGTCAGCGATGAGAGCATCCTCGTCCTCGATGCCGGTGGGAACACACTTCTTGTGCAGAGGGAGCGACTCCAGCTTGTCCACGAGGCAGCGCAGACCCTCCAGCTCAAACTGGGTCAGGTGCACCTTCCTGCTCTTGCGGGGGCTGCCCCCGCTGGGCTCCCAGGCCTGGCCGTTTTGGGAGCCCCGGCTGGAGTCGGAGGAGTCTATGGATGGGGTCTTCTTGAGAGCCGGCAGGCTGCTCCGGCAGCTCTTGCCCAGTTCCTCATAGTCCACATCGGCACCGTTGGCAATGGGGCTGGTGAGAATGGACCTCCTGGTCACGGGGCGCCGGGATTCCTTCCCTGCTGCGTCCTCATCATCGTCCTCCTCCTCCTCCTCTTCCATGTTTGCTGAGTCCGAGGAGCTCAGCTCCATATCTGCCGTGATGGAGAAACAGGGAGAGCAATCACAGGAGGTGTTCTGTATTTAGTGGGATCCCCCCAGTCATGAGGGATGCTGGAGCAACAGATTTGTATGAGGTGAAAGGAACAGAGAAGCTGGAAAAGAAGAGCTAAACACCCCTCCTACTCCTGGTTTGTTTGTGGGAATACAAGGCATCAGATATGGGAAAAGGTCCCAGAGGAAGAAACAGCAAATGCCCTAGACTGAATTTCATGTCCTAGACTTAATTTCATGGAATTGGGTTGGAAGGGACCCAGACTGTCATCTAGTCCAACCCCAGTGCCATGGCCCTGGATCTTCCACTACATCGTGTTGCTCAAAGCCCTGTCCAACCTCATTTTGCTTTCAAAGGCTTGGGATCTCCAGCTGAGGGCTCAGAACCTTGATGCTGCCTTCATGGTGCAAGAAAGAGGATGTGGACTCATGACCATTAGGTCGCTGAGCCCTCCAAGTAACTGTGTCAGCCCTTTAAACCCTGTGTGCAGAAGGCCCTGGCCAGCCAGAGAGAATTCCTGCCCTCAGCACAGTGGTGGTCCCTGCAACTTCCCCCCATCTCTTCCGTGCAAAGCTCTGAACTGGTTGTGTGCTGGTTTCACAGCTGAGAGGAACCTGGGCTGCTGCAGGGCCAAAGGAGGAAGCAGAAGTTTGGCTGGTTGTGACTTCACGTTCAAAGAAAACCTCACCCAGCCCTCCCCTGCCTATCACACTGCTGAGCCAGTGCCCCAGCAGGAGGGTGTAAGAAGCCAGTTGGATAGGGGTGAGGAAGGAATAAGGGCTGGCCTTACCCATGCTGAGGGATTCCTTCTGGAAGTCCTTGGTCAGGTGGGAGCGGCTGGTGATGCAGTACACGTAGCGCTCCAGCACGTACCAACACATCTCGTAGTAGAAGGGATAACGGAATTTATTTGGGACCTGCAATACAGGCAAGAGCATCTGTCAGGCCTCCTTCCCACTGCTGCTCTCAGAGAACAGATGCCAGACCAGGTCTGGCCCAGTGTCCAGCAGGAGTCTCCCACAGGTCCTTACCCGTGTGCGGTCCTCGATGCTGTAGATTCGGAGCTGCATAGGGATGTTGAAACTGTGTAAGAAGTTGCCCCCAAAAACCAGCGTGTCCATGGGTGTGTACACAGCATGGATCCAACCTTGGGGAGAAAGCAGAGTTGGAAGAATCCTTCTGATCCTCCTTGCATAGTTTTCTGTCACCCTGGTGTCATCCTAGATCGTTTCCTAATCATGTTAGGCCTGGCACCAAGGGAAACAGCCTTCTCAAGTCTGCTCCAACACTCCAAACACCTTCAAAGTAACTCAAGTTCCAGTTCCTCATCTCCAAGGCTAAGCAATCCAGCCAAGCCCAACATCTGGGGAATTCCAGCATGAGTTTCCGTAAGGGAAAGCCAGCCACTCACTTCAGAAGAGGTGTCTGTTGTGGTAACAGGACTCGAATGAGTTGTAAAATCCCTGGTGTTTTCTGCTCCTGGTGGTGCCATGAGACACCCAGGAAGCTGAGGAGCTGCCTTGGGCCAGCCTCTCCTGAACCTACACTGCTCCATGTGTCAACATGACAGGGTCTGGGAAAGCCTCCTCTAATAATTAATCAAATGTGATGTGAGCCAGCCACAGCTTTCCTAACACTTGGGCTGGATCCACAATGCCATCACAGGCATGTTTGAAGAGGTGGCAAGCAAAAGGACAGAGCCCCATCACATCTCCCTCTCCCAGTGACTCATGAGGGAGCTAAATCCTGCCAGTGTCCCAGGAGTTTCAGTGTGGCCAAGACCAGGATGCCCTCTGCCCACCCTGAGGGTAGTACCTGAGGGGATGACAAATGTGTAGCCCTGCTTGAGCTCGATGCGCTGGCACTCTGACACTCTGTCCCCAAGGAAAATGTCTCCCTGCTTCCCTGAGAGAAGCCAGTTTTCATAGAGCTCCAGGTTCTGGGGTGTGGGAGGGATCAGCCAGAAGATCTGCAAATAAAGACAACATGCTTATGTAAGTCGTCACATAATGAACAGCTACGGCTTCTTCCCAACATCTGAATCTCTTCCTTGCCCCTCTCCCTGAGGACTTCCCAGCAAAATGACTTGGACAGCTGCCCCCCTGGAGAGGACAAGCAAGGTCTTTTCCAGCCAGACACACTGTGTGCTACAGGTAGCCTGAGCTCGGGATGCTTTTTAAGGTATGATTTACACCAGTGTCAAGAGATACAGAGCCCAGGAAAGCCACAGGAGCAACAAGGAGATTTACAGAGTTAGATTTACCATATTAGAGCTACACCTGAACTAGGGATTGGCATCTGACTCCATGCAATATAGATAAGTTTAGGGTGGAAAGACTTCAGTTTGCTGTCTGGAACCTGCATCTTTAAGGATTTACACAAAAGCAGATCAACAGCCACTCTCCTAAAGCACCTATAGCTGTCCCAATAGGGACTGTCCTACCTTTCCCCCTCGATGGATGTGATACCACACAGAAGTGCCACCAAAGTCCACGTGGAAATCTGTGTAGCAGCCCTTGACACTCATCAAACAGTATCTGGTGGAAAACAAGATAAGGAGAAGGTGAAAATGAATGGTGATCCACGCTTTGGAGCAGATATGGCATTCCGAGAGAACGGATCCCCCAAACCCAGGCCAATGGCTCAGAGCAGTGTCACAAGCCACGCAGCCCCTCTTCCACACAGCTACAGGGGATTAAATAAATGACTGCAGTGGCCTTACAAGTGTCACCACAAAATAAGCTGGGAGACTGTTCCTCCCCATTCCCCTTGGTACATACAAACTGCTGCTCCCTTGGGCAGTTTTCCTGCAACAGATTGTTTGCTGCCTGCCACAGCTCAGGAAGTCACTTACTTCTGCACCTTTGGATACTGCATCTCCAGGATGGCATTGGTAGACTCTGTCTGACTTTCCTTCAGGTGCCTGGGCCACATGTTATCCACCCAGTCAATCAAATCCACCTACAGCAGAGGTAGGAGACGTGAGCACAGAAAAAAGGGGCACAGCAAAACCTTTTGCTACCCTAGGTTAGCAAATCCCTTTTTGGTCCTTCCCCACACCCAGAAACTTTCCCAGTGCCACTGGGACAGTCCTACACATAAAGCAATTACGATCAGGTGTTCAGATGCCAGCTCTGGACTTTCATAAAAAATATGCCAGATAGCATCTCATACGGTGGGATTCAACTCCCTAAGCTTCAGAATAGCCAGAGATGTTGATGTTCCCTCTGCAGTTAACACAGCGAGAAGTAACTGGCCCCACACATTTGCCACTCCCATTCCGCTGACTGCAGAGGGAATTCAGGATGTTCATCCCATCCATCCCACCTCCCACAACTCATTTTCCCACCACAAAACAGCTTCCTGCTCCTCTTCCAGCACACCTCCAGTTTCGGCCTCCTCTACCCTCAGCATTTTGCATCAGGAACCCTCCCTGACAACTGTGCAGAGTTCAGACTTCCATGTTCCTAATTGCTGACAGCCAATGAACAGGCCATCTCTCTGCAGAGTGACACGCCAGGGACTTGGCCACAGTCACCACAGTCTGACTGGGAGATCAGCTCCAGCAGCTTCCAGACTGACATCCCCACTGAGCTCACGCACATTCCGAGCAGCCCCTTTTTATCACACCCCAATGCCAGGCTACACCTCCCTTCCAGATTTCCAGGAAAAAGGGATGCCTGCGGGAGGAAGAGCCCCACTCACCGTAGCAGGTCTCTGCACCAGGTTCTCCAGCTTGGTGTGGCTGAACTCCAGGCTGATGACGTTGTAGAGTTTCTCCCGCTCCTCCTCCGGCGTTTCGTAGTAGCGCGCCCACTGCGCCATGGACATCTCGATGTCCCGCTGCGTGTTCACATCCATCACATCCACTATCCGTCGGCTCCCTGCCACGACAGACACGTCACTGAACTGCCCCTGGGCACCACGGACTCCAGGAGGTGAGATCTTCACAGATCCCAACCACACAAGCGAGTGCAGAGTGGCTCCAGACACTTACCCACACACAGCCGCACATCGTTCACGCTGAAGTCTGGATCCGGCATCCTGCAGGACAAACATCTGGCTAAAAAACCATCCAGTGCTTCTGGCTGCACACCCTGTGACCCAGGAGTTGGCACCCTGAAGGTACATCTGTGATGCTTTGGTGCTGGAGAAGGCCATGGAACAAGATCTCTGGGGGCACAGGACTGACTGGGGTGAAACACTAGGACAAACTTCTGGCTCGGGAAGCAAGCTTGGGAATAGGATGCACCATCTCCAGAACTGTTGTACAGTGACCTCTAGCAAAGGAGCCAGCAGGCCTTGAACTAAGCAACCCTAGCTCTTGTTTTAAAGGCTGCTCATGTGAGTTATTCCAATCCAAAGGCATGGCCGGAGCAGGACATGCAGTATATTCCACTGACACAGCAGAACCATTCCAATGTTTGTATTGGCACTCTTCTCTGTACAAACACTGCTGTCACAGGCAGAGCAGGCTGGCAGCCACTCGAGCAGTTTTTGACCCAGAGAAATAGGCAAAAGCGCAGGAGAAATCCAGTTTCAGCCACACTGTAATCCCCAGTATCAAATCTGTACCCTCCCAAGTCACCCAGCAGTTAAACTGAGCCTGGCACGACTTCCTACCCAATTCACCCCAGCACAGAACAACCTGCACTGATGAGATGTCATCCAGCCAGCTGAGGGAGTTCAGAGCAGTGCTGCTGGTACTGGCTCTGAAAGTCTGTGAGGGGCCATTTATTCCTCTAATCTTTGTATAAATCAACCCCAAAAAACACTGACCCAGTTTACACTTAGAGCTGCAAACATCAATGGATGTACTGCAGCAAGAGAGGCAGACAGCAGCTTAGAAGGTTGGGAAATCAGGTTGGAATTCTGGAAAATGCCAGAAATACTACAAATTGTTTGACTCTCTGGCAGTAGATGCCTATGCTACTAGGAAAGAAACCCAGCCAGCCATTGCATCAGAGTAGCAGTCGGACTTTCCAGACATTTGATGGAACTGATCACCTACAGCCAATTCAGTTCTCTTGTTTTCAGTCCAGGCTAGGAAGAACAGGATAACCAAGCTGGAAGATATTTCTCTCTGCTCACTGCACATAAAGAACCACATGGACACGACACAGTCAAACCAGCTTGGCAGAGCCAGGATCAGATCCCACACTGTGTGGAGAGATGAAGGAATTGGGCCACAGGCACCAACCACTCCGTGCTTCCAGCACTTACTTTATCCCCAGGCCGTCCGAGCTCCTGAAGATGAGTGGGTCCCTCAGGCCACCCCGCTGGATGTACTCAACTGTGAAGTCTGGTGTGGGGAGACAAGAAGAGGGAAGGTTTAGGAGAAACTTCTTCAGAGGATTATAGACACACTGAGGTTGAAAAGGATCTCTGGAGATCCCTAGTCCAACCCTGCTCCTCACTTTTCTACACTCCTTCAGAAATCCTGGAACTCCTTTGCAGCAGTTCTGAGAGGCAGCATGGTGTGTGCTGCTGACAAGCCTCAGGGAGGACCCCTATCCTGTCTGCTCCAACAGGCTGCTCCTGACAGGTGAATAGCCTGGATTTTGGTGCTTACTTCCTTAGGAAGCTCAGAGCCAAGCAAGAGATGCCTTGCAGAAGTGCTTCTCCCTCCTGGTAAATCCTCATGAGGGGCCATGTGATGAAAAGCCATCCCACAGAGCCATGTGCGTGGTGAAAGGAAAGGGAAACATCCCACACAGTCCTTGAATTAAGGATCTGGTAGACATGTGGCTGCAATTACAGGTGCTGACCCAGGCAAATCCTCCCATTCCTGGCTGCCACGTGTCCCAGCAAGCTACAGACTGGCTCCATGCTCTCCGGAGCATGCAGCTTCCATGCCATTCCCCACACACTCCCTGGGACCAGCAGCCCCAAGACAAACCTTTGCCTTCCATGAAGACCACGAAAGTGGAGTTGAACTTGTTGGTGGACAGCTTTTCCTCGAGGTCAAACGTCCTCTTCCCTTCAATCTCATCATCGGAGATGCCATCGTCCTCGTAACGCCGCCTCATTGTGCCACGCTGAGGGGAGAACACCAGGAAGGGAGAAGTTATGGACCAGGAAGGGAAGCTATGGACCAGGAGGAACAATCAGAGCCTCATCCCAACCTAGCACAGCTCAGCCACGGCCTCTAGGGGAGCCCAGGTCTGTCCTGAACCCAAAACATACCACTGAAACATCAGCTTTGCTCCTCCTCCATACAGATTTGTGCTAATTGGGCTATGAGAGACAGATAATCACTCCTAATGAATTCCAACACGGAAACACGGGGAGGAGGGGAGGGAGTTTAGTGAAACTGAGGCAAAGAACAAAGAATCAGTTCCCCACTTTTACAGGTGCATCAGTATTTTGCTGTACTGGAGGTAAAGGCACTGGTGAGTTTAAATCTCTGCCAGAACACCAATGATAAAAAAAAAGATTCTCAAGTGTTCATCTTTGGCTGTGCCTATACACAAAAGGTGATTTATTCCCTTGTTTGTGTGGGGAAGAATAGCAGAGTGGAAGGAACACTTTTCTTAGAGGGTCTCGTAAGCACATCTGTACAGGGATTCTTGACAGACATCTCTTCTGGCATTGCTGGATCTGGAAGAAATTACTGTCCCCAGCTGTTGGCCACCTGGCCAGAGAGCAGAGCCCTGCGTGGGAATGCTCCCTAAATCCCCTCAGATAAAAGGCAAACCTGCTCTGAATTAGCCAAGCTGCCTTCCCCTAATTAGGGATGTTCCCCTTATCAAGCGTGCACACCAACTGCTGGGCCAGCAGACAGCCAGGGACAGGATGGGGCAGGAGGTGACACAGCTGCTGGCACCTGCCTGCAGTAGGGAGGGGCAGTGTCACATCCCCAGCAACACAACCAGAGCCAGCCTGTGATAATCTCACTGGAGAAAGAGGAATGACTCCCTCATACAGAAGCGTTGCTTTAAATAATTTTTTAACATTAACTGGAGGAACCAGTGCAGGAGCACGTAGGGACACACAAAAAGAAGGCTTTTCCCCCACCTCCTCCAACATTTAATTTAACTCCCAGTTTTAAGCAGGCTGATGGATGCACAAGGAGTTCCCCTGCCATCAAGACAGAGTCATTCACCTATTGTTAACAGCCCATTGACTGCGCTCAGCTTTCCAACCCCCTTCCCAAAAACCTGAGCTATGGGGGACACAAACACCTCATCAGCCAGGCAGGAACAATCAGCTGCTCCTGAATGGGGCACTTCAGGCAGAGTCTTCAAGATCCTGCAATCAGGGACTGTCCAATGGCCCAGAGGATTAAACAATCTGGAAGAGGGCTGCTATCCTTTGTCTTAAGCCATCCACTAAAGATGAGTGGGATCTCCCCGTTTTTAACAACACAAAAACTCACTTTACTTACAGGTTTTTACAGAGACACTTGTATAAAGGCAGGAAAATGCATTTTAAAAGCACAGAGATACGGGGGTGGCACCAGCAGAAATGACCCGTTACTTGGGAACACTTGGAATTTCACACTGCTAAGGCTGGGCTGCACACAACCAAAAACTGGAACTCCCTTAAACTGAGTTTAAACCCCGCCTTGAAACCGAGACTGATGCAAGGGGATGCATCAGAACTTGAAGTCAGAGATGCAGAGGTGTTATGACTGTGTAATAATGGATGATTAGCCCACCTCATAAAGCACTTTTCCTTAAAAATCATGGACTCCATGAAGCCTGCGTGGTACTCAGCTTTAAAGTGAGGGCGGAGAGCAGAGAGAGCTCTGCCCTGTGCAGGATTTAGGGACAATGAGCCAACCTCACACTCGGCTTTTCCTGAAGAACCCAGCATTTTGGGGAAAGGCCCATTTCATCCTATTCCTTTCTAAACCACACCAGAGGAGTTCAAGGAACACCTATGCCACGCAAGGATGTGAATCACCTACCAGCATGACCAGTGTTTCACTTTTCCCAATCCTTGCCTAGAGGCAAGTCTAAGACTACAGATCCCAGCAGGCAGTTCTCTGCCATTGATCAGAGCACAGTGAAGAGGAGGATTCTGCAGTTCATGGTCTCACCTGCTTTGGGATCAGGTGGGTGGTGGCTTACTGCAGGACCGGGCTACTTTTTGACGTGCTCCCTTACTCCAGGACACTCACTTTTAGAGGGAAAAGCAGCTCTTTTGCCTTTGCTGGATTCAAAACCTCACCTTCTGGGGCAAAAAGATTTGGCACGGAAAATCTGGCAAGAAGAGGCTATGCCCAAACCAATCCCTTACAGATTATATTTGACTCTTTTGGCTACACTTAACTAGGAGCAGGGGTTACTGCACTGGGCTGGAACTCAGGTGAGCCCCTTTTGAGGATGAACCTCGGGATATCTGGGTTGGAATGCCGCTCCAGCCACAGACACGATGACCAGGCATTGTGTGTCCTTCTGGAAGTGGCACCAAGCCAGGCTCTGGATTGTGTAGAGCAGCTCATTCAACAGAAATGTGACCACGTGGCTGGGCCTGATTCAGATCCTATTGGTGCCACGGGTGGATGCTGGAGATGCCCTGTGGCACAGGGTGCTGTTCAGACTACTTTCCCCAATCTCCTGCACAGCACAGCCTTCAAAGCAAACAGGTTGGAACCTTCAACCCAAACTACTCTGCGATAAGGCAGCCACACCACAGAAGTGCAAACACCAGGAAACAGGCAGGAACACCTTAAACTTGAATCCCTTTGCAATGAGGAAACAGGGATGCAAAACACAGAAGGAAGGGGATTGTGTCCTCCAGCCGAGCAAATTCCAAAGTCTATTGCTCCTGTCATTGGCAAAGCATCAGCCACAAACCCCCTCCAGCTCCCAGGCAGATCAGCTTTGCCTGTTCCCATGGGCAGGGAAGAGTCTGGCCTCCTAATTGGCCCAGCATGGAGAAGAGTGGGATCCCAGCCGCGGCTGAGGACCCAAAAGCACAATGCAAACGGCTCCCATCCCATCGAACCCAGCCCGGGCCACACTGCTTTCATGTCATTGTTGTCTTGGGAGGGTGGGGAAAAACAATATTTCAGGGCCCCAGAGCAGGCAGGAGGAAGGAAAGGCTTCTGTGCTTCCAGGCACATGTTATGGGAAAGGCAGCATCTGCGGGAGTTTTCCCCTCCTGGAGTCTGCAGCTTCCTTACTGCACAGTGACAGAAACCACAGACTCCCATGTCCCCAGACTGGGTCTCTGTACGAGGGCAGATGTGCTCAGCAGATGCTCCAAGACCCCCCTTTCTTCTCTGATGTGCCACACAGAGAATTGCTGCCTGGAAACATAACTGGCTACAAGTGACACCTGGAAAGCCACGACAAGCTAATGCCAACCTCCCCACTATTACACACAGAGCTGTGCAAATCCTTCTGACAGCACCAAGTTTGACCTCTTCCCAGGAAGAGCTGGCTACCCTTGTCCCACAACTTGTGCTGGGATGGGGCTTGGCTGAGTATCCCTTCCCAGCACAACCCCAGAGCTCATCCAGAGAACATCAGCAAGTCACAGTCCCGGACTCTTAGACTAGAACTGCTTCTTCCTGGGAGTGACTCCACTATTGGGAGCCCTTCCAGTATCAACCAGTTCAGCCAGGAACACACAACTTCCCAAAATGAGATCAGCAGACATCCCCAAAACTGCCACCTGTGACAATGTTCTCTGGGTGAAGTTCAGCTCCAGTGAAGCAAGGGCACAGAGTCAGGCACATTTCATTATCTGTCAGACAACCTCAGCAATCAGTATTAAGCAGCTGTATTTAAATATCACTTTGTTTTCCCAGCTTTCTCTTAGGATTCAGGCATTTCTTATCCTGCTGAGAGTTTTACTGGGAAAGAACTGACAAGTGGCCCAAATCTTTTCTCTCTGTCAGGCAGGGTCAAGATAAAGGCAGTTTATTCATCCTCCAAGATGAGACAGCCAGCAATTCCCACCTAAGATAGCTGTCCTTCACCATTCATCTCTGACCCTCCTGGGTACCATTCAGTTAATGGAGGAAATAGGAAGCATGAATATTAATCCTGCTGACAACTATCCCTTCTATTTTGATTCTTTCACCTGCATTCTCCATCACTCAAGGATTCCAGGGAAAGTGCCTCATGAAGCTCCACAGCAGCACGCTCGGACACCCTTCCTTGGAAACCTCTTTCCACCAGCAAGCGCTGCCTCCATGGGGCACAGCTCCCTCTAACAGCAAAGGAGCTGAGAGTCAGCTGAAGAGAGCCAGAAAACTCCTCTCCTGTGAGGTTTTTTTGAGGGAAGAATGAGTACAAGGTCACATTTGAAAAAAAGAACAAGCCGTCCTTTCGCTGAAAGAGCCTCATGTATTTAAAGAGTGAAACCAACACACACCACAGTATTTTAGTCACTTCCTGTCCTGTCTGCTGCCATCCACTCCCTCAGCTCCATCTCCCAGTCGCCAGGAACCTCTTCCTCCTATGCCACAGCTCCTTCCTCCTCAGGAGACCAGGGCACCCCTTGCTTTTCCTCTCCCTGTGCTTGTTGTCTTTCCAGAGGAGCTTGCCTGTGTGAAGCCCCCACAACCCTCTTCTACTCCTTTAACATGAAGAATGCAGGAGTGTTTCACCTCCATTTCCAATCCCAAACTCCTCTTGCTGCAGGTTTTAACTTCTCCCTGGCTCTCAGTGTATCCATAGAGCAGGGTGACTTACCAGTACATTTCTTCCTCACCCCATCCCTTTGCAGGTTTACTCTGCTGAAATGCACCCAAATTGATAATAAATCCTCCAGCTCAACTCTCCTCAGCTAAAGAATTTAACTTCTCACATATTTTTACAGCAAACAACTATGGCTCTTGTCTAGATAAACCCAGACCTGCAACGTTCAAATCTCTTGATGGGTGTTCTGATCTTGAGCAAGTACCCGAGGGAAGTCCAAAATTCTGCCTCTGAGACCTCGTGCTGAGAATCCCCAGCAATTTTAGCAGTGGCAAAGCGGGAAGAACAACTTCCATTTCTCCAGGAAGGCACAAGGCAGCCTGACAGGAGGATGGACAAGCAGGGAAGCAGCCAGGCTGTGATCAGACAGACCCAGGGCACAGCAGGTGCTAATGCCAGAATGGGCTGTGCAGGGAAAATCCTCCCTTGCCAGTGTTTCCAGATAGTGTGAAGAACCAAGGCACCAAGATTATGACACCCAATCAGCAGCCTGCCAGGTCACTGCTTATCTTAAGCACAAGAGCTTTTCCTTTCTATATCCCTCTCCAAGCCTGCACCTCCCACTTCAGCTCCTGGGCTGGGCTCTAAGCTCTAGAGCACAAGCACAGCACAGAGGCGGCAGGTTCCTGCCCTCTGTGCCTCTCCCACCTCCAATCCTGGACTCCCCACTCCCCCAGATATGGGAGGCACCACTGAGGATCTAAAGAACAGGCACAATCCCCTCAAGAGACTCAGGACAAGAGGAACCACCGAGCTTAACTCAGGTTTAATGCCCCTCCCCACCTCCCATTTCTCTCAAAACCTGGAGTGCGAAATGGGCGTATCCCAGGTGGCACAACCCTGGACAAAGACAGACTCAAAGCACCAGGCTGAGGAGCTAACAGGATCTACACAAAGCTGGAGCCCTTCCAGGCTTCCCAGCTTCAGGAGGGATTCCTATCACGAGCAAGGCTGGCAGCACTTCAGAATGACCGGGCAGAACGCTTTGGTTTGCACTTTTGGGTTACAAAATTGAACGTACACGAGGAGTAATTGGGGAATTGGAGCAAGGCAGGTGGGAAGGGAGCACGGAGCGGCCAAGGAGAGCTCCACAGCTGCTCCCAAACCACACACTGACCAGCCAGAGCAGCGAAACCACGAGGCAGAGGAACATGCTAGATTAGATCACAGATGGGCAGCTCTGGCAGCAGGCCCAAAAAGGAAGTGCTGCTCCTATGAAAGGAGCTCCTCACTCCAGTCACCTGCAGCCTCTGTCACACACAGCCACTGTCCCAATGGGCTTTGATGGCACTGCTAACCCCCAGACTACACATTTCCACCACCAGCCATGGCACTGGGACAAGTCCTGCCTGGATTCCATGAAAGGCTGGAGAAGCTCTTGACAGACCATCTAACCCTCCACACCATTTCAAGGCTGAACACTGACCCTCAGTGCTAAAAGCCATCTTTTGGCATTTAGCCTTCTCATTTCTGGAGAAGACTGAGAAAACCCCTTGAATTACATCCCACCCCTTCCCAATGGGAAGAAATCCAAGGAAAAAACCCTGTGTGGAGCCCTCACCCTGCCAGGTGTCCCCAGCACAGGCCCTGTGCAGTCAGGCAGATGAGCAGTACCAGCTCGCCTCCTCCTTTTGCTCTGTACAGAAAGGCAACAGAATCTCCCCCAAATGGAACAAAATAGACCAAACTGCTCCAAAAAAAGGCTGGCTGGAAAATTATAAACATTTAATTCATATTCCCACCACTGAGCCCACACAGAGCAGGAGGCAGAGACCGATGGCAAGGGACAGAAATGTGCCATATGCACTCAGAGGTGCAGCTGATCCAGCAGTAGCAGGTCAGTCCCAAGTGACTTCATTCCTTGCTGGGGGACCTCTCTGTCTCCAGCACGCTGAGAGATCACAGAACTAGCTTGGATTTTTTTTTTTTATCAGGGAATTGCTCACCCTCCAAATTTCTCAGTGTCCCAACCCAGCTCTGCCAAAACCTGTTGCCAGTTCTGTCCCATCAGCCAGCCTGAGCGAGGCTGGACCACAGGAGTACTGGGATAACAAAAACACAGGAAGCTTTGAGGTTTGTACTGCAATTCCTGCTCAGCTGACACTGTTTTTTAAAGGGAACAGCAGCAGGCTGGCTGCATCGCAGGCTATAGGGCTGAGGATGCTCAGGGAGAGGGAGAACAACTCAGGGCCATTGGGAAGAACATGGACAATGTGGGAATCCAGGTACTAGGAAGGATATTTCCTCTGGACTCTGTGCTGTTACACCATCCCTGCACGCACTCCCTCCCCCTCTCCTCCAAAAGGAGCCCAGCACTCTTCCCTTCCTTACTCCAAATGGGGCAAAGGGGCTCAGTGACACATGGAAATATTTATGCACAGCAAATTAAAGACACTGAGGCAGCCTGACCTTAAAGGAGCATGCACTGCCAGCCCTCCTTTCCACTTCCAGCTGCCTCAGCTCGATCCCAAGATTACAGCTCCCAGGAGCCAGGGGTATGTAAAAGAACTAGGAGGACTTTTCTCAAGAGGTATTTTCTCCCAAACTCTGTCAGGACTGGCTAAAACACAACAGGATTGTGCCCTCAGCTCCCAGCCCTGAGGACCAGCACGAACAAAGCTGACAGAGCCTCTTCCTTGACCTAAAAGGGCGTGTGGGGGCAGCTTTATTAAAACTCGTTTGTGTACAGAGCAGTGGCTAAAATATGGAAAATCCACTACCCTGCAACCCGGAGCAGATCCCAGCCCAAAAACTTCTCTGGTTCAAGTTCCTGGAAATTCCAGAGGGATTCAGAATCCCTGGACAGCCAGCTCATTGCTGTTTACTCCCAGTGCTGTTGCTACAGCAACAGAGATGCACAAGCATGCACACAGGAACGGGACAGAACCCCTGTCCAACAGCTCCATCTCCTCTCCCCCATCACGGATTCCCAGGATAACTTTGTCACTGGGTTCATCTGAACCACCTCAAGTGGCAGAAAGCAATACCCACAGCCAGCTATGAATGTTCCCCATCTGGTTTCCAAGAACTGGAAAAAGAGGTACACAGGGAGCACCTGCAGCACAGGGAGTGCAGGCCACCGTGGAAAGGGAAGAACAACACCAAAGCTCCTCACAGCCTCCTAAAGGCTTGGCCATCATTTCCTCCTCTGGAATCAGCAACACTCTCCCCTCAGCAGCAGCACCACAGATCTCATCCTGAAGGGAATTGCTTCCTTCATACATTTTCAGAGGACAAGATGAGGGCAGCACCTTGTTTCTCCACCTTCTGAGCATATCATCATTTCCCACATGTGCCCTTTCTCCCTCAAACCCAGCCAGTGATCTGTAAATCTGGGTGGCTCCTGACATAACTAAAAAGGCACTGGGGGCACAGGCACTGCTCTCCTGACTTGCCAGTGTGACCTCCAGCTGGAAAACTTATTCCTGGTTCTTATAGGAACATAAATGAAGACTGCAGAGATTGATTGGTAACCCACAGGTAACTTTAAGTCTTCCTGTGGTGTTTGGCTCCTTGCTTAGTCAGCCCTGCAACCTCCAGGACACAGTCAGGGCACAGCCAGGCTTGGGACAATAAGAATCCAGCAGATATTTACCCCATGCACCCCTCTCTGCTGGCAGAGAACAGCATCCACTTGGTTTCAGGGACGTATTCTCCCAGGGACCAGCACAGTCATGCATCTGGCAGGATCTAAATGCTCACAGGGATTTCTAAAGCTTTCCAAGAATAGCCTTCAGTTGCTGCTAGCTTCTACCAAAGCCCTGCCCAGACCAAATCTGAACAGCCCCTGAATTATTTAGAGCTCATTTATTACACCTGGGTCATTTGGAATGACTCATTTGTAGTGCCTCCAGTTTGAGGCATGTGGGAGAGATTAATTACCCCCCTTGCCTGGGTCCTGTCTAGACTGGGCAGCTGAGGTGTGTCCAGCAGACCAGGGACACTTGGCCAAGGCTGGGTTTCACACAGGGCACAGAGGAACTCCAGGAAGGAGCTTGGCTTGACAGGAATTGCCAGTGTCACATTTCAAACGCGGGGAAGAGGGAGCAGGTGATGTAAAAACAGCCCAATTCTCACCCAGTGCCTGGGGCTCATCCCATGCTCAATGCCTGCAGGGAGTAACATAGGCAGGGTCACCCCAGCACACTCATGAGAGTCCCAAACCAGTGGGAGCAGCCCTGGGAAAGCCAGCATCCTGGGGGTGACAAACACCAGCAATCTGCAGGGATCACCACCTGGCAGTGAGCAGCTTTACAGGACAAACAAGAAGTTGGGCTGAACCTGATGGGATTGCTCCTTGCATCCCATTGTTGGGATACCATGAAACATTCAAGATGGAGCAACACAGGGAAGGCAGGAAGCTGCATCCTCTTTACCATCTTACCTGACACAGGCAGCCCACAGCCTGCTCCCCCTGACCTCCCTCTCAGCTTTGAGGCCATTTATCCCTCAATCCATTCCTGTCTTGTGAGTAGAAGTCACAAGTGTCCTGTCAACATGTGTGGGCCTTCCTGGCCCCACGACTCGTGTCCTGCACTGACATCACCCCATCCATCCTGCAGAAAGGACACAAACAAGTTGGAAGCCACAAGATTCCAGCTGCTGGGACTCTGGGCACTGGCCAGAGCCAGCAGTGCCATCCCTCAGGCATGGGTTGAGCTTGGATCACTCCACAGCATGCAGGGCTGCAGGAAAAACCTTGTCCTGCACACTCCCCAGGCTTCATCCCCCAGCTGATGGCTCCACAGGCTGCAAAGCTCATCTGAACTCTCCCAGGGGATAGCATGGACACCAACATGTAAGGGCAGGTTGGTAACTGCTGTTTACAGGAGAGGCCTCGGCTTCTGGCTGGTAGGGACAGGCAGAGCCTCCTCTCAAATTTCACACAAGGATCTGACCAGAGGGCAGGGCAGTGCTAAGGCAGGACACAGACTGCCTCCAGCCATGGGACAGAGCACTTCACTCCCCAGCTCCCCTCCCAAATTCTCCAGCATCCACAGCACTTCTGTCTCCTGCTCCACGAGCCTATTTCCCTTTGTGGGTGCCAAAACCTTTCCCACAGCCAAAGTAAGGGTGGCACTGCACCCAGCCAGGGATGGTCACTCGGGGCCAACACCCCAACACTCCAGCAGGAGCTGTGGCTTAGCCCCCAGGGAGGGTGAGGCTCCTCCTCGGGCTCTCTCCAGCAGCAGAGCCAGTTTAAGAGGTTCCTACCCCACCCTGTCTCCTCATCTCAGACTTCCAGCCCCACCAGGTTTGCTCACTACTCCAGCACAGACAACAGCTGGGATTAGATGCCTCCTCCCTGCCAACTTCCATCCAGGGCATTATCCACAGCTCCTTGAGGCAGCATTCACCTCAGGGCCATCAGCTCCCAGGGCTAACTGAGGGAGGGAGAAAACCTCTTCAACCAGCTCAGCTACGAGGGCAATCCTAACCGGGAACCACACCCTGAGATACAGACTGCTGGGAAGAGTGTGATGGGCAGGATTTGTCCTTTGGATAATGGCACTCCCCTGCTGTGCTCCCAAGCCATTCCGAAGTGATCCAGTGCTGCTGCCCTCCATTTCTCACCCTCAGCATTGTCACTGCAAGCACACGGCAGCACTGTGGTAATGTGCTAATCCCAGCTTGCAATTCACAGGGCCTTGCTAGTCTCAGTTCACAGCACAGGCCTGCCAAAATGAGCCCTGGAGCCGGCAGAAGGTGAGAGTTCCTCACACTTCCAGCACCCAGGAACACGGCAGGACTGCTCTGCAGAAATGCAGGCAAGCTCTGTCAGCAGCAGGCCAATGGATCTTTTTCTCCAGAGCCCTTAAGGAGTCCAGGCTCCTCGTGGGGTGCCCAACAGCCTGGTGTGACATGAGCTGGGTGCAACCACCCAGTGACAGCCAGCAAAGACTTCCAAGTCTCAGAGAGGGACTGTGGCATTGTTAGTGCCAGGGCTGGACTGTCACTCAGGCTCAGGACACAATAGAGCATTTCAGCTCCTCAGTTAAGGGCCTGCAAAACACGCAACTCCAGCTTGAAATGCTGGCACTTCAGCCCAAGCCCCAAGAACTGCCTCGTTAGGGAGCTGGGCAGAACAACACTCACACAGAATTAGCAGGAAACTACTCCACAGTGCCTGCAAGTCCCATCTCCACTGCTCCCAGTCTCTGGGTGAGGAACACAGATATCCCATAACCTGCTCCTCTGTGTCCCCTCCACACTCAGCATCGCCCACTGCCTGTGTGAGTCTCCCAGAGCTCACCAGGACACAGTTTCTCCCACAGATGCTCTTGGATGGGTGCAAGACATCCTCCCAGTGACATCCCTGAGTCCAGAGCAACTCACCCCAGCCTGTGTTATCCTGGGAGTCATGGATGCAGAGCCTGAACTAGGAAGCAAGTACAGCTCAGGGTAGTGCAATCCACCTAATCAAAGTGTCATTGTGCCACACAGGCATGTGTGAACGGGCAGAGAATTCCTGCAGGAACATGACCACACCTGAAGCAGAGGTGAATTTCTCCTCCAAAGCCAGACGTTTCACCAACACCGATAAATTCATTCAGAAAACAGACAGACATCAGATTTTTGTTGAACCAGAGGTAGGCGACATTAGTGCAAACTAAACAAAATAAGACAGCACACTCAAGATTTCCTCTATGTCCCGATGGAAACCAGTCAGGAAAAAGATGTGTGATTACCTGACACACCAGAGAACAAACTTCCTCTGCCATCTCAGATGGTACCATCAAACCACACAATTAATTCAGCTCCCTCACCACCACAAACTATTCTGGTCCAGGTTGTTTGGCCGGTAGGACTACTATCACACCTGGATTGGTTTTTTTAAAATACGTTTATCTTTTGCTAGTTGAGCCCCAGTTACACACCAGAAACACAGCTGACAGCAGCAGAAACACACTGTACCACCAGCTGATCACTTCCCTACTTGGAACTTTCCATTTAGGCCTACTAACCCAGCTCCCAAGTCCAAGGCACATGTGGGATATTCGAGTAAGTCAAATCATGCTCTACAGAAGAAAAATAATCATCTTTCAAGGGTCCTTCAGCAAGAGATCATCACTGACACAGCAGGAGCACATAAGGAGCTGGAAGCTTCCAGGAAAAGCACGGCAGGAGGTACGAGTTAAGCCTCCCCCACCACACAGGGGTCATGCCTCCTGCTCTGGGCCTCAGGCCAGCACGGACAACACACGCACACGAGGCCACTCCAGTCCAGGTGAGCCTCACCCTGCTGCCCATGTGCCTCCCCAAACCCCTTAAGCACAGAGCTCATCAGCAGGCATTTATCCAGCTTAGCACATTCTGCTGGAGCCCAGCCCACCTGCACCAGGACACCGACTCCTCTTGATTTTCAGAGGGATAATAAGCACTTTTAAACTGACAAGGTCCTGGCTGATAGTCCCCTGCACCTTCCCTATCTTTATCCAGATGTTTTGGTTTAGTCCTGGATCACTCTCCAGTCAAACCAGCACCTTGAGCTGGATCCTGCACAGCTGTGGGAACGAATGTGTCAGGATGAGGGAGGAGGTGGGACTGCTGCTGATGCCAAATTAAAACATCCACCAAAGCACTTGGGAACTCCCCAGCACCCAGAACTGCTCATCTCGAGGACGAAGCTTAATGCCAAGATCCACACAGCCTCACACCAAATGATTCCAGAGAATTAAAGGATAAGGATTTACCTTTATGGGCAGCAACTTGAAGGTGAGGGTACAGGTACTGCTGTGACTCAGAGAGGGACTCCACCACAGAGCTGCCACTTGCCCCACCAGGGGTTTGCAACTGCCCCAAAACAGTGTGGGAGATACAGCAGCCTGCCTCCTTCCCTGGGATCTCTGGGAATATCATCTCAGACTGCTCCTAAGCTGTTCCCAGTTACAGCCCAATTCCCAGACCATTGGATTCATGCAGTCCCAGCAAACGGCAGCACAAACACCAGAGCTCCTGACAGGGTGACTGGGACCTGAATGCTGGAACAGTTCCCTTCAAAAGAAAACACTGGGAAGAGCCACAGGCACAGGAAAAGTGGAACTTGAAGCTGGAGCTGGTTCTGCCAGATTTCACAGCCACTCAAATCAAGAATGGTAACACACAGTGTTTCAGGTCCTCTGCTTGTCACAGACACACAGAAAAAAACCTGTCGTGACAGAAACTACACTGACACCAGTTTCATGTTCCTACCCCAAAGCTCCTTCCCCAGCCTCAGCCTCCAACCCCCCTTTCCAGAGCAGCCAAATTCCCTTCCTTAGGGCACACCTGGTGATCCAAAAAGGACCCACAAAGCCACCTAAGCCAAGCCCACACCTCTGCGCAGGCTGCATCCATCCTGTTTGGCTTGTTTAACCCTGCTTCCAGGAAAAGCCTTTCCCTTCTCCAGCTGCAACAGAAGCAAGACTGCAATAGGATTATTCTGACCCTACTGACCAGTCTTTGGCTGTAACGGATCCGCTCTTCCTCAGGCTCCATCTCCGACTCCTCGGACGAGAGCGAGAAGGACACGCCGGGACTGCTGTCGTCGTCCTCTTCCTCCTTGGAAGCCAGAGGGAAACAGTGAAGAAGGGCACGGGGACACCCACACCACCCCTCACTCCCCTTCTCCTTTTGGGGCCAACCCCACTCTGCTCTGGGGGCTGAGAGAACCCGGTGGATGAGCCCAGCCCAACTTCTAAGGCTCCTATTCTATCTCAGAATAAACGTCAGGGTAAACGACTTCCCCAGCTCTTCTGTAACACACCAGGAGCTGTGGGTCTCCCACCTTGGCTCCACACTGCACCAGCAGCTCCCACAGTGGGATAAAAACCAGGGAAGGTGCTGTCGAACCCTGGCTTCCCCAAAATCAAACACTGGAGAGCCAACTCCTCCAAACAGCACAACCACTGTCTTTGGGATATCCTATACCGTGGTACCTGGGAGAAACTACACTGGTACAGAACATCCCCCATGATCAGGGAAGGCATATGGGATCTCTCCTACATACAGCACGCAAGCAGGGAAGCAGTTAGGGATCTAACCCCTGGCTGGAGGAGACCTAAATGCTGAGCTCTCCAAATGTGCCACCTTGTGACACCACACATCAACCTGGGAAAACCTCCCAGGGCGTCAGATGGCACCTACACTTCTTTATTTTAAAGGGACAGAAACCAACCAAAGCCTGGGTATGGCACGGCTCTTAATCCCCAGGTCTATGCCTAAATCAGACCTTCGGGGAGGAGAACCGGGGAATGGGATCGGGGAAGGGGATCCGCCACCCCCCGTAGTGTTACAGAACAGCTACGACCACGTAGGGAGAAGTCGCTCTATCCTGCTCCTCCCCGACCCCCGGCTTCGACAGCAGAGCATTCCCACTCCCGCCAGCACCTTCCCCCACCGCCTCCCCTGGAACCACGGCAACAGGGCTCCCGGCTCGGCCGAGGGAGACAGTTTCCGCACACTTGCTGAACTCTGTTTATAAACAACCGGACAACCGGAGCGCAGCGCGCCCGCCCCGCCGCGGGGGAGGGGGCCACCCCCGGCCCGCCGGGCCACCCCAGCCCGCCCCCGCCGGGGCCGGACGGGAGGCGGGAGGGAGGGTCCCCGGGGAGCTGTCAGCCGGCACCCGCCGCCCCCTCCCCAACTTCCCGACGCGGCCTCCCGGGGCCCGGCAAGGGGAGACTCGCCCGCGCCCGCTCCCGCCCGGCCGCGCTCCGGGGCCCCGCACAAACTCGGGGCTCGCCGGTGACCCCCGCGGTGCTCACCAGGTCTCTCCTGCGCCTTTGTCCTCTTCTACCGCCGGCACGGGGTGGGGGAAGAGAACAGACGGAGGAGGAAGAACCCCCCGGTCAGCAGCGATCGCGCCCCGGACCCGCCGCGCCCCCGGCCCCGCCGCTCACGGCGCGGGCAGCGGGCGCTGACAGCCCCGCCGGCCGCCCCCCGCCGCCGCGGCCCGCGTCCCCCCGCCACCGCCGCCGCCTCCACCGCCACCGCACCCCCCTCGCCGCCGAGCGGCGGGGCTCCGCCGGCGCCGCCCGTCCCGTCCCGCCCGCGCGGTGCCCCCCCGGCGCCGCCGCCCCCCGGCCGGGACGCGGTTCCCCCTCCTCACACAGGAGCCGCTGCCGCCATTTTGAACCCGTCAGAGCCTCACATACACACCGACGCCGCGCGCACGCGCCGCACGCACGGGCTCCCCCCCCCCCCACGATGCCCGCGACCCCGCGCGCCGCGCGTGCGCCGCGCCCTCCCCAGCCCGGCCCCGCCCCGCGCGCGCGCGGCTCGGGGGCGACCACGCCCACTCCCGTCCACGCCACGCCCCTGGCGTGACCACGCCCCCTTCACGGCGTGACCACGCCCCTGGCGGGGGGCTGGAGAAGGGGGAGCCCCGGTGGGGTTTTTTTGGGGGGGTTCGTGTCCCAACGCGTCCCGCCGTGAGGTCCCTCGGTGTCCCCGCGGGCCTCGCGGCTGCCCGCACGGCTGTGCACGCCTGTACGGGGGTCTGAATGCAGAGATGGGGGCACGTAGCTGCATACACCTACGTAACTACGTACAGCTGCTTAGTTATAAATTATAGGTATTAACAATGTTTTTATGAACTATATATACTTGTATAGATAGTTATACTCTAACTATATGCAGTGATATATATAATAAATATAATGATATGGATGGTTGTAAAGTAACTATGTGGTCACATATACATTATATATTAACATGTATATAAAAGTATATGTATAACTATACACATGGTTATAAACGGTACCCCTACAGACCTGCATGTGCAGCACACACCTGGACACACTTGGACACATGCTCAACCCAAAATCAGCAGGTGACCCCATCCCAGGGGCCTCTCATCCATCCTGGGCCCATGGTGGGACTCCATGCCCCCAACACCCACGCCATGTCCCCAACACCCACACGGAGTCCCCGACACCCCCAGGCCATGTGGGGGCTGCTCCTGCCCTAGAGACCGTGTCACGCTGATGAGTTTTGTGTCACTTTAATGGCAGAAGATCCCCCCGCAGTCACCCTGTGCCAGCCTCCGGTGCTGGCCTGCCAGCGGGAAGGGGAGCTCCCAAATCAGTTCTCTGCTCCCAGAGCCCGGCTGCCAGGGGATGCTGGCATCCATGGTGGGACAGGGTGCTGGCATTCCTGGCGGGACAGGACATACGGTTCTCTGGCAGGACAGGGACAGGGTGCTGGGACAGCTGGTGGGAAAGGGACAGGGCTCTGGGATCCAGGTGCGACAGTTCATGCCAGGGATGCTCTCCTGCCGTCTCCCCATGTTGACCAGCGGTGCCAGCCCCGGGTCGGCATTCCGGCGGCAGAGGCAGAGGCGTGGCAGCAGCCGGTGGCAGCTTGGGGACAGCAGGAGATCCCGGGGCGGCCGTGCCCAGCCGGGGGGCTCAGAGGAACACACAGACCCTCCTGGGCCTCGCCTTGCGCTGCCTGCGGCGGGCGGCGCTGATGGCGGCGCTGCAGGCGGTCACAAAGATGTTCTCCACGTTATCTTGGTACCTGGCCGAGCACTCCATGTAGGACACGGCGCGGACCTGCCGGGCCATGGCCTCTCCCTGCGGGGACACACGGAGTCAGACCCCCCCGGGACCCCGCTGTCGCACTATCCCGTGCTGGGGGCCACCCCTGTGCCATCCCACCGGGAGGTGACACCCACCTGCTGGCGGGAGACGGCCTCCATCCGTCCGTCCTTCAGCTTCTGCAGCACCTCCTGGTCCTGCCGCAGGTCCATCTTGCAGCCCACCAGCAGCACTGGGACCCCCTTGCAGAAGTGGTTCACCTCCGGGTACCACTGTAGGGGGGCATGTCACCCAGGGGTGGGCACGTGTCGCCCAGGGATGGGGAGAGGCGACAGGCAGCACCCCCAGGGTTGCGTTACCTTCGTCAGGATGTTGTCAAAGCTGTTGGAGTCGGTGACATCAAAGCACATGAGGACAACGTTGGCATCTGAGTAGGACAGAGGGCGAAGCCTGTCATAGTCTTCCTGTCCTGCCAGTGGAGAAGGAAAGCATTACACGCTGCCCTGGGACCATGGAAGTGACATCTGTGGGGATGGCTGCGGGTTAACCCCCCCTCCCCCACTGCCATGGCATGGGGACACCCCTCCAAGGCGTGACCACGCATGTGGGACACCCCGAAACGCCCAGGTGGGAGAGCGGGGGGCACAACTGCCCGCCCTGTCCCCTCCTGTCCCACCTGCTGTGTCCCACAGGTGGATCTTCACGGGCTTGCCGGCAAGCTGGAGGGACGCTGTGTACTTCTCAAACACGGTGGGGATATAGGCCTGGCGGGGTACAGGGAGGGGGTGACACAGGTCACACAGGCAGCTGTGGGGGGCAGTGATGGAGGGGACCCCAGTGGGAAAAGAGCGGGGCACAGGGATGGAAGCAGGGAGAGGGAAATGGTGCTTCCTCCCTGGGGCAGTGGGACAGGAACCACCCTTGTCCCCCATCCCAGGGCAACACAGAGCATCACGGATGCCCCAGGGCGACCTGGGGATTCAGGACAGGGGTTTTCTGGGGTCTCTGTGGCTGCCCCCCCCTTCCCTGCACTCCCTGAGTCCCTTATGTGCCCTCACAGGGAACAAACCCTGCTCCTCACCCAAGAGAGGCAGAGGTGTCACAGACCCCCATCAGCCCCAGGCTGTGCCACCCTCTGCCCCCTGTCCCCCTGTCCTGCTTCAAAAAGCCCCGCTGCTGCCACCCCGTCCGTCCCATCGCGCGTCCACCGCCCTTTGCCCGTCCCGGTACCTTGGGGAAGTCCCCGCTGGCGAAGGCCACCAGCAGTGACGTCTTCCCGCAGCCGCCATCCCCCACGACGACAGCCTTGACCTCGGTTTCGGGGGCTCCCGGGCTCTGCCCCCCGCGCTCCCGCTGCATGGGGGTGTCCGCTGAGGCCACGGAGCCCGTGTGGCCTCGGTGGAGACGGGGATGGGGACAGGGAGGCGGGTGGCACCCGCCCGGTCCAGGGTGCGGCTGTCACCCGCCCGCCGGGCCCGCCCGCCGCGGGGCCGGGGCCGCGGCGGTGACAGCGGCCGGGACACACGTACAGGTGTCCTGGCACACAGGTGACCTTCTCCCGGCAGGTCCTGGCCGTGCACAAGCGTCACACTGCCACCTGCATGTCCTGCCCGCCTGTGCGATGCTTCCTTGCGTTCCTGCCCCACTGCCTCTGGCACGCCCTCATCCCCATCCCACTGCTGATCCCGCTCCCCATCCCGATCCCACTCGTGCACTCTCCGTGCAGATGCCCCTGCACAGCTCAGCCCCCACAGCCCTGGGATGGGACCCCTGTGCCCTCCCTGACGCCCCATTCCCGCCTGGGAGCCTGGGGTTTATTGCCCTGAGCATCCGCGGGAGGCAAAGTCCAGGGGTGGAGGGAGGCACGGGGGGATGACTCACTGCCCTGGCCCCGCTGTCACTGTCACACCCGTGCCGTGCCATGCTGAGCCCTGCCCTGCCAGGAGTCTCTGTCCCTGGCACCCAGCTCAGCAGCACCGGGGTGATGGGGCAGCCACGGCTTTCCCTAGTGATTCCAACACAAGTGGGACAAGCTGTGACCCCTTGCTTTGCTCGGGGACAGGCCATCCCAGCAGTGATGTCCCCCCATTCCCCAAGAGTTTGGATGTCCCCAAGACCCTCTCCCCTCCAGTCGATGCCCTGTTCTGCCACCCCAAATATTTGGTAGGGGTGAATGGGTGCTTCTGGTGCAGGGCTGCAGGGAGGGATGTGGGATGTGTGCTGTCCCCTGCCATCCCCTCATCTGCCACCAGCCTCTCCAGGCTCTCTCAGTGGGTACCAGCCAGTCCAGGAGGGCTCTGAAGCCCCCAGAGACCAGTTGGAGTGACTCCAAAGCGATGGCTCGGAGAACAAATTCCAAATTCTCACCTCGGCCTGATGCAGGATGAAGTCAGAGGAGAGGGATTCTCACGCTGGGAGGTTGGGAGGCAAATGCATGCAGTAATGAACAATATCAGAAGGATGCCAGCATCGGGGCAGGATGGGGAGGGGAGGCTGGAGCACCATCAAACAATTAGGAAGGTGGCAATTACCAGTCTAATGAGATATCAGGTTGACTCCTAAAAGCATCAGCATTCTTTCACAGCAAGATGTAACGGCTGCAGTGTTTGTCCTCTGGGGTATTCACTTGGACAAAACATTTCCTTTCCCGCAAGACCAACAGAATTTTGACAGGAGAGGAGGCAGCCTGTGTGCAGCTGCCCAGGGCTCTCAGTGCCTGACCCGTGATTGTGCAGAAACGCCCCAAAAAGCAGCATTATTTGGGGACAAATAGGCCGCTTGGAGCTTCTGAGGACGTGGAGACCCCAATTTTCCTCACTGGAGAAGACAGTGGCGAGGAGCACCGGAGGGAGGGAGCCTGCCCTGCTCGGACACACTAACAGGTTGGCCCCAAGGAAAGGTAGGGGGTCGGGACCAGAGTCCAGCCCTGGGCACTGCTCGTGTCTCCCTGGATGTCCCCAAAGCCCCTCTCACTGCTCCCGTGGTTGTCCTCAATTGGGATGACTGGATCGATCCAACCCTCCCTCCGCCCTCACCTCACTCCCAGCCATCCCATGGCCCCCCTGTCCCCAGCCCTGTTGTGCCACCTCACCAGGATCCCTCTCCCTGTCACATCCCCTGGGGTCCCACTAACCCCCCTCTGCTCTGTCCACAGCTGGGACACCATGGAGCTGAACCAGACGTCCCCACCTCCCTCATCTCCCATAACTGACACTGAAGGAGATGATTCCTGTGGGATCAATGTCTCCGATGTGGCCATAGACGGCGTCACGCTGCTCATCTGCCTCTGTGGGCTGTCTGGGAACGGGGCTGTCCTCTGGCTCCTTGGATTCCACATCCGCAGAAACCCCATCACCATCTACATCCTCAACCTGGCTGTCGCCGACTTCACCTTCCTCCTCTTCATGGTCCCCTCCTCCCTGCTCTACCTGCTGGAGGACGTGTCCTGCTCCACTGAGGTGTCCCTGATGTACCTGAGGGCCCTTTTCCTGCTGTCCCTGTTCTCCTACAACATGGGGCTGTACCTGCTGACAGCCATCAGCATCGAGAGGTGTGGCTCGATTCTCTTCCCCCTCTGGTACCGCTGCCACCGTCCCCAGCGCCTGTCATGCGTGGTGTGTGCCCTGCTCTGGGCACTCTCCATCGCTGTCATCGTCGTGGTCACCTCCCTGTGCCTGTCACAGGAGCACGAGCACTGCCAGGTGGCTCTCATCTCCATGTACGCCCTCAGCTTCCTCATCTTTGCACCACCCATGGTCATCTCCAATGTCATCCTCTTCATCAGGGTCCAGTGTGGCTCCAAGAGACGTCAGCCTAAGAGGCTCTACATCGTTATCTTCCTCACTGTGCTCTTCTTCCTCATCTTTGGAGTGCCTCTCAGCCTCTGGAATTTCCTTCAGCAGCTCAGCCATACCGTTGTGTCCTCCCAGGTGGTTTTCCTGCTCGCCTGCATCAACAGCAGCATCAACCCCTTCATCTACTTCTTGGTGGGGAGCTGCTGGAGGCACTGCTCTGTTGTATCCCTCCAGGTTGCCTTCCGGAGGGTCTTTGAGGAGACAGGGATCACCACCATCTCCAGCTGAGAGGCCACTGTGGTCCCACCGGCCGTGCTACCCACGCCGGCTTCATGCTGAGCTGCCCACCCTTGCTCCCAGCCAGGCCTGCAGGTCATCTTCCTGCAGTTGTGAGTCAGGATGCATCCCATAGCTTTTCCCATCCCTTTTACCATCCCACTGATACGTGCTGTTGTGTCTATCCCTACCCCTATCCCTATCCCTATCCCTATCCCTACCCCTATCCCTATCCCTATCCCTATCCCTATCCCTATCCCTATCCCTATCCCCCTGTCCCCATCCCCGTCTCTGTCCCTGTCCCTATCCCTATCCCTATCCCTATCCCTATCCCTATCCCTATCCCTATCCCATCACATCCCCATCCCCATCCCTATCCCTATCCCTATCCCTATCCCTATCCCTATCCCTATCCCTATCCCTATCCCTATCCCTATCCCTATCCCTATCCCTATCCCTATCCCTATCCCTATCCCTATCCCTATCCCATCACATCCCCATCCCCATCCCCATCCCTATCCCTATCCCTATCCCTATCCCTATCCCTATCCCTATCCCTATCCCTATCCCTGTCCCTACCCCTATCCCTATCCCTATCCCTATCCCTATCCCTATCCCTATCCCTGTCCCTGTCCCCGTCCCCGTCCCCATCCCCACCCCCACCCCTATCCCTATCCCTATCCCTATCCCTATCCCTATCCCTATCCCTATCCCTACCCCTACCCCTACCCCTGTCCCCATCCCATCTGCATTCCCACCACAGTTCTATCCCCAAAGTATCCTCATCTCGGCTCCCCTTCCCCGTTGCCTGCACCCCTCCCCTCCTTATCCCTATCCCTACCCCTGTCCCTATCCCTACCCCTGTCCCTATCCCTACCCCTGTCCCTATCCCTGTCCCTATCCCTATCCCTACCCCTGTCCCTATCCCTATCCCTATCCCTGTCCCTATCCCTATCCCTACCCCTGTCCCTATCCCTATCCCTATCCCTATCCCTATCCCTATCCCTATCCCTACCCCTGTCCCTACCCCTGTCCCTATCCCTATCCCTATCCCTATCCCTATCCCTACCCCTGTCCCTACCCCTATCCCTATCCCTATCCCTATCCCTATCCCTATCCCTATCCCTATCCCTGTCCCTATCCCTATCCCTGTCCCTACCCCTGTCCCTATCCCTATCCCTATCCCTATCCCTATCCCTATCCCTGTCCCTATCCCTATCCCTGTCCCTATCCCTACCCCTGTCCCTATCCCTATCCCTGTCCCTGTCCCTACCCCTGTCCCTATCCCTATCCCTGTCCCTGTCCCTACCCCTGTCCCTATCCCTATCCCTGTCCCTGTCCCTACCCCTGTCCCTATCCCTATCCCTATCCCTATCCCTATCCCTATCCCTATCCCTATCCCTATCCCTATCCCTATCCCTATCCCTATCCCTATCCCTATCACATCCCCATCCCATCTGCATTCCCACCACAGTTCTATCCCCAAAGTATCCTCATCTCGGCTCCCCTTCCCCGTTGCCTGCACCCCTCCCCTCCCCTCCCCTCCCCTCCCCTCCCCTCCCCTCCCCTCCCCTCCCCTCCCCTCCCCTCCCCTCCCCTCCCCTCCCCTCCCCTCCCCTCCCCTCCCCTCCCCTCCCCTCCCCTCCCCTCCCCTCCCCTCCCCTCCCCTCCCCTCCCCTCCCCTCCCCTCCCCTCCCCTCCCCGGTTTCCCAGCTGGCGCCCGCTCCCAGCGCGTCCCGTCGGGCTCTGCTGCCCTCCGGTGGGGATGTTTGGGATTGCCGGCATCCAGACCCACCCCGATCCCCTCGGACATCCCAAATTCCCCCTCGGGGCCGCCTTCCCCCCTGACAGCCCCGCCCCTGCCCCTCCCCGGCAGTGTCTCCGCTCCTGGCCCTTCCATGCTCCTGCGCTCCAATAAAAGGCTGATGGATCCATCGCGCTGTCGCCTCTTGCCCCTCTCCAAGGGAGGCTGGGGGGCGGGACACGGCGGGTGACGCTCTGGAGCGGGATCTCCCAGAGAAACAGTCCCCGAAAACCATATGAGGCAGTCTGGGGTGAGCAGCCCGTGGGGAGGGAGCCTCAGACACGGGCCCGGGGGGAATGGGAAGGACGGGACTTCCTTCCCATTGGGTGGGCTGCATGGGGGAGTGGGGTGGGAGGTTGTGGGGCGGGTTTGGGACGTGGCGGGGCTCGTGGGCAGGTGTTGGACATGGTGGGAAGGTGTGGGGTGTGGTGAGACTCGTGGTAATGTGTGGGATTTGGTGGAGCTGGAGGAAAGGTGTGGGACGCGGTGGGGCTGGTGACCTCGGTGGAGGCGGGTGACGCCTCGTGGAGCCCACGGCGACAAACACAGGTCTCACCCTGCTCCTGGACCACGGCCGCCTCCTCTCCTTGCTGCTGCACCATCTGAGCTTGCTGAGGGAGTGGCTGAAGGCAGAGGAGAGCAAGAATTTCTGAAGGCAGAGAATCCTTTGCACCTGGATCACGGAATTAAAGACCTTCACGGAGATCTTTGCTGTGACACTCTGGGAGCAGCCGGGGGGGAATGCTGAGCCCCCAGGCCACCCTGTCAGTGCCGGCTGTGCCGTGCCGGCCCAGCTTTGGGCACTCGGGGTCATGGCTGCTCCAGGGAGCACAAGCCATGGGTGTGTCCCCTCCCTCCAGCCACATTCCGGGCTGGCAGCAGGAGCCAGAGGAGGCTGGGAAGCGCAGGCAGAGGGAGCAAAGACAGCTCAGGGTTCACAATGCTGTTTATTGATATCAGACGGCGGTGGGATGCAGGAACCAGGTGCCGGGGGATTTTGGGATCACAGCCCTGTGGGGCACGATCCCTTTTGGGGAATAGTGTTGTAGGACCCATGAGAGAGGAGGAAATGTGCTCCCTGCAGAGCATCCCTCCCACATGGCCCTTGGCACTGCCCCTGCTCCCTTCTCCTGCGGGATTACAGCACCACAGGGAGGGTGATCCTATGGATATTTATTAATCAGGTGGCTCAAGGAAACCCTCAGCCACTGTCCTGGGCTCCTTCAGCAGAGCAGTGGAAGGGATCAACAGGCTGGGATGGCTGTGTCCATGCAGGATCATTGCTGTGGGCAGTGTTTTCTTCTGGCTCCTCAAAGACCCTCTGGAGGGAGAGCCAGAGGGACTGCACAGAGCAGGGCCTCCAGCACCTCCCTGCCAAGAAGAGGATGAAGGGGTTGATGGTGCTGGGGATGCAGGCAAGCAGGGAAACAACCTGGGAGGGCACAACGATGTAACCGAGCTGCTGCAGGAAATGAGAGAGGCTGAGGGGGAGACCAAAGAGGAGGAAGAAGAGCACAAGGAGGAAATTAACAGTGTTGAGTATCTTGGGTTGCTGCTGCTGGGAGCCACACTTGACCTTAACGAAGAGGATTGTGCTGGAAATGACCATGGCTGGGGCAAAGAGGAAGAGGTTGAGGGCATACACGGAGGTGAGAGACACCTGGCAGTGCTCGTGCTCCTGTGACAGGCACAGGGAAGTCACCGTGACAACGACAGCGACAGAGAGTGCCCAGAGCAGGGCACACACCACCCAGGACAGGCGCTGGGGACGGCGGCAGCAGTACCAGAGAGGGCAGAGGACGGATGTGCACCTGTTAATGCTGATGGCTGTCAGCAGGTAAAGCCCCAGGTTGTAGGAGAACAGCAGGAGTGGGAAAAGTGCCCTCAGGAGCACCAGGGGTGTGATAGTCGAGCAGGACAATTCCTCCTTCAGGTAGAGCAGGGTGGAGAGGACCAAAAAGTAAAGGAAGGAGAAGTTGGCAAAGGCCAGGTTGATGATGTAAAAGGTGGTGGGGTTCCTTTGGAGAAGGCAGAGGACAGCCCCGTTCCCAACCAGCCCACAGAGGCAGAGGAGCAGTGTCACACTGTCTATGGCCACATCAGTGACATCTGTCTCACAGAGGTTGTTTCCCTCAGTGGGTGAGGCAGGAGATGGGGACACAGTGGTCACCTCCATGATGGACGCTGCGCAGGCAGTGGGATGTGGCCCCTGGCTGTGGTCAGAGTGGATGGGGAGTCAGTGCTTGGAGAATCCAGGGATGGACCATGAGGCTCCTCTGCAGCTCCCTGCAGTGGGAAGGATTCCGTGGGGAGAAGTGAGATGTGCAGGGCAGGAGGGCAGTGGGAATGGTGGGGTGGGAGAGGGAGGTGGGAGGGTTGGGCTGTTCAGCAGGGGATGCAGAAGGGACGCAGAGGGCAGAGGAGGGGGGAGCTGGGGAGGGCACTGCGGTCACCGGGAGAGGGTGGCAGGAACAGAGCAGCTGCTGGAGGAGAGGGAGGTGGGGTAGGGAGGAGGGAAAACATTCCACTGACCTGTTCACAGTGGGGCAGCAGCAGGCCAAGGGGGTCTGTGCAGATCAGCGGCGCTTCCTGGTACCTCGTGCTCCTTTGGGATCCATATCCTAAAGCAGCTCCTCCCTGGTCAGGAACATGAAGGGGAAAGTGCCCAGATCACCAGGAGCTCCCCACTCTCGTCCCTCTGGCTCCTCTCTGTGCCCTCTCCTGCTGTTGTTTCCCAAGGCTCGGTTGAGTCACAGGGGAGTCGGAAATTGCATCTTTGGCTACGTCAGAGCTCCACTTCTACAGTCATTTGTCATGGTTTTGTTTTGGTTTCTGTCCACTAAGGAAGTGGCTTTTGCCAGACATTCCACATACAGAATTTTGCAATTGGCTGCTCATTTCTTCCTGATTAGAAACATTCCACTTCCCTGCAGAATGTCCCATTCTCCAGCTGCCTTCCCTCTCTCAGCAGGCCTCTACCATTGCTCATTTCTCTTCCCTGTGGGGTCATTGTCCCTCCAGCAGCAGAGGGATGCTGGTGGCACTGGAATTCTGGCAGGGCTGGCAGTGCTGATGAAGCAGCTGGGCTCTTCTGAGAAGCATTTCCCATTCTGTGAGGAGCCCCGTGATCACTGCCAAAACCTGCCCTGGGCCCAAGGATGCTCAGCTGAGCTTCCTCGCTCTATCCCAATCCCATCCTCATCCCGCCTCCCCTTTCCTGCTGCCTGTCCCCATCGCATCCTCATCCCTGCTGCCCCTCCCCGCTCTCCATGCTCACCCCATCCTCTCCCATCCCGCAGCTTTCCCGGCCGGCGGTGGCTCCGCTGCTCCCAGCGCGGTCTGCCGGGCTCTGCTGCCCTCCAGCGGGAATATTTGGGATGCAGACTGATTGCCGGCATCCCGAGCCGCTCCGACCCTCTGCTGACCCTTCCTGACCTCCTCGGACAGCCCAGAGCCGCCCCGGGCCACCTTCCACCCCGACAGCGCCACTGCTGCCCCGCTCCACCCGGGACCCCGGCAGTGTCTCTGCTCCTCCCGGCCACAGCGTTCTAGGAGCCGGGAGGGAGGAGGAAAGCCCTGCTCCCGTGTGCTCCCCTCAGAGCATCCCTCCCACCTGCTGCTGCTCCATTCTCCTGCGGGATTACACCGTGAGAGTGTTCCAAAGGAGTCTTTGAGATCGCTGGGAAAAGCACCGCCAAGGGGAATCAGTAAAAACCGTGTTTAATATTAAGTGACAGCACAACAGAGTTCATTGGCCAGGTTCACTCTGACACTGACCGGACAGGCACAGCAAGGGAAAAAACCCACACACAGAGAAAAAGTATTCCAGTCAATCAAGCCAGAAATATGACACGTGTGTGGACACAGACACAGAGGCAGTGCAAGGTCCCTGTGAGAAATTCCCCTTGGAGGCAGCACAATGCTCACTCCAGGTGCCTTTGCATCTCCTCACTGGGCCAAGGGTGGAGCTGTGAGCAGTGGGGGATCGGCCCAGGAACCGTCTTTGCTCAGGGTTTCTCCAAGTTCAGCCAAGGGGAGAGATCCCAGCTCAGAGAGGCCCCACTCCCAGGGAGGTTCTGTCAGCACTGCTGGGGCCAGGAGAGCTCCAGGGGTCTCCTTTTGGACCCCTGTTCACAGGCTCCAAGAGATGGCCTTCAGTCACAGCAATGTTTCACCCTGGCCGCACTTGGGGCTGGCAGCTTTCTCTGGAATGTGAGAGCAGGGATGTTGTGCCATCCAGGCAAGCAAAACAACTCCCAAGGCTGTTCCTAAAACCCCAGAGGTGGCTGGACAGCAGCAGTTCCTGGCAGCAGAGGGTGTTTGTGATAAGTGCCAGAGGAGCTGAGCCCAGGAGCTGCTCCTCAAGGCTGAGGCCTGATGAGCCTTTCTGAGATCCCAGTGCGGCCTGGAAAGGGGGTGGGGGATGCTCCAGCAGAGGGAGGGTGACACTGTGGATATTTATTCATCAGGTGACTCAAGGAACCTGTCAGCCTCTGTCCCAGGGTCCCTCAGGAGTGCAGGGGAAGGGATCACCAGGCTCAGAGCCCCGTGTCCAGGCAGGATCATTGCTGTGGGCACTGTTTTCTTCTGGCTCCTCCAAGGCCCTCTGGACGGAGAGTGGGAGGGAGCCCACGGAGCAGGGCCTCCAGCACCTCCCTGCCAAGCAGCAGATGAAGGGGTTGATGGTGCTGTGGATGGAGGCAGGCAGGAAAGCCACCTGGGAGGGCACAGTGTGGGCAGGGGATGGACCTGCAGCTCTTGGTGCTGATGAATGTCAGTGTGTGCAGCCACAGGCCACAGGACAGCAGGGGCACCTTGAAAAGCAAGCACATCAGGGACAGGATGGCAGAGCAGGACACATCCTCCAGCAGGAAGAGCAGAGCAGAGGGGACCAGAAGGAGGAGGAAGTCGAACAAAGTTAGGCTGAGGATGTAAAAGATGGTGCTGCTCCTGCACAAAGAGTGGGAACCGAAGAGGCAGAGGACAGCCCCGTTCCCAACGAGCCCACAGAGGCAGAGGAACAGTGTCACACTGTCTATGGCCAGAGACAGGTTCTGTAGCAAAGCCTGGATGTTGTTTGTTCAACAAATTTGGGGTTTGGAGTTACACATTGGAAACAACCAAAAGACATAAATGCAAACTTAATATACAGGGAGTTACAAAAGGACAAGGATCAGTACAAGATGGATTTTGGCTGCAGCTGCTGTGCAGAATGGCTGTTCAGCTCCTCCTGAGGGTGGCCAGGTTCAGGATGGAGGGGCTCCAGGGCTTCCTTGGACTTTGATGCTGGGGAACCAGAGGATAGCCCTATTCTGCAGAACAGCAGCACAACCCCCTAATTGCTGTGAAATCAAATGCTCCAAGCATCTGCTGATGTGAATTTCCATATTCCATATTCTTCTTGGTCACGAGCACAAGGATCCAGTGGAGTTCACCATCGACCCTGCACTTTACTCGGGAGGATTTAATTCTGGAATCCAAGAATGTGACAAATTCCCACAGAAAGAAGAAGAAGGGAATGTTGCTGTTCCTCACCAGCTCTGCAGCCCCACCTGGTGTCTCTTCCCATCAGCTGGGAATGCAGGGCCGGCTGTGCTGGACAGAAGGGGAAGGATGCTCCGTGGGATCCCAACCCCTCTCCTGCCATCGGGAGGCACCAGCCCCGCAGGGATTTGGGAAATCACCGCCACCCTGCCATGTGCTGGGCGTGTCCCCAGGGCTGAACGTGTCACAGTCTTTGCAGGCAAGAGATCCCTCCAAACACCATGCAACTCATCTGAGCAGCCAAAGGAGATGGAGTTCACTCCCTGGGCCCGAGGCAATGAGGGTCATTCCCTGGGGAATAGAGCTGGGGAACAGAACTGAGCCCATCTGCTCTGCTTGGAGCCATGTGGATCCAGGAGGGAGGAGGAAAGCCATGCTCCAATGTGCTCCCTGCAGAGCATCCCTCAGAAATCATCCGAGGCAATGCCCCTGCTCCCTTCTCCTGCAGGAATAAAGGACCACAGGGAGGGGGATCCTGTGGGTATTTATTCATCAGGTGGCTCAAGGAAAGCCTCAGCCACTGTCCTGGGCTCCTTCAGCAGAGCAGTGGAAGGGATCACCGGGCTCAGACCCCTGTGTCCTTGTGGGCATCTTTACTGCGGGCATTTTTTTCTTTCTTCTCATCAAAGACCCTCTGGAGGGAGAGCCGTAGGGAGCTCAGGGAGCAGGGGCTCCAGCACCTCCCTGCCACGAAGTAGATGAAGGGTTTGATGCTGCTGTGGATGCAGTTGAGCAGGAAAAAAAACTGTGAGGGCACAACGATGTAACCGAGCTGCTGCAGGAAATTGCAGAGGATGAGAAGGAGAACGAAGAGCGCAATGAGGAACAGAACGATGTCACGCCTCTCGGGTTGCTGCTTCTTGGAGCCCCACTTGGCCTTAATGAAGTTGATTGTGTGTAAAACGACCGTGGGAACAGCAAAAAGGAGCAGGATGACAGCGTACACGGAGATGAAAGCTGCCTGGCAGCGCTGCTGCTCATGTGCTGGGCACAGGTTTGTCACTGCAGGAATGACAGTGAAGAGAGCAAAGACGGCCCAGAATTGGAAACTGTCCACCAACCACCACAGGCGCAGGGGAACGTTGCAGCAGAGCTCAAACACATCCATGATATTGTAGGTGCTCTCCATCCGGAACAGCACCCAGTAGTAGGAGACCATTGACAGCTGGAAAAGGAAATTCAGGTACAGCAGGGGCACGATAGGAGAGCAGGACAGGTCCTCCACCAGGAAGAGGAGGGCGGAGGGGACTGTGAAGAGCAGGAAGAGGAAGTCAGCAAAAGCCAGTTCATAGATGTCAATGTTACGGTCTTTCAGGCTGAGGAGGCAGAGGACAGCCCCATTCCCAACCAGCCCACAGAGGCAGATGAGCAGTGTCACACTGTGTATGGCCACGTTGGTGACATTTATCTCACACAGATCGTCCCCCTCAGTGGGTGAGGCAGGAGATGGAGTCACAGTGGTCACCTCCATGATGGACGCTGGGCAGGCAGTGGGATGTGGCCCCTGGCTGTGGTCAGAGTGGATGGGGAGTCAGTGCTTGGAGAATCCAGGGATGGACCATGCGGCTCCTCTGCAGCTCCCTGCAGTGGGAAGGATTCCGTGGGGAGAAGTGAGATGTGCAGGGCAGGAGGGCAGTGGGAATGGTGGGGTGGGAGAGGGAGGTGGGAGGGTTGGGCTGTTCAGCAGGGGATGCAGAAGGGATGCAGAGGGCAGAGGAGGGGGGAGCTGGGGAGGGCACTGCGGTCACCAGGAGAGGGTGGCAGGAACAGAGCAGCTGCTGGGGGAGAGGGAGGTGGGGTAGGGAGGAGGGAAAACATTCCACTGACCTGTTCACAGTGGGGCAGCAGCAGGCCAAGGGGGTCTGTACAGATCAGCGGTGCTTCCTGGTACCTCGTGCTCCTTTGGGATCCATATCCTAAAGCGGCTCCTCCCTGGTCAGGAACATGAAGGGGAAAGTGCCCAGATCACCAGGAGCTCCCCACTCCCGTCCCTCTGGCTCCTCTCAGTGCCCTCTCCTGTTGCTGCTCCCCAAGGCGCAGAGGAGTCACAGGGGAGTTGGAAATTGCATCTTTGGCTATGTCAGAATTTCACTTTTTCAGAGTTATTTATCTTTGTTGGTTTTTTCTAAAGAGAAAGCGACTTCTGTCAAAAGCTCCAAATGAAATATTCTGCCCATGGCTTCTCATTTCATCCTGATTAGAAACATGCCTTCCCTGCAGAATGTCCCATTGTCTAACTGCCTTCCCTCTCACAACAGGTTTGTACCATTCCTCCTTTCTCTTCCCTGAGAGATCCTGGCCCCTCCAGCAGCAGAGGGATGCTGGTGGTGCTGGTGGCACTGGAATGCTGGCAGTGCTGGCAGTGCTGATACAGCAGCTGGGTTCTTCTCAGAAGTAACTCCCATTCCGGGAAGGGCTCTGGGATCATTGCCAAAACCTGCCCTGGGCCAAAGGAAGCACAGCTGAGCTCCTCCCTTTCCTGTTCTGTCCTGTCCTGCCCCCATCCCATCCCATCCCACCCCACAGGTTTCCCACACAGCAGCCGCTGCCCCACTCTGAGTGTGGCCTGTCAGGCTCTGCTGTCCTCTGGGTTTCCCAGCAGCCAGATCCCCTCCAACCCCCTCTGACCCTCTCCTTACCCCTCCAGACTGCTCTGACACCCCAGAACCCACCCAGGGCTGCTTTTTTCCCCTGACAGCCCCAATCCTCCCCTGCTCTGCATGGGACCCTGGCAGGGTCTCTGCTCCTCCTGGCCACATGTTCTAGGACCCAGGAGGGAGGAGGAAAGCCCAGCTCCAATGTGCTCCTCAGGAGCACACAGAATGATAAATGAGCCTGGAGCCAGTGGAGAAACAACTAAGGAGACCTGCAGTGGTTTTAGGGCAAGTTCTGTAATGAGAAGCACCAGCGCATGGCCAAAGCAAAAGTTCAGGGCAAGGTCCCCTTTAATATGGCAGCACTCAGTGAATACGAGCACCAGAGACACCTCTGAGTGATCCTCCAGGAGCATCAAAGGACTTCCAGTAGGAGGACGATGTTGGGAGTAAATCCCCAAAACAACTTCTTCTAAAAGTTATAAAGTTAATATGTTAAAGAAAGTAATGTTAAGTTGGAGTTCTAACTACCTGTTGTTAATTATTCTCTTGTTAAAATCCCATCAGCATCAGGTGTCACCTCTGCTGCTTCCTGGAAAATGGCTCCCATGAGGAGGAGGGTGACATCAGAGCTTGTACGCAAATGAGAAGACATTTTGCCCGGTTCAGCAAAAGAAGCCTCTAGAACAGCGAGGCACCATGAAACTGAGGACTGAAACCAACAATCCTGACCCGGCAGAACAGTGGAGAACCTCACTAGAATCATCAACGAGAACCATCAACTAGAACCGGCTCCCATCTCGTCGCCATAACTGACAGCACTTGAGCAGACTGACATCCCCACACACCGAGCCCACCCAGTCTCTATGGGGGCACTCCTGAGGACAGAACCCCCAGCTCTGTCGTGTGACACAGCTGAGCAGCTCCTGCTCTGTGTTGTCCATCGGGAGCAGCGGCGGTGTGTGCGACCCCTCGGGCCCCACCCAGAGCTGCCCTCAATAAAGGCCTTTTCAGAGGAGCTCGTGTCCTGGCCCATTTGTTTCAGAGGACACATGGAAAATAGTTCCAGGAAAGGGGTGTTTGTGTATGAGGTAAGGAACACATATTAATGATTATGTGTGGTTATAATGGAGAAAACCCCTGTTGTAAAGTCTCACCACACACAGAGATCAAGGAGAGATCCTCCTGTGTGTCCTGTGCAGGTAAAGAATTCCTGCTTCCCGATGCTTCCCACTGTGATAGCAAGTTTATTTCAGCCGATTTCAATGTCAAGATACAGACGGGAAGCGCAGGGCAGAGGAGGGGGGAGCTGGGGAGGGCACTGCGGTCACCGGGAGAGGGTGGCAGGAACAGAGCAGCTGCTGGAGGAGAGGGAGGTGGGGTAGGGAGGAGGGAAAACATTCCACTGACCTGTTCACAGTGGGGCAGCAGCAGGCCAAGGGGGTCTGTGCAGATCAGCGGCGCTTCCTGGTACCTCGTGCTCCTTTCGGGATCAGTATCCCAATGTGGCTCCTCCCAGATCAGGAACATGAAGGGGAAAGTCCAGAGGTCACCAGGAGCTCCCCACTCCCATCCCTCTGGCTCCTCCCATGCCCTCTCCTGCTGTTGCTCCCCAAAGCTCAGAGGAGTCACAGGGGAGTCGGAAATTGCATCTTTGGCTACGTCAGAGCTCCACTTCTATAGTAATTTCGCATGTAGTTTTTTTTTTTTTTTCTGGTTTTCGTTCACTAAGGAAGTGGTTTTTGCCAGACACTCCACATACAGAATTTTGCAATTGGCTGCTCATTTCTTCCTGATTAGAAACATTCCACTTCCCTGCAGAATGTCCCATTCTCCAACTGCCTTCCCTCTCTCAGCAGGCCTCTACCATTGCTCATTTCTCTTCCCTGTGGGGTCATTGTCCCTCCAGCAGCAGAGGGATGCTGGTGGCACTGGAATTCTGGCAGTGCTGGCAGTGCTGATGAAGCAGCTGGGCTCTTCTCAGAAGCATTTCCCATTCTGTGAGGAGCCCCGTGATCATTGCCAAAACCTGCCCTGGGCCCAAGGATGCTCAGCTGAGCTTCCTCGCTCTATCCCAATCCCATCCTCATCCCGCCTCCCCTTTCCTGCTGCCTGTCCCCATCCCATCCTCATCCCTGCTGCCCCTCCCCGCTCTCCATGCTCACCCCATCCTCTCCCATCCCGCAGCTTTCCCGGCCGGCGGCGGCTCCGCTGCTCCCAGCGCGGTCTGCCGGGCTCTGCTGCCCTCCAGCGGGAATATTTGGGATCCAGACTGATTGCCGGCATCCCGAGCCGCTCCGACCCTCTGCTGAGACCCTTCCTGACCTCCTCGGACAGCCCAGAGCCGCCCCGGGCCACCTTCCACCCCGACAGCGCCGCTGCTGCCCCGCTCCACCCGGGACCCCGGCAGTGTCTCTGCTCCTCCCGGCCACAGCGTTCTAGGAGCCGGGAGGGAGGAGGAAAGCCCTGCTCCCGTGTGCTCCCCTCAGAGCATCCCTCCCACCTGCTGCTGCTCCATTCTCCTGCGGGATTACACCGTGAGAGTGTTCCAAAGGAGTCTTTGAGATCGCTGGGAAAATCACCGCCAAGGGGAATCAGTAAAAACCGTGTTTAATATTGAGTGACAGCACAATAGAGTTCATTGGCCAGGTTCACTCTGACACTGACCGGACAGGCACAGCAAGGAAAAAAAACCGACACACAGAGAAAAAGTATTCCAGTCAATCAAGCCAGAAATATGACACGTGTATGAACACAGACACAGAGGCAGTGCAAGGTCCCTGTGAGAAATTCCCCTTGGAGGCAGCGCAATGCTCACTCCAGGTGCCTTTGCATCTCCTCACTGGGCCAAGGGCGGAGCTGTGAGCAGTGGGGGATCGGCCCAGGAACCGTCTTTGTTCAGGGTTTCTCCAAGTTCAGCCAAGGGGAGAGATCCCAGCTCAGAGAGGCCCCACTCCCAGGGAGGTTCTGTCAGCGCTGCTGGGGCCCAGGAGAGCTCCAGGGGTCTCCTTTTGGACCCCTGTTCACAGGCCCCAAGAGATGGCCTTCAGTCACAGCAATGTTTCACCCTGGCCGCACTTGGGGCTGGCAGCTTTCTCTGCAAGTGTGAGAGCAGGGATGTTGTGCCATCCAGGCAAGCAAAACAACTCCCAAGGCTGTTCCTAAAACCCCAGAGGTGGCTGGACAGCAGCAGCTCCTGGCAGCAGAGGGTGTTTGTGATAAGTGCCAGAGGAGCTGAGCCCAGGAGCTGCTCCTCAAGGCTGAGGCCTGATGAGCCTTTCTGAGATCCCAGTGCGGCCTGGAAAGGGGGTGGGGGATGCTCCAGCAGAGGGAGGGTGACACTGTGGATATTTATTCATCAGGTGGCTCAAGGAACCTCTCAGCCACTGTCCCAGGGTCCCTCAGGAGTGCAGGGGAAGGGATCACCAGGCTCAGAGCCCTGTGTCCAGGCAGGATCATTGCTGTGGGCAGTGTTTTCTTCTGGCTCCTCCAAGGCCCTCTGGAGGGAGAGTGGGAGGGACCCCATGGAGCAGGGCCTCCAGCACCTCCCTGCCAAGCAGCAGATGAAGGGGTTGATGGTGCTGTGGGTGGGGGCAGGCAGGAAAGCCATCTGGGAGGGCACAGTGTGGGCAGGGGATGGACCTGCAGCTCTTGGTGCTGATGAATGTCAGCGTGTGCAGCCACAGGCCGCAGGACAGCAGGGGCACCTTGAAAAGCAAGCACAGCAGGGACAGGATGGCAGAGCAGGACACATCCTCCAGCAGGAAGAGCAGAGCAGAGGGGACCAGAAGGAGGAAGAGGAAGTCGAACAAAGTCAGGCTGAGGATGTAAAAGATGGTGCTGCTCCTGCACAAAGAGTGGGAACCGAGGAGGCAGAGGACAGCCCCATTCCCAGCCTGCCCACAGAGGCAGAGGAGCAGTGTCACACTGTGTATGGCCAGAGACAGGTTCTGTAGCAAAGCCTGGATGTTGTTTGTTCAACAAGTTTGGGGTTTGGAGTTACACATTGGAAACAACCAAAAGACATAAATGCAAACTTAATATACAGGGAGTTACAAAAGGACAAGGATCAGTACAAGGTGGATTTTGGCTGCAGCTGCTGTGCAGAGTGGCTGTTCAGCTCCTCCTGAGGGTGGCCAGGTTCAGGATGGAGGGGCTCCAGGGCTTCCTTGGACTTTGATGTTGGGGAACCAGAGGATGGCCCCATTCTGCAGAACAGCAGCACAACCCCCTAATTCCTGTGAAATCAAATGCTCCAAGCATCTGGTGATGTGAATTTCCATATTCCATATTCTTCTTGGTCACGAGCACAAGGATCCAGTGGAGTTCACCATCGACCCTGCACTTTACTCAGAAGGATTTAATTCTGGAATTCAAGAATGTGACAAATTCCCACAGAAAGAAGAAGGGAATGCTGCTGTTCCTCACCAGCTCTGCATCCCCACCTGGTGTCTCTTCCCATCAGCTGGGAATGCAGGGCCGGCTGTGCTGGACAGAAGGGGAAGGATGCTCCGTGTGATCCCAACCCCTCTCCTGCCATCGGGAGGCACCAGCCCCGCAGGGATTTGGGAAATCACCGCCACCCTGCCATGTGCTGGGCGTGTCCCCATGCCTGAACGTGTCACAGTCTTTGCAGGCAAGGGATCCCTCAAAACACCATGCAACTCATCTGAGTAGCCAAAGGAGATGGAGTTCACTCCCTGGGCCCGAGGCAATGAGGGTCATTCCCTGGGGAATAGAGCTGGGGAACAGAACTGAGCCCATCTGCTCTGCTTGGAGCCATGTGGATCCAGGAGGGAGGAGGAAAGCCATGCTCCAATGTGCTCCCTGCAGAGCATCCCTCAGAAATCATCCCAGGCAATGCCCCTGCTCCCTTCTTCTGCAGCAATAAAGCACCACAGGGAGGGGGATCCTGTGGGTATTTATTCATCAGGTGGCTCAAGGAAACTCTCAGTCACTGTCCTGGGCTCCTTCAGCAGAGCAGTGGAAAGGATCACCGGCTCAGACCCCTGTGTCCTTGTGGGCATCATTGCTCTTGGCAGTTTCTTCTTTCTTCTCATCAAAGACCCTCCAGAGGGAGAGCTGTAGGGAGCTCAGGGAGCAGGGGCTCCAGCACCTCCCTGCCACGAAGTAGATGAAGGGTTTGATGCTGCTGTGGATGCAGTTGAGCAGGAAAAAAAACTGTGAGGGCACAACGATGTAACCGAGCTGCTGCAGGACATTGCAGAGGATGAGAAGGAGAATGAAGAGCGCAATGAGGAACAGAACGATGTCATGCCTCTCGGGTTGATGCTTCTCCGAGCCCCTTGTGGCCTTAATGATGTTGCTTGCATGAAAAAGGAGCAAGGGTGCAGCAAAGAGGAGCAGGATGACAGCGTACACGGAGATGAAAGCTGCCTGGCAGCGCTGCTGCTCATGTGCTGGGCACAGGTTTGTCACTGCAGGAATGACAGCGAGGAGAGTAAAGAAGGCCCAGCGTCGGAAACTGAACACCACCGTCCACAGGCGCTCAGGAGCTCTGCAGCAGCACCAGAGCTCAAACACATTCCATAAACTGTAGGTGCCCGTCATCGAGAACACTGCCCAGTAGCAGGAGAGCACTGACAGCTGGAAAAGGAAATTGGGGTACAGCAGGGGCACGATAGGAGAGCAGGACAGGTCCTCCACCAGTAAGAGGAGGGCAGAGGGGACTGTGAAGAGCAGGAAGAGGAAGTCAGCAAGAGCCAGGTCGTAGATGCCGGTGTTATGTTTTTTCAGGCTGAGGAGGCAAATGACAGCCCCATTCCCAACGACGCCACAGAGGCAGATGAGCAGTGTCACACTGTGTATGGCCACGTTGGTGACATTTATCTCACACAGATCGTCCCCTTCAGTGCGTGAGGCAGGAGATGGGGACACAGTGGTCACCCCCATGACGGACGCTGGGCAGGCAGTGGGATGTGGCCCCTGGCTCTCAATCCAGGGATGGACCATGCGGCTCCTGTGCAGCTCCCTGCAGGGAAGGATTCCATGGGGAGAAGTGAGATGTGCAGGGCAGGAGGGCAGTGGGAATGGTGGGGTGGGAGAGGGAGGTGGGAGGGTTGGGCTGTTCAGCAGGGGATGCAGAAGGGACGCTGGGGGCAGAGGAGGGGGGAGCTGGGGAGGGCACTGCAGTCACCGGGAGAGGGTGGCAGGAACAGAGCAGCTGCTGGAGGAGAGGGAGGTGGGGTAGGGAGGAGGGAAAACATTCCCCTGACCTGTTCACAGTGGGGCAGCAGCAGGCCAAGGGGGTCTGTGCAGATCAGCGGCGCTTCCTGGTACCTCGTGCTCCTTTGGGATCCATATCCTAAAGCGACTCCTCCCTGGTCAGGAACATGAAAGGGAAAGTGCCCAGATCACCAGGAGCTCCCCATTCCCGTCCCTCTGGCTCCACTCAGTGCCCTGTCCTGTTGCTGCTCCCCAAGGCTTGGTTGAGTCACAGGGGAGTCGGAAATTGCATCTTTGGTTACATCAGAATTTCACTTTTTCAGAGTTATTTATCTTTGTTGTTTTTTTCTAAAGAGAAAGCGACTTCTGTCAAAAGCTCCAAATGAAATATTCTGGAAATGGCTTCTCATTTCCCCCTGATCAGAAACATGCCTTCCCTGCAGAAAGTCCCATTCTCCAATTGCCTTCCCTCTCACAACCGGTTTCTCCCATTCCTCCTTTCTCTTCCCTGAGAGATCCTGGTCCCTCCAGCAGCAGAGGGCTTCTGGTGGTGCTGGTGGCACTGGAATGCTGGCAGTGCTTATAAAGCAGCTGGGTTCTTCTCAGAAGTAACTCCCATTCCGGAAGGGCTCTGGCATCATTGCCAAAACCTGCCCTGGGCCCAAGGAAGCACAGCTGAGCTCCTCCCTTTCCTGTTCTGTTCTGTCCTGCCCCCATCCCATCCCATCCCATCCCACAGGTTTCCCAGACAGCAGCTGCTGCCCCACTCTGAGTGTGGCCTGTCAGGCTCTGCTGTCCTCTGGGTTTCCCAGCAGCCAGATCCCCTCCAACCCCCTCTGACCCTCTCCTTACCCCTCCAGACTGCTCTGACACCCCAGAACCCACCCAGAGCTGCTTTTTTCCCCTGACAGCCCCAATCCTCCCCTGCTCTACATGGGACCCTGGCAGGGTCTCTGCTCCTCCTGGCCACATGTTCTAGGACCCAGGAGGGAGGAGGAAAGCCCAGCTCCAATGTGCTCCTCAGGAGCACACAGGATGATAAATGTGCCTGGAGCCAGTGGAGAAACAACTAAGGAGACCTGCAGTGGTTTTGGGGCAAGTTCTGTAATGAGAAGCACCAGCGCATGGCCAAAGCAGAAGTTCAGGGCAAGGTCCCCTTTAATATGGCAGCACTCAGTGAATACAAGCACCAGAGACACCTCTGAGTGATCCTCCAGGAGCATCAAAGGACTTCTAGTAGGAGGAGGATGTTGGGAGTAAATCCCCAAAACAACTTCTTCTAAAAGTTATAAAGTTAATATGTTAAACAAATTAATGTTAAGTTGGAGTACTAATTCCCTGTTGTTAATTATTCTATTGTTAAAATCCCATCAGCATCAGGCGTCACCTCTGCTGCTTCCTGGAAAATGGCTCCCATGAGGAGGAGGGTGACATCAGAGCTTGTATGCAAATGAGAAGACATTTTGCCCGGTTCAGCAAAAGAAGCTTCTAGAACAGCGAGGCACCATGAAACCAAGGACTGAAACCAACAACCCCGACCTGGCAGAACGGTGGAGAACCTCAGTAGAACCATCAACGAGAACCGGCTCCCATCTCGTCACCATAACTTACAGCACTTGAGCAGACTGACATCCCCAGACACCGAGCCAACCCAGTCTCTTTAGGGGCTCTCCTGAGGACAGAACCCCCAGCTCTGTCGTGTCAGCTCCTGCTCTGTGTTGTCCATCGGGAGCAGCAGCGGTGTGCGCGACCCCTCGGGCCCCACCCAGAGCTGCCCTCAATAAAGGCCTTTTCAAAGGAGCTCGTGTCCTGGCCCATTCGTTTCAGAGGGCACATGGAAAATAGTTCCAGGAAAGGGATGTTTGTGTATGAGGTAAGAAACACATATTAATGATTATGTGTGGTTATAATGGATAAAACCCCTGTTGCAAAGTCTCACCACACACAGAGATCAAGGAGAGATCCTCCTGTGTGTCCGGAGCAGGTAAAGAATTCCCGCTTCCCGATGCTTTCCTTTGTGATAGCAAGTTTATTTCAGCCGATTTCAATGTCAAGATACAGACAGGAAGCGCAGGGCAGAGGAGGGGGGAGCTGGGGAGGGCACTGCGGTCACCGGGAGAGGGTGGCAGGAACAGAGCAGCTGCTGGAGGAGAGGGAGGTGGGGTAGGGAGGAGGGAAAACATTCCACTGACCTGTTCACAGTGGGGCAGCAGCAGGCCAAGGGGGTCTGTGCAGATCAGCGGTGCTTCCTGGTACCTCGTGCTCCTTTGGGATCCATATCCCAATGTGGCTCCTCCCTGGTCAGGAACATGAAGGGGAAAGTGCCCAGATCTCCAGGAGCTCCCCACTCCTGTCCCTCTGGCTCCTCTCAGTGCCCTCTCCTGTTGCTGCTCCCGAAGGCTCAGAGGAGTCACAGGGGAGTCGGAAATTGCAACTTTGGTTACGTCAGAGCTCCACTTCTATAGTAATTTCGCATGTAGTTTTTTTTTTTTCTGGTTTTCGTTCACTAAGGAAGTGGTTTTTGCTAGAAACTCCACATACAGAAATTTGCAATTGTCTGCTCATTTCTTGCTGATTAGAAACATTCCACTTCCCTGCAGAATGTGCCATTCTCCAACTGCCTTCCCTCTCTCGACAGGCCTCTACCATTCCTCATTTCTCTTCCCTGTGGGGTCATTGTCCCTCCAGCAGCAGAGGGATGCTGGTGGCACTGGAATTCTGGCAGTGCTGGCAGTACTGATGAAGCAGCTGGGCTCTTCTCAGAAGCATTTCCCATTCTGTGAGGAGCACCGTGATCCCTGCCAAAACCTGCCCTGGGCCCAGGGATGCTCAGCTGAGCTTCCTCGCTCTATCCCAGCCCCATCCTCATGCCGCCTCCCCTTTCCTGCTGCCTGTTCCCATCGCATCCTCATCCCTGCTGCCCCTCCCCGCTCTCCATGCTCACCCCATCCTCTCCCATCCCGCAGCTTTCCCGGCCGGCGGCGGCTCCGCTGCTCCCAGCGCGGTCTGCCGGGCTCTGCTGCCCTCCAGCGGGAATATTTGGGATCCAGACTGATTGCCGGCATCCCGAGCCGCTCCGACCCTCTGCTGACCCTTCCTGACCTCCTCGGACAGCCCAGAGCCGCCCCGGGCTACCTTCCACCCCGACAGCGCCGCTGCTGCCCCGCTCCACCCGGGACCCTGGCAGTGTCTCTGCTCCTCCCGGCCACAGCGTTCTAGGAGCCAGGAGGGAGGAGGAAAGCCCTGCTCCCGTGTGCTCCCCTCAGAGCATCCCTCCCACCTGCTGCTGCTCCATTCTCCTGTGGGATTGCACCGCAGAGTGTTCCAAAGGAGTCTTTGAGATCGCTGGGAAAATCACTGCCAAGGGGAATCAGTAAAAACCGTGTTTAATATTGAGTGACAGCACAACAGAGTTCATTGGCCAGGTTCACTCTGACACTGACCAGACAGGCACAGCAAGGAAAAAAAACCGACACACACAGAAAAAGTATTCCAGTCAATCAAGCCAGAAATATGACACGTGTATGGACACAGACACAGAGGCAGTGCAAGGTCCCTGTGAGAAATTCCCCTTGGAGGCAGCGCAATGCTCACTCCAGGTGCCTTTGCATCTCCTCACTGGGCCAAGGGCGGAGCTGTGAGCAGTGGGGGATCGGCCCAGGAACCGTCTTTGTTCAGGGTTTCTCCAAGTTCAGCCAAGGGGAGAGATCCCAGCTCAGAGAGGCCCCACTCCCAGGGAGGTTCTGTCAGCGCTGCTGGGCCCAGGAGAGCTCCAGGGGTCTCCTTTTGGACCCCTGTTCACAGGCTCCAAGAGATGGCCTTCAGCCACAGCAATGTTTCACCCTGGCCGCACTTGGGGCTGGCAGCTTTCTCTGCAAGTGTGAGAGCAGGGATGTTGTGCCATCCAGGCCAGTAAAATAACTCCCAAGGCTGTTCCTAAAACCCCAGAGGTGGCTGGACAGCAGCAGTTCCTGGCAGCAGAGGCTGTTTCTGATAAGTGCCAGAGGAGCTGAGCCCAGGAGCTGCTCCTCAAGGCTGAGGCCTGATGAGCCTTTCTGAGATCCCAGTGCGGCCTGGAAAGGGGGTGGGGGATGCTCCAGCAGAGCGAGGGTGACACTGTGGATATTTATTCCTCAGGTGGCTCAAGGAACCTCTCAGCCTCTGTCCCAGGGTCCCTCAGGAGTGCAGGGGAAGGGATCACCAGGCTCAGAGCCCTGTGTCCATGCAGGATCATTGCTGTGGGCACTGTTTTCTTCTGGCTCCTCCAAGGCCCTCTGGAGGGAGAGTGGGAGGGAGCCCACGGAGCAGGGCCTCCAGCACCTCCCTGCCAAGCAGCAGATGAAGGGGTTGATGGTGCTGTGGGTGGAGGCAGGCAGGAAAGCCACCTGGGAGGGCACAGTGTGGGCAGGGGATGGACCTGCAGCTCTTGGTGCTGATGAATGTCAGCGTGTGCAGCCACAGGCCGCAGGACAGCAGGGGCACCTTGAAAAGCAAGCACAGCAGGGACAGGATGGCAGAGCAGGACACATCCTCCAGCAGGAAGAGCAGAGCAGAGGGGACCAGAAGGAGGAGGAAGAGGAAGTCAAACAAAGTCAGGCTGAGGATGTAAAAGATGGTGCTGCTCCTGCACAAAGAGTGGGAACTGAGGAGGCAGAGAACAGCCCCGTTCCCAACCAGCCCACAGAGGCAGAGGAGCAGTGTCACACTGTGTATGGCCAGGGACAGGCTCTGTAGCAAAGCCTGGGTGTTGTTCAACAAATTTGGGGTTTGGAGTTACCACATTGGAAGCAACCAAAAGATATAAATGCAAACTTAATATGCAGGTAGTTACAAAAGGACAAGGATCAGTACAAGATGGATTTTGGCTGCAGCTGCTGTGCAGAGAGGCTGTTCAGCTCCTCCTGAGGGTGGCCAGGTTCAGGATGGAGGGGCTCCAGGGCTTCCTTGGACTTTGATGCTGGGGAACCAGAGGATGGCCCCATTCTGCAGAACAGCAGCACAACCCCCTAATTCCGGTGAAATCAAATGCTCCAAGCATCTGGTGATGTGAATTTCCATATTCCATATTCTTCTTGGTCACGAGCACAAGGATCCAGTGGAGCTCACCATCGACCCTGCACTTTACTCAGGAGGATTTAATTCTGGAATTCAAGAATGTGACAAATCCCCACAGAAAGAAGAAGAAGGGAATGCTGCTGTTCCTCACCAGCTCTGCAGCCCCACCTGGTGTCTTTTCCCATCAGCTGGGAATGCAGGGCCGGCTGTGCTGGACAGAAGGGGAAGGATGCTCCGTGTGATCCCAACCCCTCTCCTGCCATCGGGAGGCACCAGCCCCGCAGGGATTTGGGAAATCACCGCCACCCTGCCATGTGCTGGGCGTGTCCCCAGGCCTGAACGTGTCACAGTCTTTGCAGGCAAGGGATCCCTCAAAACACCATGCAACTCATCTGAGTAGCCAAAGGAGATGGAGTTCACTCCCTGGGCCCGAGGCAATGAGGGTCATTCCCTGGGGAATAGAGCTGGGGAACAGAACTGAGCTCATCTGCTCTGCTTGGAGCCATGTGGATCCAGGAGGGAGGAGGAAAGCCATGCTCCAATGTGCTCCCTGCAGAGCATCCCTCAGAAATCATCCCAGGCAATGCCCCTGCTCCCTTCTCCTGCAGCAATAAAGCACCACAGGGAGGGGGATTCTGTGGGTATTTATTCATCAGGTGGCTCAAGGAAACCCTCAGCCACTGTCCTGGGCTCCTTCAGCAGAGCAGTGGAAAGGATCACCAAGCTCAGCCCAATGTGTCCATGGCAGGATCATTGCTGTGGGCAGTTTCTTCATTCTTCTAATCAAAGACCCTCTGGAGGGAGAGCCGGAGGGAGCTCAGGGAGCAGGGGCTCCAGCACCTCCCTGCCAAGAAGTAGATGAAGGGTTTGATGCTGCTGTGGATGCAGTTGAGCAGGAAAAAAACCTGGGAGGGCACAACGATGTAACCGAGCTGCTGCAGGAAATTGCAGAGGCTGAGAATGAGAATGAAGAGCACAACGAGGAACAGAATGATGTCGCGCCTCTTGGGTTGCTGCTTCTCCGAGCCCCTTGTGGCCTTAATGATGTTGCTTGTGTGTAAAACGACCGTGGGTGCAGCAAAGAGGAGCAGGATGACAGCGTACACGGAGATGAGAGCTGCCTGGCAGCGCTGCTGCTCATGTGCTGGGCACAGGTTTGTCACTGCAGGCATGACAGTGAAGAGAGCAAAGAAGGCCCAGTATTTGAAACTGATCACCAACCACCACAGGCGCTCAGGAGCTCTGCAGCGGCAGCAGAGCTTGAACACATTCACGATATTGCCCGCGCCCTCCATCCGGAACAGCGCCCAGTAGCAGGAGAGCACTGACAGCTGGAAAAGGAAATTCAGGTACAGCAGGGGCATGATAGGAGAGCAGGACAGGTCCTCTGCCAGTAAGAGGAGGGCGGAGGGGACTGTGAAGAGCAGGAGGAGGAAGTCAGCAAAAGCCAGGTGATAGATGTCAATGTTACGGACTTTCAGGCTGAGGAGGCAGAGGACAGCCCCATTCCCAACCAGCCCACAGAGGCAGATGAGCAGTGTCACACTGTGTATGGCCACGTTGGTGACATTTATCTCACACAGATCGTCCACTTCAGTGGGTGAGGCAGGAGATGGGGACACAGTGGTCACCTCCATGATGGACGCTGGGCAGGCAGTGGGATGTGGCCCCTGGCTGTGGTCAGAGTGGATGGGGAGTCAGTGGAGTCAGTGGAGAATCCAGGGATGGACCATGTGGCTCCTCTGCATCTCCCTGCAGTGGGAAGGATTCTGTGGGGAGAAGTGAGATGTGCAGGGCAGGAGGGCAGTGGGAATGGTGGGGTGGGAGAGGGAGGTGGGAGGGTTGGGCTGTTCAGCAGGGGATGCAGAAGGGACGCAGAGGGCAGAGGAGGGGGGAGCTGGGGAGGGCACTGCGGTCACCGGGAGAGGGTGGCAGGATCAGAGCAGCTGCTGGAGGAGAGGGAGGTGGGGTAGGGAGGAGGGAAAACATTCCACTGACCTGTTCACAGTGGGGCAGCAGCAGGCCAAGGGGGTCTGTGCACATCAGCGGCGCTTCCTGGTACCTCGTGCTCCTTTGGGATCCATATCCTAAAGCGGCTCCTCCCTGGTCAGGAACATGAAGGGGAAAGTGCTCAGATCACCAGGAGCTCCCCACTCCTGTCCCTCTGGCTCCTCTCAGTGCCCTCTCCTGTTGCTGCTCCCCAAGGCTCAGAGGAGTCACAGGGGAGTTGGAAATTGCATCTTTGGCTATGTCAGAATTTCACTTTTTCATAGTTATTTATCTTTGTTGGTTTTTTCTAAAGAGAAAGTGACTTCTGTCAAAAGCTCCAAATGAAATATTCTGCCCATGGCTTCTCATTTCATCCTGATTAGAAACATGCCTTCCCTGCAGAATGTCCCATTGTCTAACTGCCTCCCCTCTCACAACAGGTTTGTACCATTCCTCCTTTCTCTTCCCTGAGAGATCCTGGTCCCTCCAGCAGCAGAGGGATGCTGGTGGTGCTGGTGGCACTGGAATGCTGGCAGTGCTGGCAGTGCTGATACAGCAGCTGGGTTCTTCTCAGAAGTAACTCCCATTCCGGGAAGGGCTCTGGGATCATTGCCAAAACCTGCCCTGGGCCAAAGGAAGCACAGCTGAGCTCCTCCCTTTCCTGTTCTGTCCTGTCCTGCCCCCATCCCATCCCATCCCATCCCATCCCATCCCATCCCATCCCATCCCATCCCATCCCATCCCACCCCACCCCACAGGTTTCCCAGACAGCAGCTGCTGCCCCACTCTGAGTACGGCCTGTCAGGCTGTGCTGTCCTCTGGGTTTCCCAGAAGCCAGATCCCCTCCAACCCCCTCTGACCCTCTCCTTATCCCTCCAGACTGCTCTGACACCCCAGAACCCACCCAGAGCTGCTTTTTTTCCCCCTGACAGCCCCAATCCTCCCCTGCTCTACATGGGACCCTGGCAGGGTCTCTGCTCCTCCTGGCCACATGTTCTAGGACCCAGGAGGGAGGAGGAAAGCCCAGCTCCAATGTGCTCCTCAGGAGCACACAGGATGATAAATGTGCCTGGAGCCAGTGGAGAAACAAATAAGGAGACCTGCAGTGGTTTTGGGGCAAGTTCTGTAATGAGAAGCAACAGCGCATGGCCAAAGCAAAAGTTCAGGGCAAGGTCCCCTTTAATATGGCAGCACTCAGTGAATACGAGCACCAGAGACACCTCTGAGTGATCCTCCAGGAGCATCAAAGGACTTCCAGTAGGAGAAGGATGTTGGGAGTAAATCCCCAAAACAACTTCTTCTAAAAGTTATAAAGTTAATATGTTAAAGAAATTAATGTTAAGTTGGAGTTCTAACTACCTGTTGTTAATTATTCTCTTGTTAAAATCCCATCAGCATCAGGCGTCACCTCTGCTGCTTCCTGGAAAATGGCTCCCATGAGGAGGAGGGTGACATCAGAACTTGTATGCAAATGAGAAGACATTTTGCCCGGTGCAGCAAAAGAAGCTTCTAGATCAGGGAGGCACCATGAAACTGAGGACTGAAACCAACAACCCTGGCCTGGCAGAACGGTGGAGAACCTCACTAGAACCATCAACTAGAACCATCAACTAGAACCGGCTCCCATCTCGTCACCATAACTGACAGCACTTGAGCAGACTGACATCCCCACACACCGAGCCAACCCAGTCTCTTTAGGGGCTCTCCTGAGGACAGAACCCCCAGCTCTGTCGTGTCAGCTCCTGCTCTGTGTTGTCCATCGGGAGCAGCGGTGGTGTGTGCGACCCCTCGGGCCCCACCCAGAGCTGCCCTCAATAAAGGCCTTTTCAAAGGAGCTCGTGTCCTGGCCCATTTGTTTCAGAGGACACATGGAAAATAGTTCCAGGAAAGGGAAGTTTGTGTATGAGGTAAGGAACACATATTAATGATTATGTGTGGTAATAATGGATAAAACCCCTGTTGCAAAGTCTCACCACACACAGAGATCAAGGAGAGATCCTCCTGTGTGTCCGGAGCAGGTAAAGAATTCCTGCTTCCCGATGCTTTCCTTTGTGAAAGCAAGTTTATTTCAGCCGATTTCAATGTCAAGATACAGACAGGAAGCGCAGGGCAGAGGAGGGGGGAGCTGGGGAGGGCACTGCGGTCACCGGGAGAGGGTGGCAGGAACAGAGCAGCTGCTGGAGGAGAGGGAGGTGGGGTAGGGAGGAGGGAAAACATTCCACTGACCTGTTCACAGTGGGGCAGCAGCAGGCCAAGGGGGTCTGTGCAGATCAGCGGCGCTTCCTGGTACCTCGTGCTCCTTTGGGATCAAGATCCCAATGTGGCTCCTCCCAGGTCAGGAACATGAAGGGGAAAGTGCCCAGATCTCCAGGAGCTCCCCACTCCTGTCCCTCTGGCTCCTCTCAGTGCCCTGTCCTGTTCCTGCTCCCCAAGGCTCAGTTGAGTCACAGGGGAGTCGGAAATTGCATCTTTGGTTACATCAGAGCTCCACTTCTACAGTCATTTGTCACTTTTTTTTTGTTTTGTTTTTGTTCACAGAGGAAGTGGCTTTTGCCAGACACCCCATATACAAAATTTTGCAATTGGCTGCTCATTTCTTCCTGATTAGAAACATTCCACTTCCCTGCAGAATGTCCCATTCTCCAACTGCCTTCCCTCTCTCAACAGGCCTCTACCATTGCTCATTTCTCTTCCCTGTGGGGTCATTGTCCCTCCAGCAGCAGAGGGATGCTGGTGGCACTGGAATTCTGGCAGTGCTGGCAATACTGATGAAGCAGCTGGGTTCTTCTCAGAAGCATTTCCCATTCTGTGAGGAGCCCCGTGATCCCTGCCAAAACCTGCCCTGGGCCCAGGGATGCTCAGCTGAGCTTCCTCGCTCTATCCCAATCCCATCCTCATGCCGCCTCCCCTTTCCTGCTGCCTGTCCCCATCGCATCCTCATCCCTGCTGCCCCTCCCCGCTCTCCATGCTCACCCCATCCTCTCCCATCCCGCAGCTTTCCCGGCCGGCGGCGGCTCCGCTGCTCCCAGCGCGGTCTGCCGGGCTCTGCTGCCCTCCAGCGGGAATATTTGGGATGCAGACTGATTGCCGGCATCCCGAGCCGCTCCGACCCTCTGCTGACCCTTCCTGACCTCCTCGGACAGCCCAGAGCCGACCCGGGCCACCTCCCACCCCGACAGCGCCGCTGCTGCCCCGCTCCACCCGGGACCCCGGCAGTGTCTCTGCTCCTCCCGGCCACAGCGTTCTAGGAGCCGGGAGGGAGGAGGAAAGCCCTGCTGCCGTGTGCTCCCCTCAGAGCATCCCTCCCACCTGCTGCTCCTCCATTCTCCTGCGGGATTACACCGTGAGAGTGTTCCAAAGGAGTCTTTGAGACCGCTGGGAAAATCACTGCCAAGGGGAATCAGTAAAAACCGTGTTTAATATTAAGTGACAGCACAACAGAGTTCATTGGCCAGGTTCACTCTGACACTGACCAGACAGGCACAGCAAGGAAAAAAACCCACACACAGAGAAAAAGTATTCCAGTCAATCAAACCAGAAATATGACACGTCTATGGACACAGACACAGAGGCAGTGCAAGGTCCCTGTGAGAAATTCCCCTTGGAGGCAGCACAATGCTCACTCCAGGTGCCTTTGCATCTCCTCACTGGGCCAAGGGTGGAGCTGAGAGCAGTGGGGGATCGGCCCAGGAACCGTCTTTGCTCAGGGTTTCTCCAAGTTTCCAAGTTCTCCAGGTTTCTCCAAGTTCTCCAAGTTTCTCCAAGTTCTCCAGGTTTTCTCCAAGGGGAGAGATCCCAGCTCCGAGAGGCCCCACTCCCAAGGAGGTTCTGTCAGCACTGCTGGGGCCCAGGAGAGCTCCAGGGGTCTCCTTTTGGACCCCTGTTCACAGGCCCCAAGAGATGGCCTTCAGTCACAACAATGTTTCACCCTGGCTGCACTTGGGGCTGGCAGCTTTCTCTGCAAGTGTGAGAGCAGGGATGTGAATTTCCATATTCCATATTCTTCTTGGTCACGAGCACAAGGATCCAGTGGAGTTCACCATCGACCCTGCACTTTACTCAGAAGGATTTAGTTCTGGAATTCAAGAATGTGACAAATCCCCACAGAAAGAAGAAGAAGGGAATGCTGCTGTTCCTCACCAGCTCTGCAGCCCCACCTGGTGTCTCTTCCCATTAGCTGGGAATGCAGGGCCGGCTGTGCTGGACAGAAGGGGAAGGATGCTCCGTGGGATCCCAACCCCTCTCCTGCCATCGGGAGGCACCAGCCCCGCAGGGATTTGGGAAATCACCGCCACCCTGCCATGTGCTGGGCGTGTCCTCAGGGCTGAACGTGTCACAGTCTTTGCAGGCAAGAGATCCCTCCAAACACCATGCAACTCATCTGAGTAGCCAAAGGAGATGGAGTTCACTCCCTGGGCCCGAGACAATGAGGGTCATTTCCTGGGGAATAGAGCTGGGGAACAGAACTGAGCCCATCTGCTCTGCTTGGAGCCATGTGGATCCAGGAGGGAGGAGGAAAGCCATGCTCCAATGTGCTCCCTGCAGAGCCTCCCTCAGAAATCATCCAAGGCAATGCCCCTGCTCCCTTCTCCTGCAGCAATAAAGCACCAGAGGGAGGGGGATCCTATGGGTATTTATTCATCAGGTGGCTCAAGGAAACCCTCAGCCACTGTCTTGGGCTCCTTCAGCAGAGCAGTGGAAAGGATCACCAAGCTCAGACCAATGTGTCCATGGCAGGATCATTGCTCTGGGCAGTTTCTTCATTCTGCTCATCAAAGACCCTCTGGAGGGAGAGCCGTAGGGAGTTCAGGGAGCAGGGCCTCCAGCACCTCCCTGCCAAGAAGTAGATGAAGGGTTTGATGCTGCTGTGGATGCAGTTGAGCAGGAAAAAAAACTGTGAGGGCACAACGATGTAACCAAGCTCCTGCAGGAAATTGCAGAGGCTGAGAATGAGAATGAAGAGTACCATGAAGAAGAGAATGATTTTGCGCCTCTTGGGTGGCTGCTTCTTGGAGCCCCACGTGGCCCTAATGAAGTTGAATGTGTGAGAAATGGCCGTGGGAACAGCAAAGAGGAGCAGGATGACAGTGTACATGGAGATAAGAGCTGCCTGGCAGTGTCCCTGCTCATGTGTTGGGCACAGGTTTGTCACTGCAGGTATGACAGTGAAGAGAGCAAAGAAGGCCCAGAATTGGAAACCAAACACCAACCACCACAAGCGTTCAGGAGCTCTGCAGCGGCAGCAGAGCTCGAACACATTCACGATATTGCGGGTAAAAGTCAGGCAGAACAGTGCCCAGTAGTAGGAGACCATTGACAGCTGGAAAAGGAAATTCAGGTACAGCAGGGGCATGATAGGAGAGCAGGACAGGTCCTCCACCAGGAAGAGGAGGGCGGAGGGGACTGTGAAGAGCAAGAGGAGGAAGTCAGCAAAAGCCAGGGCAAAGACGAAGATGTTACGGTCTTTCAGGCTGAGGAGACAAAGGACAACCCCATTCCCAACCAGCCCACAGAGGCAGAGGAGCAGTGTCACACTGTGTGTGGCCACATCAGTGACATCTGTCTCACACAGATCATCCCCCTCAGTGGGTGAGGCAGGAGATGGAGTCACAGTGGTCACCTCCATGATGGACGCTGCGCAGGCAGTGGGATGTGGCCCCTGGCTGTGGTCAGAGTGGATGGGGAGTCAGTGCTTGGAGAATCCAGGGACGGACCATGAGGCTCCTCTGCAGCTCCCTGCAGTGGGAAGGATTCCGTGGGGAGAAGTGAGATGTGCAGGGCAGGAGGGCAGTGGGAATGGTGGGGTGGGAGAGGGAGGTGGGAGGGTTGGGCTGTTCAGCAGGGGATGCAGAAGGGACGCTGGGGGCAGAGGAGGGGGGAGCTGGGGAGGGCACTGCGGTCACCGGGAGAGGGTGGCAGGAACAGAGCAGCTGCTGGGGGAGAGGGAGGTGGGGTAGGGAGGAGGGCAAACATTCCACTGACCTGTTCACAGTGGGGCAGCAGCAGGCCAAGGGGGTCTGTGCAGATCAGCGGCGCTTCCTGGTACCTCGTGCTCCTTTGGGATCCATATCCCAATGTGGCTCCTTCCAGGTCAGGAACATGAAGGGGAAAGTGCAAAGGTCACCAGGAACTCCCCACTCCCATCCCTCTGGCTCCTCCCTCTGTCCTCTCCTGCTCTTGTTTGCTAAGGCTCGGTGCAGTCATGGGGCAGTCAGAAATGGTTTAATAACTTTGGCTCCGTCCGAGTGCCACAGCTTCGGGGGTATTGAGCTTGAGTCTTTTTTTTTTTTTTCCCGTCCTACAAATCAAGTGATCATTTTCTTTGCTATGAGAAACGTCGCCTCGCTGCTTAAAATTTACACAACTTTATTCCACTCCCACAAGGGCCAAAAGAAGGCACAAGGAGCACTGCTGGGCGCTCAGCCGCAGCAGAGGCACGGCCAGACGCACCCACCCACAGCAGGAACAAGCCTTCGATGCTCTCGCTGAGCCACCCCCACAATCGGACAGATCCCACTCTGCCCACACAGTGCTCCTTCGTCCCGCCTTCCCGGAGCTCCTGCAGCCCTCCTGCCTTCGGCTCCCCACAATGGCCCGAGATCAGCATTGCAGCTTTCACCATGAACACAGCACTCGTGTTAGAAACACTCCCAATCTGAACAGAGCTACTTTTAACATGATAACTCACACAGAGCTCGTTCAACATTTGCCAGAGCCAATCACCACACCACCTGCTTATAACATGTGTGAATGGCTCCTCATTTCCCCCTAATCAGAAACACTCCCTCCCAGGACAGGGCCCCACTCTTCATCTTCCTTCCCTCACCTGACAGGCTTCTACCATTCCTGCTTTCCCTTCCCTGAGGGGCCCTTGTCCCTCTAGCAGCAGAGGGCTGCTGGTGGTGCTGGTGGCTCTGGAATGCTGGCAGTGCAGGCAGTGCTGGGGAAGCACCTGGCTGCTTGTCAGAAACAACTCCCATTGTGGGAAGAGCTCCAGAATCACTGCCAGAACCTGCCCTGGGCTCCTGGGAGCAGCCCTGGGCCATGGACTCCCATTCCTGTCATTCCAGTGCAGGCTCACACAGCCCCAGGGAAGGACAGCAATCAGCTGCTTGCAGCCTGGCTGTCAGCACTGGGAGCCCACCCCAATCACTGCCAATCCCCTTGAGGATGCAATGAAAGCCATTAGAGACCAGGCTGCTGTGAGCCCCCTTCCAGCCCCTCACCAGAGCTTCTCCTTCTCCTCCTCACTTCTGGGAGCACTTGTGGATATTTTTACCCGATCCCCACAGTTCCTGTGCCAGCAGGGACACCTGCCACTGTGCCAGGTTGCTCCAAACCCCATCCAGCCTGGCCTTGGACACTTCCAGGGATGGGGCAGCCACAGCCTCTCTGGGCCGCCTGTGCCAGGGCCTCCCCACCCTGACAGGGAAGGATTTCTTCCCAACATCCCATCTGAACCCACCCTTTCTCAGTGGGAAGCCATTCCCCCTTGTCCTGTCACTCCATGCCCTTGTCCAAAGTCCCTCTCCACCTCTTCTGGAGCCCCATGAGCACAGGGATCATGAAGTGTTTGCCCTTGAGAGGACTGGCCTGGTGAGGGGATGTGAGATTCCATAGCTGGGGACACAAACGTGGTGTCAGCAGGGAAGAGAGGTGACACTTCTGGTCCCAGGGCCACCACACCTGCCAGTTTCCAGCAGGAGCTGGATCCCAGATCCCTGAGGCATGTCAGTCTGGGTAGGAATCACCTCACTTCAGCTTTCTAGGAATCCTTGGAATTCATTGGAGGCTGCTGTCTGACTCCCAAGGGAGGGTAGAAGATGACTCAGATGAAACCTCTACCTTCTAAGGCTTGTAGCCAACAAAGCAGCATTGATTTAGCTCTTCTCAGAAGAAATGGCATTGCTGGAATCCTAAATCATCCCTCTGCTGTGTGCCTCTGCTCCAGCTCACACACAGAATCTGTTACTCTTCCATGAATCCCTTTGGAAACTGCGTGGTGAAGGTGAAGTACCACTGAAATTGTGGAATACAAGTGGCAAAGTGAGATTAGAAACAGAAATCAAAGTTTAGCAGCACATTTGCAGTGCAGAGTCCTAAGGATCCAGGCCAGGAAAGAGAGGGGGCAAGTGCAGGCCGTTCAAAAGACAAGATTTTGGGATTGGGGTTGCTTTTAAACAAAACAGGAAGCTGACACAGAGGCAAAGTGCTTTTGCCATAGGTCTCCTTGCTGAGGCTCTCTCCTCTTGCTCATTCCCTGGAGAAAGTCAAGAGCAGATTAGAAGCAGAGCCCTGATGCCATCAGAGGATGTGGAATAGCTCCCTGTTTGTGAGAGCCCTGGAGAAGATGAGGCAGCAGGGAGAACAAGGGTTGTGGCAGGACCTGGGACAGAGCCCGTGCCCGACGGCTCAGCCCGCGGGCTTTGCTCCCCTTTCCCAAGGCACCACCCCAGGGAACCTCCTGACGGTCCTGCCCCAGGGACAGCAGCTGGTGAGTGTGAGGTGAGGTGAGTCCAGGGGGGTGAAGTTCTCCAGGCTGCAAGAGGAAACAAGGTCAGACTCTTCTCCTTCAACTCAGTCTGTGCCCCTCATTGGGGTAGAACCTGGTCATGCCTTTCTTTCACTTAAGAAATGTCCACAGGGTACTAAAAACTGTAAATACTGTGAGAAATGAGAAATGATCCATTTTTTGACATTGTTCACCAGGGACAGGCTCTGTAGCAAAGCCCGGGTGTTGTTTATTCACCAGATTTGGGGTTTGGCGTTACCACATTGGAAACAACCAAAAGACATAAATGCAAACTTAATATACAGGGAGTTACAAAAGGACAAGGATCAGTACAAGATGGATTTTGGCTGCAGCTGCTGTGCAGAGTGGCTGTTCAGCTCCTCCTGAGGGTGGCCAGGTTCAGGATGGAGGGGCTCCAGGGCTTCCTTGGACTTTGATGTTGGGGAACCAGAGGATGGCCCCATTCTGCAGAACAGCAGCACAACTCCCTAATTCCTGTGAAATCAAATGCTCCAAGCATCTGCTGATGTGAATTTCCATATTCCACATTCTTCTTGGTCACGAGCACAAGGATCCAGTGGAGTTCACCATCCACCCTGCACTTTACTCAGAAGGATTTAATTCTGGAATTCAAGAATGTGACAAATCCCCACAGAAAGAAGAAGGGAATGTTGCTGTTCCTCACCAGCTCTGCAGCCCCACCTGGTGTCTCTTCCCATCAGCTGGGAATGCAGGGCCGGCTGTGCTGGACAGAAGGGGAAGGATGCTCCGTGGGATCCCAACCCCTCTCCTGCCATCGGGAGGCACCAGCCCCGCAGAGATTTGGGAAATCACCGCCACCCTGCCATGTGCTGGGCGTGTCCCCAGGGCTGAACGTGTCACAGTCTTTGCAGGCAAGTGATCCCTCAAAACACCATGAAACTCATCTGAGTAGCCAAAGGAGATGGAGTTCACTCCCTGGGGCCGAGGCAATGAGGGTCATTCCCTGGGGAATAGAGCTGGGGAACAGAACTGAGCCCATCTGCTCTGCTTGGAGCCATGTGGATCCAGGAGGGAGGAGGAAAGCCGTGCTCCAATGTGCTCCCTGCAGAGCATCCCTCAGAAATCATCCGAGGCAATGCCCCTGCTCCCTTCTCCTGCAGCAATAAAGCACCACAGGGAGGGAGATCCTGTGGGTATTTATTCATCAGGTGGCTCAAGGAAACCCTCAGCCACTGTCCTGGGCTCCTTCAGCAGAGCAGTGGAAGGGATTGAGGCACTAATTTTGAAGACTTTAAAAAACTAAGGTTATATTGCTGATTTAGCTGGGAAAAATAAAGCTTTGCTGAAATCAGTTAAAATTCAGAGGATGGTTAAGAGAGACCGGATTTTAGGATAAGCTATCCCGGATCTAATGACTCATTGCCTGTCAAGTTTATGTTTGTGTAAGCTGGGCTTGTTATGAAAAACAAGGAAATTGATCAATAGACCCAGAAACACAAGATGATTGCAAACCCTCTATCTCTAGAAACAGTCTTGGGAACAGGAAACTATAGGTTTTTCCAAGGAGTCATTTATCACATATGCATCGAAAGGTTGAAAGTTTAGAACGAGGAAGACTAGTTTTACTTCCTCCTTTTGGTGACCACTCCCCACATAAGACCCCCGACTCATTTCAGAGAACAAACTACGCATGCTTAATCGCCTTTTTGTCAATTAGCACACGAAGCGAGGAAGAGGAGGTGACAGGGGTATGAATATGCATTTGTATTTTGTGTATTCAACATTTTTGTGGATAAAAGGCTTTGTAATTACCTGTGATCTTTGCAGTGTGCATTAGGGAGCTATCCCACACAGCTGCCAGGCTGCCAATAAACACACACTTTCTAACTTAACTGTTAGAGAGTCTTTTGTCCATCACAGGTGGGTATTGATATTAGATCGATATTCATATTTTAATAAATCACTACAGCCCGAGGGGACTTGGCATGGGGGGTTCCCAGGAGCAGCTGAAAACCAGAGAGGGGTTTTTGAAGCCGTGGCATGGCAGGCATTGGAAACAGCCAGGGACTAGGCCGCTCTCAGGGGCCCTGGCCTGGCCTGGGGGTGCCCCTCAGGAGCCCCAGCAGAGTCTCCGACAGCTCCTGGGCAGATCTCACCTGCTCTTAGGAAGGCCTTCGAGGTAGTCAAGGGCTGTCGTGAGGCAGCTTCCTGGAGATGGAGGAACCTCCTGGCTGTCTCGAGGCTCGTCTCCACCACCAGGCTGGGGCTGTTGCCAGCCGGCACAGCCGCCACAGCGTCCTGGGAGCTGTGGGATGACACCTGCTGCTGGCTCCAGGACGCTTGCTGCTCCACCAGCCGCTCCTGAGAAGGCTCCCCCGGATCGGGCTGGGCCCCCATCTGGACTCGTGGGCTTTCCCTGGCCACGTCAATGGTCAGGGTTGCGCCCGTGAGTCCAAGGGAGCTGGGAGACCTGTCCACGGGCTCTGCAGCTTCTGCAGGCTGACAGGTCTCACTGAGCCTCTGCGAGGGATGGAGGCTGTCAGAGGTAGCAGAGGCTCCTGGCGGGATGGAGGGTGTCGCTGTAGAGCACGAAGGCAGAACACAGACTCTATCAGAAGGCTGAAGATTCAAAATCTGGCTTTATTATCAAGACTTGCTTTTTATACATTTTCACAACGAGCCCACCTAAGAGGTGTGATCCTTGGGCCCATTGGTCACACCAAGGGACCATCAAACAAATTCCCTCCTCTGGGAAAGAATGTAGAAAAACAAGATAGTTTACAATAACATGCACTTGTTTACAACAAGTGTCTCTGAGAAAAGAATTTTCTGAGATCAAAACATGGCAGGCACAAACTGTGGCTACAGAGGGTCTCTGACAGCCTGAGCTTCCTGCATGGATGGCCGGTGCCCGCTGCTGTGCCATCCACGCAAGGGTTGAGGCTCTCCCAGGGATGGAGAATCTTGCTGGGAGCAGCCTCTTGCTGGGATGGAGCCTTGTGGAGGATCTGGCTGAGCCACAGCACGGCAGGTGGCCTCGCTTCACCAGCTCCTCCAGTCCTTTCCACAAGGCCTGCCACATCCCAGCGTAGAGCGGCACGCACATCCCACTGCCAGCCCGGAGCAGCAGCATCAGCTCCTGCAGCTCCTGGGCCGCCGCCACGCAGGGGCGGCAGCTGCAGGGGCTGTCCAGGGGGCTCGCGGGAGCACGTGGCCGCTTGCGAGGGCTCGCCCGAGGCCTGGAGCGCCTGGGAGCCGCAGGGGCTCCTCGGTTCCTCCGCCAGCCTCTGGGCCGCACCCCGGGGCGCTTGCTCCTCTCCTCTCTCGGTGTCCGTGTCTGCCGCCTCCGTGGTTGCCAGCGGCCAAGGGCCCGGCAGGCAGCCACGGCGGCCAGCAGCAGGACAAGCGCAGCTAGTAGGACAGCACCGTCACTCATGGCTCCGGCACGTCCCGTCGCCGCTGCACTGGCCGCTGCGGGTGCCGGCCCGGCTGACACAGGGACGGCGCGGTGATGTCACAGTGCTGTGGCCCCGACAGCCCAGGGACATCACAACCCTGTCCGGTGCCAGCGCTCGGCCCCTTTGTGCCGTCACAGCCCCGCCCACCTCAGCAGGGATCAGCAGAACTGGCTCGTCCCTGAAGATGGACGTGGCCAGGAAAAGCCTGCAAGTAAGAACCCGAGCTCAGCCTGTGGCAAGAAATCCTTTCCTGGAGCAAGTGGTGTCACTTTGGGAAGAGCGCTGGTGCCAGCAGCGTCAAGTGCACAGCTCCCAGGACGCTGCAGCGTTCCCAGCTGGAAACACCCACTGCTCTGTGCCTGAGAAGATTCTCCAGAGACAAAGGGACTTGAAGTTCCCCTGTCTCTGGGCAGCTCTCCTGAAATGCCTGTCGAGGGCTGCAAGAGTTTTTCCTTAGCAGCTGCCCTGACTTCTGCAGTGCCTCTGTTCTGAATAAATCGGGATTTGCCAAGGAGCCCTCGTGGTGCTCTCGCCACTCTGGTCTTGACTGGGATAGGGTTCCTTTCTTCCCACAGCTGGCACGCGTTGGCTTTGGATGGGAATGCCGTCAATCAAATGGGGGGGGTTTGGTGTCTGCTGAGCAGGCCTTGCCCTCTTCAAAAACTTGGCTGTGTCCCTTGGAACAATGCAAGGGTTTCTGCTGGGAAGGGAGGGATGAGTGTTGAAGACGGAGGCAAAGAATGCATTCAACACCTGTACCGTGTCTCTGTCCCTGCTTGGGAGGTGACCGTCCACATTCTGGAAGGGGACAATGTTATTTTTGCAATTTTTTTTTTCCTTTAATATATTTAAAAACACTGGTTTTGTTGTGCCCCACATTTCCGGCCACCTTCATCTCCAGCTGAGCTTTCACCGCACCAAATATCTCCCTTCAGTGGCAAGAAGCATCTGTGTGTTCTTCTGGCCTGGATTCCGCTGGGCACACAGCTTCCTTGTCCATCCTCTTTCCCAGAGAGGATGCCTGTTCAAGTGCTGCCATGGCTCCCACGGGAGTTCAAGGCCATTTGGGACCATTTGCTTCAAGCCCCTAAAATGCAGAACTGGATCTCTCCGAGAGTCCAAATGCTGTCTGAGGTACCCTGGTTTCAAGCCCCCCAAACCAGGACTTAGTGTCTGTTTCTGTACTTGGCTGAATGAGCCCAGTTTTGAGACCCCAAAAAGCAGCCCTGGCTCTCTCCTGCTGAGCCCCCACACTGCTCCAGTCCCAGTTCGGAGCCCCCAGGAGTTCCCTGGGCCATGGCTGGACCCCTGTAGACACCAGCAGCTGCTCCCTCACCCCCTCAGTGGGACGGGGAAGAGAGCAGAGGCAAAACTCCAGCACAAGTGGTGAGATCAGAACAGTTTAATAATGGAAATCAAGACAAATATAATAATTTAGTATTAATGGCAACACATAGTTACAGCGAGAGCAACAAGAGCATTAAGTACAATAATGAACAGGAGAGAGAGAAAAACCCCTCCACACCCCTCCTTTAACATTAGAAATCCAAAATATAATCCAGAGCACCATCAACTCCCAGTGTGGGGATTTCCACATTCCTGTTATTTTCTTTGTGTTCCAGCCTGGGGATTTGTGCACTGAGGGAAGCACTGGCTGCTCCTCTGAGCAAGGGAAAGGCTCCTGTGCTATTCCCCAACACAGAACACCTGGAACTGGTGCTCTGGGAGTCACCTTCCAGTGACTGGGGGTCACCCAGAGGGTCTTTACCAGGATCAAATGGAAATGACATCCTGTCACACACAACACAAAGAAATGACACCCACACGTTGCGATGTCCAAGGCAGAAAAGAGGAGGTTTATTTACAACTTTAACATTTATCGAATTCCAGCAGTGACCATGGATTGGAGGAAGAAAATCTTCCTCTTCAACCACACTGGGCAACCCAACAGTCCATCAAGAGTCTCCTCCATATGAGAAGAATGTAAACATTGTCAGATGGTTACAAGAACAAAAGGTTGTTTCTGTCAAATTGTATCTGACTCCATCGCAAAAGGTAAACACAGAAGGCTAAAAATGAAACTTTAGAAAACTCCTTAAAGAGACAGAGGAGAACAGCAGAAACCCAGACAACATCCTGGTCCAGAGCATTTCCAGCAGGATTGGATATTCCTGGCCAAGGTGATCAGTCCATGAAAATGGGACCGGTGACAATCCAAAGGGGACTTTAAGTTGGAAACTTCAAATCAGAAACTCCAATCTTTTCGGCACCTCTTGCTTAGATGTCTCCCTGCTGGAAGAGCTGAATTAGTATTTTTACTGACCAGATTGCCAAAGCCAGGGAAAACCAAGCAGCATTCCCTGAGGCCTCCATCCCTTCCAAGGCCATCTGCACCCAGTGGCCCATGGGCAGGAGCCTGCCCGGAACAGCCTCAGAGTGGGGTATTGCCTCCAATCTTCCCAAAGTTTGAATGATTCTGGCATTATCCCCTCATGTCCCTGAGTGTGCCAGAAAGGCCAGAGCCCCAGGAGCTGCAGCCAGCTGCAGGCAGGTGTTTTTCCTTCCCAGCTTTTCGGGGCTGTGGGTGAAGGTCCCTTCCCTGTCTGGCTCTGGCAGTCGTCCCCACCACAGACCCCACACTGATCTTGGGCCCTGTTGGAGCCAATTCCCTTGTCATGGCCCACGTCCTACAGGGAATGGGGAAAGTGCCCAGTCGGCCCCAGTTCCAGTCAGGAATATCTCAAACAGCACTCAAACACAGTGGGGTGTTCCTCTTGCTCTGGAAGGGGAGCTGGGATGAGCCCAATTCCCAGGGCCTGTGCAGGGGCTCCCTGTGGAACAGCACTTCAGTTTTTCAGTCGAGGGCTTCTCCTGGGGCCCTGAGGCACAGAATGATCCAGACATTTGTCCCTCCCTTATTTCTCACACACTCACAGACCAAGGTCCTGCTCTTTTTGCCCTCCCTCAGGGGCTGCAGTTGCCAGTGGGATTTCCCACTTCTCAGCAGAGCAGTGTCTCCAGGAAATTGCCAGAGCTGACACATTCCTGAGTACAGAGCTCAGGACAAGGGAAGAACAAAGGTTTTAGCACTCACCAGCTTTAACTTTCCTTTCCCACAGTAACTTGCTCCAGCTCTTTCCGTCTCAAAAGGTTCCTTGTCTTTGTTTCAGCCTCAGAGGATTCTGTGAGGAGATTTCACACCCACAAATCAAGATCCCAAATCCAGAGGGTTGTCCATAAAGGTGGAGCAGTGTTGGTTGCTGTGGTGCATTTCCTCCACGTGCACAACTTCAAAACCCTTATACCACTTCCTAATTACCTTGAGCTGGTGCTGTAACAATGAAAATCTGATTTTCCATGTGCAGAGGCAAGAGACTGGGCAGGCTGTGAGACCTTAAACTGCACATTGACCTGGGGGCTGTGACTGGGATTCCAGCAGGGATGGAGCCTTGTGTGTGTGCAAACCCAGAGTGGGACTGGGCAAGTTTTCACTGGGGGAAGCTCTGGCTTTATTCGTTGGCAGTTTTTCTCTGGAATATTAAACAAAGAGGGAGGGCTTGCCCTTAATCCAATTACCACAGGGCAGGAAATTACTGTTTCTTGTTTACAAGCTGTGAACAAAACTGAGAGCAGCATTGAAAAGGCTGGGAGCTGCTGCTTCACCACAGCTGTGTCAGCAACAGAGGAAACACAAAATGCATATCCAAAACTAAGGATAGAATGATTGCTCCTGCTTTTAGTGGGACCAGGGCTAATTCTGCCCTGCAATGACAAAGAATTTCTCCCTCACCTGCTGGGGACAGCACAGGTCTGGCTGCTCCCAGGGACTGGGAATGTGCCTGGAGGCAAAAGCACCTTCCCAGGCTGGAGGGCCTTTCCTAAAGCACCTCCTCTGGTTCACATCCTGCTGGCTTCTCCCTCCCTTGGGACAAGAAGGACTTCATCTAGAGCCTGCAGAAGGAGGAGACAAGGAGGCCCAGTCCATGGACTTTTCAGATGAGCCCTGGGGGCACACAGAAGCTGTGCAGGGATTTCTGCCCCAGGGATCACATTCCTTCAAACCCAGTGCAAACTCACTAAAATGACCACTCCACAAACCTCTCTTAAGGCACATCAGAACCCGAGGAAGAAAATAGAATCAAACCCTTTGTTCCATTGGCCACACACCCCAAATTCCCCAAATGGGACAGACAAGTCCCTCTCCTTGGAAGGCAGCATCTCCTACCTGCACCTGTGCCTCCCCCAGCCTTTGGTGGCTGCTGTCTCCATCCTCCCACACCTCCTCATCCGCCTCCTGGGCACGGTTGGCTTCCTCATCCTGCAGAGCAAACACAGGGACAGTCACCAGCCTGCTCCTCCCAAAGCTGGGCAGCAGGGACGGGCTGGTGGCACCCTCTGCATGGTCACCCCTCTGCCTGGCACCATCCCTGCTCCACGGCCCATTCCTGTTCCTGGCTTGGCATCTCCTTTGAACGGGATGTGAAACCACAAATGTTTGCTCTGCTGGCTTTGGGACACCAGAGACTTCCCGAGGCAGTGGGCAAAGCTCCTGTGCCCACATCCTCTGCCTCCCAAAGTCCTGCTGAGGCTCAGCAGAGCAAAGGAAACGTCTCAGCTGTTGCTGGAAATTTCCTCCTGTGCCCATAAACCCAGAGAAATCGTGGCTGCTCCATCCCTGGAGGTGTCCAAGGCCAGGCTGGACGGGGCTTGGAGCAGCCTGGAGCAATGGAAGGTGTCCCTGCACTGAACTCAGCAGTTTCTGGGTTTTCCTGTGGCTGTGCTCGTGTTGCTGTGGCCTGAACATTTTGAACACTGACCGGTTCCTGCCCAAATTACAAAAATCACCATTTTCAGTCACATTCTATTTATTCCTCTTTCCCATTTTTACTTCTGTGGCATTCATTATTGTTGCTGCAAGAGAAATAAACAGGAGTGGAGAAACTCTGAGAAACAAAGGACAAAAAAAAATGGCTTTTGTGGTACATTTTTCTTGAGAAATCCATTCTATTTTTGAAACAGGACTTCAATTTCAATGAGAGCCAGAGATAAACGCACTGGGAGGGAGATGAGAGAGAAATCCTGCACTTGCAGGGCCCATTGGGTCTGACCCAGCTGGGCGGGTACCGAAGGAGACCTCGGGAGCTCCCTGGCTCCGCGGAATGAGGGTGGTGCACGGAGCAGCGCAGGATCCGAGCCCAGCACGGCTCATCCTGGGAGGCTCCACAGGAGCCAAATCCCACGGACGGACATTCCCCAGGGCATCCTCCTCCAGGGAAGTGCCTGCGGATCCTGACATCTCTGCGCAGCTAAGGAAAACCCAGAACTCTCCAAAGCTCCCTCATCCCAAACTGTGCTCCCTCCTGAAAACCGGAAAACAAGGAAAACACCTGGGGGCACTGGGAAGGAAAGCTGCTGGAACAGCTCTGATTTCACACGTGGATTTTACAATCCATTGTATCTGCTCTGGGACTTCCCCCACCTCCACTACCCAGTGCCTCACTTTTACTTCAGAACTCTCTCCCCCGCACATTAACTCACATTTTACCCCAAAATGTTCATTTTGCCGCCGACAGAATCCACCTCGGAGCGACGCCCCGGGCCCCGCACGGCCGAGGCAGCTCCGGTGCCCGCAGCTCCCGGGCAGTCCCCGCCGCCCGCTGGCGCTGTCCCCGTTCCCGCTCGGGGCTGTCCCCATTCCCGCTCGAGTCTGTCCCCGGTCCCCGTTCCCCGCTCGGGGCTGTCCCCGGTCCCCGTTCCCCGCTCGGGGCTGTCCCCGGTCCCCGTTCCCCGCTCGGGGCTGTCCCCGGTACCCGGTCCCCGCTCACCTCCGAGCCCGGCGCAGCCACCCCCGGTGCCCCCGGCCCGGCCCCGCTGCTCCCCGGGCTCCGCCATTGCCGCTCCCGGCTCCGCGCCTGCGCTCCCGGCACAGCGGCCGCCGTTCCTGCCGGGAGAGGCCCCGCCGTGGGCCTCGCATGGCAGCTCCCAGCCGTGGGCCCGGTCCCGGTGCCGGTCCAGCTCCATGCCCCGGTCCCGTTCCAGCTCCATGTCCCGGTCCCGCGGGAAGCGCTCGGAGCGCTCGGAGCTGCAGTAGTGGCTGCGCCCACAAGGCGGCAGCACTGAGCGCGTAGCGGCACCGCGCATGCGCAGCGCTCTCAGGGCTGCAATGACCCCGGTTTCAATCCCATCCTAGATCCCAGATTTCGGGTGTTCCAGCGGGAGGAGACGCAGAAATTCCGAGTGCACAGAGCTGTTTCTAGGTCCTTCATACACATCATCTTCTCTTGCCTTTTCAGCTCTTTATTGCTTCATTTATATACACAAACGTTGTATCTTTATTTTCAAACCCTACAGATCCATATTTGGAATTTCCTACAGTCTAAAATCCTGACTGTAACACAGCAGAGACGGGGGGTCAGTTATAAACAACTTCTATTAATTTAAGATTATTTCTCAATATGGGAATCTTTGCAGTTTTAAGTATTGTAAAAGAATGGAAGTTCACTCTTAGATTATTTTTTAAAAGTTTAATAAGGGAATAAAAAAGGACAATGTCCAATGCTGGGGTGTTCCTGGCTGTTCCTGGCCACAGAACACACGGGTACCTTAAGGCAGTGTTATCTATACAGTGTTACCTTACTAAGGTACGTACATATTCATGATTTTCATGCATTATTCAAACATTCCAGGCATCTTTTCGTGTTGTAGAAATTTCTTTGTTTCGGCTTTCCACTCTGACTTATCTACATGACATCCTGCAGCTCAGGTCAATATATTTTATTCCTTCTTGTGGCTTCATCCCGTTATTTCTGATAACGAGGAGTTAACAAATTCTTCTCTACTTCTCCTCCGGTGCTCTGGTTTGTGTCACTGTTATCACTTGGAGAGGTCAGTCAGCAGATGTGGGGAACAACTCCATTGCTTTCTACAGTTCTCTGGGTTACACACAGGGATTTTAACATGTCATGTTTTGCTAAGGCCTACAGTACAATACATCCATCACATTGTTATTTCTATCAGCTATAAGGTGTATACACCAACATATTACAGTCATCACACTACTATTCCTATGGTCATGCACACGGTGCATACTTAAAATGGGAAATTAGGTTGTATTAACAAGCAGCTAAAAGGGGTTATAAATTGTGCTGTGCTTACAATCAATAACCACATGTAAAGACTAATACACAAATGCAAAAGCCAGTACTATAGGGTTGTTTTTAACAAGTCCTCCCCTTTGTCTTTCTTACTCTATTTGGCTTGAGCTACAACTTTTGAACCTCCGCACTTTTGGCATACTGGTATCTTTCACAGATCTTAAATGCCTTCTCTAGGTTTTTATCATCTTTCATTTTTCTCAACACCATAATTTTCTGCCTTTTTTTCTATGGTTTCTGACTCTGGGTGGGTGGGCACTGTCATTCTTGGCATATTTTGAACCACGTAAGTAATTGAATAAAGCATGGGATCAAACATGGAAGAAAGATTAAACTTGTTATTCCACATAACACTACAAAGTCTGCCTTTTTCCACCAGGATAATCCAAAAAAATCTTCTAGCCATCCTTTATTTATTATAGATTCCCATTTTTGGACTGGCACATGGGCTATTTTCTGGATGTTTCTGGCTATATCCAAAACTGCATCCCCATTAACATCAATTTGCAGAGAGCACTTAGATGTGTCCTTCTTCTGCTAACAAATAGTCTAATGCCAACTGATTTTGGTACCCTGCAGCCCTGGTTTGCCTTTGCTGACTATTAATTCCATGGCCCCAGCTGTTTCATTAGTTATGATTTCCACAACTGCTTGGAGCCTGGTGATGGAATTTAACATATAAATTGGGGTTTGATCTCCCCAGCTCCCACCCTGTGCCCAGGTGGCTGGATCATATGTCTGTATTATCTGTTCAAGTGGCCACTCCTCATTGCCCCACTTTTGGTATCCCCCAATTTCTCCAATTAGTTCTCTCTTGTTTCTTTTGAAGGTGTCATATACTGGTATTCCCAAATCATCTCCACCTTGGTTTGGCAACAGGAAAAATCCTGGTTGTATAATTTCTAGAGTGCAACTTCCTTTCCGCAGGGGAGGAAGTTTTGGGATCAGCCCTTTCCCCACATACCCAGAATAAACCATCCGGTGCTTTCCAGTATTCCTTTCTTTGGTTATTCATGTTTTCCCAAAATTTAGATATTTCTGGGATCCCATAATAGGGATTCTTCCCAGGGTCGTTGCACCAGAAAAGTTTAGTCTCCTTTTCATATCTACAATTCTTTTTCCTCTCCTGGTTCCAATATTGCTCCTGGGTTTTTCAGGGATCCACCATGTCAAAGTTCCATTATAAACTTTATACCTTTCACAGGAAGTTTGTCCTACATTATCTAAGAATTCTTTCGCTAAATGCCAGAGGCACTCCTCTCCCATTATATTTGAATTTAATATCCACCCCTCTGCCCTGTTTCCTCCTTTCATGTTGGTCTTGTTCCATTTAAGGAGTTTGACCAGGCCCAGGCTACTCCCTTTCCACAGCCACTCTTCAGATATTAAGGCCCCACACACACCCAGCAGTCGGTAACATTCAGTTCTTTGATGATCTTTTCTCCCAGATCTACAAATAAATTCTTCCCTAACTCGGGATTTCTATCTCAGCTTCTATTTGTTGTTTGAGCTTTGCAGAGAAATTTCCGTGTGGAGTTGGCCCTGGCCTCTTTGTAAACACTTTGCCAAATAAGGAGTCTCCTGCAGGTGTTTTCAGGATATTTTGCATTGGTTGCAGGGGTTTTTGGGGTACTGATTGTTCTTTCACTAAGTCTCTTATTACCTCCCCATCACAGGGAGTAGTTGTCTGCATTCCAAATGTGGTCCCTGGTTTTGATTTACTGCAGCTTCCCACTCAGCTTCTATCAGCTCCTGAGTATCAGGGAGCATCCATTCAACTCCACAACAAAGCCTTAGCATTGGTACTTGCCCTCGATTAGTGCTGGAACTTCTCCTTTTCTCTCTGGCAGCACACCTGCCACCTGGGGCATCTGCAACAGCAGAGCTGGCCACAATGTTCACACTGCCATTGTACCCAGCTTGGATGTCTTGCCCCAGGGCGTTTCCAGCAGGGTGTGTGACCTGGAGTAAATCTGGGAGCTGTTTCACCAGGGAGAGCTGATGGGATTTCTTTTTGTAGGTGGCAGGCTAAAGCAAAACCTCTGGGATTTATGGACCCGGTCTTTGTTAGTTTATATAACCCCAACCCCCCTGATTGGGGAGGTATAAAATCACTGCCCTGCAGTTTGGAAAGCCTCTGGCCTTTGGGGATACAAAAGCACTGATAAAGCCCACGGGGAACCCTCTCCCAGCCTGGACTGATGTGTTGTTGCCTGTGGTTTCCTTGCCACTTTGAGCTCGTGGGTGTCGTTTCAGAGTCATTCCCAGTCCTTCTGTGGAGGTGGCCATTTCCAGTCCTGGGGTTCTTCTACTGCCCCTTTTATCCTGCTGGCCTGAGTCCAGCCTTGCTCTGCGGTTCGTACAGCTGATTCGGTGGTGAGCAGCACCTGACAGGGACCTTCCCCTTGTGGTTAGAGGTTGCTCTTTCCATGATTTAACCATTATTACCCAATTCCCAGCTGTGCAATAAGCATGTGTAGCTGTGCATCCCGTGTCTGCTGTGACACAGAAGCTGTGCTCTAGTCACTAGGGCTGCTTAGAGTAGAACAAGTCCCTTTTGCTGAAGGCAGAGTGTCACTGGTGCAGCCCAGCAGCCCATATACTCCTCATTGTACTTTGGAACTCCTTTTCAAAATCGTTCCCTGATGTTTGGCTGTTCTCTGGAAGCTGTTTTTAAACAGAACAACAGCCCTCTCAGCGTAATGAACACAATGGGTTTTCTGTTGAAAGAGCAGTGCATTGTTTTCCAAGTTTGTGGGTTTTTTTGGTGTGTTTGTTTGTTATAAGACAAATGCAGCTGTCATTAAAATAAATACAAAACAGTCTATACCTGTATTTCGCACTAAAAGCTTTTTATAAACATTATTTAACAATTTAAACATTATTTTTGAAACAAAAGTATCTGGAGTTTATCTGTGGCTCACAAACCCAGGACTGAGCAGTGCCATGCCCTCACCTGCACAATTGTGGTCATCTGAGCCACCTTTTCCTGGAGGTAGAAGATAGGATGAGAAAGATTCTGCTGTAATCAATGGAAGTGACTCGAAACATTGGGGAAAATGCCTCACAAGTAGGTGCTGAAAGAGACCTAATGAGAAAAAAACAGCAAAGAGTGACACATAAAACCTTTAAAAGTAGTGTGTGATACAGAACATCTCACCTAGGAACATTCCTTCTGACACACAAACAGCAATATGCTCAGAAAACAGTGAGAAGTGGCAACTTGAAGCTGATAAAAGTGAAGATTTGGCTGCAGCTAATGTACTGGCAGGATCAGTAGTGGTCTGTAAAGCTACATGGATAAGAAATGTGGAAGCTTCAGGGAAATACTCTAGAAACTCATTAAATAGGAGTTGCCTTGATGTGATGTACAGGGTTATATGTTAAATATAGACGATGTTTATGGAGGTGTATATTCCTACACTTTGTGGTATAATAAACCTCTCCTGTTAAAAGTTATATCTAATTTCCCTGGAAGCATGTGATTTTATATTGCTTACTAGAAGGTTTTCTGTAGTGATCTTCAGAGTTGTGAAGGTTGTCAAACTGTGTTTTGGACAGGAAGGATTTCTGACTTGATTTCCATGGCAGTGAAGCAGAAAATGTAATTTCAATAGGAAGAGAACCTGTCAGAAATGGGCTATTATTTTTTTTTTTTAATTAACCTTAGAATTTGAGGGCATTCCTCATGTTTGGTATTTAGTCATCATGTAATTTATATCAATGAAGTCTTCACATATTCCTTATTGGGCATTAAGATTACTGGGGTACATAAGCCTTAAGTTATGTAAAATGGATGAAAGTTGTAACAGGTGGGAATAATGTAATTTTGATACACAATAGTGGCTGTGTTAAGCTGGAACTGGTGGCTCTTAGGTCTATCTGAAAAGCTGCTAAATGTTTTCAACCTTTTGCTTTGTGTGAAGCTTGTAAATGATCTGGGACCCATCACCCCAAGCAAAGAGTTGCTTTTCTTTAGGGTTGTAATGCACGGTGGAGTGGCTACCCTGGTGCTTGGGGAAATGCAGTCCCGGGTTTATGTGAGCATTTAGAGCTCCCAAAACATCATAAACACACTGGATGCGGGAGGAGCCTCCGGAAGGAGAGTTGTAGACCACGTGGAGGGTGTTGCAGGCCATGAAGGCAGCCTCAGCATCCTTGCTGCTGCAGGGCGTGTCCCAGCTGTGCTCCACGGCCATGGCTGCTGGGTTGATTTTGGTGATGACAATGTTTCCCCCGGTCTCTGGTTCTGCGTGGAGGGCCCACAGCCCCTGCTCATCAACAGCCAGGTCTATCTTTGTCTGTGGAGAGAGCTGGTAGGCAGGAATCCTTCCAGCCCCTGGCAGCAGCATCTGGTCAGCTACCTTTCTTCTCTGGATGTTGAATTTAACAATCTCATTCAAGGAGCCATGTCTGTGGTAGAAAAGGAAACCCTGATAGATGACATGGCCAGTTCCTTCCCAGGGCAATGGCAAGGGGACTCTGCGAGCCTTCACCGTCTGGTTGATTTCCATGAAAGTCATGATGTTTGCAAATTCCAAAATCACATTATTTACAGAGCCGCTTAATAAATAAATCTTTGCGTGGTTTTTGCCAGGATCTTTCATCCAAGAGCCGTGCTTTCCTCCGGTCTTCTTAACTACCTTAAGGGATCTAATACCTGCAAGCACGTGGTCACAACCTGCAAGGAAATACACAAAGACAAAAAAAAAAAAAAAAAAAAAAAAATTAGAACATCTGTAAATTTTCTGGTTTCCTTTCTTTGAATTACTTAGTTTCCTTTTAATTAATCTCTAAGGCCAGAGTGAATATACCAGCAAAGGTGTCATCAGTGTGGCTATGGTAAGTAGCACTGAAAATAGTTTTATGTGATATATCCCTGCTAAGAAAACTGTGGTATCTTCACCCACCTGTAGACTATTGGGTTCTGTTCTATAACCCCAGTGTTATGCAAAACATTTGGGTATTTGTGTGTCTGAGAGGAGACCAAGAGCACAGTTAGTGATTATTCTTGACTTACCTTCAACAGGGCTACAATTTTTACTTCAGGGAACTGACGTCTCGTTTAGATCAATGCATTAAGTAATCAGATTTATTTCTTGTTGGAGGCATACAAATTAAAATCCATTATCACCCACTTGTATCGTATTTTTGTTTCAGGACTGGTCTTATCCTCAGGTAGCCTCTTTTATACATTTATAGTATAAATAGAAATAAAAATAGATCAGAATAACAGAAAGCCCAAACACTGGGCTATCTTTCCATTCCCCTTCACAACACCTGCACACAAGGGAACAAGAACAAAATATGGACTCTACAGCCAGGGGTGTGCATGCACTGAGGTGGCCTCTGAAGGAGCTGGTGTGGTATCTGTGCTGTCACCTCCTGTGCCAAGAGCGTGGCTGGTGGAACCACTCTGCCCTTCACCTCCCTGGAGGGTTAAAATTGGCATCAGCAGAGAGCAAGTCACAGCTCTGGCTTCTTTACTGTTGGAGAGGATGAAGCAGGAAGCCCCTGCAGAGATGATTTATTAGTAAAAGATTCTAAGAGTATAAAACCTGCGAGAGATATAAAATTGAAAGCAAGATTTGAACTACAGAATGTTAAGCAAGACGACAGTGATTGAATCAGCTGAGTCAATAGCCAAAGCTCCGGTGATCCAAGCCATTCCACTCCCCAAACAAAAGGGGGTTGGACCTTCTCAGGTATCAAGGAAAAGGTGGTTTTTCAGGTTCTTAGTATGTAAATTAGTATGGTAATATAGTAGTCCCCATAGGCTGTATGTAAATTCTGTAGGTTTTGTATCCTGAGGTGATTGGTTGGTGCTAATCAGAATATTCATGATAGAAAGGGTTAAAATGGGATGTAACAGGTAATTCGTGCTCTTGCTCCCTTGGATCCCTGCTCCTTTAGACCTTTGGACTTTTCCTGTTGCTGCTCCCTTCCCCCGGTTAGGCTGCCTCCCCACGACAAATAAACCAGGTGTCTTGAGAGCACCCCGGTCTCCGGATATCTCTCATCAGACTCAAACAGCCACGATTCTTACACTTTACATCTTGTGTGCGCTCTGCAGGGATGTTTCAGACGAGAAAGCACCAAGCCTGTGAGGACTCGGGCATTTAGACTCTGAGATCTTTATCAATCGGCATCCTTTCCAGGAAAAAAAGCCAATGCAAAGCATATTAACAAGCCTGTTTACCAAAGGCGCTCATAAATTACCAGGCGCAGCATTTGAAGTTTAAAAGAATTGTTTTCAATGGAATGCAGCCACTCCAGTAAACAGGACAAACAAAGCTCTAAGGCAGGAAGTTCTGACAGCAGATGAAATGCAGACAGGAAAACCAGCCCCCCTATTTGGCCTGATATGAACCTGTTGAAGTCAGTGGCAAGATTCCAGTTGCCTGTAGAAAGCAATCTTTATGTCACTTGTGTGTGCTGATACCCTCTAATCAAAGCTTTTGGATTTTGCTGCTACAGTGTGAATTTCTTTTTCCTGGGAGTCCTCGCTCTGGAAGTGCCTTCCCTGAGCAAGCCACCACAGCTTTCTCAAATCTAACATTTATTGATTAGATGGATTAAAAAAAAAATAGAAATGAAAGCTGCTGAATCAAAAACCCTAAGCAGCCCTAGCATCATCTTCCTCTGCAGGGGAAATAACCAGATTTTTGTCTGATTGTTATTTTTTGTGTGAACTTTGGCCTAACCCAGTAACAAACTTAAAAAACTTTTCTGCTAGATTTTTGAAGTGACTCAGCAGAAATAATCATAGAGACTGGTTAAGACATCACAGCATAGAAGCAGAGCTACTATTTTCTAGAGCTGAGGCTCTTCCTACTTTTTTTTAAAGTGCTATAAAAATCTTCACAGGGAATACTTTTGCCATCAAAATAAATGGGAAAAGCATCTGACTAGTACTGACAGTAGAGAACAAATTGAAAATAAAGTTACTACGAACTGCTACAATAAATTTAAAAGTAACAATTTTCAACAAAGGAAAATGGAAAGTAATCTTTTCCCTGCTGAAACTCTCAGAAAGATATAATTTTCAAAGTGCCCTAACCACAGGCAATTTAAAAATCTCTATTTTTTTTCCTCTGAATAAAATGCCTAATGTTCAAAAGTTCTCTAAATGGAAAACAGAACTACTGATATTCAGAAAACTGAATTGTGGAGTACAAGGACAGTTCAGAAGCAGAAAAGGTGATTTCTTCTGTAAGCATCTGCCTTAATACTGATTTGCTTGAAAAGTTCAAGGAAGAAATTGGAAACTTATGTGTAAAATTAAATCAGTCTAACTACTGAGGTCAGTGGAATTGTATAATTGATGATGCTTAAGTTCTTTCACTGCCTTTTAAAAAAATATGGTTTGTATTTATTATTACTTACTCTTCAATTCTTACTACTATGAAAAGTAAACAGACAACTTTAAATATGTCTATAATACATAATTTACATCCATTCCCCAACTTTTTAAGGTGAAGATAATTATAAAATGCCATTTGTTTTTAAAAGAATATAGATTATGCACATGTATTTATAAATATGTGTTCATAAAAATATAAATTATACTTTTTTAAAAAATTATAGATTGTGTATACGTTCTTTATGCTGGATACCATAACACCTAATTTTCAAATCAGAGCTAAGCTTTGCTTATGGCCAAGCCAGAGTGCTGTCTTATTAAAGTAAAAGGAGAGGACAAGGAGAGGAAGGATGACAGAGCAGGACGGTAAAGCAGATACCAATTGTGGAAGTGAATTAAGTATTTTTATTACCTCACAAATTTACTTTTGATTGGAGGTTGTGACCCTGCCTCATCCAAAAAACAAAGACCACCATTAAGTTCTTAGTACAGCTGCAGTACGCAGAAATGTATTTTTCTGGGACTCTGCAAGAGTCCTTCAGAGGATTTTACCTTATTTGATAATAAAAAGTAACCTCCAAAGAATTAATTTGATATGCAGTAGAATTTCTGCAAAGTAAATGTTTGAACCACATTTTCCTCCCTCCCTCTTCCATACCTTTTTTGCATATACATGGGTTTTATAAGTCCAGTATTTACACAGCCCAGACCCCCCTTGCTGTAACCTGCAGTATTCACACAGCTACTGAAAATCTGCTATGCACGCACACATGGGACTGTTCACACCAAAGCTTGGAAAAAACAAACTGCTCTTACTTGCATTAAGCATGACTTTAAGTCTCTTTTTTTCCTCTGCCTCTTCCAGCAGCTGCTCTTCCAGCAGGCCCTCGTGCACCTCCACGCAGGCGTTGGACTCCGTGGTGGATCCAAAGTAGTCGATGTCCCTCTGCGCATGCTCGACCCTCGTCAGCAGGTTCTCCACTTCCCTCTTCACCTCAGCCTTGTCCGTGTCCACTCCTGCCAGGCGGGACAGCACCATCCTGGAAAACTCCCGGAATTCATCCACGTATTCCAGCAAGTCCTGGTTGCATTTCTCCAGCCTCTTCTTGAGTCAGAGCATGGGGAAAAAAAATACACGGATAGCCATGGATATTCTGTGCGCATCACAGCCTCCCTCATGACTGCTTTAAAAACTGCTGCAACAGCCCGCTTGTTAGAGGGGAGGAATGAGCCCAGACACAGATTCCATGTTGATCACAGCATGGAAAGGGCCCTGGTTTATTCCTCTTTACAGCTCAGCCATCCTGACTCCAACCATTCCCTGACTCTGGCTGCAGCAGCTCCTGCTGGGGGTTTCCCTTGCAGCCTCTGACTGCTGCTTATTTCCTGCTGAACTCTGACTGCAGGGATCAGTGTGCAGCCTCTGACTGCAGCTTTTACCCAGCCAGACTGTGACTGCAGGGATCAGTGTGCAGCCTCTGACTGCAGCTTTTACCCAGCCAGACTGTGACTGCAGGGATCAGTGTGCAGCCTCAGACTGCAGCTTTTACCCAGCCAGACTGTGACTGCAGGGATCAGTGTGCAGCCTCTGACTGCAGCTTTTACCCAGCCAGACTGTGACTGCAGGGATCAGTGTGCAGTCTCTGACTGCAGCTTTTACCCAGCCAGACTGTGACTGCAGGGATCAGTGTGCAGCCTCAGACTGCAGGTTCCGATAACAGGCTCTGACTGCAGCCTCAGACTGACCTCACAGCAGGGATTCTCCCTTCCCAGGATCCTGCTTCTCCATGATCCTCTTATTCATGATGCTAAAGGCTGTTCCTGCTTCATGCCTCCCCAGCTGACCCACTCCCTTTTATCACACTTATCTTTATTGGATACAGGTGTGATTCATCAGGGATGAGGCTGAATTGGGTAATTAACACAGCTGTGACTTTTCAGGGGTGAGGTCACCTGGATTCCCTTCTTCTACAAAGAACCATGCTGTTCCCTCCTTCCCAGTGCCCCTGCACCCATCTATTCCAACCCAGGGGGCTGTTGTTGGGTGTCTGCGTGAGGAGAACATCTCAGACCGGCACAAAATTCAAAAGTCTGGACAAAAATCCACATTTTTCAACTTGACGTGGTTACTGACAGCCAGACACTGTGTTTTGCTATCTAAAGAAAGAAAAGTGCTCTGATGGAAGCAGCCAGGGATGATTAAGGGCTCATGATCTCTATGGACTTGCTTTCCATAAACTTTCTGGAACTCCTCCTGTAGGACCACTGGTGAAGCAGTCTCAAAGAGTTTTCTGCAGGAAATCTATACCCATGAGTATTTCACTTGAATACACCTCTTCTGGCTGAGGCAGAATATAGTGTGGCTATTTTTCACTCATTTAAAAGGTGAAAACGAAATTACTGAAATGCTACATTTGAGGAAGTTTTGTGTTGTTTCTTTTTTTAATTTTTTTCTGTCAAATTATTGGCTGTATTAAAAATCACCCCCAAACCCAAACTCAAAACAACAACAAAAAACTAAACAACAACAACAACAACAACAAAAAAACCAAACAGAGCAAGCCAAAAAACTATTTCTTTACACCTAAATTCAAATTATCCATGTTTTCAAAGGTAAGTAATATGGTTTCTCTGTTGCAATGCAGCTGCTTCATAGGTGTCCTGAAAATAGTAGCCCATCTGGCACTTTGGGAAGATGAGGAATTTGAGCAAATCTTTGGCTGGTTTGCCCTGTGAGCTGTGGTTTCTATGTGCTACCTCCTCTCTCCCCCATTAGTCCTCAGTAAGTTGCTTAATTACTTTCAACAAAACCTTTATTTTAAATGTTTTCAAATGCTGTCTTCAGTACCCGCCTCACTCTGTGTCCTGTTACTTCTGTGCCCCTCATACCAAATGCCACAGGCTACCTCATTTCTAATGGGTGCCGAAGGAGTAGAAGTTGCCAGGTAAAGTTACTCCTAGAGTAGCAGAGAAAATGTAAATCTCCATCTACACAATGGGAAGGGAATATCAGGTTAATCCTTCTGTTCCTCCTGTGTTGAGGAGACAAGGCTAATGAGGCCGTTGTACAAAAAATGAAGTGAAATCAGGCAAGTTAGAGCCTCTCTACAAATCTGCCCAGGCAAGCCAGGAGCCAGAGACATGTCAATAATTTGTAATAAACATTATATGATTATAGCACAGCAATACTGAAGAGGTATTTTGCAGTACTGGTAGCTTTTAACTGCAGAAAAAGAAGCAGGAGCTGGTACATTTATGTAAGTAATTGAAAGGAATTCAAGGAATTGAAAGGACTGCATTTCAGTCTCCCAGATATTAAGGGTTTATTTAAAGTGCACATATGCTGCTGGTTTGCATGAATGGGTCTTAAAATACCCTTCCAGATAGGGATATCTGCACATAGGTAGAAAAAATACTTGAGAAATTTCCATCTTCTTTCCAATAAATAATTGACAGCACTCCTACTGGTGACAGGAGGTTTCTACTGCTCCCTAGGATGGTCTGTGACAGCACTACATAAACATTTGCATTTTTAGCTAAATCCACTGATATAATTAAAAAAAACCCCAAAAACCCAAAAAACCAAAAACAAACATACAAATGATAACAGAACAGAAACGTAACATTATGAAATTATATCCTGCAACAAATGATGTGGTAAGTTGGGATCATTACAGTTAAAGTTTTAGCAACGATTTTACTCATTCATTGGAAAAAGCTGGAAATTTACCCTCCTGATTTGGCATTTCATACACTCTGCCCTGGGCTCGGGACATCCACACCTTTTCCAGCCTCTTTTGCTGCAGAAGGACACATCAGGCACGTACCTCCAGAGCCAGAAAACGCTGGTCAATGTACCTCAGCAGGGCTGCATCCTGCATCATGTGCTGCGCTGCTCCCATGATGCTCATGAGGGATGGAATCAGCAAAAACTGGACTTGTAAGGCTACCATTGTACCGGGAAATTTTGGAGGAAGGTAATGAATCAGTAATGAATCAATCCCAAACGCTGCCAGTCCAAGCTCAAATGCAATTTGCCATCATCTGAAGTGAAAAAATAATACTAAAAATCACTAAATAGTAAAAAAAAATACTGTGGCTGAAAAGATTAAAAGGACTTAAAATGGCTGTTGCATTTCATCATTAAGGAAGGAACACTGTGGCAGAGGGACTGAATGTGTTTATTTCTAGGAGCCAGATGACTACTTCTCAGTTTGTGATCCTATGATCAATCCCAGATGTTCAGCACTGAGTCACATTGAGCCTGTAGGCCAAATTTTATTAAATACAAATAAAAGCAATTTATTTTCCCCTCTTTTCTCCTCCCATCTGCTTTCCTCTGTGACCAACCCTGCAGTGTGTGCTCGGTGCAAGTCAGAGTGGATTTGCTGCGGGTGGAACACAGGCCAACCCTTCACAGGGAGGTCTGGTGCTTAATGTCTGTGGCTGTAAAACCATCTAAAGCAATTGATTTCATGTCCACTATTCAGCCTATTTACAGTAGGACTGGAAACCAGAGATGAAATTATTAAAAATAAAAAAGAATCCTTCTTTTTCTCTTGACAGTACTTTTCCAGCTGAAATCAACACCCTTAACACAGCTCTGTGTCAGTTTAGTGGAGTCCATGACACATATCTTCTTTTGGAATAATAATTCTGCTTAGTCTGACTTAAAAATTAATTATAATTAACTTACGTGAGCCTACTTCATTTGAGGCAATTTATATTTATTTGATTTCATCATTTCCTGACTGAATGCCTTGGTTGGAAAAACCCATGGCCATGCTAACACACTATTTGCTAAAAAACCATGTGTTAGGAGCTTAGAAAGCTCCCTTTGTATCTGAAGCCAAGCTGAACGCCTGTTTCTCAGAATTCTCCACCCCTCACTTCCCCCCCGCCCCAAATTTTTCATTTTCTACAGCTTTTCTTTTTCCTCTCCTCACATTTACCAAGCTTTCTGTTTCTTTCTAAGTGCCTCGTGTGTAAGCATGTGACTGACTGCAGAATTCAGCAGTGTGTGTGTCACAGCAGGCAGGTTTGTTCCTCCCTGTGTTTGATTTTTGCACGGTAGCTGTGTGTACTCTGCAGGAAAATTTCACCCAAGTGCACAGATGAGTATTCTGTGTTTTGGTGTTGCTTTGCCCTAAGAGGGGCACACAGTTTGCCAGCTCCTGTTTACAGGCGCAGTCAGTGATGCACAGAGAGTTTAATATTTGATTTTTCAGTCCAGTGACATTTCACTTTACTCCAGAGCTCCTGTTTGAGGGGACAGAAAGCTTGCACTGAGAGCAGACACCTTAGGAAGTCTGTATTGCCTTGATTCTGTCCTATGGAACATCTCGACATCACATGCTGTCTTCTTTTCCACTAAATAATTAGCTGCAACACCGGGGAAGGTCCACATAGGAAAAAAAAAATCCCTTTTCTAACCTCCAAGGGGAACCTGGAATCCTTCAGAATTGTTCTCTGAGTCTCATGTCTGTCACAGGCAATGACTGGGAGATGAAGATTATGGAACTCAAAATTACGAACTTCCTTTCAAGAACGCATATTTAGAAGTCAAGATACAGATATATGATTTCTTTCCTTTATCTTAAGGCAGGGAAAATAACCTAAAAAGTAAAAATATCTTCAACTGCCGTACACTGGGATAAGCTTAAACATTCTGCATGTGGGGCTAGATTCTGTGAAGCTGCTCAATCATTTCTTAGAATCACCTCTAGCTGAAAGACCAGAAGCTTCCAAGGATTTCTACAAATGAGGCATTCCCATGCTTATTAAACCATGATCTCGTGGTAAAGGGCAATGACTGTCCATGTCCAGTGCACAGTTCTGGGAAGGCAGGCTACAGCATCTGAGTCCTGAGCTTTGTGGGGTTTTTACATTTATTTTGCTTTGGTTGTTGTATGTTTTCCACTTCTGTTCAGCCTGGATATATACAGATCTTTTTTTCCCAGCCACGTATTATCTGTATAACAAACAAACAAACAAACAAACAAACAAACAAACAAACAAAAACAAACAAACAAACAAACATACATATATATATATATATGTCTGATGGTGATTTAAAGCAGGATTGTTTGGCAGGATTGTCATGGGAGGATATGGGTCTCAGTGCACAGGATATTACACACTAACAGAGCTAAAAGTTTGCTTTTAACTCAAGGGACTCTCTTTCTCATGACCATTACTCCCTTGATTTGACAGACCTCTCAAACCTATTAAAGGGTATAAATGTGTATAAATGTAGGTGAATATGCCTTTCCACTATTCTTGTCCTCTCTCTGGCTGAGATGTTATCCTTTTCTTGTCAATGCTGCTTCTTTGCTGCATTTATTCCACATTTTTACCATTTGGTGTCTGTTTTGACAGCTGTTAAATATTTTCAAATGAAAAATAGGCATTTTCATCTCCATCTGTGTTTGTGGTTTTGATTTCAGATGCTGGATGGAGCTTTATGTGTTTTAAAAGCAATGTTGAAATCAGTTCAGAGTGTGTACTTGATTTGAGGGGAAAATGACATTTCCTTTAGATGTTATTTCACTCCTATGATTGCATTCTATGTTTTGTTGGTTTTTTATAAGTCAGTTTCTTTCTGTCATTTCAGGTGGTAAAACTAGAGAAGTGCCACAATAAATCAGGTTCTTTTTCCTCCAGTCCCACTCTGGTGTCTTAGCTCCTCACAGGAATCACAAGACTTTTTTTTTTCTTTTTGAGCTTTGGGAACATCCCTGACTCTCAGGCTCCCTCACCCTTTTTTCTTGGTTTTTCCTAAGCTATGGATGCTATCCCAATGCCATGCTCTGTGTTCTTACAACCCAGAAAACAAGTGGGAAGCCCCCACTGCTGTCACTTCAATCCAAGTAGTGCACAGATACACCAGATTTTACTCCCAAACTACACACTGGCTTAAAACAAGGTTAATTATGTTTTTCATCTTTAATTAACCTCAGCATGCAAAGCAATAATAGATGAAAAGGAAAAATCAGAGTCTGATTCAGAGCTTTCTACTGATTTTATACACATCTACATCAGAATAATTGCTGCTCAGCCTGATGCATCAGTGATATCCCAGTGCTTGTGTGCTCATGTGGGGTTTTGCTTGTGATTGCAATTTAGCTGCCTATTTTCATAGCTTCTGATGCTGGTGAATCAGACTGATGTTTTATATTAATAATACAGAGAGTGTCATGGCCTACCTCTGTATTTTCTAATTTTGTGAAGACTTGGGTCTGCAGAACCAAATTCCTTGTTAATAGCAGCCGCTGGTCTAATGCTGAGAGCTGGGAGCTTAGAAAAGATCTTTGTCACAGCGGGAAATCAACACTTAATTCCAGTTCTGCCACTCTTTTTTTTTTTTTTTTCCCCTTCAGTTTTATACCTTAGAAAGTGACTCACATTTCTGTAAAGACAAACGTATGAAGTCCAAGCGAAGTCCTTCTGTTGGCGCTCAGCTGTAAAAACGGTGTTGGGAGTGACATCAATCAGGAGTGCAGCACTAAGGAGGGGATTGGCAGAATTTTGGGATTCATGGAGGACTCCACTAGGTGGCTCCCAAGCTTTGGGAATTGAAAAGCAAACTCGGCTGGAGCACACAACTCCAAAGGCTCTGGAGGAGATGCAGCCCGCAGAGGGAAGTGTGGTTGGGATGGTGCAGAACCACAGGGAGCCAGGCCGATAGAAAGCTGCTTCCAGGCGTTAGGAACGCCCTGCTGCGGGGCCGAGCTGGCGGTGTTTGGGGTCTGTACCACCCTAAACAGGGAATGCCAGAGCTCCTGGGATGGGCAAGAGCCCGGGATGCCCAGCGGCTGCAGGAAAAACGTGTCACCGCATCAGGACCGGCTCTACGAGTGCAATCATCAACGGGAAATAAAGCTGTACTTTATTCATGCAGATTTGTTGTTGGGGTTGGTTAAATCATGGAGTACTTTGTCTTAGAAAGGACCTTTCAAGCTCAGCTAGTGAAACTGTAATGGGCAGGGACATCCCCAGGCAGAGCAGGCTGCTCAGAGCCCCTTCCAACCCGGCCTTGAGTGTTTCCAGGGATGGGGCACCCACCACTTCTCTGGGTAGGCTGTGCAGTGTTCCATTGCCCTCAGGGTGAAAAGTTTATTTCCTGTATCTGGTCTGAATCTAAATCTTTTAATTTAAAACCGTTGTCCCTTGTCCTATTGCTCCAGGCCCTGCTGGAAAGCCTGTTCCCATGTTTTCTATAAGCCCCCTATAACTACTAAAATAATCCAGAGAACTTCATCTGGACGTGGATCATGAAACAGTCTGGCATGAAAGTCAACCATGTGCAGTTACTTTGAATGGTCTGTTTGCTTGTTTGTTGCCTCAGAATCTCTGTTCTGTGGATCCAAGACAATTCCTAGTAGATTGAAACTTAAATTTGTACAACCCCAGAACGAAACAAATTTTGAATTATGCCATTCAGTATAAACCAATATTAAAATTTTCGCTGTTTTTGGCTTGTTTTCCAGTGTGGAATCCACTCATGAACATTGTCATGAAAATTCATTTTGCTTGAATGTTTATGTTCATTAAACCTATTCACAGGAGTGCAGTAGTCAAAATGACATTGCTTTAAATTCAGAGTATTTACAGGAAATGATTATGACATTTGCCCAACTCATTCCAGTTGAGAATGCCTGGTGTGGTTTTTTGGTTATGTTTATTTTTCAAACAGGCCTTTTAGGTGTGAGGCATGACTTCTGAAAAGCTGAAAAGATACTTTTTGAACTTTAAAGACCTAGGATATTATGTTTTCAGGTTTTTTTAAATTGTTTATTTGTGTTGTTTTCTTTTGGGGGGGTAGTAGACACTGACAAGGTAACATTTAACTCATCATGTAGTATTGTTTCATTTATTGCTGCACTGAAGAAGTGGATTCATAACCTGTACTTAAGTGTTGCAAAGAACCAAAAAGAGCTCTGTACATACCAGGGAGAGCTGTTAAAAGTTAGCAAGAAACTCTCCCTCTGAGCTCACTAAATGCCACCAGCTGGTGAAAGGAATACGTTTAGTGACAATGAATAATGCAAATGTTCGTGGCTCAGTTGCAGGTATGGATGGAGTTTGTAGCAGGGTGATGTGCTCTGGGGCTGCAGCAGTGAGCTCAGGACTCTCTCCTTGCCTTGTTTCAAACTGCTGCAGCAGCCCTGTTGTTAGAGGGTAGGAATGAGCCCAGACACAGACTCCTTGTTTATCACAGCATGGAAAGGACCCTGGCTCATTCCTCTTTACAGCTCAGCCATCCTGACTCTAACCATTCCCTGACTCTGGCTGCAGCAGCTCCTGCTGGGGGTTTCCCTTGCAGCCTCTGACTGCTGCTTATTTCCTGCTGAACTCTGACTGCAGGGATCAGTGTGCAGCCTCTGACTGCAGCTTTTACCCAGCCAGACTGTGACTGCAGGGATCAGTGTGCAGCCTCTGACTGCAGCTTTTACCCAGCCAGACTGTGACTGCAGGGATCAGTGTGCAGCCTCTGACTGCAGCTTTTACCCAACCAGACTGTGACTGCAGCCCTAGACTGACCTCACAACACAGATTCTCCCTCCTCAGGATCCTTCCTCTTCATGATCCCCTCATTCATGATTCTTGGGTTCCTCCTTCTTCATGGTGCTCCCCTCCCTAGCTGACCCACTCCCTTTTATCACACTTACCTTTATTGGATACAGCTGGGACTCATCAGGGGTGAGGCTGAATTGGGTAATTAACACAGCTGTGACTTATCAGGGGTGAGATCACCTGGATTCCCTTCTCCAACATCAAACTTGAACTCTGATCCTTCACTGAATTTCTGAATGGTTGCTGATGGCACGTTCAGAGATTTCAGTGATGGCTATGGAGCCAGAAACTTGATCTGAGTGGAATGGAGTTGTGCTAGCAAGTGTCCAATTAAATCCATCCCAAACCTAAAAGACAGGAAAACGTCTGTGAACTGGGGGAACTAGGACAGAAAAGGCCCTGAAGGGGCCATGCAGGAGTTGATGAGGATGGATGAAATTCATTGTGCTGCTTTTTTTTCACATTACCAGTAAAAATGAGTCCTACAGGGGAAGATGGGCCAACCTGAACTCCAGGGTCACGCTTAAAAACAAATGGTACTTTGAAAAGAAACTTCTAAACAAAAATCAAAATATGATAAAAGAAGAAAATACCTGGGACTTTTTCTTGCTATTTGTATCTGTTTGCTATCACCCAAATACTGGTCTGAAGGTAAGATTAGCAAGGCCTCTTGTGTTCTCAGTTTTCTACACAGGAGTCCTGTGATTTCTTTCTGGAAAAATTTGTTAATTTTTTACACTGTCCAAGAATACTTCTCTGGACAAATTCAGAATTAAGAATTGCATTCAGGAACTGAGCCAAAGAGACATATTCTGACTTTAAATGGTGATCTACAGGTATAGATTTCTGTGTCTCTCTAATCTGGTCCCAAAAAATAAATTTCATCATTTCAATCTTTATTTCCAACTTTTATTTCTGCCAACCAATTTATGATCTCAAAATTATCCTTGCCGGAGAATCTAAGCAAAGTAAACTTAGTAATTATAGTGCAGAGCAGGGACATGTGAGCTAAAAAGCACAAAAAAAGTACATAAGAGAGGATTTTTTTTTTTGAGGCACATTGATCTGAGCATTAGTTCAGGAAATCTCCTGGCAGACAAGCTGCAGGTCAGGAAAGGGTGTGTCCATTTGACCTGGAGAGCAGTCAGTTGTACAGCTTTTCAAATTTTTCAAAACCCCACCATGTCAAGACGCTTCCATATTTTCATTCAGCGTATGCTTCGTATTATGCTGCACCCAATCTCTGAAAGTGAATAGAAAATAAGACATTCACAGCAGACTCCAAGCTAGAGACTCTTCCAAACAAACACAGTAAACTCTAGGCATGACACATGCAAGAAATGGATTTTGTGGCCTGTATGCCCTCTCTGAGGTTAGCACTGTCACATTTGAAAGTCAGGGTATCAGATGAAACAGTCCTGGTGCCAGTTTATGATGAATAATAAAGCAGATGCACTATGCTGCCTGGAAAGGATATAAACAAGTTAAGCTGTCATGAATAATAGATAACTATTTCTTTAATTCTTCTTTAGAAGTCAGCTTGTTTAGCAGTGCTACTATTGTTATACTGAATCCATTCCCCAAGCTTTGTCATATCTCCAAAATGAATTATCTCCATCCAGGAAAAAGGTCACACATTTCTGTGTACAGTGTACTACATTTCACAGTGCTGTACCAAGTGGATCTGATCTCTTCCCTTTGACCTGTCAGGGCTCAGTGCACACTGAATTTGTATGGTTTGAAATGTGAGTTTCTGCTGAAAACATTTCAGTCTTGTCATAAAAATAGGCAACATACAGAGTGCCTTCTTAGGAAAGAAGCAAAACCCTTGTCTTAGGAGGAAGGCTGGAAAGGACTGAATCCATTCAGCAATAGATAATATGTGGTAAAATTTTCCATCTCTGTAGCCCTCAGTTGGCCAGACAATCAGAAACTGTTTCTGCTAACTGATTAAAATAGAAATTCAGTGCCACCATTGTGGCCTTTTACTGGGTTATAGGAAAAAAAAAAAAAAAGAAAAGCTGTTCTGCCCTGCAAGCTATCCAACCTGGCTCTGTTTGTTTCTCTGAGTAGATAGGGCATGACTAACTCGTCCATATGTTCAAACATAAAATTCCTGCTGTGATTCTCTGCAGCAGAGGACAAGCAGCATCTGTACGTGGGGGAGATCTCTTTTCTGCACTTGAATCAGCCCAGTCCTCCGATGGGACGTATTTATTCCTGACACTTGGGAGCCTGCACGCTGCTGCATCTTTTAGGCCTGCTGGTATAACGGTGAGATATCGTTCCCTTTTCTGCACAGGACACTTGAGCATCACACCCAAACATTCTGCCACAGCCTCACTGTCTGCCCTGTGCACTCCTGCCCCTGGCAGAAGGACTGCACACTCCCTGTGGAATTGTCATTGTCCTGGTCCCAGGAACACAGCTGGGCTGATTTGGAGAATAGTCCTGGGTAAGCAATCCCTGCAGTCATGCTGTGCTGCCATGGCAGAGTTAGCAGGGAATTTGTGAGTGACAGTGTTAAAACGTGAATTCTGGGCTGTGTTAGTGTTAGAACATGTACTGGTATTATGTATATTCTAATGCACCTACAGGTATTATGTATATTCTTTAAGATCCTCTGAAAAAATTATCTCTGCGTGTCTGCTGGAAAGGTGATTTAAAAGATGTCACTGCTTCACATGGCATGAAAGTGACACATCAGATTTGGCCACTAGCTTATTTTTTCTGACTTTCTTCCTGGCCTTCAGTACAGTCTGGTTGCTGGTCCTTCAAACTCTGAAGTACATCTGTCATTTATTAATGTCACACCGAATGAAAAGGCACAGGATGTAGGAAGAAATCCTGTGGGGCGTTTCTGCAGAGATTTTACAGAGAGTTCAGTCTTTAATTCTAGGCTTCATGTTTTCTTTTACTGGAAATGCCTCCTAAGGAAATATTACAATTTCCTTCATGTTTGGCATGTGCCAGGCATTAGAAGGCATAGACAGCTTTGTAACCTGTCTGAATGATATTCTCGTGTGCTACCTTTTGCCACGTGTATTGTCCTTGGCTCCTAAGGGGCACTCTTGTTACACAACTGAGGGTGTGCCATAGCCTGTTAATTACAGATTAGGCTCTCAGCCTGCCTGTTCCTGCCTCCATGCAGCACTACGTATTTCCTGTTGGTGTACATTTCACATGGCTCCTCATTAAACGTTTACAAAACAAATATGCTCGTCCAGAGTCTCACAAACAGGAAAAAAAAATAAAAAATACAGAGCTAAAGGTGACATGTACAAAAACAATGCAAGGAGACCTGGCAGCCCAGATAATGCATCTGTAGCCCTACTTAGTAACAGGCTCAAAGCTGCAAACGCACTGCTTTTTGTGGAACAACCAGATGCTGCCACTGGAAAATGTCTCAGTTTGGCATCTACGGCCGGATGGTCAAACCTGTGCCCTCTGTATGTTGTAATGCACGCAAAGAGTTCTGCCAAGTGTAAAAAAATAGGAATGTGACCCAGGCACTGTCAGCAGTTAAAGTGGATTACAGCAAATTCTTACATGTACAGCCCAGGGACATCAAGATTTTAGTGATGGTTTATGCCACTTGTGTGCCCTGGTTGTGAGATCCAAGCTTTGGCCCAGCAAGATCCTGCCCCTTGGCAGCTGGTTCAGTTTAGGATGTGCAGGTCTTCATCCCAGGAGGGAGGTGAGAGGCACTGGACCTCTGGTATTGTGGCTTCTCAGTTCCTACTGGTCACGGATTTAATTTTTTCTCTTCTGCTCTGATGTACAGAGAGACTGAAGCCATGCACAAATTAGATTAACCTGACTTTGAAATGGAGACGGGAACAGTTTCTGGGAGCACACAGGGACAGAAACTGAGCGCCCTGCCTCTTAAAACCCATCCACTGCATAGAGAAATGGACTTGTGTTGTGTTTATCATGCTGGTTCTCTCCTGAGCAGAGTGTTGTGAGGCCACTCAGTGCATCTGCAGAGATGGGCTGGGGGTTAGGGCACAAACACAGTCCCAAATCCAGGCTAGATAAGAAGGTGGATAACTGTGGTTAGTTTATGTGGGGATTTGCACATCCACAGGATGTCTTGAACCATTTGTGACAACAATTAGGGGCTGGTATGGCATTGGAAGGGAGAGCTCTTGGATAACAGTGGTGGATCAGCGAAATGGTAATTACAGATCCCATGGTGTGCTTCATAATGTGGAATGTGGCTCCAGCTGGATGGTCTGGTAAAAGAGAGCTCTAATTTGTCTCCTCTTGAAGCTGGCATCGACTAAAATGCATTGAAACCCATTTTCCTTTCTCCCTCACAATGTTACCTGGTTTCTTGGCATTGTTAAGCAGTTGTGTTTTTCACAGTTACTGCATTTCAGTCATAAACATGGAAGGTGAAATACACCTTGGATGAAAGATACCACAGACCACTGAGTGCTATAATGGGACTTGTTTCCATTGTAGTTACTGGGAATGCAATTGTACACTTGAGAGTCCTTTTTACCTACCTAATTACCTAGTTTTTCTGTCTACAGCCGGGCTAATAAACTTTAAAAGCCACGTAAAGATTTTACAGTGCTAGTGGTACAAACAGAACATTTGCCTTTATTCTCACTGCTCCAAAGCTTCACAAGCTGTGCTATCCCAATTACCTATTTTCAGTGAACATCATCCCATGAGAAATTTCCTATCCTCTGTAATCTAACTGAATATAGGCAAAATGGAAAAATGCACATGGAAAAATTAGTTTGCCCAGCAGGACTTTTGCACAGACTAATTCTTACAAAGGAATTTCAATCTACTCCAAAACACCTAGGGTGATTCCTCTGGGTAGCAAGTGGTAATTTATGCTCAGTGAGAAACACACAAGTAAATGATTAGTATGATGTACCTCTATTCTGTGCAGCACTATCCTTGATGCTGTAGAATAGCTCTAAACTCCCCTTTTTTTTCAGGTTGTGATTTATGTGGGCTGGCTGCTGTAGTGCTGCTTTTGCTGGTATCAGATGGGATTCACTTTGAGCAGCACTGGGAATGGGGTGTAGGGGGAAAGTTCTGCAGCCTCAGAGTTGAGGACACACTCAAGCACGACATGAGAATGGAATTCTTCTGGTTTCAGCATAACACTGCAGATTTCAGGAGTTAATTGGGGATTAGTTATTCAGGAAATATGGTTCCATATCACAAGTTTATGTGCAGGGATCTCTGGTTTGAGCAGTCCGCATGCACATGGAAAAGACGCCACAAAGTCGTTTAATACAGAGCAGCATGCAGAGAATTTGTGCTGGATCTAGAGCCTTAGGGTAAGCAGTCATTGCATGGAATTGTATTTTTAAGTAAAGAACTGCCTAAAGTTTGCAAACGTTCCCATCTGGCGCCTCTTTCAGTTTTCTTTTCCTTTTGGCTCGAGTTCAGCCCTTTTAGGTGGTGCAGTGTGCTCAGGAGGCTCTGACGTCTGTGGTGCTCCCCTGCTGCAGCTTCCCCCAGTCCTTCCGTGTCTTGAGAGCCAAGGCAGAGAGCTTGTGCAAGCTTGCTGAGGTCGACATCCTTCCCTTGTTTTTGTATTCAAATAAAGGGCTCAGGAGAATGATGCATCCAGGAGCGGAATGGGAGAGAGTGTTGATGGCTATAAACTATGTAATTATGCCAGTGTACTGGTATTGTAAAAGTAAGCTTATCCAAACACAGCAAGTTTTTTGAATAGTATCCAATACAGAATGGCCTTTCAATTGAATTTTAAAAGCCTCTTTTTGAGATTTGTGCTTACCTATTTTGGAATGTCTCGATGCCTCACGTGTTCTGATTTCATTTTTCTTCCCTTTCATAGCTGCTTGTAATATTAACTCTATGCTCATAAAAAAAAAAAAAAATCAGCTCTCTTGCCTGAAGGAAGTTTATTGTGTTTTTGTAAAAGATTGGTTCAGGGAGTTGAATTCCACCGGACCACACATGCTTGCAGGAGCAGTCATAAATTTTGCAGTTGCAAGCATAGTTAAATCTTTTATTTATAAGTTGGCGTACCTCTTATACTGTCAGAAAATAGTGAGGAGAATGTACTTCTGGTGCATCTGCCTTAACGTCAGGAATGACTGCCAGTTTACAATTTTCAAACAGTCCCTTGTAATCTCAAACATCAGTCTCCAGCGTGAGCTCCTGGGTACTGAAAGAAGCAAACAGAAACTCTGTCTAGCTATAAATAGAAGGCAAACATGCCTCAGTAAACTAATTTTAAAAGAACCTTCATTCTATGCAAAATATTGTGGAGAAAAAAACAAATTGTGAAGGTCTGTTTAATTGTGACTGGCGAACAGAGGGAGCTGGACAGATTGTGGCTTTTAATTCTCAGCACTGCCCATGGGGGCTGAGGAGCCTTGCTTCTCCCAGAACTGATTATAATCCATCTGACGTGGCGCTGCCGTCTCGGAGAGCTCTGAAATACAGGAATTCTGCAGTAAAACAGCAACAAAAAAAAGACCAAATCTGCACACAGGTCCGTGTTCTGCGGCTTTCAAAACTCTGTCTGCTTGGCCTGTGTGCAGGTTGGTGCGTGCATGCTAATAATTCAGAATTAAGCTTTGTGTCTTTGAATCAAAGCCTGGCTTGTCTTTTCTTCCTGCTGCATCCCTTGATGTAATAAAAGGTACCATGTCTCCCAATAAATCTTGCCTGGCTTATATCCTCAGGCAATTGTAACTACAGCAATGTTAGCTAATTTGCCAGCTTTTGCACGTGTGTTTCAGCCAGGCTGTGGAGAAATATAAAATAAGGCAGACAGAATTTGATGCATTACATGATCCACTACAGGTTAGTATTTAGATTATTTTTAGTCTGGCTCCTGTAAAGAGTTGGTGCCCAGGACAAAGTAGGAATAGCTGGGGAAGCTGCACAGCAGAGGTGATGAGTAGCAGGGCTACTTGTTTATATCTCAGCAAAAAATGTGCACTTTTGCAGTTCCATTTTACATTCTGCCCATGAAACAATCAAATTTAAAAAAGCTGTCTCTCCACAGCTTTCTGCATTGAGTAGCTTTCAAATTATTAATTAATAGAATAGGAAATGTTTCTGGAAGACTTAATCTGAATAATAAATAAGCAGAATAATTCACTACTCACCCTTTGCTAAACACATGCTCAATGATTCCAGTTAAAAGCTACTTTCTGCTGCTGTTCAGTGGAAGTTGTACTATGTGAAGTTTTGACAATACAAATTACCAGCAGGAAATTCAAAAGGCGCTCAGTAGCTCCATTTTTATATTACATACAATGTATTGTTTTACCAATAACCTTTATGGTGAAATAACATGAAAGTCCACCCAAGTGTTAGGCATAATTTGATTCTTTGCTTTCATTTATCACAATGTTTATGATGTCAGTTCCTTACTGGCTGAAGTGAGCCGGAAGAATGGCTGCTTTCTCCTCTTGCTTTTTAAAATATTACCACAAATCTCCAAACCCTTTTCTCTCTTCTTCCAATGTTCAGGGAATGCCACAGATAAATCAGAGTAGAGTATCTATTATGGGATATACCTTGATGATCATTTACCTCTCAGATGTCCTTCAAACTCATTTGGGCTAAAATAAACACTGGAATTTTCTGTCCTGAGTGCTTCAGACATGATTTCTCACTGACTAACTCAAATGAGTATTTTGTCATTTGGCTTCTTCAAGTCAGGGGGATAAAAAATGGGCACTGTCAATTGAAAGCACTCCAAATAGCTTCACAGCCATTACCTTAGGCAGTCCCTTTTACTCTTCATTTTGTCTTGATTCCAAATATGACATTATCATTTGTTGGCTACTTTCTCAGATTTGCAGCCTCAGAAGATGAAGGTGCCTTCCTGTACTCAGAATAGCCCCCACAAAGCTGCCTAAAATAGTGTTTTGGAAATGCATCACTATAAATCATTAAATATTTGCACCAGGGGGGCACATATAAGCCACCCATTAAGTGAGTGGAGCTTCTCAGTGTCCAGCCTGGAAAAGACAGGAGTGTACTGATGTTGCTGAGCGAAGCACTGATCTTTGGATTTCATTCTTTTCACTGCACTAGGTACAAGCACAACCCATTCCTGGAGAAGCTGAAGGCATACCAATGTTCTCAAGAGTAATTAGTACCAGAAAATGTTGTTTTCTCAGAATCTCACGTGGTATTTAATAACCACAGGAGGCTGTACATAAATGCACCATGTGCCTGTCATTTATAGCCAGGGACCTCAACATATTTTATGGATGTTAATTGTGAACAATATCCAGTAGCACTTATGGTGGAGAAAATTTATTTTACTTTTATTTCATCTTTCTCTAAGTTTGAAAGTACTTTTGTTTTTTTTCACAAGCATCTGGAGGTATTAGAAGCAAGTTTAATGGCTGGGATATTTATTAAAATCACTTTTAATTTGAAAATTAGAGCCCAATACTTAACCCTCAAATCCCATTTATAAACTAGAATATAAAAACTGAATTCCTAATTCAAGGTGATTGGTCAAAGATGCCAAAGTTTTAATAAATCCACAAAATTTTACAATTTTATGTTCTATTTTTGTTTATACTTTTCTTGGCAAAAAAACCCGAGCATTTAAGTGGCCCTCTAGAAATGCCTAAAAAAATCACAGGAATTAGAGCTGCGGTTTAGAGATAGAAACTGCTTTTGAGAGGCTGAAAGTGTTCTGGAAGCTGTCCTGAGCAAGCTGGTCCCACTGTGAGTTGCACTGACTCTTTTTGGACACTTAGACTACAGGAGCTTGGCGCTCTGTCAGATCCCACAGGACGCTGCAGGGGAGTTTTCCGTGGGATTCGTCATGCTGAGCCACAGAACCTGCTGTAAACTTTGAGAAGGCACTGAACCTCTTCATTCCTCTCTGGCTGCAAGCTACAATGGCAGAGTTTTAGGGGGAATTGCCCCAGATTGTGTGGGCACACAGGGTCATCCAAGCCACCTGGGTTTTTACTGACGCAGTGTGAGTGAGAGCTCGGCGCTCTTTCTCTGCAGAAAAATAATAGAAATGGCATGGCTGGCTGAAGAAAAAGAAATCAGGATGATAGAGACAGAAAATCCTTAAGAGAGGGCTGGGATCAGCCAAGCTTGAAGAATGTGGGGGTTTTTTTTGTTTGTTCCTTGTGGTTGTTTGAGGGACCAGCTCTGAAATGGCAAAACTGAGTGTGGGGGGATATTTTGTTGAATGTCACACTGGTTCACACACGCAAACAAGGACAGAACTGGTTTCCTGCATCGAAGCCTCGAAGGTATTTTTCTGGAAATCCCCTAAAATGGACACTGAGTGCAGGACCAACATTCCCTGCCCTGTTCCCAGCCTTTATGACCTGTACACTCCATTAGAGGGGTGATTGCTTCTGTGTATGACCAGATGTTTGATTTGAAGACCATTCATCAAATTTCCCAAGGCAAAAGAAACATTAGGCAATTAATTTAGATACAATACTAGACTTGTAAGAGAGTTCTGACTGCACTAATTAATCAAAGCAAGTAGGAAGGCTTTGTTTAAGGAGCTCTGAAGCAGTTTCTGATATACTTCAGAGAAAGGAGCTGTAAGTGTTGCAGCGGAGAGCTGAACTATTCGATACACCCATTTTGTACTTGCATCTGCTACCAATATGATGGATTTTGTGTTTTAAAGTCCTGGTGAAATCAAGATATTTTTTTCCTAGTCACAAAGGCCTTCGTAATAAGCTGCACTTTGGTGAGACAAGGGAAGCCCACTCTTCCCTCTGCTGAAGCAGAAGAAAACTGCTTTGAATTTTGAAGGTGAAGCCAGGCTACTGTTTTAAGTATTAATTTTGGGAAATATGTAAAGAATATACAGTCAGGAAAAGCTACATCATGATTATGCTCATATTTTTTGATGTTTAATGCAACAGCATCTAGGATCCATGGTTTGAAGGCCCTCTCTTGGGGACACTGCACACTTTCTGATAAGGAAGTGTTCCTGTGTCACTAGCAGAATTTTAAAACTGCAGAAGATTTCTTCATGTTTTCTCATGATGGGCACAGGGACAGACTCTTTGAAGGCCACAGTGAGAGGTTCTTCAGATTTATATAAACAGGATAGCAACTTTCATTTGGCACTGCAGGTGACAAGGACTGGTCTGTTAGGTGAATTATATTTGAGTGCTTTTCAAACCAGCTCTAATTTTAGAACTCCTGTTTCTTGACCGGTTGTATGAAGGCCCTGGACAAGGACCTCCTGTGGTCAGTCATGCAGGAAATGAAGTAATGGGAATTAGATCAGATGATTCCAAGACTGTATTTAAGAAATGTAACCATTAGGTATGGGAATACATAAGAAAATCTCTCTCTTGACACATTAGCAACTGTAGCAATCAGGAAAATTAATGAAAGATTGGTGTAAATTTTCAGCCTAACAGTTAGTAAGTGAATGGATGTATTTGGTTATTGGAACATATTTTGGTTGGTATGTCAAGAGACCTCCACAAATTGACCTGACTTCTTGGAATAGGTATTGGTTGGAGAATATGCCTATGTAGAAGGCAGAGAAAAAGTTCAATAATCAAAAAGATGTGTAGCACTTGAAATTGAAAATTGAGAGCCTGCAGTTATTAAGAAGTACAAAGCTTCAATGTCCTGGAAGATCTTTGACAACTGAGGCAGCAAAATGGATGGGGTTTTGACAGGCTGAGTCAGATGAGAGGGCAGGAACTGTATTTGTTGTGTGGGGTTCGTGTGATGGACTGTGGCCAGACAGAGATTTGCTAATTCAGTCAAGGCTGAACCAACACCAGCCAGGACGAACAGGCAGAATTTCTCCAAAACAGGTGAGCAGGAGAGTAAAATGTCTTTACAGTGGTTAAGAGCAAGTTAAAATAAAGGAACATGGCTGGGAGGCTAACTTGGCTATCAGCTTGGGAAAGCAGCCAGATGTATGTTTCCATAGAAACAGAAATGACAGATTTGTTTAAATGGTTGCTTCAGGGCTAGAGTCTTCCCTTAGTGCCTAGAGAGGCTTCATTGGCAGTGGATGGAGCAGACAGGTGCCAAACTGATGAAATCATCACTGGTAATGAAACCACGGGTTGAGAGGGAAACCTTGCAGGGGATGCTGATACATTTGGAGAAATAAACAAGCTATCATGCCATGCTCATCCATCTCTGCCCGCCTGTCTTTTTGAACTTTGCTAATTGGTCTAATAAATGATATTACCTCTGCCCACAAAGTTTTATCTTTTTTTCCATTGATAGATTATCATGGATGAACCATTATCATTTAAAAGAAAGGTTACTATTTAGTTTTAGCTGTTATTTATAGCACCTTTTTTTATCCTGAGATCTCTAGATCTCTTAGGAACACTTTGGACACCAATATCCATGAACCAACTCAAACTGTGACCGGGGTTTAAGAGGGTTGTTATAGTTTGTTTGGATATGATTAAAAAAAAAGAAAACTTTTTTTTTTTTTTTAATGCACAAAGAGCTCATGCTACCCTTATTCTCTTTAATATTTAATGGTTTCAGATTTCCAGTCTCAAGCAATTTTTTTCTTCCTTAAACCACAGAATCTCAGAGAAATTTGTATGATACTGATAGCTGAGAGGGCAGATCACTTTGTGCTCATTGTTCAGATTAAATAATGTTGGGGGGTTTTTTATCACCTATTTCTGCAGTATTTCAAACTTAGAAACATGATAGTGCTGCATTTGAAGAAGGATTAGGGCATATCCCAAGATATGAAAGTCTGAAATGAGGGAAGATTGCAAGGATATGGTTGGGAAGTTTTTTTCCTCATAGTGGACAGACAGGTCTATACAGCTTATCCCAATTAGTATTTCTAAGTTGATTTTTTAAAGATCATGCATGTTGCATTCTCCTGAAGAAGCTAAGTCTTAGATAACATGTATTGCATGGAGCTACAGTGTTCATTATTTCATGTTGAGGTATTTAATTTTTTTATATTTTTAATTTAAAGTCTGTGTCACTGGAGTATGTTAGTTCTACTCTAGAATATTTATCAGGCTAAATGGACAATACTGTCATATGCTTAAGTAGTTTTATTTTAGCACTTCAAAAAAATTCTACTTTTGGATAAAATAAAAAAAAATCTTCATATCTTCAGTAGATATTTATGTCTTTGAAATGCATATTTCTCTTTCTGGGTAAAAGGTCAGACTGAAGGGGAGGAGAAAGAAAACAGGAGAAGTTAAATCTGGACTCAGCAAGGTTTGCAGCAAAACTTTCAGTCACATGATTGGGACCAAGATTTCATGAAAGGTTCCAGGAACATTATTAATAACTGAATATTATGGCCTTTCATACTGTTCCTATGCTAAATCTGCTATACCACCTTGATCCTGTGAGGTTTTTCCTTCTCCTGTCTTTGATACACAATGATTTATGTAACCCAGTTGACTTTATACTCTTGTACAGTCAAGTTGAATGAATTGATTTTGCTTATAAGGATAGTAAGCTTGTCCCTCTTACTCTTCCAATATGAAATATTTGTGGACTTTAAGTGTACACAATAAACTCTTCCATCCTTCTCCAGATATTTTTTGCGTGGCTCTTTTAGGAGCCCTCACTTCAGTACAAATGGAGATGAAATTTAATTATATGAAGTTTCTTTTCTTTCATTTTCTGTGATGGCGCTGTATGCACAATTTGTTAGTTGTCTTTTGTTATTTTGCATCCCTTCTCAGCTTTGATGTAAGTGAGTGCAGCAGCTGCCTCTCAGGTTGGCCCTTCTGGAGTGTGTAAAGATTCCAGCACTGAGCTCAGGGAGTGCTGGGAGGCTGGCATGGGAACAGCCCAATCCCCAATTTTCTCTGGAGCCCTTCCCCCAGGCACAATCATATCAGTCAGATCACCATCAGCATACTGACATATCTAGCAAGGCAGCAAATAAATCTGAAATCTCTTCCCCAGTCTCCAGCTGTGAGCTCTGTGTCCCATGCAGCAGGCACATCCTTTCCAGCAGGGGACAAGAGAAACCACAAACCCAAGGGATTTGCATTTCAGCCCCAGTTTGCACACTGGCCTTCTTAGGATTCTGGCACACACAGTTCCTTCTGACCTCTCAGCAGCTTTCACAGATCCCTGCGTGAATCACAATCGGATTCCGGAGCGGGAAATGCACCAAGGGATTTGGCTGGGAAAGGCACCTGCTTTGTTGTGGCAGACTCCTCTGTAGTCTCTGATATCTAGTGTTGACAAGTCATTTTGGAGCAAATGAGGCTTCACTTGGCTTAATCTGTTGGTTCTGTTGTTTGGTTCTTTATCCTAATGACTTCCAGTTGATCTTTTCACCAGGGCGAGCAGAAGTCTCCTCTGGTCTCTGCTGGAGCAGAGCACTGGGCTCTGCCTTGTAAAGGCTCTTTAACTTTTTGCAGGAAACTTCCAGAAATGAGGGTACTCTGAAGTCGCTCCCAGTATCCTGTCACTGCAGAAAAAGGAAGCAGTGATAGCCTGTGATTTGTCACAAGACAAGAAATAACCTTTGAATATTGGTCTCATTAGGTACAGGCTTGTTGTTATGGTAATGTTATCATCCCAGTTGATGCAGAAAACTGAACAGGGTCACAGAGCAGCAATTAGAAGACATGTCAGAATGAAAGAAGTGGGTAAGAAATAGTCTTTCAGGGAGGGATTGTTGGCAGGTTTCCCGGGAAGCTTCGAACACAAAAGATGCCTGATCCACCTAATTCCTCAATGCAGCACAGCAATAATTGCCTGCTCTCTGAATTAGGATCTTGGTGTCAAGACCATTCACCAAATCCTCAATGCACCACATTCAGCTAGGAGACTCTTTTCCCTACCTGTCCCATTTAGGGACAGGTAGACTTCATCCTGCAGGCTCTTGGGGCTCCAGTTATGATGCAGAAACCTTTCAGAGTGTTCAGAGTTTGTGAATGAGGTGATCATACCGTGTGTATGCAGTGTTTAACATGTGCAGAAAGATGGTTGCAGAGGGGAAGATTTTGAAGTCAGTGCTTTTGAAAAGCTCAACAGAAAGCATTGAAAAGCAAAAATAGTTTCTAAAGAGATGGAAGATTAGGGCTGTTAGCATGGGAAAAAAATCCTTTTCTGCGCTAAGAGGAGCTTTGTTAAATGAAATAATTTTTAACCTCATTTAATGAGCAAAGAGAGCGTTTAATTAAAACAAACAGCAAGATTTAATTGTTGAGAGTAAAATTTATCTGGAAGTTAAATAATATCAGTGGGCTGAAATTGGCTGAATGGTCCTGCTCCAGCCTTGTTGTGAGCTGTTTTACCTGCTGTTGCAAGAGGCTCTAATAGGATCAGATCTAAGAGCTGCGTGACAGTTTGGAGATCCTTTTAGGTACATTTTTCAAAGGCAGAGGTGAAGAAGCATTTCATGGCTGTCAGGGTATCTCATAAAACTCAGTGCATTAGTGTTGGAAGACTACAGCTGGATGCTGGTTAGGTTTGTAGGTAGCCAAAATTAGGAAGCAGCATCTCATTCTCTTCCTGTCCCATTCAGCCCTTCTTCCTTAGAGCAGGCACAGGGAGCATTCACAGCTTTTACAGAGGGCTAAATGCTGCCTAAAATATTTCCCTGACCTTCAGTGAACAAGAAAATGTTTCTACAGTTTTAAACCAGGCTTAGCTCAACTTTAGGACCTCCTACTTAGGCGAAAGAGCTTCGTGCCTTGTCTCTTGTGCCATTCAAAAGACACAGTGATTTGCACCAACAGAAGTGGTACAGCAGTTTTGGTGCTCTTAACTGGCTGTTTCCTCATTTCCTTAAATGAGGAAATGTTTCCTCATTTCCTTAAAAATACCTTCATGAAACTCTCATGTGAGGAAGTGAAGTAGGAGAACTGCTGTCTCACCACCATCCCTTTTCCAAGCTTTTCTCATGACACAGGATATTTAAAATGAAATTTTTAGGCCCTTGGAGTCCCAAACTGACTGAGCCATTGGTTCCTGTGCAACTTTTGTTTCAATTAGCAGTGCTTAAATATGTATAGAATGCCTGGTACTGGTGTGCAAGGTACAGGTATTTATCTACAAAGAACCATTTCTTCAGTTCAAGAGCACTCAGGATGTGTTGATTCTCATAAATGAAACAGTGCCAGGGAACTTCAGTGTTTATCAAAATATTATTTTCTCTATTGTCACGCTTTTCAAAAGGTCTCCTGCTCCCTTTTGGCCTGAGCTCACTGACATTTTCCCAAACAGGAGCTAGGCAGGATTCAGGCATTGGTGTTGGTCAGGAGCCTTCCCAATCTGCCATCTGAATGCAGCCTGCTTTGGCAGGGAAGGGAGTTTATTAGTGTGACATGAGCCATGCCATGCCAGGTGGCCTGAGGGCTAACCAGCAGGAGTATGCATATTAATTTATTAGCATAACAAAGACATACTTAAAGGTTCTTTTCATTTTCTCTCTCTCTCTTTTTTTTTTTTTTTTTTTTTTTTGTAGAATTAATTGTAATGAAATTCAGTTTCAATTTTCTTTTTCCAAAAAAAAGGCCTTCGGTTTCAAAATGCCAAAATTAAGTGTTCCAGCATTAATACACAGCAGCTGTTTATTCTTTGATGAAATCACTCAAAAATTCATTTGTGAGCAAATAAAAAATCATTTTCTCTGAAAAAGTTCTGGTGTTCAAAATTCTTTCTAAGTGTGGAATTGCTTTAGCTCCCATAATCCTTCATGTTCGTAATTTGTTGTTTGGAACAAGAAAAAGAAGGGAATTTTTCTATGATTTTCTGTGACATTGATCCTTAAAAAAAAAAGTCAAATTCAGAAAGATGTGAAATGATGAAATAACAGACATGTTGCAGGGGGGAAGCAGAAAAACCAGGTCTGCTGAAAGAAAACGACAGCAGCAGAGGCTGCACGTGGTTAAAGCAATGTCTGTGAAGGGGAATGACTTTGAAATGCCTGGAATTCTGCCAGTCCTGCTCAGGATGCACAAGGATGGAGTCACTGCAGTTGGAACGTGCTGCTGATTGATGATGATGGGTCGTGGCTTGGAGCACAGAATCAGCATGTACATGAGCACCTGCAGACAGCCAGGTTCTGAAACTTGACCCTGTTTTTGGGGAGCCAGGATAAAAAGTCTGTGTCTGCCCAAAAAATGCCATTATCTGTCAGGCAAGAGAAAGATGTGATGGGTTAGATGAGGTGAATCTCCACTAACTTACATTTTTTATTACAGCAGCCAGTGAGTCCCTTTGCTCTTAGAATTTGAGGATCTTTAGTGAGCCAGATCCTAGAGTGTGGCAGAACCTCCCTCTCCAGGGAGTAAAGCAGAGTCCTAAATATAGCTCGGTCTGGAAAGTGTTTGGATGTCATTGGGGTAGGGAATGTTTTATGAGGTTTCCATGTATAAATAAAAGATGAATGCAATTAGTCCTCACCATAGGATATTTCCTTCTGTGTGACCCAAATTTATTTTTTCTGTGGCTTTCAGCAGGAGATGAACAAGCTGCCATAATCAGCTCCACAACCTTTTATAACCATCTTTGTGCAGAAAAAAAATTCCCTTTGAAATCCATATTGGCCATTCTCTTTCAGGTTATTGCTTCAAATACTCTCTGTAACTCTCTTCTAATTAGTGATTCTAGCTTTTCTTGTAAGCTGCAGATGAGCAGTGCTATTTTGGTCCCCCCAGGTTAGGGCTGCAGGCACATTATAAACACAGTGGCCTCATCTTTGTGCTTTTGGACTCCATGCTTTATCTGTGCCAGTGATGTTTTCGTGATGATTGCCACAGCCTCTGAATTCATCCTGGGTTGAATCTGGACAGTCAGGTTAATTCAGAGCCTAAGATTTCCATAAAGCTCCTGGTGACCAGATCTGCTCAATCCCTCCAGTGTCCACACCTGATTTTCTCCAAAACTAGAATAGGATCAGCATTTTTAACATTTTTAAACTACTGATGTAAATTACTGCTTTTACTGCTGTGTAATCATGAACTCACTAGCATTAATTAGAATTGCTTAGAGTCCATGTGCAAGCTCAATATCTACTCTAGGAGGTAACAATTTGAATGAACACTGAAGGATAATGAGAGTAGTTTGGGGCTGTTCTTACTATTCTGCTCCCCTGTAAGCAACCAGTTTAGTAAAATTTTAGCACCATCAGCCTTCCAGAAGTTCCAAAAGCCCCACTGGTGGTGTTATTGTGCACGAAGTAAAGGACATTTGTTGGTACCAGAAGAGACACTGACTTCCCTGAAAAGAGCTGGCCTTCTCACTCAATTGCAGAGCTTGGAAATCCATCTTTCTTTGGAATTTCCCTCTTCCTGGTGCTAATTCCTTACTGGAAACAATCATTACCTGTTCCTGGTATTGCCACCTCTGAAGCCTTAAGTGATTATGAGGAAGAACTATAGAGGCAAGGGAGCATCATGCTACAGAATAATTTTTTTTTCTTCTCGATTTATGTTCCCAAATAATACACTGAAAACAGAAACAGCAAGTCTAAGCTCAAGCTATCACATGAAAAATAAAGTGGGACGTGAAAGCTTAAGATCCAAAATTCTAGACATTTCAGTGAAAGAAAGTTTGAATGAGAGCTTTGAAGAAAAATGAGGCTGCATTGCTGCTGACCCTGGGTGTGGATTTTGGAGTGCAATTATTCAATTCCACAGAGGAAACCCACAGTTTTATACCATCTTTTGATGAGAAGCGATCTCCATAGAAGCATCACTTAGCGAGGCTGTGCAGTGCAATAGAAATCCATCACACTGTTTCAGATTTCCAGAAACTGTGCTGCAGCAGTGGAGCAGTTCAGCCTTCAGGTCTGCAAATAGTGTTGTCCGATTAATAATCTCCGTGGCTGTGATCCTCCAAAATCCCCCAGGCTGATGGAAAACCAAGCAGAAAAGAATTCCTCATGTAGTGTTGAATAAAAGAGACTTAAATGGGGGAAACGAAAAAGACTTTATATAATGTGGAATCATCATCAAGTGCAGAAGGAGCATTTGTCACAATGGAAAAATTGGTATGTGCTGAAGCTTTCGGTCTGTTTCACTCGTTGTGTCTCACCAGTGCTACAAACCCTTAGATACTGCTGAGGAAATTCTGAATTTTTGTTTGATTTTGCATTTGATTACCGTGTGTTGCATTGTATATCTCAGTCACCACTATAAAAGTGTTTCTGAGTATCCGCTGGGTCTTCGTGTTTCTGAGAAAAGGCAAGAGAGTTGTAGGTTGAGCCGCTGAACACAGATGAAAAGTCCAAGTATTTAGAAAGAATGGAAACCAGATAAGGACCTGCCTTGTGCTTTTTGTTGGAAAAAGAAGAGAAATTGATTATGCAGTCTATGGCTTGTTGTGACAAACTAGTGCTCGTTGCAGAAATAAACAGCAAACAAGTCTAAAAACATGCAAATTGTGAAGTTTCTTCGGAGGTAAGATCAACTGACCTTCCATAACACCAGTTCTAGCTTGGAAGCATTTGTAGATGACTGAATTTTAACTACCTAATAGAGTAGCAAAATATTTTTATCTTGACTTTTCATAAGTAAAATGATGCCGTGTTGAGACAAGAATTAGCTGAGTGACTTTTTAGCTCGACTTTGGAGCATAAAGTGTTAACAGTTCCACAACCACTTATTATCTTCACAGAATGTCATATCACTAATTTCATATGATTTAGCCAATTTATCTGTATCATCTTGAGTTATGGTCCTGTCACAGCAGTGCTTGAAGTTCTATTTTGTTTCATTAGAACATGTTGGCAGCTTTTGAGAAAAGGTTTGTTTGGAGCGAAGGGAAAGCTTTTTCTTTTTTTGACAAATCCTTTGTGAAATACTGTCAGGCATTTGCACTTCACTCTCTTGTGGATGAAGCTGGAATTTTGCTCAAGGGATTCCCACTGTCTTTGATTTTTAATTTTTTTTTTTAATCAGTGTAAAGCATTAAATACTTGGAAGCTTTTTAAATAAGCTGCTGATTCAAAACCGAATCCTGGTTACCTGCTCTAGGTTCAGATTTCAGACTTCCCATTGACTCTAGCACAGAGATTGTTATTGCATTTGACTCTGCTTGAAAAAGCTGTGTCCAGTGCTGGTGAGAAGGACTTCCAAAATTTTTACAGATGTCAGTAATTATTGTATGTTTATTGTAGTCCTTGTAAAATAACCCACCATCAAAACAGCTCAAAATGCTTTTAGATGAAAAGTTCATGTATTTTAGGTTAATTTTGGATTTTGAACTGAGGGATTGTAATAAGGTCTATTTTGCAGTGGTGAAATTTGTGTCATCACTCCAGTCATTAAATATGTTATTCCAGCTAGTAGGAATTTGATTTTTTTTTTCAGGGCAGAACCAGTAAAAACTTCAGTGCTATTTGATAAGCAGAGATCCAGGCAGACTGAATGATACGGTGCCATGAACTCTTTTATGGCTTTCAGGACTTCCTCAAAAAAACCCACAGAGATGTGTGTAGGATGTTCTGGACATCTGTGTCTTTGTGTGCTTCCAGCATCTTACAGAGATCTCCAGAGTAAGCTGGAATCATGACGGTGGTGTAGCTGAAGTGGAATTTGAGATGCTTATTTTGAACTGCAGCAAAATGTTTGGTGCACTTCTGCAAGTTTTCTTCTGCAAGTTTGCAAGTGACTTCCCTAATTCAATTCCCCTCCCACATAAACTCCACAGTCTCTTTACAGAATAATTTTTCTGTGAGCTTTTAAGAGAACTACTCCACAGCAGCATTAAATTCTACTCCTACTTTTATTTAAATTAATCCTGATAAATCACGTTATAATTCCTTCCTGCATCAAGGGGGTTTTTTTCCCATTCAATTTATGGCAATTGCAAATTTATGTAATTATCTGTATTTATGTCCCTTAAGACTGCACTGGTGTTAGTGCTGTGTTGTAGTCAAATACTTCTGTAGTGTTTTAAATACAAGTCAGCAAGCACTGAGCATCCCTGATTTCCCCCCTTTTTTCCTTTAATTTTGCTTTCTCATTTTCTCTTTCTCTCCTTCTAACTTTGGAAAGATTCATCACTACCATCACGAGGTTCAGCAGTGCCTTGATTTTTTTCTTTTTCCACTAACAAATTCCAGAATAATTTGGTGGTTGCTGAGCAAGTTCTGTGTGTCACATTCATTAATTTTTCTGAGCAATGGTGTGCCTGTTCTCATTTTGCAAGATAAGAAGCACTTGAATAGAAGCATCACGTATTGAGAATTCCTACAGTGGGAGATGATTCTGTGTTTGACTATTTGGTACAATCTGGCACATCTGGTCCCTGCAGAGAAGCTTCCTAAACAGTTTGGAAAACCTTTTTCTACCATTTACCAGAATTTCCACTGCCTGATCACACTGAACTTCAACTGGTAGATTGAACAATGTCGATGTGAAAATTAAAACACAGTGAGATAAATAAACTATCATACATACATACATACATACATATATATATATATATATATATATATATATATATATCTAAATGGCCCACATCTTGAGATGTATTACCAAATCCCTGGTTTTTTTTTCATCTGGCATAAATCTGTCACTGCCTTTGCTTTCCTGTACTATTTCTAGTATCAACTGCAGTTAATATGCCTTCCATCACCACTGGATTCCACCAGTGTTTGTTCACCTCCACCACAAAAAAAAAACCCTGAACAGAAGAAGTGCACTAAGAATCAGAAATAAAATTAATTGAAATTCATGTAAATTAAAAAAGTTAAAAAGGTTCTTAACAACTTTCATCTAAGAGGCTCAGAAATAAATGTCTTCTGTTCACCAGCGAGAACAGGCATTTTCCTGTTCTAGCTGTTCTCAACACTGTCATAAATTATGGGGGTTTTTGGGGTCTTTTAAGTGTATATGACAGAACAAGACGGAGGAGGTTATACAAGTTAAGTAGCAGGAAGACTGCTAGCTGTAAAAATCCTGGCACAGAAACTCCCAGGGATTTCAGAGTCAGAGGGGCCACGAAAACAGTCTGACCAAATATTTGAGTTGGAAATTCACAGATTTTGGGGCACAAAATCAATAGCTTGAAGGCCAAGGTGTGGTCAGAGCAGTTGTATAAAAATTACAGATAAGCATCTTCACCTCTGAAATTCTTGATAACTCCATCAGAGCTTACAGCATTCATATCTCCATAAACTTTCTTTCTGTGCATTGCTTTCCAGCATGAAACCCAAACCCAGCCACACAGTTTATGTCGCTCTGTTTTTCTCTGTTCTTCTCTCTTTTTCTAAATTTTTTCTGAAGTTCCTTCAGCCTTCTGTGTTTACCTTTTGAAATGAAGTTTCTCATGCACTTTTCATGTAAACAATGATTATTTTGCATTCCTTTCTGTAAGAGGAGAGAATTGATGGACTGTTGGGTTGACCAGTGTGGTTGGAGAGGAAAATTTTCATCCTCCAATCCGTGGTCACTGTTAAAATTCTATAAATGTGAAAGTCTGTAGATAAACTTCCCCTTTTTTTGCCTTGCACATCTCAGTGCGTAAATGTCGTTTCTTGTGTGTTGTATTGTGGCAAGTTTATACTGAAGAGTTTGCTTCAACTCATTTTAATGCCAAAGATGATCTGTGAATTAATTGGAGAGTACACATGGAAGCTCATGTTTGCCATAAATGGCAAAATTGGAATGATTGGAGGCTGCATTTTACTTTTATTGAGAGCAACAGAGGAAAGAGGCCAAAATTAAAGGGTTGGGTGAAAAACCAATGAGCATGTGCCTGTGTGAGTTAGTCTCTGCCTGTGTACATCCTTTGAGATAACCTGCCTCTGGGCACAAAAGAATAGCTGCATTTGTGGCAGAGGCGCAAGAAAAGATTTCCCATTTAAAAATTCTTCAGCTGAAAGTAACATTGCATAATTGGATTATTTTCATAAACTATTGATAACTTAGTGATTATTTAGCTTTTTTTATGCTGGCTGGTTTTTGTTCACCGAAAATCTGTTAGAAATGCATAATTCACACCAACTTACTTCTTCAGTGGCCACAATGATTTACCCCATCCTTTATATTCTCTCTCAACGTTGAGTTGTATGCTCTCAGTAATAAGCTTTTGCTGAAGATTGAGATATCACAGAATCATCTTCTGCAATTCTGGATGATGATCTCAGCACTCTCAGAACCGTTAATTCCTTGTCTCTCCCCGCACAACCGCGCCGTTATCTCTGTTCTGGTGAGATAAGGGGGAAAACCAAAGGCTTGAGAGAAACGAAAACTGTGAGCTAACGAGCTTCTTCCCATGGGCTTTTTACCTCAAAACCACTTTTCCAGCTGACTTGCCCAACATCCCACCTGCATCCCTGGCTGCGGGGCTCCGAGGCGCTGCGCGCGTTTGTTGTCATCTTATCTTGCAAGGAGGAGGCGCGGGCTGGCAAATTTCTTGTCAGCTGCTGAGAGCTTCAAGGTGGCTTAGCAGGGACCTGTGCAAAACACGGCCAGTGTGGAGCTTGGTGTCACTGACAAACTGTTCTGGCTGTCTCAGGTCTTCTGGGGGACAGGATACAAGGGCAGGTGTGCTGTTGCAAGCACTGAAAAACTGATCAGGCTCTTTTCGTGGGCGGCCAGAGGAAAGAGAACAGTGGTGCTGCCTCTGCCTGAGCTTGGCTCAGTGTTGCAGAAAGCAGGTAATTAAATTATGGGCCTGTTCAGCACGCTGGGTTTCTCAGATGCCCTAGAAGAGATTGGTAGCAGATTGCTATTAGGAGAGATGCTCCTAAAAATCAATTAGCTGATCACTGAAAGTGATAGTAAGAGAATGTCAGCCTTTTTTCTCCCAAAGGCAGTGGATGGAAAAGCTTGGGAACAGCTATGTTTCTGCAGGTGTCCATCTGGGCAAAGCTAAGGGAAATTGAAACTGGAATTGAGTGCAGGAAACAAGGTCTGGGGTTCAATATGGTTTCTGAGTGTTTTGCAGAAAAGCTAACCAACAGTGGCTTTTGGAGACCTTCCTGAGATCAGATGGAAGGTGACAGATGTGATTAGGAGGTGTGACAGGCAGTCCCCGGGGAGTCTGAGCTGGGCACCTTCAGAGAACACTGAGGTTTCTGTTCAACACACGCCTGTGAGGCCTAAGGCAGCTGGAGCTGGGATTGCAAACCTCTCCCAGACGTGGTCTGAGTTCCACCAGAGATGCAGGAGTAGCTCAAGTGAGACAAAGATATGTGACTGAGAAAAGTGATATCTGAAATAATAAAGTGCTCTCTGAAAGTGCTCGTGCTTAGATAATGAAGCCAACACAGCTAATTCCTCTGGAATGCTTCTGGTACTCAGTGGAATTTATATCAGATGCTCCAGGCATAAGTGCCCAGATGATTCTGATTCCAAATTTAAAGAATGCTTTATGTAATCACTGGAATTCGTATGGCCTCTCCATATTTTGGAGGCTATAAAGATGCTGGCACTTTAAGCCTTACAAGTACTATTGAACCTGTTGCAATCAATAGCAATGATTTTTGGCTTGGTGTTTGTTGCCCCTGTCTAAATACGCTAGAAGTGAAAGTTATACTAGAATTCCAAAACCTCTGCCAGGAACATGCCTCTGAATGTTTAATTTGCATTTGTTGCTGTTTTGCCTCTGTCTATACATTATCTGCTACAGATTCCTTTAAACATAAATTACCTTTATGTCAGAAAGATCTTGGGGAATAAATCTCACAACATGGTTGAAAGTTAGTTATACACAAAACTCTTTCAGAAGCCTTGTGTTTGGGAAATCAGTGTCTGGGGCTGGAACTCCAAACACAGTTTTCATCATTTAGAAATAACTCTGGCAAACAGCAGTGGCTGTCAGAAAAAGAGGCTGTGCAAGGCCTGGGGAGGGAAATGTTCACAGGAAGTGTGTGCCAGGAATGTTCAGGTGTCTTATACAGGCTGGCTTTCTCTTCCTACAAGACAGAGACTTCTGTGTCAGAAACAAATATCATAAAATAAATAAAATTATAAAATAAGTCTTATAAGACGCTAAACTTTATTTTTTGTGCCAGCTGAACAAACATTTTGTAATGCATGTTCTCAGTGTGATCAGACTGGATCCTGGCACTTTTGTGCTGGTTGGGTCAGGACCAGCCAGCACCTTCCAGTTTGAGCCAGCTCTGAGTTTGACCAGCCAGCTCTGAGTTTGCACAGAGCATTCCTGAGCCACGAAAGCAGCAAAAAACATTGATGACAGCCTGCAGCAAGTAAATGAATAATACCCATGAAACAGCCACATCTATTCATGTGTCCTGTCTTCTAAAGTTTTCTGGTACCATTAATGACAAAGTGATGAGGACAAGAGAATGAGAGCCATGCCCGTGTGCATGCTGCACTCCTGGTGTGCTGCAGATTTTAATGCTGCAGCTCTGAACCACAGTGAAAAAAGCTTTCAAGAAAGACAGTGAGGTACTTGCAGTCTCCTGTTCCTGCATCTTCGAGCCTCTTCCCCTCTGTGAAAGTCCTTAGAAAACAACCCTATAAAGGGTCATGAGGTGCTCAGAAACCATTGCAATAAGGATTATCTGAGTGCACCCTCTAAAAACATTCCAGATCAAAACTGTGTGGAGTATGGGGATGATTTAGATACACACACAACAAGTTTCATATTAATGCAATATGAACTGAAGGGTCCAAGTTTTGGCTGGCTCAAAACTGCTCTCTGCTCTGATGTTTCCTCTACCAGTTTGTGTTTTATCCACTTAGAGGCTCATAAGATCTTTCCATCCTCTGGACAATGAGGCTTCAGGCTTGTTCCTACACAACCCTGACTTTTGTTGCTGAACTGACAGAGCCAAAATCTGCTTTTTGAAATCATGTTGTGAGGGAGTGTGTGGATGGAAACAGTGAGAAATTAACTCAAGGGGAATCTTATTTTAAAGATAAGGGAATGTGTACCTGACTAAATATGTAGTGTAAATAATTAATGCTATATCTGTAGTATAAACAATGATCATGTACATCAGACTGAGCCTGCCTGGGGGTCCTGTAAGAGCTGTGCTGCGTGTGTGTGCCCCATGGGAGCAGAAGAAACCAGCAAAGCTTCTGCATTTCATTAGAGCTTTCGACAGTTTTGTAGCTCTCAGGCCTGCTGGGATAGGAGATTGGCCTTACATGACTTTGTCAGATGAGATGCAGTGTAAACACGTTTCTGTGGCGGGGTTTTTCTCAGTGTTTTCCATGACACTGGATGTTCCTGTGCGGATGAGCAGGCAGCTGGCAACCCATGTGTGCTCTGAGCAAATGCATTGCAAGGCATCCTCAGCCCTGCTGGAAACTGATACAGGCCAGGTGTGACAATGGCAATATTCTGAGGGAAGTGGATAGAAACTTTCTTTCTTGTTTGTTTTGTTTGTTTCTGTCCACCAGATGCGACAGAGATTATGTCCTGCATTTAGGCAGTTGATGAAATATTCCATTTAATACATGTTCTGAAAGCCTGTCAAGCATTGCAGGAACCAGAAGCTCGTGTCCTCCCTTTGCTCTCTGTTACTGACCTGTACACCTGATCACTAGAACTTAATACATTTTTTGTTGTCCTGTGTTAGCAGGAACTGCTGTGCTAAGAAGAGCTGAGCAAGACCAGAAACTCAGGAGTAGATCAGCTAATTTCTCTGATTATTTCATAAAGATAGTAATCAAAACCACTTTTTTTTTTTTTTTTTGGCAGCAAGAGGAATACAGTGGCAACTTCTACCATCATTTCATTTTTGTAGCAGACAGATGTAGAGGAAACATAGCTAAAGCTGCTGAACATGTTTAAGCTAAAATCCTTGGTTATCTCTTTTCTTAGTTTTTCACTCACTCAAAGCCATGACGTGGAAGTTTCCACCACTGAGGATGTCCACAGTGTTAATGCATTCAGCACTGAATAAAGCTAAAATCCTCTTTATGTCTCTCTTTTAGGTGGCTGTAGCTGCTTTGTTCATTCTGAGGTGTTGCTTTCTCCTGCTTTTCCTCCTCCTGCCCGGCTAGCAGCATCAGGAGAACTGGCAACAAGTCCTTCTGGGTCTTGGAAGGGAGGTGAGGTACAGGAGCCTTACCAGAGCTTTCAGGGAGGATTCTCTTGGCAGCATGTAGCAGCTAATGGCAGCACACAGGCAGGAAAGACACCACACAGCTTTTGAGGGTGTTGATCAGACAGGGTTTATTTGGGGGTCCTACACCGGAGGGGAGCGGCATGGCTCCCACAGGAGAGAGGGGGAGGGAGAGAAGGGGGAGAGAGCGAGAGAGGCAAGAGCAGCAAGAGCCCAGAGCAAGCAAGAGACCAAGAGGCCTGCCCCTCTCATTTCTTCAGCTTAAATAGGCTTTTCCAGCCAGGGGGCAGACCCAAGGCTTGGACCAATGGGATACTGAGGGTAGGAGGGGTTGGGTAACAATGGGGTTACAATGAACAGGTGGTTTACAACAACTTGGTAATGAACTATACATGTTGGGGGAGAACAGAACCATTTAGGAAAAATGAATTACCACACTGAGGGAAAGATTCTTTAATGAAGAAATAAATTTTTCATTCTGCTGGTAAACTTTCTTTGGGTTTCCTATTCCTCCAAAGTAAGGAATTGCTCAATAGTGTTTTTAAAGGACCGTAAGTATCGCCCCCTCTGCCTTTTTTTTTTTTTTTAAGGAATGGTAATAGAGGAGTAATTTTAAATACATTCATATATATAAGTAACACCATAGTAAGTGTTACAACACTCCTTTAAACTTTCTACCAGTGACATATACTTTGGCTTTGTTGCTCTGCTCCTGCCTATATGAATTCCCTATGCTTTTCAAGGTTCAGAGGGTGGAATTACGCACTAACAGTGCTCAAGGGGCCCCTACTAGGCTTTGATTATGATCTTTTCTGGGTCAGATTAATAATTCATACAATATTTCTCTGTGAGAAGAAATATGTTGCCTGTCATCTCCTGTCACCTTTTTAAGGTTTGTTTCAAGCCTCTAACAGGACTGAGGCCAGATAAAGGTTCACTTGAGGATTAAATTTCAGGAAAAGGATAATTACTAGGTTATACAAGCAGGCACGAAGTAAAGAGCATTTTTAAGTTGGATATGTGTCTTGGTTTGGAAAGACAGGTATTTGCCAGGGAAAGCTGGAGTTTCTCTTAGAATAGAGAATGTAAACCCCTCACCCCCTCCAAATTATAATTTTTCAATCAAGGGCTTTCAGGCAAAGATTTGGGAATAGGGATAACAGTTCTTTACTAGGAATAAATACAAACGTAGTAGAAAACAAGACCACCCCACCAAACAAGCAAACAAACAAACAAGCAATCCTGGAAAACCCTGACAGAATCAGAGCTACAACCTGATGCCCTGTTGGTCAGGGTGTTGGAAGCAGTCCAAAAGTGAGTCCTGCTGGAGTGGCAGATGTGGTTCTGTTGAAGTAGAGATGATCCTGTAGAACAAGGGTCCAGTGATGGTGAGAAGGGGTCCAGTGATGGTGAGAAGGGTCCAGTCTTCCTCTGGTAATTGGGTGAAGCCAGACACCTTCGTGTTCCTGAGTCCCAGTTTTATCCAGGTAGGAATGGTTGGTTCCCCTCACTGGGTGGAGCATCTCACAATAGGATGATGGAATGTGGATGTACTATTTTGGGGAGGGTAAGTTTTGGGATGTGTGCTTTTAGGGGTGTCTTAATGGTCCATTAGCAGAAAATATTCCCCTGGAGGGAGGACGGGCAGTGAAAGAGATAAGAAACACTGCCCCACCTGGTTTTAACAGCTGGCCCATTATCAAAAGGCCCCCACACCCCTCCCCCCAGAGTTACAAGAGATAAAGAAGAACAATTCCCCAGCTGCTTTCAGCAGATGAAAATAGAATACACATTTTTAGGTTCCATAACCCAAGACAATGTGTTTTCTGGATATTCAGCTATTAGACTGTGAAGCATCTTCTCATGGAAAATGATGGAATATCCATGACATGAGGCACTTAAATGCAATTGATGACTTCTGATGGGGAAAAAAAATATCACTGTGGGGAATAAATTTGCTCTGTGAAAGAGCTGTAGAGACAAATAAAATTTGCAACAAATTTGAGGGAAGCAATGAATTTTTCATGCATCCTTTATCTGGCTGCTTTAGGCCATTTCATTACTCATAAGGTCTTGTTCATGTTCTTTTGGGGTACAACAGTTATTTGATGTAGATTTCCTATACTGTAGTTTTAAAAGATGGTGTTTGATTTAAGAAAAAAATGTATCAGTTTACCTCAATTTGTAACTGAGTGAGGAAATCCATTTTCAGGAGCGAAAGTGATGTCATAAGCATGGATTTGAACTGAACACTTTAAATCTGGAAATTATGCCCAGGCAGCCTGGTTAGCTTTGCACTGGCTCATGGGGTTTTGGGTTTTTTTGTTTTGTTTTCCCTCAGTTATGCTCAGTTTGCCTGCAATACTTGGGGCAGAGTGTTTGCTGTGCCCTTGCCTGTTGCCTTCTTCCACAAGCAAAAGAGGCCAAGTGTGGCTTGGCGGTTTCATTGGGCTCCTTACCCCCTGAAATGAGTTCAAGGAGAACCCTGGGCAGGGGTGAGGGGAACCTCCTTGTGTGCATAACCTCCCTGGCTTGAGCAACCCTTCCTGCAGGGAACAGATGAGGAGAGAGGGCTGTCCAACCCCAGACATGGCAATGCCTGCTGAAATCCTTGTCAAATAATGGAATTCTGTCCGGCTCAGGGAAAGTCACCACTGTTTTATATCCTTGCCTTCATGGCTGAATCTGCTGAGGAACCTGTTAATCTGATTTACTCTGTACTAGAAAAATTTCTGTGTGCTCTTCTCCTAGAACCATGGCCCTGACATAGAAGAAGGCTTCTGCTGCAATGCAGTCATGCTTCACTCTTTAGCTAAAGGAAATGGTAATTTAACTTCACGGGGTTTCTCAGTATCCAAGCCTAAAATGATTTGGAGCACTTTACATTAAATTGAAACAAATAACTGGAGTATGAATAATATTGCAGCACCAAGATAAAGTCTTGCTGCCTCTTGTTTGAAGGAGACATGAATGTATGGAGGGTAATAATGTTAATTTTTTTTCTGCATATTTTCTCAGTTGATGAGAACTGTGCATTTCTTTCACCTTCCAACAGCCTGGGAGAGATTAATTTCTAAAATATTGGCAGGGATTACAGCACAAAACATACTGATGTGGGAGGGGCATAAATGGTATGGATACGGTTAAATTGCAGATGAGGGACTGACACTTTTTAATTTAGCTGTGTGAAAAGGTAGATGGGGCTAAAGGACTCTTTGAGGCGCAGATTTCAGGAACACTGCACCGTCACACTGAGAGAATGGCAATATGACTTGCAAGGGAAGTATTAAGCACAAAGAAATTTGTGTTGAGATAGAAAGGCCTAATTGTATATGCAAGTTCTTAATCTGTGGCAGAGCTTGAGACAGCTTAGACTGCAGCTGGAAGAGAAGGAAGTGGGCTTTGAGATTATCTGTCTTACATTTTCTAAGGAGAACCCAGGACTTCTTTTTTTGAAGGCCAAAAGCAGCAGCACCTGGTTGGCAAGAGCTGGAATGAAAGGTATCCTTAACTGCAGCCTCCAAAGAGCTGATCTGAGGAGAACTGTCAGTGTTTGCTCTGATCCTGGCTCCAAACACTTCACCCTGTTCTTAAATCCTTACTGTACTGGGAGGGTGAGAAACAACTGCCGTGAGATTTGCCCTGCCAGTGTTGCATCCTCTGAGGATTACTCTGAGCTGGGAGAATGCCATTTCTCAGACAGGTTTGAGAGCTTTCTGGAGGTGTTTAACTCACACAGCTTTGCCTCACACCAAGCAAAGCTGTGCCTTGCTGTTCCTTGTTTGGCTGGACTAGATGCAGAAGGAAGGTTCATGTTGGAAAGAGTAAAGGATGCTGTGGATGAAATCCCTAGTGATTCATCAAAATGCCCGTGTGATACAGAAAAATGAGAGCTTTTTCACTGTGACTCCCTGTGTCTTTGTTAATTCCTTCGCTGCTTGTATAGAACTACAAATGTCATCACTTTAAAGTCAACAAACACACTGGAAAAACACAAAGCTCTCTCTCCTGTCCTTGGTTCTCTGTTATGAAAGTATTTTGTGTTTTGTACCAGATATTATAACACTGTTTAGAGGACAGCACCCTAATGATGATTGCATGGTTCTCTTGCAGTCAATAAATCTTCTGAATAGATTGTTACAATATTTTCTATAAAAAATGCAACAGGAGCAAAATGAAGTCAAGCCTTTTTACTTTTCTCTGAAAGACAGCCAGAACATTACTGAAATCTGGTACCTTGACATTACATGAAAGAGGTAGCTTAGATCACAACTTTCTCCAGTGCATTTTATCCAAAGCTGAATATTTCAATGAAATGTACAAAGGTATTTACTAGAACTGCAATTTGTGCATGTAAAGCAGTATTGTCAAAAAACTCTGGGCTAACAAACCAGTCTTAGGTGCAATGGCTGGGATGCCTTCACTCTTTAGAATACAGAATCCATTTTCAGGAGAGCTCTGATGGTTATCACTACACCACCAGTACACGTTTCAAGGGAGAAAACGAAAACCACGGGATTTCTACCCTGCTGCAGTTTTTTTTTCTGACCTGTGCATTTGCTATGCTTCAAGAAGGTTTTGCCATGTGGCTAAAACATAATTTCAGTTTCACAGTGTAATCCGCAAGGCTCAAACAGCAAATTCACCCCTTGAGTTATTGTGATGTAGTTTCTCTGGAAGAAGCTGCCTTCCTGTGATGTTTAGCAAAACTCAGACCATAGAAACAAATCAGCCAAAAGGGGTAAAAAAAAAGGAATGAGGGGCTGGAAATGGTTAGAGTTATTTCACAGGAGACCTATAATTTGTTTTTTTGAGTGTAGAGTCAATAGGTTTTTCTGTTTTTAAGCTTTCGTTGGTGGCAGTTAAAAGGCAGGTATCTTTTATGAGAGACTATGAGTTTATTTCTGGTTCTAAAGACTGTCACTCAAAACCATGGCTTGTTCTGTTGAAAAATCTATTCTCAGTTTTCACTTGCCTGAAAATGTGAAAATAAATAAAACTGAAGAAATGTTCGTACCCAATCTTGTTTTGCAGTTTGCTCAGGCTGTTATTAGTGCTTCTGTTTTAGGCTGAGATTCTGGGATGGAAATTTGTGGTAAAGGAATAAACTGTGTGTCTGTAGCATTGCAGGAAAGTGAGAGGCCTGATGGATGGCAGGATTAATTACATGTAGACCTTCTGTACTGCATAAGATTTTGCTTAGGAAAGACATGTTGCTCAAGATCAGTGGTTATTACCCAGTCTGTAGAAGAGGAAAAAACCTGAATTCTTGCCTCTCGACTCTGTCTATTCTTTGATAAAATTATTAGTTGCACGTGTTTATGCTCATACATAAAGCAGGTTTTCCTACCACTCATGATTCAAAAATCCTTGAAATTTAGGTTGTATTTGATGAAAAAACTTGATATGATCCTACCAAACGAGTAAGTTAAGAGAATCCCAGAATCATTAAAAAGTCAAGAACTACTGTGCACTTGATTTATTAGCAAGGAGTACATTTGATAGGTGATGTGCAGTCATAGGTGAAAAAGGAACGCTAGTTGGTTGCTATTACCACATGGTAAGGACTAGGCTATGCTCTAAAATTAATTCCTGCTAGAATTTGCAGGTTTTGGGGTTTATTTCACTCCAATCAGGATGTTGTTTTGTGAAATGAATTATATTTAATGCTCACTTTCTATAGTTGCACACTGTTTTCTTCGCACACTATCTTCTGTTTGAACTCACAAATTGCCTTTTCAAAATTTGGGATCAATGATTTAATAAACTTAGACTCATCAAAATAAGACATGAATACCTTAAATGCACTTTAAAATTATCTGACATTCATCATCTCTGCTGTTTTCATTGATGGCTAGGTCTGAAAACTTATTAGATACTTCTTAAAAATGCCTTTTAGTTCACATTCTAAAATTATCAGAAAGTTTTCTGGTTTTATGAAGAACATGTTCAAATGGCAGCAAATTGTAAATGTGTAAACGAATCTTAATGATACATTTAAAAAATTGAACTCAACAATAAAGTAAAACAAAAAAAGTTCAATAGACTAAGGAGGAAGACAGCTCTCCTGCCTGACTGCTAAGAGATGAGAACAAGTATTTTAAAATGTTGGATATAATTTATCTTTAACATATGTCAGTTGAGATGAGACAACACATCCATTAAAGAGAATATCCAAATTGTTGCTTGCAGTATTAAAGTCACAATTCTGTTCCAGCAGATCTACTTCATAACTTCCATGAATTATATTTCAAGAAATATTATGCCCTTATTGATGGTGGGTGTTCTGGTTTACAGCTCTGGTGTCCAGGCACTTGGCTTTCACTGAGGAAATTTGTTTTGATCAAGTCTTTCCTGTCAAAGAGGAAAATATTTAGTCTCTGACTTCCTGCATGTGTCTGATATGGACAGGCAAGAAGAAAGTGGTGATCATAACATTCTGTATTTTTACTCTTTACGAATGAATTTATGAATTTTTCATAAACCTCTATTTCTCTGCATTCCTGAGCTGCTTATTACCTATTTGATACCATACTGAAACCTTCTGCAGCTTCTGCCAGTAAGTAGAATAATGTTTAAATTGCAGGTTTTGGCATGAATGGGATTGTCAGCACTGAAAGCTGCCCTTCAGTGCTGTTTGTGGGTTAGTCACAGCAGCAAGGTCAGACTGTTTGATCATTAAGTAACACTCACTCCAATGTGTGTGGCGAATTATTTTCTGGGTTTTGGTGGTTTTTTTTGTTTGATGTTTTTTTAATAATCCTTCCTGTTAAACAAACAATTGTGTTGCACCATTGCTGATCATCTTCTGAGATTCTATTTGCACTTCACAATTAATTGTAGTAAAACCAGGGCTGTTTTTCTGCACAGGATCTGAAAACATTTTGTAACACTACATTTTTTTTGCAGAGCGCGAATAGGAAGTTTATCTGTATTTGTCCTAATTAGAATTATTTCTGGAGACCTGTTCTTTGTGTATTCAGAGGAATATGACCTACTAGCCTGTTTTAAAGAAAAGAAAATGAGGTAGAGGTAGAGCTGCCATTACAGTGAAAACCCATCAAGAGGTTTCTTTTATTTATATGCAAGGATATGCAGAGATGTATTGAAGCTAATTGGCTTCCTTTGAGAGGCAGGTTCAGACGATTAAAGGAAGGTGTAAATTAACAGAAATACAAAGACTTTAGGTAGATCTGACGATCAGGCATAGCTCATTTCATCTGGAGTGTTAAAGGCACCTAACAGCTTTTAGTCTGAGTGATTAATCCCTCGAGGTTTCTGTTGGGAAGCACAGATCCTTTCCGAAGACCTTGCTAATAATAACATGCTTTTAGATCCGCACCTCAACGCAAGGATGGAGGTTAAAAAGTTATTAGAATTATTTCCCTTCACCCCTTAATGAAGGCGAGGCGCATGGATAGAAGGCATAGAAGGCTTTAGAAATTCAGAATTCAGCTTCAGTCTGTATAATCAAGCAGAGAGTAGTGTCAAATCAGAAGCAGAGTGTTTATCTGATGAAACACACTTCTCTCCACAAACCGTTGATTACTCTTCCCTAATGAGAGCTGACTTGGGATAATAGCCAAGAAAAACTACTGTTTCCTTCACTGAAAATTTAAATAAAAGCAAATGTCTTTATTCAAGCCCATTTACGATGCAAGAAAAATTAAGTTTTCTCGTTGCAAAATCAGAAAGGCTTGAAAGGAAAAAAGAGTTCTGCACTAACTGATGGTATTTTTCAATCTAGTGATAAAAAGTCAAAGCTGAAGATTACCCTTCTATAAATTCAATTTAAAGTATCCAAATGAGAGCTATTCCTCCAAAACCATTATTTTTGGACACACAGTCATATGTATTGGCTGAAAAGATGCAGACAGCATGAAGAATTATATCACCAGATCACTACACTTCTGAAACTCCAAAAGGTTCAAACTGACGTGTTTGAAAACCATCCTGTAGGCTAATTGTGTTTCCTCCAGCCTCAAGGGAACACATGACGTCTCCATGGCAACCCCTCCTTACTTTTTATTTAGAAAAGTGTTTATACATCACACTTCACATATTGTCAGGTACAGGGAAAATGTAATACTTGAGGATTTTAATAGTCAGCAGCTTTTCCTTTTCCAGTATTGGCCTTAGTGTGGATTTTACAGTTGTGTTTTCTGATCTTAACTTCATTTTCTTCATGAAGAGGTCATTACATTTTATTTTTGCACTGTAAAACACTTACCTGATAACAACACCACAAAAGATGTCTCATTTTCTTGCATCATTGCAGTGACAATTCAGCAGATTTGAGCTGCCCTTCCTGTGTGTGCAGGTTTCATGTTAATTTAGCAGAGGTACCAGAGCTGTGGCAGGGATTGATGTCGACACCAAATCCCACCACGAGGAACCAGATTATTTTTGATTTTTTAAATCCATACCATGTGATAGGTATGTGGCTACTTCACCACCAACAAACTGGTGCAGAATTAGGTCTAATATACTGAAAAGGAAACCCAAGCTCCTGAGAGTGAAGAGGAACCTGCCCTCTCTGATGCTCAGGCTGGCATATTCAGGAGGTGAGCACCTAGAGTCTGTATTTGCCTTTCAAATGAACTGGCAAGATGAATGCAAACAACTCATTTTACCTCTGTAACTGAGCTCCTGCATCCACAGGTGGCATTAATGATTTGTTTTTCCAAAACACTGCAACATCTGCACTTTTGCAAAGAGATGAATTACAGCTCAAGGCTTTTGCCTCTTGCTGAACACAAAGCCCCTGGCTTTCCGGAAATATTTTGCCATTGTCAGTCCTTGCCTGCTAGTGTTTGTTTACACTGATGGTCCCAGGGCGCTGTGGCCATTTCAGTCACCTGCCCAGCTCTGGTAGTTGCAGTCACTCTAGAGATTTAGCAGTTTCAGTTTTACCTGCTCATTTTTGTCCACCCAGTCTTTTTGCTGGGGCTGCAGAATTGTATTTCTTTGTGTCTGACCCAGGCCAGGTTGGAGAGCTCCTGGCCAGCTGTCACTACCTGTACTTTAACTTACAGCTGAAATTGTGCTAGGACAGGCAAGAGATCTATTTCACCTGTTGAGGTCTCCTCCAAAGCTATTGCTACAGCTTCCAGGTACTTTTCAAGATGGATTTTTTTTTTTTTTTAAATTTTATTTTAAAACTCTCATTTACTGGCAATTTTTTTTCTCTTCAAACATTTGAGTTTGAAGTTTGTGTGCATAAAACTCCACATAATGGCAGGCTTTAAAACAAGAATTGATTTAGATGCTTTATGGAATTGAAGTCTGTCCTCTCAGCATCCCATTCTGGTTCTTCCCACTCTCCTTGAAGAATATGACCCGAGAATGGTGATGACTGCTGCTTTTGTTGTGGTGGTGTTTGGATGCACCAGTGAGGAATATTTTTAAGAACATTTTCTATAGTTTCAATTAAGCTTCAATAAATCAAGGAGCAGCAAAACTGCTATGTGACCTTGACCAAAAATAACACACTTCAATGACCCAACTTAGAGAAAGCAGTTCCCAGACAGTTTGGAGAGTATAAATTGCTGGTCCAGAGTAATCACCCAGTAATGATCACATCTATAAAGAATTTATAATTGGTTTTTATGGAAAATATGCAAACAGCACCCTTGCCCCAGTGGTGCAAGAGCAATAATTAATTTATCAATGGCATCTGTCCAATAACAAACTGCCAGTCTAGTTCTAGCTTGCACTGAGGAGAACTCTCAGCCTCCTGTGCTAGAGGAAATACTGGAAAGCAGATTTAGACATGCATTGTGTGCCAGCTGATCCAGGCATTTAGCTACTTCCATTCAAACAGGTAAACAACTCGCTTGTGGGTTTTATTTGCACAAAAAGCACAGCCACAGATCTGTGCATTGCCCTGAAACTGAGCACCAACTACACATTACCAGTTGGCAGGAGAGAAAAGTGTTGGCTTAAAACATGTTTGTTGTAGTCTTTTTGGATTTGTTTTTCCCAACAGCAGTAATAAGCAAGGACGTGCTGTAGAGTGACTGCATCCCATTCATAATGGCATTGCCTTTTCCAAAACCTAACAGCAACAGCATTGGTGGCATTTATTGAATGTTTACCCTTAATATCACCAAAGAGATGAGCTATAATTTTCCAGGAATATTACAAATACAATAGTAACAGTCCCTGCTTGAGATTCTCAGACCTTTTCCATCTGATTGTGATTTGTTCATATGCCTGACTTATTACAGAAGACATTTCTGATATTTGACATCTCCATCTCTGAGGTCTTTCCTTAGATCAGGAGCATTCAGGGCTAAGGCTTCAGCTTTTATTTTTTATTAAAAAAAAATAAAGTATGATCTGCTGTAGGAGATTTTGGGGCTCCTAAAAAAGCCCAAAGAGCACAGGGGAGTTGCACACTATTTGTCAGGTGGGTAATTGTAAAAACCATAATACTGACTGCACACCTCCTAAAGACTGAAGGCAGAAAGCCTGGTAGGAAAAGCCTGGCTGCTTTCTGGTGCATTCTCAATGCAGAATAACAATAGTGCAGGATAATAATAGGGAATCTGCTTTCAGAATTAATAGTCATATCCACTTCAGGGATTTTTGTGATCCTAAAGGGTTCTACGTCTACAGAAATGCTGGGGCTTGTCCCTTGTATTACAGAAGATGTTTCCAAAATGAAAGGAAAAAAATTAAATTGTGTAAAAAAGAAGTGAGAATGAGAAGCATTCCAGAATTCCAGAATCCTCTCCCAATAGCAATTTTAATTTCTTTGGTGAAAATCCAGTCCCAGAAACACAAATGTTGACTTCAGCAAGGATTTCATGCATGGCTCTTACCCTGTGCTGAGCCCTCTAGGCTTAACTACTGAAACAAAAAGAAGTTGAGTAGCTGATGGGAACCTCTCTTTCTTGAATAATATTGATATCAAATACATCATATATATTTGTATATATGTAATAGTATTTGTATCAGGTGGGATTTTTCAAATTAAGAATTTAGATACCAATTAAAACATAAGTTTGCAAGGTACAAGGAGGAATGATCATTGACAAATAATGTAAATATGAATTGAAGGGGTTTGAGATAGAGATATAGAAAAAATCAAAATTATAATAAATAGGAATATAACCTTTTTTCTAAGTAAAAACTTCTGTGGATTGAAAACAAACAGCACTAAAATTTGGGTCGGTAATTGTGGGAGAGTTGTGAAATATGACAACAGGAAAATGCAGAAAATGGAGAACAAAGGGTTACAGTTTCTTTTCTCTGTCACTTTATTAGTTTTCCATTCCTTTTGTCCAGGTGCTAAAATGATGAGTTAATTTCTATGATTTCCATTAATTGACAAATAGCCTTAAAGAGATTGTTAATGTTAAAGAGAGTGTTAATGTTATATTTAAGAGGAGGCTTATGGAAGAAATGTAATTATGTGGTAACATCTGGATCTTAGCTTGGAAACAGAACCCCTGAAGGACCTTCAATATTCCTGCCATTATCCCACACAATTCAGGAGTGCAGAAATACCAGGGATTGCAACCAAAGACAGTGAAGGAGCTGTAGGAATAGATTAACCCGTGAGAAAAAAAACAACATTGGTTTCCATTAAAAGATGTTCATTTTAAAAAATGGGAGGAAAGGAAACACAGAACTCAGAGAAACAGATTGCTTTTAATGGCTGTATTTTTAGCACTTTTCATGGGTGACAATTACTGTGGAAAAACAGCTTCTCTAGTACACTTCTTCTCAACATTATGTGTGTGTGAATACAAATCTACATACAGGGCTAATAATGAAAGATTTTTAGCATGGCATCAGTCTTTTAGTGCATACATTAATTCCCATTTAAATGATTTATTTTATTTAAACTTACTTATTTTATTGTTTATTTGATCATGTTTTTTAAGGCTACATTTCTCTGGAAAGGTAATGAAAGGTTGTTTTTTCAGTATTTCACAAATATCATCAGCTAATTTAAACCTACCTGGGGTTGTTTATTCTGTACCACAGAGGCACATAAAAGCTGGTATTTTCCATTCTCCTTTCTGGTAAAGAAACAAGCATTTTTCTCCTGATGTGCCTGGAGATGAAATGGAGTATCAGAAGACCCAGCTGATCCCACATTCCTTTGAAGGTGTCACAACATCCTGATGTAGGTCAGGGTTTAGGGACCACAGCAGGGTCCTCAGTGCATGATTTGCACTCTTCACTTCTGAAATGTTCTCCTTTGCTATTGTAGATACATTGATTAAGCTGAGAATATTAAGAAAACTTGTTCCTCCTGTTTACCAGCCCAGGAAGAAGCCACTCACATGCACAAGCATCAATTGTATGTAGTCTAGCTAGACCAAGTAAATAATGAGTTTGATTGAATCAAAGATGATGGAAATCATAACATTAGGGTTTCTTAGCATCAGAAACCATGGATGCTAAGGGAATTTTCCAGGTGAAACAGACTGGAGATTTTGATGCAGGTTAATCTTTAGAACCAGTACAGGCTGCATATGTCATAGATTAAGGCAGCATTTCATAAACAGCAATTTTCATTTATTAGGTAGAGTAGTTTAATTTTGGCATCCTGAAATAAAATATGAGACACTCCACTCCATTTTCGTTTTTATGTGTATTTATATGGCTCTGGGGTTTTTTTTGGTTTCATTTGTTTTGGAGCTTTTGCAGATCTTCTTTGACAACCCATTAAAGCTGTCAGGATTTTTTTCTACATCATTGCCTTTAATTCCAGTCCTGTCTCATTTTTTCCCATCACGTTTTTCCTCTCCTCTCCATCTCTCTTGCTGTTGTGGATTTTTTTTTTTTTTCTCTATGACCCTCTTGCTGCTTTGCTTTCTGATTCATTATTTGAAGTAAAACTTCCTCCATATGATGAAGAATCACAGGCAGGAATAACATGATATATTCTTTCCTCAAATACAGACATTTATCCCAAATGGCAGGCAGGAGCTTCTGAATGTGGTATCTGTTAAATCCCTTAGTTTCAGCAGCACACTGATAACTTCTCTGATAATGTTTTTCAAACTCAAAAAGACTGTCACTGACGTAGGAAAAATAAGTGGAAAACCACTCTGAATTTGATGTGAGGAGAAAGTACACTGGAACAAAATAAAACCCCTGAAAAGCAAAGCCTCATAAAAATAAACAAGGCTAAAAGCTGGGTGTGTTTATCATGGAATGTGTTGCAGAGGCTCAACACTGATACCTTTACTTGTGATCCATAGAAATACGTCGAATAAATGCTGTTTGTATCTAATATAGACAGATGAACAGATTTTCAGTCTCTAGAGCAATGGGAGCTGTTTGCAGTCACGCCCCTGAACTGGTTGCACTTACATGGGACAAGCTTTTCAGAAGTAATGAGTAACATTGAGTGTCTCCATTCTGATGTCACAAGGGGAGCTGCTCTAAGCTCTTGCTCTAAGTTATATTTGTCTCTTTCCCTAAATGTATTCCCAGCTAAGAACTAAAAATAGAAGCCTGCTGAATCAGTAAAACCTGTTAATTTTGCTTTAAAGGGAATTCTTATGGAGAAAATTGTCATTCTCCTCACCTGGGGCCTTCTGATGGAGAAGGGTCAGCATAAGGGGATTCACAACAGAACAATGGGACTGGTGAGAGGAACCAGCAGCAGTATTAATTACTGTTCCTTCGGTGGTGTCCCTATGGGGGCAAAATGCTTCTATTTAATAACATGTTATCAGTGGATAAATGGTCTGGGGATTGTGCAGTGCAGTTTCCACGGGGCTGCAGAACAAGTTGTCTGAGAACACAAAGGAGGCAATCGCAGAGTGACTTAATAATGACAGAGCTGCCTCCATCAGACTGCGTGGTGAGTCCCCTCTGCTGGCTTGTGGATGATAAGCCATTTGGAAAGTTATTAACACAGAATTGAACACTCATTCCAGCCTCTGCTGGGCTGAGGCAGCAGACCTTGGAAACTGTTTCAGCCTGGAGGAGAGACAGCTCCAGGGAGACCTCCCAGCAGCCTTCCAGTGCTGAAGGGGGCTACCAGAAAGGTGGAGAGGGGCTTTTTGCAAGGGTTTGTAATGACAGGACAAGCAGCAATGGCTTTAAACTAACAGAGGGAAGGATTACATGGGATATTAGGAAGAAATCCTTTACTGTGAGGGTGCTGAGGCCCTGGCACAGGTTGCCCAGAGAATCTGTGGCTGCCCCATCCCTGGAAGTGTCCAAGGCCAGGTTGGATGGAACTCTGAGCAGCCTGGGATAGTGGAACCGTGGCAGGGGGGTTGGAACTGGTTGATCTTTCAGGTCCCTTCCAACATAAACCCTTCTGTAATTCTATCATTCTGTAATTCTATTATCATTCTGTCATTCTATCAATGATATGATTCCACAATTCCATGATTCTAATGGGGATGTTGAAAGGTTAAAAGTCCTGAGGTGGCAGAAATTCCCTGTGGTTCCTAATGGAGCTGACACAAACCATGAATACTTCGCTACCATCCAGTCATTCTGCTTCTTTTCTGATGTCTGTGACTGCAACATATCCCTCCAAAAAGGATGATTTACACAAGTCAACAATATCTTTAAATGGGATTTCGTTTTTAAATACTGAACAAAAAGAAGCACTGCAGCCTTTTGTTAATTTCCTGTGTGTTCTGGTCCTTGTATTTTAGGTATGGAAATAAATGAACAGGTTAAGCAAAACCATGTTAACCAACTTGTTGAGTTATTATTTTATAAGCTGAAGCATATATTAAACCAGGTATTATTTTTCCTCATTGTTGCCAATGGCAATATTCCCAGTAGTGTTATTAAACACAAGAACAGGCCAGATAGCTGGTTGTGTCTGAATTAAATGAGGGTACAATAGATTGTTCTTTCAAGAATTCGGAGCCCATTTAAAACTTTTTTTTTTTTGGGATTTTGTTGTTGGTTTTGATTTTGTTTTGTTTTTAACGAGATAGAATCGTGCAGTCATTCTTTGCATGAAAAGCGCACTAAAACTTGATTAAAATATTTTAATGAGTCACTGAGGGACTGCACTAACGCCTTCCTGTGTTAGATTATATGCAAAACATATACATTTATATGCAAAAGGAAGGACTGTGCCATGCAAGCTCAGTGCTTAAATCACAATGTAAAGCTGTAGCAGGAATTGTTTGCAGGAATTGGGAGCAGCAACCGTGTGAAAGACAGAGACTCCAGGTTAGTCTGGACTAAGGGCCTTCTAGAAAGCCTAATGGAAAGCTTCCCTCAGAGATTAGATGGAGTCACCAGTGTAGCTACAGTTTGTGCCTGCCATGTTTTGATCTCAGAAAATTCTTTTCTCAGAGACACCTGTTGTAAACAAGTGCATGTTATTGTAAACTATCTTGTTTTTCTACATTCTTTCCCAGAAGAAAGAATTTGTTTGATGGTCCCTTGGTGTGACCAATGGGCCCAAGGATCCCACCTCTTAGGTGGGCTCGTTGTGAAAATGTATAAAAGGCAAGTCTTGATAATAAAGCCAAACTTTGAATCTTCAGCCTTCTGATAGAGTCTGTGTCCTGCCTTCGTGCTCTACAGCGACACACCCGCACTTTGTGCTTGCTCAGCAGATGGCCAGAAGTTTCCCAGAATTGAAATCTGAAAGAAGGGCTCTAATTCTGCCATTTCAAAGTCGTGGCTTTGGTGACAAGGTTACAGCGCTGCCTGCGAGCACAGGGGAATCTGCCACGTGAGCTCCACCAGACACCCAGAACTACAGGAAATCATACACACACAATCAGAAAAGGCAAAGTTTATTAGAAGTCACAAATTCAACAATCATAGATCATGTGAAGGCCACATGAAAAATCTCTTGAAGTGTAAACATAACTAATATGGATGAGTAAATGTACTCTGTCATCCTGAACACTGATTTTTCCAAATACTTTCTCAGAAACCAAGTGAAAGCTGAGATCCTCGCCCAGTGTCTTGGTTCCACCTTGATTGTAAGGGAAAATTCTGAACGTGTAACACTGATGAAAAAAGAAAAAAAGTGACATTTTGTGTCACTAAAAACCAGAATGCTTTTAAAGGCAGAACAAAAGCATTTGGATGGAATTTAGGTGCCCAGATCCAAAGCTGCAGTTTTAAATCTCTCAGGGGTATCGATATACTTCCGTGAGATTTGCAAAAGGATTAGATCTGTGAGATGACAAGGATTTAAGTAACTTATCAAAACTGAATGTGGAGGATTGGTGTCTGAAGACGACCTGGGTACCCAGTTATATTTTATATGGAAAAGATAATGAACAAAATACAGAAAAAACCTAGGACTTCAGCTGACCAGATGTCTGCTGGAAATACAAGGGACAGGAAACAGTTCTGGGCATTCCTGACTGTACACTGGCAGATCTTGCTCAAATAATAACAGCTTATAACATAATTTAAGTGGGAAATATTATAAAATGACACAAATTCTCTAAAAAACCCCATTGTATTTAGTTTTATAAGTTTCCAAGTATTTTTAGGATTTCTGTTATTACTGGTCTTTGACATTGTCAGTAATTTAGATAATCATACTTGTACAAAATTTTGAGTATTAGAACTTTCTAAATGATGTTTATTACATAATGTAAATGTTCCCTTCTCAAATGTATTTTGAAATTTTATAGTGGCTTATTTACAATTGGGCGAACATAATGACAGGTTAGTGGAAATATCTCCATTTTTTCTGAATTTGTTTCAGAAGCAATTTAGATTAATAAGGCAAAGAATAACTTTTTAAAAATTAGTTATAAAACAAACTCTCGCCCAAATGCTCTTTTTTTTTTTGCCATTACTGGCACCCTGTCTACTTCACCATCCTGACAGAAACAAAACCATTTGATGGGATTCCAGCTGAAGTTGTGGACACCAGCTTATACCTGTGAGGCAGCACAGGGCCTGACCTCATTATAGATACCTAGGAACTTGCATGGACAGGCTTGGACCTGGAACTAGCCTCAATCTCTAATTGCATCCAAAGTTCAGTTTCAGGGGCAGGAAGCACTAGAAACAGGCTCAGAGTTGTGCCCCTTGGAAACAATCTCTCCTTGATCTTCATTTCCCTGCTTATGTTTAAGAGCTTCAAGGCCAGCCACGTGAATTTGTACAAATATTCACACTTGCACCTATGAGCCATGCAAAACTCATCCTGTAAAGGTGCCATTCTGGGGGACATTTCCTGATGCACAAGGCAGGAACAAGGGCAATGATGCTTCTTGCTCAGAAGGTGAAACAAATGGTTGGTCCTTTGAAAGACATTTTTCTTGAGAAGATATGATTAGCGGGACACATTCTATGTGTCTGAAGGAGAAATACACTTCTAATGAAAAATATAAATACCCAGGGAAAATCTTCTATGTACATACAGCAAAGGAGGTACAGGAAGGCAGAGGAAGGAGGAAATTACTTGTCAAAGGATGATGAAGTAAGATTATTTTGGAGATGAGAAATAGATCTACACTGTACTTTTCTTAGCATTTCCCAGGATATATCCTGTGTTTTTCATTTTATTGGCTTAAGGGAAATGCTTTTATTTCCAGAACACAAACCAAGGCATGGAAGAGGAATGCCCAGAGTAGGCAGTGCAGAAGTAAATGTCAGGGACTGAAGGCAAAATACTCATATCAGATTGCATTCTTTTGTCTAAAGTGATACTGGAATTCACTCATCCAGTTCAGTAAAACCCAAACCTTTATCTTTCTAAAGCCACTATAGGGCTTTTTCCAGAGACACAGTGAATGATGTGAAGATTCATGATAGAAGAAGGTCATTTTCCTTGGCTGGGTTTGTTCCCAGTATCCTCTGTATAGCTAGGACTGATGTCCACCACTCACGACACCAGGATGCTGGGAAACGTGTTTATGACTCATGTAATTAAAAAAAAAAACAACATTAAGGAGAATTGTTTACAGGATTACCCAGGTTGTGATCTATAGCTAAAGATAGATCAAAGGAAATACTACAAAGCCCTAAGCCCTGCTGGTACTTACTGGAAATGGGGCATTCCTTCACATCCATGCCTGACATTACTCAGAACTACTGTAACATAAGCACAGCCATCAGCAGAGGGATGAAGAAATCTTGCCACTGGAGGAAGAGAAGTCTTTGTCTCAGAGATGATCTGTACTTAGGACACTGCAGCATAAGGGAAAATACTGGAAACTCAAGGTCTCACACAGCTTCTCCATCAGCTTCAAGGCATTGGTGATGTCAGGAAGGCTCCAAAGGCCCAGCAGGGAATGATAAGTGCCTCCTGCACTCACTCTGCTGGTTCTTTCCACAAGATCCCCAAAAGGGAACACTGAGTTCTCCGCTGACTCCCTGCAGAGCATCCCTGGCAAAATGCTGTTTCAGAGCTGTCACACTTGGCACAGGAATTGTGTCAGTAGGTGGAAGGAGATCAAGAGGATACTAAGCTTTTTTTTTTTTAAGCTCTGGAAATACACACCAGTCCTTTGATTTTGCCTGACACACAGCCCTGGGCAGCACAAAAATGTGTGTTTATACACCCCTTCTGCTGTTCTGTTCCTTTGGTAAGCAGATCAGAATGAAGAAGGCACAGAAGTTTTATGAGTGTCTGGTGCATCTGTCTGGTTGCAGGGAAAAAAAATTTAAAGATTTATTTTATTGAGGGTCAAAATTGGGAAGTCTGGGCAAAATTCTGGAGCAAAAAGGCTGTGCTGCCAGACTGAAGTGGTGATGGCAGATGCAGACTGGAACCCACAAAATAGGTTTGGGATCAATTAGCTTTTATCCCACGGACCTGCAGTGGATAAACCAGACTTGATTTTACCCCTCAATTAACAACTCTGTATAGCCCACCATGAAGAAAAGAGATAAAAGGCTCTGCTTGGAGCTCTAATCTCCATAAAGGAATTACACTTTTCTTTAGTTATTCAATAAATGTGGTAATTTTTTACTTGGAAACAAATTTGTGTAGGTTCAGGAATTTGGGAATCTGTGCAATTCTATTTATGAGCAGGATTAGATGGTAATGATTTAATTGATGGTTGAGCATGCAGACAAACCATGCATAAAAGATATTTTCAATAATTATATCTTTTCATGGAGCAACAGGTTTTTGTAATTTAAGTTCCAGACAGTAATTACAAGCCAGATGCTATTTTAGGCACAGTCTGCAGCACACCCTTGGTACTTACCAGGAAATTCAAAACAAACACAAAACCACTGTTGGAACACTTGAGGCAGAAAGGTGAATTAAACAGAGGTAATGTGGTACCACACATGAATTGCTATAAGAATGTTGTATATATTATTAAAATAACCTCTGTCTGGGGTCACTCTCAGGGAGCATGTGTGGTTTGGGTGGAATTATTCTTTTTTTTCTTTACATTTTGCGTGAATCTTCTGTGTCAAAAAGTTCAGGTTTTATTTGCAGATATTGGGTTCTTGGAAAAGAAGGGATGAATTGTTTCCTGATTGAGAGGTTTGACCCTGGAGGGAGCTCAGGAGCTGCTCCCTGCAGCCCCACATCTGCCAACACCTTGCCATGCAAACAGAGCACACTGATAAAAATCCAGGCTTGTTAGCAAACTGTGAAAGCCATTCCTGTAACAGGATGTCAGGAAAGTCTGGATGAGAGAAATGTTGCAGTTTTGGAACAAGATAATGCCACACTCTGAGAAACTGAGACATTTTACTTCTGTGAGGAGCCAGGAGTTGTTAGTACTGAATACAGGATGGTTTGCATTCCCAGCACACTGAAGTGCTGCTGACTCACCTTAAACCCTGAAATGTGGGGTTTACTCAGGCAGCCAAAACAAATAATGATTTACAGCTTTCTTTTTTATTTTTCTTTGTCACAAGTAATTACCCTTCTTGAAATAGTTCGCAGCAGGTGCCAAAGGAGAAAGGAAATTAATACAGAGCTGTAAGTGCAAATCTCCTTTCTTTAGAGATCCTTTCTCTTAAGGACAGCAGCATTAGAGTTTGCTGCACCTTTGGTTTAAATAAAACCTCCAGAAGATATTTCTCAATTAATTGTTGTTATTTGGACAGCTGGATAGTTGTGTCTGTTCCCCTGAATCCTCTGGTAACTCCTTTTACAAACACAGCTCTCTCACTTGTCTATTTGCTCTCTGTGTGGCTGAACATTACATTAGACAGGTGTCAGAATGTTCTGACATCTCAAGCTGTGTTATGGCCTCAAACATTTTATTAAGGTACTTATTCAAACACCTGAAGACACCAAATGTTTGATGTCTTTAGGAACAGACATGAGTAGCTATTGATTTTGTGATTTGCTGTCACCTTGGATTTTGTAGCATTCATCAAAAGTGTTTCAGGCCTGGCCATTATTGTTAACTCATTAAATTGAAATCTGGCAACTTAATTCTATCGTGTCCTCACATTCTGCAGCAGCCCTTATGTCCTACAATTTTGGACTGTTACCTGAAGAGAAAATACACACCTTTGTAATGAAAATGTTATTGCTGTGAGGTGAGTGGCAGATGAAATGTGAGTAAAGGTTGAAACAGCTCATTACCAGCCCTGTCTGTTGGACCTGGGCTCATGGGGAGAATTTATATGTGATGAATGAGAACAACTGAACCCATCTGTCCAGTAAAAATCACTGAGGGAAGGAGGATGAGGGAAAGATTTTGAGGACAGGAGGAGGCAAAAAGGCACCTATCAGAACTAGAAAAACAACAACAACAACAACAACAACAATAATAATACCAGTTGGCAATTAAAATGAAAATCTGTCAGGCAGATTTTCATATATCTGGATGCAACTTGGAAGTTATTTCTACTTGCAATGGACTTTCCAAGGCAAATGGTCTCAGACCTAGTGTGAAAAGGTGCAGAACTTTTGAAGGTTTAGCTGAAATGTGCTGTTCTGCCTTGGCAGGGCGAGGGCAGAAAAGGGAATCAGAGTGGCACTCCAGTCCTCAGGCAGATTGAAGAAAATGGAAAAGCCATTCAGCAGAGCCCCACACCCAATCATAAAGATGCTCCTGATGAAAGGAAGGTTTTTTTTTTTGTTTGTTGTTTTTTTTTTTTTTGAGTGATCTCAACCTATTATTTGGAACAATGAATTTTTATTTAAAATGGATTTATAGTAAGAGTAGGAGGAAGTTACTTCCTGTCCTTCCTCACCAAGAGACGATACAGCTCCAATGTCATATTGAAATTGCTCCTTCTGTTTCAAGCCACTTCAGCTTTTCAAGTATTTTAAGTAGTGTAGAAAGGGAAGAAGACTTGAGGCATTTACAATTGGGTGCACTACAAAAATTGGGTAAAGACACAAGAAATGAAATAATTTTGGGAAATCTGACAGAAAACCTTAGCTCCTGCTAAGAATAGCAAAACTTATTTTATTTACTGTCCAAAATTGTACCTGAATTTCTAATTGATTCAGGGCCAGAAAAGTTGTTCAGAGGAGTTACAGTTCTTTTCCTGAAACATGGGCTGCATTAAACCCATTTGAAGTGAAAGGAAAATGCCAACATGTTTGGAGAGCTGAGGCTCTGAAGTGAGGAAATGCCAGTATCAAAGGTTGTTTTCTGGCAGATGGAAGAGGTTTTTTTTCACCGGAACTGCAAATATTTGGGCTTGAGTTTCACTAAAATACAAAAACTGCTTGATGAGTTGGAACTTTTTCTAAGCTATATGATGATTATTCTTCCAATGTTAACCATTTTTAAAAAATATTATTTTATGTTGGGAATGATATTTTTTTTTTTTTTGGAAGGCAAAAGTTATTGAAAAGGGTCCAAACCATTGCATTTTGAAAAGATGGTTATTAAAACTACATTCCATTTTTGGGAGACCTAATGTAGCTGACCTCCATTTAACATATTGTTTTAAAACCCTTTTTGTGTCAGTTACCAGGATATAAATGATAGGATTACATTTCAGTAACATTCTTGAAACAGAATTTAGCCTGCTAAATTGAAAATTACAAAATAAGGGTTCAGAATAGCATTTGTTATTATTATTAAGAGTGGTTTCTCCAACAAAAATATTTTTATTGACAGCTTTATCTTTAGGTGAGGATCTAACACTAGTTACCTTATTGACATTTCTGACACTTCTAAATGATTCTTTAATATTAGACAACTTTAGTCAAGTTCTTTGAACCAGACTGTTTAGGCACTTGTGATGTCTTGGAACATTTACAGATTTTCCTACATGTGTTGGTACTGAACACTGAATGTTTTTTGGCATGTTATTAAGTGGTTTAAAGCCATGACTTTTTGGATGGTGTGGTGGGCTAGACTGAAGTACATGGTTAATTAATATGGGAATGATAAATGCATCAGTGCACCCAGAGAATGATGTGATTCCATTTAAATGGCAATATGAGAATACCAATCAGGGAAAAAAAAAACCAAAACAAAACATGTTGCTTACATGAGAGGGCCCACTGTGACAAACTTCAGTGACAATACTGTCAGAGGTGAATGGAATTAGTTCTCAGAACAACACACTCTTTCCTTCCCTGGAAAGGTTACTTTGGAGCCACCAAGTTTCCTGACAGGATCCTGTCTTCCGAAGCAGAGCTTGCAGCCCTGTTCTCTGCCTCTGCCCCTTCCCGAGGTACTGATCTCTCTTTTCTCTGCAGCAGCTCGTGTCCTCAGCTCTTTGGGAACATCTCTGCACTCCAGGCACTCCTCGGGCTCTGCTGTGTCCCCACCAGGCATTCCCCCTGCGGGAAGTCACAGGCAGCAGCCAGGAAAGCTCCTCATTAATGAGGCACCTCCCTTAATTTTCATCTCACTGCTGATCAGCTGGGCAGGATTACAGGGCTTCTCAGGTTTAAGGCTATGTGGGATGCCTTGCTGTTGACCAGGCTTTTCCAGGGAGGCTTCTCAGACTTTGGCTTGCAGTCGTTAGCAGGTTGATGCAATCACTGTCCCCACCACCCCCTTTTTTTTTTTTTCTTTTTTTCTTTTTTTTTCTTTTTTTTTTCTTGTTTTTTCTTTTTTTCTTTTTTTCTTTTTTTTTTCCCTCCCAAGTCTGTAGGCTACATATAAAGACTTAAAGGATGACTCTGCCGGAAAAGTGTCTCAAAAGGAGAGATGCGTGGGCCTGTTTTGACAGAGGAAGAGGCTTCTGCTTGCTTATTAACAAAGAAATAGAGACCTGCAAACCAGTATTACTGAAAGACATTAAAAACAATTTTGAAGTTCATACACCTCTGCTGAGGTGTATTTTACCTTAAGGGACAGAGAGGGGTAATTAGCATTACATTCACAGCCAGGGACAAAACGCCTATAGATGCATCCCCTGTCAATCTTCCCTCTCCCAGTACCCCAGCACACCCATGGAAAAACAGGAGTTTGCCCAGGGCCTAAAGGCACTCCTATTATTAAGGACAGTATCAGCTTCAAAACTCCAGGCCTGTTCTCGTTTCTTTTCCATGTGTCTGTGAGATCAAATATTCCTGAGAGGAGAGAGGAACTAAATTAATTTCTTAGTGGCACGAAATGCTGTTTTGTGCCTTATGTTACATCAGCAGCCCTCTATTAGTGTGGTGTGTGCAAGCAGGACAGATCTTCCCAATGTGAAAAAGGCATATTGTGTGTTTGTGGCTCTATGCAGATATTTACTATATGTAATATGCTAGTTAGAAAAGTTATGCAATGTTAACATTTGAATAATATAGTAAACGTAGTTTTTAACATTAAGTTTTAGTAAAAATGTGTGTGTAAGATATTTTCTTTAAGCTGCCCAAGAGAATGTTTTACAGAAATAAGATTCACAATAGAAGAAAAACCCCCCTAGATTCTTCGAACAAAGATACCGAAAAGTGCCTTTCTCCTAACTAGCATGGGGCTAGGATGGGGAAAGGACATAGCCTTGCCTATTTTCTTTGCCCCTTTTATTGTCTCCTTATTTGTCCTGTCTCTGAAAACTTTTTAAACTTTTATTTGTATTAATTTTATTTTGTAACCAATTTTATTCTTTATTAAATTTTCATAAATTTCTAAAAATGAGTGATTGGCATTTATCACACCAATGAGGAGAGACTGAGCTTATCCCTAAAGACACAGAGAGGCTCCTACTTAATGGGAAGTCGTGCACACGTAGGACTCTTGCTGATGGCTGTGCAAGTGCAGCTGGTGTGAAAGAGAAGGAAAAAGGACAAGAGTGTTGCCTTTCTGGGTGCAGTTTGTGTGGTCACACCAGATATGTTTTTGCTCTTTCTCCATTTGTTTCCGGGCTCCGCCAGGGGACCCCTTGGAATTTCCTGGAGCTACATGTCAGGTGTTGACAGGAGGATTGCTAATTTTGCCAGCATGCCATGCTAAATACTAGTTTAGGCATTTTAACACAGTATCACCTGATAGAAGCACTTCTGTAGCTTCTTGATCTTCTTAATATAAAACATAGATGAGATTCACCACTGATATGTCAAGCAATATTTCTGCCATGATGACTGGAGACATGGGATGAAACACGAGGAGGTTTAAGTATCCAAATTCCTAAATTTTGTGTGAGTGCTGCAAAGTTAAAAGCTTTTTTTCTCTGACCCCATGTATTTTATCAGAACACATTATCTGTGGAGAAAAACTGAGCAAAAATGTTTCCAATGTGTTTGCTGGCTTTCTGAATAATGAATTGGACTTTAATATTTATTAAATACAAAATAGTAATAAATTACAATTGCACAATTTCTTACAGTTTTTATTAAGATCAAAACTTATTTGTTCAGACTAGATTTATATAAATAAATCACAGTACATTTTTACTTGTGTTTAGAAGATTGTAATACATATTACAAAATTAAGAATTTTTTGTCCCTCAAACCATCACTGCAAAAGGAATCATGCATTATTTCTACTAAACAAACAAAATGCCCACCTAACTGAGAGAGCCTTGATACAGGTATGGCCCTACTCTCCGAAATTAGACATGAAACATAGAGATACCAGGACTATTCATTGAACAAGAAATAATAAAGTATAGTACAATGTCCATGTGTTATCAAAACCGAAAGTATACCAAAACAACACAGCTCTCTTCACGAACCTTTGCAATGGGTATCGAGGATGGTGGCTGGCCAGCATGCAACCAAGTAGAACATCTCAGTTTTACAATGTCTATGTTTGAGCAAAAGAGGAGGAGGAACTAAAGAACCCAGACAAAACAAATGAACAAATGAAGAGCCCAGATGTTTACGAGTCCTCCCGTCACCTTCCCCTCCGCGCCACACCCGCTGCCTTCACTCAGCGGGTGGCACCTCTCCTGGGCAGTGCCACCAGTGCCCTTGGTGGACCTCCATGGGGATGGATGTGCTCCCAGAGAACTGCAGGGCCCTGGAGAACTTCCAGCTGTGGTTCCTTGCCCCACCCACTGTACTAGAAAAGAACTGTAACCACAGCTCTTGGAGCTGCCCAACCTTGGGCGCTGCAGTGCCGCTGGAATATGACTGGCACGGCCCGGCTCGGCTGTCACTTCAGCACTGAATCATGGTGGCACTAATTGCAGCAAGATTCAAGGGGATGCTGTCACCAAGTCTGTCCTGCTGTCCCTTTTCGCAGCACGGGGGGCTTCTATTAAATTCTACATTATTGTGGATTACTTTCTCTGTATGCTTTTTTTCCCCCTACTAGATAAGAAATCCATTGTTTTCTCTCTTGATACTGAGATGTAATCATTTGGCAATGCACTGTTCTAAAGGGACAAAAGCATTTCATCGATGACACTTCAGATGGAGTCACCTGATCCACTTTTTTTCGCTTCCTTCTGTTCAAGCAAAATGTATTAACAGCAAAGTCATTTCAGATGGATTTCTAGCTGGGTCAAACTGATTTTTCAACTGAATTTCCAGGTCCCTGTTCATTGTTTGTTACTTTCAAACTAAAAGAGTTTTCATCTATTTTTTATTTCAGTTGCAGATGCACCCCTTCAGTGCTCGAATGTTGCTAGGTGATGTAAAGCATGTAAATCAATATATCCCTTGTGTCTCTGGCTTTGGGTGTTCATGTTAATATAACTACATGCCATGCTTGGTGTTTAAAACACGTGAATGAAACCAAACTAAACCACACCAAACCAAAGCCCCCTCAACAACCACCCCTCGAGCCAACAAAGGTGGACTAAAATAGCTTCTTTTTTTTTCATTCTTTTGCATTGCTGTTTGCTGTTGTTTCATTTTGTATTGATCCAGAAGTTCCCCTACCAGCGATTAAATTGGACCTCTATGTAACAAGTGTCTCACATGTGCTCACAATTGCGTTTTATGGATCTGCTGGCATGGAAAACTGAGCCATGCAATGGCTGATAAAAACATTTTAGACCCTGGGTTTTTTATGCTACATATTTGTTTTCTGTTCTGGTAGTCCCTGCTTCCCCAGATTGAGATGAATTTTTGCTTATCCCACTGCCAGGGCCACTTGCAGGGAAAAGCAAAACAAAGAAAACAGCAATGCTTTTAATGTCTTATGATTTCAGTGGGAGCAGATAAAGAAGTATTTGAGCACTCAGCTGCAGAGGAATTGGGCTGTGAGTGTTTGTCATGGGAATGTCAGGCCACCTGTCCTCGGGACTCGGCCGACCTCATGTCAGTAACCTGGCAGGTTTTCCCACTGCCACTCACTGCTTTTCCACCCAACAGCACCTGACACGGAGGCTTGTTACAGAAAACTACAAGCAACAATTTAATAGCACGTTGTTAAAGAGCAAAATGGGATTAAAATCTTGCTGAGATGCATTTCTAAGTGATTTTCTTTTCTATTTTAGACACACCATACTTGTCATACAGTGTAATAATGCATTCACAGCAAAGAGAAAACAAATGAGGATTTCAGCTTTGAAGTAATTCTTGGGAGTCTGCTGCTAATTTACCACTGAGAACCATAGTTCAGAAAAGAAAGACTGAACAGCATGGGGACCATAGCTTTCCCTGGGTTTCCAGTTGGGTTTGTAGCAGAATTATCTATCCTCTGGTCCTTCCAGCAGGCTGTGGTATTATGGTAACACAGTCCGAAGACAGCAGCAGTCCACTGGCCAACCAGAGCCAGAACAGAAAAATATTTGGAGTCTAGGGAAAATCACCGGTTAAATGGAATATAAAGGTGAAGAGTGAAGTATCCAGATATAGAAAATATCTATCATTCCATATATGCACTACTATGATAAGGCAGGTATTTGTAAAAAGCACATAGTAATGCCACAGCCTGAGTAACAGTTTGCAAGTCACGAGCAAAAAAGTAGGAGAATTCAATAAATTTAGAGGCTTTTTCTCATTTCTAAGCCTTTGAAGTCTGCTGGATTCCACTTTAAATGCTCACTGTCACAGAGAGTTTTAGTAGAACTCTGTTCAAAATAATTCTTTTGATGCCAGACCCTTGAGCATTAAATAAACTAAGCACGGTAATAAAATAAAAGAACTGCAACCCACTGGCAATTATAATGATACCACTTTTCAGCTGATGTCCCTTGGAGCTGCTGGGGACAAACCCTAGAAAGACTCCTGCACTTTTCCATGGACAAAAACCGAGCCTGCTGTGTAGGTGTTTTCCCCCTCCCTGCAGTTTCTGTTGCTAACATTGCAGTGGGAAACGTGCTCGCCCTGCATTCCAGGCAGAGGTGCAGTGTGGAATGATTTGTCCGGGAAATCAGAGACCTCCACTCCAAAGGAAAGGCTCCTGCTCCTTTGCCCATCTCCCCTGGGTGAAGAGCACAGGATTCTGCCCAAGGGGAGGCTCATGCATGAACAGATATGCACATTGTCATGTACCACTGGCCTCCTGATAGAAAGCTGAAGGTGCAGTGAAACAGTTTTGCCATGGCAACATTATTTTCATTCTTTTGGAAATGCCCAGTGGTTGCCCTCCTGAAATTGTGCTTGGGCAGGTTTGGAAGTGCTGTTTAGTTTGCCAGGTATACCCTTTCCTGTGGCAGCTGTATTCTCCACAGAGTGGCAAGAGATTTTTGAAAACTGCTGTGCTTACAGGAATTCTCTATTATTACACCTGCAGCATACATTTTCAACAGATCTAAGATCTCCTGCAAGTTCCAAGGTATCCCTCACCCACAAGTAATTCTGATTTTAATTCTGAAGATCCTCATTGAAAAGTTATGAAACTAATTTTTCAGACTCGAGGCCAAAATTTTAGATATTTCTTCAATCTGTGCATGCATATTTGTGTCAGCAGAGTTGCAGATCCAAAACGCCTGGTGAACATTCATCACATACAAGATGTGAAGCAATGTGTGTGCACATAAACTTATGTAAACTCTGTTTAAATGACCAGGGCTCCCTCTCTGTAAGCACATAGCAGGCAGCTGTTTTGTACAAAACATCCATACTTTGCATTTGCGTCTTTTAAACAAAAAATTCCCATGTAAAGACGTGACTCAAGTTCTCTGTAAAAAACACTGGAGGATGAGAGAACTCCATGTGTGGCTAAATAAGTGGTGAAAAATTTATCCCAGGGTCTTCTGCTTTGGGGCACAAATTTCATTACGTGACAGAATGCAGTGCTTTGATTAACTTTCTTTTAATGGTCAGAATTTGTCAGAATTTACAATATACCATCATGTAAAACAGCCCTGCTAATTCTACCACAAATAATAAAGGAAGTCTTCACAGGCACTACATATTTGGAACAGCACTTTCAAACGACACGAGGTGTGTGTGTGTGTTTGTTTGTATGATCCAGCATTGCCACCTGGGACACGCTTCCAACAGTTTGCAGTGTCCTGGACACGACTCAGAAAAGTTGACTGGAAAATCATCTACAAAGGTTGAGGACTAACAACCTCCATGTTATACAGATGGTTATCTCCTTTCTCAAAGAACATGCTGTCATTACAAATACCATATGCATCTTGTTCTCACCCAGCAGAACTTTTTTTACAGTTTTTCAGATTTGAAGGATTTCTGCAAGGAACCATTTTAGTTTGTTTTCATGTCAGGTGAAAGGAGGCACCAGCTGAGACTGAGGACGCAACTTGTCATCAAAAAATAAATATCTGATGGCAATCATTCTTGAAAAAAAAATACTTAGAAAGCTAATCATTCACAATACTGCACCTTTTTTGCAAATACAAGGACAATGTTTGCTGCTGCTTCCCATATTTGTTGGTTAACATTGCTGTCATTTTGCTTGTAAAACCTGGGTTATTCTACTGAACAGAAATGATGACTTGAATTTGGGTAATGCTTGCGACCATACAAATAATCTATCAGTAGCAGTAGTGTCAGCTGGAGAGTTAATGCTACAAGTGGAGAACATCACGCTATTTGAAACCAATAGCTCTTCACACAGTAGAAGACTGAGGGTCCTATTCAGCAAATAGTCAGGGTCCTATGGCTGTGGCCACAGAGGTTCCAGAAGCTCTCGCTGAGTCTAATCCTGATTCAGGAACCAAAATGATATGCTGTGTATATATTTCTCTGCACAGCCTGGATGTGCTGGACACCCTCCCCCACTTGATTCCTGGGAAGGAAAAAAATATGTCTCTGTTTAGCTTTCAGTGACATGAAAAGCAATTCACAGTAATGAAATCTAAAGAAAGTTAGCCAGGCATGTATGAAAAGAACAGGATGCCTGTGAAAAGGGAAGAGCTGTCAAAACCTAATTGTGGGCTCTGGCTGCGATGAAATTTATCAAAGAGGGAAGACAGGTTGGATATAAGGATGCAGACAGCTTCTGCTAGGAGACACTTGTGGGCAAGAGTAACCCTTACACTACGCCTCGTATTCTCTGTCAGGACGTTCCTATCAACACTTGGCTGCAGCTGAGAGCTCCCAAATGCCTAGGGCAGCATTTCAAGTGTGGCACTTCAGCCAACATCTACCCTGTCACTGGGGGCACAAACGCCTGGGCAGAGCTGCCCCACTGCTGGCAGCACCTGTGCTGAGAAGGCATCGAGCCTTCCTCCTGCCACACAGCCCGTGGGCACTCCCTGCTCAAACTGTGCTGCTGGGGTGCCCAGGCACCAGGAAATGCAATTCCTTACGGAGACAGGACAAGACTGTGGGATTCTTCCCAGCTTGCAGCATCTTCATAATGCCTGACAATCTTTTCTGGGACTGCCTACAGCCAGTGCTCGCAACCAAGCAGGGAAATCTTCAGTGGCACTGTGGTAACACAGCTGCACTCTGGTGCAGAAAGTAAACTCAGAGGGGATGTGAACTGACTGCCTCTAAGTCTTAGTGCCCACAGCATCATGCCTGGCTTCATATGGGTACTGTGATCTTTCCTGTCTTTCAACATTGAGGATAACTCTGGGGCTGTTCCTAAACAAGATACTTCCCTTTGACTGGGAGTACTGCCTGACTCAGCCAGTGAGAGCAACAATGGGAGTAAGTGATGGTAACTTTAGGAAGCAATTTAGTCCGATCTTTGATGAATTTCTGTGTCTCATGAATCGGGATTAGTGTTCCCTGTATTGGGGAGAGGATTAGACAGAGGGATTAAAAGGACATCTTTACCCCACTGGACTCTGTGGAATAGCCCCTGAGGATATGGCTAAGAAAGAGTTCAACAGGAATGCCAAATTTCTGCTGAATAGGTTAAAAGGGTGAGGAAGCCTCTTCGGCAGCCATCCAAGCGCAGAAGACCTGCATAACATTCCTGCTGAATAGGGCCCTAAAGACAAAAAACAAAACAAAACAAAACAAAACAAAAAAACATAGGAACCTTGAAAAGCTTTTCTGATTGTGTCGCTTCCTATCAGCGCCTCAGATCTTCAGAGACATTTAAACATATTCTTTTCAGTGCAGTTAGGCATCCTTTGAGATGTGCTAGTGCCATGGATGACATATTGTTACAAGAAAAGAAGTCAAATTAGGCTGTTGTATATAAAAAAAAAAAAATAGGTCTTGATTGTTCTGTAAACAAGGTCCATTTCTTTATATTAATTAACTGCGAAAGTTACCCAAAATCTTATTCCAAAAGCAAAACCAAACCCTCAATTGAGTGTATAATGTTTGGTGTTTTCATGTCTATATATTACAGACAACAATTAACTTCTGTCTCCCTGAGATTGGAAGGAGCAGACTTAACCTGTGTGTTCTGTTTCAATTTTAAAGCGTTTCCAAAGCCTTTTCTGGGAGTTACTTCATGCGCGTGGACCTTGGGTTTGCCCATAAAATTTTATCCAGCTTCTAACGCCGTGTGGGAGAATATTCACCGTTACTGCAAGGGGGAAGCAAAAAATCAAAGCCTTACCTCCACAAGAGGATGCCAGTGAGCGATGGGCTTCCGAGGGTACGAGAGCATTTCGTTCCAGTGGTCGCGACCTAGACTCTCCGCATCGTTGCCTACTTGACAAACTCCAATGACCTCATTGTGACCTACACTGTGAAAATGGTCCATAATATTTTTTTCTTAAAATTTTACCTTCAGAACCGCACCGTTTGCATATTTCATCAGAAACGTTACTCGTGGGGTTTTTTTTAGGGTTAATCCTTGCCTGGAGAATACAACGCACTAAGAAGTACGTAGGTTTGCTCTTTGCGTGTCCCACTGCTGTCCCAACAATCTGATACTTCCCCCCTCGTAGCACACAAAAGGTTCTTTGCTCATGTTCTGTAATTAGCTGCAACGGCAAACAGGCTCTAAGACACAACTTAATAAATGGAGCTTGTAAAGGCATGGTATAAATCTACAAACAGAACATCAGTGCGTGGCCTCTCCGATTAAATGCCCAGTTACATCAGTTCTGCTGAACACACGTGCAGCTTACTGATGTCAGTTGTGGATGCAAATCTGTATTTTAAAATTTAGTAAGGAAATTCTGCCTGACAAAAGAAAAAAAAATAAACTGCAGACTTCTACCCAGGTCAACATGACATTAATTCCCCGCTTACAGGGAAAAAAAATAATGACTTTATTTCTGGGTGCAAATCTAGCGCGCAAGATTTTATTGGCCAATATTTGACAACTACAGGCATCTCACCGGTCATAATCCATAACTGCTATGGACAGGTTAATTTGGTCAATGTTTTCTGGAGGGACGTCAAAGACTATGGCTTCATTGTAAACGGGATTTAGGGTGTTCCTCTTGGTGGAAGTTTTCCTTTTCTTTAGCCGCCTTCCTTCACACATTAAAGAAACCTTCACGTAGGGATCTGTGTGGGTCATAAGAACAATGTTGATTTTTGACAAATGCAAAGGGAAAGCGAAGGGAGACTTCTTGTGTGCCCATACCTACTTGCATGATTAATCTCCTGGCCCCGGCTGGAACTGGAGGTTCTCTGTTACCATGGAATGCACGGGAGGCAGTGCAGCTTTGAAAGCTTTACCTGGTTGACTGCTTGTAATGAACTTTTTAGGTTCAGAAAGCTCCTTGTTGCGTACCAGCTTCTCAAAGGGTATTAAAATATCCACTGAAGCATGTTATACATGACTATTTTATACAACAGCCTGTGTATCAGCCTATTTATAGCAGCCTAATTACTTGTTAGATTTGTAGGACAGACAGAAGATGACAATGTTTTTCACAACGGGATTTACTGATGGATGGTTAAATACAATTCAAAGCATAACAATTAGTGGCTTATATTTCTCAAGAGATTTATAATTATTTTTAAACTCCTGAATGTAGCAAAAAAGAAAGCTACTTCTTTGTAGCTCCTTTCTGAGAGCTCTACAACTCCCTGATAGTATTTAAAAGTCATCTATGAAACCTTATTCATGTCTGTAATTTTTATGGTGGGATTTTGAAAGGGTTGCTGAAAGGATTTTGGGATGATCACTGCTTTCTCCATATGCCAGTAGCAGCAGAACTGGCTCAGTGGCTCTTGGGGACTGTCAGAGAGGGCCAGTCTGCCCCTGTGTCATAGCTGTGACAGTCTGCTGCACAAACAAATTCCCAGTGTTGGGGGAATGCATTTTGGCCAACTTGTTTTACTCTGAATTGCAGTGGCATTGGAAATAATAACCTTGCAGTCTTTTGGAGAGAGCAACTTATTTTAATCTGTTGCTTGGAACTAAGCAAAATAAAGTGTATTATTTATTTCTCTTAAACTCCTGTACTCAGGCAGAGCTCACAGTATAACAACTCTCCTCTCAAAAATCATTCTGGGATTTGACAGTGTTGAATTCTGTGTCTTGGGAGGGAAATGGGACAGAAATCCACACTGAACATTAAATTCATTCCTACCTGATGCTCCTGTGATATCCATTGCCTTTAAATTTCTTGCCTTTATTATTGTAATAGTCAGTCTACCAGCTGTTGGAAGGTAGCAGAGCGAAAACATGAGGTCACCAAGATCCACATTATCCTGTTCCAAGAAAAGAAAGATAATGTGAAGTAATAATAACAGTATTTCTACTCCTAGCAGGATTTAAAGACAAAAAGATACCTTTGGGATCTACAGTTATGCAGTAAAAACTGAATTGTCATTCTGAAACATATCTGAAAAAAACCAGCCATCCATGTGCATACAAAATTTGAGTCACTCTGTTGCTAGACCACCAAAGTTCTCCAGGGTAAATGAGGTTATAGTTTCTAGCATTCAGTCCTTGGAGATGACACACATTTAAATGATGAGGTGCCCTGTGAGGGACTGGAAAACCTTTGCTCTATTTTATGTTTTTTAGTGATTTGCCTGTTTCACTGACAAGCAGACACAAATGTCTGTGGCTTTCCCGCTGGTCTGCAGGAGGAAACCCACAGAGACAATTCACAGAAAAAAACCCCCATGGTTTGGGCAGGACAAAGCTTTGTGCAACTCTCAAGCACCTATGGCAATGGGACAGTCTCCACCAGAAGCAGAGTAAGGGTTATGATTAATTGTTGATCATCATAATGACAATAATAACAACAGCAACTTTCTGTGCCTCACACAGACAAGCTCCCTTAAGTAGACTTATCTATCTGTTTCATTCATAGAGTAATTTGCAACCCTTTCCTGTGCTGATGGCATCAGGGTTTCAGAAAAGTACTAGAAAATTTGCAAACCCTGTTTGCAGTTACAAAGCATCACTGTTTTTTTAAGAGGGAAATCCAGCTCCTCCATTAAAAAAATAGCAAAGGAAGGATTGCATTAAATGATTGATTTGATTTGCATTTTTTTGACTGAGGAGCGAATTCACACTTTCATAGATCTGCTTCTTGTAACTTAATATTTCACTCTTGACTGAAAAAAAAATTTACCTGATCCTTGAAATTAGCAATTTCAAGGCCACATTCCAGGTTTTATAAGGATGGGAAATGCAGCTGTTGTGGAGTATGTTTATCTTGTTCACTTAGCTTTGTGCAATAGCTGCTCATCTTTCCCGAGCTGGTTCCTTCTCTGTCAGTCACCAAAAGCTGAAGGGTGCTGGATGACATAGAAGGAGAGGGAAAATACCTGAAATGAGCCCCTAGCACAGGTTTGTCTCTGAGGCAGCTGCTGCTCAGACTGATGCCCAGAGCCTGTGCAGTCCCTTTCTGTCACTTCATGAGTTAGCAGGGGACATAAGCAGGACAGAAAGCATTGCTGGCACAGAGCTGTAGAAAAATATTGTGTCAGGAGGGAATTCTAGGGGTCACTTGATCCAACCCCTTGCTCAAGAGAGGCATCTTTGCTTTAGCTCTCAGCTCATTCAAAGAAGAAACCAAACACATATTCAAAAGCAGGTCCTTTGCTCGTGCTGTCATTTAAGAGATGCAGTCAAAGAAGGAAAAGGCTGATATTATGGGCCGTTTGTCAGGAATAACCAGCTTTTAACCCTAACACCTTTCCCATTCTAAAGATCAGTGTTTCACTGGCTGAAAAGCTAATAAAGGCTGGGACACCATCGAGGTGGCTGCTATGACTCAGACTCTTTAGTGCCTCATGATAGCTCCCACTTGGAAACAAACCTGCTGCAACAAACTGTGTCACTGACTCACTTGGTGGAAGGATCGAAGTGCTGCTTGGGATGCTGTGAGAAGTCCCTACAGGTTAAAGAGGTGTCAGCACATCCAGGAGAAATTTCTCTTGGCTAACACCTGTCCTTAACATTACAGCAAAGTAATTGATCTCCGAAATTTTCCCAGTGATCAAGCTGGAGCTTGATGCCTACAACCAGGAAAACAGGAAGCAAAGTTTTCCCTTGTCCTTCCCACTGTGAGAGCAACTTCCAGCATGTAAATGTACTTCCCCAGCTCTGAGGTGCTCCGAGATCCGTAGCTGTGAAATTCTCTCTTGTGCTGCAACTCTGAGGGGACTAGAATTTCATAAGCCATTTAAAGATGTTATTGACAGAAGCCATCTTTTGGGAATTTGCCACTCTCGCAGACTTTGATAGGTTGTTTTTCCTGAATCCATCACTACCCTTCAGAAGAAGACTCTGTTGTTGGATCAGTCAGGTTTTCCCTGACCACAGAGAAGCCCATCAGGCATCTGTTGTTTTAAATGTGTATTTTGGCATCCTTCAGTACTGCCAGCCGTGGCAAAGTCACTCTATATTCAACTCCAGTGCTCCATGTGGTGAGTAGGAACTCATTCTGTGAGTACTGCAAATTCACTGCCATTACCAAGTGCAGAAGTTTCCATTCCAGACATGATCATCCTGAACGAACAATTTTAAAAACTTTTATCCATTTTTTTTATCAAGAAGTCTGTAGGTAAATGAACTATCATATAATTGTTTTAGGAATTGAATTCTCATGCCAAGAAAAATCAGAGAATCATAGAATATCCTGATTTGGAAGGGACCCACAAGGATCACAGAGTCCAGCTCTTGTCCCTGCACAGAACAGCCCCAAGTGTCACAGCCTGTGCCTGAGAGCATTGTCTCAACACTTCTGGAGCTCTATCAGGCTGGTGCTGTGACCACTCCTCTGGGGAGCCTGTTCCAGCCCAACCACCCCTTGGGTGAAGACTCTTTCCTGATGTCTGACCTGAGTCTCCCCTGATCCAGCTTCCTGCCATTCCCTCGTGTCCCATCACTGGTCACTGGAAAGAAGAGTTAAAATACAACTGCACAAATGGATTGTTTAGGAAAAGAATGGATCATATCTGTTGAATGCAGTATTAGCAATCAGGCCATAATATATTACCCACAAGCTCTGCCTTACGACTGAAAAATAATTGTCACCTGCACTGTGATGTATTTTTGTAGCAAGTGCTGTGTGATGACAATTTGTTGATGCTTTTTGAAAAACTGCAGTGGGCATTATATGGGAAAAAAACCAAGCAAACAAAAACAACAACAACAACAACAACAACAACAACAACAAAAGAGTTATCCAGGAACAACCTGTGATTTCTTTAGTCTTTTCCAGTTCTAGAAGTTGTAGGTGTTGTAGCAATTGGTCACAGATGATTATGAGATTATCTGTTCACAAGCCAATGCCTGAGAATGTGACTGAAGGGAAGCTTGCAGGCAGCAGCAGAGAAGAGACACCTTTTGCCATGCAAATCCTTCTCTCAGTCTGAAAAAGAAGCCCTGTCTTCTCATACTTTCATTTTAAATTGTAGGGAATTAAGGACTCCATCATACTGGCTACTTGTAAAGGTTTTCTGAAGTTTGGAAAGAATTTTTGTAACAGAGAGAGCCTTTCCCCTTGCCCTGGCTATTCTCCTTGTCTTACCCCTATTTTCTGTAATCAAAGGGCAACATTGAATATTGTTTCAGACAATGGGTCCTCAAGGTTCAGTTAGGAAGGTTTGATGAGGGAATGTTCTGCAGAGAGTCCCACAGACCGTGGCTACCCCCCAGAACCTGCCCTGTGTGTGCTCGTCTCCCTGGGTAGCTGCAGGGGAACAGGCACCATGCTCTGAGGGGAGAGCAGCATTGTCACAGGCATGACCCTCCCATCCAGCAAACACAGCTCTTCTCTGAAATTCAGCTTTTTAACAGAACCAAAGCCAAGGTAGCAGAGCGCAGAGAGGATTACTGCACATCCTCACAAGTTTAAAATCACTGAGCTGCACAGCTTAAGCCACGGATTGTCACCAAAGGTGTGCTGTATAAGCAAGACATTGCTTCGAGGAGCAGAATTAACAAGCACAGAGGGCAGGATCTTCTGCAAGGATTAGTTCCTGTTCGAATGGAGTGCTCAGGCATTACTGTGTACGCTCCACAAAACGTGGCACCACAGGCATTACACTGCCAGAGACACCCTGGAATTCCTGCTGAGGAAAAGATTCCATAAGCCGTGTAGGTTAGCAAGTCATGCACGTTGTACTTTCCAGATTTTTAATAACCTCATTCAGTGTGGTTGCAATACCATACTGGGCATGTCACTGTGCATGTAACCAAAAATATAACCAGACCAAAAGGCTGCTCAGTTTTCCTAATAACTCAAAAGAAAATAATCAGAAGACAATTAAATTGCAATTATAGTTTACTTGTATGTGTAATTTACTTGTATTACTTGTATGAGGGCATAACATGTGCCCCCATATTATTTTTCTTTTGGTCCCATTCAGCAGGAAGCATAACTGAATAAATATCCTTCAACAAACATACCACTTTCCCATTGTCCTCAAAAACTGCCCAGGTGCAGAGGTGGAAACAGTCTTTATTTTTAAGCTGCAGCCTGCCTGTTCTGTATTCTAAAAAGGTGAAACAGAATTTGGACCAGCTTTGCTTTTCCAGTGCCCCAGGCTTGGGCCCCAGGCTCAGGGTGAGGGCTGAGTGCCTTGATGATGTGAGCTGTGCCTTACAGGGAGCCTCTGACAATCCCACCTGGATTTGTCTCTGAGCCTTTGCTGTGTTCATGCAGTTCTTTATTCAACAGAGCAAGAGCATGAAGTTTCTTCCTTGAAAATGTCCCAGTGTTACCTGGGAGAGCTCAAATCAGAGGTGTAAATCACAAAGTTTGCCCAAACACTGCAAACAGGATGAATCCATGAAACCTCAAGGTAAATAAGATTGCTGTTAGGAGCATGGAGACATTGCCCTCTCTCATATTATGCTTCCTTCTTGCTCTGTTCCTGGTGGAAATACTTCATACATTATAAAAATCATATTTTTTGAATGGTTTTCAGTGGCTTCTACTGAAGGGGTTATTGTTCTCGCTTTTCCCAGAAAACATTTCAGGTTCCTCCCCCTGTAAAACTAACCCCAGATAAATACACCTTTGCAAATGCTGAATTCTAATAGTAGCAATTGTAGGTTTTTAGTCTATAATCAGGCAGTATTTGTAGTTTTTCAAACGATTCCATTTTTGCTGGAGATTTGCTTGCAGGATAGATCACTCCCAGTACTGTGTCAGCAGCTCCACGCTGTTGCTCAGTGAGTATAACTCAGCATATTAAACAGGGCAGTGTGCAGCCTCAAAGAGGATGGTGACTAAGGGCCCCAAAATCGCCTCACCTTTGATGCCTTTGAGGCTGCATTAAGCAGCTCAGGCTGGATCAAACCTTCCCTGTGAAAGCTCTAAGTCACCTGGTTGTTAGGGATATTCTGACAAATGGGAATGACATTTGGGATCAGAGCTCTCCTCTTCCTTCCCATAAATACATCTGAGTGCAGCAAATGGGTATGTAAAACAGGCAGCAGGGGGTGGAAGGAAACAAGACAATTTACAGGTTATATCTTCTGCTTCTGCCTCTGATCTGGAAGGAGATTTGCTGTCCCTGAGTTAGGCATTCATAAGGTTTGTGCCCATTTCTTTGGCAACTTGAGTTTTGTATTTCTGGAGCAGAGGAGCTGTGATAGGCCTGCACCACGCAGTGCCTGTGCCTCTCTAATTAAAGCATATGTCTCAATTATACCAGGTTCCTCAGTTCTCCAGCTATAAAAAGACAGACACTACTTTTTCACTTTTCTGCTATGTTGCAAAACTAATTATGGGTTGTGAGGTGCCCACATGTATTTTTATACATCTCACCAACCTAAATTGACTGGAGCACTTAGCAGGCACTGATGCCCTTGCTTAATTCCTATTAAGTTAGTAACTCTTGAGAGAGGTTTTTGAGGCAGCAGTGGTTTTAGAGATTTGCTAAATTCCTGCTGCTGTGTCAGAACTGTACAGCTGAGGCAGTGGTAGCCTTGCATGCTGCCTCCTGCAGCAGCTGGACATGTCTCTGAAAAGGACACAGGAAAACAGAAGCAGAGCAGAGGTGTCATGGAATGAGATGGTATCATCTGAGTTTCTGAAGCACAGAAAGGACAGATTGCCACTATTTTATTAAAGTCTCTCTTTCTTCTCCCCTCCAAGCTGAGGAGCATTAGTTGCATTTTAAACAATAAAAAAAAAAAATATTCCTAGTTACTTCAAAATCTTTCCTGGCATTAAGGGAATTATGCTGCTACAGTGCAAGATAAGTTTCACTGTACATCATTCTAATATTTGCTAATGTGGGGATTAGAATTTTGCAAGGATTTATTTCAGAGGAGATTCACTCAGCTAAGGCAAGGATGAGTTAAGTATACTAGGTATATGTGTTAAGCCCAAATGACTTAAACATGCTTTAAGAAGTGTTATCTGCTTTTTGGGATACACATTTATTAAATTGCTCATCTGTGTTGAGAAGCCTGGAACAAGATTTGAATGATAAGATATTAATTCTGCTGAGGAACATGTGCAGGACACAAATATTATGCAAAACCCAGAGACTATAATCTGCTTGGAAATGATAGTATATCTAAAATATCTAACATGAAGATTTGCGAAGTTAGCTCTACATTTTTTATAACTTCATCATAGAGTCATTTTGGGTTATATCCATGAGAAATATGTACCGATAAAAACTCTTTTGAAATGTTGGATTTTAATTGAATTTGCATGTGACTAGAAGAGTGCCAGTTGCTTCCCATTATACATTTTGAGATGAATAGGAAAGATATGACTAGAAAATTCTATTTTCATGACATCTTAAATCAAAGGACTGAACTCTAGCAAAGCAGATATTTATTAATGCCTGAATCAATCCATATCTACAGAGATGTGATTAAGCAAAGTAAGTGGAAAATGGGAACGGCCTATCTTTTATAATTATTCTTTCAATACATCAATATCAGGCTATATTTCATGTTTTAAGTTAATTTTCAAGTGGTACCATTTTCTCACAGTGGTGTTTTTGTTGGTTTTTTTTTTTTTTGGTATTTCATCGTCTATTTCTTTTCTTTATGTTTTTTCTTAAAAAATGAAAGTAAGCAAGTAAAGAAGACTTTTGAGCTTGGTATGTCTGATTTCACTTACTGGGAAAGAACATGAACAAACAATTCACAAGTTGGTTTCACTGCAGTGAAGGAATATAAGAAAGATGAAGTGTTTGCCTATAATTCACTCTGGACTTTGCACTCATAGTTCCCCAAGCATTTTGGCAACTTCTCTATAGAGCTAGTATCAAAAATAAAGCCAATACCATATCCTCTGTCTTCAGAGTATGAGGATCTTTTAACATGGATTTTCAGTGCTTGTGTTTTGATTTTTTTTTGGTTTTTTTTTTTCCACTCCTGATTCCATTATCCTTGTGTCATGAGTACTTTTCTTTAATCCAGGCCACATAAGGATTCTCCAGCCACAACTTTGTGCTATGCCAGTCATTTGAGGTGCCTCAGAAATGAGGGCAGTGGGAGCCAAAGTAGTAGCCTTTCACTTCATGAATGCTCCAGAACAAAGCCAGTCCTTGAGAACATACTCATATCTTTCTCTTGCCACAGTGTCCTCAGCAGAATCAAGGACAGAGGCCTTTTCCTCTAGGCAGTCAATGTGCTTATCTCTCTAAAGACCCAACATCTCCACTGTCATCATTTCTATCCTATAAATAGGGTGGCAGTGATTAACTGAAACTTTCCAGCTGGTGAGCTGCATACGATCCTTGGGATGCATTTACAGGATATATTTGTTCTTAGAGTCATTTAAAACTTCATTGATATATTATTCTGTATCAAGATCCTTTACAAAAAGCCTCCATTCAGTACAGATAAACTTTATCCCATACCTGTTCTTAAACATATGCTTAAATCCTATAGATTTTGCTGGCTTTCAATTCTTTATGCAGATTTTCAATTCACAACTACAGTGGTTTGCTGAATCTGGGCCTAACAGTGAATCTAATGAATTATCCTGTAGCCATTGAGATAGAAATAATGTTCTAATTTGTTCCGAACTAAATTGATGAACTGCAGAGATAGTCTGAATTGAGCTAAAGAAAATGAGCAGAGACATGATGGAAAAGCTGGAGTACTTGTCCTTTTTATGTGTGTGTGCCTGTGTCAGAAATTGATTTCATGGGAAAAACAGAAATGAGGCCTTCTGAAACTTCTGTAGAAAGTTAACAGAAGTAATTTTTAACTCCCTCATCAGTTATTAAGGGGAGAGTGAGTACAGAGTTGGCTCTGAAGGTTTGCTAGGTGGCATTGTTGGCCAGAGAGAAAAGTTAATTGAAGTTTAAGTTTCTCCATGAAAATTAAACTATTCCTCTGAAAGGTATTTTAATTTCTTGAATTGTTACTGCCTTTTCTTTTTTTTTTTTTTTAATTATTCTATGACTTGTCACTTTCTAGAAAATGGAAAGTTCAGCATAGATTTAATAATACACTCCCAGAGTCTCGTGAGGGTGGGATTGGCTTCCCACTGCTAAAGCTTTAAGGGGGAGCACTCTGGCACAGAGCTGACTCAGACCTTTCCCTCTGCAGGGAAGGCAGTGGTTGCTTCAGAAATGTTGACAAGCTTGGGAATAGCGATGAAATGCAAATTGCCCTAGACAGGAATATGTGTTTGGAGGGCAAGTGCTTTCTCAAAAGGAAACGAGGAGGGAGATTCCACTGGAAAAAATAAGAGCTTTGATGTCAGGTGAAGGTGGAATGACAGGTAAGTCATGCAGACAGGGAATGTTTCACAGAGGGCAGTGTCACAAACCAGTCGAATGGGGCAGTCTGGAAAATTAGCACACTGACAGGATTTGTTCTGAAGCATTCATTGCCTAAATTAAAGACAAAAGTTTCCATGAATGTCCATCAGCATCTGTCATGTGAAACTCAGTAATTTTTCCACAGGCTGTTGCTGATTTGGATTAGACCTCTCTCTTTTTTTTTTTTTTTTTTGTGAAAGAGTGAGACTGAAAAGACCAAAGTGAAGCAGAGGTTGATGGCATTGTAGTATGCATTACCTGAAAGCAATTTTACCTGGGGGGCCAACCTTTCAGATTCAAAATAAAGCTTTTGGTGAACATCACAGAGATGGAAAGAGATGAGAAAATAAACCCTCATGCTTCCAAGGCTAAAGACTGGTTTGTTGTATGAAGGGGAAGCTAAATTATGTGTTAAGTGTTCAGTATCTCTGGGCAAACATCAGCTTGAAGAAAATGAAGTAGCAAATCCATTCTACTGCATAAAATTATTTCTACCACAAATTATTTGCCAGTTACCTCTGCTTCCATTCTGACATAAGTTGAAAGATATGTTCAATTATCTCCATATACCACTAATAATGAATATTTCAAATACATCCAAGAAAAATTGCAAAGGAGGAAGCTGGTTTTAAAAGGAAGTTAACTAATCAAAATGTTTTAATCTAAAATGCCTTGCCTGTTAATTTTTTCCCCCCTAGTGTATTAAAATGAAAATGTCAATTGAAACTAGATCTGTATGCAAATGAATGGATTGGCCTTTCACTCTACCTTGAGTTACAATGGCTGCACGTGAACTTACAGCTCCAGTAAAACGTGAATGTCATTCTCAGTGCAGGCATTTTGTGTTGCGCAAAGCAGCTGTCTGTTACATCGTGTATTCTGAGCACATCACTCTGAGAAGGACAGAAACTAGGTAACCTGGGTAATGCTGAAAAAAGATGGAGAAAGTCACAGTGTCAGGAAAAAAAGTTCTTTTCAGTCTGCAGAAGCACCTATAATATGTTGTGGATGTATTCATTACACTCACGTTAGGTGTTCTGTGCTGACTTTCACACTCAGGCTTAGCTCAGGGTGTTCACAAAATGGGTGATAAGCAAAGGCCATTTTCACAAATCTGAATCCACTATTAGTCTAAGTTTTCTCTATAGCTTTGCAGAAATCGACACAAAAAAAGAGAGTAGTCCAAATAGTGTCATGCTTGAAAAGTAGAAAGTTAATGTCAAACTCTATGCGGCAGTAGCCTGCCATTCTAGAAATTTTCCCTATGTTTAATTTTTTTTTATTTAATCAGATGTCTCTTGATGGATTTTTCCATCTGCGGTGGAATGGCACTCCAGGTGTGATTTCAGGGGGGAAGAGGTGGTGGCCAGTGTAAAGAATGCAGAAGCTGGAGAAACACATGTGCCTTGTTCCCTGCAAACAGGCAGCAGAGCAGCACTTTGCCCCTAGATCCTGACTCCTTGGAGACAGTGTGCTCCCTTCACAGACCACGAAAATGACTTTAGTGCCATTAATCCAAACCCTGTCTGATCATTTAAAATTTCTGCTGAGTGGAACAGGCTGCCCAGGGAGGTGGTGGAGTCACCCAGCACTGGAAGGATTGAGAAGACATGGAGATGTGGCACTCAGAGACAGGGTTTAGTGGTGGCCTTGGCAGTGCTGGGTTAATGGTTGGACTACGTGATCTGAAGGGTCTTGTCCAACCTAAACAATTCTGTGATTCTGTGAAATCAGGATAACAAATCCACCTTCAATGAAATCCCTGGTGCGCCTTTTCTCTGTCTCTCTCTGATCCTTTTTGGCTTCTCATCCCACTGAAAAGTAATACAAGTATTCTTACCTAAGTTGGACTTTTCAAAAGCAGTATTTTCTGTGAGCAGCTCCTTTTAAGTTCAGTGTCAATTTAGCAGGTGGGGAAAGAAGCACGGGCTTATGAACCTATTTCTCCTACTTTTTTTTCCTGAGTTACAAAGTGATTCTCTTCATTACTATTAAAAGTTTTTCTTTTTTTTTTTTTTTTTTCCAGTAAGTATTTTTCCTAGGCATCCCTGTGATTCTAAAGCAAATAATCAAGTGTCTTTCCGCTAAAATTTCTCCATGTGTTTTGTTTCTCTGGAGACAACTTTGTTGCATCGAGTCATGCATGCCCTCAGGTGAGGCAACAGTGAGAACACTTCATGTGTTTGCTGCCAAAAAGCAACTTCATTTCTAGAGTTCCCTGATGCTGAAATTCTATTACCTTTGACCTGGTTGCTGTTAAGTGGTGCCACTAAATACAAACCAAAACCAAAACCAAAACCAAAACATTTTCGGATCTGCCACCTATGTAACAGTAACCTAAGTAACACTAAGAGTGCCAGACTCCAATGCACCATCCACAGAAAGTTTCCTCCACCAGAGAAAAGGAGAAAAGGGATCATTCTGACTTAAAACCAACTCTGAGAGCATTCCATCTAACCTTCCATCAGAAGGAATGCACAACTAAACTTCACAACATGCATTTTAGTAGTCACGCTCCTCTATAAAATTGACCACTTCTAAAAACAGAGAAAACAATTTCCGTAGAAGTTTCATTTACTTCTTTATATGGGTAATAGAGAAAAGAAAACGATGCCTTGGGAAGGCTGTCCTGGAATAGAGACCAGACAGAGCTAGAGTGTAGCCACAGTTTGTGCCTGCCATGTTTTGATTTTAGAAAATTCTTTTCCCAGAGACTCTTGTTGTAAACAAGAGCATGTTATTGTAAACTATCTTGTTTTTCTACATTCTTTCCCAGAGGAGGGAATTTGTTTGATGGTCCTTTGGTGTGACCAATGGGCCCGAGGATCCCACCTCTTAGGTGGGCTCGTTGTGAAAAAGGATAAAAGGCAGGTTTTTGATAATAAAGCAAGATTTTGAATCCTCAGCCTTCTGAACGAGTCTGTGTCCTGATATCGTGCTCTACAGCGACACTAGAGAATAAAGTAGATATTTATTAAAAGGCCTTTAGGGTACACCTTGGGCAGGACAGGAGCCTGGCCAGGGCTGCACGCAAGGTGGACCCAAAATGAAAAAAAATGGCCACAAAATGGACACAAAATGGACGCCCAGTCACCAGGTCTCACACTTTTATAGGTTTTGGTCCATTTGTACATTGGGGTTTAATTGTCCAATTCCAGCTCCAGGTTGTGAGGTCCCATCCTTCTTGTTCCACCCTTCAGCCCACCCTTGTTTGTGCTTTTGGGTCTGAAAGTTGTCCTTGGTGTGCAGCAGGAACAGGATTTGTTTTGTGTCCCTGCTCTGTGCAGAGCTGAGTGACCCTGAATGTGAGGCTCAGAACTGCACATCTGGGCAGCACAGAGTCTGAAATACATGGAAGCTCAAACTTAAGGCATCAAAAATACCTGCAAATTTCAAAGTGAAGCAGCCAAGGTAAAGAGAATACTTCACTGCTGTAAGTATTCTGTTAATGGATGGGGTTCAAAGGTGTGCAGTTGAACTGCTTTGTGTGTCCTTGCACAGCCATTCCATTTTAATTGCAACTTTAATGGAACAATAGAATCATGGGTTTTAATCCTATAAAACCCAGTTATTAAATATGTCAATATGGATGAAATGCCTACATCTTCAGTAATGCAAAATTATCTCATTTTATAACTTAGAATCTCTCTGGTTTCCAAGTACAAAAGGAATTAAAGCAGTAGAGGGAGGAAGAAAGAGGATGACAATAAAATTAATGATAACCAGACAGTATCATTCCAGAAGTGTGGACAAGAGGACAGTTTTCATTCTTTGGTTGTCAAATCATGCTAAAAAGAAAAGTACTCATTTGAATCAGGAGGGATGTTGAGGTTTTGGTGATAGTTTTCTGAGGTGTGGAGGGGAAACCATGGGAGAGAAGGCTCTTCTGTCTCCTCCTAGAGGTGCTACTGATGATTTCATAACAGCCTGCAAGGCTTGCTGACTGCATGTCATGCTGAGATGCTGCTGGTATCTAATCCTGCTGGGGCAAACCTCCCTGCCTCACCTCCCAAACCAATGCCATGGAATCCGTGGTCATCCACTCCTCTCAGGCAGTACCAGGAGCATTTCACTGTTTCTTGGTATCTTCATTGCTGGTGCTGCCCAGAAGTTCATGCAAATCCTGCTGCCTGCTTTTCTTCAGAGACAGCTCTGGACCATTGTCATTAGGACACAAATTGACACACATTGAGATATGTGGATCTGGTCATGGATAATTTATGCTGCTGCTGTGTATCATCCACCTACCTTACAAATAAACAGAATACTTTAATCACAAAGCTGCTAGGCACTTTACCAACCCAGCACTACATCTACTTAGCAGTATACAGAAAAAAAAAAAAAAAGAGCTTTAAGTGAAACAAAAGACTGTGAGGAAGCTGAAGGAAGGTGAAGAGAGAAGACAGGAATCCATTTTAGAAAATGCAGACTCTGAAGTCGAATGTATCATCCATCCAGGTGTCTACAGCACGAGCAGGGGAAGATGTGGTTGTGCAGAGTGTGATCACAGTTCTTTTTCTGTAACACTTGTTCTCTGTCAGATGTGTTTGTGCCTCCCTATCATATTTAGACGTGCACTGAAGGCAATTTTAGGGCCACTTCAGTGAGCATGTTTTTTCTCCCAAAGAATGCACAGAGGGTAGTGTAAGATGTGAGATAAAGAGAGCACTGAATATAAAGTGCTTTGAGTCCATAAACATGAGTCAACACAACTCCCTCCTCCCAGCAGACTTTTCCTCTGACTTGTTTTACCTTACACGTGCCACATGTGAAACACACCCAGAGAGGGAAATGACTGTTTTTTGCAGCTTGTGCTTTTCTTCCTCATGGAATTATGAGATGAGTGTGGTGAGCTGCCCAGAATTAGAGCTGGTCATGACTGTATTCAGAATACATGGTATTGTTCAGTACTTATGGGTAGGAAAAAAAAGAAGCAGCACTCTTAGGCAGCCTGTGACTTAAAATCTCATGGTCACTTAGATGCCTTCTCAAACCTTCAGTTTAGTTGAATCAGTTTGATTAGTTTTGTAATTTAAATCATTTGATGGTTTTTAGATGAAATCAGAGTTGTGAACTGGCTTGTCCTAAACTATGAGTATACTTTAGAACTCTGTTAATCTGATTTTGGGTACTTGATCTGATACCTTAAAAAGGGCCCAATTTCAATTTTTTGGAAGTATGACTTTGAAAGAATTTAGTGTAGTTATCTCTGACCATTCTGACCCAAAACTGTCAGAAAAGAAGAATGTGTGTGCTGATTCAGCACTGAAAGGTTTCCCAAAATAAGTAACTTTTGAGAAAAACATGATGATGGGGGTGAAGACAGTGAGCATTCAATGCTATAGATACATTTGTTTATAACAGCTGTATTGTAACAAAAAAGTATCACAGTTGCAGTGTTTTTCATGGCTTTCCCAGAAATGCTGGTGCTCTATACATTAAGTAAAGTGAATGATTTGAAAAAAAGAGCTGGAAAATGAGAAATTATGCTGAGCTACCCAAAGGAATGGGTCAGGGTGCTCACAGCTGAAACCTTGGGGGAAAAGAATCCATTTTCATTCCCTTAGGATGGCTGCAGCCAGTCAAAAACTGAAGCTGTGAATGTAGAATTACAGTAATTTCTGATGGAGAGGTTTCTATCTGCTTTCTCCAAAATCAAAGTTGATAGTTCAGTCATGTTTTCATCATCAGATTTGGGGGGAGGAAGAGCACCTTCAAATCTTTGTCTTTCTTTGCAGAGAGGAATAAAAGGCTGGTAATTTGTGTGTTCTTCTGTTGTAGTGCATTTCCTGGTGTCTGTCTCAGGTTACCTGTTTACACGATTTCATTTGGCTTTTTGTACTGTTTACCAGATACTGTTTCCAGACTGCAGCAAGAGGATGTGCATGCAATCTGAGCTTCAGTGGGAATTCTTTCCCTGCCTTTACAGTAGAGTCAGGATCTAGTCCTGAGCACTGCTCATTTCTACCTGCATCAAGTGTTGTGGTCCCAACAGAGTGAAGTTTATAGTTAAATTAGCATTTACTGTAAGATTCTGTGCTCAGTGGAGTGCAGATATTGAAAGGTTTTCATTATTTTAAAGTGATTCCTTTCTTCCTGATGATCATAAATGACTCTCTAGGGTTCTTGAAACCAAAATTTGATGGTTTTTTCTATCATTTTTGTACACACTTTTGTTTCACTTTACTGCATACATATTTATTTTATTGTTGGGGTTATTTAGAAGAGTTATCATAATGCAGATCAGATGGTTGATTAAATCACAGCTGGCTTTTAAAAATACTTGTAAAACCCCAGCATGCTTTTAAAGAGAAAACACATATAAAGTTCAATGAATTCCGAAAACAGATGTACAAAATACAGTATGGAGAATTGTTCTTTTTGTTCTTTGGAGCTAACCTTCAAAGTGTTCCTCCTATTATTCACTAGCAGTGAACAACTGCTCCTTTCCAAATAATTTTACTGCAGAAAACAGGAGATGTTAGGTAGGAGGGGCAATGACTTCAAGTTCTGAGGATGTCAGTAATTGGTTGCCTGGCAAGCAAGGTGATGTTTCCTGATGTTGTGACAAACTGCTACTTTTTAGATGCCAGATTTGACCCAAATATCTGATTGGGGGATTTTTTCCCAATAGTTCATATAATCGACTGTGAAACCTCCAGCTGTCAGTTGTTTTCTGCTTCTCTGCCCATCAGAAGCAAGATGCCATCACTAGTCAGGAATCTTCTTCCAGATGGTGTACGTAGCTTTAATTTGAAGTTTGCCTGGTGAAGGGAGTAGTGAATGATTAAGCACTCACTAAGGTAAGAAGCAGCTTGTGACTCCTGTTTTCTTGAGTAAATAGAGCAAGGTGTTTAATCAAGCAATGAAGGGCCAGTAGAATGTAGCTACACAAATCTCAAATGTCATGGCAGCACAGACACTGCTAATGTATTCCCATCAGCTGAGCCTGTCACTTCTCCAGAGAACATGGTGTGAAATGCTCACTCTAAATCTCTGTTAGGGAGCCACAGGGAGGTTCAGGCACTGCAAAAGCCTCTCTGCCTCTTTTATCCCTGTGAATACTTCCAGTAACTTCAGCGAGACCAGGTACAGGAGTCATGATATCCATGACTTCAGAATTGGAATGTGGATTGAGTGTGCATTGCCTTTGTGAGAACCAGTGCAAAACTCAAGAGATTTGTGCGTCTGCCCTTTAATCTTCTCTGGGCAAGCACGAAGTGATGTTGCCATGGCCTGAGGGAACTTTGGCAGGAAACACCCCACTTTTGGTGTTGTTCCTGATACACACGTACTCAGAATGTTCAGAGAAATGAGTGTACATGACAGGAAATGAAATGAAACTGTGAGTTAAAATGGAGTTCTCTGCTGCAAAGGTGTCATAAACTTGGGGCTGATAAATCTCAATGAAAAAGCTTTCAGTCAGGTCCTCAGCTCTGCTATTGTTTCTTTAGCTCTGCTCTCAGGAAAAAAACCAGCTCACTTAGCATGAAAGAGTGATGCCTGTCCACTCCTCTTCCCCTGGATGCTTTGGCTGCCTATTTTTCACAAAGGGCAAGAACGGAGGAGCAGAGCTGTGGATCTTTCTGCAATGACCTGAGCAAGGGTCTCTGCAGAGCCTCAGCAGCAGCCCTGGTGCTCTGAGGGGCTGTGACTGAACACAGAAAAGCTGCCACACAGCTCGACCTCCCTGGCACAAACAGGGCCTGCACAATACCTGGAATTACACTGCTCACAGCATGGCAGAATAGGCTCATTTGGAAGGAGCCCAACTCTTCAGTGAGCAGCCCTTGTGGGGGATTGAGCCCACAGTCTTGGCATTATCAGCACCATGCTCTGGCCAGCAGAGCTAATCTTGCCCTGAATCTTAGGGAAAATGGTTTATGTGTCCTTTGAACTTTCTACTGGCATTTATGGCAGTTTAAAATCTCCTGGATGAGGAGAAAAGCTAGCGAAGCTATAGATACATACATAGATACATACAGTGGGAATAATATGTCCTTCTCCACAGGTCAGCTCCCACTTCAGCTGCAGCTTCTCATGTTTTCCCCCTACAAAGGCAGTGGAGACATCTAAAGACAGTCCTCACATGATTATTTAGCAAATGGTAAAGCCTTATCTTGATTTTGGCAAGATCTATAATTTAATCTTATGCCTCCTAACACCAGCTACGATCCAGCAATTTCTCCCTTCTGTACAGATGTATTTCTGTCCTCTGTTACGGATCCTGGAATCCTGGAAGGTTAAAGTGTGAGGCAGGTGACATCCTCTAACAAGACTTTGAAGGGGGCCAGCCAAATCTTTGGGTGAGAAAAGAGCCTGTGTGTAGTGGCACTTTCTCTTCTACCTGTTCCCTTGGGTCACAGGTGTACCAGGGAAAATGAAGTCAGGCCTGCACCTGGCACGCCCACACTTCAGGCTGTGTTAGGACGCCAGCCTGTGGGATATGGTGTGCTGAAGGTGCTTCCCAAATAGATCTGCTATCCCCTGCCCAGCACAAAACCAGCACATCCTGCTGTGAGTTCAGGGCACAGTTACACAGGGAATCCCTCAGGAAATTGCAACAGAACAAGTCCACTTACTCTGAAATAGAAGACCCTGGGAAAATAACATGAGCACTGGGTAAACAGACTGCACAGAGAGGGAACTGCAAAATTCTGAAATACCCTGTTTGGTGGAGAAAGATGCCTGATGGCTGTGATATCTAGTGGGGATTAAAGGCTAAAAATGGCTTGAGGCTTTTCACATAAGCACAGTATGTTCAGAGGGAAGAATACTTTCAAGTTTGGCTCCAAATATTGAAACTTAATTTAAAGAGTAGGATTTTGCAGAAATTTTGATAAATCCATAAGCTATTGAAATGCTTTTTGTGACCTCTGCTAGAAAAAAAAAGACAGAGTAAGCATTCCCAAAACTGTTCAATAATTAAATGCGTGTTTGAAGCGATTTTTTTCCCCTCTGCCTGGCTAAATACATGTTTAAATTGAAAGTTATATAACCCTGTAGAAAAAAGGCTATGGCGCAGTCTAAGCCTGAATTATGTGCAGAATGGTTACAACCAAGATCCCTTTAATACAGCTATTTTAGTCTTAGCACTGTGCAAATGCTCTTTGCTTGTCTTCAAGAACTGCTGCCTGTGAATTGTAAAATACTGGAGCAAGATATTTTTTTTGGTATTTGCAGCTCCCACTGATGATTTTGGATGGTATAATTGAAGGACAGGCTTGGCTGACCGGGATCACATTTTGACTTTGGTTTATGTGCAGTCAGTGTTGCTGTGAGCTCCTTCTCTCCCAGAGCCTTATTTGAGAGAGATTTCTGGGGAAAAAAGGGATTGGCAGAGGAGGGTGAGAAGAGAGGAGAAGGGGGACGTGTGGAACAGGGACACTTAGAGACACTTCCCCTGACAAGGAAGCAGGAATTTAGGATGGTGTCTGACCTTTTTCAGCATGCAGCTAATGTATGGAGGAAAATATTCTTCATAAACTACTGCTGTTCTGGGGCTGTTCTACCAGGGAAACATGGGGGATACAGGGACCGTGGTGAACTGAAGGGATGCAGCACTGATGGGCAGGGAAGGCATCAGTTTAGAAAGCAGCATTCTAATTTGATAAGGAATTTTGAGTTATTTCCATTTTGAAGCAAAATACCCATCACTTGACTTGGAACAATTTGCTTTCAAAGTATTTTAAAATATAGTCATAGAAGGGCATTCCAAATGAGAAATCAAAATATCTTATTTTGAAATTTCAGTTTTCTCAAAATATTAACTTTGAACTACCTTCTTTTCTATTAACATTTTAAACTGGAATTATGCCATTTCTACTACCTAGGTTTTGTTTTTATTCTTTTGACTGCTTTAGTTTCTTTTGTTTGGCTGTTTGCTTGTATGTATGGGGTTTGGTTTTGTTGTTATTATTTTTTTTTTTGGTAGAAAAACATTCATCCTGAAAGAGCTCCCTTGGAAATTCCTATGGCCACGCTCCTGGGCTCTGTAAACTTCACACGGTGCATCCACACGGACACAACTCTCTGAATTATTATTTCCTCAAACTGCTCCCAAACCCCCAGTAAATGGCAGCTGAAGCCTCAGCGATATTCCAGGATCCATCCTGTTTCTGGCCATGCCTGTGGAATTACAAGGCTGTTGGGAAATCCCTTGCATGAAATAGTCTGCACTCCTTTTAGAGCCAAGCTTGCAGTGCTTGCACCACTGATGTGGGACCAACAGAAAAAAAATTCCCTATCAAACCACTGCTCCCCAAGGCATCTGACTTTTTTTTATTATTATTTATTCCTGACCCTTCCCAAGTTTTGTTGTTTATGATTCTCACCATTCCCCAGTTGCTCCAGCAGAATTAAGCATATGCTGCCTTAAACTTTCTGAAAACCTGTTAGTGTTTTCTCTCTACCCTGTGTGATTGTACATAACTGTGTCTGTCCTTTGTTTAGCCATGTGCTGGCCCCTAATCATTTAAATGTATGGCATTCCTGGCAAATCTCCTGCAAAGTAATTATTACAACCATTAAATTTACACAGAAAAAAAACCAACCCAAAAGACAAAAGGAAAAGCCCGGTTTTGAAAATTAATGGATTTAAATAGTAGTTAAAAAGATATTTAAAAAGAAAAACACTGGCTGCAGCTCTTCTCTACTGTACACTGAGTGCTATCTATACCTGTTGTGCTGATGCTGAAGCCTAATTAATTTCTATTTCATCCTTACTTTGGTGACCCTTCGGAATTGGGTGGATTAAAGATCTATGACTCTCCAGCATCTTTTGGCTATGAAATTATTCATTACACATGCACTTTCATTTTTTTTTTTCTGTACAGTTGATTAAGAATAGACAGAAAAAATCATGCAACCAAGGGTGACCTTGTGACTCAGGAGAAGATGAATATCCACTGATCTGCCTCTCCAAGGCAATTATGCCTTCTGGTTTGGGTTTTTTTTTTGTTTTGTTTTGTTTTTTTTTTTTTTTTTTGAGTACATCTGGTTTTGATTGTGTTTTGGAGGTTTTTTTTTAATTTTTAAATTTTTTTAAATTTTAAACAAATTCATTAAACAAGGTGAATCTTATCCCTTGTGCTTACTGCCTTAAAATAGCCCTGAAATAGTTGTTGTTGCTAAGCTTTTGCCATGTTTTAAAACAGGGAAGATTCATGGGTTTGCAAATCTCTCCTCTAAAGAGACTTGCATTTGCAAGTCAATTAAATAGATACATCTCCACAACCATAACTGGTTGCTTCCCTGATGCCAAAGTCTAAAGAAATGGAACACCGGGTTAATACAGGATAGCTTTTCTATATTAAAAAAAAAAAAAACCCAGCAACTTTTTTTTCCCTTTTACTGACACACACAAAAAAGTAAATATGGCACTTGACATTGATGGGTTGGATTTGAATTCGTAAACAGAGACTTGGTTTGCTTCTGTTCCTCCTCAAATTCAAAAATTTTGTTAACCATTGTAAATATTTTAAAGGCTTCTCTGAGCTCTTACTCAATGCCATCACTTCTCCAAACCCTGCAAGTTGCCAGAACAGGGATTTCAGGAACACTAGCTAAAAGATCTTGACAAGCTAAACAGTTTTTAGAACTGGAGTAGGTGGACTTAGCTGACTTCCTGCCAGCTCCAGAGTCTGCACACTGTCGAGGGAGATAAGCAGTGCAATCGGAGTGGATTAAGGCTGGTGCCAGGAATCTGCAGATCCTGGACCTGCTCTCATCCCCGAGCAAGTCACGTCCTTGTTGGCCCAGCCTGTTCCCCTGTAGGTGAGCTAGGGGCAGTGTTTACCCATTTCTTTCAAAGAATGTTTATTTTCCTGGATTTTTCAGGGTTTAAGCCCTTAGCCTTAAGACCTGCACCTATTCACGTGCATTTGGCAGATGCTGAACTGCTCACAGCTCTTAGCAGGAATGGACCTGAACAATGCAGCCTTTGAAGAAGTTTTCTTCAGTTCAGTCAGATTTCAGTATTTTATACTACTGTTACGATTTCTATGAACAACTGACTGAAAAAATTTAGCCTCTTTTGGTCTCTCTTCCACACACACTGTGGCTGGCATTAACGTCTCCGAAACAGGGAACCTTAAATTTCCTTCTGGTGATGTTATGATTCCAGTTGCATCTCAGTTATACAACATAAATGCCTAAAAATACAAATTCTCAAATCTTTCCTGCTCGGGCAAACTCAAGAACAACAGCAGTGAACTATTAGCATTCTTAGAATGCAGAATTTCAAATACTTATAACCACGCTAATTTTTAACTCTCTCCCTGTCAAAACACTAACGTGCATTTCAACATGCATCTTAAATTAGTTATTTTTTTCAATATGCTTTTATTTCCTGAATCTGTGCAAAAGGAATTCAGCATTATCTGATACACTGTTGTATTTTTGAGCCAAACCCTAACAGATCTTGAAGATTCTTACAAACAGATGAAATCAGTTTTTGGCTTTGAAATTTCTGGCATTGTGCTGGCTCTTTCTGGATGTCAAAGTGAGCAACTTGATATACAGCTCATGTCTCTTCACAGCTTTGAACTATCCATAACTCTCTTTTGGGTTTCAGTAAACACATTCCTTAAAGTCTGTGGCATGTTACTTCTCAAATTCTACCTGTATTACCCAGTGTCTTGTTTCTGTACTCTCTTCTCTCTTAGATTCAGAAATATTTCCCTATATTTCCATTTCCTTTTGCACCCTGATCTATTGGGTTTTTTGAGATGAGACAAAGCTGCCAATGGGGTGTTAGGAATAGGATTGTTTTTTAAAATGTATATATGAACTTAACCATTCAGAAAAAAGAGCATTTTTTGTTGTTACATGCCTCGATATTAAACATAACTATATTTGACAACTGAAAAGATAGCATCAGTAGCAGAAGCTATTACACTCTAAGACCAAAGCCACAAATTTGCCTGCTAAAATGACTTCCTTACTCCAGTTATCCCCCTCACCTAAGCTGAGACCACTCCTCTTCTCTAGAAAGTTCCCCTGCTTATTGAGTGCCAGTGACTGAGCACTTGGAGAATCCCAGGAGCCAGGATGAGCCAGAGCTGTATTTCCAGTTGGCAGGGATGCTCTCTGCACCCTGCCTCGCCCTGGTGATGTTTAACAAGCAACTCTTGACAAAAGATTTTCCTTTCTAGGGGCACAGCAAGTTATGTAAGAGGATACTTGGCACCTTCTGAAAGAGAAAGCTTTCCTTCATCCATAGTGGACCATCTGACACCTTCCTGTTTCATACCTGACACCTTCTCCTTTCATGGTTTTCCATTTTATCTTCTGACAAAGCCATGTGTTTTTGCTTGATCCCATTTGAGTTTGAAGATAGCAACCAAAGAAATATCAGCCACTTGTTTTTTCTCTTCAAGCATGCCATCAGTTCGTGAACAAATACAACCAAAAAACCCCACCCTAAACCCTGATTATGTTTTAGACGCTGCTAAACAAAACATGCCAACAAGAGAAACCCAGGCTAAAAATAAAAAGTATCTTTTTTTCTTGATAAGCCATAAATCAGTGTAATCTGACTGGTAGATATAAAAACAAGAAAAGCTTATCTAGTTCATTTCATGCTCATGCTGAAGTTGATCCACTTAATTATTTCTACCATTAAACAGCCCACTGCTGCTTTTTTTCTGCTTGGAAAAAGTGTTATGGGAGAGAGATTTTATGCTCAGAGGACCTGGGATTAGAAGAACAGTCATTTTGATATTGGAGATTTGTCTTTGGCACCAGACTGCTTTTAAGCATGTAAAAAATATTTATGCTGACATGCGTCTGTGTTACAAAATAATTTCAAACTCTGGGATGGTAACAGATGTTATAGTCCAAAGAATGAAAACTGCTGGTTTAGGATAAAAAAATCTTCCAGTGTTATTAGAAAACAGAAGAAAGCACATGGCTTAATGGGTCAGTTTAATGGCATTGTTTGCACTAAAGCTGACATTTCAGGCATAATCTGCACTGCTCACTTGAAGTAGGACATTTTGCTGGGCAGAGAAGGATTTCATACATTCTTTTATATTGCTGTGTCAAATTGGATTAGAACATAATAAAACGGAGAATGTAAAATAAAGGCCTTTGGGCTCACTGGTTAGGCAGTGTAATAAGATGCACGAGGAATTAAAATGAATTGTACTCTTCAGAAGAATGACAAACTTGTCATGTGTAGCTTGTGTGGAGCATCCCTTTTTCTCATTCATTTCCTAGGTTTATCCTTCCTGTGTGCACTTTTTGTTGACCCACATAAAGTGAATTCCCTTCAGTAACTTTGCCCAGCACTTTTCTGCTCTCCAATTATAATTTGAAACAATAGATGATGTTGGAATATAAATTATTGAAAACCTGTTACAGTTGATACAGTTTTGGGTTCCTACCATGAGCTGCCCAACAGGGCTCAAAACCTTGCCAAAATTTCTTTCTGAGTTTCCCTAATGCTGCCTGCTGGCCTGGAGTGCAGCCACAGGAATATTCACTGCAGCAGCCTCACTGAGTAGCCCTGGATCAGGACCCAGCTTCTGCTGTCAGGCTGAGAGATATCTCAGCTACACAGACAAGAAAACGGGCTGAAACTTGGTTTCTTAAATGATGCATGGAGTGTTTCTCATAACCTCATGGAGTGAATTCTAACCTTTGAAATTTTGGAAATGTTAATTGGTAAGCTGGGTACTCCAGACTTGCATTTATCTGCTACTCTTATCTCAGAACTCCCATTACCCAAAATTGGATGTGTCTCCTATGTACCATGAGTCACTTGCTTTGAAAAGGCCTCTGCTAGCTGGAAAGCCAGTGACAAGTCTAGATGGCAGGTCGTGTGTTCTGTTTGGATAAACAGGGTTACACTTCACGGGAGAATTGGTATCAGGAGGAATTAATAAATGACTCATGTTTCAGTCCTGAATTTCATTTCAGATATTACAGAAAATCTGAATACAAATGATACGCTGCATGGCTTTTGAAATTTGTAAGAAGTGATTCAAAAGAAAATCCCAGAGCCAATCTTCTGCCCGAGTTAAAGCAGGGGAAAAGGACCCGTTCATATCAAAGCAGGCCCAGTGTGCGTGCACATTCACCTCTCAGCTGACTGTAAAAAATGAAGTTGATCTTTGCACACTTAATGCTGTATGAAGGCAGCCTTTCACTTGGAATGACTGTCATCTGCTCTGTCACATCCTTGCTTTTCCCTCGCAGCTGAAAAGCAGTCGCTTCTACAAAAGCCAGGTTTGTCCTCCCTGACACCAAGCGTCCGTGCCCCTGCCTGTACCCCGAGTGAGGAACTGCTTGTGCTGCTGCTGCACTTCCATCCTTGTGTGGGACAGGATTGTGCAGAGAATTCACCTTAAAAGAAGGAAAATACCCATTTTAAAATGAGGAAAATACTCGTTTTCATAAAGAAGTTTCTCAGAAGAAGAAGAAAAAGAAGATTTAATCAATTTGCTCTGTAACATGGGCTTGTTACCAGACCACAGAGGTATAAGGTGAGGGCCTGAATTCAGCCAAGTTGTTTGTCTCAGAACATCCTTTGCTTTTCAATGACTTCTTATTCTCAGCTAAGCAGATGCTTCAGTGCTTTCCTGAACCGAGGTCTAACAAACTTACCCTTTGATCTTACTGCTAATGATGTCTGGTTTATTTGACTCTAAAATGTGCACTCCACTGGAGTACGGTTTGACACAGCAAATTAAATATTTACTGACACTTGGCACTGGTGCCTTCACCCCTGTGGATTTCTGTAATGGATCATTCTCACTGAAGGTCTGTCCTCCCGAGGATGCGTGGGATTCATCTCTAATGGCATTACAATGAGGTTGGTTCCTGCTCTGAGTAGAAAGCTCCTTCTTTTTCGGAAGTGTTTTCCATGATTTTATACCTGACCACTGTTTGGGTTCCTGCATAGGATGTGATAACAGAGACTTTGGGACAACTGAAATACAGACTCCTGAAATACATTCCCCATTTCCCCGGGAACACAGTGGTGGTAACAAAGAGTTAAAGCAATTCAGTGTGTTCCACTGCTTTCATGGAACAGCATTGTCTGAAGTCTGGCTGGCTGGACTATAGCTGTGGGGTTTTCTGACTTTATGAGAACAGTCTTTTGAAGAACTGATGATTGCTATGTAAGAAATGTTGAATCTGCAGTTCCGGCTGATTGGTGTGCTGTAAGTTACATAAAAAAACATGCAAAACAGGAAGACAGCCAAAATAAGGAAAGTAATATTTCCTTAAGTAAATTTCAGGTTAAGTAAGATTAAAACATTCTCCAGCATTTCTGCCCTATCAGCAGGGCAATGACTAAACCCACTGTCTCCTACATAAAACATTCTTTAATACATCCAAAGAACAAGAAATGAGGACTGAAAATGTACTGTCAATTTCCTCGGATTAAGGTCAAAGCTTGAGAAAGAGAGAGAATGGAGTATTTTCCTTCACAAATTCAACAGACAATTTCAGTTATAATCAGATTAGGGAAATAAAGTCAGAAACAAATAAAATTCAAAAAGAAAAATTATAATACTTACATTGGTGACATATTCAATATCCTTCCAAATATTACATTCCCTGGGAAAATCTGCCAAATCTAAAAAATTATCCACTACCACTTGGCCAATCAAGTCGTGCCTGGAGAATCTGTCAAAGTCATACACAGAGAAATGGAGTTTCCTTGTGTTGAGATCATTGTACGGGACAGTAAATAAAAAAACTTCATCAAATACTGGATTTAGGGTCTTTCTGTGCACTTTAGTCTGGTGTTTTGTTTTCCTGTCGGGGAGCAGATATATCTTCACGTATGGATCTGAAGTTCCAGAGAAGTCCTTGGCTGGCAAGTTGATGGCCTTGTGAATCTTCACTATCAGCTGCTCTAGATCACAGTCATACTTGAGGATGAAGTTGAGTTTCCCACAGGCCTTGCTGTTGCTCCTGCGGCCGTCGTCCGTGTCCAGCGACCTCTGCTTGTACAGCTCTGGCTTGATGCGGCCAATGCCTGTCAGCTGCTCCTGCTTCTGCACCTGCTGGATGTTGAAGTCAGGGTTGGACAGGTTGAGCTGTCTCCGGAGGGAATTGTGCCTTAAAGCGAAAAGGAAAGAGTTGAAACAGGCTGTGCACATGCCCTGAAGGTCCCGTTTGCATTTGGTGTCTTTCCACGGCCGAAGGGATAAACCGCCACACCCGCCGTGTGTGAGACCTGACCCTCAGCATCAGACTGCTAATGCCACATCAGCTTCTGTCCCCATGTCCCCAGCTGGCCTGCTGACCACCCCAACCACTGTTTTCCTTTTTTCTCTCACACCTGAGGTAAGCCATAATTCACACTTACTGAGACTGAAATTTCTCCTTCATGGATGGTAACAAAAATCAAAATTGCAATCCCTGTTGGGGTAGGGAGATGTGAAAGTGAAAGTTGGATTAGGTAAAACCCTAATCTTCTATGAGTTCCATTTTATTGTCCTTTTCATATGCAGCAATCACTCAGTGTACTGGAGCACCAGGAGCTCAGGTTGAACACAGAAAGAGCACATGGAAAATGCCAGCACAGGATTAATCCAAAGCTATTTATATTGAATGCAATCAGCAATAGTTCCTCTGCTATAATTGTTTATTCATTCCTGATAAATATCTGTTTACCCATGCTTAAAGCAGGAACAGCCTCTTATGTGCTATCCTAATTTTTTTTTCTCTTGTTGCATAATAAATACATAATCTTATGGCTGTACATTAGTCATTTCCAGGATAAAATATCATCATGTCACCAAAGGGGGAAAAAAAAAATCTACCCTTAAGCTCCTCATGGCAGTGAGAGGTGCAGAATATCCTGTGGAGGAATAAAAAGAAGAGGCTAGCAAAGAGCCACTGGGCTAGTGCGGTACTTTCTCCAACTGAAGTGCATCTGCCTTGACTCAGATATTTACAGGCTCTTCACATGCTGATCCTTATTCTTGCTGTATGAAACATAATCCTTTTACCACCTGCCCCTGCACACACTCTCAGCCTCCCCCTTTCCTCTTCCCTCGTCTACTGGTTCTCCAGTCCCCCTGGAGACTTCACTGACTCCTGTTCAGTCACTTTTCCCCCCACAGTCATGACTGTGGCTAAAATCTACGATTTTTAATCCTATTTCTAACTCTTGCAGGAGTTTCATTTGCCTGCCCTACTTTTCTTCTTTGGAAAAATCTTTGAGGAGATGTTACTGAGTGTTCAGCACCAGTGCTAAGTGCAAATGAATATGCTTTACAAGCTAAATCTAGGCTGTCCTGGTGCTTTTAAGGGACACTGGGCTCTATGTTATCCAACTCCTGAGGGAAAAACACCAATGAGACAGTAGTTGTGATGCCTTAGGGTTTTAGCTTTTATATTTTTCATATATTTGTAATCTTAGTGTGTAACTCTAAACTCCATACACAGTGTCAGCTGCTGTTCTCCCATTTTGGTCAGACACAGCAATTCCTCTCCAGGCCTGGGAATCAAGGACACCTCACTGCCTCAGGCCCCGAGAGATGGAAACAAAAGTGAGGTGGGGGAGAGCAAACTTGGGGTAAATTACTTGATTACCTGAAGCTGTAATTGGAAGATTAACTCCCAATATGCAAATGGACCAAACTTCTAAAAGCGTGAAAACCTGTGACCATTGTCCATTTTTTTGGGTGTAGCCCCTGGGAGGCTTCATCTGCCCTAAATGTCCCTGGACGCCCTTCAATAAATAGAACTGCATTTTATTACCTTAATTCTGTCTGGCCTCTCTTTTTAGGCAGTCCCAACACGGCATCAGTTGAGAGAAGAGTGGAATAGAATTGCGATGCTGTCACTTCAGCCTACGAGGTTTGTGCACCTCAGTAAATAATTTTTGTATATTTTTTTTTAAAAAAGGAAGGTGGCAAGAAGACGACCCTTTTGTTTGTTTGTTTGTTTGTTTGTTTTTAGATCGGTGTGCCGTGCTTTCTGGGCTGTGAAATAAATAAAGGGCTCCAAGTTATGCATTTTATGTTGTATGCTGTATTGATGTTGTATGTGGTATTGTTATACTGTTTACCACGTAATTGAAAAGGTTATGCTGTTACTTACCTGTTATTTCCAACTGTTTGTGTTGGATCTGTACCCTCAAATCTCAGTTTCCTATGTTCAAGTTGTGTATTCCCTGTCCCCAAATCCCGAATTCCCCTTACCTTCCATCGGATTAGGCCTCCGCTGCTCCCTGCTCATCAAACTGCTAACCCCGCCCAATATGCAAATCCAGAGGCTCCCATGATGCACTGTGCCAAGCCGAAGTCCAGTTAACCCCCAAAAAAGACCCCTAAAACAATGAGCCCACCCAAAATCTGGACCTCCAAAGGACACTGCCGTGCGAGGAGGACATCTAGCCACCTGTGGAAAGCTTCCCACCTACTCACCATGACCTAGAGAGTACTGGACAAAGGTGACACCCCCGGACTAAACCGAGCCAAGTGATTTCCTAAGAACTCCCGTGAGGAAGGAATCCCGACTCTGCAGCGCGAGCGGCAGACTCGACTTGCACCTCCTCCTCCGTGGTGTCCAGTGGGAGCAGCGGCGGCGTGCGCGGCCCCTCGAGCCCCCTACCCAGAGCTGACTTCCAATAAAGGCCTTTCAAAAGGAGCTGGTCTCCTGGCCCATTTTTAACAGGCTGTACCTGTACTGATGGAACAGAGAGAAATTGGAGCTACTGACCGGGCAGACGAGGTGGGCTCAGTGATCTGGCGCTGCATCCGCACGTTGGGCACGCAGTTCTCCTTGTTCCCCGCCTGGGTGTCCAAGGGGAGGTCGGGGGAGGTGTGGCTGATCTTCATGGAGGCCTCGGGGAAGGCGGCGGGCTGCCCCAGGTAATCCTCGCCGTAGTCACGGTCATGGGCGTCCGCATCCGCGTAGTGCAGCGGCTCCTGCTTGCTGTCCTTGCTCCCGAAGGGCAGGCCCCGCTCCCGCCACGGGATCCAGCACAGCTTCCAGGACACGAACAGGGACACGCCGAACAGAGCCAGGCCGCAGGCCGTGACAACCAGGGAGAGCAGGCTGATGGAGATATCTGCCAACGAGAGAAGCGCAGCCGCGTCAGGCCTCCGCGCTCTCTGGGGCTCGGCATCTCCGGAGCACCGGCATGGGGGGTAAACACCTCTGGACTGCAAATTAAATTCTGGGCCTTTCAGCAGTCACACAGCACAAACTTATGAGGAGTTCTAATTTCTTTCCCCCCAAGGGAAAAGAAAAAGTTTGGAGTTCAGTGTAAGACTTGAACCTAGCTGGTAATTTCCCTCCAAAAGCGACGTGGATGGAAAGGTCATTCTAAATGTGAAAAGGGTTGGTCACTTGCTCACTCAACTTCCTGTTGATGAAAGAGCTGTGCCTGAAGTACATTTTGTCTTTTTTTTTTTTTTTTTAATTATTTTTTTATTTAGTGCAGTTTCCTCCACCTGTTTTCCTAGTTCTTACTACTAGCTTCTCTTCCAGAGCCTGTATTAGGCTTAAACACCATGAAAATACGCACACAAGCACCTCTGTGACATGAATTTTTAGGCATTTCACTGATGTATCTTGGTTTGTTATTTTAATTCCATTCCATCTAATTTTAGACTCATTCCTCTCTTTGCAAATTATTTTTGACTATCAATGCATGCCTTGCTCTTGGTAATTTAATTAGGATACCAATATTTCTTCAAAACTGAGGTCTTTCTGGGTTTTTTAACTCCAAAGGCTCTTTCTTTTCTTTTTCCAAATTTCTGGTATAAAAAGGAATGTGGAGATGAGTTTTCTGTTGTTTTTTCCCCCACATTTCCAGCATTATCCTACTCCATCAACACAAAGAAGCTACAACTGGGAGTGGGCTTTGCTCTATTTTGCTTTAAGTTGTACGTTGGGAAAATGACTCAGTGGAACAGCTGTTTTTGTGGTTACAGTGTTTTTGAAATGAATCTCTCTGTGGATTACACAATACATCATGCCTTAAACACAATTAGTGAGGATTCTATTTTACCGCCTTAAATTATAAACACAAGCTGATCAAAGCAATTTTTCACACTGTGTGTAGGTTCAGAGTGTCAGGCTGCATCTCTCTATGCAAACAGCTAGCCTGAATTCTCAGAGGATGGCAGAAGGTTGAAATGTACTGCTTCTACTAAGACAATTATTTAAGAATGACAATTCAGATGAAACAGCCCCAGTCCATTCCAAAATATAAATAACATTAAAAAAAAAAACCAACCCAAAAACATAGAAAAGTCAATACCTTCTGCCCCTGCTGTGAGTCTCATTCTCACCAGCCAGACAGATTAAATTTCCACAGTGGGGGGAGTGACACTGCAATCCATTTCACACAGGAGCTGTCCAGTTTATTTTGCATGCTGCAAACCAATTTCAAACAATTTTAGCCAGCATGGCCCTTTCTGTCCTTCCCTGAGTCACATGAAGACAAAGCTCATTAACAGTGGGGACAGCACAGCAGCTGCTTGGAGTTACAGCAAAGAGTATTTCAGAGCTAAAATTAATTAAAGAAATTCCTCCCATGCATAAAAGGGAATTTGAGAGAGCGTAGAATGGTAGGTCTTGATAATTTTTGAATATTTATTGGTAAACAAATCTGGCAGTGGAGGAAGAGCACAACCTCTTTTTGATTAAAAAGCTGAGGATCAAAGATGCAGAAGTGAAAGAAGGCCTTTAGAATAAAGCAATTTGTCTTGGATTCCCTGGAGAAGCAAGAAATACACCAGAGGTCTGCAAAAAAGCCTTTTCTTTCAAAGAACTGCCTCAAGTAAATGACCCAGCATTGAAAGAAATGAGAAGTTTGGAGATATCAGAAGCAGCCAGAAGATTACAAGGTGAGAACAGAAGACTGCTCAATGATAAGGGTGTGTGAATATGAATGAAGGTGAGGAACAATTCGAAAAGTAGACCAGCAGTCCCTTACCCTACCTTGAAGATGACTTTAGCAGAGGAAGTTTTCTAAAGAGCAGACACCGTGAGGAAAAGCACGTGAAGGCAATATAAACTGTTTTTCATCTGGAGAGTTTGGGGGACTTTAGTAACACAAATAGAACACCATTATCTCACAGCTTGCTTGCACAGAGGCTGGGCAGTAAACAGTGCAGGTCACAGCATGGGAGGGGAGTGTTGATCCATCGTCTTGGTTTCACTTCTTCCTGTCTCCTTTGTGTCAGGGAGAAGCTTTTGTACAAAATTTTTGTTTCTGTGGGTGGAAAAGGGACCATCACGTATCTGTCTTATTTCTGTGGAAGACAGTACACTAAAGGGTAGTGCTCTAAGCTTCTCCCTTTCATCAGACAGTAATTTTCACATCCTGCATGCCTGGCTGGCAATTTTCAACAACAATGCAGATCCATTGTGAATAGCTGAGGTGTGCACAGTCCCATGTGAAGAGATTTTTGGCTGCATCCCGGAGCTGCTTTCCTATTAGCTGCTTGTACTGTTACACACTGTATTTTCTGTATAATTTTTACTCCATCTTTCCAGATGTCTCAGTTTTTCTAAGCCTGTTTATCTGTATTCTCCTGTGGTAGCAGTAGTCATCTGATGCCAGTGATTTCCTCTGCTTTGTAATGAGAGCAGGGTAAGGCTTTACTTTTTTGTCCTCACAGAAATGAGATCTGCAGCACAAAAAGTGTTCCTCAGAAATCCAGCTGCCTCTAAATTCCAAGACACCAGCCAAGCACCTTGATAGGAATCCAAGTCAAAATTTCATAATTCTACCTTTGTCATCATGGCTGCACTAAGAGCTGAGCTCCCAAATTTCAGCATGTCAGAATACCTGGATATTGGTTATTGATTATAGTGTTCCCCACTAGCAAAGGAGGCCTTTTGACAGACAGAAAACTGGAGGTCAGACCTTCAGGGTGGCCCCAGATTTCTGTCTGAGACTTGGTAGCTGCCTCTAATTCTTTGTTTATTGTGACTTCATTGGCAGAGGACTCAGGAGGCACTGCCATTATTTCCATGCAGCTCCAACAACCAGGAATTCAGCTATGATGTCCAGGAAGGACACAGGCTCTCTGGATATCTTGCTTACAGCATTGTCTTACAGATATTCTGATGCAAAAATCCATTTTTGACCAGGTTTCCATGTTTCAATCCCCTTTACTGATTTCCACCTTAATTAACTACTATGCTTATCAGCATAATTTTTTCTGTTTGGCTTTTTTTTTTTTTCCCTGGTTTGGTTTGTGGGGGCTTTTTTTGGTGGATTTTGTTTGTTTGTTTTTGTAGCAATCACAAAGTTAAAAACAATGCGAAATAGCAAGTGAAATGGAGTTTTCTACCTATAGATCACACCATCAGTTGTTATCACATCCTGGAGAGATGAACGTGGTCTTTTTCTGTCTGTGACAGATTTTATTACAATCAGTGAGATTAAAAAAACCTCAATCCTTTTATCAAAAAGACTCAGTTTGGTCATTGCTGAATGCTAAATATTTTTACATTCTTTTTACTTACATTTTAAAGTAGATCTGTTACACAGGAAAGAAAATTCCCACTTTTTATGTCAAGAAATTGTATGATAGGAATATAAATTATCTTGTCTTCGTATTCTCCTACTAAAGAGAATCACAGAACCTTTGGGCAAGGGACCCTTCACATCATTTAGTTCAACACTCTGCCCAAGCAAGGTCACCTCACACAGAATATGCCCAGATGAAACTTTTCCAAAGATGGAGACCTCCCCAGCCTCTGTGGGCAACCTATTCCAATGTTTGAGAACTACCACGTAGGTTAATAGCAGAATCAGGGATAAAATACTAAGTGGGTGACATTTTTTTAAATCACCATAACAGAAATTTCAGTAATGTTGTAAGATATAACTGCATTTTGTAAATTATCTAGTAAAAAAGGAAATAAAATTATTCTTCTATTTATATTTCAAAGGTTTCTAGTATAGATCCACTGAACATAAACTCTTATATTGACTTTGAATAAAATCATAGATTGTTCTAGAATTTGAATTGTCTTGAACTTTTACGTAAGTGTTGCATGAATGTTGGTATGGGAGGATGTAAGACCAAAGACAAATGTACCATGATTTCATTCAAATGCTGACAGTACCACATTGCAGGCCTGTGACTTGCTTTTTCTGGAATAAATGGTTGTTCTTTGTCCTCTAAAACTCTGATGCTGAAAAATCTCACCGAAAAATTAGACAAGCAAAATACAGAAATGTGGTGGCCTTGCCTTTTCATATGTGAAACAAGGGTTGAAGTATTTTTTCCTTCTTGTATTTATTAAGTTAATTTGGATTGCTAAATTTTGTACAAAATAAAATACATAAATCAGACAACAATGGGAAAGGCCAATAGGTAATGCAGATCAGTTTATGTGTCCAGACATGCAATTGGAATTATGGAGTCAAAAAGCACAAATTACACTGTTTGGATTTGTGTGACTCCAAAAGATTCAAATAAGAGCCAACATATGATAAATAAAAAACAACTGAACTGGGAATTTATCATCGTCCAGGCATGGAGAGGACATTGAATCAAAGGAACTGCTGAACAATAATGCAATTATTTAGACAATCAAGTTGCTGGTTGCCTGGTGTGACTGGTGTTCTACCAAATGAACTCCCTTCCCAATAAACTGGCTGTAATTTGGTTTAACTGAAAGAGTTGTACTGGAAATCCTAAGTGGGAGAGCTCTTCCACACATTTTTATCAAAGTAAAACAAGCTTTCTTCTTTCTGCTGATTTACTCTCCTGTTCTTATCAAAATGACTACTCCAATATTCCAGCATTGCTGTAATGCACAGTTGATCTGTTGGGAGAAGTTTGGCTAGCAACTGATGAAACAAATCTTAGCAATTCAAAATCTTGCAATACAGATATTTTTAGTCCAAGAGAAGCAATCTTTCCCTATTTATACCCAACAGATTTCAAAAGGTATTCAAATAAGATAATAAATTTAATTTTTTTCTGAATAATCATATGACTAGAGTATAGGATATCTTGGCACAGATCAATCTTTGCAAAGATGATTATGTCTAAATTCAGTGGAAATTTCAAGCTCCCATTTCCTGAGGAAAAAAAAAATTCCTCCTTTCATTACTTTTTTGTTGTTTGGGGGGAGATTTTAAGGGATATGTTTAGAAGTCTGGTTTCCTGAAAAACAGTGAAAACATCAGTGCCTATTGCAAAAATCCTAGCCGTGCTTTTGACAATCTAAATTGCTTTTCTTTTGTGCAAATACATCCGTGGAGGGTTTGTAGCCGTCACTCAGCTCAGCAGTTGTACTGCAGGAGCAACTGGAGTTGTTTTTTAACCTGCAAGTCTAAGACCCTAAGTTTTCCAGAGGAGCAGCATTCTTAGGATCAAGTACCTGAAGCAGTTTTAACCTGCTACTGCACTGTAGTTTCCCCTGTGCTTCATGAGTTTTCCTTAATTAACATTACTGGCACTTGTTCAGGACAGAAGTTGTCCCTTGGCAAAGACTCCTGGGACAGAGGAAGAATAATTCTCAGCTAATGTATTCTTCTCTGAAATGCTGTTAATTAGCCTTAATACTCTGTTTAGAAACTTCCAGTGCAATTCTTTAAAGGAAGGCAGCTGAAAACCAAGGGAATGAATCTCAAATCATATTAATTTTATAACACATACATGCTCCAGCAGTGTCTGACCCTGAAATTTATGAGTGTGGACCAACAAAACAGGCATAAATGAGATCAGTGTTGGGGCTTCACATGGCAGTAACATTCTCCATGCTCTGAAGATGTATTTGTAGCTGGGTCTCACTGGTATTTGAGGCTGTTATTAGCTTTTAGTGATTTTTTTTTTTTATTCCCTGGTTGTGTGTTCTACATCTTCTAGGTAGGCTTTAGGGTATGTAAAGCTCTTGTGTTGGTTAAGGCACTGTTCTAATCCTCTGAGTGGCTTGCAGGTCTCTCTTATTCCTGAAAAGTGTTACAAATTCCAGTTTATCGGTGTGTGCTTTCGCTTCATCTGCTTTGCTTCGGTTACAAATTTGTTTAATGCTTCTTCCAGGTATTGCTTAACATTAACTAAGTCTCATAAATGTAGGGCTTCATCAAGGTACTTGTCAATTAGTTTAAATCCACATAAATGCCACAGCACAATTTCAATATGAAATCAGGATTACTAAAAGGGCATACAAAATACTCACAATAACAAGCACAAAAGCAGTAAGAGATTTGTTTGTGCAGAGTATTTTTCTAGCAGGAATTGCTAGAAAAATCAACAACTCAAAACTGACATGAGATTGACATAATAGCTTATTGATCAGATGACAAAACTAAAGCAAAAAACCCCCAAACAAAAAACCAACAAAACCTAAAGCAAATTGTTCATGAACATTAAATAACAAGAAAAAAGTACTCAAAACATAGCAAACGACACCTTATTTTGTTTTGCAAAAAGAAAGTTTTGCTTATTAAGAAGAAAAGTTATGTAAGCAGAATGTCTTGTTTCTAATTCCAGTAAGGTCACTTCATACTTAGACAGCTGATTAATTACAACAGAAATTGTATGTGAACTTGTTCTAAGAAGAATTTATTACTGTTTGCACACTGGATCTCTCATATATTTAGTCTGCATTAATGCGAATTTCTCTGACAACTTAGCTGACATATAATATTGTGCTACAGTTTGTAACTGACAAAAAAGCCTTTACTAATCAGACAGCTGGTTGAGTGAGCGGTGATTCTTAAAGACAGAGTTGAGAGGAGTCATATGTCCAAGGGCTTGCATTTTTCCCTGCCATCCTGCAGCAGTATCTACTGACAAGGAATGATGTTGCTCCTCTGGTGGAAATGAAAGCTTCTGCTCCACAAGTGACACGGACACGAAGAGCAGTAGAAAAAAAAGAATTTTTCATGTCTGCATATACATGACTGCAATGAGGTTTTCCCAGGTTCCCATGCCTCACTCTTGGTTCTTTTTGTTTGTTACCGAATTCTCTTTCAGTACACACTTCACACAACTGATAAAATGTGCAAAATTATGGTGTACCTTTGGTTTTTCTAACTCTGAGTGTAAAATATTTAAAACTGGGGGGGAAAAAGAATCCGTAAATGAAAATAAAACAGAAGAGAGGAGAGCAGTTCTAAAGATACCATGCCAGATTTTCAAGTACTCTGTGTACAGAGATGGCTGTAATGCCTCTATTTTACCCTGTTAGGAAGAATCATGGAGAGTGATACATTTGCAGCACAGGAAAAGTAGCCGGACCAAAGGAACACAAAATCTTCTAAAAGCCATTTGGCATTTGAGGCATGCTTGTGTCTGGTGAGCTAAAAGGGAAAGCTGGTGATATTACACATGGGAAAGAAACTTTGGGGTTGGACACTCACACTGCAGATTCCTGTGCCCATCAGGCCTGTGAGGTCCTTCACAGCAAGCAGTTGTGGTTTGTAGGAATAAAGCTCCTGTGTCTTCTTCTGTTTCCTCTTTGCATGTGTTAAATCACAGAATCAGATTATCTATTCCAAGAAAACAATATGATGCACTTAAACTTTTCTTTTTCTTGCGGGGTCCTTCGCAAAGTGAGCAGGGCTGTTAATTAATGTTTTGCAAGTGCTTATCCTGGCTTTTTTTTATGGTATGCAAAATAGAAGTTCATGCAGCAATTAAACAATTTACCTTCTCATCTAGTCATACAAAATGACGAGTCACTTTTGGCAAATACCGTGTATGTTCCCTCATTAGCAGGATATGAAAGGTTTTAATAGCAAAATGAATGATGGAGAATTGAATAAAGAATAACCTAGCAGAAATTTTTTGAGTGTAATTTTTTTCGGACAAATTGCGTGTGTTAAAAATTATGAAACCGTCAAGATTTGTGAGTATTTTAATGACTAAGCCATCCAAGCACACAGTAATCTTGAATATTATGACCCTATGAATAATAATGAGGAGAAATTGCCATTTGTTTCTGCAGTATATAGCCAGCAGCAGGAAGTCCCCAGATTATGGAAGAACAAACAGCTCTTTTGAACCACGCCAATAAGCTCCAAGTTCCATTATAGTCCTTGAAAGCCCAGTAAGTTGCAATAACAGTAAAGTGTTTTAGAGTACTAAAAGGAAATGACAGAGCAGCATTTCATTTCCCATTTGTATAAAACTGTACAGTAATATTCTACCAAAGTGCTCAAAGCAACGGCTAGAGAGACCATAAAATCATGGGATGGTTTGGGCTGGGAGGGACCTTGAAAGATCATCCCATCCCAACCCCTCTGCCATGGGCAGGGACACCTTCCAAAATATGTGACATTAAATTAATACAATGGACTGGGACATGTGGACAGAGTAGTAAAGAGTAGGAATGGTTGCTGGAGCTTCAGGAAAATTTAGGTTTCACATTAGTGCCTAAAGACTAAATATATACACACAAATCCATAATGTGATGAGTATGATTAAAAGATACTTTCACAGAGACAGCCAAATGATCAACAGGAGTTGCATTGTTCATATAGTTCTAGGCAAAATCTGTACTTTTCTTTCAAACTTTCAATCTTTTTCCTACTAGAATCATTCAATTTCACATACCAGTGCTCTTTCCTTCTCAATAATCTCATTAAGTCTAGTAGAAACCCTTAGCCTTTCTGATTTTGAATAACTTAACAAAAAAATTCTATTTTTGAACCTTTCCAAATTCATTGGAGTATTTTGGTTTTGGTTTTTATTTTAAATAAATATGTAAGAAATAAGAAGACAGTAATACTTTCCTGGACAATTTACATGGAGTTGAAGTGCAAGCTTCTCTTTAAAGTCAGACTGCTTGCAATGGAAACGAGGTCAATTATTTCATTAGCTTCCTTTTCAGAATCAACTGCTCTAAGCCTACATTATGGGAGTTTGGCACTTCACAGTGGTTCAATATTTACAATACTTGCTTTACATTTAAGGAAGAGCCAAAATTCATCTGCTTTCTCTATACTGGGAGATCATAAAAAGGTTGTCACAAGTGTTGAAACCTCACAAGGGACTTCAAGGAAGTTGCCTGCATAGACTGATATGGATAAAGAGGAAATGTATCGCTTATTACCATCACAAATCACTAGCATCTTAAGCTGATTAAATAGCCTGATTTTTCTTTTAGGAAGGAGTTGCTGGCACAAAGGGAAATAAAAGCAGCCTTGAAAGCATTTATCTTCCTCAGATCAGGAGCCAGATGCACTGCAATGCTCACACTGACTTCTTTTAAAAAGTATTTCAGCCACGGCAAATGTATTCTGTGTCTGTTGTTTGTGAACTTAGGGCTCCCACTTGATGAAAGGAAGATTTTTGGGCTGATCCATAAGTATTAGGGTGTGATGGAAGCCTTACTGGCAGGGATATTCACTACTAGGAAAGATAATGAATTAATAATTTACCATTGAATCATGTCTACTATGAATTCACTGTTAGAAAAAAATGTGGAATATATATTTTTTTCCATTCATACTCCATTACTAGAGAGCAAAAGAAATAGCTTAAGACTTTCAGACTTATGAGTGGGTAATTCTGGAAGTCATAAAATAATAGGATCATTTGGCTTGGAAAAGATCCTTAAGATCTAAGTCCAAATGTCTTGTCTGTCAACAGCACCGTCTAAGAGAAAACTGCAGAGCAGATATGAAAACAGAGAAAATCAAGAGAAATCTAAAGTGAAACATCTTAGGAATGTAGCAGCTAAAGAACAGAACTGAGAAGCAGATTTGATAAAATTACCATTCAGACTGCTCTTCTGCTTTTTCATTCCTAGACACGGAATATTTTAAAGCTGAGATGCTCTTGGAAGCCTTCCTTATTCTGGCAGATCTGAATACAGAAAAGAACTTCAACTTGCTTATTTTGCAAAGCATATACTAAAGAATGTATGCTTGGAGTAAGATTTGAATATACCTGGATTTCTGTTTTCTTGGGTTTAATTGTACAGCCATGCAAGATATTTTATTAAAAAAAAATCCATAGAAAGAACAAGTAGCAACAGCTCTTATGAACTGAACAATTTCTTATGAACTGAATCATTTCATGTTGTACTTAGTTGTGAATGTAAAATTGAAACTGGAGAGCTTGAGGGTTTTTCTTGTATTTCTCACTCCACAGTGGGCAGGAGGCATCCAAATGTGTATCTTTCTCAGGGAACAGCAAACTAAAGCTACTGTAGTTCACTGAGGGATCAGTTCAGGGCTTTACTCTCTCCAGCTGCTGATTAAGCACTTTGATTGAGCTATGACAGATTAAAAAAGAGGGAGAAAAAAGATAAAGATGATAATAAATCTCAGCCATGCACTGCAGCATCAGTGGAGCAACTGTGGGATTGCTGCTCTCCAACATAAATGTCAAAGTTCACGGATGGGATGCAAAATTTCTGTCAGTGGCTCAGGAAGATTAATGTATTAATATGCCCTTAAATTCCCTAAGTCAAATTGGGCACCTATGCCCAGAGAAACGTGGCCCTGCCACACAGCCAAAAGGGCACACTCGACAAATCACTCACTGTGAAAAGGTCAGGACTTGTTGAGAACCTGCTGGATTCATAAGGAAAACAAATCTTTAGAAGGAGACAGGTGTGGGACAAGGAACAAAGATGAAACTCTGATATAACAAAGATATAACCCTGTGTGCTGTCAGCTTCCACCTTTGCCCATCCCTCTTGCACCTTCCTGCTAACAACACCCACAGCTTTGTACCCATGGAATAATAAAGCACAAAGGCCACAGTATCAATAACTAGTTCATTAAGGCTAGAAATTCTGGCAACCCTCAAGATTAAGATATTTCAGCATTTATGAGAAACAGCCTGGTTTTTTGCCCTTCTGCCTCTCTGTAAAACCAGACATTTTCCAACAAATGCAGTCCTGCAGAATGGCCTGCTGTCTTAGAAGTTAATTTATTTTTCATTCATCTTGACATAAAGGTCAAGATAGTAATGCTTCAGCATCTCAGGGTTTTAAGGCTGATAGTAACTTCACCAAACACCTTAGCCTTGCATCTGTTTGGAGGTTTCAAAAGCTGCAAGGGGCCTTGTGGTGGATTTTGCACCTAAGAAAAGCAGGAGGTGTTTTCATTTTACATATTTAAAATCACTGTGAGCCTCAACTCTAGAAGCTTGCAAACACCAGATACTAAGGCCAGAGAAAGGATCAGAAGCTCTTATGTTCACACAAGAAGTCATTTATAGCAATGGCTGCATGTTGAACCCTATTCAAGACTATCAACCACTTTAAAGAAGTGTGTTAATTCGATGCATGTAAAAATATCCAGCAATTAAAATATGAATGGTTAATATTTTAAACCTGTCCTGAAGATCTTCATCTGTTTCCCTCTATGACAGTGAACAGGCACACTTCATACATTCATTTTTCCAACACTGCAGATTCATCCACACCCATTTACATTGGTTTTTGTGTTCAGAGGTTTCTCCTTTGCTATCTGTTCTTCTCCCTCTCTCCATCCCTCCCCTCTGACATATACACTCACACATGACCATCCCAAGTCTAAGACACATCAGCATGGGTGGAAAGATAAAATTTTGATGTATTAAACACATATAAATTGACCACTGACATAAGCCTAATAAATGATTTTGCCTGTAGGGCTTTGGTGGTCTAAAAAATGCCTAATGATGAGTAGGATAGGTCTGTAAGGCTGGAGCCACATTTCCTTGCTCTGTTTTGATGGAGCTGTAAGAAGCTGTGTGAGAAATGCAAGCATCCCTCCCTGACCTTAACAGGTGCTGAGCCACTATCCCTGGAGGTGTTTAAAAGGTGTCCAGACGTGGCACCTTGGCACTCAGGGACAGGCTTAGTGGTGGAATTCACAGTGCTGGGTTAAGAGTTGGACTCAATGACCTGAAAATTATCTGATCCACCCTTAAAGATTCCACGCTGTGGTTCAATGTGGAAATCATCAGTCATCAATCACAGTGGCCTCAGAATTACAAATCTAAACCATCTAAGCACCTATGAGACTCTGATATAAGGAGTCATTTAATTACTCTTCAGGAGTGATTCAGAGAAGGAGTTGACACCTTTCTTGTCCAAGTCTCCAGATCACCTCTCTGATGCACATTTACTTCATTAATGTCTATCCACTTACAATATGCCTCTTGACCTCTTGGATTATTACATGAAGGTCCAATAAAAATATTTTTCTCCAGTGCTTTCAAATATCATATGAATAGGAAAAGATATGAAAATCCAGATTTTTAATTGGAAAGATGTAATTTATAATGTTTTAAAGATCAATTTGCAAGCTATTTTTTTTCAGTCTTTATTTAAGCTTAGTGACGTCTGCTATATATGTGAGACATAAGTGACAGCCTTCTGTCCTTATTTAAATAATCAATGAATCTGCCATTGTTGATAGATACTTTTTATTTTATTTTTAATCAAGATTTACTCATGGAAACTGCAAGAAAGCATTAAAGAGTATCTGGACATACACAATTAAAGCCACTGTGAGTAAATCTGTATCTGAAGAATGTTAATGGAATGTAAACAGCACAGAAATGTGTTCAGAAACCCTAGTGGATATTTGAAGAATTGTTTGTTTTTCTATTCACAATACCAAGCAGACTGTAGGACAAAGCTGTTAAATTATCTCAGTGATTAAACTGTTTATCACTAAGTAGCTTTTCCCTTTATAAATGTCAAAGTTACTTAAAGGTCTTTTTAGAAATGGGAGCAGAAAGCCAAGATGCAGCCCAGTTCTCAAGGTGAGCATTTGTAAAACAGTTTGAAAAGTCAAAAATGGAACCTGGATCTTCCCACTCCTCACTGCGAGTCCAGCAACTTTCCAGTTGCTTCTAGAGAAGCGTGATGCAACTGAGTAAAAGGGACATGGGGAGCTTGACAAGCACTGCTTAGCACACAGGCAAGGCATTGACCACTAGACAGATGGGATAGCTTTTCCAAATAATCCAGATAAAAATGAGTTAATTAAATAACTGAGTCCTGGGAGAGCTGCTGTCTCTCCAAATGCACCTGCTTTCTGGGAGGCGGCAGGCACACGGCCAACACGTGAAGGACTGAGAGGATGAACAGATTTTGGAGAAGGAAAGTGATACAGGCAGCTGAAAAGCCACGTCACTAACCCTGCAGAGTAAAAACTCATGCTGAGCATCAGTTCTTAGGCTGCAAAACAGAAGAATTTCTTTTTTATTTCCAGAGTGGATTCCAGGAAGACTGAAATACCATGAATCATAGAATGGTTTGGGTTGGAAGGGACCTTAAAAATCATCTACTTCCAAACCATCTGCCAAGGGCAGGGACACTTTCCAACAGACCAGGTTGCTCAGAGCTCCATCCAACCTGGCCTGGGACACTTCCAGGGATGAGTCACCCACAACTTCTCTGGGCCTCACCACCCTCGCAGCAAAGAAATTTTTCCTAATATCTAATCTAAACCTACTCCCTTTCAGTGTGAAGCCATTTCCCTTTGTCCTGTCACAAACAGGCCCGTGTAAAAAGTCCTTCTCCCTCTTTCTTGTGGGCTCCCTTCAGGCACTGGAAGGCCACAATTAAGTCACCTTTTCTTTTCTGGGCTGAACAAACCTAATTTTCTCAGCTTTTCCTTGTAGGAGAGATGCTCCATCTCTCTAATCATCTTGTTGGCCTTTTGTCAATGTCCTTTCTGTGCAACTACAAAGTTCCAAATCAATTATAATCAACATCTGTAATAACAAAACAAACAACCTGAAACAGAGGTTTTGATGCATATAGCAATTCTGGAAGATGTAGGCAGAAAATCCTAGGAATGGTATTTCTGTACAATCTTAAATGATTCCTACAGTAAAGATCTGCAGTTTTCTTCCATGGCCCAAGTGGTGCACCCCATTTTCTTGTGGAATATGCAATTGTAATGGTACATGCAATTGCTGTCATAGTTAATAGCCTCTCTCAAGCTGGAATTCTGCAGATTTCAATCTTGCTGTGCTTTTTTCTGAGGCAAACTCTGCAGCGTTTCTTTTATAATCTTTTATTATCAAAAGGCCGTTTTACATATTACATAAGATCCTTAATCTGATAATTAATTAAATGGAGAATAGCAAAATAATTAATGGGATTAAAAATAAGATCTAAACTAGTTTGAGTATCCTGGAAATCAGTCCATGGTATTTAGGCTTGTTTTTTTAATTTGCAAGAGTTAAAAAAGAGAAAAGTTCCTCTTTTCATGCAGCATTCTGATAGAAGATATTTTTAATGTCTTAGATGTACAATTATTGCCACTATTTGTCAAATCCAGACTCTTGGAGATGCTTTGTGCTTGCAGCAAGTAGAATCCACACTCTACTAGAAAATGTATTCTACTTGATTTGCATTTTCTTTAATTAAGTTAATTTAGCTCGATCTGTATCTTACCTCCCAAAATTATTTTCTCCAGAAAAAATTAGAACAGCTAGTTTCTTAACATGAGGAGCTGAAGAGTAATGCTTTAGCAAGGAGAGCAAGGAAATTTCTGATTAGGTCCTCCTTGAACAATCCACTACGACATGAAAAGAGCAGGTGCTCTCATTCTCAGCTTGAGAACTGGCCCCGTCCTCCAGCATCCAGCCCCTGGATGACAGGAGAAAATGCACCTCTTCATTCCTGAGAAGGAAAAATTTGCAGATTCCTGTTGTTGATCTGTGAGAAGGGCTCCACCTTCTTTTTTTTTTTTTTTTTCTTTTTCTTTTTTTTTTTTTTCTGCCCTAGACTGTTTCTTGGCAAACCACTTTGTTTTATTGAGGTTTCTAGACAGTCCGTGCTAATTCTGGAGCTTTGGCTGTTTAAATAGAAAATATTGCCAGGATAAACTGGCAGAGGAATTCATGTGAGCCATTCAGTGCTGGTGCTACCTTGTGACCTAGAGGATTCCTGTCCAGTTCCACACACAGAAGGAATTGTTCTGTCTTACAGACAGCACAGGAACTTATTACGTTTGGTTCATAACCACCCTGGTGTGCAGAGAATGCAGCTCCTCTTGCTGTGTCCCACAAGCTGGTACTGGAGCTTGACCTGTCGTGCCTTTATGCACAAATTGCTGTTCCTGAAGTCAGGGAGATTTCAAGTACAGGGGGGCCATGAGTTTGGAACAGGAATTATTTTAAAGTCTCCGTAGTTTTCTACTCTGAAGAAAAGTCCCTCACCACAAAGGTCCCCTTGTTTTGGGTTGTGTTTTTGTAAGCAATTAACTCACCATTTTGGAGAACTAAACAGCAATCCAGCAGTGTGCTGTGTGCTTTAGAATAAATACAGTATAGCAATTATGGTTAATTGCATATGAGATTCTCAACGAGGCTGGGGATGAAACAAGGGTGGCAAGCAATTTACCAGACTGCACTTTCAGTGCCAAAATCAATTACAACATTCCAAATCCTGTAAACACTAATAGGAAACTATGTGTCATTGTGCATCTTTGACTGATGTCCAGCATGCACTATCTGGTTGTGTTTAGCTATGGGGAAGATGCAGTAACAACTCCTTTAAAGGACAGTCTACAGCACATATTTATAGAGGGAGAACAAAATATCTGCATGTACATATATTGCTGCTGCTGCCAGTGGCTCCAGCGTGTTTAGGCCAGGCTCTGGATGTCATTGGAAGCATAAAAACAGAGTAATAATTAATTTCTAGGCAATGCTAACCAATGCAGAATGAGGCTGAGTATGAGGCTGAATTCATAGCACCGAGCTTATTATTCAATTTGGCTGGCTATTGGATGATAGTACCAGGGGATTACAAATCCCTCTGGGGGTTATTCTGCAGTAAAATAACATCAGTTGCACAGTATCCTACTTCTTCTAAAACAGAATTTCAAATGTGCTAGCTTCACTCAAGCAATAAACAAGAAAGAGAAGATAAACAACCTTACCGGAGAGAGAAATTGTAATCATGGGTTCTGGCACAGTTTTTGTAAGATGAGTTCAATTATAATCAGTGATACACTTTCTACACGATGCACACAAACAAATGGGATGTAGAGAAGGGACCATCAGCCTTGAAGCCTTCTTCTTGCAGACTCATGGCTGCTCTTCCTTGGGCTGTTCCAAGGGGAGAACCACTGCTCTCCTCATCTCCGTCCCAGAATCACAGGGAGTGTAAAGGAGATGTTGAACAGCCCACTGTTCCCAGAAATCAGAACACTACTGCTGTGGGATGCTTAAGAGAACAGCATGGAAACACTGAGCTTTCACATCTTCTCTCCTCCCCCAAGATCTGCTCAGCTGGATTGCTCTCAATCTGGGGGATTCCTGGGCTTTGAAGAACTTAAAGAGTTCTGCTACTTCTAAGGGAAAAACAATCACGATGGATGGTAAAATTATAGCCGCAGTTTTTTCATCTTCTGGTCTCTAAAAACAGTAATGGGGGTTCTCATTTCTCCAGAGACAGCTACACCCCATTTTTCTTGCTAGCTGGAATACACTGATGGGATTTGCTAACTTTTCAGCCACTTCAGTGGAATGATTTTAGGATAATTTTTTGAGAACTTGGTACTTTTTTCTTTGTCATCCAACACAGATGGATAATGCACCCACCAATATCTACTTCTTATCCTGGCTCCACGTGGCCCCTCAAAATAAACGAAGAAAATAAGGTTGAAAGAATAAAATAAAACCACTCGTCTGATAGCTTGATTATATTGGGAAAAAATATACCTAAAAGTGAATTACATGAACATTACTTTAAATCTTTTCTTTAGACTCAGGTGCTTGTACACATCCTTTTCTCAGGAAGTCCCTGTGATCCCATATCCATAAAATCAAAACGATTCCCACCATCAGGTTGACTCAGATGATTCTAGGAAAAAAAACCCAATATTTTTTTAAATGACTAAATGTGAATGTTACGAAAATAGAAAACTTTTCACTTGTAAGCATAAGATTACATTCATTAAGAAAAAAGCTGACAAAAAAAAAGAAAAAGGGAAAAAGACCAAGCACTTCCAAGAACTGCATGTTCCAGCCTCCAGACTTGAGATGAATTAAATTATAATCAGTGATACACTGATTATACAGTGATGCACACAAACAAATGGGATGTAGAGAAGGGACCATCAGCCTTGAAGCCTTCTTCTGGAAAGTTGTGTTGTTAGTGGGTTGCTGAGAAGAGTTACCCATTATGATTTCCCTGGAGAACTTTCATGTAAGGGGTGGGTAATTAATTCTGTAAGTTTCCTAAACATGAGCACAACATACATTGAAGTACACTGAAATGAATAAACAAACAGATATCGTTAAGAACAAGTAAATAGAGCCAGTAAAAATGCACTCCTTAATCCCAAATGTGAGGAGCACACAAACTGGAAAGGGGGCACACTAAAAACATGTCCCTCTCCAAGAAAATATGTTTTATTCTGCATTTCTGCTACAATAATGTGAACAGGATTACCATGACCATATTCCTTTCAGTTTCAGCCTCACATGGTGTCACACCAAGACGTGCATTGGCAAGGCCATGAAAGCAAATGCTCAAAACTCTGAAATGATCCTGAAAATGGGGCAGTAAATGGGAAAATGCTGGGATGTGCAAAAGATCACCTAAAGTTACCCTGTTAGAGCTGTTGCTCTAACAGTGGCATGATTTGAGTCTGAGAATGTAAATCCAAGCTTGCAAAAAGGTATCATGAATAAATTCCATAGCTAAACATATGAAACCCAGCACAGAAATGGAAGTTTTGAAATCCTCTTCATGCTTTTATTTAGTCCCACTTGAATGCGTATTCCACAAAATCACTGCCTCTCAGTTATGGCTTCCTTGCTGATAACAGAGGCACATTTCTATTTGCTAACCCACATAGGAGGAAAATGTATGCTGTTTATTATTTATAAGAGTAAAGTGCTGAGAGGCCCCAACAAAGCCCAGGCTCTAATTTTGTGTTTGCTATGAAAATAGATTGAGCCATGTTCAGGCAGGCTACTTTCCACCTAAATCCTTAGGCCCACCGTTTTCTCTTGGCTGCTTTTTAGGCCGTTTTCTGCTCAATGCTTTACTGACATCACACTTGAGACATGCCCTGCTTTCTCTGCTGATTACAGACAGGGCATTAGATGGAGTTTTTACTGCATATCAGTACCGAAAAAGATGCTGAAAGGGTGGGGAAAAACAGCACTGACGGATTTCTACAAGATCACATCTCAAGTGTCCGGCACAATTAAGAAAACAGCCTTAGTTTTCACAGACCCCGAGCAGTAATGTAATGCGGCCAACTAAAACATGACTCCTGTCCCTAAAAAACATCCCTGAGTCAAACACATTTGTATTAACACATTGTTGAGAATTATTTGGTTAACAGGATTTACAGGCAAGCACCTCCTGTGCTGTTTTGTGTGTTCACAGTCCTCCTCAGCTGGGGTGAAGTCCTTCCATTACCTTGAACCAAGTGCCTCAGTATCACTCCTCTCCTTCAACTGCTGAGTCAGGAAATACTGTCAAAGCTTGCTTCTTCCCCTTATTTTTTTTCCAAAGGCTCACAGGTAAAAGAATAAGAAACATCTGTGTTTTCAAAAACAGCTGTATTAATATTTATCTCAGGATGTCCTTGGGATTTAGGATCTATTTGCTGTCATTTACTAGGAACAATGCTTCTTGAAACACTGCAAAAGGGGTTCTTCCCTGCTCATCAAGGCTGGTTATGCAACACTTCTGTATCTAGCATTTTTTCTATTCCTGTCCTAATAAAATTATTTTTATTTATTAGCAGCATCTGCAGATTTAGCAACCCCAGCAGGTGCCATACACTATGTACAACGAATCCAAGATCTCACGTGAATACCCACTGTGGGGTGATGTTCCTTTTAAAGTCACTGATTCTGTGATGGCCATTATTAGTTGCCAACTATGTTTCAAACCGCTGGGACTGCCACAAAAAAAAGAAAGAATTGCTCTTCTTTTACAGCTTGGGAAGTTTTATACTGCTGGAGTCCAAGGACTTACATATTTCCCAGATGCAGCTGGCTGTTCTTGCTGTCATGCAATCCACCACACTCCTTTACTGATTGCTTTATCACATCCAGTTTGCTCACAGATCTTTGAGATAGCATTTTAAGGCAGTAATTTTTCAGCTTTCTGATCTGCTTCACTTGGTGAGAAAATAAAAGGGATTTTCACTGGCCTTGATGCAGCAGTGAAGACTTGAGAAAGGAAAAGAGCAGAGGATGGAGGGACTGCAGAGTTTCTTTGTCTCTCCATCTCCTGTACAGCATATGTCATAGCAGACACTGTCAACAGGGCTGGGAAGAAGAAGCAGACAATGGGAGAAAGAAAAGCAAAAGGAAAAGAGCTGTTAAATTCACCCTTGGCAAAACCATCTTACAAAGGCAGCAAAACCATCCTGAGAGGAAATCCAGTGTGGGAGAAAATTAGGGATGCTCCTCAAGGGAACAGGACCTGGTGAAATAAAAGGCAGTACTGATTTGGGGTTTTGAATTCCCTAATTCCCCTCCTCCCTGGCTCTCATGATTTTGAATGAAACATTAATACTGCTTCAGATGCTTCTTCCCTCCAAGGCCAATCAGCTGCTCGGCAGGGCGTGAAGCGGTTGTTCATTTGAACAGCTAACGAGGGAGTGGAAGGACACAGCTAATTCTGAGGCTCTCCCAGCACTGCTGAAGCTCACATTTGTCTTGACACACGGGGAATGACCTGAAGAGCCTCTCTCCACTTTGGAAGAAGAGGAGTGGTGTGTTAACTCTGCGTAAACAACCCCAAGTTGTCAGAAGGGATAATTTTTCACAACACGGGCGTAAACATCCAGGTTTGAGACTGGAGGAGACACCTCGTCCTGCTCAGTGCCATGGCAACAACTACCACTGGAAATCTTCCACATAGAGAGGGGTACAGAAAAAAGGGAGGTAAAACTGCCAAACTACCAAAAATGTTAAATCCCAAGCCTTCCATTTTAACAAAATTACTGCTTCATCTCTCGGTGCACAGAGCCCTTAGGATGACATGAACCCTGAGACTGAATTTTAGATGTTCCTGAAGGTGAAAAACTGCTTCCCCCTAATCTGGGAAGGAAAGAAAAGTTGAAGTGGCTGAAGATGCTGCTGGTCCTGTTGCTGTTGAGGTTTGTTCTGGTTTCCAGCTCCCAGAAAAAGAGAAAAAAGAAAAATCCATCAAAGGAAGAAAGAGCAGTTTTTGCTCACAGTGCTGGATCTGACTTGTAACACCACGGAAGGACCGATAGAGTAATCACTATCAAATCGCTCTGGCAAACCTATACCTGTGCACTGCTATTTTGGGAACTGCTTTTAGCTATTTTATCATCACTGGCTCCTAGCAGCAGGAGGAAAGAAATCATCTTGACTAGTCAATTCGCTCTTTATGACACAATGACAACAGAACAAGAGACAGGTACAGAACGAATAAGGTAGGCAGGAACAAGACATTAACTTGAGAATGAGAGCAGATATAAAAATGTTACACCTTCTGCAGCTAAGAGAAGCTGGCAGGAACAGTGATGCTGCTGCACAGGGAAGAGTCAAGGTGACAGCTTTTCCATATTAGGGGAAGCCAAGCTTTCCCTTTCCTGATTAGCCACAGCTCGAATGTCAGCACCAAGTCATGATTTCTCAGCTGGCTTAGAAAGCTACTGGACCCACAAAAAAACCACCAGTCGACGAACAAACCAGTGACAGGGCCCCCAAGACAGACAAAGAATTTGGACAGATCTGCTTTATCTATTTTTTTTTCTACAGCAAATTCCACAAAGAAGCTCAAAAGGCTTCAAATATCAAGACAAAAAAGGGAAGTTTTAGCGTTGTATAAAACTGAAACAGAAATTCCTTCAACAGAGGTATAACATGGTATATCCACAGCCTTTCCTGCCCACTGTGTCCCCACAGGCAGGTCCTCAGAACCCCAGGCTTCAAATCTGCTAACTCTAATTTCCAGGTGACAGCAAGTCTGCTTGGTGCCCTTTGGTCCCTTAGGAACATGAGTTTTATCTCTCTTCAGAGGCCTGGCTGCCTGTTCTGCTCCTCAGGTCCGGCTCCTGAGCAGAACAAGTGACAGACACCACGCTCCTGCCTGCTGCACCTCCAGGTTTCACCACTCTTTGTTTGTGAAACACCCAAGAACTCAGAACAAACAAAACAAATGGACAAAACTGGGTCAGCCCCTCACCTTCTGTTTACCTGCTAAGCCCAATTTCTCACCTCTGTTTTTTTTTTTTTTTTTTTAACTCGTAAGTCATATTTGATATTTGTCAACTTAAAATGAAAACAAAAAGGAAGAAAAGTTTACATTAGACTTTTGTTATCATGGATGCCTTAGTGACATCCGCAGTAGGAACATTTCTTGATGGCCTGATCTGTTGCAGGAGAGAGCATAATCACAGAAGTAAACAAAATTTGAGCAACTGGTTTAGATTTGTGTCTTGTATTACCCTGGATAAAATGGTATAGCTTAAAAAAAATAGAATTGTATTGATAAGAGAATTTTCTCTTTAGAGCTTTACATATTATTGAAGCAGATCTGTTTTCTCTTGTATTTAGTTGCTAATGGACCTAAAAGCTCTTTACAGCAGGTAATGCCACTGCTACATGTATCCTACTACAGGGAATAGGACTGCACCCAGCGAGAACAGCTCAATACCTGCTGCTGCATTTCCCTGCAGCCAGGCTCAGGAAACTCTTTTCCTTTAAGCTGTGCAGACAGAACTTAGCATAATGAATACTTGAGATCAGCCTATTTAGGGTAGGCTTCCCAAAAAGAGATGGAATAACTAGGCATTAATCTTATCCATTTCCCTTCTCCAGGGGAGAAAAAAAATAAACTCCTCTTTTAAAAGAGTGAAACAGCTGCTACAAATGGAAACAGAAGATCATAAGACTGTTGGTCTCATTGATCATTTTCTAATTTGCATTGTACATTCCTTTCTATAATAGTAGGATAATTTGTACAGAATCACAAGTTGCAATTATTTATAAAATTGGATAGATGTGAGTAACAGCTTTTGAAATGTCTTAATATGTACTTAATGATGAAACCAGGAGCTCCATAGCCATGAACCTCTTGCAAAGGACAGAAGAAGCAGGAATTTTTAAAAGGGAACTCTAAAGGAATTTTATATAACTGCAGATAGATGCCCAGTGAGACAACAAGTGTGTAAGATGGGTCAAACTTTATGTACTGACTGATTACACAGCTCCTGAAACTCTTACTGCATTCTGAAATGTCACTAAATGTGAGAAGAAAAACAATACTGCTGGAGTCAGAGAACTAAAACAGAGACGAATTAAAGATTAAAAATGGGGCAGTAAATGAAATGAGATGCTGCTTGAGAACTGCAGTGGGAACACCTCAATGGGTAAACACGTGGAACACTGGTGTATATACACAGATAATTTAGAAAAGGGGTGGAGAAACCAGGCACAAAGTAACCTGGATGGGAATGATGAAGACTGGTTTACCAGAAGAAATTTTCAAAGATAAATATTACTGCTTTGTATACACACAGGGAAGGTCCATCACGAGGGAAAGGAAGTATTTAGGGAGTTTCACAGACTGTAAGATAGAATTAGGATATTCTAAACAAACTCCTTGATGGACATGCAACAAACTGAAGAAATGTATATCCAAGGGAAGTCAGCAAGGCTTTCTTTTTGTGTGCATGTGAAATTCAACAGGAACAAAAAGAAAGTGAGAAAGTATCCTGGCAGGAATTACCCTGTTTCAAATCCTCATTCTTCTTTTAAGAAGAAATTTGGAAGGTTTTTGAAAAAGCCCTTTGAAAGTTTTAACTCCAAAATCATTAGTGCCTGACATGGGTTTTTGTCAGCATGGTGGATTTACAGCAATAATCTGAAAGCTTTTTCTGACAGATTACGGACTCTTCCAACATTTATCTTTGGTAGACACACATCAACTGTAAATTGGCTTAAAACATGCACACACACAGGCCAGTTTTGACTGCATCTACTGCATTTCTGAATTCCAGCTAACCTTGGGAGATACCCAGGATCAAATCCTGCAGTGCACATGCCTGCCAAAGGAAGCCAAACTGATCTCACTTGGCTAATGAATGCCTAAATCAAAAAAATGAGAGGCAGCTGAACGTCTTGAGCAGCTTAAGCCACACAATACCCAGTGTGACTACAACAGGAAATGTAAGAAACGTGCAAACCACCACCTGTTATCCATAGCACTTCCTTTCTGTACTCTCCAAATAAATGGATCTAGTACTCTCTACTTAACAGTACTACAAAGCATGCAAAAAAGATTGATCTCGTAAAATTATGAACTTCAGGAGCTGCAGTTGCAACTGTACAGCATCTGTAATTAATTATTCTAAATTCTTATCCCTTGGACTAAAATTTTGTTAGCAATAGAAAAGGGCCATAAAGCTCTAGGTCAAAATAATCTCTCTTTATCTCTTTGGTCTAAATAAAGCCACAGAAGAGCTTAAATGAATGACAAAATATAGCAAAAGATGTACAGTGCAATGTTCTTAAGTACAGCTTTCCACTACATCAACAATGATCATTATTTTCAGCGGGGGAAGAGCTAAACCCTAGAAATGTGGTTTTAAACAAAAATACATCAATTGCAGTTTGTGCTCAGCCTCTACATATTGCACATCAAAGCTGGTACAGAGCTGCACAGCCTCGAGACTGAGTTTAGGCAGATCTGCTGTTATGACAGCAATAATTTTGGACTTGCATTTCTAGGTCTCTGAATTGTCAGTGTAATTAAACTCACACAAATTAGTTTGGAAAGAATTTTTCCAGAAAGCTATCTGGGGGAACGTGTGGCTGATTGTTTGTAGTTGGGTCACTAAATGTGTGGATCACACAAACACCTAACAATTCAGCATTCTACTGTAATAAAACTCTAAAAATGTCATTATTTTAATGCAAGTTCATGGGGTTTTTATAACCCATTTATTAACCCATAAATCTGTTATATTCTATAAGTTAATAACCCATAAATCCGTTACAGTAACACCTCTGCTTAAGCAATCAGAGCCTTTTGTGACAAATGTAAAGTGTGGCCTGCACAAAAATTATGGGTAACTCTAAGGAAAGCATAATTAGAAAATTCTTTCCCCTTTCCCCCCGTCTATGAGGAATGTGCAGGTCCCATTGCAACAGGAGCTATGACAAATGCAGTGATCAAGATTGTGGCAAAACCAGTTTGTATGTACAAGGGCTACATTAACCTATTGCTCTTCATCAGCAAAACTGGCACTTAGGACAGGAATTCAGGTATAAGACAGATTGTATGCTATCTAGGCATCCTCATTTCCAAAGGTCATTACTCTTCAGGCTGTTTTCAGTGATAGACATTTTTGTTACTCGCGGCTGAAAATAACCCGTTTTTCTTGATGTTCAGTGCACACTTGGAAGAGACTTGCATAAACTGTATGACTGTGGAGATAACTGATTTCTGAGTCACTTAGCATGTTATTCTAACTTGTAGTATTGCTCCACAAATGGGCTTGCAATGACTTCAGGAAATAAGTATTATTTTTGTGTATGTGTCATATTTGAGTAAACACGTTTTCTTCTGTTAAATAGAAAGGGGTGTAGTTGGCATCAGACTGTTGAACACAGTATTACACACTGCTATAGTTTCAGGGTATGAGGGCAGACCGTGAACAACAAACATTTGGTAAAATCCCCATAAAAGTGAGGACTAAAACCAAAATGGGAACGGAAGCCCCAGAGAGCTCCTCCTTTCCACACCTGTACTGAATGTGGACGCCGAGGGCAAGAAAGGCAGGAAGACACCTTCCTCTTGCCTTTTTCTCATAGACTGAAACATTTCTGCTCCCCACAGTGTCCAGGGGGAGCCATGGGACAGCAGTGGAGTGAGGTTTGGTCACAGGGACTGCAGAAAACCGCCTCAAGTTTGGCTTCTCAGGTTAAAGTGTTGCTCCACTGCAGGTGGAAAATATCAAGTTTGCACATCTGGAAAAAATCAAGTGATCTCAGCAGAGCAGGGCTCTTTCATATCTAAAGAGTATTTAACATGACTGTGTTCCAGCCTGATCAAAGCTCAGTTTTATCATGAGGAAAATCTTTGTAGTTGTCCTCTTCTCTGGTTCTGAAGAGTAAATCATAACTTAAACACCTATAACTCTTTAGGTGAGCTGTAAAAAGAACAAAAATACATTCCAGGAAAATGTGATATGCAGTGACAATAAATTAAAATCTTAACTTCTATGTAAATTGATTTACTTTAACTATAGTTTCAAGCCATTATTAAGTGCACAGGTAGTCCCTTTACTTTGAACACGATTTTCTCTTTTCTACAACTTGTTTCAAAATCTAGCTGTTTAAAATAGATTTCCAAGGAAAAAAACAGTATTAAACTCCCCCAGTATGACAGAAAAGTCTCTGAGAGCCTCTTTGTTTAGAGAGAATTCAACTAGCAGAGCATTTGAGAATTCAAGCAACAGGAAGTAATTGTTTTTACCTTCTTCAAACTTGTTCCTGACTTTTCTAAAGAGAAAATAAATATTTTTAGTCTAAAATACATAACATTGCTGTATTTTTTTCAGCTCTTGAGAGCACACTTTGGTTCTCAAAACCCAGAGGAACTTGGGCGTCACACATGTTCATTCATTTGACTTCAAGAGAGAAAAATATGATTCACACTTGTCCTCTAACCTATGAAGTCTTGCACTAGCAGGACACATTGAACACTATCAGGAAAAAAAAATTTAAAAATATGGAAAGCAGCAGCTCATGGTGAGGAAAATAAAAAGAAAAAAAAAAACCATACTGGAAGTTATTTCACCCACTCAAACATTTTTCATGTCTTTAAAACTTGTAAATGCCTTTTGCATTTATCTAGATAAATCTAGAGGTACTTAGCGCCTTGATGAAACTCTGCAGCTTGATGTGCTCCTGGAAGATTTGGGGGGTGAGGTGGGAATAAATCAGGAAGTAATTTAAGGTATAAAAAATTTGAAACCACCTTTTTAAGAAATCAAACTACTTTCTGAAGACAGGTTTTGTTTTTCAACTCAGTTCTGAATTAAATGGAAACTTTCTGAGGTAGGATTTAATTGCAAGTATTAGCTTCCTAGGGAATGAGCAGCCTATGGGAACAACGCTCTCCACAGAAACCCTTGGCTCTCAGATTCCACCAGAGGGCTGGGAGGCCACCTTTATGCCTCTTTGGCTTTTTGTTTCTTTGTGGTTTTCTCTGTCCTGAAGTTGAAAGTATTAAAAAGTAAAGTAAATCAGATCACTGGTTCATAAAATGCTTAAATTCTACTGCAAGACCATAACTGCAGTTTCTCATACATTTTGTCGTCAATATCCATCCCATTTCCACTCCCAGATTTTTTAATTTCTTGACTGTCAACTGTCTTTACCTCCATCAAGTACTAAAATCTGCCTTTCTGTCACTGTGAAATATTGACCTCATACTTATGACCTGTAAAATACTTTATGCCCACTGGCCATCACTATGCCCAGAATATTGATCATGTGTTCTGTTTGAGCATCTATTAGTCAATTTAAAAGAACATAATCAAGAATATTATAAGACTTTGATGGCTCATTCTCAAGATGTGCAATCCAAAGCAACAGAAAACTTAGTGGTTTTTTTTAATATTGATTTTTTTTTACTACAAAATTATTGAAAATTCACTATGATTAGTGGCCTGGACTTTTGTTAGAACCCTTATCTTCATAAGCAGCTTTTTTGTCTTAATTCTTCTTCTAATGGTCAATCTCTCTATCAAGATTTTCTGCTTTCATAAATTTGTTCTTGATGTTTTGGTTTACTGAATTTTTCTCTTTTTACACATTGAAGGAATTCTTCTGCTCATTCCTCCTCTGCAACGTTTGCTTTATCATGTGTGATGGGGTGATATCCCATGATCTTGAGGGATTGTTTTCAAATGCCCATATGACAAACATTTTTGTCTTTTTTTTTTTGTCATGTTTTTACTTGAATATCTCTGAGAGGTCCATCTCACTCTCCTTTATGAATGTATTACATCCTTGATGTGTTCAGACTTTGCAATTTACCCTCATAAAGCCCTTCTGTGATACAGAAATATTATTGACATTTTACAATGGAACAGAAAACGAGTCAGCTTATTAAGGTATCGAAATGTTTAAGGGATGCCTTTCGGGATTTTCAAGGTTGCTCTGACATATAACTCTCATTGAACTAATTGAAGATTTTTCACTAAATGCCTAATTTGCATTTTCAGTTTTCTGAAAAGCTTTAAAATCTGACTCAGTCGTGTCACCCATGAAATCCAGTGGCCCAGCGTGTTAAACCCGGATCTCCTTAGCCCTTACACTCACGCTCGAAGCACGTGCAGCTCTGCCCACAACAGGGGAATACTGCTAAAATACACTGAAAAACTGAAAAACAAAGATGTGGCGTGCACCACAAGCCTCCAGTCCCCTCCTGGCCTGAGTCACACAGACAGCAGGGAGCCACACAGCCAAGTGCATCAGATGTCAGGCAGGAGAGGAGCAGATATCTCCAGGGACCTGGCTGCTCCGTGCTGGGAGTGAGGGGCGCCGGGAGGCTGAGCTTGGGCACAGGTGCTGGCACCGGGCTCGGCAGCCCCTCAGCTCCCTCCCTCAGCTAGGGGTGGGTTTTTCTAACAAGTCCTGACATGGGTCAGAGCCAACATCCATGAATGGCCTCAGCCAAAGGTGCTGCAGAATCGTCTGTACCCACCATGTCACTGGGTTTAGGCAGGCGGTTGCTTTATTTCAGAAACACCTTTCAAAGCATGCCCCCACCCATTAATTCCTGTACAACACCTAGTCAAGTCCCTCATCAGACACTTAATCACGCACTTTTCTCCACTCTGGTGCCGTAGATCTTTTTAGGTTGCTGTTTTGGGTGGCCTAAGAGCCAGTTACTCAGTCTGACTAAAGCATGTCACCTTCACACCTGCGGGGGCAGGAAGCTGGAACAAGGACAGCTCCATCCTTTGCCCAGTTCTGATCAGGAGACGCTGTCCTTCAGCACCACTTCTCCTCACATCCCTCTTCAGGCCTCTAGTGGCTGGAAAGGGAACGCATCAGCCGTCAGGGCTTTTTAAGGCCGTTTCGCCCTTGTTAAGTCAATGAAACTCAGGACGTGCAGCAAGCTGGGTTTGGTCAGTGCATTTCCTGCCCTTTCTCTGTCACTCGTATTGCTTCATTTCGGAAGCCATGTGCACTGCCTTCCTACAGCCCACAGCACCAGAGCTAAGGACCAGCTAAACAAACCACGTGGACAGCCATACCGGGAGAATTAATCTATTTCAACCAAAGAAATACGAGATCAGGTGAATTAACCAATTCCTGACGTGACTACCTCACAGAAGTATTTTCCAAGTCAGGGTTTATGGGTGACACGTTGCCTGCCAGACCCTCTGAGGCTGGCTGCAGCTGCAAAAAATAAAAACCTTCAGATTGAGGCCAATGGGAAGATGCTGCCTGCAGCATAATTGCTCAGTGTTGTTGCACATTGGCTGGCGAAGGTTAGGGACTGCTGCTCTGTGTAATCGAGCAGGTTCGCAGCAACACCGGGAGGCTGTTGTATAATAACAGTTCAAGCAAAACAGGTAGAAATAAACACACACCTTCTTATTTTATTTTTTTTTTCATCTTTAGGTAGAGGTGATAAATTTTTACTGAGCACACCATGTTTTAAAATCACTCCCAAACAGATGCCAGGCACTCTTTTGCCCGAGGCTGATTGGAAAAAGAAAAGAAAAAAAAAAAAAAAAAAAAAAAGCAGGTAGCTTCTGAAAGAAATCTGAGAAGCTGTTATCTGAGTGGCGGAGGTTAAAGTCTCCATATGCATTTCAAGTAGTTTCGTACCAAAGTGAGCCCTGATTTAAGCAGACGGCTTTGGAATCATGACCTGATATACAAATATGTGACTGATCCTTTAGTAAATGAAAATTACAGAAAATCACAGGTGTCTGTCATAAAAATTACTGCTTATATGAACAAAGTAATTAAATCTGCCTATATGAACCAAACAATTAAATGTGCCTACTTTTAAAGAATCCCCATCAAACATTGCATGAATCACTTCAATTTGAATATTTTAAGTACTGAAAAGCCAGAATGGCTGCAAATAGCTTTGGATATGAGCAAACTGAATGATGGAAAATTCCTTATTCATTTACTGTGACAGCACATCTTTTTCCTGCGTTGAGTATTTTTTTACTTAGTTTTACTTGTTTCCTGCAGGCCTTCAGCATATGCAAGGATTTGTCAGGAAGTTGCACTCTGAGTGTTACTTCAGGCTACCAAATTACAGAAAAGTATTTAAGAACAGAGTGTCATTAGGCTGCCCTATGCTGAAGGGAATGATTTATTTCAGGGAATAATGAAGCAATGAATACTGTGCTGTGATGACTGGCTGATCTAACAGCAAGGCTTCCCAGTGCTGCAAACGTTCATCAACTTCTGTCTTAACTCACTAAATTTCTCCTCATACTGAGCAAACCCAACTTGATGATATAAAAAAAAAAAATAATAAGCTCCTACTCTAAACTGCAATGTACCTTTCCCTTGTGTCCAGAGACAGACCCTCAATCTTTTCACGTTTTTGTGCAGCTGGAGCAAAGCCTCCTCAAGTTAAAGTTTTTAAGTAAGAGTGTTATGCCACGGTGCGGAAACCATAATCCTGACAAACACACAGAAAACCAACCCGGCGTACGTCCTGCCAGACCTGCAGCCTCCACATCTGCTACAGAAACGCGAGGAACAGTCTTTTCCGCTTGTGCCACGTAGAACAGGGGAGTTGGGTTAAGCCGCGTTCCGGTTAAGCCGAGCTACGAAGCGCCTGGCGCTTCCCCCCCGAGCTTCGGGAGGGCCCGGGGAGCAGCGGGGCAGCCCCGGGCACTGCAGCAGAGCGGCGGCGGCTCCGGGCAGGGCGGCTCCGACCCGCTCCGGGCGGGCAGCGCCCGCGCAAAGTTGCGCGCCCGCCCCCGGCGCTGCCGCACCCGCCGCGGGCTCGGGGAGCGCTGCGGGCTCGGGCTCCGCATCTCGCCCGGCGCCGGCCGCTAAAACCGAGCCTGGCGGCGCCGAGCTCGGAGCGCCGTCCTCCCCCCGGCCGGGCCGGGCAAAGCCCCGCGGCCCCGGAGCATCCCCCCGCCGCCTCCTTCCCTGCGCGGCCGCCTGCTGCCGGCAGGCCTCTCCCCGCGGCTCCCGGCCGCCCGGGGATGCTCGGGGGAGCTCGCCCTCCTCCCGCGGCCGGGGCCGGAGGGAGGCCGCCGGTGCCCGCGCCCCCGAGGGCGGCGGCCGTACCTGAGTCGCTGAGGCGGGGCCGGGCTCTGTCCCGCAGGTAGTAGATGAAATCCCGGCAGTTCTCGTTCTCCACCGCCCCGACGGAGCACAGCTCGGCCAGCAGCTGCAGCGCTTTCTGGCAGATCTCGTCCTCTCTGTCGCCGGGCATCGCCCCGCAGCATCCTCGGGAGCGGAGCGGAGCCCTGCGGTCAGGCGCCGCGCCGCTGCCCGCCGCCCGCCTGCGGCCGCCGCGCCGCCGCCCGCATCCTCCTCAGCCGGCGGCGCCCGCCCCGCCGGGCCGGGCAGGGCCGGGCCGGGCCGGGCCGGGCCCCGCCGCTCCCCCCGGTGCCGCGGCCGGGGGCGCACGGGGGGTCCCACCAGTTGAACGCGAGGGCGTGGAGCGCCGGCGCCGCGGCCGCCCAGGCGCGCTGGCGCAGCGCTGCCGGCGGGGAGCGGGCGGGGGCCGCCGCGCCCCTCTCCGCCCCGGGGGCAGGACTGCCCCGCGCCCCGAGCGCGCACGCTGCCGAACTTCAGCGCGGGGGCTGGCAGGGCGTGGAGCCGGGCGCGGGTCCCCCAGGGACAGAGCCCCGTCCCCCGGCTCCCCAGGGGCGGCAGGCCCGGCCCGTCCCGGAGCGCCTGCCCTTGTGCCTGGCGCCCGCTCCCGCTCCCGCTGGGCTGCGATCCCGCTCGCTCGGCTCTGTGACCGCCACCCGGAACGCGCGCCCTCGCAGTCGGGAGGGGAGAGTGTTAGAGATGTAGCCCGGGCGGAACGGCGATCTTCTCTCTCGGCGGATTCGCGTGCGCGGCTTAAAAAGAGTTAAAGCGCGGCCGGGAAAGCTCAGGCACCTGAGACCCAGCCGTAGCTGCTGGAGGGGAGGGCAGGAGAGCCTTCCCGGAGGAGGTGGGGGCTGAGGAGATGTCTGCCATTAGGCATGTTTATCCTGACAAGTAGGAGATTCGTAAGGTGCTACTTCGCTTTCTGGGTTTGTAGGCTGCGAGGCTGGTGGGTGTCATGAGGGGAAAAGCTGAGAGCTGGCTGCTCCATTTAACTTCGTTTCTCTCTCTCTCTCTCTCCCTTTTATAATAGTTTAGGAAAATATCAAAGGCCACGGCGAGCTCAGAAAGTTCAGGCTGGTGTGGATGTTCAGCCTCCTGTTTAAAGACTGCTGATAACGGTTCTAGAAATAGCATCATCTTCTAGTAGAAGCTTTTCTTCTTCTTAAAGAAAAAAAGCGCATCATTGAACTGAGATGCATTTTGGGAAAGGACAGGGTATTAATAAGAAAAGTTGTTTACCAGTATAGCTTGCCTCCTAGTGCTTTGGCAACATTGCTTTTGTCTGAAAGGCGTTCCCCCCTCCACCCCCCCACCCCCACCTTAAATAGAAAAATGATATCTGTAAAGCACAATTGTATAAGCCAGGCATGATTCCACCAGTAATCAGGCGACTCACTCAGACTGGCTTGTCATTGTTAAACATTAATAATAGATAATAAAAGAGCGTGCAGCTGTTGCAGTTGTTACCATTGTAACCATATTCCTGAGGGTCAGAGATTTTGGTGACATCAGTATATGTTTCCCCATCTAATGGTGTGAAACTCTCTACTAGTCTCAAGAAATGCCACACAAATATTCATCTTGGTGCTGGAAAAACCAACGTCATTTGTTTGTTTCTCCAAGCATGCAGGGAGAAAGGCAATTCGTAAGAGGTACTGTCAGTCACAGCTCTGTCTCTGAAACTAAGGGTCAGGCTTCAGCAGTCCTGCTGCTTAATCTACTGCAGTGAAGAAGGGGCAAATTTTAGAGAACTTGGTAGAGCTAGAGGTACCAGAATGTCTTTTAGGGAAAAGGCAGGTTCAAGAGGGCTGTCAAATTACTTATATGTATGTAAACTCTCTAGAGGCAGAAACTTTCTAATTTGTAACAAAAAAAAAAAATCAAGTCCAGGCCAATGGTGTTGATATGTCCGAGAGGAGGAAGGACAGAGGAGTTACCAAAGACCACTGACAGAGCTGTCTGTTAAGTACAAAGTCCGGTGATCATGTGTGACCAGATTTTGAATTACTGTATACAATTTGACTAAAATTTTTATATTATGTTACACATCACTTGGCTATAATTTGACCTGACTAATGTATAACTGACCAAGACAGCTGTGCTGTTCTATAGCTTGACCTCTGCCTAGGACAGGAAAACTGCAAAGTGATATTAATGCATTTACCAGAGTGTGGTTTCTATCCTGTGGGACCACAAGCTCAGTGCTGGCCTGGGATTCAGGCTTGCTGCAGAGTGAGCTCTAGACAGCCTGGCGATGAAGCTGTAATTTCTTTATCCTTCTCCTGTAACTAAAATCTTCCTTTTTTTTTTTTTTTTTTTTTTTTTTTTTTTTTTTTTTTTTTAAGTAGCAGCAAATTTGAAGGTGCTGGGATGTTTGTAATACAGGTGCTTGGAGATGGAAATTTTTCGGTCTGATGGAGGGGAGAAACTATTTGGACATCACTGCTTGTAAACAAAGGCATCTATTCTCCAAAGCTCTGAGCTCTGAGTGCACTGTGTGAGCAAATGCCCATGTCTCTGGAGATAACAGCAGTAAATGTAATCAGCTGTGTCTCAAACTGCAACGTTTCCTTCCTGATCTTGCCTGTGAGAACCAGGTTACATCTGCCATTTTGTTGTCATTGATTGCATGTTTGTCTTCTTGCAGGCACTGCTAGTTTACTCCTGTGTCAGCTGCAGATTTTCCCTGTCAAGGGGGCCATGTTACGTTTGAGATCCCTAATGAATGCTGCACTAATTAACTTTGGTCCTAGAAGGTCATTGAATGATGCAGTGGGATGCTCTTATTGACCTTATCCTGAGAGTTAAAATCTGTACTGACCAGAGTGAGTCTGTTTTTTTTTTTCTGTTTAGCTCAGAGCTGGCCTCACGCAATACAGTGTACTCAGAAGTTAGAAAAAAACCCCAAAGCCTGCTACACATGGAGTCAGAATAAGTTTAAATGTTTGACCTACAACAGTTCTGTCATCATCAATTGACACGTTCATCTTTCTTTTCTTGGCATAAAGCTTTTCCCCAGTGCTCTGGCAGCAACACAAGGATTGCTGGCAATGAAGTCACCTTCAAAGCTGAGGCATTCATGAAACAAATGCATTTTTGGAAGCAAGTAAGGCAGCTTGCATCAGAATTTTTGTTATGGCTATGCTGCAACCAGAACGTATCAAATATTTGTGTTGAGTATTTATAATTGCTTGACTTATATTTGCCCATTTGGGCACAACTCATCATAAGAGTACCTTTTTCTTTAAAAAAAGGGGAGGAAGGAAAGCTAGGGGTATTTCAGGAAATCAAGAAAACATGTGGAGCAAATAAGTTACTAGTGGAACACAACAAACAAGAGGTTTTTTTCACCCCAAGAAATCAAAGTTTGTGAATCTGTAGTTAAATAGGAGGACAAAATGACTGCAAACAAGGAGAACATTACTGTGGTTAAAGGAGGCCATTTCACCAGAGGCAGTCACCTGCAGTCCAGGCTGGAGAAGGGAAATGCCATTGTAGGCTCAAGGATTGATACATCTATCAAAAATCTGTTATTGGCTGTGCCAGACCTTCTGTCTCACTCTCCCTCTCATATACAGTCACCCTTCTATTCTTTATGCATATATCTTCTGCTGCTGGAAAGTAGAAAATGCTTAGGTAAACATACAAGAAATGGAAATGTGAGTAACTACAACCGGGGTCTTTTTTTGAGATGATGCTTTTCTGAGCAGTGTCATTCTTGAGGTGAATTAGTTGTTCTTCACAGAAGGTTTTAGGAATGCTTTTAAGGGGAGGTTAGATACAAAACAGGCATGTCCCCATCTGGGCTTCCCCTCATCACTGACGTCTAGAAGTCATGTGGAAACAGGTTAGTGTTAACTAAAGGGAAGGTGGTATCATCACTTTGATGAGGTTAACATAAAAAATAGCTGTCCTTGAGTACAATGGAGTCATTTGAAGATTTTGAGATCAGAATTACATACTCTGAAGAAAGAAGGGATAGTAGCGTATTCCCATTATGGTTTTTATAAAATCTTAGGGCTTTTTATTTGAACTCACATGTCATTTGTTGACATCTCTTCAGATTTTTTAAAATGTCATGCATAAAACCAGTGTTAAATGCTAGGATAGTAGTGATCTTTGTGTTTTCCTCTGCAGGAGGCCTGTGAGCTATTCCTGTGTCAGAATGCGTAAAATGTCATTTTGGGGTTTCCTGAGTGACGGTAGGGAGCTTCCTCACAGCAGGTCCTGAAGGGAAAGCAAAGAGTCTCTCCTGTGCTGAGCAGAGGAAAAGTGTGTCAAAGCTCTGAGATGCCATCAAGTGTCACTGAGAGCTGTGCTGCACCAGAGGATTAGGAGTGCACATCTGACAGCCAGTGTCCTGGTACAACTGGGACTCAGCTACGTCTTACAGAGCCAGCCCAAGGGGTGGGGATAATGAATGGGTTGTCTGAACAGAGGTTTTGAGCAAAAACAAGACTGCAGCTCATCAGTGGGATTTTTTGTTTCATTTATCTCTTGTCCAGTTTTTTTTCCCCAGGTTGCCATTGGCAAAACTTTCCTGCCTAAGGAAAAGTCGCAAGCTCAAAGTAGGAGACTGTAAACTGCCCAGGAGATTGTAAACAGCTTAACATGAGCACAAGCTCTTTGATATGTTGGACCACTTTCATGACCTCTTTATGACAGATTACCATTCTTTTCTTGATCTTTATACCATTCACATTGTTAATAGAGAGTACTCTGGGTGCTGTAGCTTGTCACATGCAATTTTAATCTATCTTAAGAAAGCTTCCTTAAAACTTGAGAAAGAGGGAGGAAAACACATCTCTTCTGATTTGCCTTCTAATTTGACAATCTCTTCCTTGACAGCTTTTGCAAACTCTACTGGGAGAAAAAAAGAAGTGTACTGAATAATTCAGCCTTGAGAGTGAATTGAGCTCGAGGAGAATTGTTGAATTCCCAAGTCTGTGGTTTGTGGTTTTTGTTATTGACTGCTCACATGGATTTAAAGTCCTGTCTCTGCAGTTGGTGGTTTTTATCTCCCCTTTGGATTCTGCAATTTTGTCTGGCTTTCCATCCCTGTTCTTGTAAATAAACACACAAGAACCGTTGAAGGACCTCCTTGCTTCCAAGGGGAGCCATAGACAGCCTGCTACGCTAATAAATCAGAATTTAACCTTGGGCCTGGATGTTGAAGATAGTCCACTGAAAGGAGGATGGAGTCATGCTGAGTAAGAGACACTCTTCCTACCATCCTCCCCTCACGTGCTGGAATATCCAAATTCTTAAGGAAGGTGAAAGTTTGATATCAGAAAAAAAAGCCTTCTGAAAATGGGGTGTCTTAACTCACCCTGAAGTTTGTTATTTGTATTACCATGCTAATAGAAGCCAGACAGCAACAATAGGAGCTGGTCCTGCATTTTATGCATTGGCAACCAATAAGTAAAAAAAAAAATCCCAAATTAATATCATTTGAGAATTTGTAAATGCACAAAATATAGAGCCCATTTTCTGCAAGGTGGGATGATGGTGCAATACCTGTCACTGAAAGCAGCTTGCCCAGAAAAATACTATATTTGGAAGAGTCTAGCCAGTATTCAGGACTCTATATAAAACCTGAACCATGCTCATCACTTCTTAAAGCCACTGAATAATGTCAATGTTATTACCTCTAAAGCATTTTTTTCCTAGTTCAAGAAGCAAAATCATCTGCAAAAAAAAAAAAAAATTGTCTGAAAATTGCTATCACACTGTCTAGTAGAACTTTTGTATAATTAACTCTTATTTACAATCTCACTGAGTGGTATAGCTCATATGAGCAAATATCTGAGCTCAGTCTTAATGTGGACTCCAGGAAAGCTCTTCTAGTGTATTTCCACTCAGCTGCTTGCAGCTACATATTAACATTTCCTAACTAAAAGAAAGAAATAAAAATGTTTGGTGGTTTTATGATGAATTTGTGAGAGAATGCTAAGGAGGGCACGCACTTTGTGAGGAGGATATGGTCCCCTATCCTCAAACTTTTAGAAATAACAGAACCTTAACCCAAAAAAGGAAAAAAAAAAACCCAAACCAAATTCTTTATACCCAAGAAAAAAACCCCTCATTTTTGATTCATGGTAAATGAATGCTTTGTAACTTTCAGATATCACTAGTTTTTTCTGTAGTCACGAACTTCTCTGAAAGACAGCTAAATCTAGAAAACTTTTTAAATTAAGTGGCAGGTCAGATGGGGTCTGCTTGCAAGTAAAACAAATCCACAAGTCTCCTTGTGGCTGAATGAAAATTTGTATTCCTTTTGGATCTATCTTTAGTTCTGATTAACATATAATCAAATAAACTAGAGTCCATCCAGAAGGCAGTCCTGGTTAAATATGCCATAAAGGATATGCTTTCTGCCAGGAACTCTTGAGGTAGGGAATGGTGTCTGTTCTGGGCTCAAGGCAGAGGTTGGATGTGCCATCCCTTTTGCCACGAGCAGGAATTCAAATCAGAGTTGGAGCAGGTGCATGCACACTGTTTCAGGTACCAGAATACTTCTGTCTCCAGTTAAAGGGAACAACCCATGTCCCTACAGGCAGATGCTTCCAGGGGTCAGTGTGAGCCAGGACTGCCTACGGAGTGCTCCTGGAGCACTGGTTTGAGGATCCTGAGGCACAATCCTGTCCTCAAATCTCTGGCTAAGGATGAAGAACTTGCCTTGAAACTGCCCAGCTTTTGTAACAGCTGACTTGGGCGCAGCCTTGTTCCTGGGCAAGGGAATGACAGGAATAACAAATCCCTCTATCTGAAGGAGGAGAGGAAGGAATCCCAGCACTGCAGCACGTGGTACCTCGGTGCAGTGTCTGCCAGCCTCCTGTTCCTTTGCAGCCACAGGACCCAGTGCTGGGCATGAGACAGGGAGAGTTTTGTGGGATCTTGGGCATCTCCCTTCCCAACAGATCAACAAACAACTCCTCTCCCCTATTGCTATGGAAACATTGGGGGAATAAATGAGCTGTGCTGCTGTGTGAGATACTTTTGAGGGAGAACCAGGTAAGCTGTTTCTTTGGCAGAGGCATAATTTAAACTTATGACTGAGGTCCCTTGTGTAAACGAGTTTTTTCAAGACTTACTGACAACACAATATAAACACTTCCATCAGCAGAATAATGTTTCTTTAAAAAATGTATCTCTTTGTGATGCTGAGGCAAAAGGCTCTGCAGTTTGCTTTATTTGTTGTAATAATTATAACCTATACCTTAGAACAGTTTTTTCTTCCACCCTGTGATCATCTCCCCAAACAGCTAGGAGCTATTTTTCCTTCTCTGAGGATGTTCTGGTGAAGCTGATGCTATGTGGTAGGTCTTGGCCACCTGCTTTACTTGGTCATGTGAATGTTGTCCTGAGTCATACTCCCAAAATACATTGTTGCCTAAATCCAGGGAAAACTGACAATCGGTAGCAGTTGAACTTCCATATTAGAGCAGAATTTATGTTAAAAATAAATGATTACTGTCTGGAAAGCATGAGCTGCTTGCTAAGAAACTAGGTAAGCACCTAGTTCACTAGGTGTGAGAAGGGTTTCTCTTGCCATTAGTTACTCCAGGAACTACACTCCAAAACACTACACAGAAAATTGAGATTCATGCTCCATACTTCTCTGGTTAAACACTGGAGCTGTCACAGAAATGTTCTCCAGCCTATGTCAGCTGCTGTTAGCTTTCAGAGCCATGTTCATTCTTGTTTAGGCACTGAGGTTTTCAGTTCTTTTCAACGCAGTAATATCTCTGCAGCCAGAAGAGTTAAGGTTGCTTTAGCAAGGCAGAGGGCACAGCCCTTCTCCAAGTCAAGTTGTTCTGTGAGCCAGAACCTGTGGGAAAAATATTTTCTGTGATGAAATGACTCCTGGCCTCACCTTTTTGAATGTGATCTATGTGAGGTGCTGTTATAGTGAAATCCTGCCAGTTTGGCAGAAATCGTGCAGGTTTGGCTTTTGATTTTAACCCTCCTGGAACAGTGCCTGCCTTTGTGAGAGGATTCTAAACAGTACTGCAGGTGGCTGATGGAGCCCAACATTCAGTCTGCAGGAAAGAGGGGAAATGCAAAGTATGGTGCTGGTCCCAGTATTCCCTTGGGCTGTGTCTGCAGTGCTACTTGGGGTGAGTTGATGCCAGCAATCTCCTTGGTCAGTCACAGAGCTCATTTGAATTTTGCCTGACTCCACAGACTGTGTGTGAAATTCAGTGGCCTCTTTCCTCCCTGTTAGGAAACAGAAGGTGAAGAATGCATTATCCACCCTGTACTTGTGCTGCTGCCTTGAGCAGTGTTTGGAACACAACCTTCGGCTTGTGGGGAAAAACAGATTGAGTTGACAATGGGAAGCTGTAGGAGAAGGGAATCCAGGTGATCTCACCCCTGATAAGTCACAGCTGTGTTAATTACCCAATTCAGGCTCACCCCTGATGAGTCCCAGCTGTATCCAGTAAAGATAAGTGTGATAAAAGGGAGTGGGACTTAAGTGGGGAGGAGAATTAGGAAGGAGGAGGGGCCTTGAGGAAAAGGGAGCAAGAGGCTCATGAAGAGGAAGGATCCTGAGGAGGAAGAATCCCTGCTGTGAGGTCAGTCCGGGGCTGCAGTCAGAGGCTGCACACTGATCCCTGCAGTCACAGTCTGGCTGGGTAAAAGCTGCAGTCAGAGGCTGCACACTGATCCCTGCAGTCACAGTCTGGCTGGGTAAAAGCTGCAGTCAGAGGCTGCACACTGATCCCTGCAGTCACAGTCTGGCTGGGTAAAAGCTGCAGTCAGAGGCTGCACACTGATCCCTGCAGTCAGAGTTCAGCAGGAAATAAGCAGCAGTCAGAGGCTGCAAGGGAAACCCCCAGCAGGAGCTGCTGCAGCCAGAGTCAGGGAATGGTTGGAGTCAGGATGGCTGAGCTGTAAAGAGGAATGAGCCAGGGCCCTTTCCATGCTGTGATCAACAAGGAGTCTGTGTCTGGGCTCATTTCTACCCTCTAACAAGAGGGTGGAAACATGAAGCTATTGCAAAAGGAGACAAATGTGACTCTGCAGTTTATGGTGAGGAATATTGCATGAAAGACAAAGGACATAATTATCCTGATTTGAAATTGCTGATGTTTTATCTAATGCAGGTTTTGGATACTGCAGTTTCAGATATAGATGAGTTGAAGAGTCTCTAGAAAAAAAGAAACAAAAAATAATCTTACAAAACAATGATTTGTAAGCATTGCCTGTGAGAAAAAGCTAAAAGAAATAGATTTCATAAGCTTTTCTAAAAGAGAATGATGTTATGACTGTGGAAAAAATTGTTGGTTTTCTGGCCAGGTCTTCTGGCTTCTTCAAATAGAAATTGAGTGTGATTACATAGAAAAATGGGACAAAATACAATAAACACACCATCTAGGAAAGTGAATGCAGTTTTCTATGCAACAGAAGGCAATCTAACCAGATAAGAAAAGAATTTAGGTGAGAATGCATTTTTGTCTCAAATGAAAATCAGGCAAAAGCATTTTACATTCATGCCTTAAGAGTGGTTTAGTTTAGCAAAAAAAAAAAAATTGATTTAAAATATTTTTGTGGAATACATAAGCATGCCTTTGCAGTTGCTGTTGAAAGCGTATTAAGTTTAGAGAAAACATAAAAAGTTGTCTTAATTTTTCCAAAAGCAGCCCATTCCCAGGTCATTCCATATCCAGTGCAGCTCCACCAAATTCCTTGTGAAAACTGTGGTGAATTTCTCCACCCTGTACAGCAGCCTTTACTCCTAAAGCTGGGTAAAGGCAAAGTGATCTGTGAGGGTGCTTGTGTTTGGTGCATTTCAGTACTTTGTAGCAGTCACTTCTGCGGTTTGTTTGTTTGTTTGTGTGGGGATTTTAGTTCAAGATGGATTTCATCTTGTCCTCTGCATCTGATGTTTCCATTGTAAGTTGTGGGTTCACTTCAGCACTGCAGTGTGGCATAGAACCAAAGGATTTGGAGATGAAACCTTTGCAGTTCTTTCTTCTGAATCACACAGCGGACTTATCACACTTTCTCTTTTTTTTCACTTTTACTCCAAAAATACAAAATGATTAAACCAGACAGGTATGTCTACTTCTCAGTGTATACTTTATCAAAGTACAGATGTGAGCAAACTGAGGAAATGTGTGATATGATTTTTTTATTGGTAGTTCTCCTCACTGAACTGTCCATGGTGACTTAAATTTCTCTGTGTTACATAACAAAGACGTTATTGGTAATAACTTTGCTCTTCCTTGGCAGACATGCCAAATATCAAGGGTGCAGGAATTTAATCTTGTTATTGATAGCAACTAGACATTTTTAAGATATTAATCAAAAAGATCTTTGGACTTTTTGTTCTGTCCAACAACTTGATAGTCAAGAAAACAAGGAGAGATGATAATAAAATATGATCACAGTGTTTTCTCCAAATGCTCATCTGTCTCCCACAGGAGTTTTTTAACCTTTGATCAGAGTATCTAAAACTACACAGTAAAGACCTAGATAATTAACAGGTCAAGATTTACACTCAGTTATGTCTCACAGCATAAGCCATATTTGTGTCAATATAGAAGCAGTCTCTTCTGACTGGATTTGCTGCTTTTCACATTGAAACTAACAGATTAATAAATGTTAATTAACTTACTGTAGCCTTACATAATCAGAATGTAATTTCTTATGCTGAGAGTTTCTGACCTGAAAGTTATATTTACAGTTTGTATCTGAATTTAAACTTTCCTTTTGTTCATTATCATGCAAGCAGAGATGAATGAGATATGTCTTTCTGATTATTTAAAATTTGGAGGACTTTCATGATAGGTCCTGTTTGTAGCATGGGCAGAAAGATGGGCAGAGTGTTTTGGAGTTTTTTTGGTTTTGGTGATAAAAGTGTGACTGTCTTCATTGAACCAAATACTGTCATCTTGGGAAGAGGGCATCCTAAAGCACATGCCTGATACCTCCTTCTGTGTGAGTTTTCTCTCATTGCCATATCCAGCTGGGAGGAAGGAACTAAGCCTGACCCTTTAAATTCTTTTCTCCTTGACGCTCTCAGAAAGTTTATTTTTCTTGTTAACATTCCTAAACTAAGTGAACACACTGGCACTTCCTTACAGAAAGCTGCTCAGTTAGAGCATTCCTGGCAGTTTATGTTGCTGTCTCTCGAAGGCTTTCGCAGAGTGAGCAGTGACTGGGACTTCTCTATTTTAGTCCCAGCATCTGGATTAGGGTTGACTAACAAGATTCTTCCTCATCCCTTGAGACCTAAGATGACTTCACATTTCTCTGTATCTTTTTTTTTTTCCTGTGGTTGTTTTTTGTTGTTTCGGTTTGTTTGGGTTTTTTTGTTTGTTTGTTTTTGTTTTGGGGTTTTTTTTGTGTGGCTCATGAAGTCTTTACTCACAGATATGAGGGGTTGGATTATCTGCTTTCCCCAGGAGACTGAACTCTTCAATCCTAGACTCCTTGTTGCCATTAGGTCAGCAGGCTGGTAGCAGCCTGCTTACTGCAGATTATTGTCACCCAGTGCAGACAGCTATTTTTCCCTCAAACCATGTGGAAAAGGAGAAACGATCCATAGCCAGCCGCAGTCTTTGTTTTTTCCCTGCTGTTCTGTCTCTGTTCATGCGCAGGCTTTTCAATTTCATGAAGCAGCTTTACATGAAAGCTGAAATGTAATTGCATCCTCCTGAGTAAAATGGACAATTTCTGTGCCAACCATGTTTTTAAAGAATAAGATTACAGCATTCACTCTGCTGCATGCTTTCTCTGTGAGCGAATCCCTTTGCTGATGTAAAGGGATTAAATATTCTAAGACACCAGCCAGATCAATTCTTTATAATTCTGTAAGCGTGGAAAAGATCACCTTCATTATTTTTGGCAGGGGAAGAAGTGAAACATAACAGGGAGGCCTCTTTTAATACACCTTGCTTTACTCTAGCAACACAAGTGAGGATTCATTTCAGCATGCGTTGTGCTTGCTGTTCCTCTCAGCCTTCCTTACACTATAATTTCCTTGTGGAATTTGTGGCTTTCTGATATACCTTGTAGATCTAAGGCAACAAAATAGATGTTGTGCAGTTTGCAGTTTTTGCTGCTTTGTTTTAAACTGAAACCCTGGAGTGCGATAACATTTGTTACCCCAGAAAAAAAATTAAAAGTGTGCAGGGTTGGAAATGAAACAGTTTCAAATATCTTTTCATGCCCTACTTTTATAGTTTCTAGTACTCTTTGTCTTGCTCATAGTATCTTTATGTGGCTCTAGGAAATGGGTGGTTTTCAGTATTTTGTCTTTCATTGATTGCACTTGGTAAGATTTCCAGACTCATGCATTTTATGTTTGACTATGGACAGCCATAAAGGAGTTTTCTTACAGTTACGTTGTGAGCATAACAGTGGCAGTGTCTCTTGCTCTCTTGGAATGATGTATGGGCTTCTTTTCTCCCTGCCAGATGTTGTTGCAGACTTACCAGAAAGAATACTTGATATCAAGATTATGGAATGTAGCTCTTGTTAACAAAATTGTGCTTCTCCGTCTCAAACCTGCACAATCCTGCCCTTAACACTGAAATTTATTCTCTCAGGGCCATCTCTGGTGTCTTCTGGAGTGGTGCCCACAGCCTAATGAAGAGAGGTTAGGAAGACTAGCACTCTGGCTGTTTTGGGAGAGGTTCCTAAACTCAGAACAACCTGAATTCAAGAGACAGAGCTATCTGGGGCAGTACAGTTCTACTGTGGACACAGCAAAGATCTCTGGAGGTATGGTTAAATTGTAAGTCTTGTAGTCTCCTTTTGGGAGCTGCGGAAGGGCTAATTCCCATTAACGTCCAGTCCAGCAGATGTTCTGTGTGATGGGATGGAGGGGGTGACAAGCTGCTTCTCCTCTGGTTGTTGTCATCCCTCCTCGCTGCTGATTGCAGGAGAGACCCCGTGGTGCCACCTCGGTGACTCTGTGAGCACTGCCTGTTCATCTCAGCCACGGCAAACAGCAATAACCAGACAAACCCTGAGGAGGTATTAGAGCCCATGTCTTCAAAATAAGATTATGTTCTGAAAGATGCTGAGCATCAACTCTGAATAAAATCAGTAAGAGCAGAGAGTGTGCAGGGTGGCACAGAGAAACACAGAGGAAGCACTGTGAGTCAAAGAGCATTGGAACTATGACAGAAGCTGTTATGAAATTATAAATGGTGAGATGGATTTAACTATGCTACAGCAGCCCGGATTATAAACTCATGTAAACACTGGTACTTAGGGGCTGGAGGAAGAGAAGGTGGGTGGATCATCAGAAGATCTGAAAATGCCAAGAAAAAGGACTAAAACATCATAATACCATAATCTCTTCATGTGGTGTCAGATTAATGAGCGAAACTTTAGAATGGGATTGTCACCTGTGTGTCTGCTTCTCTATGTGGAAATCCAAAGGGTTCTGACAGCCTTCTTTTAAGGAAATTCTGTAATTCCTTCTTTTTCCCCACTAATAATCGTAGAAATTTTCTTTCTGAAATGTTAGGTGCTACAAATGCCACGATTTTTTATTTCTCATTGCAAAACACAAAAAAGCCCCTCTGCATTTTCAGAGAACAGCTGGCTATTACAGTATGCTTTCTTACTGTTAACCTTACTAAATCATGAGGGAGGGTAGCCATAACTAACCTAATTTTAGCCAAATTGAAGCTAACTTACTCTTCAGTCTCTAACTGAACAAAAGCATTCATCAATCATCTTCATGAGCTCACGGAATCCTGAGGTTACAGGCAAGTCTTGTGTTGGATAACCACCTGCAGATGTTAATGCCAGACATCCTTTAACAGCATTCCCTGCCTGAAATGAAAACGGTTCAAAGCTGTTGTGGGAGGGAGTGGAGGGGTTTTCCTTTCCAAGGCAAGCAGTTCCCTTCTTCTTAGTCCAAGCCTGCAGCTACTTCAGCCTCACTATGTCTGCCTTTCAAGAGATGCTTAAAAATTCCAGAGAGGTAGTGCTTGAAATCTGAATGTTTTCCTACCATCTGCATGACTTATGATGTAGGAAGACCTCTGTTGCTGGTAAAAAGAAGAGCACTTTATTGGAGACTGCTGATGATTACTTGCTCTTTTAGGAAATATTGATTTTGTGTGATATTTGTGTGGAGCATTACTTGAGTCTGAAGTTTAGTTTTCTATGGTAGATGTTTCTGTTGAGCCTTTAGACCTTTCCCATTGTACTTGATTTTTGGGAAGGCAGAGCCTATGCTGTTGGACAAATGCAAACTGAATTAGCTGTGCTCAGCACTCAAAGAGCAGTAGCAGCCTTCTGGGGGCTTTTATTTCTAAATCCAGCCTTTTTGCTACCATAAATTGGTCTCTCTCTTAAACAGAGTGATAGATTAATTCCCTCTACTCCCTCCAGTCTATGTTTTTTACCATATGAGGTTTTAAACAATCACCATTAATTTCAGCTTTCCAGCTCTGCATTCCTAATTTTAAACCAGGCCAACCTCTCCCCTGGATTATTGCCAGAGGCTCTGTACCTGCTATAGCAGGAGTAGTAATTCCTCTATGGTTTCATTCCTGTGTCTTAATTTCCCGTCTTTGACAATCCATGGCTATTTTCAAATCTGGAGTTTCTCTTTACCTGACCAGCCACAGCCCAAGCTGTACCCACGAGGCTTATACCAGCTTTAGAAGGAGTGACGTTATATTGCTTCCTGCTTCTTCAAGCTCTTATTTTAGCTGTGTGAGCACGTCAAGGTCCATCACTCAGCTGCATATGCTCTCCTTTTCCAAGCTCTATCCTTAAACTAAATTCCATCTTTCAGCCTGGCAGTGGGACTTGCTTGTTGACACCTCTGTCCACAGTCCCCAGGTCACCCGGAAGGCTCTCAGCCTGCAGCACTCCTCTCACTCCTGCTCCTCTGCTCTCCTGAAAGCTGCATCCCAGTGGGAGTTGTAGGGCTGGTTGGTCCTTGCCTGAATTGGAGTGACAGCTCATTTAGCCCTGCTTCCTCCAACTCGCATTCTGGGAACATCTGCCCAGCTGAAACTAGGGCTGAAGGGCTTGTAGAGATGAAGTGAGTGCTGTGGACAGGACAGGAAGGCACAGCCTGTTCTGCAGGCTCTGGGAGAGGCTCAAGTGCCTGCAGGGCTAGAATGGGGCAGGTACAAGTCCTAATTCAGATATAGCTTCTTCCTTACTTATATATTTTTGTCATACTCTTCCTGTGGTCCTGCTTGTCTTTTATGATTTAATGCTTGTTTCATCTTCATGAGCTCTCCTTTCCTGAGCCATCCCTGACTGTGGTGGTGGGTTTCCCACCACTACACTTGACTATGTTCCCAGCTGTGACCATTGGGCTGTTATTTGTATTCCCATGCTAGAAACCCTTTTAAGATCTAGTCCTGAAGGTTTTTTTCCCTTTATCCGTTAATATATCCCTGGCCATGTGACTTGCCCTTCCCGTTTAAATTATAAATCATTAACTTGTGCTTATACCATAAATGTATCAGATGGAAGAAAGATATATCTCTTACTCAGGCTGACACTGAGGAATTTGAGTTGCATTTTGGAATACCATCCTCTGTAAGGTGTCCAGCTATGAACAATGAGTCCAGATAAAATATGCTCTGAATTCCCATATAAAGAGAGTTTTTTCTCAGTTTATCATTGCTAGAATCAAGCATCATCTTAGGGCTTTGCACACTGCTTTCCTGATCCCTGTTCACAGTCTGAGCCTTATTCCAAGTAATAAACCTAGCCAGGTGATACCAACCTGATTTTCTAGGTAACCAGTCAAATAATTTTTGTCCAAAATAGAGGTCTAATCCAAAACCAGTTCTAGGCTTACAGGCTATCTATGGTGATCCTCAGTACTATTCAGTCTACCTGCTCCTCTTCCCAACCTTCAGGCAGTTGTGTATGGATTACTGAATTTAGTTCTTCTTTTTCTCTTTTCTGGACTTGAGACTTTCTGCTTGACACCTCTAGCCTAGAAATACACAACTGTTAATTTCTATGCTGTGTTTACTTTGGTAGATAAATTGAGTTTATACCGAAGCAGGACAAATCATAACTAAAATTTTGAGTGGAAAGCCTGTCGAAATAATGCATTTACATAAGCAACTCAATATGTGTACACACATTCTCACTCTCAGAGATGGCTATTCTTTTACAGAAAGCTGTCCTATTCAATAACGGCACTAGCAGTGTTTGCCTCTCCCTCTGCAGTTACATTACATTTTCAGATTGTGAGGAGAAAGACTCAAGCTCACCACCCACCCCCACCCTTCCCTTTGGGCTAGATTTTTTCCAAGGAGAGCCTTTCCTTAGGAGAAGCACAGGGAGTACTTTGTGTGCTGTGCTCTCTTGGCAAATGTGTCAACCTGCTATGATCTCTCCATGGCAGCAGATCTCTTGGAAAGCCTGGCTCTCCAAGTGAGCCAGCATGGATGTGTGTGGTGAAGCCTTCCTCATCATGAGCTTTGCAAAAAAGCTGGGCACATGATTCTTCAGATAAATACAGTCCAAGCACATTTTCATTGATGCAGTCAAACACTTCCCAGAAAGGGATATTTCTAGGCAGCTGCCCCAAGTGTGTTTCTTCAACCATTGGAATGGTAGAAATTTTTCAATATTTATCCCTTTTGATGATGAAGGATATTTATAAAAGATATTCTCTCTTGAAAGAGAGAAGTTTATCAGTTTTACAGAGAAATCACTGTGAATTTAAAGCAATAGCCTACCTGTAAATAGCAGAACTTAGGTTGGAATGTTGATGATCTCATGGTAGATTGGGAGCAGAAAACCAAGATTAGAATGAATCTATAAACACAGATTGCTAATACAACATCAGTAATGGAAAATCAGTTTTCAGGTGTTGAATTTTCAGAATCAGTTTTAAGGTCTTGAGTTTTCAGACTGAACAAGGTCTTATCAGAATTGAATGTCCTACTGTTGGTTTATATTTGTTTTATTAAGAGATTTCAGGAAATGCTTTATATCAAGGCTAACCGTGTGGATGTGGTTATTGTCAGCTTTAAGCTCTTTTCCAAAAGGTATGAGGAGAAGAATAAAAGAAGGCTGGCAGCACCTAAGATTCCTGGAGTGCCCCAGATGTTCTGAGTGCTGAGGCCTTGCCAGCATCCTGCTGCCTTGGAAAATCAGCAGGTTGGTGGTTGAAGACAATGATGTTCAGTGATGTTAAACCAAGTGCTTACACCCAGCAGCTGTGAGCCACTGTAAGACTTTCTGCTGCAGGGATCCTGTGATCTCCTATGATAAATTAAAATACCCAATTCCATAACAAATTTACATTATGGCAGGTAAAGTAGGTCCTTTACTTCCCTTGAATTAAGATTGGGCAGCTGCAAAGATAACTCACCTGTTTATCCATAAATGGCAAAGGGCATAGACCTGAAGAGCTTTGATTGTAGTAAAAAACACCAAAGCCCTTACACTCAGTCAAATTATACTGCAGCTTTTTGATGGCTAGCTCTATGACATACTTGTGGTTTTGAATCTGTTACTTTGCTTTTAGTTTGAGGACTTTTGAACACAGCCTGATGCTTTGTTGTTTGCCAGTGGGAGAGAGAAGACCTTTTGTAAAAGCAGCAGTTTTAGCGAAAATTCCATGGCTAAGGTTCATAATAGCCAGACCTTTCTTTAAATTGTAAGCAGCAGTCTTTTTTTTTGTGATGAAAGGAGAAGATTTGATAACCCTGCTTAGCCTTTCTCCTTGCTATGTGATTTAATTTAATAAAATACCACTTGCCTTGGGCTTTCTGCTGACTGTGCCATAAGACTCGTACCCCAAAATGTGTTTGTCAATCTCTGTCACATCTGTTCTGATCTACCTTCATCTCTCTGTCTATTTATGTAACCTTCTCCATCATCAAATGCTTATCAGCACAGGAATTCTGGAAAGCACCCTGTCACAGAGCTACCAGTGTGAGAGGCCTGTGTTTCTCATCTTGCTTCTGAAAGGATGCTGCACACCTGTGTCATGTTGTACCACACAGCTGGGAGTGCTGAGGGCCTTGTAATTAGGTGAGCCTGTGCTTCCGAGGAGGAGGAGTGAGGACAAGACTCTGAATGCTCAACACTTGATTCCCGATTCATTTTCTTTTCTATCCCTGTAATGAGAGCTCGCAGTACCAGGGAGATGCTCCATGAATGAGCTATGCAAATTTCCCAGAGAGCCTCTGATACAGGGAAGCACAAAAGTGGAAACTTCAGCACTTCTTCTCTAAAAAAAAAAAAAATATTCTGTGAGTACTGATTTGTCCTATACAAAGTGAAGGACCATCCTTTATGCAAACAGTTGGGAAGGAGGGAATTATGAACCAAATGTATGAGACAGGCTTGGCTGGTCAAGGGGTGGAATGTGATAGAGCATGGCAAAAAAAGGATGTGAAAACGTAGAACTCTGTAGTAGAAAGAAGCCTGGATTACAGCTGCTTGCCTGTAAAACTCGTCACAAATAGCAGTGAGTAAAAAACCTGAGTGACACTTCTGCTGTTGAGTTGGTAGTGGATTAAAGCCCTGCACCTGAGCACTCACCAGGCCCCTGCCATCTGGGTTTGCTTCTGTTACTTTCTCTTCTGTGTGTTTTTTCCAACTGTGGGATCAAGAGGAATAGAACAACTATATCTATTTTCTGTTATCACTGTGTATGTTGGAATTTTGGGTGGTGTTGGGATTTTGCTGGTTTTATTTTAGAGTCTTTTCTGTATTTTGCTTTCTCTTATCACCAGGTGTGCTCAATATCTGATCTCTTAGTCTTCTTTGAAGATTAAGCAAAACACGTATTGAAAGTGTTTGGGGAGCTTTGCATTTGCAATTTGTCTTATTGGGAAAAATCCTGGACTTGTATTTGTCTAGGTCTAGTTTTTCATGTTTCTTCTTGCTATTTGTGTCTTTGTATCTTATTGGAAAAATCCTAGACTTGTATTTGTCTAGGTCTAGTTTTTTTTATGTTTCTTATTGCTATTTGTGTCTTTCCACAAACCCATTTCACACTGCAGCCCCCAATTCTGGCATTACATGCTGATGTTTTTTTCCCCCGTGTTTGTCAGCATTGTGCTTCATCTGATGCACCTGTGAGTTTGACCTAGAGCTGTCTTGCTTCTGTTCAGCTTTTCTCACTTCTTGTTTTCTGCAGAATCATTGGTGCTGTCTCTCATGATCTCATTCAAAACACCTTCACACATTTATATTCTCAAACGCTTCATTAGTCAGGTCTAAAATAACAGTTTCTTCCACCTTATTTTTTTTCTGTCTCCTGAATCAAAACTTTTCCTCATCACTTTTCCTGAATTTTTGGTTAGCCTGTGCCCAGGTAGATGTTTAGGATGCAGGAACTTGCCATGAACAGTTGTGAATCTCTCAAGGCCACTTTCCCAGCCCTAGCCCACAAGTAATACAGGGCTCTAAAGCTGATCTTGGGAATACCACAAAGAACCCCTCGATCTGCTGCACAATGACAACACAGAACTGCTGTCTAGGGTTTTCTTATATTTTAATGACTTCTTAATTTAATTTTTTTTTTACTTCCTTTTATTGCTGCCAGCTGAGCTAAATCAGGACAGGCTGAAATTAGTCCTAAGTTACCCCAGGCATACTCTTTGCTCCCAGCAGCACCCCGGAGTCCTGCAGCTCACCATCTCCATCTCAGCTCTATAGTGTTCTGCCTGAAGTAAACACAGGGAGCAGCAGGAGAATGAGGGTGAGCCATGCAAGGAAGCCAAAGTGTCTGCAGGTTACTTGGGGATGGGTGGTAAACTTTAACTGGAGAAGATTGAAGCAGTTTCTCCAAGAAAAAGCTGGTTCAGTGCTTCCCTAGTGTGTTGGGAACATAGGGGTGACCCTCAGCAGGGACGTGGGGAAAGACGGTGTCTCTCTTTAACTGTGTGCTCTGCAAAAACAAATCTGCTTTGGGTAGATTAGGAAGGCATTGAAAATGAGATTATACATCCTGTGGGCTCCAGTAGGTTTCCTGAGCTTGGCTGAGGAAGAAAGCAAAATCCTCCTGAGATTCTGGAATACCAAAGTGGAGAATTGCTGATACAACACAAATGTTGGCTTCAAGGCGTTGCTGATGGGCTGTGAAAGGATTTTGGATCTCAGGATAGGTTTGCCCCATGAGGGCTAAAGTTAAATTATTGCCCCTATTGTTGGTTGTAATATAATTGTCTGTGCTTCCATACTGAAGCCTTTCCTGCCTCTTATTTTCCCTTGAAGTAAAGATTGGTAATATCTGTTACACAGAATGCTCTGTTAAAAGGAATCTTGGGAAGTGACACCAATAGCAAAGCTGTGTTGGCAAGCTACCCAAGTTGTTAAACTTCAGGTTTGAGTAGCAGATTTTCTTTGCATTGAGCTACTTTCTTATGGCTCTCATGGCTTTACTTGCTGTGATATGACTTTGATACACTTGTTAGGAGAAGTCTATAGGGGTCACTTGTCTCCTTGGAAACTAGAAGATGAAATTACTCTAGTTGTATCTGTATTTTGATATAAATAAGCTTTTTCTTCTCCAAAGGATAGCTACCTAGACACTGAAGCATTAACAATTTCGTAATGATTTTCTGTCTTTTGCAAGGTTGAGGGGGGTCTTGCAGTGGAAGAACAATAGCAGCACTCTTAATTGTCCACCTCAGTTGTACTATTTGCTCCAAGCATCTTGCATTCTAATTAGAAATCAAAGCATTGCAAGATGATCCCTTCACCTCTTACTCCTGACAGTTTGTGGCGTTTCCCTGTCTTTTGTCAGTCTTCTCCTCAGTGCAAGGTTATTTCTATGCAAATGCTTTAAATAAAAGCTTTGTGAAATGTTTTTTCTATGAAACTTAGACTTCTATTGGCAAAGAGATAATTTATAATCCATATCTCTGAAGTAGCTGTTATTATGGAGTTCCTAGTGCTGCGCTGCAAGGAGAAGGAACATGGGAAGGTGTTAAGAGTCCACTAACTGTAGGTCAGAAACACTTTTGGCAGATAAAATGGAAGAAGTATATTTGCTTTAAAAGATATAGTATGACAAGCGATTCTTTTACTCGAGGGAGCTGTGGGGAAAAAGCAGCAACTAGACAGATGTGCTCTTAGGGGATTTAATCTCTAAGCATCTTTATTTACTAGACTATTTCTTGAACATTGCAGTGACTAATGCAGGGAAAAATGACCACCTGCAGGGAGCCTAGTTGGGTTTGATCTGTATCACAGCTACTGACCTTATGATTTGGTTTCAGGCATTAGGAAGATGAGAGTGTAACAGGAACTTTCTTCAGTGTAATATGTACATATGCATACAGTGTAATACATGTACTCTAAAGCAAAGAACTGCTCCTGCCATGCCGAAAATTCACTTTTTTTGTCTCGTGATGCATCTCTGATTCCTCTCCAGAAGACACTTACAGGGTGTCACACAGGTTACAGCAAAAGCCTGAGCTTCTTAACTCCGAATTTCCTCTAAACCCTACTTTACTTACAGAGGGTAGGTTTGCTACAAGGTTTGCTTCTGTACTTGACTATTAGGAGAACTAGAAGAAACCCATTTTCAGAACTGAGCAGAGAGCGGTGCATTGGGTATGGATTTTGACTTGAGAAGATTGCAAGTGACCAGAAATCTAGTATCAAATTAATCTGCTCAGAGGAATCACATGCGAGGACAGTCTGAAGATCCTCCTGTTGAACACCCTCACACAGAACCCATGCATCTCTGTGGGAAAGGATATATTTTCTTTTTTTCCCTTCAGCTGAATTGCTGAACGTTTTCTCTAGCAGCAGCCAGTTCAGTTGCCAGGAGTGTGTTGCAGCATTCCAGAACAGCAGCTATGTTTATGCTGTCCCATGAGCTGACTGTTTCACACATTGCACTTCACTGTGGGCTTAGGCTGTCCAGCTGGCAGATTATTTCTCCAGCACTAATAACAGTTCTGTAATTAGTGTAACATGCAATCCACATTGTCTCTTGTGGAAAAGTCAGGTTCTCTGTTCTTTTAAATTTCTAAGCTACTAAAAATTAGGAAGAATTGCTTTGCTGGTACAATGTGTGTTTCCTTTCCACTCTTGTTGTATCCCTTATTTTTACTGGGCTCTTGGTGATGACAGAGTTGGGGACAGCAGCATTCTGATTCTCTTTTCCTGTTTTTTCCTGGTCAGCAAACTTTCTCCTGTCCCCATGCCAACTAAGAGCAGTTCATCAAACATCCTGTGACTGCGTCCACTGAATTTAAGAAGTTCAGGCTTTGCACTGTTGTGTTCTACTTGGAGCAGGTTGCTGTAGAGCTAGAAATGGTTTGATGGAAAACTGGATCTGAAAGTGAATTTGGGTATTTGGGTGAGTTGTGTGGCACGTGTTAGATGGCAAGTAATTTTTTTGGCATTGGAGTAGTTTGTATACATGTTCTTTCTCTGAATTCCCAGCTCAGGACCTGATTTTTGGTTATTTTTATGTGTCCTGATAAACAATGGCTGGGGCCCAACTTTCAGTGCTACACTGAGTCTCCTGAAGGGAAGCTTTTTGTAATCTGAAACAAAAATATGAAATAACTACTTTGTGTCTTTTTGTGCAAAGCTTGTTAAGGGATTTCTGTGTGTCCAGATAAACTTATCCATGGAGGAATGGACATAAGTTTCTATTAGCTTATGATGTTCTGCAGTGTTTGGTTAACCATTAGTGAGTTTCAAAGTGGCAGGAATGGGCATCATGAAGAAATAGTGCACTGGGGTGGTCTTTTACCATTTATACAAAAAAGTTACCACTGCTGCTTCTTCTTGATTTATAATATAACAAGGGATAACAAATTGAGTAACACTAAATGTAGGAAGATATACCTGTCTAAAACATACCCCAATTTTTATTCTCACAGAATATTCTGAGTTGGGAGGGACCTACAAGTATCTCCAAAGAGCAACTCCTGGCCCTGCACAGGATGCTCAAAGAGTCACACCATGTGCCTGAGAGCATTGTCCAAACACCTCTTGAGCTCCGTCAGGCTGGTGCTGTGACTACTGCCCTGGGGAGCCTGTTCCAGTACCCAGCCACCCTCTGAATGAAGAGCCTTCTCCTGATATCCCACCTAAACCTTTCCTGACACAGCTTCAGGCCATTCTTTCTGGTCCTGTCACTATCACCAGAGAGCAGAGATCAGTGCTCTCCTCTTCCCTTCACGAGGAAGCTGTCACTGCAGTGAGGTCTCCCCTCTGTCTCCTCTTCTCCAGGCTGAACAAACCCAGTGCCCTCAGCTGCCCCTCACATGGCTTCTCCACTAAAACCTTCCCCATTCCTGAGGCCTCCTCTGGATATTATCTGGTGCCTTTATATCTTTTTTTTTATGTTGTAACACCCAGAACTACCCCTAGCACTGGAGGTGAGGCCACCCCAGCTCAGAGCAGAGCAAGACAATCCCTCCCTTGCCCAGCTGGGGATGCTGGGCCTGATGCTCCCCAGGACAGAGATGTCCCTTCTGGCTCCAGGGCACTGCTGGCTCATGTTCAGCTTGCCAGGTACCCCCAGGTCCCTTTTCCTGGCACTGCTCTCCAGCCTCTCAATCCCCAGCCTGTCTGTACATCCAGGGTTGCCCCATCCCTGGTGCAGAACCCAGCACTTGTCCTTGTTAAAATTCATACAGCTGGTGATTGCCCAGGCCTCTAATTTATCAAGGTCTCTACTGAGGGCCCCTCTGACTCAAGGGAGACAACAGCTCCTCCCAATTTTTTGTCACCTCCTAGGTTAGTATCTCGTGAAATCCCGTGTCTGGGTCATTCAGGATGTTGCAGAGCACAGGGCCTAAGATGGAGCTCTGGGGAACCCCATTAGTGGCAGGTATTTACAGTGTTTGTAGATTATTAGATCATATTTTGGTGCTCAACTCTGAGGAACTGTTGGGGAGATATTTTCAAAAGTAACAAATCTGAAGGCAGCCAAGTGCATGGCTGCTGGAAAATGTAATGGGAGCTTACACTGAAAAAGCAATAATAAGCTAAATACTGCATGTAAATTGTATGTAGTCCAAATAAAGCTGAAGTTGTCATAGATGAAGACTTATGTGAAGAATTTATAAAGCCCAAGGTAGAGTCTTGTCTTTTTAGGCCCCTCTGGAAAGGAAGATCAAAAGCCCTGAATTTTTCACTAAATGCTTGCAAAAAAACCCCTTAAAAACATCTTTACAAACTGCTATCCAGGCATGTAGGTGCCTGTATCAGTTGGATTTTTCTCTATGGAAGCTGGAAAAAACTGTTGTAAGAAGTGGAGATTAGAGATCTTTTTCCTTGAGAAGCATGCAGGACTGACTTGTTGTTGCCCTTTTTGAACTAGGCATGTAACTCCATGTAATTTAATTTAGCTTCCATGGAAATCAATTGCGAATTGTCTCACTCTTTCCCAGTCAGTACTAAAGCATTTTAATGGTTCAGGATTGATCTAATGAGCCCTGGAATAACTTCTAGCAAAGTGGTTTGGTAAAGACTAATTTAATTTTTCTGACTAATACTGTCAGGATTTTAGCCTGTTGGGAATAATGCTGAAAGCTGAATGGGTACACTTAAGTGGAGCTGAGATGGGCTAATAAAGTCTTTACTGGCTTTAGGTGGTGTGATGTTCCTTCACTTCCAGATAAATCTCTAGCTTTATGTATCTAAGCTTTTTGGCAAAACTTTCAGTTTGTGTCCAAGGTTCTGGTGTGAGTATTGGACAGCTCAAAGAAAGCAGCATTAATAATAGAAATAAAGTGTTTTGTATTGGAGGAGTATTGAAATGATGGTCTGAAATTCAGTTGAAAATCAAGTGTGTGTAATGCAGCTCTGCTTTCATTTTGAAGTCAGCACTTTATGACTGGTGATAGATCTTTGCTTTGTGGAGGATCTCTACAGCTAGATGTATTTTAATGAATCTGTTTTTCTTTGGTATGCACAGTTATATTAGTAACTAACTGCAGCTTGGCTTGAAATATTTTTATCCCCCCCAGAGGGAACTGGGAAAAGAAGCTGAAAAATAAAAGCAAACATTTTGTTCTAATACTAATGCATAGTTTTCTTTGGAGTTTATAAAACCCCTAGAACTTTTAAACTGTTTCCTGCATAATGCTGTGAATTATTGACATGAGTCAAGTTTACATGAAGCTATTTCTTAGTGAGGTGGAATTTTCAACATGAAACTCTTTTTTTGTTTAGTTGGGACGCTTTGGGTGTTTTCTTGGATTAGCCCAACACTTGGTTTTTGAGAGATTTTGCATATCTCTAAAAAAGCTTTTCCAGGAGACTGAGAGTGAGCTCACTTTCCAAAATGCTTGAGGTGAATACAGCTGAAATTAATTAGAATGTAAAATTTGATGCAGAGCTTCTCATCTTTCCTATGTAATAAATATAAATGTGTAGGAAAGGCAGATTGGGAGGCCCTTGTTCCATGGAAAGGTTTTCACTCTGTTAAAACTCAGTTAAAACACAGATTAAAGGTCTCTTGAGCATATGTGCATTTTTAATAAGGCCCTAAGGGATATGTATGAAGTTTTAATATTGTCTGAAAAAATATATTTATATTATTTCAGTCATCTCCTCACTCAATTTCATCACTTGATGCTGTACAGTCTGTTAAATTCTAAACCAACCAGTCTGTTCCAAATCTTCTGGCTTTTTAAAACAATGTCTTTGTACAAATAGCATTTTGTTAGATTACTGGGGAAACCAGGGTTCCGTTGGGGTGGTTTTCCAAGCAAAACAACTAATTTCATAATTCTTTCAGTTTATTTGTTGTTGCACCTGAAGATAATTTACTGACTGTTGCATGTCCTATTGACCTATTGATTCTGTAAGTTTTACAGAAACTTAGAAAACATTCTAGTTCTTAGAGATATTAGGTTTATCTTTCTTGTTGGTTTAAAAGAGAAGGAGGAATGTTGGCTGCATTAGTATATTGGGGCTGTTTGCTAGAATCCATTTCTGAGTGATGAAAGTGCTAGATTAAGTTGCTGTGTAAAAGGCAATGGAAGTGCTGATTCTACTTGCCTTTTTGTGGGGGAAAGATACAACAGATGTTCAAGAGGATGTTGGGAAACAGCCAGTGCATTAACATAGCATCCAGCTTCTTCTTGCCTTGCCACGTGAAAATAAATGTGGCAACAAGTGCAGCTATTTTTTGCTTTTTAACTCCAATCTCCTAGAGTAAGTTTGTTTGGGGCTTTTTATGATTTATCATGACTAGTCAGGAACGATTAGATGAGAAATGTTATTTGGATTTTATTTAGACCAAATCTGAGCAGTGCATTCCTGGAACGTGACAGAAGACCTCCAGTAGAGCTGTGATATGCGCATAAACCACCATTAGGCAAACATAAATATGAAAAGTAATCGAATATTAGAGCATTTTCTGAAGAGTCAGGAGAATATCTAAAATACTTGGACAAATTCCTGGGTTTTTTTAATGAATAAAAAAGGACTTTCATAAGATATGCTGTAATATAAAGATCAAACCTCCCCATAAAGACAATTGGGTGCAGTACGCAGTAAATAGGTAGTAAAAGTTAAAAATCATCAAATTAATGTGCTGCTCTCTATTACAATGAAATCAGTCTTTTTCGGTTTCCCCCCCTTTCTTTAAGGCAACTTCTGAATCAAACAGAAGTGGCTGCTCCCAGACATCCAGAAAGCAGGAATTAAGAAACAGAACATAATAGCTATGTTGACTTCAAAGTACACAGAGTCCTTGGAAAAATTTTGTCCAACTCCCTCTTGAGCTGCTGGCACCAGCTGTGTGGGATGCAAGCTGAAATACTCTACTGGGAGACAACTACTCAATGCTGACTGAATTATTTTTGTTTCTTCATTTTGCTCTTAGTTCTATCATTTTTAATCTGTACTGCCATAGGTTGAATCGTGGAATGGGAAGCATTGCAAGGGTCCTTAAAAGGTTTTAAGTGTGACAGGGTATTTTTAGTACATCAGGGCTGTGCTGGATGCTTATGGTGTGTATTTTAGAAATATGAATAATTTGAGTACATGTGGGGAAAAAATACAATCAAAATTGAAAAACAGCATAAATTTTCTGCCCTAGCTACAAAGTTTTTATCTCTGGAATCAATATCTTGAGATTTTTTTTGTCCTCTGCACACAAGCCTATGCTGAAGAAGTTCTGTATAGATGTGCAGTGTAAATGTGGAACATAACCATGCTTGTCAAAATTCAGTGTCTGGGCTGCTCTTAGTTCTATGGCTTAGTTTTGTGTAGTCCTGAAAGCTGCAGGCAGTTGGGCTTGATCCTCATAGGACCCTTCTTATTTGAGATGTTAACCTCTATGTTAATTTTTAATTACTCTTTTTGTGTGTGTGTGTGGCAATGCTGCATTTCCTGTGGCTTTGGTATGAAATTCCTGGGCAATACTGTCACAATAAAAATTTTGAGCTCTTTTGGATGCTTTGTTTTTGTTTTCCTCTGAAATAGTTAATTAAGCTGTGAGATTTATTTTTGCAGGATGCAATAGGAAGCAAGACTAAGAGTTGAGAAAGTAAATTTGATAAAGTTATGGAGAAAAAAAAAACAGGCTGAGGTTCAAGAGACTTCCCAACAGCAGATTGCCAGGAGCAAGTTATCCTAGATGAGAAAACCCACCTTGGTTTTTCTAATTTGTTTTTTTTCCTTTAAAATGCTCTTCGTCTCTGTTGGAGAGCATCTGATGAAAATATATCTTATAACTCTCTGCTGAGGCCTTTACTTGTCCTTAGCTGGACTGCCTGGCTGGGTCTAAATATCCTTTTTTCATACCTTAATCTTTTTAATACTACTGGATTTGGGTGTAGAAGGTATAAAGAGAAAAAAAATGGTGGGGGGAAGGAAATAGTAGTCATGTGCCACACCTCCCAAAGCTATCCTCTCCAGATGAAGCCATGGATCTGGCAGGCTCCAGACATCCTGGATCCTGCCATCTGCCACAACTGGTTGAGTTAGAACAGTTTGTCCATTGCTCTGTCTTATTTTGAAGCATGCCGACGTGTTTACGGGATAATTTGCATGAAGTGACATCCCTGTGCAAAACCTGGCAACTTCGAGCCAGATGCTTTTCAAAATTATTTACATATCTGCTGAATAATTTTGGCAAGAAGAATTCTGTACAACCCACTTGTAAATAACTCGTGACAGTGTTTCTTGTTGCGAATTTGAGTTACCTGAATTAGAAAGAAATAAAATCATGTGTTGCTCCTCCTTGATAGGATGTGACATAACTCTTCACAACAGCAAACGAGATGCTGTTGCTTTCTTTGCCACCATTTTAGGACTGTTCCTTGCAAATGCAAGTATCTATGTCTCGTCGGTGGTGGATTCATAATTCCACATCCCTGACTTCAGAAATGCAGTGATACTAATGTTAATAATTCATCTTGGGAAAGAAGGCTGCAATAGCTATGGAAACGCTTTTTGCAATGTACTGCCTTTGTAATTTTATTATCGCTCTAAATACCTACATTATTTCTGAGTAAATACAATCAGAAGTATGTTATGGAGTCTTGTCAGGAAAAAACCCCTTGTTTTTTTCCCCTCTCTATTCTACATTGAAAGCTTCTGTCTCTTCTTACCCCTCACTATTTTCTCTTGCACGTGCAAGAAAGATTTGGCAAATATATGCCTTTGAGGCTGACTGGCACAGGAATCTTCAGTGTTCTTTAGAGTCCAACGATGACCTGCTGGACTATCAAAAACCATCAAAACACACCTGGAGGTGAGCAGTGCTTTATAATGTGGCCAGGAATAATTGAGTAATTTGTATTTTCTGTACGTTTTTACTTGGCTTGTGCACAAACCCACTTTTGGAACTGAAACTGGAGAGGGCACTGGGCCTACACGTGTCTAAAATAAGAATTTGCTGTGGTGGGGCAGAATGTTTTAATGGTCAGCAAACACTAAGTGTTGTGAAACCATCTTCTACACTGCTTCTGTCTTAAGGTAGTAGAACTTCCTCTGAGGTGTGTGTGAATTCCCACTAGATTGGATAAGCATTGCAAAAACTGACGTTGTATTTCAAACCTCTTTGTTTCAGTGTAAGAACATAAAATCTGTTACCTATATTAACACAGGTAAGAGATTTCAACAGGGGAGGTGAGAGAATAATGCACAGAGCATCTTGTTCCAGTCCTTGAAGCTCAAGGCTTATAAAGGCATCTGTTAAATGCTGGATAGAGATATGAATGCTCTGGAAATGCTCTTTTTTGTTGTTTTCCAGACACCATCATCCTAAATTTCCTGGAGACATGTTCTGTTTGTCCTGATAGCAGAATTTCAAAGAATGATTGACTGATTCTGTTATTAAAGACTATGCCCAAGAGGAAAAAGCTGCTCAGCCTTTTGTCTGTCAGATTTTTTTTTTGTTGCCTTCTATGTGTTTATGTTAATGTAACTGCTCATATTAATTACAAATTGTGGCTTTACTTCAAAGAATGCATTTTTGAAGGTTTAGCAATGATGTGTGTTTGAAATGTAGTACAAATGTAAGATGCCAATATATGTTCTAGTTTCTTCCTGCTGCTCAGCTGTAACCTGAAAGGTGGGCACAGACACTTTAGGGTTGCATGTTGTGATGGGGCAAGGGGTGATGGTTTCAGACTGAAGGAGGTCAATTCAGATTAGGTATAAAGAAGAAATTTTGTACAACAAGGGTGGTGAAACACAAGAACAAGAAGATGGGCCTCTGAGCAACCTGGTCTAGTGAAGACATCCCTGCTCTTTGAAGGGATGTTGGACTTGCCAACCCAAACCACTCCACTGTAAGTGATGGGTTTGGGACTCTGTCGTTCTAAAAATCGGTCTGAAATATTTTACCTCTAAAACTTAAATGCAACCCAGAACCCTGCTAACAAGGGTAGGTTGGGGTTTGTTGCCTTTCTTTCCTGGATGGCATGGAGCAGGATAGCTGATAGTACTTCCCAGCTGAGTATTACCCTGAACTTGGGGCATCTTGGAGTGTTTTGGGGCATAGGAGGACAGTCAGAATCATGCCAAGTGTGCACTTTAGTCTGTTAAACTCAATGCCTTGGGGACTTTAATCAGTTGAGTTGGGTCAGACAGGGCCTCCTGGCTGGTCCAAAGCATTTGGAAGAAATGATAAACCCACTGCAAATCTTTCTAGTGGTTTTGGTTTTTTGTTTGGTTTCTTTTTACTGTTCTCTTCCATTTACCCAATTAATTGGGGTCACTGCTTTGAAAGCAGATTTGCTTTATTTGAATTAATTGATAATACACTTGCTTGCTGTTATGTTTAAAAGAGTCTGATTTAAAGAAATGGAAGAATCATTTGGTTCTAAACCTGGATAGCTTAAAAATACGTGTGGGTGACTGATTCTATTGGAGCAATATAATGTCAAAACATGAGTTGAAGAAAGGACAAATAATGTAAAGTGTTGACTGCATCTTGTAAAACTCTTTTGGTGAAACCCTGGCGTCTTTTTCAGTGCAAGCTTAGTTTAGCTTAATGTTCTGTGCTCTGAAAGGCAAAGATGATGTTCAAGATTACTAACTTACTAAATGGCACATCCTGTTGTGCTGGATCTGCCAGGGAAGAGTCAAACATGGCAAAAACGTTCACCAGCAGCCCTGCAAAAGAGGTTTTGTGAACTAGATGTACAGTCAACTTCTAAAATCTCCCAGAAAGAGTATCCACAGTGCAAACAACCTCACTACATTGCTAACAGCCACTTCTGAAAGATAGGCTTTGGGACTTTGAAGAGGGTATGTTGATCAAAGTTTCATGAAGCAAAATAAGTTTATAAAGAGGGATTTTGAAATATTCCTGTTCTTTCAAATCTTCACTAAAGTGTTTAGTAGCTGCTTTGAAAATAATGTGGCTAGCAAAGGAGACATAGCCACTAAACTCCAAACAAAGCTGTGTTATTTCAATTCATGTTTCTATAAATAGCAAACCTACAATGCAACTGGAAGAGTTCATACTTAAATGATTCACAAAATGTTAGTAAATGCACCTGGAGTTGTACTTTTTGAAGAATACTGTATATACTATTAATTATGCAGATGGAGTGGTAATGCTTTATAAGACGATGCATGTCTGCTAATTAGTTACTAAAATAAACCTCAACAGTTTGGGGGGAAATACTGTCTAATAATAAGCCATAACTTTGAGAACATAAATATTAATTTCTTGCTGTTGTGTTTTGGGTTTTTTAACTCCAGACTTTGTCTACTACATGCGCTGTATCTGTAGAGGCTCAAGGGAAATTCGAGAGCCTATGGAAAACTACTCAGTTAATGAAAGGTAAATGAGAACAATGTTTTGGAAAACAGGCTGTGTTTGGTGGGGAGAGAACTGTCCTGGGAGAGACTGGAAATAAGTTTGTTTTAAAATTTTCCCTGCATACCATCAGCTTAAGCACAAAAAAGAAAAAAAATCCTTTGCTTAATTTTGAAAAAAATTTTTTTAGCTTCCCCAGACCCTGCTCTTAATAGGCAGCAGTGTGCATTATAAGAGATGGGACTGCTAATGTGAATATCCTGTGGCAGTGTGTGGATTTAAAAGATAGACTACATTGTTAATTGCTTACAAGTTTCTCTCAAAGGACAGATTTTGCTTCAAGTTATTGTACCAGTTGTAAGGAAATAAGGTGCAAGTTAAGAACTAGCAAGGAGAGTAAATTTTCCACCTACACTCCAGCAGCTTTCATGCCTTTTTTTTTATTATTTATACCCCATGAATATTCTAATGGAAGTAGAGCCTGCTTATGAGCATCTGGGTGGGACAGGAGATGCTAGAAAACATTCTTTTCTCATGTTCAAAGGACAACGTTTCCACCTAGAAAAGGTTTCAATAAAAATCTAAAACTAAGCCAAATGATAAATAAGGATTAATATGGAGGTAATAATCAGATGGCAAATAAATCCTGACAGCGTCTTTTTTTTTGTTGTTGTTAAAAAAAAAAACATAAAGGAGTTTGAAAGCATGATCAGGGTGTCTGGTCTAACGTTTTTCAGCAACACTGTTGGCACAGTTTCCATCAGAAGCGTTTGTTTACTGCGGAAAGGCTGTACAGAAATAAATCCTCGGGAAGAACAGATATTTTCTGCTGGGTGTGCTGCGAGTGCAGCCTGGCTGTGTTGGTGTTTGACTTAGGACAGGCACAGTTTGTCTCGTCAGCCCCTTCTCCCTTTCTGGGTCAGAGCCCGTGCGCCGATGCGCGGTGCCTGTGGCTGCGCCGCTCGCTCATCCAGGGAGGATGAGCTGCTGGAAATGTCACCCCCCGAGGTGGCTGGGCAGAAGGGAAGCCCAGGGGGAAGCTGAGCCCTTGCTGCTGTGAGGTATGGCCAGGGCATTTCTCAAATCAGGGTATTCAAGACTTTGAGTGTCAAGCGATGCAGTCTGTGTGAGCAAACCGGCAGCTGTTCTCCATATCCCGTGTTTTAGCAATGGATGTGAGGGCTGGAGCTGCTGTGGCTAATGCCACATAAAATGAACCCGTTTGGGGGTTTGAAAATCTCATGCCTTTAAACCCATGTTAGAGACTTTTGCACATCACTGCTTCCAGTCCTGCAAGAGATGTGGTTGGACTGAAAATACTGCTCCAGGGTCCTGATTTATAAACTTCTGTTTGCTTTAAAGTAAGGGATTTGATCAGATGAAGCCCAAAGGTCCCTTTCAACCTTAAAATTATTCTCTGATTTTTGCTGTTGGTTGGATATGTTGACTGGAAGAAATGCTGCCTGTAATAATCTGTAGCATTTCAGGGACTCCTTATATGCTTTCTGAGAGGCATTTAACATCTAGCAGCAAGCACAAATGACTTACCAGGGCCTTTTATCCACTAATGCAAAACATTTCTTTGAGAATTCTAAAGCCAGTTCAAAATAAACTCAAACCAGTTCTGCCATGGATCATCATCTCAGATCATTAGCTTGCTTAATTATGGGCTTCACACAGAACTCTGCAGCTCTCTCTAGTGCTTTTGTACTACCTGTGAGCATCCAGAAGTTACTCATGAGTGATTGCTCATCCAGCAGCCAGGCAGATTTGGAAAAGGGCTTTTTGGAAATGATCATGCCCTTTGTTTAGGGATAGAAAGAGGCATATGGCTTTCTGCATTATTCTGCACGGCACTGCTTTAATTTCTGTGTCAGATGAGTCCGGGAGGGCTGTCAGGAGCAGCTGTGCTGTGCCAGGCATTCCCCTCCTTGAGCTGCTCTGTGATGCCAAGGCACTGCGCGGTGAGAGCGGCGGGTACAGAACGGGCTGTGCTCTCTGCTTTCACCCATGGCCTCATCCTCGTGGCCCTGGTGATGCCTTAGATTTTAGCTTTCATAGGTTCAGATTCTGTCCCACCTCAGGATGTAGTTTTGAGCCTCACATTAAGTGCCAGTCAGCTCTCTTCACAGAACAAGACGACAAATCTTTTCCTGATGAGGAAAAAGGACAACTTTCAGCCCAAAAGCACAAATGGTGGACTGAAGGGAGGAACAAGAAGGATGGGACCTCACAACCTGAAGCTGTAATTGGACAATTGAACCCCAATGTGCAAATGAACCAAAACTTATAAAAATGTAAAATCTCGTGATCAGGCAGCCATTTTGTGTGGCCATTCCTAACCCACCCTGGGTGCAGCCTTGGTCAGACTCCTGTAATGCCCAGGGTGGGTCCTGGCAGCCTTTTAATAAATATCTTTATTCTTTAGCTCTGTCCAGCCTCTGTTTCAGGTCAACCTTCCTAAGGCATCACTGGCACTGAGGCTGCTGTGCCCAGCCTCCAGGCAGCCCCCCAGGAGGAATGTCTGGTTGTGATTTCCAGAGCTGGGGCTGCTCCGTGGCGCAGCAAGGTGATCAGTGATGCTTGCAATAGTCCTTGGTGTGAGAAAGAAATAACCAACAGAGAGGAGAACAGCTATGCTGTCATTTGGCTGTTGCAAAGCATGCTGAAACTTAAATACATTTAAGAGACACTGGGAAAACAGGTAATGCTATAAAATACTTCAGATGAAGTGAAAGAAATGCCGTGCATTTGAAATCTCTTGGCACCTCCAAGGGTAGTAAGAACTCCTTTCTGTGTTTATGGTCATGCAAAGACCCTGCTTTTAGGGTATTGTTAAATTATGCTTCTCTCTTTGGGAAGTTGATACTCAAAAGTAGAAAAAAAAATACTCTAAGCTGCACCGTGGTTTTGTACTGGGTAAGTAGTTTAGTGCCGTAGGCAAGAAAGAATACAGGTAAAATCACTTAGGTTTTAATGGTTAGTTGTTTCGTGTCACTTCTGCCAAGGAAAACCATTCAGGTGTAAACTTTGGGAAGCTGCTCCTATCTTGGAGAAAGAGAGGTCTAATTGTTATCTGATGTTGTTCCAAAAAGAAGAAAGAAATTAGCCCTGGTGAAATGCTAATTGCATAGGCTCCCCCTGAGTGGCATGTGGGGTGTGCAACTTCTCCTGAAGGAAAAGTTCAGCTTGTTCAGATCCATGATGAAAATAGAATGCGTGTGCAACGATTCTAGAAAAAGAGAGGAAACTTAATTTGTGAATTAAGTTTATTGTTATGCAACGATTACCTGCTGTTTGTAGAATCCCTGTCCATTACATTACAAACAACAGCTGAGCAGCTCTTCAGCAGAACTGTTGCTTTAGGGGGTGGTTTAGAGGTGAAAAAGACCAGAAGTGTGCTTACTTCATGGAGCTGGGTCTGTGGGAGCCCTGCGTTTGTGCCACAGCTCATATTTCTCTGTGTTATAACTACTTACCCTGTTCTTAATTAAATGGCAGTGGCTCCTCCTGCTCTGCCTCAGCTAGATCCTTCCCTGAGTGTGCTGTCTGCCTTAAATCCCAGATAAAATGGATTTCTGTATCCCTACCCTTAGTCCTTCCAGTGTCATATTAGCTCTGGAAGAAAGATGGTGGCAGATTTTTGATTTTTCTTCTTGTGTGTAATTTTGAAGATGCTGCAGCTGAAATGACCTCTGTTATGAGCAATCAATTAAACTCACCACAATATTTTGTTTGGATATGTTCCTGCAGGAGGGAGCTCTGCCGTGAGCTGTGTGGCTTGCACAGCTGGGACACCTACTCTCAGTGCTGGAGTTTGCAGGGAACACCTGGCAGTGGAACAATTAACACCTGGGGGCATTCAGAACCAGAAACTGCTCCTCAAAGCCTGTGCATGGGCATTAGGTGGTGGTGTAGAAGACAATGCAATGATTTAACTTTGAGGTTACGTTTACTCCTCCTCTCTTTCATCTGGTGTTCTTGACCTTGCAGCACCTTGTGTAACTTCTCCCTCTTGTCGCTTGGTTGCTGCCTAGAGAGGCTTCAGCCTTTGCAGTAGCCACAGATTCTATTCCTGCAGCTCCCAGGGAACCTTTATCTCATTCTCAGGAGACAGTGCAGTGATTAGGCAGCTTTACAGGGAGCCTCTGCAGTCCTTTCAGCTCTGTTGTATCTGATCACTGGGTCAACACCGTGCCCTGGGTGTTTAGAGGATGCCATAATGTACGCAGTAAATAGAGTATTTTGAGAGAATTGAAAAATCCTGCAGGCAGCAGTGACAGTGAATAACCCAGCTGAAGGTTAAGAGCCTCTTCAAACCATGATACATTAAGGAGTTTGAATGCAAAGAGAAAAAGAAGCAATACCGTTTTCCTCTTATTCATTGTGAAACTTCAAGGAAGCCTTTTATATAAATAACCATTTTCCTTGGTTTAGCTGCAAAAACAGGTGGTAATGCAGAAGCCCATGTTAGAAATGATGTTTAGCTGCAAGTGTGCCAAGATTGCTTGCACAGTGGAAAATCGTGTCATGATATTACAAGGTAATTTTTTCCTAATCCTAATAAACTTATGGATGGAACTTAAAGGGTTGTGATTGCTTACCTGGAAGTGATTGTTGTAGAAAAATGGCTGCAGTATGTAGAATGTGTTTTTCTCCACATTGTGGGACTTCATTGTCTAATCCAACAGTTTGCCAGTCAGTTAATCAACCCAAAAATCAATGTATGCTCGTAATCAATATTAGTAAACAGATGGAAATTTTTTGTTAGTATATGAGACTCAGCCTCTTGGGAGTACTGTGGGTAATTATTCATGGATCAAAAATTGTCTTCTAACATGAATTGTTTTCATCTATTTGAAATCTAGATGAAAATAAAATATTCAGTAAAAGCTTTTCTCTCAATTCACAGGATATTTAAAAGTGCACTGCAGCCTGAGAGACAGAATCAGAATCATGGTATGGATCCTGGGAACAGAAGTTACCGCAAAAAGTCCTGAAATCAGGCTTTTTTCTAGGTGAGATGTTAATCCCATATCCTAAAACACTCTTCATTATGTTAGATTAGCATTGCATCTTTTTCTTTTCTGAAACACACCATACTAAGACATTTATTTAAAGTAAATAGTTACTATATACTGTAAAATCCATGCAGTTTCTCATTTAATACTTAATATTTTTATGACCAGCAGTGTGATGTCAGTAGCATTTAACAGTGACAACTTTCTGATGTTAACATAATGTGTTATGGATGGTTTGCCTTATTCCTTTGTGGTGTAACCTGAAAGGTCTGGGTCAGTCTTTGAAAGATGAAAAAACTAAGGATGATGTTTGTAGAATAAAGGAAGCATTAACAACTGTTTATCTTCACAAGTGGATTAGAGAAAGCAGCTTTAATGGGGCTTTTATTTTAAGGCTGTTTAATTTTGTGAAGCAGTAGATGTGTGCGAGCATCATTAAAATTCAGGCTCTTCCAATGGCTTTTGAGGTGGACTGAATGATGTTCCAGACTGTGGAGCTCTAAGTGGCATTGAATCTCTCTGAGGAATTCTCTTTTTTTCTGTCTGATTTGCCAGATTTGTCTGACTCCATGGTGTAAAAAAGGGCCTAAGATTGTATTTGTAAGGCCTTGTTTTCTTTGGTGGGAGGTGAGCAGGCTCCTTGGCTTTGGGGCATGCTTGGAGAGCCTTGTTTTCCCCAGCACATTTGGGTGCTAGAGGAAGGATGAGTATTTCACGTTTTTTTTTTTTTTTTTTTTTTTTTTTTTTTTTTTTTTTAGGTTTCCTGGTTTTGTAAAACCTAATGTTTTGGCAAGGGTTCACCATGCCCAAGATGGATCTGGGCTTTGCTCTGTTTGAAGTTGAAAATAGCCAAGTGGTATTTTGGGTCCTGTAGCAAGTGATATCTTGGTACCCCTAGTTTACTATGGGTGACATTTAAAAGGATTTTACAGTGAACAGCCAGATGAGAAACTGAAAGGATTTGATTCTTAGCCATTATGTGCCATGAAATAAGAGAAAAAAAGCTAACAGGCAAGTGCAGTTGTGTTTAGACCTCAAGTGGGGATATTTCAAAGCAGATCTCTGCTCAGCTATGCATTTAACTGTGATTTTTATTTTTTTTTTTCAACACTGTCTTGGTTTGGGAAGACAGGTATCTGCCAGGGAAAGCTGAAGTTTCTCTTAGAATAGAGAATGTAAACCCCTCACCCCCTGCCAAATTATAATTTTTCAATCAAGGGCTTTCAGGCAAAGATTTGGGAATATGAATAACAGTTCTTTACTAGGAATATTAATAGTACAAACGTAGTAGAAAACAAGACCACCCAACCAAACAAGCAAACAAACAAACAAGCAATCCTGGAAAACCCTGACAGAATCAGAGCTACAACCTGACACCCTGTTGGTCAGGGTGTTGGAAGCAGTCCAAAAGTGAGTCCTGCTGGAGTGGCAGATGTGGTTCAGTTGAAGTAGAGATGATCCTGTGGATAGGGTCCAGGGATGGTGAGAAGGGGTGAGGTGATGGTGAGAAGGGGTCCAGTGATGGTGAGAAGGGTCCAGTCTTCCTCCGGGAATTGGGCGAAGCCAGACACCTTTGTGTTCCTGAGTCCCAGTTTTATCCAGGTAGGAATGGTTGGCTCCTCCCACTGGGTGGAGCATCTCACAATAGGATGATGGAATGTGGATGTACTACCCTGGGGGAGGTAGGGGTGTCTTAATGGTCCATTAGCAGAAAATATTCCCCTGGAGGGAGGATGGGCAGTGAAAGAGATAAGGAACAATGCCCTACCTGGTTTGAACAGTTGGGCCATTATCAAAAGGCACCCGCCCCCCTCCTCCCAGAGTTACAAGAGATAAAGGAAAACAATTCCCCAACTGCTTTCAGCAGATGAAAACAGAATACACATTTTAGGTTCCATAACCCAAGACAAACACTTCAGCCTTTCATATAGAGAGATACATGTCACAACACAGTGATTAACAGCTGAGTTGTGGAAGCTGTGGTGAGGATTAAGAGTGATTTTGTTCTCAGTGCTGAGAAATAATATCTCTTCAGAATGGCAGCACTGCTTTGATTGATATTGAAGGTATTTTCTGAAAATATTCATTGACATCCATAAATTTATAACTTAATATGTACCTTCAGTCATCAAACGAGGTTCTCTTTGTACTTTGGTTGTAGCCATAACTCACTGTGATCTCAGATACATGCTCTCTTTGAAGACACTTCTGAGTCTTATTATTGAATTTTGGTTTTGTTGCAGCTGGAAACACATTTCACATGGCTGTACCCTGCAATTCCATTCTCAGTTCATTTATAACATCCTTCATGCTCGTTTGACTGGCAGGCTTTCCCATGTCCATACAGCCTGCATGTGAGGAGAGGAGGTAAACTTTCTTTTAGCTCTTCCTCGTTCATCCAGCCTCCTGTGATTCTCCTGTGTCCTGTGAGAGGCCGATGAGTCACCTCTCATCACTTAGCTGCTTAGAGTTTCCAGTCCTAGAGGAGTTCTCAGGTCCTCACATCTCCCAAAAGAATGTCAAATGCAATGGCAGAGCACTCTCACGGTGCTGTGTGAAAGTTTTGGCTCTGTAAGAGGGAAGAGCCTTGAAACAGAGTGTTTTTTTTGATGTCAAAAACTGTAATCTCTCTTCTCCAGACACCGATGATCTTCAGGGGATCTCTGTTTCAGGTCTGCAGTCTTTCAGGAGTCATTTTAGAGAGGGAAGAATGATAGAAAGATGATGGCATAGCTGATAAAAGGGTCAGGCTGCACCACAGAAAGCAAAAAGGAGTTAGACTAGAGAGAAAATCAGTAGATTTAAGGATGAAAAGATAAATTCCATGATAAGAGGTAATGTAGGCATCTGGGGGAAGAGTAAATACAGAGATGTGGTATTAGTATGAAAATGAAAAGAGTATGAAGTAGAAATCAAATTAAATCAAACCAAGGATGTTTAAAGAAATCACCTGAAAACTGGGGAAACTAAAGAAAGGTGATACTGTTAGAAATCAAAATGAGCTGTAGGGACCAGCTTAAAATAAGGGAATTATTTAAAAAAAAAATCCTTTGATGCGTATAAGACTTTGAAAAGTGAAAAATGGCTATCTTGCAGCTCAGTCTGTGTGTTCCCTGGCGCTAGTGATCCTGATGCCTTGAGAGGCTGCCTGGAACAGAGGCTGGGCAGTGTTAAAGGAATAAAGTGGAGATTTATTAAAAAGGCCTTCAAAGGATGCACCTTGGGCAGTACAAGAGCCTGGCCAGGGCTACACCCAAGATGGACCACAAGTCAGGAGTTTTCACACTTTTGTAAGCTTTGGTCCATATTGGGGTTCATTGTCCAATGACAGCTTCAGGTGATGCAGTCCCATCCTCCCAGATTGTTCTCCTCAGTTCCCTGCTGTTTGCACTCTCTGGGCCTGAAGTTGCAATGCTGGCCTTGGCTCTGGGGCTGGAAAAGAATTGTTTTGTCTGACTGAGCTGTGAGGAGAACTGGCTAACATTTTATATGAAGTTCAGAGTTATATACCAATGCAGTCCAGCATCTGGAAAATATGAAAGCTGAAACTTAAGGCATCAGTCTCGTCCCTTACACTTTCCTGCAAGCTCTGCTTAATGCTCTCCTGTTCACTCCAGCAGGGATGACCTCTGTTGTTCCATATTGCACATGTTCTTGTGAGTTCTGTTGTAGCTGCAGTTTTTTCCCTTGTCAGTTTGTTCCTTTTGGCTTCTAAATATAGCTTTTATTCCTTTGAACATGCATTATTGGCCTCACACACTGCCAATAGCAAGGAATAGATTGGTACATAAAGAAACCATGGAGGATTACAAAACCACTGATGTTTTCTCAGGTTAATTGTGTGAGAGAGGGAGCAAAATGCAGTGTCTAGGCTTAGAAGAATGCTGCTAGGAATACTTTGTTTTATTTGTATTCTGAAGAGCCCTGCAGCAAATGTTCCTGGCTTCAGATATATTGGACTTTTATTTTTTTCTGTATTAAGCCATTGACTCCTTGCTGCTGCTCAAGTATTTTTGTTACTAAACAAAACAAAAGTAAATTATGTTTCTTTGAGTTTAATCAATCTGTAAGAAACTTTAACCATTTAAATATACTTGCACTCTCTCATTTGTAGTCTTTTTATAGATGGCCTCCAAGTTTTATTTATGAACTAAATATTGGTTAGCATCTAGAACTGCTGCTGGAATGGGCAAAGCTCTTATAGGAGTTTGGAGTTAATGCCCCAGACTTCCTCTGTTTCTGTGCTAGGCTACTTCAGAACGAAAAGTAGTTTTTGTGGGGAATTTTACCCCGGGGTGCAGTTTGTGGTGCAGGAATATTTGCTTAATTTGGGGCTGAATGTGCCTTATCCCAAACCTGTGGATGCAGAGCTGCTGTCGTGAGTGCTCCTGGGCAGGCAGAAGTCAGCAGAAGTTTGTGAACATCATTGATAGCTGGAATATTGATACTGATAGCTCTAGGAGGCAGATTTGCTTTAAGGTAGAGGTTCCTGAAGCTAGGAACAATTTCAGTCTCTATTACAATGTAAGACATTATATGGGAATGTTATAAAAAGTGTGATTCTTACAGGCCTTGTTATGCTTACAGCTAGAACTGTTTACTCTGAAGTTTGTCCCTTACTGGTTGCATTGGAAAAAAACACTTTGAAAATCTCAATATGGATGTTAAATCCCTTTCCCAAAGACGTTTTGGCTTGGGACAGCATTTTTCTGGGGAAAAATGACCATGCTGGATGTCACTTTGCTGCCTTCTTTGAGTTATGGCTGCAGGGTGCAGCAGAGGGGTTTGACAGCAGCTGTTACAACCAGAAGCATCATGTTTAGGCTCAGATATCTGGCTCCTGACAGGCTGATGTGAACGGCCTTCTCCTCTAGTAAGCATCCATGAACTAGCATGTGCTGCAATTAAAGCAAATTTAAAGAGCTGCTTAATCAGTTCTGATGATTTTGTCTTCATTTTCCGTTCTATGCTTGTGTTGGCATTGTGTGCACATATGAGAACACACATTCCTTCCTCTGACTTTTGAGGGCAAACTGGAGGGATTTTTGCTTGTACAGTCTATGGCAGAATTTGTTCACTCTACTCAAAGATAAATTTGAAGGAAAAATAGGTTTTCAGTTATATTCTTAAAAAAAATAGTAAGTAAATTCTTTGGTGAAGAGAACATCCAGCTGTTTTTGAGGCAGGCTGTCATTTTCTTTCCAGTGATGATTTGGACCTGGGTAGGTCCCTGGATGCCTGATTCAACTAAACATTTATCTTCTTTCTTTGTGGTGAAATTACATCAAATGCCAGTGCTTCTCTCCTGTTCGAGTTTTAGCTTGGGCTGTTTGCAAAGGTGCAGGGGTGAACCTTCCTATGAAACAGCATTGAAACTCATCCAGTGCTCATGGATGGGGGTGGATAAGGAACTTAAGAGGAAAAGGTGCTCGGGCTGTCCAGAAAGCACATGATGGATGCAGCCTAAGTTCTTGGTGGTCCATGTATAATTTTGATCTGGAGAGCTGAGGGTTTGTTTGAGTCACCTTTGCAGTCTGCAGCTTCGAAAGGAAATTGTTGATGTTTCACATTCAGTTGAGGACAGAAATCTGCACTCTGAGAGCTGAACTGAAGAGATGAGTGCTGCTCAGGTAGCCAGCCGGAAGGCTTTTGGATAGCAGCTTCCAGGAAATACCTGGAATTAATAATAAAGGTTGTATTTCAGTTGCAGGCTGAGTGGTAAAACGTGATGTTCCCTAAGCCCTCATCTGGTGATGAAAGTTTTTCAGGTCAGAAAGTTTAAAAACACAATTTATTTCTTAATAGGTAGAATTTATGTCTGAAAGCTAAACTCATGTTTTTGTTCTTGGAGAGCAAGTTCATTCTGCAACCTTCCCTGCCATCAGTGAGGACTGAAAAAGCCTCTCTCCCTGAACATTTTACGGAGTTTATAAACACTTCCAATACCTGGGCATTTTTACATCTCCATTGCATTTAAAGGAAAAATTGCAGATGGATTTATAAGTCATGCCACTTCAGTGCATAAATCCCATTTCCTTAAAAGATCTGGCTAAGAAATAAATTTGACTGTGCCTCAAGAGCAAAAAGTTAAATGGGAAAAAGATTTTCTTTTGTAGCAGTTAAATGGAAAGCACCAGCTGAGCCTGATTCATTGAAATGGCAGTGGCAATTATTGTCACCCCAACAAATCCTGTTGCTCAGGTAGAGCCTCATTTGTTTAAAACTGTCCAAAAGTTTTTGCTTTAATCAGAAACATAAAAGTAGCCACTACATTAATCAATGTGTTGCAAAGGCAGGAACGGGAATGGGCCAAAGAACATTTGGGAAGGGCTGTGCTGGTCTGTACTGAGGTATTGGGTTTTAATTCCAGTAATATCACCTCACTTACTGCTCTTTATGCATTTGGTGGTAGTGATCACCGGGGGGTTTCTTTTGGGCAGTTTGGGAATTCTTTTAGGAATGTCAACAAAGCTTATTTGGTGAACTTTTTATTTTAAATTAATTTAAGAATTGCTCCTCAGACAATTCTTCCTTCAAGGATGGCATCCAAAATGGAACATTAAAGTGAAATAGAGTTATTCCAATTCCTGTACCCATAGACTATAACTAAATTAGCTAAATGATCTCTCTTCTAAAAAGAATTCCTGGAGATTTCTGATGAAAGTGCTGTATGGCTTTGTGATCCTTAAAATGCTGGATTGATAGAAGGCTGCTGTGATTCTCCATTTGACTGTTTTTTTCTATAATGCTAACAGGCAGCATAATTCTGTTGATGAAAGGCCATTATCATAGAAGAAATCTGTCTCTTAACAAGTTCCCAGCATCTGACAGGAGAGACAGAGTTGTCTGAGGACGTTTTTCTGCTGAGACACGTGTAGAAGTGAAGTAGATTTGGGCAACTGGGGACAGGGGTGCAGAGCTTTTGGGAAAATGAGTTCAGCACCACTGACAGCGCTGCTCTTAACTCCGCCCTGGAGCTGCGAGCGCAGGGCAGACTCGGGCCAGGTGGAAAGCGCGTGGTTTTGGGGTTTTCTTGGTGTGGGTTTTCTTTTTTGTGTTTGGTTTTTTGTCGTTGTTGTTGCTTTTTGTTTGTTTGTTTTTCTCCTGGTGTTGTGGTTTTGTTTGTTTGTTTGTAGGTTTTCTTTTTGTTTGGTTTGGTTTGGTTTGGTTTTTTTTTCCCCTAGAGGATGAGAATGCTTTGCTACCAGATTGCTGAATCTTTGAGAGTTTGCATGTTTTTTTCAAAGCAAAGACTGCTCTAAATGTAGAACATTTGAATGGTCTCTGAATATGAGAACTGCTGACTGCTTCTCTCTCATAAACAATGCGTTTTTAATTTGGACTTTTTAAAAATCCCCCCAGTTTTGCTCATGCACTCTCAGATTCTCCCTAAAGTGTTAAGAGGTTTGTATGCTTGACTCTTTTCCTTCTATGGTGACTGAGCTTTTAAAGAATACTCTTTTGAAGCCTTGGTGCCTCGCCAAGATTTTTTAATTAAAACACTCTTCATCAGATATCTGTATTTTCTTTGGAAAAAATAATAATATGCAGAACAATGATTTCAAAACTATATCAGTGGAGTATGCTTTAAATGTATGATTAGTTTGTAGGCACTTGAAATTTAATTTTACAGTTTTCTCCTACCCCCTGAGTTCCCTGCTGTGGCTTAATTGTTACTGGCAGTGAAATCTGCAATAATCTCAAAGACATCTGGTTCCCTCAGTTTTATTAACTTGAAGCAGACAGGAGCAGATATATTGCAGCATACCTACACCTCAAATACTTGCAATCTTCAAGTATATTAATTATGTCTCATAAAAATGGTTCACCCTTTTGGTCACAAACTGTTTTGCTTTCTTAATGTTTGGGTAAAAAGCATTTAAACCTTGTTTCTGGTATCAGCTGTGAAAATAACCTGGTATTAAAATCACATGTAGCTGGAGTGCTAAAGAGGGAGAAGGTGAAGGTCCAGGAGGAATCTTTATTTTTGATCTTTCTGTGAGACAGGAAGAAAAGAAGAACCTCTCTGGTGCCTTCTGGCAGAAGTACTGGACTCCAGCGGAGCAACTTTGAATGCGGGGTGGGGGGGAGGAAACCATTGCAGGAATATTTGATTGTTGAGTGGATCATGAATAGGCTTTTCTGTTAGAATGGGGTATTCCGTCAGGATTTTAAGGTTCTCTAAAGGACTGGTGCTTTCATGAGTGTTCCAGGCTGGGATGTTTAAAGCCTGTGATTACTTGCCACCTCCTGGAATGAGGCACCACCTCACAGGACAGTCCCAAGCTTGGGGAGAGGTCAGGAGGCCAAAACTAGGGCCGTGTGTGAGGATCAGCTGCCAAAAGCAAGGAGGAACGTGGTGGCTGCTTTGTTTGCCAGTCCTTGCCAACTTGAGTTTAGGCCTCACAGATGCGTTTTGGGATTTTTTTTTCCCTGCAGACCCATCAATAAATGGAAAACAAGTTGTCAAGAAGTCCTGCACTGAACCAGTTGCATTCTCTTAAGCTGGCATAAGTACAACTCTTCTACATCCTTAGGACTCTTCTGCAGAACATATCTAACCTTACCCTCCTGTACCTGCATTTTTGTCTACAATGCCATTACATGCTGATATTTTCTATAAATAAATAAAATACTGGAGGATGTGACTGAATATCCAATGGAAACCATTATGATGAGCAAGAGACATCACTTCTTAACCATCTCTTCACCATAGCATGGGCACATATCATCATATAAAAATGCTTTGGATTTCTGAGTTATTATTAATCAAATCATCGTGGGCTTCTCTTGCTAGAAGTACTAGAATTGTTAAATAGAAATACAGACTGAAAGGAGCATCAAATTTTTATATATATATATATTTTTTTTTTAGCACTCTGATTTTTTTTTCTAAGTGCATTGCAAAACTCTTTAGGGTAATAAAGCATTTTAAAGTTGTTCAGCATTAGGTAAGCCATATTCATTATTTAAAATGAACAAATAATATTGAATGGCAGCAGAGAGTCATATTTAGTCTCTAAAAGGTTGTGTTAATGGGGACTGTTGTTAGCACTCATGATGAAGACAAGCCTGTTTACTTGAGGTGTGAATCAAAAAAATAAGCAAAAAATGTTCTGAATTATAACAGACTCAAAAGTATTTGTTTTATTGGGGGAACAGGACTTTTATTCAGGAAGAAATTCGAAACAAGAAAGTAGACTCCTCATCAAGGCAAGTGGGTTAATAGGTCAAAGATTACTCATTTTATTCTAATTTAGGGTGTAATACCAGAGTCCTTATTTCTGTTGTGCATTTTGCTGTACACAATCTAACCTTTGCTTTTTTGGTATTTTAACTTGTATTTATTGCAGAATCCTAGGAAAAAAACAAACCATGCAGCACAAGCTCTGCAGGAGCCCTTTGGCTCTAGCACAGCATCTACCTGTGTTTCCTTTATATTCTTTTAATGTTTTTTGAGAACTGCCTAAGAAAGTTTTAGAATGTGGAATTTCTTTGAGCGCCGTAGAAGTCCTTTTGAGTTGCGAGTATTTTAAATTCTTTCTGTATTGTTTGCATTATCCCAGACAGTACCCCTGAAACAAAGACAGAAATGGGAGAAATTAATCTGACTCCAAATAGGGAAGTTTTTGATGACTACCCAGGTGTCCAGCTTCCAGAGATTCCCAGTCGTGTCTTCCAGGACACTGAGGCATCTGCAGTGGCAGGAAGAGTGCTTGGCAGCACTTGTGCTTGAAAAAATAAGGTAAGTCTCTTGATAGTAAGAAAAAAGCACCAGTGTTGTGAAACTCAGAAGAGGATGGAGGGAAAGGCACTTTTGTGCACAGGTTCAGCATAATTTAATGTTTTGGAAATCTGGAGCACCCACTATAATAATTTGCTCAAGCTTGACAGGAATAAAACTTAGGCAGGAAGTGTTACTGGTGTTGCTGCTACTTATGTCCACTAACTCAGACCTTTAAATCACAGCAAAATAAATAAAATATAAAATGCAGTAGGGTAAGAGTAGCAAAGCACAGTTCTGCCTGCTCAGCCACTTGTTGCTGTAATAAAGCAGATGGATGGGACAATATATTGAATTACTTTGTGTGCAGAGACCCTGATGGTTTTTCCCCCATTTTTTTCCTTTGTGTGTGTTTTGCTCTGATAGCGATACCTCACAAATTCCATTTCAGTGTCTGCCAAATGTTGCATTTGGCTGGGAGAATTTACTCCAATTCCAATCCAATCACTGCTCAGATGCTGGATGTATCATGAGAGACGTTCTAGCATATTAAATCAAAATCAATGGGAGCTTTGACTTCTCTTCCATCCTTTTCTTCATTTGATGTTGTAATGATTGCTTCAGGAAAGCACATTTGGAATGAACTTGAAAACAGCTCTGTTCAAAGCAGCAGGGATGAGCTTGGGCTGGCTTCTGGTTTAGGAACAGTTGAATCAACACAAAGTGTTGGTAGGGATGTCAAAAATTCATAGGTGTAGTGGTGGGAAAATGTATTCTTTAGACCTCTCCACTGGATGTGTTCAGAGTTTTAAAGAATTACAGAACAATATTTTTAATAATGATCTGCTCATATGAAAGTGATGGTAAAGCCACTGTTTTGAAACAAATTAGAAGATTGCTTAATGTTTATTAACACAGGGCTTTATTTTATTATTTGCCATTATGTTCCCTGTGATTAAATTGTTGCATGAACTGTAGTTCAGAGTGTGATTTGTTTCTACTAGGCATCAAACTGTTCTTTACTCTGTTTTATCTTCTTTTTTTTTCCCTTAAGACTGGTAGGTTGAGATGTCAGCAGTGTCATATTTGGTGGACCACAACTCATTAGCAGTCCTTTGAGGTAAATCTTCAGAAGCTGTTGTGGCTTGGTGGTTGAAAAAAAAAAAAAAGGATTAAGATTTGCTTCCAAAGGCAGGCAGAAATTGGCACTGAGAAGTCACAGTTCTTGGTGTGGTGGATGGAGCAAATTCACCCAAATGGCGCTAATTCTGCACTGGGGTGGCTAATCTGGGATTATCCCCCATAATCACAGGCCACTTGAGGGTTGAAATGGGATTTTCATGCTGTGCTTGGCTTTTTTCTGTGGCCTTCAGCCCGTGGCTCCCTTTGGGAGTAAACACAGGTAAGGAGATGAAGCAGGGAAGACTCCATGTGCAGCTGGGAATGTGGGAGAGAGCACACCAGGGTGAGGGGAATGATTTCATCGAGGTTAAAGAGCTGTCTGGAGGAGTGGAAGTCTACACAGGAGGGACAGGCTTGTCTGAATTCAAAAAAGTGATCAAAATGCTGACACTTAACACTTAAAAGGATGTGGAATTGTTTTTAAACCAAAGTAAGTATCTTGTAGGCAGAATGGGGACTTATCCAAGCATGCTGAACCAGAAAAACAAGTTAACCTACTTATCAAAATGTTCTGAAAAGCAAACCCCAGAAATCAAGTTGTCATTGTTAAAGAGCAGAATAAGGGGGCTGTAAGAAGCAGGAAAATGCCCTGCCAAGAGGTGAACCTGTGTTCAAAGGGGAAGATACAATGGCTAGTGAACTCCAGCAGGTTAAATGTAAAAGACCAAGAGAGGGGATGGGGGAAAAAAGGTAAAAAGGAAATCAATTTTTTTCAAGTACATCAGAATTCAGAGGCTAGAGAGTAAGGCTGATGGATGATCGAGGTGTAGAAGGAACACTCAGACAAAATAAGCCCACAGTAGAAACTTAATCTTCATTTTTGCTTCTGTGTTCTTCACCCAATGTAATCAGGCAGTGGAAACCTTTCCAATAAGATGACATAAATTCTGAAAGCTTACACAGCTTTCAGGAGCAGATCAAAGACATGAATGGATGAGGAACTCTCTTAGGGCTAAATACAAAGATGTTCTCTGCCTCAAAATTTGCCTGAGCTCCACATCACAGGATGCTGGGAGAGTGCATGACAGTCATGTTACTTACATTTGCTGAAAATTTCCTTGAGCACCCTCTTACTGCCTCTTCTCCTCTCCCTGATCTGAAAAGCTTTGCTGAGTGATTCAGCTGGACCAGGATGTCAGGATCTGAAGTGTCAGAGGTGCTCAGCAGGATGCAGTTTCTGTGTGCTCTTCTCCCAGGTGTGTCTCCCAGAGCTGCTGTGGTGCTGCCAGCTCCTCTGGGGTGCAGAGGGATGCAGTGGGAGGGCAGTAGCCACCCTGGAAAGAGGGAGCATTTGGGGAAAGGGGGGATTGTTTTTGGGCTGCCTGCCAGCCCCCAAGGAAGTGTTCAGTTCTCAGCTAAAAAAAAAAAACCCTGAAAAACCCCAGGTAGAGACTGGGTTGGGTACATGGTTCTGCCCAGTGCTGGTTGGTAGCAAAGGCACAGCACTTACCTGTCCCAGGTGCAGCTCCTGCTCATGAGCAGTGGGAGGGAGGAGCTGCTGCCTGCCGAGGGCTGGGTCACACACTGACAAGACAGATGGAGAAGCTGTGCTGGCTCTGCCATCACCTCTGCTGCAAGGTGGGTTATGGCAGTGTGGTGTGTGGCCTAATGGAGCTAGAAGAAGTGACATTAGTCTCAGTCACTGATAAATTAGGAGAAAACTCTGGTGTAGAACTCAAGATTCTGCTTTTCTAACACTGTTTAGTATTTATTCTAAGATTACTTATTCAATTAGACTGCAGAGAAATTCCCACATTTCACTTATTTCAGAACAGATTGCAGATCAGCTATCTGACATTTCCTAGAATTTACCTGTGTGTTAGTCATTTTGGGCTGCTGTGGAGGAAGTTGCAAAGACTGAGCAAGCAGTTCTTCCTCATGGCTAAAGTAATGCTGCCTGTGTTTCCAAATAAACACTGTACTACTCAACACTAGGATCATTCTGCTTGGGAATTTTACATGCAGATAATGTCCACTAAAATCTGATACCCATTTCCTTGAGCTTCATCACTTACTGCATTTGTCTATTGCATATTTTGTGTCTTAGATGAGAAGGTTTCTGGAAGTCAGGGACCAGCAGATGTCAGAGATGGTGGACCCATTTCTGCTCATTACACACTGTTCAAAATATATTAATTTTTCAAAACATGTTCAAAACTTTTAATTTTCCTGCTTATATCTTAGTAACGTAGACTACAGAAGTGGAGGAGGATGTTGAACTCTTGCTATCGCTTTCTGCTCTCAGTTCTCTGAGAAGTGGTGTACAACATTCAGGCCAAAATCTAGAGAAGTTCAGATTTGTGATGGTACACAAAGGATTGAGTAGGAATTAAATGAACATATTCAGACACTTTTTAAAAGAAAATTATTTTTATCCTGTGTATTCATTTGCATATTTCAGCTAGTTTAGGGTTTATTATGGATATGCTTAAATTATTTTCTTGATCCAGTATTGATGGAAATCTTTTATAGCCAGAAAATAAAAGAAGAAAATTGGTGCTATTGATGGTTTTCCAATTTCAGCTTGCAGAAAGTGACTCTGAAATCACCAGCAAATCCTTCCAACCCCAGGCCATTCATTTGATGTGGATATTACAGGGATTTTTTTCTGTGATACTTTAAGTTAAGAACACATGATTCTTTTTCACTGATTGTTAATTTTGAAGCAAGGAGTTTACAAAATTGAACTGTTTGGCTTCTTGGGAATGAGGCATTTGTAGCTGATCATTTGCCACATGGCACAGAGTATTTTTAAAATTTTGAAAATGGAACTCAAAAAGGTTTAAGGTAATGGTATTTGCTAAATAAGATGTACCTTCTTGCTAACTCTTGGACATCAATATTGTGATTCTTCTCCAACTTTGTGTCCATCAAATTTAATTGATTTCAGTGGCACTGCATTGGTTTTATGTCAGTGCAGCTGCTTACAAGTTCCAAAACACATTTGCAAAGGTATTATCAGTTGCCTTTTATAATTGCCTTACAGCTGGGAGATAGCAGCATTTGAAATGTTAAAACTTAAACAATTTGTTATTAAACAGGCCCTTTTCGAGATTTGTTAAGTGTCTGTAGTACCAGAGTTTGAAGGCTAGGAATTGTAAATGCAACCCCGCTGCTGGGCTTTTTCCTGGTGCTTTCCTTGGTTGTTGCAGGAAAGGGGCTGGATGAGGAAAAGGTACAATTTTCCTCTGTTCATCTGACAGTTACCCTCTGGTATTTCAACTGCAGTTATGAACAAATGACTGGCAATACTTTAGATTTGTATGCTTATATATATGTATACAGACACACACACACACTTTTGACTAAAGATGAGATTTTGATACCTATTTAACAGATTCAAAGTATCTCACCCTAATGAAATGCTGGGAATTCTTAATTCACGTTAACTTCGGTGCTTAATCCAATAGGAATGTTGTGCATCACCTGCTAATGTAAGGAAATAATATTCTCTGTGTCACCAACTGTGACTAGAAGTGCAGGAAGGACCTAAGGCAGAAGCTCTCAGTTATTTTGAGATCTGTGCAGGCCAGGGAATTTTCTGTGCCGTTCTGACCAGGTGGTGTTGACCAGGGAGCTCACAGATCTCCCTCTGGCTTTGTTCAGGTTAATACTGTGGGTTTACTGATGCACATCTGCAGCTCAATAAGTGCCTTTGCACCAATCAATTCTTACATATTCACCTCCTGGTAATTCCTGGTAAAATCCATGTCCCATATTGTCTTCTACACCTCAGTAACTGCAAAGTGAGGAGAAATAATTGGCTGGAGTAAAACTACTTTTTCAAGTCCTTTGTTAGTTACAGCTCGAGTGACCATTGTCAGTGCTTTCAATGCGGCATCAAATAGATTAATTTAAATTATTGCCAGTGGTGGTTCAGCCTGGCCTGGCTCAGCACAGAAATGGACCTGGGGCATTCTTAAAACCAGTTCTGATTAATGCAGTCATAAAAACTGTTCTTACTGCTTCTCAGCCATGAATTTCTGCAGGTTTTCCCATTGCTCTACCCAGTCTCCAAAGATGAAAATGGGAGAGAGGCTGGTTTCCTCCTGCCCTGGGCTCTTGGTGGCTTCCAGCTGAGGTCAGAGGGGACTCCTATTGATTGCCAGCACGAGTGGGTGCTAAATCGATTGCGAAACTTGAGCACAAGGAAGAGTTATAAAATTAAACCTTCACCTGGCTAAGTGAGTATGAATAGTGATAAGTGCCCAGGCAGAGGTCATGAGTGACAGAACCACTCACCTATGCTAACCACACAAAATAAATCATGCATTTTCAAATTAATATTTAATAAATGTCACTATTAAATATGGAATTCAAAGCCACAGCTGAGAAAGCAGTACCATGGTCATCTGGGGGCCCATTTGGAAGGAGTGCATTATGAATGTTTGTTATGCAGGGAAGTTTTAAAAAATAAATTTTTCAGCGACGGTACCAAATTTATGGAGGTCTAAAGCAGGGCTTTGGAAGCAGGGCTCTTGGCCAGAGTAACTCATCATTCTGGAGTTCCCTGCTTGGGAGTGAGATGATTGCTATTTTAATTGTACACAGATAACAAAATAAAAAGAATAGCGGATTATTTAATCTGTTTGAATTGGAAGCTGGCTAGATTTCAGTGTTGGTGTGTGCCTCTCTTCCTCCAGCTCCTCCTTCCACAGCCCTGCAGAGTCCTTGCCCAGGGGTGCCCACCTGCCTTCTCCTTGGACCACTGTGTCTCCTCTCCACCTGAAACTCTGCTGGTCTCTTCCCTTCCCAACTCATCCCACATCCTCTCAGCCCCTGCTCCTCTGCCCTCTCTGTGCCATGCTCTCTGCTTTCTGAAGAAGTTTCTGGGGAGGTTCTGCACCCACTGCAGGAATATCCTGGTTGTGGGGAAAGCAGGGAGAAGGTAGTGCCAACAAATCCCCTGGAAATTCCAACTTCTTCTCTGAGGGAGCAATGGGACCTGATGGGGTGAAGGTGTCTTGCTCCACATAACCTGATTATGATTCAATTTCATGAATAAAAGTGAAAACTGAGTGTGAAGCTCTGCTCTATGCAATGGCATCTGATGCTTTATTTATTCTTGTTTGGATTTGGCTCTGGGAGGAGGGTGATTTTAAACATTTTGGACTGCCACAGAATTGCCATCTGTAGCTCTCTCCAGGTTTTCTGATATTTTCCAGGTCGGTGATCATTTTTGGTGGGGGAGGTCTTAGCTCAAGAAGCTGCACAGAGTTCATCTCACCCTTAACACAGGGATTGATGAAAAGGGGGGGAACTATTACAGGTGACAAATGCCAAATGATGAATAAAAGGTTTGATTTGACAAAGGTTTTTTCAGGGGCCCACTTAATGTTCAGGTCAGAGAAGGTTTCTTTTTCAACAGAAAGCAGGAATAAGTGTAAGAATGTAAATTTGGTTTAATGTCAATTAATCTTTTGTCAAAGTAAATCCTGAAATGTGGAGACAAGACATGCATTTGCTGCTCTATAACTGTGCCAGTATGTGGCTTCTTAGTGAGCAACCTGAGGGAGGTCTTGCCTGTTGATGAATAGTTTATACTTTTAAAATGTGTAATGCATTTGACTTCTTTCTCCATAAGGAATTTGACAGATGGCTGAACTTGCATCAGGGGAGTACCCTGATATTAAATTAGTCTAGAGATGCTACACTGACTAGGGATTTCTTTAAAGTTCCCTGTATCCCAGATTTAAAACAAAACAACCCTCTGTTGAGATGCTTGCATTTGGGTCACAAGATGTTCTTCATAAACTCACAAGTGCCTTTCATCGCACAAACCAACCTTTAGTCCAGGAGAAGCACCACCAAGTGGGCTCTTAGCGCAGTTTTACAGGAAGAGGAGGGTTGTAAGCAAAGGGAATTTTCTCCTTTCCTTTTCAAGAACCAGCTCCTGAGTTGGGTGCTGGCCCTTTGCCCAGTGGCTACAGTCTCAGTGCAGCTCATTGCGCTGCCTTATCACTCACCTGTTTGTGGCTCCACCTGAGGAGAGCAGGGTGGTGAGGACCATAAGCCACCTACAGTTCATGCAGGTGGGATAGCAAGGTGCATGCTTAGAGGTCTGAAATCTAGAATCCACTCCTCAGAGCCCTACAACCACATGCAGGTTAAGCTTGGGAGGTGCCTGCTGTGAAACTGCTGCTCAGATCGTTCCTTTGGGCTTTTTAGCAAGGGCTTTACCTCTGGATAAGGTTTGAAAGCCTTAATGCAGGAGGAAGTGCCTGACTTTATTCCTTGGAAATGTCACATGGATGTGTATATATGGATTTTTTTTTGTTCGTTTCACTTTGTGAGGCACATAGTCTCAGAAGTTGAAGAAACCAATTTTCTCGTGCTGAGCTTTGTTATGGAGTTACATAAACCATCCATCATTCAAATTCCAAATACATTAAGCTAAGTGTTTCAGGCTAATTGACAATGTTCCATTAATTTCCACTGCTGAATGGGATCTGGAACATTTCTAATGTAGTTATCTTTCCTTCCAACTCATGCATCACAACAGCCCTCTTAGTGCTTCTTTTGGTCCATTCTCTTCCAATTTTAAGAAAGATATATGATACAGCAATAATTTATCATGGTTTTAGCTGCCTGCCTGTACTCGGCAATTGAGTTTTGCAGGATCTTAAATTATTTCTTTGATTACCCTACGCTGGTCTGTTGTCTTGAGATAATTATTGTAACAAAGATTTCTTACCAGGTATATAAGGCTAGAGAAAATTGTCTGTAAGTCAAACTTCTGATGTCTGTAAAGAGGAAAAGAGAGAATAGGCTCCAAACCAGCTGTTCTTAGTTTTGTACTTTTGAAATTTTGCTTTACCTGAAAATCACTGCCTGAGGAAAAGCTGCAGTGCTGAGAGGAAAATTGTGGAGAAATGGCCTTGACATTTAGAAAGCAGCTCCAAAACCTTGTAAGTGATATGTGAGGATGTAACTTCTTAAGAATGATGAATTGCCCTAAAGGAGATAATTGATTTTTATTTATTTTAATTTTTGTACTAGCATTTTTTGTTACTGATTTGATGAAGACCATGAATTAGAAATATGTGCTGGTTAAATGTATTCTTTTCTTATAAAGAAAAGAGTGCAAATGTAAGAGTCCAAACAGCTGCCACAATATTTGCAGATTTGTACATTGGTGCAACACCAACTCTTTGAATAAGGGTAAGAAAAGTTGATTAAGATCAGATACCATTCCAATCGGTTGGAGAGCCTCCAAAGCAATTTAGACACGTGATAGTATTGCTGAGAAAGTTAAAATTAATAGCAGTTTGTTAATAGAGGCCATGTTCAAGCAGTTAGAGTGCAATGCCCTGGCAGATCCCCATCAAGCTGAAGAAAAGGGAAAAACGAAAACGCACTTACAAACATTTTATTTTGCTAAAGCTGCTCGTTTTGTTTTGCTTCTCTTTGAGATGCTAATGAAGGGCACAAAATAAGTAGTAGATCCTGATTTTGCTTTCCCTAAGGCTGTTGAATTGTACCTTAACATAAAATGGCCACATTGAAAGGGGCTGAAATCAGTTACAGAAAAATCTATTACCCTCAGCAAGAATGGAGTTAAGCTGCAGCTTTATTAGCAGCAGTAATAGCAGCGTGGAGTTTATTTTAGTGCATGTAATGGATTTCTCTCTCTGCTGGACTGATTGGGCCAAAGTGTGGAAGCTGTAATCTCAGTCAGCTTTATCACTCGGTAATGAGAGTGAGCAAATTCTCGGTTTGAATGGTGCACAAATACCTGAATGTACCTACAGTCATCTCTAGAAGAGAAAAAATCCTTTCTGGGTGATGCCCAGCCATGTTTCTCAAGGTTAGAAGAGTTCTCTTGGATAGTGCTTTCCCTTTGCAGCACTGGAAAGGTGAAAAACCTAAGAAAAGGCTCTCAAGACAAGATTTTGTAACATATTTTTCATGCTACCATGTTACCTGGTAAAGGAAGGTACTTACAGGCCACTGTGAAAGTTTATTTGCATTCTTCAGCAATGCTTTACAAAGAAATTCTCCTGAAATGCTCTTAGGCTTTCAAAACGGTATGGATTTTGTGAAACTTCAGTTAAACAAGCTGAAAAGAATATTTTGCAGCTTCTCTTGTATGAAGGAGGGTATGGGATAAGATAAAGCAAACATGATTGGCAGAGCTTTTGTATTCTTTCTCTTCAAAAACCTTAAAAAAAAAAAAAGAAAAAAGCTGAGTGACTGAGTCATATTCAGTAGACTAGAAAGAAAATTTAATCTCCTTTGTACTCAAGTGCATGGATCAGTTACAATGGGCACTTCAGCAGGCTTGTGGGCTGGGGCAGAGCCAGACCTGCCCATCCCTGGCAGCAGGAGAATATCCTTGTTCCCAGAGCTCTTCTGCAGCCCTTGGGAGTTCAGGTATCCCTCTCTGCTGCAAGGGATTTTCCCCCTAGAGAATCAGGGTGAAACTTGTAACTTTTGTTCAGATATTCAGGTAACGCTTCCAGGAATGGCAAGTTCCATGTTCCAATGACCAGAAGCTGCAGTTAAAAAGACACCACTGGCTTAATTTCTTCAAGTGGATACTGATGAACTGTAATTACCTTCATAAGTACCAGTTTTGTGTGTGAAAATAGTACAGCCCTGGGGGGATGGGAACAGGATTAATCTTTGTGAAGCACAATAAACACAAATGTGCACATCATAGGGTGTGTGTAGCACAACGGAGATAGACACAAAAGGGAAACTCGTGTGCCACAGCTAGGCTGGCAAGAGCCCCCAGCTGAGGGTGTGAACATCAAATACTCCCACAGCACTTTAGGATTTTTCTAGGCCCATCAGCACTGCCCGAAGTTCTGGGTAATTATTTTTGTGCTTCTAAAGAAATACGTTCTTTTCATACATGCGGGCATGTATGGATGAAAGTGTTTTAAGCAGGTGTTACAGGCTGAAAGCAGGTGACAAGACCTCAAACCTATGGAATTGTAATCTCCCTTCTGGAAAATAGTTCAAAAGCTTCTCAACATGTTTGGAATCTGGCATGTTGTCCTATTTCTGTGCTAGACACTTCAGTTACCATAACCCTTTGGCAAAGGGGGTGCATGCTCTGTGTTTTGATATGAACATGTAACACCATTCACCTTCTGTTTTATTCTATGTACAGAGTAAAAAGCTTTCTTAAAAATTCCACCCTGATCTCTAGCCTAATTCATTCTCCTAAATGTGTTTCAGAACATTCATGTGTAAATTATTCAGGAGGCTGTATTCTCTGGCCTCGGGTTTTGAAGATAAATCCTTAGATTTCAGATAATGCCTCCTCCTTCCCTCACTGGAGCCTGGCATGCCTGCAAACCAGCTCAAATCCACTGTGCTTGCTGGTAAGAGGCTGTCTTCCTTTGCATTCCTGGGGACTGGCTGTCTTATGGCCTTCAGCCAGGAGGAAACCCATAGGGAAAGAGCTACACCGAATCCCAAACCAGCTGGTCGGCTCCGAGACAAAGGATGCTAAGCTCTGTTGGAGCCTTTCGTAATCACACAAGCAAAGATGGAACAGAGAAAACTGCCTGCTGCCTAAACAGACTCTTCAGCTCAAAATAAAGCCTCCAGGAGCAGAGCACAACCTGTGCCTTGTGCAAAGGGGACAGAAAGAGCTCGGTGATGGAACCAATGTGTTTTCCTCCAAGCATGGGATCAGGCCATGGCCCAGCAAGCACTAATGTCAAAAGCAGGGCTGTGTGCTGTCCCTGCAGCAGGCAATCCCCCTGTATAGGAAACGAGCTGCAGTGGAGTCCGATGGGAGATATCCGGAGACCGAGATGCTCTTAGGACACGTGGTTTATTGGTCGTGGGGAAGGCAAACTGACCAGCACCGAGGGAAGGGAAGGGAGGAGCAACAGGGAAAGTCCAAAAGTCCAAGGAGGCAGGAGAGCAAGAGCGCAAGAGAGGGAATTTCCTGTTACATCACATTTTATCCCTTTCTATGCTGAATATTCTGGTTAGCACCAGCCAACCAGTACAGAATACAAAACCTACAAGATTTACATACAGCCTATGAGAACTACTACATTACCATACTAATCTACATACTACAAACTTGAAAAACCACCTTTTCCCTGCTACCTGGCAGGGTCCAACCCTCTTTTGTATCCTTTTGTCTGGGGAGGAGAATTGCTCAATCACCAGAGCCCTGGCAATCGAGTCAGCTAATTTAATCACCGCCTTCCTGCTTAGCATTCTATATCTCAAATCTTGCTTTTAACTCTATTTCTCTTGCTGGTTTCACACTCTTAGAATCTTTCACTAATAAATCATTTCTGCAGGGGCTTTCGGCTTCATCCTCCCCAACACCCCTGCACCTCCCAGGGGATGTCACTGTTCCCTGATGCCTGTCCAGCTGCCAGCTGGGTTTAGCAGCTCTTTGGAGAAGCTCGAGGTTCCGCACCAGCGCGGAGGGGAACGCGTGTAACCGCTCACGACTCTGAGAGCACGGCCTTAAAAACTGGAACTGAATCTTCATGCCGGGGGTGTTACCACCATCCAGGCTTTTAGGGGACTGCCTGAACGGGTGAAATGAAGTATTGTTCCTTTTAACTCCTTGGCCAAATTTACTTGTTTTAGTGGGAATAGGATTAAAGTCTTTGATAACAGAATTTCCTGAGGAAGGAAAGTATAGCGTGGTCATGGACAAATCTAATAATTTTTCTGCTCTAATCATCTTATGCCTCAAAGAGGAACTTATACCCCAGGGGGGCTAATATTTACATAATTGTAATTTATTGGGTAAAGATTTTCCTAACGCAAAGGAACATCAAAGTGTTTGTCTTTGCCAAGTTCCAGAACAATTTTGAAGTTCACAAGGAAACCAAAGGTAAAGGAAAATATTCCTTTTAGACCAATTAGAGAGAAATGGCATGCAATATCTGAAATCGTATAGGCTGTTTGAGTATTTTTAATGAAATGCAATTAGCATTTTGTGATGAGCACTTATCAGTGCTGTCTCTGGGTATAATGTACATGGCTGAGGGGGCGGCTTGCTGGAGAATCTGATTAAAATAATTGGTGATGTATTTGAGCAGGGTGTTTGTGCTAACTTTATAGACAGGGCAGTGCTTGTGTAAAAAAGAGCTTTTCCTAGCAATAAATTTCTCTCCAGAGAACAGCGTTGGCTATCGTAATTTCAGTAATTCTACTAGAGTGTATCTGTTTAGATGAAATACTGATTGTTTATCTGTTACCTCAGGCTCCAATAAGTCTAGCTGCCCTGCTTTCTAGTATTAAAATGTGATTTTGTCTATTTAATACTTCCACACATCTTCTCTTAAAATATAATCTAAGAACTTAGCCTAGCGATGCAGCTCAGCTTGTTGTACACGAATTTTGAGGTGTTTTAAAGACATGAATTACTCAAGCTTAATTGATTTAACTTCCCAGAGATCTGGGAACTAGTTTGCTGTCCCTGCAGGCAGGAAGAGGCAGAAATGGGAGTCCAGGCTTAGGAAATGTTGCGAGGTAGATACTCAAATTCAGCCACAGCCACTGGCATTCAGGTGTTGCTGCAGCCACAGCCTTGGGGTTCAGAGCTTTTCCGGACCGCCGAGAACATCAGAGAGACCTCATGTTTTGTTGTAAGGAGAGGAAGGAGGGCTGCTGGGAAGCATCTTTGGTTAGATTGGTGGTGCAGGTGAGGAAGGGCAGCAGAGAGCTCAAGCAGCAGGCGCAGGTGACACGAAGGAGCTGGTTAGCAGCTCCAGGAGGAGTCAGGAGCAGCTTCCCAAATGCTCTCAGCCTGAAGTGATTTTCCTCCTGTGACTCTTTGAGAGGTGATCTCAGCTGTCCTCCAGCTTCAAGAGGAAGGCTAGAAGACTTAAAATGTAAGGCTTAGAGTTTTACCATTTTTTTCCATTTGAATGAGGGAGTTGAGTGTAAGCCCCATTTTTCTATGGATTTAATACACACAACATAACAATTTCCTAGGAGGCTTGAACTTCTTGTGGCACAAAAGCAAGTAGGAAAACCCACATAAGATGCAGGGTTTTGTTAGACCATTTGAATTCAAAATAAGTTTGTGTCAACATATTCTTATATGTTGGCACTTAGTGAACATTTCAGTGTCAGAAATGCTCATAGAAAAGTGATTTTTTGGCTTTTGCATTCAGCCCTGATGGGGGTGGCTTTTAAATTTGCTTTATACTGGCATTTGCCCTAGGGACTTCACTGTGGAATTTCTCCTTTTCTAGCTAAGGTGCAGAAACATTGTTATTGATTGGCTTATACTCCAACCAGGCCAAAGCCCTGCCCATTCAAATATTGAAGGGAGAGCTTTAGATAAAAAGAGGCACCACACAATCTCAGAATCTGAAATAACAGGGGAAAAAAAATCTATTTTCTCTTATTTTGAGGGCAGAAAGTGCTGGCCTTAGTTTAATGGATTATAAATTGCAAACCCAAACTTTCTTTTGATAAGGTACTGTTCCCAAAGGGTTTTTCCTAAGCTTAAGTACCCATCCAATTTAAGATGATAAAAATTTTCTGTTGTTAATGGATAATCAATAGCTAATCATCTACTGTATACTCCGTGAGTTACCAAGCAGAAGTAAGAAGTTCTACATTTTCCTTGCAGGCAAGGGGTTTTTTGTTGGGTTTGTTTGTTTGCTTGAGCTGGGAAATTTTTGTTGTTATTTTTCTGTAACTCAAGCAAGTTTTTGGGGTTTTTTTATCTCACTGCTGTAATCATGGGCAATTCAAAACAGATAAAAATAAAATAGGAGAAAAGGGAATGCAAAAATTAGTAGTAAAGCTGTTGGAAGCAGCAAAGTAATGGTTCTCTTTTTACTTTGCTGCCTTCCCATAAAAAGGATTAGCATTTTCTAATGAGCACCTTGGAAGGAAGATCACAGCTCAAGGATTCCTGGACCTTGGGGCTGCATCAGATCCCATCCCTGGGTAGATATGGGGGTTTCCAGAACAAGACTTTGACAGGGGTCTACAGTCTGCCCCAGCTCAAAAGGCTTAAGATGCTCCTGGATCCCGTAGACCTGTTGAGATTTGCTACAGAAAATTAATTAGCATTCATGAGAAGTACCGTAGGGGCATTTTTCTTCAGAGTTTAAAAGTAGCTGGATGATCGGGATAATTTCTCAGTGTTTTTTTCTCTCTGGTCTTGTTTATTAATAGAAATAATACAGTGGAGAGAAATTCTCTCCTTCAGACATTGTGATAACATGTTTGCTTTGTTCTGTTATTAATGCTCTCCATGAAATTCCTGCTCTATGGCAGTAATTGCTGTATCCAGTTTTATTTTCTCAAAAGTTCACAGTTAAGTGACAAGTCTGCAGTGGTTTTCAAGGATTTTGGAGGTTGGAACTCCTCAATCACCTCATATATGAAATACAGAACTTGAATTTTCCTGCTGCAGTTTATTCAAGTGGAAGATTGAAAAAGAAATGTCTGGCAGAAATAACCCTGCAAGGCTTTGGTGTAGGCCTTGATCAATCACATGCTCTAATCAATAGGTCTCTTTCTGTGAACTAGGCAGGGTTTTAAATGGCCTCTTACTATGTGGCTGTTTCATCAGATACTTATTTTCACGTCTTCCACTAAATTTTACTGCAAGAGGAGTTTCAGGAGAATAGTATTTGGGTTTCATGACAAAATTTTGGGGTAAGATTTTTAAGCTTTAACATAAATAGCACAGGGGTTCAGGTGGTGCCGCACTGAGGAATGCCTTGCTTTGATTTGTACTAGAAGTGCCTCTGGGAGGTTTACATGCTATTGGTAAAGATTTTGGTTGGACATAGTAGCATTTTTCCTAGCCTTAAGAAATCCTGAAATTTGTGATGCTTGAAGTCTGGCTTTGCCCCTGTGCTCCCAGCCAGCCCTGACCCCTGTGTCACTTCGGCCCTGCTACATGAGATATTGACTTTTAAATTATTGTCTTTGCTGGCAGAATCTCGAGGTGACATTTCTGCAAAATTTTGTGTCCCCTCTGTAGGACTGAATTATGTTCAGGGAAAGCTGGTAGTGGCTGGAATAAAGGAAAGAGTCCTTGGAAAAAACACCTGGGATTTTCTTGCTTCTCCATTACCCTCTGGGTACTAGTGGCAAAATGCCCTTTGAACTGGCTGTTAATGATGCAATTGCCTATGTGTGAGGGGAATGCAGGGAAAAGGCATAAAAAGTATGCAGGACTCTTTACTCATGATTACAGTTTAATTGCTTGGGGGGGTTGCTTTGTTTTTTGCCTTCTAGCATTTATTTTAGTGACACATTGTCTATCTCTTACATCTGTGTATTCTGACTTACTTCACTTTCGTAAATCTCTAATTAACATGTTCTTTTCTAATTAAATATCAAAGTGCAGCCCTTTTGCCTCCCAAACCCTGTGTTATTTTCTTTCCCCTGCCCGCTGCCTGTGCTTTCTGTGTGTCCTTTCTGGGAAGGTGTTTTGGGCAGGCCCCTGGTGGGGTGCACAGCTGCCATGGAGACCAGCAGCAAAAGCTGAGGAGGAAATGATCAGATCCCGGAAGCAACAGCAATGATGGGTGAATGTCCAATCTTGTACGAGTGTAAATTGTCATCCTGCAGCTTAGGTAAAGCATGCCTCTATCAGAAATTAATTTTCTGCCTCCTCCAGGAGTGAGTTTGTATTTACATACCTTTGAATAACCTTGGGTTTTGTTTGTAGAAAGTACAGGGGTTTTTTTTGTGTAACGACTCCCTTTGATATTAGATTGCTTCAGAAATTGCAAACCCAGTGGTAGTTGCAGAGGTTTAAGCCTGTAAATCAGCAGGAGGAGCTAGTCAGGGAATTGGAGACTTAAGTGATGATCCAGAAGAACTGTGGTGTGTTTGCCTTCTCAGACGCTGAGAAATGAATGAATGGGGAGTTGAGGACATGGTTGAAGTGGGACATAAAAGCCCAGTAAATATTCAGAGTTTGAGCTGTCAGCACTGACGTGTACACACAGCACACAGTGTGAGCAGCGTGCTCAGTAGTGGGGAAAGCAGAAGTTCCTCAAAGCCTGAATCAGGGTGATGTGGTTGCAGAATTGTGTCATTTCTTTTTAACCACAGCGGCACGCCCAATTTCCCTTGCAAACACAAATGAGTAGGAAGGCAACTCTGCTACAGGTGAAGGTATTAGACAAAAGCAAGACATTTCTGAAGGAACTGTTGAGACAGGTCATTTCAGCTCAGAACCAGATAAAATAGTCTAATTTACCTCAGCCTATTTTGAAAAGAGAGAAAATTTTTTTTTCTGGGTAGGTTTCATCATGTTCATTTGTGTGGCAGCCCCTTGCACAGTAGGCCTCCAGATAGGCTGTAATTCAGCATGCCTTTAAATTTCTTTGTTATTTCTTTCTCAGAGGTCCTGGGGTTTAGGCAGCGAGGAAGCAGATTTAATACTTGTTTGTTGTGGGGACTCAGCTCTGTCTGATAATATATAGGCAATTTACTTTGCATTTGTTTCAGTCAGCCTCTGTGTCCAGTGGGATGAGCGGGATTGGGAGTGCGCATTCATTTTTCCCATTGTGGGATTTTGCTGCCCTTAGAAAGGGAAACGCGGACGAAACGTGGCACGACAGAATGGAGAGAGCAGCTTTAGCCCAAGGGAAGGGGTTCAGCTTCCTCAGGTCCTGAGGGATGAGAAAAGAAAGCAAGCACAGACCCTCAGTTTCCCCAGGGTTCCACTTTGGGTCTGAAACAAGTGGGAGCAGGGAGGGTTTGGCAGGCTCCATCCTTCTGTTCACAGAGGGACTGGGAGGTAAGTGGCACTTGGGGTCTCTCCCAGCTGGAGAACCTGTCACTAGTGAGGGTTAAAAGTGGTGGAGCAGGAAGATGGCTCTGAGGCCCCTCAAGCAGTGGAGAGATCTCTGAGGTGTGATTTTAAGCAGGTTTATGCTGTGTTGTGTCTCATTACTTGGTGCACATGCAGGCTGAAGGGCCAGGTTTGGTGAAAGGTGCTGGCTCATGAGTCAAAAGATACATTTTGAGCTTTAAGCAAGACTTTGTAACTTCATATTTTTTCTCTTCTGTTTCCTCTGCACCGTCCATTAGTGTGGTGTGCTCTGAGGGCCAGGCAGAGTGTCCAGTTCAGCCTGGCAGGGTCACTGGGTACAGTTGTGATGTGAACCACGTCACCATCAGCACAGCAACTTCATTTTAGCCGCATTTAACATTGCTCAAGCCAAGCCAAGTAGCCATAAGAGACTTTGAGAGCAGCTGACGTGCAGTGAGTCACTGGGAGGCTGTAAAGTCTCATGGAATGGCTGCAAGGGTACTTTCAGAAGCAATAAAGCTCAGCATATGTAAGCGTGCTGGAAGGCAGGGGAAAAACAATCCAAGCATCATCTCATACTTTGAAACTATAGAAACCGAGTCCAGTCTAACTGCATACAAGTGATGCCCTTTGTTATTCCTTCTCATCCTCTCACACCTTCCATACAGAGATTCACACGAGGAGCAGGGGAGTTTCTTTCACTTTCATTTATTGAATTAATTTTATTTATTCTGGCAACAATTCAGTCTAAAATGTGTGGCATGGGAGGCGTGTTTTCAAAAGTCTGCATGGAGTAAATCCAGCTGGTAGGCGACCAAAATTATTTTGTGCCATTCCCAGTAAATATGTATAAAACTTCAAGGTAGCCCTTTGTCCCCTTAGCATGTGCAAGCTGACTCTTAGCAGCATGGTCTCCTGAGGAGGTCGTATATACAGGCAGCTACTTAGGAGATTAGAACATTGAACATGGGAATTAAAAAGGGTGACATTGGCCTCAGAGATTTAAGTAAATCCGTTCAGTTTATTACCTTACAGCTGTCCTCTGTCTTTGCCTTGTGGTTTCTCCAGTCAACCTGGAGAGAAAAATACAAAGGCCTAGGCTCAGTGTGTGTGGTAAATGAGATGTGCAGTCATTTTTTGGCTAGCAAACTGAAGTCTGATAGCCGTGTGAGAGAGATGAAGGGCTGTCATTTGCTGTTCAGAGCACTTTCAGTGAGAACACAGCCTCATTGTATGGAAGGTAAAAAGGCTGGAACTGGAGTCCTAAGAATTTTGAAAATTTATTGCTTACTAAATGTCATAAACCCAAAAATTATTTAGAAGAGGGAGAATAGTTATTTAAAGCAAACGTGTCAGATCCTCAGTGAATAACTGGTATAGCACTAAATAACTTCTGTCTTAGAAGTGTTTCATCTTCAAGAAGGACTGTCTAATGTGACAGCCACTGTGGAATAAGGCTGACATTGAGGACGCCAGGGAGGAGGCTGTGTGTATGTTGAAGAGTGTTGCTGATGATGCAGTGAAGAGACAATTGAAATAACACAGAAAATGTTCACAGGGTGGGTCAGGCTGGAAGGGCCCCCAGTGGGACATCTGGTCCAGCCTCCCTGCCCAAGCAGGGCCACGCCAGGGCACGTGGCACAGGGTTGTGTCCAGATGGGTCTGGAATAGCTCAGTGAGGGAGACTCCACAGCCTCTCTGGGCAATCTGTTCCAGTGTGTAATCACTGCAGAGTGAACTTTTTCCTCAGGTTTAGGTGGAACTTGCCGTGGATCAGTTTTTGCTCATGGCCTTGTGTCTCATTGCTGGGCACCACCCAGCAGAGCCTGCTCCACCCTCTGACGCCTCCCTGCAGACACTGACAGACAGGGATGATGTCCCCTCTCAGTGGTCTCTCCTCCAGGCTGAACAGGCCCAGCTTCCTCAGCCTTTCCTGATAAGAGATGCTCCAGTCCCTTCATCATCTTTGTTCCCCTCCGCCAGACCCGCTCTAGGAGCTCCTTGTCTCTCTTGTCCCAAGGAGCCCAGAACAGGGCATAGCTCTCCAGATGTGCCTCCCAGGGCTGAGCAGAGGGGCAGGGTCTGACCTGCTGGCAGTGCTCTCTCTGATGCACCCCAGGACACCATTGGCCTCCTTGGCCTCCAGCGCACAGTTAATAATTTGCAAAGAAGTTACTGATGACAGGGTTAAACCATGGACCAGATCTTTGCCTAATGTAAATCAGCATAGCTCCAGGAGAGTCAAGAGAGGAATACTAATTTGTGTCACAGCTGGTAGTTTATTTCATTGAACATGTACTTTACTTCTTTATTTTCCATGCAGGATCAGAGTCACTCATCTGTTCATCTCTGTACTCCAGCCAGGATCCCCTCAGTTTGATAATCCTTCATTTTTGTGTAATATCTTAATCACTTCTGATGCAGTTGCTTAGGATGTTGTGGCTATGCAGAGGATTGTAATTTGACGTGAGAAGCAAAGCAGCTGGAACAGAGGAATCCATAGTGGCGATACTGAATTTTTCACTGTCTTTCATCTCAGATGCTTCATTACTTTGGTGATGGTGAAAGAGAACACGGAGTAAGGAGAGTGAGGGTTCTGTCGTGGTGAAATGGCAACCTGTGGCAAAGTCCCAGCAGAATTATGACAGAAGTAATTGGTTTTGAAATATAACAGGGCTATTTCTCCTAAGGCTTTTTTTTTTTTTTTAAATTAAATATATTCCAAGAAAATGCCTCCAGACAGGAGCCACTGCAGGATAAAAATCTCTTTCCATAGAAACTGTTAAATATATAAAATTTGAAGTCTCTACAGGGAGGCATATTCAAAGCAGGCACTGGACAGGTCGTAGAGTGGCTGCTCTCAGGCCTTTTAGCACAATACAGTTATTTACAGACATTTGCTCCTCTGAGGAAGCACTTGAGACCTGAGTCCTCTGATGTCAGACTGGGTTAGTATCCGATCTATTACAAATCTCTGAGGTCTTTTATGACTGGTGTAATAATAGATGCCTCATGTTATGGGACAGTATGGTTAAAAAAAAAATGGCTGAGTCCTGAAAATATGGTAGGAAGTTTGGTACTTTTATGACGTGATGTTACTAGGACAGGCAGGGGATGGTACTTTAGAGCTTTCCATAGCACAGAAATGCCCAGGGAAGTTATTTTGGATAAACAGTTAACTAAACAAGGTATGCTTAGGTCATTACCAAAAAGCCACTGTTATTAAACCAAAATTATTCACAAATGGGGGTCACAGATGCATTTTTCCCCCCTTTTGCGTCGTGCTTCATTTTTCGAACTCCCAAAATTAGGCTTTAAGGGTGAAAAGAGGCATTAATGAAACGAAAAGAGAATTCAGTATTAAATTCTACATTGCAGGTGGAAGAGAGCTCTCCACTGGTGGCAGACACAGGTGCTGCTGGTGACAGCAGGCAGGGGATGGGAGTTGGGAGTGTTTCAAATTACAGCTTGCAGGCGGTTTCCAAAGCGCTTCATCCTCCAGATCCTTTCAGCTGCTGCCGGATTCTCCTGGGGGGCTCCCGTGACAGCTCAAGGGCTTTGGGGGAGCTGGCAGCGCCTGCTCATGTTGCATTCCTTTAGGGAATGGTCTCTCCCTCACAAACCCCTCCCCCAGAGACTGTAACCTGGCCTGATCTTACCTGCCCCCTGACTCTGACCTATGGACTTCGGCCAGGTAATCTGACCCCGACCCCGAAAGAGATAAAAGCCCTGCCCCTCGATGCTCTTTCTCTTTTGCCCTGGGATTCCCTTCTTGGAAACAAGCCTTGGATTACATCCTGAGGGTAAGAGCCTCTTTTGGAGTTCCTTTCCCTATCCTGAAGAACTCCTTTCCCCAAAACTCCCCAAATCTGAGCTAGCAACCTGTGGAGGGGGTGGAGGGGAGGAGAAAACTTCATGCTCAGCCCTTTGCCTGCCCAGGGGACTGGCTCTCGGTGCAGATCCCCTTGGACCACGCACACCAGCAATCCCAAAGTGAAGTTTCACTTCAGATTTCTGCTGCTGCTTTCCGTCTCGGTAGCAAGGGTGCGATGATTTTTGTGTAAACTGATTATCTGCCCCTCAGGCTGCTCCTTTGTTTGTGCTCTGTTGTTGGGGAGGATGAAGCAGGAAGGCCCTGCAGAGATGATTTATTGGTGAAAGATTCTAAGAGTGTAAAACCTGCAGGAGAGATAGAGTTAAAAGCAAGATTTGAGCTATAGAATGCTAAGCAGGAAGATGGTGATTAAGTTAGCTGAAGACCAGGGCCCTGGTAATTGAGCAATACTCCTCCCCAGAAAAAGGGATGCAAAAGGGGCTTGGGCCCTGCCAGGTAGCAGGAAAAAGGTGGTTTTCCAGGTTTTTAGTACGTAGAGTAGTATGGTAATGTAGTAGTTCTCATAGGCTGTATGTAAATTCTGTAGGTTTTGTATCCTGTGCTGGTTGGTTGGTGCTAACCAGAATATTCAGCATAGAAAGAGATAAAATGTAATGTAACAGGAAATTCGCTCTCTCGCTCAGACCTTCCCTTCTGCTGCTCCCTTCCCTTCCCTTAGCTTCCTCCAGACCGCTGGAGAACCACGATTCAGCTGGTGCTGGTCAGGTTGCCTGTCCCCACGACCAATAAACCACGTGTCCTGAGAGCATCCCTGTCTCCAGTAATCTCTCATCGAACCCCATTGCAGCCCATTTCTTATACTCTATAACCCTTACAACTGCTTCTGCCTCCTCCAGATGTTGATTGTGCTGTGCTGCATCCCAAGGAAAGGATCTCTGCCCCAGCCAGGCTCTCTGCACGTGCTTTTACACTGCATCTGTGCAATGGCTGTTCTTGATTCCAGGAGAGGAAAATGAAGATATACGGAGCCAGACACCTTCACGTTCAGCTGTCTGCGTGTGAGCCTGTAGTGTAATACTTCGGACTTTCAGTGAAAACAGATTGAGTTTCTGTTTTCTTTTGCCAGGAAGAGAAATTGCAGGGAAAGAAATTATGTCCCGAAGAGCTTTAATTCCTTTGATTGATCTGAAAAGCAGTATAAATTTCTAGATGATGGATGGCAGAGGGATGCCCAGACAGCACTGAATCGTTCAAAGAGCCCTACTGCTGATTCCATCACAGCCCCACGCTCCCCCTCAGAAATGAAGCTGGTGCCAGTGGTAGATGGCTGGGGAGAGAGAACCAACAAAACACAAGGTGGCTGAACCCTGGGAGGGGTTACAAAAACAGACCTGCAGACTGAACGAAGGGAAGTTTTTAAAGATCTTAAATGCGTTTCACTTTCATCAAAAATTCCCATTTTTTTCCAGCTCCTTGCCTAGCAACATGGTGTTCTGAAAGCAGCTAAACCTTGGAGTGCTTCTCAACCCTCCAATGTCATGTATCTGTTTGTTTTTCAGCTGAAATCCCAAGTTGTGTGTGCTGTATCATCTCTCCTTGGCAGTGCAGGGCTGGCCAGGGGACTGTGAGCCCTTGTAGAAACCCCACTCCTGCCCCTTTTGAGGAACCACTCTGCCTGGCTCTTCATCAGGACAAATTTATGCCCCTGTGTTTTTAGCTTTCCTCCTCTGTTGCACTTTATGCTGAAGGAATAATAGAGCTCTGTATTATGAACTCTCCTTCCATTATTTATCAACACAACCACATCCTGGCATGACTTTGCTTTTCCCTCTAGTAAGTCTTCCAAGCCAGAACTTAATAAATAGTCTCTGCACAAATGCTCCTGTATCCAGAGTGCTCTGTAACACTGGAGTGCAGTTCTTTAAATATCTTCACAGATTTGGGATTAGAAATTGAATTGCCAGATTCCTAGATATGTTAGGAAAAAATACATCAACGTTATTTATTTATTTAGTCAACATACATTAGTTATTTATTAGTTATTTACTAATTACTTAACAAACATAGGTAAGCTATTTTCCTTTTTAACTGAGATGCTTTTTCTTTTGTACTTTGAATTAAGAATTTTATATTGAAACATAAATAATCATATGGATTAGCAGCTGACCACAAAACGAAGCAAAATAAAAATCCAGATTATCTTGAATTTAAGTGTTGCAACACTTTTTGGCATTGATTGTAGGAGCACAGAATCCAGAACCTAGATTTCGAGCACAGACTATAAGATGGTTTCTGCATGAACTTAAATTGTCGTGGAGGAGATGCTGCAGAATAAGGTTAGGCACATCTGAAGAGCATTTCAAGGCAGCAGGAGTGCAGCCCAGCCTGTGAGCACCTACTTTGAATGAGTTGAGAGAGAGCAGGAATGAAAATTAACTCATTGCCATGGAATCAGAGCCCCAGGAGCCTGGCCCTGTGCACTCCTAGTGCACATATTTCTGTGCCATCTGCTGAAACTTTGGTCCCTTTGGTCTGCGTTAAAAAGGTGCACAGAGTGCACTCTTCATAAAGGGACTAAAAGGGAAGGTAGTGGAATGATCTTTGATGAGGCAGCTTGGTGGTTTGAGCTTCAGCTGAGGCAGTGAAACAGCAGCAGGTTCCTCTGGAGATCACCCACCCTCCCTCCAGCACCTGCAGGAGTGTGAGCAGCGAGGGAAGAAGGGCTGGGGAAGGCACTTGGTGTTACAGCTCTCAGGGGTGTGTCCTCACGGCAAGGCAGGATCAAAAGACCTCAAGTGGGAAAGTATATCCTATAGACAGAGAGTTTTGCTCAAGGCATCCTTCAGGACTGAGCAAGTCCTGTGCCTCAGCAGTCTCCAGCTCCCTGTTCATGTGCTTCCCAAGAGAGTCAAGTTGGTTTTCCCAAAAAAGTGGTGCTGGGGATGTTGGGAGACTGCAAGTTTAGATACCTGGAGAATTTGAAATTCAAACTGGGGGTTGATTCCTCCCAGTGTTACTCAAAAGCTGATGTTTTTTTTACTGGGACATTCACTCACCTACCTAAATCATGCAGCTTCCTGCTTCATGACACTTTAAAAAGCTTGAAAAGCTGGTGCTGGTCTTTGAAGTTGAACTCAAAAATCTCAGAGTCCCGGTAAGCATTTAGAGTGAAATGTTAAATACTCCAAGTTTGAGGTGTTATATTAAAAATACTAAAGTAAAATTAAAAGCTATTGCTCCTGATGACTTTTCTTTATGGCAGAGCTCCTCCTCAAAAGGGTAAAAGTGTGCTTGATTTCTGGCAGCTTTTTCAGATTTTCTAGCAGTAAGAAGCAATAGGATCAGCACTTAGTTTTCAAATTAGATTATATTTTCAGCATGTTTATTTTCAGTTTATTGGTATGTTTTTTAATTAATCACCCCATGATTTTTTTTTCAGATGGACTGCTTCATAAGGGAGAATTTTGTCAACAGATTATATTTGCCAAACAGGAGCATTGCATATTGTGGTGGTATTTACAGCTAAGTTCTGCTAGTTAACTATTTCTTATTTCCTTTACACTGATTTTGTCACATTTTTTGGTTCAGAGTATAAAAATTGACAGTGTGAAATGTTAAACTGAGGATTGACTTAACTGAAACTTTTCATTCTTGGTGCTTTTAATTTTAGTAACGCAGAAAAAAATCCAAATTCGGAGTCTTAGATCTTCTCATCAGGAAGGATATACTTCTCAGCAATAGGTTGTCAGGTTTGGAAATCTTTTGAGTGCTGGGGAAATACCTACTGAAAATAATCAGCTAAACTGGTTTTGGCCTTGGGAAGCCAGTCTGTCATGGAAGTGCATTTCAAAACATGTGGGGATGTTTCACCAAGGTGGCAGACAACATTGTTGGTGCTGACATGTTCTGCAATCTCTCTGCTGAGTACCAGCACCTATACCCAGATTTCATCCTCTGGAGTAAGGATACCAATCCTTTGCATGCTCAAAAGAGGGAAGGATTAGGGTTAAACTCCACTTTGGCATAATCATGGAGCTCAGCTGTGTAATAGAATAAGAATGTATAATAGGTGTAATGTTATACCTACATCATGCAATACATGCAGTTATATTATACATACATACATGTATGTACATAAAATTATATATACATAAAATATATACATAAATATTAAAAAGATATACCTGAAATGTATTATACATACATAAAATACATGCAATGATGTAAAATGTTCCCTTCTCCATTCTCTCACAGATCACTTCTTTTTCTCTGCTGGGGTGTCATGTCACATCTTTCCTAAGTTTGCTGGAAGTCTCTTTTCCCCAGTTATTTGTGTTTGAAGCTGATCCAGCTTTAGCGAAAAGAATTATTCAGAAGCAAAAAGTTCTCATTTTGACATGCTTTCTCTTAGCCTCAAAATCTCCATTTTCAGTTGTTCTGGAAATAAAAACACTCTGTCATCTGCTGAAGGCAAGTACCCAGTCCTGCTCTGTGGTGACTGATTTACTCTGCTGCCTTGTGCAGAGCACTCTGGTGCTGGCAGGTTGTGGCCGTCCGCGTTTGGTGCTGGTGGTGTGGCCAAGGTCAAGAGCCACCTGGTCCTGTGATACAGGTTGTGTGCAGGGCCTAGGGTCTGAAAAGATGTCCTCTGGCCACACTAAAATGTATTAAAAGCTATTTGTGGTGTCGTGGATGCATGTGATAAGGCCAGACCTGGAATTTTGAGAGAAGGTGTTTGTGTGATGTGCATTATTTACATTTCAGGGTGCATTAAAGAATCTTGATCTCAGAGACAACTGGTGGTAGGCACTGGGTAAAGGATTTCTGGATTACCCATGTGTCTTGGTTTGGGAAGACAGGTGTCTGCCAAGGCAGGCAGGAGCCTCCCTTGGAATGGAGAATGTAAACCTCCTCCCTCTGAATTATTATAATGTTGAAATTAAGGGGCTCTCAGGCAAAGATATGGGACTAGGAATAACAGTTCTTGACTAGGACAATGGAACTAAAAATGCAGTAGTACAAAAAAAAGCAACCAAACAAAAAGAAAACCCTGACAGAGTCAGAACATGACCTGACATCCTGTTGGTCAGGGTGTTGGGAGCAGCCCAATCAAGTCCTCCTGCAGTGCCAGATGTGGTTCTGCTGGAGCAATGATGCTGTAAAAGGGTGTAGGTTTCTTCTGAAGATCCAATGGTGGTGGAGATGGGTGTGGTCTTCCTCTGGGAATCCAGTGCAAACAGGCTGTACTGGTGTTCCGAATCTCAGCTTTTATCCAGGTAGGAATGCTGGGCTCCTCCCCCTGGGTGGAGCATCTCCCAATGGGATGATGTAATTTTATCAGTCATGCAGTGAGCCTCAATGGCCCATGAACAGCAGATATCCCCTGGAGGGAGGATGGGTCCTGGAAGAGATAAAGAACACTGCCCCAGCTGGTTTTAACAGCTGGTGATAGACTACATACTTTTGGCTACGTCATGCATTGCAACTCAAGACACTGTGGCGTGAAATGAGGAATTGCCTGGTGGTTGGGGAAGGAAATCACATCCCAAAAATCATTGCAGGTGGTGTGGGCTTCTGCCCCATCCAGCACCGCTGCTCCTGCCAGCTCCTGATGCCCTCTGCTTGGAGACCACAGGTAAGCTGCAGGTCCAAGGCAGAACCTACAGCACTGAGTGTGGAGAGGCACAGTGGCCTGAATGATCATTTCATTCCGTCACCTTGTCGCTATTGATCGGCGCTCGCTGGGTCGATTAAAGCAGGCAGATTAAATGTGAGAATGAGCAAGGGGAGCTACAAGGAATGACCTGCAGAATCTGCCAGCAGTTGAACTCACTGCACCAGTGCCAGAATTTGATCAAAGCCCATCTTTGTACAATTGGAGTGTAGGAAAGTTTTAAGACGACTTGAACAGAAGGTCTCATTATTTTTGTTTGAATGTAAATACAGTTTATTTCCTTTGAGAAGAGAATGTTATGTCCGTGGGGTTTTTTTCTGTCTGTGTGCTGGAAGACAGAGTATTACATAAATATTGGACAAAGCAAGCCATCTTTGATCTCTGTACTCCCATCAAATCCTGGGTGTTTGTCATGAAAACAAAACCAGCTGTAAATCTGTTATATTTATTGCTTTGCGTAGTTGCAAAGACGATCTCTACTGAAAAGCCCTCCTTAATAAGTAATTAAAAATTGACTCACTTGCTCATCCTCTTTGAAAACATCTTTGTAGCTCATTTCCGAATTTAATGAGCCTGACTTCAAACTAATTCAAGATTTAACAGCTGCTTTTACTGCTGAGAATTTTCAGCAGCAGCCCTGCCCAGGCTGCTGGCTCGTTCAGCAGGCAGAAAGGTAGAAACCCCTTCAACCTGTGCAAAACTCTCTGCTCTCTCCAAACCCATGAGTCTGCAGCTGGCCCACACCTCTGGCTCTTGGTGCTGACCAGTTGTATTAAGAACCTCTGGTTTACACTGATTTCTGAGGTTTCAGCCTGCTTTTCCTGCTGGTGTGTGTCCATGCCCATGGCTGTAGTTTGCTGGAGATTTCCATGGGATTAGTGCACAGGAGAAAAAAAAAGTAAAAATTAACCACTCTGCCTGTCTACATCTAAATAATTGTGCAGTTTTCCAGTGCTTTGCAGATGCATGAGTAAATAAATGCATAAACTTCCTAATGTTCACTCTTGCTCTCGGGTTCCCTGAGATGAAGTGACGTGATGTAGAAACTTCAGCCACAGTGTCTCAAAACTGAAAAGAAACCAAAGAGAATCAGGCATGTGGAAAAGGCAGGGTTTCCTCCTGGTTTGGTGAGATTGATGTTGCTTTTTTTGGGCAGGGGGGATTTCTAATGGAATAGAGTTATTCTAATGTGCTTGTGCTCAGGTGGTTGCTAATGGGAGAGTAAACTGTAATCCCTTTTCCTCTTTGCTTCTGTATAACAAATTGTGTTTACCAATTTTCCCTTACAGATCTGCACTAACATGAAATGTAAAAAATTGGAATATATGATTCAGCACATAGAGAGATGAAGGTTGGAAATATTTACTCTAGCTGTCCCTTTAAAAATGTATTTATTACTAGGATAGTTATATGTGAAAATATGAAATTAGCTTGAGTGGGGTTTTTCAGGGTTTGGGGGTTTGTTGGTTTGTTTTGCCTTTTTTATATATATTTTGCTTATTTTCTTAGTCTTATATATGTGGCTCAAATGGTCTAAACTCAGAGTAAACTTACCTGATCAAAAACTAGATGTACAAGGTTTTGTGGCTGTGCACACACAATGTCCTGACTCTGCTGTGGTTTTCCTGCTGAGATCTGGAAGCAGACTCACCAGGACCTTCTTAATCTTTGCTTTGCTTCCCCTCTGCTGTCTGTGCCTGGCTGATGTGTCTGAAGGCCTTTCCTCTAAGCCAGGCTGGAAGAAACAGAACCTTTGAGAGGGTTTGTGGAGTTTTTTGTTCTCCTTTTTGTTCGAAGGAAGCTTTGCTTCGAATAGGGTTTTAATTTTGTTTCAGGGAGTAACATGATTTAGGTTCTTTCCTTAATAAAAGAGGGCTTCTTCAAGTGTTACTGTGATGTCAGAAGTATTGCAACAGTTAAGCCCAGACAATGAGACTCCATAATTTATATAGCTGTAAAATAAGGGTTCCTTCTGTAAATGAGTGTTTGTTTTCCTTGGTAGCAGCTTTTCCTTGTACAGACTCCAGCAGCTCCACAGTCACCTTTGTCAAAAAAAACGCTGTGTTGTTTATGACTGGAAATAAATGTTTGTCTTAAGTAAATTGCAAAGTGGGTAGCTGCAGGATTTCTTCCAGGCAATTTGCTTCCATTATATATAGAAGAATCAGATGCTAATTTGTATTTTTTACATAAACAGGCAGAGCGGCCTTGCCGCAGTCGGAGTGCTCGCAGTGTGATTCCTGCTCGCGTTCCTGCTGCTAAAGAGCCAGCTGAAGGGGAAAGCTCAGGCTCGTGGACAGGAGACTTCAGCCAGCAGGAACAGCCTCCCTTCATTTTTTTTCCAAAAATGCTGTTTGAAGAAAGGTGGATTTATTGTCTTTGTGCCATCAGTGTCAGACCTGCCTCACCAAACACAACTTGCACAGAGCACACGGGCAGCGGCACGGGGATGAGTTCCCTGGGAAAAGAAGAGGCTGTGCAATTTAAAACTGAAGATGAATTCACCCAAATGCTCTTTCAGCTGAAGATGCTGCCTGTGGGAAGGAAGATAGGCACTGCCTTGGCTGGGTTTTGCTGGTAGCCACCCCTGCCCCGTGCCTTTGTCACGTCCTTCAGGCCCCTGCAGGGTTTGTGCCTGTGCTGATGAACTTCTCCAGAACGCTCCGGTGACCCGGATTGCTTGGCACTTCATAATCAGGGCAATTTAAAGATTCAGATCTGTAATCAGAAGGAAAGAACCCTTCAGAAGAGGCATCTTAAGTGAAAAAGAGCTTCTGGGTCGTGATTTGTTATCTACTTTGTGCCAAGATAATCTGACAAATTAGAACTGAAAGTGTTGGGGATTACTTCACTTTTTAGATTTTTTTTTTCTTTCCAGAGAGAAAAATGCATGATCTCTTCCATGCCCTGAAAATGCACTATACAGAGTGGTCTGGGTGGTAACAAAAAGCCTGAAAATTATATTTTTCCAGATGCCCTGTCTCTTTTGGGCTTTTCCTCCAGTCCAGACTCTCATGGCCTAAAAGGAAATTTCTTTGTGTGAACCTAACAGAATTTCCTGAGTCCAGTTGATACAGTTTTTATACAAAGTATTCTCCCTCAAATTAAGATGAATTCCAGCAAGACAATTGAGTGTTTCTTTTGGGCAGTTTTTAATCAAGTTTCATGTTGAGTTTATTAATTCTACAATTATCTCATCAGTGAAATTTCCAGTAGGCTCTGATAGTAAGAGGGGCAATCTACAGAGTTCAAAGAAAATCATTAAAAAATGACCTTTTTTAACTATGAGCTGGAAAGACAATGAATTCTGCATTACTGATACAACTGATTTCCAAACTTCATGAAATTTGCCTCATTCTGTATAAGTAATAAGCTTTGGCAGAATTTTGGTTTTGGTGTTGTGTGGTGTTGTGTTCTTTTTGTTGTTTTTTTTGTGTTTTGTTTTGTTTTTTTTTGGTGGTTTTGTTTTTTGGGGTTTTTTTGGTTTTTTTTGTTTGTTTGGGTTTTTTTGGTTTTTTTTGTGGGGTTTTTTTGTTAGGTTTTTGGTTTTTTTTTTTTTTTTTTTTTTTTTTTTTAATAAAAGAGTAGAATGTTGCCTGTTTTTCCTTAGCATGGAGGGAATTCTAGTTCCACTTTGTTTTTATGTATTGTGAGCTGTCGCCTTTATAAATAATGTAACAAACAAATACATTTTGGGGTTTTGGAGCTCTTATTCCAAGAATTCTCTTGTATTTGGGTGTCCCACTTAAGACCTCCCAAATGGGAATGAAGAGTATCTGAACTATACCACAGTGGTGACCTGTTCAAGGCCCAAAACCAAACCAAAACAAACAAACCTAGAAAAACAACCTTGGTACTGTGCCACTGCTGTGTGCTCTAAACATTATCATCTTCTCTTTTTCTTTGAGAGAGTAGGAAAAAAACCTACCCATCTTCAACAGAAGGCAGAATCACAAATCATCTGTTCTTCCTCTCATTTTTCCCTTGCAGTTCTCAGCAGAATTTGAATAAACCTTATTTCTGAACTAAAGGCAAATGGGCTGACCAAAAACATCAATGCACCTTCCATCAATGGATTTAAACAGTGAAATCATGCAGAGATTTCCCAGTGTTTACATACCCAAATTATTAAATGCTAGAAATGCCAGCAATAACGCCAGTTCTTGTCCTGTTTACTTTCTGTATTTGAAATCCTGTATAACCTTTGCTGAAACCTTTCAGGAAATTGAAGTAATCTGAATTTAGCTTCCTTTGTCTCAGGGATTGTTCAGCACATGTGTTTCCCTCTGCTCTTCCAGCCTTCAGAAACTGGTTCATTTGTCATTTGGCAAAGTCTGGAGGTATGATCCAAATCCTTTTTGTTTGTATAAGATTTTAATTTTTGCTGAGCTGTTCAGTTTATGCTAGATTTATTCATAAAGAGAGGAAACAACCCAAACCAGATGGCTGCTGCTTTATAATAGTGTTGTTATTTTACTAGAGGGACACCCTCTTTTTTCCCTTTTCCCAGTAGAGATGGGCTGAATTAAGTCAAGGATCCAGCAGTTCTACTCTTGGCTCTTGAAGCAGTTTTCCTGGAAGTTTTGCATTTGAGAACTGGATGAATATCTACCTGCTCCATAAGAAAAGAAGCAGACAATAGTGATCATAAGGGATCGTAAATATATTTGCTTTTTATATTAGTATTGTTCAAATCATAGCTAGATTAAGGTTATAATTTTTATTAAAAGTATCTATAATTTAAACACACAAAATATAATAGTTTTTGACATCAGTTATATGATCTGATATTCTCTTTCAAATTTTCATTTTATTTTAATTTTTATTACACCATGTCCTCAATTGCCTGCCATATGATAATGGAATAACTCAGTGAATTTTAAAAAAAGTCTGCTGCTAGGAAAGTGAATTGTTCTGTCCAGCAGATAACTTCTCAGAATTCTTGGAACATTTTAAGGAGAGAATCACCAATATCTGTACTGAGGTCTTTCTCTTTCAAACTTTCACATCCAATTGTTGCCTTTTTCCCAGGGCACTGCTCTTTCAGCTTCTTCATTAGCTTTTATTTGGGTGTTTCTTAATCCCTTGTGTATGTGAGGAAAAATAACTGTTTGTTTAAGATTTCTTTCATTTTAACCTGGAATTTAAAAGTGTATTTCCTGTTCCTTCACTGAATCAATAGAGAATAAAACTGTGGGATATCAAAACTTGAGCGTATTTCTGTTGCAGCTATTGTCGAAGGATCCAGGAGCAGGGAAGACTGTAGGGATGGGTCAGATTTATGGTTTGACTTGAGGATTTGAGAGTCTTTTCCAGCCTAAGTAATTTTATGACTGGTTCTTTATTTTATTACACCACCTGGTATATTTGGAACGTGCACCAAAGCTGTGGGGCTTTCTAGCTTTTTTTGTCACATCTGAAAGGAAAGAAGAGTCTTCAAAACAGAGAGGCTCTGAGATACCACAGCAGGAAAAAAATCCCTCATCCCTCTATGTGTGGGGACCAACCCTGCTGAGGTTTTACTGCTCTTTAAATCCAGCAGGGTTGCTTTTTGGAAAGTGGGATAATTAAGCAGATATGGCTCCTCTGCATATTTTTTATTATTCTAAGGCAGTGCAGTGACAGGGCACTGCTAGCTTAATGGGAGAGCTTAATTTTAAAGAGGATAAGGCATAGGAAAGCAAAAATATATAATTTGTGCTTCATCAAATTTTCCAACTTTATTTCTCCTCTGTCCTTTTTATAGTGTAGTTTTAACAGTAATAATAAAAGGCAAAGACAGGCACATGTGATACAGATATAAAAGAAGAAATTGCTATCAAAAATTTAGTCCATGCACTGACTTAATCACAGAAATGTGAGGAAAATATAAACATTATAATTCAGTTTTTCCACTTAAGGGCTGTTTCATTGTCTAACTTCACAAGTGAGAGTATTTGTTTCATTATAATCACCTGATTATTAATGGCACAGCCCCATAGCAATTGAATTGCCAAATTAATAACTCCCACTATATAAAATTGATATAATGAGTGCTTATCTTCTTGTACATTCCAAACAGGCTGGCCTTAATTTTCTATCCCTTTTTTTTTTCTTTTTTACTTGTGATTACAGTGTTATTGCAATATAAAACCTTTAATTTGAAAAGAAGGATGTTATTAATAGGATATCACCATCAGGAATAGTCAATAAATCGGTGTTTTCTCTCAAGAAGTCTGTAAAGCCATTAGCACACTTCACCCTTGTACATTTGTGTGAATGAATTGGGTGGCACCACTCTTCCCTCTAAGTTCTCTCCCAGGTTTGTTGGTCCAGTTAATTATACTTCTCTGAAAAGCGTATTTCCTTCCAGCTCTGGGTTTGTGCAGTGCCTAAATTGAAACCCCTCCTGTCCTTGCTTGGAGATAGTATTTAATTCAGTAACAATGATGTCTATGAACTGGAGGGAAGGCACAACTTGCTGCTAAGCCCACAGGCTCGTGTGGAACCCAGGGAAGAAGTTCAAGGGGTGATTCCCAGGGGCTCAGCAGATCTGCTCAGTGCAGGGGGATGCTGCTGTGCTCCTACCTCCAGTTTCAAAAGGCTGATTTTCAAATTGCTGCTCTCTGAAAGCAGCTTCCTGCTAACACCACACATAGATGGAGCTGCTGCTATTTACCCAACATATTGTCTTATAAATAATAATAAAATTACAGAGAGCTTATGTGAGATTAAATGTGTTTCCCCACAGCAATATGGATGTTGACTCTGAAAGGCTCCTCCTGCCAGGGCAGAAACATGCAATTTTGCTACAGCCTCAGAGGTAAATAGTGGTGTTTGAATAGTGCTCAGAAGGAATAATGAAGTGTTTTAGTGGGCCCGTGCTTCATTTCTGTAGATTCAACAATTTCTGTGAGTTCTCATCACAGAGAACAAAGCTTTCTCCCCTTCAGAAAATATTCAGTGTTTAAAATGTGGTGATCCTACTGCACTGAAGGTTTATGTGAGAGGCTTCCATTTGTATGGGATTGTTTTGCATGAAAAAGTTTGAATTCTTGTTAAACTTTGACTGATATACGTTCTGCCATCTCAAGTATCTGTCAAAAAACGACAGAAACATTACGCAGGTGGAATCTGGATTTCCCTAGGAGGAAAAACAATCCCCAAAACACTTCCCTTCCTCCACCTAGAGGGAGCACAGAGTGGGAAGCAAAGCAGGAAGGCTGAATGGAAGGGACATTGCTAAAGGAGACAGGAGTGTCACTGCTGCATTACACTAAACACGTGTAGCAATCTTATGCATGTAACTAAACCTGCCCCAGGAAAATACACCACACATCTTGGAAGACACTGTCCTGATTTAGAGTGTAAGATCCTGGTGTTTTAGGAGTGTTTGCGTCCTTCAGTTGGAGACAGAAACCACGGGGAATGGGACAGGGTGGCTCATGGAATAAAGCAGAAAATGATCAAAGGCAGGAAGAGGTTAAAAATAAGGAGGGCAGAGGAAAAGATCCAGTGAGGAGCTGGGCACAGGGATGCAGGCACAGGGGCTGGAGCAAAAGGGCACCTCTGGTGGCTCTGTGGCCTTTGGCAGAACATTTCTCATTCCAGGGCTGCTTCAGGTCCAGCTGGGGATTTTGGAATGTGAATTAGCCGATGACAGAGCGGGATCTGCTCCGTGCCTGGACAGCCCTGTGTTCCCTGGCTCGCTGTTCACACAACCTGCATGTGCTGAGGTAGGTAACTCGTGGTGCCTGCTGGCGAGGGGAGGATGAATTTGGGTCTGAAAGCTTTCAGAGACAAGAAAGGAAAGGCTGCTGAGTGAAAGAGCTTTGTGTGACCTTTATTCCCTGAGGTAGGACCAGGAACGAGTACCTGGGTTTGAGACCCCCTGTGTTTTGGGGATCTCACTCATCCTTGTGTCAGAGGTGTGTGTTAGCAGTGTCAGACCCTAGATACAGGTTCAGGACATGGGATCTGAGGGAAACAGGTGTGCTGTTCAATGTTGGTCAGGGTGTCAGCAGCTGAAGAGCACCTGGATAAGAAAAGTCCTCCCATTTTTCTGATCAAAGGGCACAGATATGAAGGATCTTGTACAACTACAGTATGAACCTCTCTTGTATTCTCAAACAGCATCTCTGTTCTTGACAGAGTGATAATACACCCATACTGAGACCAGAATTTGATTCTGAAGCTCATTCTGCAAGATGATGTGTATGAAGAGAGAGAGAGTGATCCTAGGCAGATAGTAAATAGAGGAGAACTATGTCAAATAATGTTTCAGAAGTGTCGCAGGTAGAAAATTGTATCAGGATATATTACACATGTTGCATGAAACTAAAAAAATTGATCCCACTGAGTTGCAGTGGGAATGTCTCTTGGCTGGAGCTCTGGGTGTGACAGTGCCCTGCTTAATGCTGACCTCCAGCCAGCACGTTAAAAACTGGGGCAGGAGAGTGGTGAACACTATTTCTTGAGAATAGTTTTTTTCTCCCCAGATTGAGGGTTTCAAAAAAGAAAATGTGTGTGCAAATGCATAGCACCCCTCTTGTTGTTCCCCTTTCCTTGAACTCTGTTATTTTCAGTATTTTCTGAAGCTTTTTCTTTCATATCTTCAGCTTTTCTAAAGACTTCCTTACTCTGTTATTTCAGGGATAACCCCCCTGCCCAAACTAACCTTCTACCTGCCGTACTCAGCTACTGAGAAACTTACAGAAGCTTCCATTGCCAATCCCTGTTTGCAATTATTTCTCTTCAGCACCTCCAAAAGCTTTCTGGGGTGGTTAATGCTCGGTTGTGAAGCCGCGTTGCTTTCAAATCCAAGAGCCCTTTGTCTGTGGGTGGATGGGAGAGGGCTGCTTCAGTCTCAGGGTGCTGCTGAAGGTGTGGGTTCTCTCCTTGGGGCAGCTCTGCTGGATACAGGGTTTGCCTCAATCCTACTGCCAAGGGCACTCATTAGGATAAAACCAGTGTTTGTTCCAGTGTGGCATTGCCATCCTTTATAGAACGTGGCTGAAGCTTTGTTTGCTGGCCTCTGAAGGCTGTGCATCCTCACGAGGGCACGGTTTGCTGTAACAACCGATGTGGGTACCGCTCCTGTATTTAAATATTCACCACGGAAGTGTTTGTGTGGGCACCAAGAAATGTTCTCTGCACGTCAAACAGGAAGCAGAGATGAAACCATGCAGAGAGAAAGGAAAAAAGAAAACACCAAACCCCAAAACAGGCCCTGCAGCAATGGTATGAGAATATTTGAGCAGCCCTAGATCCTGCAGGGTATTATAACTCCTTTTCCCCCTCCTCTGACCCACAGCTGCTCTGCTGCAGCAGGTCCAGCAGTCTCCTCACGGGGAGCTGATCCCTCTGCTGCCTCCCAAAGTGATGCACACAAAGCGCCAGGAGAATGAGCTGGCTAAAAGGGTTGGACGAGTGACTGGGTGTTACAAGGGGGGAGCGAACTTTTCTTGCCTCCAAAAATGCCTGTGGTTTGTGCAATCCTGCCCATGGCACTCGTGAGCCCAGTACCTGTGTGTGTTGAACCCATTCTGTGCAAGACAGACAGGCAGGTTTCCAACAAATATGTCTTTTTTTTCCAGAACACATTGTTTCCTGCTGCTTTATGAGCTGAAGGATGCAGTATCTTCACAGTCAAGTGAGATTTAACTTCTGATGCATGCACAGCACACCATGATCTTTGGAGGTAAGGTGACATGTATACTCCTATATTGTCTTTGGAAGTCACAATATTTAACACTGTCTTCAAAGCCATCAGCAAGTGCCTCCTGAACCTTCCTTGCACAACACTCTAACCTACTTTTTCAAGGCAAATCAACCTCTGAAAATGTTGGTAGTGCCAGAATTCCGGATGTTCGTACCACAGCAGAGAGATTTCCACCTCCGCGTTCTCAGTTTGGCAGGAAAAGTATTCCCTAATTTGCTTGGTGTGATGAAAGCTGCCTCATCTCTTCTCCAGCCTTCTGAAACCAGTGTCTGCGAAAGAGCAAAACATGTTATGGGGCTTGAGATTCAGTGGTGACACGGTCCTGCTGGTTTGAAATGGTTTTTCATTTATGCAGCCATAACTAGTGTTGGGCCGTACTTGCCTGGTACCAGCATTTTGCAAATGCTGTGACAAATGGCAGTGGTGAGAGGACAGCACTTTGTTCTTCACGAGTTCAGCCTCATGAGTCATGTCCTAGGAGGTCCTGTAACATAGAGATCATCTCATTGATGTTAGGCTGGATAAATATGGATTTGCTGCACCCCTGTAGTGATAAGGGCAGCCAGAATCCCTGGCTGCTTTAAATTGCACCTCATTTCTACCAGGGATGGAGATTTTAATGGAATTGTTTAGCAGATGAAGCATTATAGAGATCCCTTTACACAAAATGAATGGCTTTAGCTAATACTGTTCTTCTGAGATGGAAGGGAGCAAGTGTACCAAAAAGCATCATGTTTAATCTCATCATTTTCCTCTACTAAAGGCTTTCATGAGTTATTAGGTGAAGCTATTTGGATGGAAAACATGTACATAACAGATGAGTGTTTCACTCAAGTATGTTGTTTAGATTTTGAGAGGCACCATTAGTTATGATCCTGCCCAAAATGATGGATGCACTCAAAGGGGTTAAGCTGAAGCCATGGTTATATGAATCACCCACCAAAATCCAATTGCATTGGAAATGGGGGAAATGTGTAGGATCTGAGGATTCCCATGTACTTAAAAATATGAAAATAATCATCTGAGCATGTTTTTCTGTAGCACTGCAAGAGATATTCCAGGGTTAGAGAGAAAACACAGCTTCTTTTGAACAGCAGCCGGGGAAACACGACAGAGTAGTTGGGTATTTCTTGACAGCTACAAAATCCACTTTTCTGGGTTTGGCAAAGGTGGAATTCCTGCTGTTGTTACAGCAAAGCTGGCAGCTCAGTGCCTCAGCCTTGCAGCTGGTGACAAAGAGGGGCTGGTGGCAGCAAGGGATGAACGTGAGCTGCACATGGGGACGGGGGCATGGCCCAGCTGGGCTCAGCAGGTGTGGTTGTGGAAGGGCTCCCCAGCCTGACTGCACCCTGATGGGTGCAGCTGATTAACACAAGCCATTAGGAGAAGCTGCTGTGTTTGATTAATTCAGGGAGAGGCTGAACAAAACATATGGGAGCACGTGTGTGTGAAGACACAGACTTGGACAGAGGCTGGATGTAGGTACTCTGGCTTTGAGAGTCTGAAATCTATTCATGCTTTAATTAAAATGATCTGTGGAGCAGATGAGGAGTACATCAGGACCACTCTCACAGGAGTAAAAACACCAGGATATAAAGCAGCTGTGGTTCAGATTCTGTTATTTTCCAGTGCTTGTTTTACGCTCTTACATGGATAAGAAAATAAAATTTTTACAACCTTGTACATTCCCTTTAGCAGAATCCTTCCCTCCTCCCCTGCCCTCACAGCACCTGAATTCTTTGCAAGAGGAGAAAATTTTGCTGTAAGTGATGGAAACTAAAGTAGGTGAACCCACTGCTGCCTGAATATGCTGGGAGGCAAACGGATAGAATCAAGTTTTATCTAGGATTTAAGACACCAGAAGAATAAGTTACCTGCCTTTTTTGTGGTAGAACCACGAGCTATTCCTTCAGTGCTCCCCCATTACCTTTTCTAGGATTATACTGTCTCCATGCTGATATTATTTTGGGAAAAGAGTTCTCCCTTCTCCCAACTCTTTTTCTAGTAATATGTGAGTTGTGGTTCTGTTTTTAAGGCACTCAAGATTTGCACTTAAACCTGTGTTGCATTTGAAGAGCCCAGGATTTATTCCCTCCTTTCCCCTCTGATCATATCACTGGCTGGGTTAAAAGCTCTTGTCTGGTATAAAAGCTAATTTTGTTTCACTGGTGACGACAAGATCCATATTTACAGGGGTTTGGTTATCGCATGACATCATTCTAGGACAGCCTAAAAATATATCCTGCCACAGATGTAGGGTAATGTCAGACAGGGGAGGTCAGAGACAGCGAGTGGGTGGCCTGAAATGTTGACTTTTTGTTGTGGTTCCATGGTCTAAAAGCAGAACATCTCCACCACCTCCTTCCACAGACTCTCCCCTCTCCAGTGCTTCCTTCTTCTCTCCACTTCCCCTTTGCTTTGGAGGAATGGCTGATCTTGTAGTGTTGGACCATTAAATTATCCACGTTTGCTCACAACCCAACATGTTCATAAAATATGCAGTGTCAGAATAGGGACTGGCAGAGCTGGCAAAGGACAGAAATGGATGAAAGGTATCAGTTCTCTAATTCCTAGGAGAATCAGAGAATGGCTTGGATTAGAAGGGACCTTCAAATTCACCTTGTTCCACCCCTCCTGCCATGGGCAGGGACACCTGCCACCAGACCAGGCTGCTCAAAGCAGTATCAGCCAAAGTGAAGTAGCAATCCTCCCCTGGTTTGATTCTAAGGGAAAAGCAGGGTGTTATTGTGGAGAATTCCTGTTTATTTTTAATGAAGAAAATCCAGTTTTTGCATGCTGTAGCTCTGGGAAGTAAGACAAGTATAAACAGTTTAACCAGAGGAGGAGGAGGGAAAAGTATTTGTGTTGCCCTAGGGGGATCCAAATGAAAACAGGACTTTTGAAATCTCAGGCAAAAAAAAAGCTGTACCTGATCCACCTTGGAATGACAGCCCATATCAGGATTCATGGGGTTTTACATGATTCCTCCTTTTATAATTTGGTTTTTGTGGGATCCAATACCTTGGATTTACAACTCATATAGAAGTTATGTGATATTTTATAATTTTTTTTAAAGAATGCTGTAGAACATTCTGCATGTAGATTGATCTTTGCTGATCTTCCACTGGAGTCAGTGAAGTCCTGCATGAGGCCAAAACTGTCTTTTACTGCATTGTGATGTTAAAGTTAAGGAGCCTTTAAACTGTCAAACAAAAACAACCAACCAAAACCAACAGCAACAAACACCCCCCCCCCCCCCAAAAAAAAAACAACCCCAAACCAACCAAAACTCCAACAACAACAACAACAACAACAAAATCAAGTGTCCAACGTTGACAATGACATGTCCTGGGGTGGGAGGAAGATGGGAATATAGAAGAGCAGTAACCTGTCCTGGCCTACCTTTTCTTGGAAAAATGTTGAAGAAATAACCCTCCCCCCTGCCCCCCACCCCGCCAAATCTCAGTGGCTACAAATTAAAGGCTACAAATTATGAAAACTCTTTTTGTAGCCACCAAAACTGGTCATGGTATGGAAGCAGATCATGGGAAAGCTCAGCACATCGTTGCGCTTCTGTGTAAAATAAAGCCACCCCTGTATGAAGTGTGTGCACAACATAACAAAACCAAAGGATATCTAGAAAAATAAAATCAAGTGATTTGTGAGTAACAGCTGAGTTTTTAAAAATTTTTGAAAAATATCTGAGTCATCCTTGGTTTTGCCTGTCAATTCACTGGTGCAAGGAGCTATTAAAATGATATTTATTATGCGTTTGCTCTGTTTTCCCCAGCCCTTTAAATCAATTCTGTCACTTCTTTGGCTTTTGTTACACTTTATCCCTTTTTAGCTGTTTGCTTCCAACTTTATGGCCAACTAAAACATAGACTGTTGCTGTGGGGATCTAGCACAGATGGCTCAAATCCTGGGCTCAGCACAGTGCTGTGGAGAGGGCTGGGATGAAGGGGCTTTGTTCTTTGCTGAGCTGCTCCACGGGAGCTTCTCCCTCCTCCATCCAGATATCTGTAATCCCAGCCCTTTTCCTCAGTCCTGGGGAGAGCAGGTCGGGAAGCTGAGCCTCCTCCATGTGCTTTCCCCTGGGATTTCCTGCCTGCTGCCTTGTGCCAGCACAACGCGCCATTCCCTCCCTTCCCCCTTCAGAAGAGTTTCCCTGGCTCTGATGAGAGCCACCACCACCTGCCGGCAGGGGAAGGCTGGGGACTGTATTTCTGCGTGTTTTACCTCCAAATTCTTGTGAATAAATCTTGCAGGAGCAGCTCTCTGCACTTAGAAACCCCCTTTGCCAGCCCATGCAAGGCAAAGGCCGTTCAGTGTTGCAGCAAGAACTTTCCGAAAACCATGGGAGTGGATTGAGATAAGCAAAACAAACCCCTCACCTGCCTTAACTTAAAAATCCTGAGAGTCACTCTGGGATTTTTTTTTTTTGTACTGGGGAGGTTTGCTCATTTTGTGTGGCATGAGGTTGAGGAGGGGAGGAAAAATGTTTGGGGTTTTTTTGTGCTGCAATTTTGCCTGCTGTTCTCAGTTATTATCTGCAAAGTTGTGAAATTCACTCAAATCGTTTCAGTCATCTCTTGGCTGCGGGAAATGTGTAACTTGGAGAGATAAGGAATTATGAAACTCTTGAAAAGTTAAGTATCAGCCACAGCCACATGAATGTTATGATACAATTTCTGCCTTTTTTTTTTTTGTTTGTTTGTTTGGTTGGTTGGTTGGTTTTTTTGCAGGCAGGCAGGCAGGCAGACATACAGTCAGTTTTGTAGAGCTTCCAGAGAGACTGATTAACATTTCTTTAAATACTAAAACCAAAAACAATAAGAGAGGATCCTGAAGAGTTTCTGAAAGAGCAAAGAAAGCCCAAGAAGTGGTCTTTATTTCCTCCTAGACACTGAAATCTTGCTGAAGTCACTGAGCATTTTGGCTTCCATAGGCTCACAGAGGAAAAGTGCCAAACTAAGTCATGAGCATTAACCCAAGTGTGGCCTGAGGAAACACCAAAAACTACCCTTGAATACACCCAGCCATTATTTTGTTTGGTAAGATTTTGGAGGAAATATTTTTCCAGTGCTGAGCCATTACATTCTTTATTCTAAAAGGGCTTTTTGGAGGGCAGGGAATGTGTAGGCTCTTCTACCCTCTGTGTGGCTATAGCTGTAAAATGCCAGCATGTGGCACCACCAGCCAGGGAGCTGTTTGGAAAAAACTGTCAGGAAATAATCTCTGTCAGGAAAAATAAAACAAATTGCAGCTGTTCATAACAATATAATGCCTCAGAATTTAATTATGAGGTAAAACTCCTCCCTGCTCCTGTCCTTGTATTGCTCATTGCCATTGTTATTGCAAATGCTGGAGTGGATGGAGCAAACAGCTCTGGGTTTTTGTTAATATGGAAGTTATATTTTATATGGAAGTTTTATATTGTTACATCATTTATATTTTATGTGGAAGTTATGTTTTGCATTTTTATGATTCTCCCTCTGCATTATGGGTGCTATCTGCCACGTGTTGTTGAAGCCACAGCAAGGTGCTCAAGACTATTGGTACTGCCCCATCTTGTCTCTGCTCCAGGGCAGTAACTTGCAGCCCCTCAATTTTTTCTTCCATTTTAAGCCAGAGTGGTGCCCAGAACCCAACTCAACCCCCAGAAATGCTGTACTGGGTGGGATGGACTGTTAGTCAGCCAAAAACAAGGAGGTGTCACGGCCATTAAGCCTTTTTTATTCACCTGGCATTTCATGATGTGAAACAAGAAGCTGAGGGAACTATTTCATAATTATGTTGATCACTAATAATATTGACAGCTGCATTTAATCCAAAACGAAGCTGCTGCCGTGTATAAACCCCACTGAAAGGGCAGACAGAGATGATCAGCAGCTGAGAGCCTGCTGCTGGCCTTCTGTGTCAAGAGGGGCAGCAGTCAAAAGAGATGGCTCACACATGGCAGTAAATCAACAATGATTCAGCCAGCAACCTCTCCAGAAAATATTATGGGGCCAAAATACTTGGTTTAAATAAAGAGCATCACACAAATATCCGCTGTCCGTACGTGACACAGATTTACCAGCCGGCCTTTGGATGACTGCAGCCTAACTTCGTCCGATCTTTGGACAACGGAGTTTGTTCTCTTGGCAAATTGGACAAGACTAGAACAGCAAACGTGGCCTTTAATGCTGAACACAGGTTCAGAGTTGTACATGTGAAAAGCATTGTGCATGTCTGGACAGCATTACTCTGGAAGCACTGAAAGGATGTGTCAGAGAGCCAGTCTGAAATGGGAACTTCCAGCAACTTCTCCTGCGAGTACCGAGAACATTTTCTGTTGGGGAGGATGAAGCAGGAAGGCCCTGCAGAGATGATTTATTGGTGAAAGATTCTAAGAGTGTAAAACCTGCAGGAGAGATAGAGTTAAAAGCAAGATTTGAGCTATAGAATGCTAAGCAGGAAGATGGTGATTAAGTTAGCTGAAGACCAGGGCCCTGGTAATTGAGCAATACTCCTACCCAGAAAAAGGGATGCAAAAGGGGGTTGGGCCCTGCCATGTAGCAGGAAAAAGGTGGTTTTCCAGGTTTTTAGTATGTAAAGTAGTATGGTAATGTAGTAATTCTCATAGGCTGTATGTAAATTCTGTAGGTTTTGTATCCTGTTGGTTGGTGCTAACCAGAATATTCAGCATAGAAAGAGATAAAATGTAATGTAACAGGAAATTCGGGCTCTCGGACCTTCCCTTCTGCTGCTCCCTTCCCTTCCCTTAGCTTCCTCCAGACCGCTGGAGAACCACGCTTCAGCTGGTGCTGGTCAGGTTGCCTGTCCCCACGACCAATAAACCACGTGTCCTGAGAGCATCCCTGTCTCCAGTAATCTCTCATCGAACCCCATTGCAGCCCATTTCTTATAATTTTCCCTCCTCTTTTCCCTTGGCTTTTGGTGATTTTTAGTGCTTCCATGAATTCCAGATGCAGGCTGCCTAAGTGGTGGACAGGTGTAACTTCTCTGGGCTGGGATGGGGAATAGCAGAACCATTAATAAAAGAGCAGGAGCCCCGGGCAGGCGGTTAGAGCCCATTGTCCACCAAGCGCTTCTCTGCAGATTACTTGGTAACAATATTAAGATTGATCACACACTGCTGATCTTTTAGATGATGGGAGCTGACCCACTTTTAAAGGGGGTTAATTTGCAATTTCACTGTGCCAAACAGAGATAATGTAATGCAATTTACTAACAGGATTCCAAACAGGCGTGACCTTAACCCTGTTTCGGGAAGAAAGTATGACCAATTCACTTTGTCAGTCCTCTTTTCTACAGGGAAGGATCCCTTTTTTGCAGAGGTTTTCATATGTTGTTATTATTATTATTATTATTATTACATTGAAGAAATACATAGTGAACAAGAAAGGTCTGAAGACCTGTTACATAATCCACACACCAGAGAACAATGCCCGATCCAACCCACTCCCCGACAGGCAAAAAAGAATGGGAAAAGAAATTGTTGACAATCCTTTACAAATGAATTCTCCCTGCTAAATCCTAAGTCCCTTCTACAATGCATGGCGGGGGGGGGGTGTAAAAATTAATTGTGAGCAAGGCAATACCTGATGATCTGAGGGACTTTCTCCAATGTAAACAATTCTCTGTTTCTATGTTCTCCTAAATGAATTTTTTAAATACCTGAAAAATTCTACATATGTGTTACATTGGTACCATGACAGAAAAATTTTGATTAGTGCTGGTATGATCAGAAACTAGGTTTTGAAGAGGGAAAGTGTTAAGGGGAAAGTGTTTATGTTAATTTAGAGTAGTCATAGCAACCTTGTTCTTGCTTTTGTAACATTCTGGTGTTACTGGATTTGAGGGGAGGGAGGAGGGAACAGGTTCTGTTGTATCACAAGGGAAGTTTGTTCTGCTGACACTGTGCTTTGCTCTGGCTTTTCTGCCGTTCTGTCACCCCGTTCCCAATTGCTCCAACATAATCCCTCCATGCCAGCAGAGTAGCTCAGGGAAGACAATAGACCTAAAGGAGCAGTTTGAAAACTGACGGCTGGGCAATCAACTTCCTGCTGTTTTTTATGGGATCCTTTCTGAGAGGCCTGGCTCCTCCAAAATACTCAGAAGGAGGTTTCAGGTGCCTGAACTGTTGTTGCAGGGATATTCTGTGGGCCAGGCACCTAAAGCTTAAGCATGACCATACCGATGGTTTTAACAGGTCAGGTTCTTTTTCGGATCTACATCAAAGTGACTTTGCTGCAGAGTGCTGTCTTAATTAAAAGAGAAGCCTTGCTCTCATGGGATGGTGGCACTTCAGAATGTGCAAGGAGTTGGTTCCAGGCCAGAGCTATGATCAGCAGCAGTCTGAAGGACTGCCTTACCTTGCTGCCCATCAGCTTTGGCACCGTCCCATCCGCTTGCTGTGCCCGGCGTGCCTGGGTTTGTGTGGCTGAGCCCAAAAACATCGATGCCAAAAGGGCTCTGCTGTTTCATGGGAGCTCTGCCTGCTGCCCTTCCTCTCCCAGCCCTGCCTGAGCCTCTGGTGGAGCGTGGGAGGCTGGGGAAGAGCAGAACATTCTGCACTGGAAAGCTGCTCTGATGCTGCCGCCTGCAGCCAGCAGCTCAGAGGGGCTCCAGCCTGGGCTGCACACTCAGGTCCTGGGGTTTGTCTGCACATCTCTCCTCTGGAAACAGCTTCAAGCTATGACTTGAAGGTATTAATTGAAATTCGTTTTTTTCCTGATATGAATCAGGCACACAGATGGTGCATCCTGACAGGTGTAACTGAGTTGTCCCCGCTTAGAGAAGGCGTTCTGGGTTTGATCACCCCAGAAACGCAAACTCTAAAAAATTCATCTGAGAGCAAATTTCTTCGGGAAGACAAACAGACAAACTATTAATTATGAATGTATTTTAAATTACAGAAAATAGAAATACCCAACTCCAGACTTTTTTTTTTTTCAATAGTGTTTTAGAATAAATGCAGCACTTCATTTTCTAGCAGTACAAGAGGAAGCAAATTCTGTGATTGTAACTGACTTCCCAGGTGTTCAGCTATCCCTATGGTCACAAAAAGATTTATGGAAGTACAGCTCTGCTCACAAATTACTGCTTCAACAACTTTGCCCTTCTTGAAATGTGGTAGGCAGGATGCTCTCTGTAAGCCAGTGCTCACCACAAATTTTCAGCTAATGGTCTAAATATGAACTGGAAAAAGAAATCTGGGTGTGAAATCTATTATTTTAAAGGAATATTGAGTTGGCCGGCAGTCATATTTTATATTTTAAACTCTAAAATAAGGAAATCAACTTTTTTTTAATAGTTCTTAAAATAAAAATGTTAGGAGTATTCTTTGAGTACTGTGTGTTGTAATCACCAGTGAAAATTTATATCTTAATTAGCAGCACAGTGTTTTTTACAAGTTAGAATTAGTTTGTCAACAACTACTTGGAATAATATGAGTACCTGTTGTTCTTATTGAAAATTGAAATTGGGATTTTTTTTTCTTGATTGAAAAAATAGAAAAAATAATATTTAATAATTTATCTTTTTTGTTAAAGAGCTTGAAACATTCTGCTTTGTTAGGTGACTCATGTTGAAGCCTTTTTCAAATTACATCAAAATAGACAGGCTGCTTTCTTTTTGACTTGTAAGATTGTTCTAATTTTAAAATGTACTTTAGTGGAAATAAAGAGAAAAAGCTGTTTTGAAATAGTTAGCTCGTGTGAAATTAAATAATACATTTTAACTTTTTAATTTCAGCTGCAGCAAAAAATGTTTCTAAATTGGTACTCCCATATGAAATTCTTTTAAAGTTTTGTTTAACCTCCAAAAAGATGGATTCTTTAAGGTTTATTTTTCCTTCTCTGATTCAGAGCTACACAACTTTCAGGGAACACTGAACAAGTACCTGTGATCAGCCTGAAATCCCTGCTGGGACACAGCCAGGCCCTGGCCCGTTGTGGTTTGGGATGGGATGTTTTTGATGGAATGCCTCCTAACATGTCCTGCAAGTCCTGCATACAGGAGGGTGGGGAATTGATGCTGCCTGCACTGATCACTTGGGAAATGGCTCTGGACATGACCTGGATGAAATAAGTATTGCAGAATTTCTTATTTTTGCGTTATTTACGATAAATGGCAAAGGTGCTTTGCCTTTTGCTGATAGTGTGGGGATTGTTGCACGTGGCACAGTAATGCTTCTTGGGTGGCTCTCCACAAAGACAATGCTACCTACAGGCTTTTCAAGAAAAAAAAACCAAAAACAAAACCAAAAACAAACAAAAACTTTCCAGACCTGTGAGTTCTGCTTTAATCTGAGCACAGAAAAGGTTTTGTCTAGGTAGGAGAACTCTCTGATGGAGCTGCCCATTGCACTCAAATTAAGCAGAAGGCTGGGGCTGCATTTCTGTGCACAGGCTGTAGCAAGTTGTTTAAGCTTTCTCAGCAGTTCTAAATGGTTTCCATCTCAAAATTGCTTATCTCTATACAGCATCAGGGAATAAAACAATGCCACCACAACTGTAACAGGTGCTTCACTGTCTCAGTACAGGAAACCTTGCCTGAGAAGAAACTAGGCACCAAAGTGACTTCTGAGTCACAGTGGCCTCAAAATCCCATCTGTAATTCTAACCCTGGCTTCAGCCAAGGTGTTTTCCTCCTTTCCAGCCCTCAGGAATCCTGGCTCCAGCCCCCAGCTCTGGTGGGTCACCAGAGCCTTCACCCTGGCACAAAAACTCAGGGAGGCTGGCTTCAAATCTCCTCTCCCCGTGTGCTTGAAATCCTGAGCCTCTTCTCTCCTTCTGCCTGAGATGAAGGATTTCTGCTACTAAAGGTGGATAAAACCACAAAACCACCTTTTTTTTTTTTTTTTTTTTTTTTTTTTTTTTTTTTTTTTTTTTTTCCTGTAGGGCAAGGTAAGGATGAGTGGGCAGGTGTGGCTCCATGGGTAGAGAATACCAGTGTCCCTGTAGCTCATTTCCCTGCCCCCTCTCACCCCCTTCCCAGCTGATTTGCACCCCCGAGCATCCCTGAGCTGATTCAGGAAGGTTGGGACAAGATTCCAGCCTCCCTGCCAGGTGACTGGCCTGGCTGCAGGGGGGATGCCCTTGGTGTTAGCAGGGAGTGGGCACAGAAGGAGAGAAAAATGCTGATTTAGGGCCTGAGAGTCCCTTCCCATGCTGATACTCTGCACAGAGGCTCAGTTGCTTACTTGGGGTTTATATTTCGTTAGTTTTTTCGGTTGGTTTTTGTTTGTTGGTTTGGTTTGGTTTGTGTTTTTTTTACCCACACACAGGTGTTAGGTAAAACAATGTTGGCTTCCAGTGCCATCTAGTGGGATGTCATTACATTTCTCCAGTAAAGACATTTCAGGTCTTCTTGTGTGTGGGTGCATTGATTCCTCCGTAAACACTGCTGTGTCCTCTCGGAATGAGCCATTTACAGATGTTTATCCTCATCTCTGACGTTGAAGGTGCGTGTAAACTGGAAGCTGAAAAGTACCAGAAAAGTATAGAATTATATGTCTGCAAGTAGATTAATTGATAAAAGTTTATTTTCCTTCAGTGAAGACATTTGAGAATGAGTGCAAATATTTTGATTTTTAAGTAGTACAGCTCCTTGTTTGCTCTGGGAGTACTGTTTCGATACCTGCACACCTTGTTTTCTGTGTATCTTTTTATGCAAGTGCTATAAAATTATATTTTACCATTCATAAACTTTTATGCACTTTAAAATCAGGACATAGACCATTTTCAAGTTTTTTACTTCTAATCTAACTCCGTGTTTTCTAGACACTGCTTTGGTTCCCTAACTGCCCAAGTGGTCTTAAGGATACTGTAAGTAAAAAACTTTATTTTTCACCCTTTTGGCTTCTGACTTAGGTGGGTAAAGTAACACGTGACACCTCGAGGTTTACAAGTGAAGTGTGGGATCTGTTATTGGTGTTTTTATCAGCTGTTGGCCCAGCTCCCTTGTCTGAAGGCTCGTGAAGAGGTGTAAATCCTAACCCCAGCCCCATTAGCTGCATCTGGGGAGGTTACTTAAGGAGGCTTTGTTGAACTGCCACTGGCTACTCCTGCATATCCTTGTAATATCACAATATTTTTGGCAGCACCAGTGGGAAGGAGAGCACTGCTTGGAAAGGTTCTGTGGTAGAGCCATCTTTGGCTCTGTATGCATGTGCTCTCTCTCTCTCTCTCTCTTTGAGATGAAAAGGCACTTTAGGTACAGCTGGTTTGGTACACACCAAGCTGCTTTGGGGTGCTTTCTGCTCTTGGGCCATGGTGGGTGAGGGTTTAAGGCTCTTGCTCTTTCTTTGAAATGTGTATAAAATCTATCATTTAAAAGAGCTATCTCAAAATACCCTGCCATGGAAAGAGAGCAAACTGTGGGCTATGACAGGCTTAATTTCTGCTCCCTGTGCAAATGTGGCACTTACACAGAGAGGGAGGGCTCTCCTGTCTCAGTGCTTGCAAGTTTATTGTGGATGGCAGAGTCACTGAGGCTGCTGAGGGCTTCAGTGAGGAAGAGGAGAATGCAGAGCTCCCAGCATTAACATTCTAGGTGCATGAAGACCCCTGGAGCAGTTAACGTGCCCAGCAGCTACGGCACAAGCTGTTCTGTCTTTGGGAAAGCAGGAGAGGCAGAACCCACCATCCTTCAGCTCGGGGTAACTGCCTTGTTCTGCACAGCACTGCACCAGGAGCCTGAGTCCCATGGTTGGAAGTGCTGCAATAAAAGTGTCAGAGGGGTTTGCAGGTGGAGCAAAGAACACTGAGTGCCTTAAATGTGCTAGCGAGTGGTCTAGGGCTCTTAGCACATTTCACTTACTACCTCAGCCTCCCCTCAGCCTGGTTACACTCCAGTTTTAGGACGGAGGGTTTTTTTTGTTTGTGAACACACTGGTCACTTTTACCTGGATGCAGATGTTACAGACATCTGGATTTCCAGAGCAGCAGCATTGCTGTGTGGCCCCCCTCACCCCCATGGTTTCTGGGTGATTAGCAGTGGCACACTCGGACCCCCAGTGTCCCCCAAACTGCGTTCCAGCAGCAAAAAAAAACCCCAAAAAACAGTTGAAAGTTTCATAGAATCTCAGAGCTTGTTTTTAACAATTTCTCCTTTCATGTACCACCAGGCTTTCAAATGTGTTCTTTTAAACAGTTTCTCTTTTATTAAAAACTGACAACGAAGTTACCCAATGATTTCAAAAGAGCAACTGTTTGACAAGGACCTTGATGCAAACAACTTCCAAGTAGAAAGAACAACTGGTTCTAGTAAAATCCACTCACTCCTGGATGAAATAAGTATTCCTGTTACCTTGAACAGGAGTAAAATGTAAATAAGAGCATGACTTGACTCATATAAATAAATGTTTTTTTGGTGTACATAATCATGTTAGTTGAACAAAATCTCATACAAGTGTAAAATTCATAGCAAAGATGTCTTTATTCCAAAATAATAGCAATAATAATAATAATAATAACAATAATAATAATAATGTGTTAGGCAGACAGCTACAAAACATCTACACAAGACTTTGGTAAGAAATGTTCATGGTAGCTTTTTCATAATTTCACAGCAAACAGAAACAACAAAGGAAATCTAAAAATGCAATCAAACAAAACTTTGTTTAACTCATGTCACACAAACAGAGTCCTACTGTACATTTGGTAAGCCCCTAACTTCTCTTTTTTATTATGTGTAAAGATTCTATCATTTGTATATTAGAATAAAAACGTACGCACAACGCTAAGATCTGGTAGTTGAGGTCTACAAAACGGGTGTGACATCTGTGCTTTGAGTTCAGCAGGATTATTCAGGACATCAGAACAATAACAGTTCTTCTTTTTATTGACTGATAACCAGTGCCTATTACACTACTAGAAAGTTTACAGTAACAATGCAAGACTCCTACATATCGTATATCAGAGCTCTTTATTTTTATTTTTTCTGAATAGAAAATCAACCTCTTTTTTTTTGTCTTCGTTTGTTTTTGTTTGTGTTTCTTTTTTTCTTTTTTTCTTTTTTTACAAAATGTAACAAGCCTAAATGTTTCTCTTGTATCAAGTTAGAAGAAAGACAAGTGATGTGTAAAATGCTTCCACAGAAAAACAAGAGTGAGGAGCTGAACCTAAGCAGGAGTGGTCACACATCTCTGACCCGGTGCAATTACCTTGTCATTTCATCTACTAACAAGGTGGGGAAAAAAGCAATTTGCAACATTCAGAACTTTAATGAGCCTAAGAGAAATGATTGGAAATCCCACTGAACAGCCTTCTAAGAGGGAGAGGAACAAAAGGATGTGTAGAGTCAAGTTAGTGAGAAGTGCAGAGAAAGGAATGCCAGGTTGTTTTAATGGACAATTTTGTGGGCATGTTCAGAAAGGTGTTACATGTTTCCCATAAGTGTCTTTGGACTATGTGGCCTCGGGCAAAGGGAGTATTTAGTAGACAAAACAGCTCGATGAACTGGAACAAATGTGAAAATGAAAATACAGCACTGGGTTTAATTGATTGTTTGCTGAAACAGGCACGGTTTTGCAAGATAAGCTTCAACAAGTGGTAAAGGTTGATGAGATAAACCTGGTTCCTGAACTCAGCAAATTTTTTCCAGTCAGGTGAAAATTCTGCTCCCTCTGCCCCAGGCTCACAGATCCTTCAAAGCCTTTAGAAGCACTCTGCCACACATTTGATGGCCAAAGATTACTTTTCTGAGTGAATGGCCTCAGCTGGGACACCCTCTGCCAGCTCAGCCAGGGATGTGGCTCTGCCCTGGCCGAGCCCCTGGCACTGATCATTGTGGCCCTTCTCTGCAGTTTCTTCACCCAAAATATGCTCAGCTGGTCACTCCTTCAGTACCTATATCATTCTACTGTTTGTTTTTTTTCACTGAGTTTTCTTTATTTCTGTTCACAAAAGTGAAATGTAAGGTCCTAAATGCATTAGTGAGGGACAGTCTTACTGCTATGCTGTAATGGCAGTGCCGTAGAGACATAAACTGCATGACTTTTGAACAGGCACAAGGAGGCAAATTATCTGAACTAATGTTATTAAGTGAGCCAAGCTGTGCAAAAAGTAAAATGTTTGGTTTTGGCATGAAACCCTGTAGCCCTGGTCCGTGCCTGAGATGTTTTTTGGTTTTCTGAAACTCTTTTTCCAGAGAGTTTTCTGTAAACAAAAGTTACAGTTAGAAAAACATATCTCTTGTTTACAGAAAACCCTCTAAGAAAAGGGTTTCAAAAAACCAAAACATCTCAAGCACAAACCAAAGCTACAAAACCCTGTTGCATTCTTTCTGTCTCCTGGTTTGGTTGGCTGTGGGTGTGCACCCGTTTCATTTAGCAGCAGCAGGAGAGGGCTCACACTGCCATCGGTTCCATTATTTCCCTGGCCTTTCCTTCATTCCAAACCTGCAAAAAGCAGTGAAATACCTTCAGAGGGGGTGGGAGGTGATGGCTGTGGAATTCCTGAGCAGCCCTTGCAGTGTTCAGAGGAGAAATGCTGATGAGCAGCCTCACAACTAATGCCACCAGCTCAGCAAGCCTGTTCAGGTACAGAGCATCCCCAGGTGGTGGTGGTGGTGGGGAAGATGAGCAGCTCAGAAGGTTGTGGTGCACAGCAATATCTAAAACCTCAGGGTAGTGACCAAGTGTTAAGGAAGTGAGAAAATTACTTAAGGCTGGTTTAGAGGCCATTTAAAAAAAATTCTCTCCATTCATTTCTCTCAAGCTTAAGAGTCAACATCACAATCTTCATTTTCAATGCAGTGTTCTTATTTCTGTAGAGACATAGGGGTATGCTGCCTTGCCTGGACCAAAAGGTAACCCATCACCTTCCCCTCTTAGACTATTACAGGAAAATATTGTATTCCAATAGCAAGTGGGGCCCAAGGGTCTGTCTCCCTGATCATACCTGACTCAGTGTAGGGATGAGAGCTAAATTCTGCAGGAGGGGGGTAAAATGCAATTAGAAGGAAGTATTTTCTAATCCTGGTCAGTTTTTCAATCACTTAAATAGTCAGGGAGGGCATTTAACCTGGCTAGGATATCCACAAAAAGGTAATTCTCACAAATGTAGTAATTTTTAGATTACCCTATACTCTGAGTAAAAAAGACATAAGTGACACTGCTATAAGTGTATTCTTGTGCCAATCTATAATCAGTTTTTTTCAAAGACTCTCATTGTTTCTTTTCAGAGGCTCATTTCAGTTTTAAGGGATGCATGAGAGCCTGGCTCACCTTTTCTCTACCGTTTTTGTTTCATTATAAACCTGTCCCCTCTTCACCTGTGAATTAAGATCCTCGTGAAACTGAATCTAACTTTTTAGTGTCTCTCCTGTGGAAGACATCCTGTGGCACAGCTGGTGCAACACTCTGGACCAATTTCTGCTAGTTGTGTGTCCATTTTGAAAGGCAATGGATAGACCCAGTATGGACTGCACACATATTATGAGATTTGCATGTTTTCTTTATGTGCTGTCCTGACTGTGATTGTGTGATGGTCAGACATCACTGTAATGCTCAATAGTGATGAGCATTACAGCTCATCACTATTGAGCTGCAAAAATTATTTCCTTTTTAAATTTTGAAGAAAAAAAAAAAACACCTTCTTGCATGGACCACAGTGAAGAGAAGTGTTTAGGATTCTTATTGTTATTATAATAACAACTATCAGCTTAATCCAATAGTGTAAAAAGATAAACATGCACCTTTAATGTTATTGAACCTGCATTACTGAAATTGCTCCTTGGCATAGTTGTGTAATGACAGAGGCACTGCTTTGGATTTTCAAAATCAAATCTAGAGAGAAATCCTCCCACAGATGAAACTTTGTCCCTTTAACTTAGTTTTGTTAATGTGCATGCATCCCATGTCTTCACAAGTGCTATTTCTCTATGGCTATTCCATGTCCACGGATGTGTCAGTATTTTAGTTAAGTAACTCACCAGGACTTCACTATTTTTATGCATTAAGGGCTGGCTGGAGTACCAGAGACTTACTCTCAGCATAGATCTGTGAGGAAATATTTATAAAATATATTTCTTGCACCAGCAAGACTAAAAAGCAAACCACACTGCAAAAATGAAAACTAATATACACTTTATGTTTTGTTGTTGTTGTTGTTGTTCTAAAAAAACAAACCAAGGTTGACTTTCCATTTAGCTCAGAGTGCATCACTTGGAACCTTGTGTTTTGTTAACAAGGATGGACATTGCATGCTCTTAGCTCCTTTTTGTCTTTGCAGCTGGTAAACTGAGTGCTTTTGGACCTCTTCTTTACCATCATGTAGCGCTCCTGAATTCCACCTCCACAGAGGGTAGAACATTCTGTCCAAGAAGTCCATGGTTTCAGCCTACAAACTGAAAAAAAAAACCAACAAAAAAGTGATTTGGTTAAGTTTTCAGTAGTAGAAACCCCTGCTCGGTATAATCGGGTTGCACTTGTCAAGCACTGGAAAAAGTAAAAAGAAATTTAATATCTACATTACAAAAGATGGACAAAATGATGAAATCGTGAAATGCCAGACAAGCACGAGCCACAGCTTAGCAGCAATTCCTATCCAGAATGTTAATTATACCACAAGATGTTTTGTTGATTTGAGGAACCAGTACTTGATGACAGCGTTACCCATTGGAAAAGCAGTTTGAGCAGATCTGTTGGGTGAGCCTGAGCCTGAACCAGACTACTGAGGTGGAAATTAGTTCAGTTTTGAAACTCAGCATCAAATCCAGGAACAAATGTTTTAAATGTTTGAAGCTAACTGGATGTAAAGATTACTACCCAGATCTGCAGAAACTGCATTCAGACCTTTGCCAGGTGTGAAATTCAAAATTTTCCACACTTTCGTGTGGAGCAGCTAAAGCGTTTTTAGTGCTGGGACGTGGAGAGCTGTGGGCCTTTCCCCACGGTGCCCTAAGCTTAGGCTGGATGGTTTTGGTGATGGGCAGGCACTGAGAGTGGCTGTGTTTCATTGCATGGCCAAACTTTCTCTTGACAGAAGCGCTGCAGATGCTCTCACAGAATGTGGTGGAGTTGCCCACGGACTCCTGCCACTCGGGAAAGCCATGAACATCCTCCAAGGGGTTTCACACTCACCTGGGTATTGCTCACTGTCTAAATTCTTCTTTGCTTGTTCGCTTCTCCTTTTCTCCCGGGCCTCCTTCCAGCGCCTTTTCTCCAGCCCTGCTCCCCTCAGGCACTTCCTCACTCTGCACTTTGTACGCTGGACGGTCTCAGGGCAAGCTGTCCCCCCAAACTGGGGCTCAATTTTGATCATCCTGGTCCTGATCATGTGGCCCTTGCCACAGGAGGTGTTGCACTCGGACCACTGGGACCACTCGGTCAGCTCGCAGTCGATGGCTGCAGGGAATAAGGAACACAAAAAGTGACACAAAATCCATGGGATCTCAGCACAGGGACAAGAAACGCACAGCTGTGCCTGATGAATCTTTACACCCCAACTACATGAACTCTACTTAAACCTCCAAGCTCCTCAGCAACTGTTTGGAGGCTGCATGTCAGAATTTTCTGAGTCCATTTCTAGCAGAAGTGTTATTGGACACGCTCTTCCATTTCTTCGTCAAGAGTGGTGCTGGCAGATCACTAAAATTACAAAGAACATATAAATAATTCTCCTGTGCCTTCTTCAATTTTCCCATCCATCTGTCTGTTTTGTAATGAAAAGCTGTTGAAAATCGAGTTATATTTAAAAAGAATTTGCTACCTCTGAGATCTGAGCCTTGCTTTGCTGGCAGTGTTATGCAATAAGCCATATTCACTACTACCATTATATCTTAAAAGTTTTCATCTTCCAGCACTGCTTAACACCTACAGCCCCAGTGAATAATAATCAAAAGATATTTCACATTATTTAACAAAAGCTGAATGAGCAATTACAGTGCAAAAGCCTTTTTAACCAATGCTTTTTGTGAAAAATAATGTAATTTGTGATAAAACCTCATAAACCAGCTGGCAACAGGATGCTAAAAGCAATCATATCTCATTCATTCAGCAGTGCCTTAGGCTATCACACTTCACAAAGACTGAAAAGCAACCAGAAATTTGCTTTACCCAAGAAGTGGGGGATTTTAATGGAGTAAGGTAAAAAAATATCTCTGCAGCTGCCTCCACACCATCCAGTGGCAGGTTGCAAAGTGATACCATTCAGAGATGTATCAAAGGTGGAGAAAGCCTCTTTTGTGCTCTTTCTGAGCTAAGAGAATCACACAGGTGATTTCAGTTTTCCTTCCTTCCTTCCTTCCTTCCTTCCTTCCTTCCTTCCTTCCTTCCTTCCTTCCGTCCTTCCGTCCTTCCTCCCTTCCTTCCTGGCACATGGTCTGCATTTGACTGATCAATCGTGTTTTATAATTCTGACTTATTTCCTACTGGGATGTTGCCTGGAGCTCTAGTGTGTTCAACATACAGAGCTGTATTCCCACAGAAATATTGGGAATTATCATGGGGTGAAGTAGGGCAAAGATTAACTTAAGATCAGCTGTATTTCAGCTCTCAGTTGCTGCAAGTGTGTAATATTAATATTAATATTATTATTATTATTATTATTAATAATAATAGAGGTCTTTTAAACAATGCAGAGTTGATACCCCTCCTATCTAAGAAGTGGTGCTAAGAGGTTTGATCCATAGGTTCTGACACATAACCAGCCTCCTCTTGCCAGGGCATTTCCCAAACTTACGGCATTCTGGCAGCATGCACTTCTCTGCTTGCTCCAGCTCCTCGTTGCAGTCTCCCAGCTCAGCAGCAGATTTCAGCATCCTCTGCCGGGTTCTCATTCCCTTCCCACAGGTTACACTGCAGTCACTCCACTCAGACCAGGGAGACAGCAGGCAGGGGATGGTATCTGGTAGGAAAACAGAAAGGTAATGAGTTCTTCTTATTAACCATTTCTTATTATAAATAAATTATGAAGGCATACATGTTGAAAATAATACAGGTGGAAGATGTGCTATGTTTTATCTGTCATCAGCCAATTATACTTTCCTTTCACAAGCTGAATGGTGCTGCTGAAGAAGCTCCATTTAATACAAAGAAAACTTTGTATTAAATTGAAAGGTTTGCTTGATTTAAATATCTTTGCTATCTTTTTCTGTATCTAAGTAATATCTGCTGGCTCTCAGTGCGGCTGGGGAATAAATAGTTTAAGGAGCTATGTTCCAATCATAACTTCTGTAAAAATAGAAAAAGAAAAGGTTGTTGCAGTGAACAGAACTGGATGTCAACTTAATTTAGTCTAAAAAGTGAAACTTCCATATTTAATCTACCAAAAAATATTTTTAAAATTATCTCTGGTGAAAATTTAACATTTCCTAAGAAATTAATAGTGACAGTAAGGGTGTGGCTGGCTGATTGCACAAAAGAAACACCTCAATTTCTGAACTTGTCATGGGTTAAAAGGGGAGGGCACTGTTTTATTTGTTTTATTCTAGCCTTATGGTTAAACATACCTCATATTGCATAACTTAAGAGTTGTTTGGGTATGGCTTGCTGATACACACACCACTGTGTGGGTCATACAGCGGCAAGATACCACTGAACATTTGTTTTATCGATGCTCTCATCCTGAGAGTGAATGTGCTACTTAATGCACAATCCCCAAGATTTTTCTCCTCCTTTTAAGGAGGACAAGGAGAAGCAGCATTGCTTCTGGTTCAGCTGTGTTCTTTGTGTGTTGCCCTGTTTTTCTCTGTTTTTCTAAAGTTTTTCTAAAGTTCATTTCAGCCTTCTGATGTTTTACTTTTGAGATGGAGTTTCTCACGCACTTTTCATGTAAACAATGATTGTTTTGCATTCCTTTCTGGAGGAGGAGAGAATTGATGGACTGTTGGGTTGACCAGTGTGGCTGGAGAGGACAATTTTCTTCCTCCAATCCATGGTCACTCTTGGAATTCTATAAACGTCAAGGTCTGTAAATAAACTGCCCCTTTTTTGCCTTGGACATCTCAGTGCATGAGTGTCGTTCTTTTGTGTCGTATTGCGACATTTGTGTGTTGGAGCAATGTGTCAGAAATGATGTTCCTTTCTAGAGCAGGGGAGGGCAGGTCCCAGACACTCACGGCACTCGGGCATCATGCACTTCTCTGCCTCGGTGGTTTCTGCCTTGCACATGGATCCATCAGCAGGGGTCATCTTGATCATTCGGTGCCGTCTCTTCATGCCCGTGCCGCAGCTGGCGCTGCACTCATCCCACTCACCCCACTCGGTGACGAGGCAGCTGCTGGGAGCTGTTCAAAGTGCACAGAGAACACATTGTTCATGGGGATCACAGGATCAGCTGAGTTGGAAGGGACCCCCAAGGGTCACACCATGTCCAGCTCCTGGCCCTGCACAGGGTCACCCCCAAGAGTCACACCGTGTTCCTAAGAGCGTTGTCCAAACGCTTCTTGAGCTTGGTGCTGCCCTGGGGACCCTGTTTCAGTGCCCAAATTTTTTCCCACCTAAACCTCAGCTTCAGGTCATTCCCTCAGGTCCTGTCACTGTCACCAGAGAGCAGAGATCAGTGCCCTCCTCCTCCCCTCACCAGGAATTTGTAACTGCAGTGAGGTCTGCCCTCAGCCTCCCCAGGCTGAACTGCCCCAGTGTCCTCATCCACTCCTCACACAGCTTCCCTTCCAGACACTTCACCTTCCTCCTGACCTCCTCTGGACACTCTCTAATGGCTTAACAATTTTTTTTTATATATTGTTAACACCCAGAACTGCCCCTAGCACTGGAGGCGAGGCCACCCCAGCTCAGAGCAGAGCAAGACAATCCCTCCCTTGCCCAGCTGGGGATGCTGGGCCTGATGCTCCCCAGGACAGAGATGTCCCTTCTGGCTCCAGGGCACTGCTGGCTCATGTTCAGCTTGCCAGGTACCCCCAGGTCCCTTTCCCTGGCACTGCTCTCCAGCCTCTCAATCCCCAGCCTGTCTGTACATCCAGTGTTGCCCCATCCCGGGTGCAGAACCCAGCACTTCCCTTTGGTGAACTCCATGTGGATGGTGATTGCCCAGTTCCTTAATTTGTTGAGGTCTCTCTGCAGGGCCTCCCTGCCTTTGAGGGAGTCAGTTTTGGGTCATCTGGGAATTTGCTTAGTGTCTCTTCCAATCCTGTATCCAAGTCATTTATTAAGGCATTGGAGAGCACGGGGCCTAAGATGGAGCTCTGTGGGACCCCAGTAAGACTCATATAAAAAATGGTTTGGGCAGCACTCCTGCTATTGGCTGGATTTCATGAAGCTGAATGAAAACTTACAGCATTCCTCATTTACAATACACTTCTCAGTCTCTTCAGTAGGCACTTTGCACATGGAGCCATCCTCGGGGAATTGTTTCACGTATCTCTCCCTGGACCTGGTTCCCATCCCGCAGGAGACACTGCAGGGGGACCAGGTAATCCAGTCAGACATCATGCAGGTGGAGCCATCTGAAACACAGAAGGTGTTCAGCTGTGGGGAGTGACAGAGCTGCTGCCCACCTGCGTGCAGCATCCCTTGTGTGCTGCCTTTCACACTGCCCTCTCCTGCACTGCCCCCTTCCCTCCTCTCCTTTGTACTTCTGCGTGCCTCATGCCCTGGAGTCTGAGACACAGGATGCAGCACAGACAGCTTCCATTCGTGTTCCCCAGCGATTTTCTCTCCTCAAGCCATCCTACAGCAGCAGACATCCTTGAGAACTCTAAAGGAAAAGTAAACCCTGCAAGGTGTTCCCCTCCTCCCCGCTCCATTCCTGGTTACCTTCGTCGCTGCAGCCCGGACCCATGCAGGGCTGAAAGTCTTGGGTGTCTGGGCACGGGCACACTGAGGTCCAGCTGAGCTTTAAGCATTCTCTGCCTCATCCTCTTGCCCTTTTCACAGGTGGAGGAGCTGCAGGCCGACCATGGGGACCAGTTTGAGTATATGCAGGTCTCAGGGGTGTCATCTGAAAAGTGAGGAAAGGCATTGAATGTTAAAAATGGTCTTCCCTTGTCTTCCCCTTTCTTGGCTGATGATTACTTCGGATTCCAATAGAAGACATTGTTTTCTTCTTCATTCTATCCTCTCCATTTTAGGCCTGAAGAAAAAAGAATTGCCAAGTACCAACTTTATTTAAAAAAAAATAAATAATTTCAACTCCAAAACACTTCTCTCTTTTATTGCCTGTATTGCAATTATCATCTCCTAGGTATTTCTTTTCTGTACAAGGGAGGGCTAACAGGAGAGACCAGAAGAGATGAAAACCTAAATCACTGTCTAACACTGGAATTTTTGTTCCTAAGTGAGTTTTGTACCTTTTCTGCAAACGACAGCAGGGAATGGAACAAAATGTAATTTATCAGAAATGCACAAACTCATTTCAAACGTACCTTCTTCTTTTCCTCTGGTGCTAGGTCTGCCACAATATCATCTATGTTATCAGGAACGATATTGCACTGCTCCCCCTGCAAAAAAAAACATTGTGAACACTGAAGAGAGGAAACTTGTCCATGTTTCCAGCACATTGTGAGGCACTACTGTGTCTGCAGCACCTTCTTCTCTTCAAATTCCCAGGCATGCCTGAAGAAAGTCCCCAAATAAGTAGAGGAAATAATTGCCAGATAGGAGGACTAAGACCCCAAGACAGTTTAAAATTTTTTTCTGCTGTTATCTTTGCTGCATAGGTAGGTTAAGGAGAGTAGGTTTGGAGGGGAGACAGAAGTGATTGGTTTTTTGGCTCATGAAGTGGATTTTTGCTTGCTTGAGAATTTTACTTATATATATTCTACCTTTCGTGCAATTCTCTCAATGACAACTCTGGCCACCAGCTTGATAGATCCTCCTTCTGGATCATAAAATGGGCTTTGAGGATGATCTAAGCTTGTAAGAGGTCTGATCTTCTCCTGAGGCACTGTAGGCTTGTTGGGAGACTGCAGTCAAAAAGAAAAAATAATGTTATAAAAGGAACTAATAGTTAATAATACAATTAATCTGCAGAAATTAAAACTTCTCTGAAATGCTAAACTGCAAAATTCCAATGTGAGGTGAACTTGGTGCATTCACACTTACTGGTACAGGGAATTTTTTTGTTTTTGTAGGGTTTTTTGTTTGCTTTGGTTTTGTTGTTGTTGCTTTTGCTCTGCTTTGTTGTAAGACATAGCTGAATTTCCCTGTGCCAAACAGAACAGCTGGCATTGGATTGAAACAGCCCCAAACTTGAGTTGATGTAGCTGCTGATGGCACTGCTTTGGTCTGTACTTTGGTGGGGGTGGGCAACAAAGGCTTGGTTGTGACCAAAGCCCTCTGTTTACTCAACAGATGAACAGAACAGGTGAACAGAAACGAGAAATTCTTTATTGAGCTGTGACCAAGCCCTGGAAAAGATTGCTCAGAGTGGATGCAGAGCCTTCTGGAGATATTTAAGAACTGTACAGAATCCTTTAATCTGCTCCAGGATGACCCTGCTGAAATAGGGAGACTGGAGCAGATGACTCGCTGTGCTTCCTTCCAGCCTTACCCATCCTGACATTCTGCAGTAATAGCCCCCAGGGGAATGTCATACTGTCCTGTCAGTGCTAATGCTGCAGGAACTCGGGCAAAACAAGCCACAGTGAAGCGTAGTTAACATCTGTTTAAAGGAAGTGTACTTCATTTGAAGAAAAATTTTCAGCAGAGTGAAAACTATCAAGGTGTGGACAGCATCACTGTGGATCAAACTGCTTCCTACTTCACTGCTCTGAGGTGGTGTGTTTTTTTTTTTGTTTTTGTTTTGTTTTGTTTTGGTTTTGTTTTGTTGTGGGTTTTTTTGGTTTTTTTTGTTGGGGTTTTTTGTTTTGTTTTGTTTTGTTTTTTGTTTTGTTTTGGGTTTTTTTTTTGTTTTTTTTTTTTTTGTTTTGTTTTGGTTTGGTTTGGTTTTTGTTGCTGTTGTTGTTTGTTTGTTTTTTAATATTTGAACATTTTATTCACACAAAATTGAATGCTTAATCTGAACATCGAACATTTGAAGAAATTACAGAGAGTGCCTGCACCTCGTAAGTGACGCCGCTGTCGGTGCCAGCATCCCAGGGAATTAAATCCTGCACCACTTTCTGCACCCAGCCGCAGTCCTTGGTGCAGAGATCCTCGGCAGAGAGCCCCACGTTCCAGTCGGGGCTGGGGCCCAGCATGGTCAGGAAGGACATCAGGTGCCGGTGGCGATCCACGGAGAACTCGGCAGAGGGAGCAGCTCGCCTGCAAACGCGGGGGAAGAGTGTTAGTGACTGAGCCGGGAGGGAATCGCATCCGGAGAGCTTCAGCATCACCCGGGGAGCTCTGCATCTCTGTCACCTGCGCTTTGGCAGGTGAAGGAGGTATAGAAACACAGGGCGGCAGCAGCGTGCTTATGCATTCGTGGGATAATAACTAAAAAAAAAATAATATTATTATCCCAATTAGGGGGATAATAATAAAACATCTGTCATAACACTTGCAAAAATTTTGCTTGATAATATTATGATATGAATATACATAAAAGCACGTGTGTATTTAAGTTATATCTGTATTTATATTGTATCTGTATTTAAGTTAGAACCACATCAGTGTTGAAGCCCTGTTAAGGAACACTTCAGTGGGAGACTCACTCTGCCTCCAAGACTTTGGATACTTGAGCCTGCCATAGTTTTCCAATTCAGAGCACTTGGCCAAAAATCACCTGTCTTCTGCTCCTCTGTTAGGGCAGATAGATCATGTTATGGCCACTTGACTGTGATTTTAGCCTGTAACAAGTTAAGACAGAAATGTGACAATTCACAGAGGGCAAACAGAGGCTTGTTCTCTTCCTTCACCCACTCCTTGCATTTTTTTTTCCAAATGCACTCAGATTTGATAAACACTTGCAAGGAGTATGGACACAAACTCGAACAACAGTTGTTTAATGTTGCCCAACATCCAAAATCCAGAGCTCCTCCTGAGTTGCTGTAATTGAGGGGCAATGGACTGATGTGCATTAGTGGGATAATAATAACAAGAACACCTGTCAAAACGCTTGCAAAAATTGCGCTTATGCAGTAGTGGGATAACAACAATAAAAACATCTGTCAAAACACTCGCAAAGATCAGGGCTAAAACAGCCGAGAAATACCTTGATTTGCCGGGTTACCTTTTTACCCCCCTGCCCCAAAGCTAACACGGATTCGAACGCCACAGGTTCTTGGGAGCGCTGCTGAGCAGAACCCATTCACAGATATCTAACAGAGATGTAATGCTGATGGAAGCGAGGGAGGAGCGCTCCCTGCCAGCCCCGGAGGGTTCAGCCAAGGCTTCGGCAGATCGCCTCTGTCCATCCCGCCTTGGCCCGGCGTTCCCCTGGGAGGGAATTTGCTGAATCACCCCGGGGAGCTGCTAGGCTGACAGCAAATCCCACATTCCTGCACTGCCAAGTTGACAGCAAATCCCACATCCCTGTGCGAATGGCAGCAGAACCAGCCCTGACCGGGGGCTTCTGCTGGGCAGGTGAGGAGCTGGGAGCCTTCCTGGCGTTCTTCTCGTGGGCAGCAGCAAATGCAGTTATTTAAAATATTATTTTGGTCATTCTGCTCTAAATTCTGCATTTCTCAGACAAATTCTGATGTCAACACAATTTTCTTTAGCTACAGGACTTCAGTTAATAGAGTCGAGCCGAGGTTTTGTTGGTTATTTTTTCTTTTCAATTTGATGCCAAAACACACTGGTTCAGAGCATCTAAAGACCACATTTATTTTAAATGTGAGAGGTTTTTACAGTCTGATTCTTATTTTAGTTAGGTAACCAATAATAATACCCATGCATGCATAATAGTGCACACTGTTCTGCTGTAGTCATAAGGAGTTTATTCTTCCTATAAATGCTTATAAAAATTTTGTATCTATTTGTGGGGGTTTTTTTTCTGGCTCAAGGCACTCTCAGTACATTAAGAAAACCAGAACAGTTCAAAGACAATGATTTTTAGTAGTTATCTCGAGGTTTCAAAAGGAAGATATCTAAAAGTTAGCCTGTTTAGTTCCCCTTTAAAAGAGGCAAGTTGAGAAGAATTTGCTAATGTGTAAAATGTTCTTGCCACTTCTGTTCCAGAGCCTTTAGAAGTTGTTCCTTACTGTGTAAATTATCTCACATTGAATTAAAGACTCTGAGTAGAAGAGTTGCTAAGTATTTGATGTCATTAATCCTGCCTTTCCCAGAAAGAAATGCAAATGACTTTTTTTTTCCTTCATTAGAAATAGAGAAATTACTTTTTTTTTTCTTCATTAGAGATAGAAGTCTGATTTCAGTTTGTCTAATGCAAAGTCATAAAATAATGAATGACTTTGGTATCAGCTTCCCTCAGTGAGTGCACTATCCTGATATATTTGTCAAGCACAGAGCTGTGATTAGTCTTAAAAAGCCTATTAAGTGACTTCAAGCAGCTAAAGGATTTACTGCATTTTAAGGCCGTCTACGAATTCCCTATAGGAATTCTATATCTCAAACAGGGTAAGCAATACACTGTAAAAGAAACAGAGAGATGTGTGTTTGTGTAGCTGATCTTTAGATGGAGAATGTGTCTAACGCAGACACGGCAGAACATAGTACTCGTCATGGTATGAATATAAATAAAAATATGTGTGTATTTAAATTATATCTGTATTTAAATTATATCTGTATTTAAATTAGAACCACATCAGTGTTGAAGCCCTGTTAAGGAACACTTCAGTGTGAGACTCACTCTGCCTCCAAGACTTTGGGTGTGTTAAATATCAGTAAACATGAGCCTGCCATAGTTTTCCAATTCAGAGCACCTGGCCAAAAATCTTCTGCTCCTCTGTTAGGGCAGATAGATCATGTTATGGCCATTTGACTGTGATTTTAGCCTGTAACAAGTTAAGACAGAAATGTGAAAATTCACAGAGGACAAACGGAGGCTTGTTCTCTTCCTTCCCCCAAGCCTGTGTAGACTTTTTGCAAATGCACCCAAATTTGGCAAATACTTGTAAGGAGTATGGACACAAACTTGAACAACAGTTGTTTAATGTTGCCCAACATCCCAAATCCTTTGGTTTGCTGTAATTGAGTTGCTGTAATTGAGGGGAAATGGACTGATCCAAGGCACCACCCATAACTTCTACCCAGGTTGTGGGGATAGGCACAGACTGGGCTTACACAAGAGAAAACTCTGGGGGGTTCTGTTAGCTTTTGAATAATCTGACAAATTCCAGCTGTTTCCAGTATGCACATGAATGACAGACTTATGAAGCTGGCAGGAACCTAAATTTTTCCTGCATCCCTCAGCAACACCTCTGGCTCAAATGCCCTAAGACTGCACTGCGGATCTCCATGAAGGAAACCAGCACAAAAATGTACTCAGTACACCCTAAACCCAGTTTTCTTTTTTTTTTTTTTTTTTCATTTTTGTACTGTCAACACTTCAGATAAAATAGGAATTTGGATCATCTTTTTTCTCTTGAAAAATTTTAGAAAGTGTTTTTCTGCAACAGGTTGAACATGTCTGGTAAAGCCCACAGGAAAGCCTAAAGCGTAAATAACTTGTGGATTTTCTGCAAGAGGTAAGTGTGTCCATTTTCCTTCCCCTGCACAAATAAATGCCTCAAACCAGTGACAAATGAGAGCTGCAGAGCAAATCCTGACCATTAGGAAAGTGCCAGGTGAGAGCCCTGAGAGCCCCATGGGGCAGGGGAACCCTGCTTTCCTCAGCTGAAGCAGGCAGTCCTTTCCCACTGTGAGCCTGAGCAGCCTGCTGGCAATTCCTGCCACGCAGCACAGAGTGAGGCAAGCACCAGGCAGCATCCTTGCATCCTAACGTTTTCCATTTTCTTTATTTCTATCCAATTTTATGTTTGTTAGCAGGATTGGGATCTCCAGCTATAGGGATGCCTTATTCTCAGCAGTGTAGGAAAATGGTCTTTTTTTTTTTCTTCCCCATTTTTGTGTGGTTGTGTTTTGTGGTGTTTTGGGCTGTGGGTTTTTATTGGTTTCTTCTCTTTTTTTTTTAATTTTTTTTTTTATTATTTTTTTCTTTTTTTCCTTACTTTCCCCCTTAAAGGCTGAAAGAGCACAAACATGATTTTGCTTCACAAGTTTTCTCCCTAAGTGACAACCTAGCTGCTATCACTGCTGGGGGTGGGGGTGAAGGAAGTCTTTGACAAACCAACAGAAAGCTCAGCTTGCTGCAAGACACATTTTTGAGTGTTGAATCAATATTGGTATGTTCTACTGTGGTCCATGAGAAAGGTAACGTGGTTGTGTAGAGTTGCTGAATAAAAATAGCAAAAATGATACTTGACAGAATAAAAACTACATGGTTACTTTTGGTGTAATATTTGATCAACAAAGTACAATAAGTGATTGTAGCAAAGTAAAAGAAGAAGCAAAAGGCAGCCTGAAGACATACACTTTTTTGGGGGGGTGGGGGTAATAGGACCATTTATAGGGTGGAAATTTTACCCCCTTTTGAAATCAAATTCTAATTCAGGCAGTATTATAGATTTTATTCAGGGGGGAAAAACCCCTGATATATACCATGGAGTGAATAACTATATGGCGACTAAGGTTGCTGGAAATAACTTACACCTCTCCAGACTTTTTTTTCACAGAGCTGTGTTAAGGTGTAACCACCTTAACCCCACCCTTAGGGTATGGATCCTGAATTTATTTGGGTGTGCCAGGTTCTGATCTCACTTGTGCCCAGGACGATGCAGTAGCCTTTTCAAATAGGAAGGAAAAACTGGAAGCATAGAAACTCTTCCAAGTCTAGTGGCTGTCAGAGACAGGGAGTTGAAAGCACTGTGGACCACATTGCCACTGCTTTCATCTCAGTGGTCCTGGTGGTGGGAAAACCCTTTTTTTTTTTTTTTTTTAATGAAGAGCTTAGCTGATTACATGACTATGAAAACCGAATAAACTGAATATTTTCAGAAATACTAAATGAACTTTCCATTCTACCTCTAGTAAGCAAAAGCAGTATCCTTATTTTTTTAGAGAATAGCACCTCTTCATGTCTACAGTTTCTGGGATGAGCATTCCTGTTTACTCATCTTGAGAACCTTTTGCTGTTGATACAAGTAACAGTGTGAGCATGGAAACACACTCCACACCCTTGAACTTCCTACCAGCAGCATTTACACAGCATCTCTTTTACTGAATACACTTTAAAGTCAGAACATCCTGAAAAGTGAAATAGCTTCAAAGAAAAGAGGAGAATTAATATCTAAAATTACAAGTCTGCAACTAACAGAACAAATTCGATGGCATATTTAGATGATGGATTACTGAGAAAACCATTTATGAAGTGATGGAAATTACTATCACCGCATGGACAACAAAGTTTTATGCACAGGGATCAACAGCTGAACAGAAACCCAGAATTTCAGGTTGCACAGGAGAGGGAGAAGCTTTAGTTCTGATTAACTGCAGGGCAGGTAAGCACTTCAGCTAATGAGTAATTTAAACATGTGGATGTCCCAAAAGGGCCAGGGGAAGGAAAGCTACAATAAATGAGCACTGAATCAATGAAATTTGATTGACATCCATATAAAGAGTTGAAAAGCACATTAATGTGAAGCTGTTGGTTTCTCTGAGCACCAAAACAGAGGAGGTGACAGTAGGAGTTTTTGGCTATTTTGTTTCACAAAGAAAGAATGATAAAAGACAGAAAACCTCTTATACATTTAGCATTTGGACTGCAGAACCCCCTACATAACAACCTCTTACCTTGCCATGTGTCAGCTTCTAAAATGAGAATGTTGCTATAACCAGTTAAAAGGGGTGGGTATGGTGGTATTATATACTGAATTAGGGGATTATATCATTACCACTGGCATTTAAACCACTCATCAGAACAAATGCTGCTCTAAAATATCATTACCCTGAGTGTTTTTAGAAAGCATTACAGAAGGAAGGGACTTTGTGCACGTTTCAGGCATTTTCAGATTGTCCTCTAAGCGTCCCTGGATTGCTGCTGTGGATAATAATGATATATTTATTCACTAACACATCAGCTATTTGATTTAATACCTTCATTCATCGATGGGCATACCTCAATGATGTCATTAAAAAATGCCAGCAGGTTTTCTACTCTGCAAAAAACCCCTCAGGTACCTCAAGTTCGGACTGCAGCTTCTGAAACTGTGGGTTTTTCTGTGTGTCCCCTGCAGTTTGTCACAAACAAGGTGTGGTTATGGTGCTGACAACATTTCCTCCTGCTTAGAAGAGCTTTGTGTCCCTTCTTGGACAATTTTTATTTACCCTTTTTTTTATTTACCATCAAACCCTGCTTCAGGAGCCACTGGACGGATTCAGGAAATTTCGTTTCGCAGGAGCTTTTGGGGCTACAGATTGTCAGCCCGGAGTAATTACAGCTGTATTTACACAGGAAATCCCAAGGAGGGTGTTGTGAGAGCACTGGTGCTTTGTATCTTCTGTCTCCTTTTCCACCTGGCTGCTCTGCAGACCCTGCAGGGCCCGAGGAGCAGCAGTGGCAGAGCGGCTCTCCTGCCCGGCATGGGAACCATCCCAGCCTGAGCTCCGAGCCTCTCCTCCCAGTTAACAACCTCAGATCAACAGCACAGATCTATTCAGGATCTGCTCAGCAAGGAGCTCTGATTTGCCACCAATTTAACTTACTCTGCGTGCTGGGTTACAGCAAATATCTCCTTTTAACAAAATATACCACGAGGCTATCCACTGGAATACCTAAAAAATGTGGATACCCCTTCAAAGTCCCTTAAAGAATTTTAAAATAATACTGTCCTAATTCTCAATTTGCAGATATCCTGAGATGGGGATTGCATTTTGCATTTCCCCAGTCCCAGCACCTTAATTAACACAATTCCCATTCCAGTTCATCCAGCATCCCTCTCCATCCAACCTGCACATGCCTTTTGGTGTCTGGAGATGAGAATTAGAGCAAATGTTTAATCATCATTTCATTAATAACAAAACACAAAAGGGTAACAAATTAGCAGGCTGAAATTCTGCAGACAGAGCTGTGCTCACTAGGAATTGAAATGGCAAACCAAGCCAGTTACTCAGTGAGTACTTACACAAGGATAAGGAGGCAGGATTGGTGAGTACACGTGTAATTGCATGGAAATGAAGCTGACGTGATTACTCACCGTATTATAAAGGGAAATGATTTTGGCTCAAGGAAAGACAGCAGATGGTTGGGAAATAATCATAAAACTGTAACTACCAATGGGAGGAACATGTAGAGGGAAAAAAAAAAAAAAAGCAAGGGACGAGATGTTTGCAGAATGGGAGAAGGAAGTTTGATTTAACTGGATAGCCATTAATTGCCAATAACAATGAGTATAAAGTTCTTGCAGGGATTGTTCTTAGTTAATTCTTTTCCGTGTTTTAATACTCAACTTTTTTCCTCGCCTAGTGACATTTGAAATTTAAGTAGAAAGTAAATGGTGACAGAAAATGGAGCTGCCATATGTGCTTGCTCTGACAAAAAACGATGGAAGCAACTTTTTTTCTTTTCCAACAAACACATAAGTTCTTACCTAGAACTTTTTTCCTTGGGATTGGATTATGAATTTCTTAACGTGGGTGTCAAGACCATCTGCCAGACAATGTAGTTTCCTTAGGTCTCAATAATACCCATTGCACTTAAGACAATTCTTTTTTATAAGTGTGATGTAGTTTTTGGATTTTTATTTCTTAGTCAACACTTATTAAACATATGTAACTCTAAATGGCACCCAGCTGACATGGATTCAGGTAACAGGGTGCTTCACAATAACCTGGGAATGGATGCCAGGAGAGGCAGAAATTTGTTGCTTTGAGCTGTTAAAACACAACTCAGCAGAGTTTTGTCCCCGCGCCTGGCAAAAAATAAGAGGTTGAGTTATTTTCTCATTTAAATGGAGCTCTGTAGAGACATTAAATCAGAGCAACCAAGTTGTGAGGGCAGCGTGGTTTGTTGGGTACACTCGTTGCTGTTAAGTTCCTGAGGTATCAATAAAATGGAAATTCATGTGATTAAAGATTTCATCTTACAATCATTGGTAAATCTACACATGCATTTTGAGCCCAATTTCACCCTGTCTCAAATAAAAATGCCTGTTATTCTCGATGGATTTTTGAAAAAATGTGTTATCACTGAGTTATATCTTCTGAGATTTTTGGGTTTGGTGTGACAAATACGTCTACTGTGTGGAAAAAAATTAGAATTTCTATTTAAAGAAACCCTAAAACACTAAATAGAATTTATTTTCTCGAGATGAAAATAAAAAATTTCCAGTTAGGTCCACTTCTTACATGAAGGCTTCCATGTTGAAGTCAAAGCCTTTTAACAAAAGTGCTTTAATGAGGTTTGCTGATGGATAATCTGTTCATTCAACAAAAACTTCCCCTGCATCCAGCTGTCAGGAGCTCAGGGACACAACTACACCTTCCAAAGTCAGACAGGTGGAGATCACCTGAGGGTCTGTAGGACAGGACACCAAGAGTGTGAAGGAATCAGATGCAGCAGGGAGGGAGGCTGCAGCACAGGAAATTTTCTGACACAAAATGCAGCTTAACCATTAGCCAAGTGCAGAGCTGGAGCACTTGGAACTATTCCACAGCTCCAGAGAAATTTATGTATTTTTCTTCATGTTATCAAAAGTCACTGCTGACTTTCCCCCTGTATTTTGGGGGGGGGGGTTATATTGGATTGTCCTTTCTGCATTACTGTTTCTGATTAGATTGGGGGTTTGGATTCTATTTTTGACAATATTAAACTTCACTGGATGAATCCCAGTTATCTATAAAATCATAAAAGGAGAAAATAGCTGAGCCAGACACATCATGTTGCCATAGAAACAAGCGACTCTGTCTGCCCTCCTCATTCCTCTGTCATTTTGTACACAAAACCTCCAAACTTTGAAAATGTTTCCTGGTACCCTACTGTCATTTTGGGGAAGGAAACTTCATTTCCAGCAGGATTGACAGATATTGGCTCCTACCCCATCTTCAGGGTAAGACAGCACAGTGTGACAGTGCGAGATGACAAGAGAGAAATAAGGATGCCTGGGGGAAGAAAGACCCCCCAGAGATTTACAGAAACAAAAAAAGTATAGACACAGGCTGCAGTGGCACCATTGAAACAAACTGTTGCCTTGCAAGGATTAAAACAGCTGCTTGATAGGACAACATTTCTGGGGGAAAGCAACAGAAATCTTTGCAGGCCATCATTGTATTAAATTCCTAGGGTGCATACCACGAAACAACTAGAGTTAGTGTGGCTTTCAGTGCTCCAGTTGTACATCCACGCTCATAAAAGATTACATTAGAAAGATCAGAGCAACCAGAACATTGTATTTTCATTTTTTCTTGACATATCTTTTTGGGGATACCAAAGAGCGGGCAGTGGGTACCACAGGATGGCTAGAAAATTCTGGGACTATTAATTGTTGCTTCCAAAGCTTATGAATAACCTGATCTGTTGAAAACCCAAAGGCAGAAATACTATTTTTTTTAAAGATTGCACTCCTGTTCCCTTCTGAGGAGCTGACTATGAAGGCTGAGTTTTTAAAAGACAAAGCATTTCCACAGTCACTGCCTAACACCTGGTGAGGAAGCATTTGTGCCACCCAGCTATGACAAAAGACCTCATCCAAAATTGAGTGCATAAATCTGAACAAGATTTTTACTTTAGTTGAAGTACTTTTTTTTTCTTTTTTTCTTTTATATAGAATGTCTTTTTCCTCTGATAAATGGCTTCTTTATGCCTTTTGTTATATTTCCTGAGAATGCTTTTACTTTAAAGAAGTTAGTTTCTAAGGAAATCAGCTTGAATGTAACTTTTTTTTTTTTTTTTTTTAGTTTCAGGGCTTCGAGATTTTTTACTTGTAATTGATGTAAGGAAAACATCATTATTGTGACAAAGAATGGGGTTTTCACATCTACACCTGATTATGTGTTATTATACAAATTCAGGTCCCGATTCTATCTTGCAAGAGGAATTCTCCCAGCTGTGGTATAGGGTTCAGATACCAACTCAGTGGCATTCTTCCTGCAGTTTCACCAAAATAGCTCACTTTTAACTACTAGAAATTGTTTTTCATTCCTGAAAGCTTCAATCCAAAACTGTCTCCCACATCAGCCTGAGCTCTGCATTCTGATTCAGTTCTCACTGCATTCCTTTGGATTTCACTGTGGCCTCTGTAGAATTTGTGTTCATCCATTTATGGCTTATCTCAGATAAGGTCAGTTCCTGAAGGAAAAATGAGGTACCAGATGTTACCAAGCAGTCACAGGAACACTGAGATTTCTGTGCATTCATTAAACTTGGACAGATTTGGAGGAGTTTTTCAGCTCATTGATTGTCAAGTCATTTTTCCAAAGGACGGCAACACAAAACCTCAATCAATAAACAGCTATTAGAACATTCTAAACACAAGTAAAACATTGCATTTTCCTCCAGCTTGACATGAAAATTTCAATCTGCATACTTAGCATGCAGGGGTTTAAGTTTAGACAAGACATACCTCAGACAAAATCTTTTTAAAATATTCCCAGAGTGCCTGTTGAAGGGAAAATATGGCCCATGCAATACAGCTTTACAACTTTTATTCTTGTAGCAGCATAGCAGGAGCTGGAGAGAGCCACTTAGGGAATTTAAAAAATACTTTCAAGCATCTCAAAATCTAAATCAACTCATCTGTCAAGAGAAAAGCATATCGTAACTCTTCAGGAAAAAAAAAAAAAGGTATTTTCTTTTAGGATAACAAAAATCCAATGAGGTGTCAAATATAACCACATTTCACTCACTACAATGGAGAGCCACTGAGAAGGAATTTGCAGCTCAGACAATTCATCAGCCTGCTCCTCCTTTCAATTCTTCATGCCTTAGCTGCCAGCAGCTTCATTTCCTTTTATTTTTCCTTGCTCCTGATGGCTTGTTACCAACGAGATGGGCTGGTGCAAATGCCATTATTTCCTTGCTGGAAGTTTTGCTGCCCTGGATGCAGCTGCTGCTGATGGGAAGGATGTCACTGTGAAGTCACAGGAGGTGAGGCACAGGGATGATGCTGCTCTAAAGGCAGGGACTGGTTCAGGGTTTTCGGCTGACTTCCCAACCTCATGTCAAGTAACGTTCACACAACTGTGCCTAGAGACCTTTTGCTGCTGCAAGCTATCAATGAACAACAAAAGATGCTTTTGCCCCCAGGAATCCCTCAAAGTTCATTAAAGTTCACTTCAGGCAATAGCTGGGTTCTACCTTAGCACTGTATTTATATTTTAGTTTGAAATCAGTTATTCTTTTTGAGCTGATCATGCTGTCTGCTTTACTCTAGGGAATGAGTGATGCTGTTACTTCTATAACAAGATATAACACCCTTTTTTTTTTTTTTTAAATTAAAAAACGCCTTAGAGGTAACTTAACCACAGGCACACCATAAGGTGTTCAATGGGTTAAATGCAGCTATGGAAGGACATAAAAACTTGCAAGGCAAGAAAATGCACAAGCTTTACTATTTTAGAAGTACAGGGGAAGTGGAATCCAGATTAATGCAGTATTCACCCAGGAGAAAATGTCTAACAAGTAGCATGAAAAGCAAGCACTATAAAGACTATAAGAAGGAGCAATAAATAATAATCTTCCTTATTTTTTATGTAACCCTCTGTTGACTCTTAGTCACACAAAACCAAATTATCCATATGTGATTTATTTTTCAAATCATTAGGTGGAACAGTGTTTATAATCCATTTGTATAAGCAAATGACATCCAGTGCAGAGATGATTAAAGGACTATGATATGAGCTTTTCTTATCCCTTCAGAGACAACAACAGATATCATTTAGACAATGCCCATTACAGCTGGGTAATTACAGTTCATCTGTATTTTGCCTTTCCGAATGCCATTTAAACCCCAACATAAATGTGCATGTTCAAATGTGGGGTTTTGTTGTTATTTTTAATCTCAGTTGGGTAGTCTGAGGACCTGATTAATTGAGCAACTGAGTAATTTACTAATTTCTATTGTACATTTTTATAAATTACATTCTGATACCAATATCACCTATTTATTTACTGCATGGCAAGCCAGGAAATAATTTCATCACTCTTAATGAGACGGCACAAGACATCAACTGAAAAGGAGCAACTAACCTCAGAATTGACTCACCTAATGCAAAACTAAACTTTTGTGACTCCATAATATTTTAAAATAAATAAAGGCACAATTTCAAATATCTTAAGTGGGCGGATAGGAACTGGTTGGAATTTTCCAATGAGTTTTAGTTTTCAAGCCCTGAGGAATTTGGTGTGGTACCTGTGAAGAGTTCTATCAATCCTTAATAAGATGTTCCAGGAGGGTTAATTCCCAGAATTAACACCACAGACTCTGAACAGACACCACAGAAAGGGCAGCATTCCCTGCAGAAAGTGAAAGCAGCTCCCTGGCAAGGTCATTTAAGGTACATTTCAGCACATATCAGCACCATCTGCCTTAAAAAATGTAACTGGCATTTACTACTTAATTATTTGAACCTTGGCATTTATATCAAATAACTGCAGTGGTCTCAAAATTGAAACATGATACAAGGGAATAAGCAGCTTGGTTTTACCAAAATCTGAGACAACAATTAAACAGGGACATTAAAAAACCCCACTTTTTTTCCTCCAGTAAAATCACTGATCAAGGCCACAAATCCACTCTGTACATCTGTTTCTTTTTCCTCCAACAGTGACCACATTAATCTCTCCAAAACAAATCACTCCAGACGTAGGTAGAAGAACAAGGTACTGATTTTGATTTCAGCCTACAAATATATATTTTTAATAAAGGTCTTATTAAAAGAAAAATGCCAGCCTTAGTTGTGGTTTATATGCAGCTATTTTATCCACATGTGCAGCTTAGAGAGAAATAGATAATTCACACAGATGAATTGGTAATTTCTCAAATTCTGCAGACAGACAGATATGCATACAGATCAATTACCTAAATCCTGAAATATAAGATTAATTCTATCAGATTTTCTGAAAAATCTTTAAAAGATTTCACAAATCAGATATTTGTTTAATAGGACATGGCAAGAAGACATGTCTACTTGAAACTTTTATTCTATAGAACTACTCCATTTATTTTGAATTTAATGTAAATGTTGTAATTTTCTCCTATTTTCAGTGGAGAAAAATGAAGCAAGTAATAGAAAATAAGTTTCAACTAGATGTAAGTAAATTATAATTTACTTTAAAAGAGTACCTCTGGTTGAACAGCAACTTTGTGGTTTTCAAGTTGAATTCAGTAAATAATGGTCAAAAAAAGGAGACAAATCTAAACGTTTTCTTTTCAAATGTACCTAATTCATGCATTCTGTTTTAAATACTGTAAAGGAGTTTAGAAGAAAAAAGAAGGTGAAGGTAGAGCAAGACATTTCTGCTCTTAAGGAACAGAACATGGGGCTGTTGGTTACGTTTTTATGCCTATGGTAATGTCACTAATAGCTATTTTAGTATGTAATCACCTCAGGAACTGAATTAGGTGTTTGCAGCACAATAAATGGATCTGTTTAACAAAGAAGAATAAGATGAGGAGAAGGAGCTATTTTATTTCATTTCAGAAGACAGTGAGGAGTTCCAACTCTGACCTAGGATGGCCTCTATCTAACAACATCTAACAACATCACATCATTCAGTGATCTAAATGTGGAGGCTGTTTTAAGGAAGAAAAATTTTGTGGGCACAGGACCAGCAGTAAATTACAGTGAAGTAAGAAAAAAAAAAAAAAACAGCAAAAGTGAAAAATGTAAATAAAATAAAAGTAAAGTGAGAAGCAAACCAGCACAGAAAGACCAAATATGCACAACTGTGGCTTGGCTTCCAATTGCCAAATGCTGCAATGGAAACTTGGTGATCAGAGGAGATCCACTGCAGGATCACAAACATTCTTTGTCAAAAGGTGGCAGAGGAATTCTGGAAGACTGAAAGAGCTCTTATTCAGAAATAAAGGAAGGAAAATGCAGCCGAGTATGTCAGCATTTTTCCCTCTAGCTTGTATGATCTGTCAACTCAAACTTATTTTGGATCAGAGCAGTTTCTCTTTTTTTCCATCAGCTTTCTATAGATTACTCTTTGATTCCTGGAACAGTTTAAGCCACATTACCTATAACAATGCTAAAAACCCATACTCAAGAATATGCTGTCCCATCCCCTGGTGTCCCCCGTGCAAGCCAGGGAAAACAGCCCTGGCATCCTTGCAGTCAGAGAAAAGAGATCACAGGTATTCAAGACTTGAAATGGAAAGAGGTGGATGGGATAATTTCAGGGGATGATGAGGTAACAGTACCAATTTTGGGCTAAATCCTTCCATCCATGGGAATTACAAAGAAGCAGGCCTCCTTTCCTGCTAAGCTTCCCAAGTGATCACTGGAGTGTTCTCAGGTCATCTCGGAGTAAATGGAAAAGAGCTGCTACATGGGTGAGGAGAAGTCAGGTGTGGGCACAGCCCTGAGGCACTGGGGAAGCACAGGACCACAAACAGCATGGAGAGGTGAAATAGCAAACAGGAGGAACAACAAGGAAGGAAAGGACAGTTTTCTAAACTTCAGATGATTCAAGATGACAGGAAAGGAAAACGCCTTTCACTTCAAGGTACCTTGGTTGTAACTAAGAATGGACTGAGGCAACAAAAAGGTTGGAAAGAAAAAGAAGGTTTTGCATCAAAGAAAAAGAAATAAAGTGAGAGGGAAGTAAGAAAATTCTTGTGTACACTACATAAAAGCTAACCTCTTTATATGCCAGGTACTCTCACCATGCTTTTTACCATGATAAAATACCTTTTATCCTTTTATTTACCTTGAATTTTTGCATTGAAATATGTTTTCTATAGGTTGAGCTACTAAACTTTAAATTTATATGCTGGAGAATAATTTCCACCCTCTGTGGGATCCTTGTTTGTATTTGTCAGTGTTAGGCTGTACGTGGAATTTCAGATTCCATAGTGTTGCATAGGGCAACATGCTTCCCTGGCTTACAGAGAATATTAAAAAAGTGATTAGACACAAGAATTACAATTCAAATGCTTCTCCTTTTCTGTCTGAATAGTGATGTCCAGATTTGAAACAACAATAAAGGAATAACAAGTACAGCCAAAAGAAAGAGGGGAAAGAAAAAAAGAAAAAAGCATATATTTTGGGAAAGGGAATTCCAAGGAAAATTTAAAAAGATACTCGCTCCTGGTGAATTTGATGCATATTAAGTTTAGAAATCTTGCCTTCTTTATCCCAAGTTTTTCTGTCATGGCTTGTTTATTTTACAGGTGCCAGGTGTGCAGGTCTGGATTGCAGTGGCACTCTCAGGTTTTGATGCATTTTATCCTCCGTGCCGCCAAAGGCCAATGATTTGCAGCTGGGTATGAAAATAAGATTTGGCTCTGCCTGAAACATGGCTGTGGGGAAGGCAGCAAGGAGCTGTGCACTTGTTTCTACAAGGAAGATAAGGAGAGCTGCTTTGATTTGGCAGCGTGCTGGAGACTGATAGCACTGTGCTCAAGGAGGAATGCGCTCCCTGCCAGTCCTTTAAAGCCACAATTCCAGACACGTGGCTCCGTGGTTCAAACAGAAGCAACAGCAAAAAATGTTTCATGGCTGGGTCTGCCTCTCACCCCTTCTCGTGCCACCAGTGATGCTCTTTCAGCCAGGCAACCACAAAACTGGCTCACGAAAATCACCCAAAGCTGTCTCCTGCATGGAAAATCTCGGGGGAGTTCTCTGCATGCTGGTGCCCTGAACCAAGGAACTGAATTAAGGATGATAAAAGTGAATGATAGGAAGAAAAACAAAAATGGAAAACAGTGACAAAGAGCAGGCACGTTGCAGAGAGGATCCACAAAAAAAAAAACAAGACAGTGAAGTCTGTCAGGATGTTGTTCCCACATATCACACTGGGAAATGACATGGAATCATGAAGTGAGAGCAGGCTGAATTTTCCAAGTCTGGACACTAGACACCTCCATAAAAACATATATTATTGTGCATTTTATAATTGCTGTGAAGCACATTCGGAGGGTTTTTATGCTGTGCTTATCATGGCACACTGTAATGCACTACTATCACACCCTATTATCCCTTACACACATAACCAAGGATTATGCAAAAAAATAAAATATGCATGATTTTTAGTCTATTCTTGATTAGTAAGACAGTTGTGCTGCATATAATAATAGCAAAAATGTTTATCCTGAGGAGTCATTATCCAATACTTGCACAGCTCTAATCTAAATTCCAAGAAGGATAATCCACTACAGATAATGTAAAAGTAACCACAGTTAAAGGATATTGAAAATTTTCTCTTCTTGTGAAGCTTAGATCATATTTTTAAGTGGAATTGAAAAGCAGGACACCATGTCAAAATATGATAAAAAAATACTGTTTAAAAAGCCAAAAAATCAAATGCTACCTGTAAAGTGAAGGGTTAGGGGAACCCCTGCAGAGCATTTGAAAGGGAAAAAGACAAGATTTATTCTTTTTGATGTTACTGAAAGGTGAGAACTGCCATAGAGAAAAGGTAAGGATTGACTGGAAAAACATCTGGAGGATGTTGCAAAAACATTCCCAGGCATGTCTGTGAAAGAACATGCCTTAAAAAGCATCTGAAGTTGTTCACACTCAGATTTTTGTGAAGTTCCTTGGGGCTGTATAAAATTGGGAATTGTGATGGGGGAAACATCCTTTAATTAGCACTAATTTTTGTGGTGTAATATATTCAGGGTGATGTATTGAGCAGGAGCTGTTCTCTCCATCTTTCTGTGAACGAAATACAAACCTGCTCCATGCCAAAGCCCCCCAGGCAGCCACAGCAGCCAGTTACAGGTGGTATTGTTCACTTTGAAAACAGAAACATGAGGTGTAGGTGTTGCTTTAGGACTGAAGTTGAAGTGAAAAAATAAATGACTTGTTTCAAACTGAGAACTCATCAGAGCAGAACAATGAAAAAGTTTCCATTAAAAAAAAAAAAAAAAAAAAAAGACAAGAAAAATTTCCATCTTCCATTCTGAATTTGGAGTGAATGGAAAGAAGGCAGCAAGGAAAAAAAGTGCTATCCACAGCTGCTACATGGCAAACACTACCAAATCCAAATCCTGGGAACTTCCAGGATAAGACCATAAATAAGGAATGCCATTACTGTGACCTCTTGCATTACACAAGCCAAAACAGCCTGACCTGCAGCTCCTGGGCAGAGCCCACAACCCTGTCTCAGGGTTAAAATATATTCCAGGGATGGAAAATCCATCTTGTGCTCAGGTAAGCTGTTCTTAAGGCTGTTCACAGTGGTAAAGTCCTTTCCCAAACCATTTCCTTGCTAATTTCCTTAGCTTCCATGCTAGGAGGGATTTCATACTTTGGTTTTAGCTTTCTTTTTTCATTTGTTTGTTGGGTGTCGTTTTTCTAGATTAAAGAGGGATCAGCTATCAGAAATCTTTTCACTATTTAAGCTGAGTTCACCTCCTAACCTCATTTTTTTTTTCTTTTCTTTTTTTTTTTTTTCTCTTTTTTTTCTTTTTTTTTTCCAGAGGGGAAAGGGGTAAAGTGAATAGCTTAAGTCCTAAGCTGCTTAAGAGTTTCTAAGCCCCTTTAGGGCAGGGGATGTTTTCTGAAATCTGAACTCTTTTGCAGGTTTGTTGCTTTTATTTAACTAACCTTTGAGTTTTCACATACTTTCTGAAATACAGGTGTCCAAGTCAGACACGGTGCTTCACTCCCTGCTTGCAGGAAATAGGAAACAGGACTGTTTTTCTGCACTGTCTTGCAGTAAACTAATTGCTCTGCTTGTCCAAGGACTAAATTTACTGTCAGCTCAGACCCCTTTGACTGTGTTCTCATCTTTAGTCTCTTCTTGTAGGTCTCACTCATTTGGGCTTGGATAACGAGTGTGGACTTTGGGCCAGGTGTAGATGAGTTATCCAGGAACCACCACCCCTGCTCTGACAGCTCCCCTCAAGGGCCACCAGGAAATTCAAGAGCTTCCTGAAAGAGGAGTTTTCTCCTCTTTTTCTGCTGAGTCTAGAGAGCCCAGAGTCAGAATCCTGGGAAGCAAATTCCTGCCTCACTTGGAGAAACAGCCATGGTTTTGTCACAGCACCGCCAGGATCAGGAGGCCATCAGGGAGTGTTTCAGGCTGGCATTTGGAAGAACTAGTCCTTTGAGAGTTCTTTGTTGGTGGCTGAGGGTTTGCTGTGGCAGTGCACTGCAGAGTGTGAGACAGGATGCCAAAAAGTGCTGGTTCTACATGCAGAACAGCGTAACATGTTTGAGAAAGCACTGAATAAACATCACTGCTTGTGTGTGGGAGGCACGAGCTCCATGGGACAGTCCTTCTGCCAAAGTTAGCCAGCCAACATGTGTGAAAAGTGAAGAGAGGCTAAAGAGGACAGAAAGAGAGAAGCAGATGTGGGAGAAAAGAACCCAAAAAACAAAACAAAACAACAAACCAAATGAACACAAACCACCACAAGAAAAAAAACCAAAAAAACGTTGGAGAACTCATCCAACTCATCCACCAACAATTTTTCAGGTTATTTCTTTAACAGCACAAAGCTCTCGAGACAGACAATTCCCTACTTACTTACACATTCAGAGGTTGCCAGGCTGGCCACTGTGCCTTGGCCTTGATGACTGTGAGGACCTCATCGCTCTGTGAAAAGAGACAAAGGGCATTTTTACAATGAGAGCAATGTGTTTTACAGCAGAAGAAAGTGCAAGGCACCAGATCAAGCTGTGGCCAGGGGGTTTAAACACCAGCAGCAGTTTCAGACCACGATGCTCTGGCATCATCAGCAGAGTGGAAAAAAAGCTTCCACCAGGAATTCAGCAGCTTGACACAAAGCAAGGACAGAAAAATTGCTCTTAATGACATGACAGATCTACAGATAAAAACTAGAGGCTGCTGCTGCTCTGGGCAAGCTAGCACACCCTGTAAGCATGTATGACGTGTTGTTTATTGTCCTTGTGTATGGAAGGATGTATGGAAGGGTGAAAAGGCTCCATGGTGGATGCACAGCACTGGTAGCACGTTCTCTTTGCTCTCCATTTATGCATGTGAAAATCAGAGGGTGAAATGCAGCAGCCATCTGTGGGAGCAGATGTACAAAGATCATTTCCCAAAGTCTGTTGTAAGCCTTGCATCAGCACTTTTAAACTTCATATTGCTATGACAAGCTTGGGACAAAGGCAGGGGATCGTTATCAAGGCTCCGAGGCCCAAAAGACATCTATCACACTCCTTCAGAAGCATTTCCCCCACCTCCCTCAGGAATCCACACCAGTAAGTCACCTGGAGGGACACGAAGCTCACAATTCACTCCCGTGGTTTTTGCTGGCTTTTAAAAATATTTCCCAATTAGGCCAAAACCCCTGCTCCATCTATTACCAGTAATTGGCACTTCCAGCAGAGCTGACCTTTCAGTTTAGTGATAACAGTGTTATTCCTTGCTTGATAGCAACAGCTCTGCCACCCCAGACTAGCCCCAGTCCCTACACACCCCAGTTCAAAGAAAACAGGTTTCTCTCGTTGCTCCCACCACTCTCAATATTTTCTGAGTCCCTCCTCTTTTTGCCAAAGCAAAAGCATTAAGAGCTGATGGGCCCTCTCTGTTGTCACATGAGGCTTTCAGCCTCAGGAACATAAGTGTGGCATGACCTCTCGCTTAACCTGAGTGGATGGAAAAGCCACTTTTTGGAAATCACTTTTAGTGGAAAATCCGTATTGGAAAATCTCTTATTTGGAAACCTGTATTTATATACAGGTGCCTGGAAAAAAAAAAATCCTTTACTGCATGAAGTGTCCTGAGCTAAGACAGCTGAAAATCCAACTCTACAAAGACAAGTGGGCATAAAGGTATTTTACCAAGCCCCCACACTACTGACACAGGTAGGAAAAAGAGGATTTTGTGATGGCAGGGAGCAATGAAGCAGCAGGCAGCAGGGCTGTGCCAGCAGCAGATCCTGTGGGGCAGGCACACCCTGGGTGAGCAGCACCAGCCCAACACCCCCTCCCAGCCTGCCTGGTCCATGCAGGGGAGATTCATCACATCCAGCTTCATCTAGGGCAGCCTTCTTCTCACCCCCACGCTTTCAAAAGTAGAAAAGGCAGTTCTGGACTCAAGGTGGCTCAAAAAAGAAACTGATTAAATGAATGAAGTTAAAGGTTTGAAGTTAATGGTCATTGTCTGCCTCTGACAATGGAATTTTCCCTAATTTTTAATTTTCCTTGTTTCAATATCCTAAAACTCTCCAGCCAGGCGTACCTTCATTTACTTGCCTTGAGAAGAGATCTGCACTCAAAATTATAAACTGAGCATTTTTCATCCCAATGAAAGTGTGTCATGAGCATGGCTGGTTACATTTACTAGAGTAACACACTGCTTATCTAACAGCAGGCAGTGCTGATGTCACTGGCATCAAAAGCAGACATGTCTGAAGGCATTTCAGCATGTGCTATTCGAATTAAAAATCAGCACCAAGAGCAGGTGGGCAGTGGCTAACAGCTCAGCAGTGAGTGCAGAGGGAAGGAAAGAAGGACCAGTGTGTGGTGCAGGCAGGCATCCTTGAAATTTTAAGGGAGGTGGAAATTCAGATGCAAGCACTGAATTCAGGGACACCTCCTGAATCAAAAGCTTATGGAAAATAAATAAATAGATAAATAAATAAATAAGCAGAATCTGGTGTTCTGTTGAGCCTGGAATAAAAAAATACACATTTTTCATACCTAGAGCTCCTTGCCAATTACACAGGTTAGAGATACAACCTGAGTGAAGTCCTTACTGTCCCAGACTGATCCTCTAATTGTGCTGTCTCTGTCATGCACCTTCCCAACTCTCCCAGTGAGCTCTGGCTGCCAGGCTTGGGGATGCCAGCCCCACGTGTGGCCACTGTCCTGCATCTCCCCAGCCTCCCGCAGGGATCCCCAGCCTGGAGTGACCTTCCTCTGCCTCCAGAGCCTCCAGCTGACCTCCACATTTTTGAGGATAAACAGGATAATCTTAAAAAATAAACGTAGCCCAGGGAAGCTGATGTTATCCAGGAATTCACAGCCTTGTGAGCAGCCCAGGGATGGAGAGCGACCTATGGAAAAGATGCTGTGCTTGGATTTGCTGGCCAATCTCTTCTGCTGTAATTACTGGCAGATGGGAGAAGCTGAGGGGGTCTGAAATGCCTGAAGAGAGACCCACAAATTAGTAATAAATAACCAGTTCATGTAACCCAACTGCCTTGAATAAGCCAACTGCATAGGCTTTACAGCAGAGACAAAAAACACCCCATTCTTTTATTACTATAAAAATATAATTTTATTAACATTTCCTTAGTGCTTGCTGTCCTAGATTTGTACCCATTTTGCTCTTCTCTTCACATCCCCAAAGTTTTGCTTTAGTTAAAGTAATTTAAGTAAACAAAGTCTCAAATATCCACCAAAATATGGAAAAGGGAACTGGGATTTTTTTCACTGTGGTATGTTGCAAGTTGTCATCAATTTTGTATTTATCTTGGAAGAAATTATTCCAAGTAATGAAACTCTTACAGTTTGGCAAAGAAAATGAGATTGTTTGCAAAGTGATGGAGTGTCAAAATGTTACACTGGCAGAAGTTAAAGGGAAGGGCACCAACGCTCCTGCGTGGAGCTGATGGAAATCCCCCAAGCGTGGTCAGAAATAATCACTGACAAAACTTGGTCTTTCTCCTGAAGCTGCTTCTGCAATTTCAGTTGTAGGTACAATTATATGATTCCAGCTTCCATTTGAAATAGAATGGCTCCTTCTTTAGATGCTTAAAACTTGCTCAAAAAGTCCAGTGGAGCCAAAGTGGTTTCCAGATTGGCTTCTATTTAATTTGGATTGTGGCCTAAATTAAAACATGCAAAAAAAATTGCAAAAAAATTGCAAATAGTTCTCCTTTTCTCCACATCCACTTTCTAAACTGCTGATCAAGCTGGGGCTGTTTGACTCAATAGCTGTCCCCTGTGAAAGTACTGTTCTCCAAGAAGCCCTAATGCATGATTTGAAGAGGTTGATAATGCCATTCTGACACTGACAGCCTTGCTGTCCCTCTGAAGTTGGTAAAAATTAATCCTTTGCTTTACATCCATTTGCTCCTGCAATGTACAAATGAATGCTCATGCAGAATAAAGTAATTAAATGGCAGCACACAGAAGCCTGTGCCACAAAACCACTGCAGAGTTAAAACCTTTCACTGTGCACCTACAAAAGACTAAAAGCTTTTCCTCACTTCAAGAACAGAAAGTGGGACATTGCTCAAAAAGGCAGCATTCAAGACAGAACTTGATTTGAAGTCTTTCTCAACCAAGGGGACTTAAAACAACACGTTTGAAGGGTAAAACCCATTAGAAAAGTAATGAAAGCTTTCAGCAGAAGATTTAAGTATGGTCTGAATACCTCTAGAATGAAAGAGAGATTAGCAGGATCTAGAAAGTCCTGTAAGTTATTCCATGTGCTCCTGCTACTTTTTGGCAACCAACATGATTAGTGTCTATTCCATCCTATTTACGAGCTATTTTTAAAAGTTTTGTTACTATTTTTATTTTAAGCCTGCCAAATAACGTTAGAAACCATCACTGTGCAGTTCACTTAGCACTTTGCAATGACTGTATGGTTCATGTGTTAAATTAATGTGTTATCTGACATCAAAACCAGAGTCAGAGCCAATGAACTGTGGGAATGAAAAACACCTGGTCGGGGCCAGAGCTCAGTTTCACTCACTTCACACTGCTGCTGCTTGGCATTCATTCCATTGTTTTAGAACAGAGAACATTTAATTCCTTCCACAACACTCTTCACACAATCTGAATGCCTTTCTACCCACAGTGGATTCATTTTCACAAGACTCTCAAAAAGCAGAAGCAGCAACATTATCTTCAGTTCCTGGATGATGAATTGAACGTCTTCTGGAAGCAAACCTACCTATCTGAGTTCTGAGATAGCATCTTCCCCTGCAGGATCATCCTTCCCCTCAAAAATAATTTGTTATTAAAAGAGGAAGAGATAAAGGGAGCATGAAAAAGTGCATTGCACAGCTCTGTGGGGAAGCCAATGCCACAAAAATTAGAATGATGTAGCGCTTTGGAGGAATTGTTGGATGCTCTTAAAATCTGATCAGTCTTCTGTGATTGGTATAAATTGTCCTTATTCCACCTCCACTGTGTGCAGAAACACAGAAATCACAGAGAAGAATAAAAACCCTATCTTGCCTTTAAAGTATTATCTAATGCAAAATACCTGCTTAATTAATGTTCAACAAATTATGGACTTCCATGGCATATTACTCAAGGTATGGCATGTTTTCTCCCCTTGATAAAATCTGTAGAAAACTTTTCTACCTCAATTTTACAGATGCATTTGAATGAAAGGGACACTGATGTAGGCTCATCTCTGAAATTTGTAAAACTTCAAAAGAAAAAGGGAGTAGGGTGTCTTCTGTGTGATAACAAAATTTTTCTGTGATAAAAGCAGAAGTGAGATGCAGTCCAGCATGCAGAGATGTTTCTAGGAAAGTATGTACAACTACTGGGTTTTTTTCTTAAAAAAGAACATTTTTGAAAAGGTTAAGCTTTTAGTCACAAATTACTTCATTTGAGAGGGAAAAACACCCATAATTACAGACGAAGACTTATTTTTTATCATTTGATGACAACTAAATTCTGTTTCAATCTATGACTGACTTAGATTCAGGCAGATTATACTTAAAGCCAGTCACACAGACTTGGAATTATCATAAGGAACTGCAAAAATGCATTTCAGCCAGTGGAATCATACCAGGATTGTGTCTGCCCATTTTACTTTGACGTCTCTATGTTTATGACAGCAATTTTGTGGCAGCTGAGAAAACCACACATATTATAAGATACATAAACATGCCTGAATGGAATTCATTTTTTGATCACAGTACCTACAAATTCAGTACTTCCCTGTACAAACAGCTGTTTCTTTAATTAAAAAGTCTTGTTTATTTTCTTTCAAAAATAGGTAGTGTCATTTCAGGGAATATACAATCTGAGCTTTTCAGTTCACCACTTATGAAAGTCTGGGGGAACTTCCAGGCTTTTAACAATAACCAATCAATTACTAACAACACAATTTTGGGCTTGAGATAGGTAAAGAAATACTGCTGGGGTGAAACTGAATAACAACAGAAGGAAAGCTGAGCATTTAAATCCATTTCTGAACTGTTACTCCCTGAAAACATCCCTGCTTCAGGAGAGCAAATAACCCAGCACCTCAGACAGTCCCAGCTTAACCGCTGTGCTGTACAGGAAGGCTTTCCTGAATTGGATACTTAGTAATTTTCCATTCACTTTTACAATGAGAAACCTCTCTGTCAGATAATCAGGCTAAGAATCTTCCCCAAATGTGGGCACCATCCATATTTCCCAGAAAAGAAGGAAGTAAGTGTCTAAGCTTCACCATTTCAGGATGGTGATTGCACAGATGTCAGCTAACATTGCATACTTTAAAATAAGCTTTCTAAGGGTATTACAGGAATTATAACTCCTGACTTTTAAAGAGAATTTCCTTGGATGGGATGCAAAAAGAAGTGTGTCCATTGTTACCCTGAGTTTCTATCCCAAGGGTACTGACTCACTCTGCATTAACAACCCTGTGCATTACCTGTCCCGCAGGGTTTCCCTTTGCTGAGGTGGAGGCTCCAGAAGGTGAGTGTGGGCTGAAATTGATAACAGAGCTGTTGCTAATGGCAACACTGAAAATCAGATGCGCTGGTTTATTTCCGTGAAGGTGCAGTTACATAATCTGGGGTGCTCCCAATAAAGCAATAATTTGTGTTTTGCGCAGTACAAAGCTTAGCAGTGTGTGTTAATGAGCCCTAGGTGTGCTCTGAGGATCCAAGCTCTCATTTTCTCTGCCTGAGCAGATTCCTCAGAAAAGATTCTCCCTCAGGAATCCAGCTCTTGATTGCACGTTGAGTTTCTGCTGCACATTTTGCTTCGTTCTACATTGAATGCTTGGCTGTCTCTACGACTGCAGAAACATTCTGGGATCCTAAATTACTTTGCCAAACCCAAGGGAAAATCTTTACACTACAGTTCACAATGGCTACTTTTTAAAGCAGGGGATCAAGCTAGGTTTTGAAGCTGACCTTAAGTGGTGCAACTCCCACCCTCTGCTTAATAGGTTTATCCAACACACACCCTTTTGACCTCCTTCTGTCTTAACTTTCCCAATTCCATCGATCCTTTGGGCTAACCTAGCCTTCAAAACTAAGTAATATAAAGCTACTGCTATTTTAAACTCTCAGAAGATTGGATACCAGAAAACAGACTAGGGAACAAAGCCCTAGACACCAGTCCAACACATTCTGTGTGCAATAAAGCAGCTGCATGCTGCTGAGTCGCAAGACAAAACCTGCACTCACTGGAGATAATGACTAAACTGGTGTAAATCACTAGGTTCACTCAGCAGATTCATATTTAGGTAACTACAGCATTTTTTTTGCTCAGCCTCCTTGAAACAGTTTCAAAACAGTCAGGGCTGAAAGCATCAAGACAGAATCTTGGGCATGCTAGGGATAAGTGAAATTCAACTGCTTAAATATCAGCAGGAAACCTCAGGAGAAGGCTGGGTCTGCTCTGAGAAGCAGCTCGGGGAACGGGGGCACAGAACAATCCTGTCATCTGCTCAATGCCGGCACTGAGACTCCAGGTGTCACAATTATTCTTCCTGATGCTTTGCTCACACATTAGCCAAATGCACGAGCTTGAGCAGAGGAGAAATAATTATTTGGGTAATAGCAAGGGGTTTTAAATAAGACCAGCAAATTGGCTCAGGAGGTGAGCTTTCCTCACCCTCGACAGCACTTTGACAAATCAATGTAGGGGTTTTATTCCATTCAGGATGTACAATAAAAATTTCTAATTGTGCTTTAGCTGCTGTACAGAGGTAATCACAACAGCTTAATTTCCCTTCAGTAAAGAGATTAAGTCTGAGCCACCCTTTAACATTTCTTCCAAAAGAAACCCCAAACCAAAACTCACCAAGTTTTAGCGACTTAAGGAACTGAGGATCCTACCATGAATTATATTGCCTGTGGTTTGGAAATCAATATTCTTTTAGGGAAATCAACTTTCCATCCCTTCCCAGCCCCCAACAAGTTCAGCAGTGCTGTGACAGGGCTCCGCCCTGTGAGCCCTTCCTCTGGCACAGCACAGCCTCACGCTTTGTGCTTTGACATTGACCTGCTTCAGAGCTTAATGACCGAAACACCTGGGTCTGGGGTCTGGGACAAAGTCACCTCCATCTCTGCCAGCACCTAGGAGACAGGGTTTTAAGAGGAATGTCAGGGATTTCTCCAAGTGGAGATGTTGCTGTTTTTCCCATCAGGGGCTGCCTTTGCCACCTCCTTTCCCCTTGAAAAGCAGCTCCACCTGCACTGTGTGACTCCAAGGGCTATCCCTGCATTCCTCCACAGACTGCAGCTCCAGTCTGACTGCCCTGGACTTCAATTCTGCCTCAGCTTTGCTTCTGCACCCCTGTGCGTGAGGACAGAGAGACAGAGAAGGAGACTGACTGCATTGCCCATCCTGGAAGTTGGGAGCTTTTGTTTTTCTTTTAGGGCAGTGGGGAGACTGGCCCTGAAAACCTCCTTGCTACTTAGAAATTTCAGTGGTCTGAGCCTGGGTAATGTCATCCATCTGTGGGGGTTCACTCTTGCTTTCCAGCAGTTAAACAGCAGGGAAATGGCATTTAGTTGTGGGTTTGTTTGGGGTTTGGGGTGTTTGTTGCTTTGTTTGCTTGTTTTTGTAAGCTACTTAGCACTAACTGTTCCCTCAGAGCAGTGTGGGAAGTGAGATGAAGGTTATCTCCCTACCTGGTGCCCACAGCAACTGAGCTTAAAGAGCTCCAAGTATCTTTGTATCAGTTAATATGACTATGACTTCAATATGACTTTACATGTGCCACTGAGTAGAATTAATATTAAAAGAGGGATTACATAATACAGCACTAAGTACTGTAGGAGATGCTACTAGAGTGACATCTGCACTTGATATAATTAACATACTAGGGAAGAGCTATTAACAGCATAGAAAGTACTGTTTGGGTCTCCATTTGCTTATTTAGAAATGCAAAACCAGAAGAGAACACTAAGAGCTAAACCCTGGAGCCACAATGCTGCATGTCAGCCAGATAGAAATGGTTGATGTTGCCTTTGTAATAAGCCAGACATGAAGGAAGGTGTTTGTCTAAAGGAATATCTCTAAAGTGCTCTGGAAAAGCCCATGGATATCAAATTGCTGAGTGCAGCACTCATGTAATTATTTTATTATTAGAATAGTTCTAAGTTAAAGACCGTGAGCAGAGGCTTGCACTCTAAAAGCAAGTATTTGCCATATTGCACACAATGTTCACTCTAAAAGTAAGAAATTAGGGAGCAACAAGCACTACAGTGAGTTCAGGATAAACATAAGTATTTCAGTTTTACCTATGAGATACCAGTGACTGGTAGGGACATGCTTTAAGGCTGTTAGGTCTGTGTACTGATAAAAATGCTTATTGTCAGGTTCACCCTTTGTTATTTTATGTGGTTGTTTTGAAATAGTGTATACACTGTTTATATGCTGATCTCTAAATCTGTTGTTCTGAAATTAGGTTTAAATTCCAGAGTTTAGCTGTTAGTCATGTTATCATGAAATGACACAATGCATTCTTGTGCCACAGAACAGGCATTTTAAATACTCCATGGCATGTTCAGTCTCAAAACAGTCACAGTAATTGCATGTTTAATAAACCTTGGTAGTTCTCATTTCCATAGTAAAGTAGATATTTCTGTTGTGATCATCTCATTTTTATTCCTTTAGGTCTCTAATAAACTCTTTTCTAGTAACTCTGTGATCAGGATTGCCCAGTGTTAGAATTGTGCTCAGTTCTCTTAAACCAGGGTTACTAAGTGCAAACATTTATTTTCTTTCATCTTTTACCTTCTCTCCCTCCAATCCTCGCTCATACCAGGCTCCTGCTGAGGGATTTCCAGAAGAACGCTGAACACCACCATCATTCACCATTTTATTTGTACAAAAAAGCACCAGGTCCCCACTGAAGTCCTGGTTCCAGGAATTAGGCCACTTTATTAAAATCCTTTGCTATCCCTTAAAATAAAATTAGCTTATTTTATTTTTATTAACCTTTAAAGAGATTAGAATGGCCACGTTATTGAAGGGCAAACTTCCAAAGGGGTTAATAATCAGAGCAGCAATGTCTGGTAAATGCCACGTCTCATTACCAAGCCTGTGCCTGGATTCTATCCACTGGAGTGACTTCAGGAACACATCACCCTGTGGCCAGTCACAATGAATGTTTGCAGCATTCATATTTCTAATGCAAAAGCACCCAAACTTCACAGGGCTGTCCCTTCCTGCCTTTTCCTGACGCTGCAGTTGCACACTGGAATAAGCTGATGGAGATGTTCCCTCAGAACAGAATTGCTGAGTGGTTGCACCACTGTGAAAGGTGGGAGTCTATTAAACATGCAACTGCTGCCACATTCTCTCAAGCCTGACGAGCCAACTAATAGCACTTTGTATTTTAATGGCACTTTGCCTCAAAGAATATTAAAATGCTTTTAAATGGCCGAGTTCTGGGGCTCTCCTGTTGGAACCATGGTGCACACAAAGTAGAGAAAAGCTGGCGAAACAGACACACCACTTACAGTTCAGGAAGCATTTTTTCCAAGCACCCTGACAAATGTTTGTCTGCCTGGCTGCCAAGGCTCCAGCACTGACCTCAGCACCATGACGACACCAGAGGCCTTGACAGAATAAACACTGCTCTGAAGAAATGACACCAGGTAATCCACAGCTAAAGGTGGGGACAACCAAACTTTCTCTCCTACACTGAATTGCTCCACTTTCTGAAAACCAAAGCAGCTACATGCAAACATGGCACCATCCACAATCAACCTGAGCTTGTGGCTAAAACATTGATCAATCCAGCGAGCCCAATCAAGCTGTCTGAGAAACACATTAACTATGTTAATTTTGTGTAAACTAACAAACAGATAAGGATAAATAATCGTGGCTCAAACCACACTTTTCACAAAGCCAAAATCCACGTAAAAGCAACCTAAAAGGCACACTGCAAACCAGACCCTGAGCAGGCACAGCTCTGAAGAGCAAAAGGATTCTCCTTTGATAAGCACCTGGCTTGAACTGGCTTATGAATGAGGACACTTGTCTAAGGAAGGGATGCGTGCAGGTGAGGAACATTCTGGAGAACTTCAGGATGAAGGTCAGAACACCTGGGTGTGATTCAGGGACACCTGGGTGGAATTTGGGTCTTTGGGGGGGCTCTGGGGACGATTTGGGATTTGGGGTCACCCATTGGGTGGGGGGATTCTATGAGGTCCTGGTGGTCTCCATGGATGCTTGGGGTTCTCCATGGGTTCCTGGTGGGGTTTTGGGGTTCCTGGGAGATCTCCATGGATTCCTGGATGCTTCCATGGATTTCCAGTGGGATTTTGGGGTTCCTGGTCATGTTTTGGGGTTCTCAGTTGGGGTTTTTTGGTTCCTGCTGGGGTTTAGGGGTTGTTGGTGATCTTTTGGGATTTCTGGTGGTCTTCGTGGTTTCTTGGGGTTCTCCATGGGTTCCTGATGGGTTCCTGGTGGTTTTTAATCAATTTTAAGCAATTCCTTTCTCCCAGTACCATCCAAAAAGCTGTACACCTGCTACTTCTCATCCTGTTCTTGATTCATTGCATTATCTTGATTGAAAATCTATGCTTGAAAAAAAACCCACAAAAACAGCCTTCAAAAAAACCTCTTTCCAACTTTTAATTCACCCTCATCCATCTCTACTCCAGTCAGAAGACAAGTGACCTTTTGCCACCCCATTCAGTCTTGACAGTCATGTCAAAGTTTCCTGCACACCAATAGACTTCGTACAGTGCTGTTTGCTGGTATAAATCCAAACAGAGGACATAACATTTCACATGAACTCTGCAAATGGAACAAAAAAGAAGGCAGAATGCCATCTAGGAAGGAATCCTACCGTCGGAAAAAAAAATAAAAATCCATTCTCCAGTAAGGTCTACTCTTGACAGGAAAATCTACAAAATATCTTCAAAGTCTGGGAGCTTAGATCCAGTACTCTCTGCTGATGAACAGTTCCTGCTGCCTCACACCGTCTTTCTCGTCCACCACCCAGCTGATTAATTAATTAAACACAGTCAGTGTTCAAACTTTAGAATTACCTGAATTTTTAAGCATTATCTCCTCCTGTAGACTATCCTCCCGCCAGACAAATATTTGTGAAAACTCTGGGAACAAAACCCACTTCTACTGAGCCAAGGTTTAATGTTCTGCACCACCCAGCTTCAATTTCTCCAAAATGTTCTGCTCATTTTAGTAATGAAAGCAAATCTCCTTCTCACTCAAAGATCTGAAAAGATCCCAATTGCTCCCAGGCTTACACCTTATCAATTATTCATTCTCTGAGTCAGAACTGCTCTGTACAACAGGCGAGAACATTTGAAAGGCCCGATATTGTTCGCGAAAAATGTTAGTTTAGTTCTGAAATAACTGGATTATACAGAAGTTACGACTCTATTTGAAGAAGGTACTACTTGCTATAAGCATGACCAGGTGAATCTCAATTTAACACTTTATAAGATATGATCAGAGTTGTGAAGTGATTAGGATTGTTTTACTTTCCACCTGTTTTACATGCAGCTCATTGTACATTTTCCAGGGGAAGGGATCTCTAAACTGCTCTGAATGCCTCTCTCTTCCTGACCAGTCCTAATTGTATCAACCCTTCTCAAAGCCTTCTCTTAATCACTGCTTCCTGTGGCTCCACCAAGAACCTACAAAAAGCCTTAAACATTTACGTTTCTTTTTCTACTTTCAGGTCCACATTTCTCCTGCTTTGTTCTGCACAACAGAACTTCTACAGTAAATCACCCAGCATTATTGGTCCCATGTGGGTGCATGCCTTTCATTTTCGTGAACTAAACCCCAACCATCTTATTGACTGCAGCTGCTCTTAAATACACTTTGGTGTCAGCAGTAATTAACTTTTTAATTATATTATTTTATTTTAGATGAGCGGCCCGCTTGTTTTCTTAACAGCTACTTTAAAGGCAGTGTTCAAATAAATGAAACTTCAGCATCTGAGCAGGGAAAACAAGCTGATTCACAATTCCTTAACGAAAGAATTTCCTACAATAACATTCTTGATGAAAATATCACCACACTTCCCGAATGTTTTACATTTCAGTGTGATGATAAAGGGTGCCATTCCTTGAAGTGTGTCCTAGCTGAGCATTCTTGGGAGATTCTTGCTAAAAAGACCAGCAGGGACAGTACAGGGATAAGATTATTTCTGTCTCTTTTGCAAAAGCCTGAGAGACTGCTTTACTGGTTTTCTATTTCAGCTGCAAAGACAAGCCCTGAATCAAATGCTCACCTATATTAAAGACTGGGGATTGGATCTTAGGAGAAATTCCTTTTTTGGCCTGTGATATATGTATGCAATTTGTCTGCAGGAGCACATTTATGCTGCATCTGGGGAAATATTGAGCATACAGGTAAGCTGGTATTTCTCCAGGGAGAGATTATAATCAGTAAAAAACAAAAGCATCCCAATCCATTGCAAAAATGCACTCTAGGCAATGGAAGTGAGAAGCAGTGGTGAATATGGAAGGCATGGATTTATCCACGTTCTGTTGAGTTGATTTTAGGAAATCCTTCATGAAAAAATATCCTGGGAATGCACAGTATATTGTTTCTTTCACACATACATGAAGGATCATATATTAAAAATATTGATGTCTTTCTATTAAACATTTGATGCACTTTCATGACATGGAAACTTTATGACCCCAAAGGATAAAATTGTCCACCTGTTCCAGATCAGGTAATGCCTTTCAGTGTCTATGCTAGTGGCCACTGTCAATCTGGCTGAACAGAGAACAAGGTATTGTACATTTTTGTAAATTTTTCTTTTTTAACTGAGTATGCAGAATTGAAAAGCAGCCAAATAAGATCACTGTTTCTTCTGGTTCTGTGTATCTGCCAAAAAAACGCAACAAAACCCAGTGCAACGCAAGGGTAACCTCATAGTGGGCTGTGATTTTGTTTGTTTGTTTGTTTTTGGGGGTTCTTTTTTGGTGGGGTTTTTTGTATTTTTTTTCCAGCTACTTTTGTCATTCTGAAAGTCTTTTCCTGTTCCTCAGAGCATTGATCTTCAAAAGAATGGAGAGGAGAGGACAAAGGGAAAGAGCAGTAGTTGGAGGCTAATGAGCAAACAACTACAAAATAGTCACTGTGAGGGTCTGGACATGACTGAATCTGAGCCTTGTTTATTCAGCACTAGGAATGGGTTTGGTTGCTGAAAAATGTGTTAGGATCAGTCAAAACCATTTTCCAAGGAGCAGTTCGCAACCTTTGTCCTCCTATGCTGCTGGACTCTGAAGGAAGGGCCAGGAAGAACCCAAAGTGGTGACCCCTGAGAGGCCAAGAAAACTTTATGCACCGGAGTCTCCATTTATCTGTTAGCCAGGCATGGCTGCAGCTGGAGCTGAGCTGTGACATCTCCTCACTCCTGTGGAGATGTTCAGGCTGCAGCTGCCCTGCAGCTCCCCCGTAGCCACGTGCAGAGCAGCAGTGATCAGAGTTCCCTGACCACTTCCAAAGGGCACCCTTCCAGTCTTCAGCCGTGGACTGACAGTGAGAAATGAGCCTCAGAGAAATGCTAACCATGTACTCCACTCTGCTTTGGGCCAAACCCTTCATTTCAGAGATAAATATTTATCTGCATTTCTGAGGACAGAATCTAACTTTTGTTATTTAAAGACAAGAGGTTGACCATTTGCTCCTGCTGTGATCCCTTGCCAGTCTTGAGCAGGGAGCTATTACAGAATTCACTCTTACAGAATTCAAACTCTGCTTGTTTTGGGTTTGCATCTGTTTGCTTGCCTAGGCAAACAAGAGCAGAGATATTTAGGAGCTCCATCACTCTGCAGCCCACAGAAGGCTTCATGAATGCACAGTGCCAGCATTTCAGAATCTATACCACCTACATTCCACTTACTTCCATTATCTTAACAACAACATTAGCTCTGATGCATCAGGGGAACCTCTAGGGCCTAGAAATGACTTATGAAGTAATTATCTGAAGCATAATAATTAAAAAAAATAAATTCCAACATCACGATTTCTCATTCTATCTCATGAACATGCTGGGGGGGAAAAAAAAGGACATTCAGGAAGTTTTCTTGGTCATGTTCACAGATTTTTGTGCTGGAACAACACACTGAAGGTGAAAAAAGACCTTTGTGTGTATTGCAGTGAACAGAGAATTTCAGCCACATGGATTTATGATGAACACCATAATGCAGGGTTGCATTAAGTGAGACAAACACATCAACAAAACGCCATGGAATTGTTTGTTAGTAATGACACAGAGTCAAAGACAGGATCCATCTCCGTGTCTGGAAAGCTCCTGGAGCATTTTGGGCTCCAAGCCTAACAAAATAAAATGGGTGTGCTAAGCAGCTCACGAGTGCTTGCAGCTTTTGTGCTTTTAGATGGTCGGGTTCCTCATCATGGTCACCCATGGTATTCCAAGATCAAAGAACCATCTAGGTAGAGATATGAAATGGAAACAGATTTATAACCAGCAAGGGTGAAAGAACTATGGCAGATTCTTGAAGGTTACATCCTCTTCTCCCTTTTATTAGGCCACATCTGGACGTCCTGCACAGCTTCAAAAATGATTTTTACCTTGATTCATTTAGAGAGGAAAAGAAGAAAAGAAAGATTCAGAGAAGTATTGAGGTTATCGCTGACATCTGTCTCAGAAAATTTTAAAAGGGAGAGAAATAGTGGATCCATTTAGTTCAAAGTGATACCTGGGAAATATATTGCTACAGATGCCTGCGAGTCAAAAGAGGACTACTCAAGAAGGAGACTGGGGAAAAGGCACAATGTTCTTCAGCCTCTCTCTCAACTGGAGAGCCCGTTGCAGTGTGACACACTGCCATCTGTTAGTCTAACATCCAGATCTCACAGAAGACAAATAAAGTCTCAGAAGACTTTAGAAGACAGGAGTCACTGTTATATTCACTCAAAAACTTATATTTACTTGTATTTTAACATAAAGCCCCGGCATGCTTTGCTCTCTTGAGAAGCAAGAGGCTCATCTTCTTTGTAGGACCTCCAGTATTTATTGTGGTCTTCCAAAAAACTCAGGCTTTTATTCCAGACTGTGAAACTGAAATGCCTTACAAAGAATTTGGCCTTGGAAAACCCATCTCTTAAAATCACCACAAGCTATTGCTGCTGCTATTACTAAGGTGTGATTGAAGGAAGTCCAAGATCCTTATTAGCTTGCAATGCTGGAAGATGGGATTTTCCATTTCAGTGGGAGAGAGCTGTTCTTAAAATAGCTTCAGTGAAAATAGTCAGTTGCTTATTCATCTTTGGAGCACAATTTCTTCTGGAATACATTATAACTTCAGGAGTCACTGTTAAACAAAACGAAATAATTCCCTGTTGCATTCATCCCACTGATTTCCATCTAGCCTAGCAGGCAGCTGATGGCTGGGGGCCTGTAGGACCGTCCCTTCTCAGCAATGGCAACCAATCAATCAGCACTGAACTGGTTAACACCTTCTGCAGGCAAGCTTATCTTCTCATCCACACACTGCTTCTGCAACATCTGCCTCAAGGGTGAGCTGTATTTTAGCTCATGGAGGTAAAGGACTAGCTCTCATCAATGTGTGCAGGGCTCCAGAGAGCTAAAATTCAGTAAGAGCTTATTTATCTAAGTGTTTGACATTTCTTGGCTGTTTTGTAAGTGAGGGCCCAAGCACAATAAAGAATATAATATTGTTATCTGGTAAAAACTTGTCATTTATTCATTATTATCACATATCTGTGAGGCAAAGTTCTTGTCATAAAGTTCTTATTGTCTGGGGAATGGAGAAATGACTCTTGAATTACAGCTGCTCTTGTGCAGAATACTGTGCAGTATGGTACTTCTAACACATTGTCTTAAAAAGAAAATAACCATCCTAACAGCTTGAGAGATTGTTTTAGAAGAAGCAGATCTCTGTTTAATGAAATAACAGAGCAATAGCCATTAATAGCATTTAAAAGTTAGTACTACTGTTATAACGTGGCTGTTTTGTACTTAAAACATAAAATAAACTTTTCAATAACACATTTTAACCTGCAGTTAAAGTGCTGTAATTTCCAACATGCATCCAGCCAATCTACTGCGTAGCATAAACACGTAACTTTCTCAGGAATTATGGCATATGTGAGTGCCTTTATTGAATTGTTTGTACAAGCAGGGCTCTGTTTACACACACATGATGGTATTTCAAACAATAATGAATAGAAAATCATTGGCTTCCTTTCCACTGTACTTCACACAAGCACTGCATAAATGTCTTCATTCAAGTATTTGCCTTTCTTTATTTATTACAGCCAATTTTTTTTGCAAACTGAACTTTTATAAGGAATTCCTTCTTTTGCTATTGGGAGAGTGGAAACCAGCATGCATGAAAAACAGGAAGATGAGTCTTTGTATTAGGTGAGACAGAAGAAGGGTTAAGCATGATTTTTAAAGAAATAAAAAGAAGATATTTATTCAATGAACACATTGAATCAGTGAACAGAGATTTTCTGCTCTAAAATATAAAAGATACAGCTTGTGTATACACACTTCAGATCTGCAGGTCCTGATCCTAGTTTCTGCATATCCTAAATCCACAGATAATCTGTGCAAGAAATAGAGGTGCAAAGATATATTCACACCAGGCACAAGACTGATAACTGAGGCTTAGAAACAGGCTCTTATCACTCTTGGTAGCATTTTTCTGGGATGTCACTCCAAGACAGGAGGATGCCACCACCGATCCAACTCACTGATTGCTTGACCCCTCTGAGGTTGTGCTGTCATGGAGCTCAGGCTCAGACGCCCCCAGGGCTCCCAAGTGGCTGAGTTGTGGCAACACTGAGGGAAAAAGGAAGACAAAGAAGAAATATCCATGTGCAATTACACTAACTGAATAAACAAGATCCCAAAATTAAAATCAATATGCCAGCGCTCTAAGCACAGAAGTTTAAAGGGTGCAGATCTCTCTCTGATGCTGAACAAAGACAACTGGAACAGGGATTTCCAGGGGGGTTGGATCTGACCTGGGAGGCTTGTAGAAACATGCCACATGTAGTGGTTATCAAAACAGTGGTGTTGGCTGGAATTAACCCTGATAAATTCCACTGCCTTCCTCTGTGGAGCCTCACTCCAAGCAGTCCTATTAGCAGTCCTTTCAGTTTTGAATATGTGCTGCAGTGCAGAGCAAAATGTGACTTCCTCCTTTTTGTTTTAGGTACTTCCAACAGCATTCAAAATGCTATCCCTGCTGTTTTGCCTGAGCTCATTAATATCCCCAAACATGATGAGAACACACCAGCGTGGATACATTAACATGATGGTATTTGGTGGGTCTACACTGACCTGCTGTACACCTGATGCAAGAACAAGAGGGTCTTTTGTTAATGAAATATTCACATCCTAAGCACTAAAATCACTGCTTTATCCAATAATGCTGCCGTGATTAACATTAATTAATTTTCACACGTGGTATGCAAGAAATAGCAACTTCATCTTCCTGTTTCAGTATTATTCTTGTCTGGTGGCTCGTGTGCAGGTTTACCTACCTCACTACTCCCCTCTTCTCCCCACATATTTTTAACATCCTGTTGCTTTTTGACTTTATAGCTGCCTAGGGCATGCATTATCTCTGTCTTGCATGCCTATAAAAATATAACACCTTTACCTGGAGGCCCTGGTCAGGTCCTTAAGGCACTGCTGCAACAGCAAAAACCAATAAATAATACTTGGTATAGCGGAAACGAAAGAAGGTTTCTACATGTGAAACCATTTAGGAATTAATGGCTTTGTAGGTAGGACAACAGAGTTCCTTCCTACTTCCCTTGCTTTGTCCCTGTTGACAGTCCAAGAGGATTTAAGCTGAGGAGTAGGTGGTGATTTCTTTCTGCAGGATAAATCAGTTTGTGCACATCTCTTTGCCGCCACAGGTAACCCAGTTTAAAGCCAGTTTGGGGATTCGTGCACGAGGCTGCCACCACCAAACAGCAGGAGAGACACACACAGGTTTCACTTCACAGAACCTGGCTTTGGGTCTCCCTTAGCCCCTGACTAAGTCCCTGGTTAAACTCCTGTGGGTTTGGAGTCATCTCAGGTCATGGCAAGCAGCCCAGGGTGTGCCCAAACCACTGCTCTTGCAGAGCAACCATCCCTGCGTGCCTCATTCCCCCACATTCCTCAGTCACTGCTCAGCAGCTCCCTGTGTGGACAGAGGGATTTTCAGCCAGCCTAGCCCATCAAAGCAGACCTTGTGCTGCTAAATACCACAAGCTGGGACTGGCAGAAAGGCTGAGTCACTTGCACAACGAACACTAGGTTTTGCTGTGTCATCCAAAGCCACAACCACGCGCTGCTGTCAGGACTGACAAGTTCCTATCCCAGAGCCATGAATGCTGAGGGAGACGGGAGCAGAAAGAGAGGAGAGAGGAGAGAGGAGAGAGGAGAGAGGAGAGAGGAGAGAGGAGAGAGGAGAGAGGAGAGAGGAGAGAGGAGAGAGGAGAGAGGAGAGAGGAGAGAGGAGAGAGGAGTGCCTTTTGATTAAGGCAGCACGTTAAAGCCACGTCAAGGCAACATGTTATGTGTTATCCTCCCGTAGTGCAACCTGTCGTGCCTCGGTAAGTGGTGTTCATAGAGCAGAACAGGAAATCTGGAGAACTGTCCAAGGCACTGGGTAAATCAAGTTTTCATGTCATTACAGCCAGATGACAATTTCCCACCGAAAAAAACGCTGATTTGCTGAGATCAACAGAGATTGCTGAAATACACATTTGTTTTGATGAATTCCTTCCAACCTCGGGCAGCTTTCTGCTGGAAACACCCTCGGTTTCCCATCCAGCAAGCTGCTTGGGAGCTCGGGAGCTCGGGATCTCCTTTAATTTGCTCACGGCCACCACGTAAAGGCCTGGCAAATCCAGGAGCACACTGCACATGCCCCTAAGAGGGACTCAGCTCCTCGCTCCAGCCACGACTTTTAGGATTGTTTGCCTCCCTGCCATGGAGCTGAAATGTGGCTGATTCTCTGGCTCTCCAAGCTGCCTGTTGGCTGAGGCACCTGCCCAGAATCACGGGCTTCTTGCAGCACTGGGAGCCTTGCCTGAATCTGAGGCTCTTCCACTTCTCTGGCCCATTTTCTGGGGGTTGAAGACAGCCATTACTGTCTCACTTTTTGGAAAACAAACATGCAAACAAAAAAGCCCCAGCACAAAACAGCCCCACAGAAGGGGCACGAACATTCCAGTTCACTGGAAATGCAAGTGTTGTGCTGCTGGACATTGATGTGGCCGCCTGCTTATTTTAGGCCACTCTTGAGTTCAGTCACTATTCCAGGGGCCCAGGGATGTCACAGTGAGGCTTTTTTGACTGGGTGAGCTAAAATACTTGAGGTGCTGGAGGAGCACCTTAAAATGCTTCACAAACTTTACAAAACCGTGTACGAGTACTCAGAAATGTCCCTCTTAAAAAGCACTACCCTGCCTCTGTATATCCATAGCTTATTACTGTTGATGAGGAGATTAAAATGCAAAAAGAGCTCTTATTAAACAGAAAATGTAGTTTGGCTCCATCCTTAAGCAAATTAGCACCCAAAACAGGATTTCTAAGTGCATTTTAAAGAGAAACAGCTGTTATTAAGCCACTAGATATTTTGGCTTAAAATTGACTAAAAAGTAGGCAATAGTCTCATTTAAATAGCATGCAAAAGAGATGTGGGAGGCAGGATGATTATCTATATTATGCATGACTGAAAAGCAAGCTCCATTTCTGTCTCTTTGTGCATCTACATAGTGTAGAGACACACCATTAGAGTGATGCACAAGGAGAACGTGGGGGAGTGGCTTTGCTTTGGAAGCTCTGTGGGGTTTTGGAGAAGCATGTGGCTCTGCCTTACATGGAGAGTGAACCCTGCCAGCTAAGTCCCCAGCCAAATTTCATATGTCTACATCCAAGTAATGCCAAGCACATTTCTGACTGGGGTTTTTGAATAACCCCTACTTGTAAAAAAAAAAACAAAACAAAAAAAACCAAACAAACCAAAACAATTGCTCTTGTTTTCTGCTGATGAAAAGTAATACTTTCTGTACTTAACTCTCACAGAGTCAATTTTCTTGATATGCTTGCAGTAATGGGGAGTTTATATACATGCAAATAATGTTATTTGTGTGGTCAGGTTATATGTACACATACATAAGTCTACCTGAAATCGGTCCCTTAGAGAATGAACTAGTTAAATAAAAAGCTGTGTGAACTCTGCAGTTGGAAGCACAGATTTCTTAAGAGTGAAAATCTTACCAGAAATAGTATTTCACAATTTTCTTATTGGAAAAATTTCTTACTGCATCCCTCTGGCATGAACAAATAAAACTGCTTTACCCTGTCAACCCAGACACCATGATTTATCACATTTAAATGCAAAATTGCCTCAAAAGAAAAAAATCAGGTTGAATGTCGAAATGAGTTACATTCATAGATCTTAACAAATACTCGCAGGCTTAATGATGTGTTTTGTTGACAGTTTTTAAATATTCAATTTCCTCATCTGACTCAAAATCATTCTGCTCTCTGAAGAAAGCTTTCAACTCTTTTAGTCTGAGAAAAAAAATAGCTGAACTCTTCAACTTGATACTTCTTTATTCTGACCTTTTCAAGATCCACTGAAAATTCTTTTTTTTCCACAGCAGGTCATTCCCTGAGTAGCACAACACAACCTCCTCTTTGTTCTGCTCTGTGACTGATTAGGTTGTACCTTGCTCATGAACATTGATTATTGCTGTGCGCTCTGCTTATGAACACACTTCCCCTGCTCAGCCCACTGCACCTACCATCCATGTGTGTCCCAATTTATAATGCTGCAAAGGGATTCAGTGGAGACCTGAGGAGAAAAGGCAGTGCTGCTCATATGTGGAGACATCCACAAATGAGATGTGTGTGCTTGAACTGGGTTGTCAATTAAAACATCTTGGATGCTTCCCCCTTGGCAAAGAGCTGCGCTCAGTAACATGTTTATAAACAGATTTATAGAGCTTCTGACATTCTGTTTTTCCCAGATGATGCATGTAAGGATTAAAATGCATTAGTGATAAGCCATAAACGAAAATAAACCTCCCAATTAAAAAAAAAAGTAGAAAAAACAAACACAATAAAAAAAACCACAAAGGAGCGGAAAAAAATAAACCATCAACCATATGCTGAATTAGAAAATATCTGACTTGTTGGCAACTCCTGTGACTTTGCATAATCCCTCTGACCATAACACAACTCAGGGACATAGAGCCCTGGTAGGTCAAAGACTGAAAAAGACTGCAAACATCCCCCAGAGTCCTTTTCTCCACATTTATTCCTCTTTCTGTGTGGAATGTCCTTTGCCTGCACACTCAAAACAGGACCCAAACACTGAAAGGGTAGGAAGGTTTTGAGGTTGATTTGAATTATATTCAACCCAAGTTAGGTTCTAAAGGGAGTTTTTTAAGGTTATTTTCAGTCATTGCTTCATTTAAGGGCATTTTTCTCCAGAATTGCCAGTGACCCCAGATTTCAGTTATTGCTGGGTTTAAGTGCAGCAGTCACTTAGCCGTCATGCTGATTTTTATAATGTTTATTATGTTGTTACATTATATTAGACTGCCCCGTTACGATGCCTTATTGTTTGCTGCAGCATTCCATGAAGATCCCAAAGAGCTAAGGCTGCTTTCCAACCATGAAAAAACCCAAAGAAAAGTGCTGTGCATCCATATGGACTGAGACACCACTTAGAGACTCTGGAAAATATTTATAAATCGAGGCAATGACAAAAATTCTCCAGCCGCTGCAGAAAAGCTGGCTGGTGTGAGAGGTTTTCCCTTGGTTCTGCAGGTGGAATTATGTCATCTGCTAAAATCTAGGGGCTGCTACAGTCTCCTAAGCACCTACAAGGCTCTTTCCACTCTGAGGATGCCAGAGCTCCTTTAGCAACCTCAAGAAGTGACCAGGTTTGACAGCTTGTGCCTGGAGTTATTGCTCATTTCTCAGCTCTTTGTCAGTAACAGCTTCCATTAGCTCACCTCAGAGACACTGCACAGGTGGAGTAATTGGGCCTTGGGGATTTTGATGGCCCTTTTTCTTTTTTTTTTTTTTTTCAATTGTACTGATCAATTGAATATATTCCAGCTGCAGGGAGCAGAAGGGTGGAGGATCATTTTTTTGCCTCACACAATGACACACCATGAGAGCACAAAGCTTCCATGTGCTTCACCATGCAACACAGGTGAAAAACTTTTAATGGGCATGTCCTCAAATCAGCCACTGAATACATCTGTATTGCACACCCAAAAAAATCCCAAAACTATCTTCTCCAGAGCATTATTTCTGAAAGTGCCCTCCCTGGTTCTTGTACTGGAGGAGGACACGAGTCTTTTTGAAATAGTTCTCTCATAAATGTAAACTTTTCTCACATGTGGACAGCGCCTCTCTTCCTGAGGACTGAAGATGACCTTTATAAACTGCAAGCCATGTTTGTTTTAAATGTCTTTCTTTGTGGAATGAGCAATGAAACAGAATAGCCTCTTTTTGATACTCTGGAGAGTGCGAGGTGAAAAGTGGAACAATTAAAAAAACAAATCTTCAACAAGGAAATCGAAGTCGCTCACCGGATTTATTTTCAGACTGGTAATTGATTTTCTGTGGAAATAATCATATCTTTAACAGCTTTTGGGTTCTGAGGTACAAGCAGCCTAAGACATTATGAAAAATAAGGCAGTCAAGCCCAAACCAATGATATTTTAGTGAAGGAAGATGTAACTGACAGCTAATTCTGAAACTGAGCTACAGAGCTCACATCAGGACACCACCTTGTTCAAACTGCAGCAGTATTCATAAAAGCATTTAGATGCTTTCCTCCCATCACAGCCAGTTTCTCGAAGGTAAGAGCAATCCTTTTCCATCCTTTAGAAATCTTTTGTACTCTAAGAATGTTACAAGCTTGGAAAAGGAATATTCTTATTTGGAAAATACAGTCCTGAGAGGCACAGGAGTGGCTGGCCCCTGCCCGCTGTCACACAGTGGGAAGGACAGGGAGGGACAGCACGTGGCTGGGAAGCACAGGCTGGAGAAATGGGCTTTGTAAAGTTCAAAAAACAGAAACACAAAGTCCTGCACCCTGGGAGGAACCATCACCCCATACACCAGGGCAGAGTGTGTGGGCTGACTGGCTGGAAAGCAGCAAAGATCCCAGGGCTCCTGGGGGACACCAAGTTCACCAGGAATCTTGTGACACAGGAAGAAATAATGGAAAGCATTACTCAGAATTGCAGCAAACCTCATCCAGTTGTATCCAACAGCTGAATATAAACTAGTGCTGCTGAAAAACAAAGGACACTCAACTGCTTTAAATTCACACTTCAGCAACACAATTAATTTTCTTGTCAAAGACAGGAAAAGTGATATCAACCCAGCTGCAAAAAGGTTACAGACATAGCTGTTGTCTTATGCTCATAATTAAATATTTCATTTACAGTTATTATCAAATGTTAACTAGAATATGTTTCTGTCAGCCTCCTCTAGGATTTGCATTTAGCATGCAAAACATTTCCACCAAAAAATCTCTTTCCATTCTATTGAAGACAACGTTTTGCCTTGTATGTGACTGAAAATAATTCTAATGCTTCTGAAAGCCTGATTCCCTACACCACATGGATTGGCAGGATGGACACAGAGCACAAGTAGCCTTATTATTATTATTATTATTATTATTATTATTATTATTATTATTATTCTTCACAGTACAGTTACAACAAGGCATCTTTGTTCTTCTCTGCCACTACAAAGAGATCTTCATTTGATCTCAGGAGCAATGCATGGAGGAACCTTCACCAACAATCTGGTTTCATTTGGTGTGCAATTTGAGAATACTTTCAATATATTGAAGGGCTGTGAATGTGCTTTGTTCCTCTGGTCCTCAGACTGCCCAAATATAAAAGCCAGCTTGAAAAATCAATCAAGTGTAACTCTTTAATTATCTTTAATCAGAATTAACTGTTGCTCCAGATATAGGCAGAAATTTGCACAGAAAAATTTATGGTTTTTTAACTGCTTCAAATCTGCAATTGTTCCTACTGGAATGAGTTCTAGAAGATCCAAGAATGGCCAGTGTCAGCTGTCTTTTATCTGAATTTATTTACACTGAAAAAAACCTGAAAGATCAAATATTTCTAGCAAGCTAAATTAAATTATATAGAATTTGGTCATTTTGAGAATAAGACAAATTGTAGGTACCCCAGGACAGCTGTTTCTGTTCACAGAAATTGAACAACAAAAGATATAGGCTTTGTTTTATAATCAGAGGGTTTGAGCTGACATTTTAGTGCAGTTAATTATGAATTTTTAGTTCTATTTAATATATATTTGGTCTTGTACAAAAATTGTAAGGAGAAGAGTATTAATCACTCCTAACAAATTACAGCTCCAATGGGCCAGAAAACTCATTGAAGTGAAACTGGAATTGAATTTACCAGAGCTCAGGTCAATAAAATATTTGGAATTCTTCATTGTACTTCAATATAATTTCTGTTATTACTCCCCATAAAACCCTGCTTGAGCTTTAATGTGAAGGAGTATCCAATATTTATCACTCAGAAAAGCCTTAGGTTCCAAAATCAGAGAGCTATAAAGCACAATTCTGTACTGATCCAGAGTAATATGAAAAAGCACTTCCAAAAAGGGAGCACAGCTGCAACACCAGAGGAAAAAATGTATATAAACACGTGAAATTTATATTCTGTTTTCCTATGTTTGAAGGTCAGGTTTAAATGTTTATAAATGGAGTGGAGATGATCAAGTCAACATATGATTAAAGACTGACTTAGACTGGAAATCTCCACGTAATGGAATGCTTTTTAGATCTCTCTTGTGCCTATCCAAAGAAATCCTCACCCTGCATCCATCCTCTGGAGAACGCCTTATGGGGATGAAAATCTGCTGACAAGAGTGAGGGACTGAGCACAGCCGTGGTGTAGGTGTCCCTCAGGGATGGGAAATCCTAGAAGAGAATCTAGACAGCTGCCTTGAGTCTCCAAATTATCTTTGCACTCCCAGCAGATTCCTTCTGAGAAATTGCAACTATTACAAAAACCCTCTTAAAAATCCTCTTAGTTTCTTTCCATGTCCTTTTATCACTGCTACTAGAACGTGGATAATGAAAAAGAACCATAGCAAATGGGAAGCCACATCCAGCCATTTCACCAGAGTGATGCCAATAAATTTCCTCACTCATCTGCATTCATTATTCTCTGTGCCAGATGGCAGCTTTTAGGCTATTGCACAGGATACCAATAGCTCAGACAGGTTTTCACTTCAAAACTGCTGTTTTCCCCAAAAAGCAGCCATTCCTTCTGTAGGTTCCACAATGTTTCCTGGGCTGTTCCCTGTTCTTTCATCCTTTCATTCCAGAGGAGCTGAGAAGGTATTTGGTTGTCAAAGGAAAATGAGTTTTAGCAGCTGACCACTCCCTGCTGGGATCAGCTCTTGTGGGTTCTGCTCTCCCTTCATAATCCTCCTCTAGAAAAAATCCGTGTTGAGAGCTATGCCTTTGACACAAGTAAAGATCATCCTGTTGATTTAAATGAAACCATGAAAGCTCAGAAATCAGTGCAATCCATGGGGAGGGGGAGCTTGTGTTGGGTCCTTTGCAATTTTTCCTACTACCCACTCTTCAATCTTTAGCTTCTCCTTAACAAAGAAGTACTGATGCATGTTGGACAAAAAAAACCCCAAAAAACCCCAAAACCAAAACAAACAAACAAACCTAAAATCGAACCAATCAACAAAAAGCTTCTACACACACAAAAAAAGAAAAACCCCAACCCTACAAAAAGCACCAAAAAACAACTCACAAAAAAACCCCCAAATAGCCCTGAGCTATCAATTTACCTGGAGAAATAATACATCTATATTTCTCACAAATGTTCTGCCAGTGGGTGGCTATAAGACAACAATAAAGAGATAAAAAAGCCATCAACAAGCTGGAGAACATGGAAAGGTGGCATCATTTCTGTAACACCCAGTACATCACCAGCCCAGACCTGGCAGCACCATTCAGAGCAAAGAAATAACTCAATCCCCAGGGCCAGGGGAGCCTTTGTAGTCCCAGGAAGCAGAACAGAAGAGAGAATGAGATTTGCATTGTGCATGCTTGACGATTTAAACATAAGTTGACGTCAGCAACTCATTTTAGGCCAGCTTGTGAGGAGCTGCAGTCCCTGAGAGCTGCCCACCCTGAGCTGGGACCCAGCAGCTCAAGTGCTCTGACCAACTTCAGTAACCTTATTTGCTCCCAGTAACAATTAAAAATATTCACAGGCACTCATGGGCTCAAACTCAAAAAGGAGACATGATGAATTGGTGAGAACTTCAGCCTTGGTCCTCGACCTCCCCTCTATTTTCTTGATAAAATGTGGTTTTCTTCAACAGACAAATTTGAGAGCTTTGCCTGTTTTATACCCACACCATGCCTGGAATCAATAGAAGGATGAATCTATGCTGTTCATTTCTGAGAGAACATAAGACATCTAAACAGGCTGAGGGAACACAGAAATACCACAATCCTGGCACTGGGCAGGCTGTTAATGGACAGGTTAACTTTACTCTTAATATTTAGAAGTACCAAACAACTGCATGTAAGGCTCAAGTCAGACATTTCTATTAAAAAAAATACAGAGGAAAAATATCTTTCAGTGTTGTAATTATGTCCTCTCTCCTGTTTTCTCAGAATCTATCCAAATGATTTAACTGCAAGAGACAGCACAAGTGGCCACAAGTTGTGGGGAAGGGGTGATTGTGGCCACTACCCCAGAGAAACCAGACTTGTGAGAAAAGAAATGTGTGGTTGGGAAAAATAAAAAAAAAAAAAAGAGAGAGGGAGAATCTGGAAAGGCAGTGGGGCAAAAGGGATAGAAAGCCTGTTTCTAAGTGAATTGGCAGAGAGTCAAGGCCTGTCAAAGCCATAAGCGCAGCAAAACTGAAATTGTCAGGCACGGTTAGTCACTGTGTTCATGTGCTGCTGCTACTGGAAGCATTTAAAAGAGGTGTCAACCACAGCTATTTAAAACCACAGCCCCCTCTCTACCTGCTCCCAGCCCAGTGCAACCACAACAAGGGCCAGGGAAAACCAGCAGGCTGCTCCACTCCTGCGTCCTGTGGCTCTGCAGCAGCCTGGGGAAGGAGACTGCTCAGGCTCTGAGTTTTGGAACATGCAGAGCAATGCCCCCTACCCGGCACAGCTGGGCATACACTGGGGATGTGATACCGAA